>JALMGF010000031.1:5152500-6557500 GCA_023333645.1 Sceloporus occidentalis
GTACCTTTTCATACATTTTCCTAGAAGAGCATAACCATTTCAAGGACAATATATAATCTAAACGGAGGCATTCAGCTGTTTCTTTATTATTGCAAAACTTGCTAAAATGTTATTGCTCACTCTCCCCAGAACGGCAGAGAGAAATCGTTACTGAACTGTTAATCACAAGCCTTGTCTCATTGTCAATGTAGTGTAGCAAAGTTCTGCTAATCAGAAAACGCCAAAGCGCAGGCTGATAATTTCCAGACTCTCATTCCGCTAAATCAATATGTTGTTTTCAAGTATTGGCATGTGGGAAAATTACCAGTCAATACCATCTACACCTCTGCAGCTAAAAGTCACCAGTTTAAATACACTGTTTTAGTTCTTATTTGCTGCAAGAAGAGCAGACAGAAGTTATTCAAAATGGCCTTTACTTGCCCGCTAGCTGAGTGAGAATGTGCCCTGCATTCTTCTATATCATAGGAATGTTTATCTATGGTGTTTTTATGTACTGGTATTTGATGTTTGCATAGAATGTTAGCGTTAGTTTATATGCATAAGCTTCCAAGCACCCATGGGAAATGACACGTACTAGTCCATAGAACGTTAAGGTGGTGGTGTGACCATTGCATCTGTAAAGGAATAGGAAGTTAACCTTTTGAGAGCCAAGTTTTTTCTTTAGTGGTCATCAGATGCAAAAGGTTTGATTCAATGTGTAAGTATAATCATTGCACTATATATCTTGTAAATGAGATCAAACACGTGCGGTTAGAACTTAGAACACAATGTAACAAAGTTGCATTAATTCAGTTGAATATATATTTTGAATAGCACTAAAAGGTGTGCACAGAATTTTACAGTTGATATTGTTACCCATGTAGGTGAGATGCCGTAAGTGCCCTAGGTTATTATTATAATGGGCATTTGACCAGAATGCCTTGTTTCATAGTGATTACAGAAGGGGTACACAACAACGCAGAATTCATGGCGTGTTTGCGGCCCTTGGCAACTGGAGTTGTGGAGCCCTGTCTTACAGTGTTAAGTGGAAATTGATGACTTTTATCTACAGTTAGGAAACGGGTAAATTAAAGCAGTTCAGGCATGATCAAGGGGTATGGTGCAAGTTTGATTTACTGTAGTGTAGGGCTGAAACAACGAATCGATAAAATCGATAATAATCGATAACGGAAATTGTTGTCGACGATTTCCGTTATCGATTAATCGAGTGATCGATTCGTTGTTGGAGCACTCGGCTCCTTTTACTTACCTCCGCGAGCGTTCCCCGCTTCCGCTACACGCGCCTTCTTTTAGTTGCGGTTCGCTCTGTGCGAGTGGCTCCGTTCGCACAGAGCGATTCGCGGGGGTGGGGGTGGGGTTTCAGGGGATGCAGGGCAGAGTGGGGGTGGGGGGGGCAGGCCAGGGTAGGAATGCAGGGCAGGGTGTGAGTGTGGGGGCAGGGCAGGAGACTGGGTGCAGGGCAGAGTGGGGGTGGGGGTGCAGGGCAGAGTTGGAGACTGGGTGCAGGGCAGAGTGTGAGTGTGGGTGCAGGGCAGAGTGGGGGCAGGGCAGAATGTGGGGGCAGGGCTGGGTGCAGGGCAGAGTTGGAGACTGGGTGCAGGGGCACAGTGCAAAGTGCCAGGGCTGGGTGCAAAGTGCCAGGGCTGGGTGCAAAGTGCCAGGGCTGGGTGCAAAGTTCTGGGTGCAAAGTGCCAGGGCTGGGTGCAAAGTGCTGGGTGCAAAGTGCCAGGGCCGGGTGCAAAGTGCCGGGTGCAAAGTGCTGGGTGCAAAGTGCCAGGGCTGGGTGCAAAGTGCCAGGGCTGGGTGCAAAGTTCTGGGTGCAAAGTGCCAGGGCTGGGTGCAAAGTGCCGGGTGCAAAGTGCCGGGTGCAAAGTGCCGGGTGCAAAGTGCAAAGTGCCAGGGCTGGGTGCAAAGTTCTGGGTGCAAAGTGCCAGGGCTGGGTGCAAAGTGCTGGGTGCAAAGTGCTGGGTGCAGAGTGCCAGGGCTGGGGCAAAGTGCCGGGTGCAAAGTGCCAGGGGTGGGGCAAAGTGCTGGGTGCAAAGTGCCAGGGCTGGGTGCAAAGTGCCGGGTGCAAAGTGCTGGGTGCAAAGTTTCTTGAACAGTAATAGTCCACCTCTTTTCAGAATGTTTGGGGTTATTTTGTTTCATAAATATTGTGTTTGGGTTTTTGTACTTTGAAAATATTGTTTTTTTATTACATCATAACAAAATAAGAATGTTAATGTAAATTTTAAGTTGTTTTTTAACATCCAGTTCATTAAATTATTTTAAATAAACAAAAAATTTGCATATTGTTTTTTTATCCGATTAATCGATTAATCGAAAATTCGGCCAACTAATCGATTTATTAAAATAATCGTTAGTTGCAGCCCTACTGTAGTGAAACATGTCCTAGCTCTTTGAACAGTTGTGGTGGGACTTCAGCAAGATGCTGTATCTTCAACTTAATTTATTGAGCAACAAGCTAACAATCAATGCCAATTAGCTTGATCCTGTAAAAACTAGCTGGAATTGACATCTGGTCACCAAAACCGAACAATCTCATTAGCTGTTAAAGAGATACGTCGAGCTGTCTTCGATGGCTAAAAGGCAACACGCTAATTCTTTATAAACAGATTATTTCAGATTTTTGGGTGACTATTAAACCAAGCATGTACCATAGCTGATGACTTCATAGTGAGCAGAACTAGGCATTTGATTTTATATTAATATAGTAATAGATTTCCATTTTAATTGTTTTAGGTACCATTATGGCTACTTCATGTCTTAACACCTTGTGTGTAAATTGTTATTGCAGTTCTTGTGGCGGATTAATTATCACTTTGTGAATGGGTCTGCCAACAGGACTAGCAGTTAATCTATGGCAGGGTTGAAAATGAAGACAAAGGAAATACTTATAGTAGTTTTGCTTATATTTTTATGGACATAAGTATTGTAGACATATGACCATTACACAAACGGCGACTTTTATGACATTTTACATACATAAA
Source organism: Sceloporus occidentalis (assembly GCA_023333645.1). NCBI lineage: Eukaryota > Metazoa > Chordata > Lepidosauria > Squamata > Phrynosomatidae > Sceloporus > Sceloporus occidentalis. Next base: position 5,155,491 of record JALMGF010000031.1, read on the forward strand.
TGTTGATATGTAGCTGGCCCCCCCTTTGCAGCTATAACGGCTTCCACTCTAATGGGAAGGCTTTCCACAAGATAGTGTTTTTGTTGGAATTTTTTCGCCCATTCATCCAGTAGAGTATTTGTGAGATTAGACACTGATGTTAGACAAGAAGGTCTGGCTCGCAATCTCCATTCCAGTTTATTCCAAAGGTTTTAGATGGGATTGAGGTCTTTATGGACCTTGCTTTGTGCACTGGGGCACAGTCATGCTGGAATAGAAAAGGGCCTTCCCCAAACTGTTCCAGCACAGTTGGAGGCATAGCATTGTCCAAAGTGTCTTGGCATGCTGAAACATTAAGCTTTCCCTTCACTGAAGTTAGGGAGCCAACCCCTGAAAAACAGCCCCATACCATTATCCCTCCTCCTCCGAACTTTACAGTTGGCACAATGCAGTCAGATGGGTAACGTTTTCCTGGCTTTCGCCAAACCCAGACTCGCCCATCAGTCTGCCATACAGAGAAGCGCGATTCATCACTCCACAGAACACGTTTCCACTGCTCCAGAGTCCAGTGGCGGCGTGCTTTACACCACTCAATCTTACGCTTGGCATTGTACTTGGTGATGTGAGGCTTGCATGCAGCTGCTCGGTCATGGAAACCCATTCCATGAAGCTCCCACCACACAGTTTTTTTGCGCTGATATTAATGCCAGGGGACGTTTTGAACTCTTCAGCTATGAAATCGGCATGACGTTGGTGACTTTTACGCGCTCTGAGCCTCGCTGACTTTACATGGTCTTCCGCTTCGTTGAGTTGCTGCTGTTTCTAAACGCTTCCACTTTCCAATAATTCCAGTTAAAGTTGACCGTGGGATATGTAGCAGGGATAAAATTTCATAAACTGACTTATTGCAAAGGTGTCATCCTATCACAGTGCCACAGTGCCTATTTTCAGAATTACCCTTTTTTAACGAATGTAAAGGCAGACTGCATGGCTAGGTGCTTGATTTTATACACCTGTGGCAATGGATCTGATTGAAACACCTGAATTCAACAATTAGGAGGTGTGTCCCAATACTTTTGTCCATATAGTGTGTGTGTGTGTATATAATAAGTACTGAAATAATCACTTTCACTACCAGAGAGTATAAAAAAATAAACTACTGTTCAGATGCCTTCGTGTCCTAGGTATAAGAGATTCCCCTTATGATATGAAAAGCGATTGAGCTGAATGTGTAATACATTGTTTTTAGAACTTTTCATAAATAAAATGTGTTAATATAATCTTGAAAGTCATATTGTGACTAGGAATATGGTAATCTGTGTTAATCGCATAGCAAGACAGCAGGAATTCACCGGGTACTCTGATTTCTACATGCTAAGTGAATAGAGCAATGCAAGTAATTACATTACTTTGGTCCTCTAACTATATACCCAAATAATTCAAACAAAGGTTGTGGTTAGTGAGGAAATGAGGTTATATCCTGCCTGTGAAACAGAAATGCCAATTTATGTTTAAAATATGTTAATTTATGTGAAAATTTCATATTGTGTTAAGTCTGTATAGCCCAATGAATTTATGGGAAATAAGCTATTTTAAGGCTAGCACCGCACTATGACACAGTCCGTCATCGCATCAGGTGGCCATCGGGCAGATAAGGTGATATCGCCTAAGCAGTCCACGGGAGGTTATTGTTGTTATTGAAAGAACTTGCACAGGTCGCATTTCCTATAGAGGGAAGTAAAAAGTATGTAAGAACGGTATGTATACTTTGTGCAGTTAACTGAGGACCCAGTTTATATTAAATTACCCACAGGCTAATGTGACACCCTGTTAGGTCAGCCTTTACATTCAGATGGGAACGCTCCAGATCTTTTTTTCATGTTAAATGCATATTGGAGCCTATTTTCTTTTTACTGCATGCAGGCGTTCTTTAGTTATTTTGGTCTCCTTTGTTTAACTCTTTCCTCTAACTGTCCCTACTGAAAGCATACCCCAATATGCTTCCTGCACATGCTCAGTAGCTATTACTGCGTACAACACTTCCCCTGTGTGACAATCCCAATACACCTTCCTAGAAATGACACGTCCCGTGTTTGAGGGGCAGTTTAATGAACTCACAAGCTCTCTAAAGCTGTTATTCTATTCCAGGAGGCTGATTCTACTGGGGATTGGTGGTAGATGTTTCCTAGCTCTGAGCTAGTAGCATTATACCGGGGTTCATGTCAAGACCCCTATAATAATGACAGAAACCCCACAGACGCGTAAATCAATAAGAATACAAAACCTTTGGGTGAAAAGCATACGCGTCTCTGTATTTTATTCTATAGCTTTGGAAAAAAAATAATTAAGGACAGGCACTTTTTTACAAAAAAGAAAAAATGCTGCTGTTTGGAAAGCTTGAAACCACTTTATCACCTCTTTACGTGATAAATGTGAGAGCAGACAAATCCCTCTTGGTGTCTGTATGAGTGCCATCGTGATAGATGGGCCTCCCACATCAAAAAGTGTAATGTGATTTATGTTAGACGCAGCACATGGCAAATCTGATTGCAGCAGATAACTTACCGGGGACATGCTCTTTGCACTCTCCACTACTTTCGCTAGAGGGCTTAAGTTTATTTACAGCAAAGTGTGAGCATCTGTTATGTGATATCGCTCGCTTCCTGCCGTGATTTGTTTTTGCTCTGGAGATTTATAGCAGTGTTGTATGTTCTCTATTTCTCAGAACATGATACCATCTGAATCGGTAGTGCAATTATGTATTTAGTCTGCTTTGTCTTTTAAATCCATTAAGTGAAGCTGTATTTCGGCCACTGAATGTTTCGTTTGATTATGTTTTTAATCAGGCAATAGTAATTAATATGTAATGCAGGGGGCAAGTATCCCAAGATGTGTACGGTTTCTGCCATCTATTAGACAGCTTTGGTACATACTTTAAGCAATAAGCATTAAGTATGTTTAAAAAAGTTTCTGTTTGTGGCTCCAACCCTCTAAATTAGCAGTTGCAGCCTCTCTGAACAGAGTTTAAACTGGTAGACTGCAGTTTCTAACAGTCCTTGGTATAATTCTGTTCTAGTATACCTTACATGAGGTAGGTCTCTGTATTTGGGACACTGTAATTAGCTCCTAGCATTAGAGCTGATTATAAACACTGAAGAGGTGCAGCAGACTGGTTATTCTCTACCTTGTGTCAACTGTTGAGACATTCAGCCTGCTCATTAGGTGACATGGCCACCTAATAGCTTTAGTGTTAGGGCTTGAAGCAAGTAATAAGTAGATAATAGGCTCCGTGAAGACACATGTTGGAGGCAGATAAGCCAATTAATTGTGATCATCAAATTGTTTTCTCTTTCCATTCCTTTTGTCCAGCTTTGCTGTAGAACTTGAATTCTATGTTGCTCATAGTTGCTCACGTGATGGTTTCCTCTTCCCACCTGGCCTTCCTGCCATGCTTCATGCTGATATTTTTTCCTGGGTGGGAAAAAGTCCTACCAAGTACTTGTTCTTGGCTACTTTGGTATTTGTAGTCGAGGTCCTGTAACACTTGGTATGTTTGCCATGGATGTTTCAGTTGGATCTTCAGAGTCCTGAAGTGGAAGGTCACAAATGTAGCAGCTGCTCCTCTCTTGACCTTTTAATGCATTGACCTTCTCTTCTCTTGTACATCAGTCACACTTTCCGTATGTTCCACGACCTTTTGTTTTGTTTCAATACAAATAGTCAGAGTAGTTCAGTAGGTTTTTCTTTTTATTGAGAACTGTCAAATCACGTTGAAAGACATCTTTTTGTTTAGGGGAATTCTCCAGGCATTTCCCTGGAAAGAATGCTTTATTGAAAATTAAGCTATGCTGGTGTTTGCAACCTTTTGTTCACATACATTACTGATAGATTTCAGGTTCTACGTACTATAAGCCACTGCTTCTCAATCTCAAAATTTAGGAACCCTAGCAGATCCTACTAACCGCAACTCTGAGGCCTTGGTTTACCAAAATAATTCTTGTGGTACATTCCCTCTCCGTTCAGCTACACCTGAAAGAAACCTTGCCCGTGCTCACCCATTGTATGTAGCAAATTAAACAAAGTATTAATTACTAATATGATCTGTATATCTACATAATACCTTATGTTTTAAGTTCCAATCTTATATAGCTGCTCTTTATCTGAATCATACATCTTAAGACAAAAAGTCAGAACCGTGTTTTTATTCAGGTGGCTGTAGTGCTGTTATGGATTTGACCTCTCTATTGTACACACTGCCTACAGACTTTATAGTGATCTGCATATTTTGCCATACTGCCAATACTAATGTTTCGAGAGATTTATTTAATGCATATAACAGTTAGATGTTATAGTTAAAACCCATGGCTTGCACATTCCCAAACACTATTTCTTTTGTAATAGCTGATATCAGTTTAACCACTTAAATATACGTCATAAATCCTGGGGTCTCTCTTAGCTGAAGGTCACTAATGTAGTTTACAATTATTAGAACAATTGTAATTTAAAGCATCACCTGTCAAGCTAAATGATATTTAGCATCTCTCAGCATAGTCTCATTATTATACATCTGTTACGTTCCAGATATAGTTTAACCTGATTTGTGGTTTTGGGCCATAGGTCACTGAGAATCAGGGCATCTTAGCGAAATACTGTTTCTTAGGCTTAACAATTGAGGTAGGTATTCTTCTTACACAAAGAGTAATAACTTATTGCGAAATATTACGGTGAGCCTTTAAGATGTCTGTAAAATGTGGTAAGCTTGGGGGACTGAATACTTGCATATCATGTAGTACAACAGAGAATACCGGTGCTGTATAAAGATCCCATAGTGACCCTGTAGTGTAATACTCCACTCAATCCATAAATGTAACATAATATTTAATAGGTTGGTTTGCTTTTATAGCTGTGCAATTACTGCAAAGAATGTTTGTATTATTACTGACAATTTATGTATTTTTTTCTCATTGCTTCAGGAGCTGAAAACACAAGTAAGTGTATTTCACATGAACAAACTCAGAGCCTATTTTCTGTGCTTATACTATGATATATAATTACATACGGTACGCTGAAAAATTATTTCATGTTACTGAATTACAGTAGAGATTACATGGTTGGTTAAAAATGTGTTCTTTATGATTTTATTTTTAAGACACTAAAATCAGTCCAGTATGGTAAAGTGGCATTTTTTTTTATTTTGTATGAAAAAAACCTCAAATTAATGTTAAGAGCCTTTCTAGCTGTAGATTTAAATACCTTGAGGTTACGTAGGTGCATGCTCTGCACACATTGAGGTGATTATTACACATTTTTTGCTACCAGATGTTAATTTTGGGAGATCTGCAAATTTCACATGGTGCCACGGATTTACAATAGGTTATCTGGAATTGACATATCCACTCTACTATATTCACCCTTTTGCTCTTTTATTCATCTGTATATACTTTATGAAAAATACTTTGTGTTTTCAAATATATCATTCACAATGCTACTGTCAATATCTTAATGCCTCCAAATACTTTTTCTGCAGTGTCTGCATTAGCTAATAATGAAAAAGAAAGTACACCCTCTTTGAATTCTATGGTTTTACATATGAAGATATAGTAACAATCATCTTTTCCTTAGCATTTGGTTGAGGTGTTTGTGCTGATATGCTGTGGTTGGTTTTCGCCAAACGTGGCGCTGTACATTATGACCAAACATCTCCACTTTGGTCTCGTCTGTCCAGAGACATTATTCCAGAAGACTTGTGGTTTGTTCAAATGCAATTTTGCAAACCTAAGACATGCTGCTATGTTCTTTTTAGAGAGAAGAAGCTTTCTCTTGGCAACTCTTCCAAACAAACCATACTTATACAGTATTTTTCTAATTGTGCTGTCATGATCTTTTACATGTAACATACTAACTGAGGCCTCTAGAGATGTAACTTTTTTTTTTTTTTTTATTTTTTTTTTGCAATTTCTCTAAGCATTGCCGTGGCGTGACTTTGCTGGGACATCCACTCCTGGGAAGATTGGCAACTGTCTTGAATGTTTCCCGCTTTTGAATGATGGACTTTTTTTAATGGCCTTATAAGCCTTCCATAGATTGATGGGCAGCAACAGCTTCTTTTCTAAGATCATTGTTGATGTATTTTCTCTTTGGCATTATGTTAACCAACACCTGAATGCTCCAGACCAGCAAACTGCTAAAGCTTCAGCTTTTATAAAGGTGGTCACACTGATCAATTAATCAAGGATATTTGATTAGCAGCATCTGTCTGCTACTTAGCATCTTAATTCCTATAGGAGCAGTAAGGGTGTACTTAGTTTTCATATATGGTTTCTCCATTTTGGCTTTATTTTTGTTGAAGAAATCATGACACAGTGTAATGTCATGTTAGGTTGTATTTACCGAATTTTGAGATGATGATGTGATATGTAAAACCATAGAATTCAGGGAGGGTGTACTTTCTCACACAACTATAAAAAAAAAATAAAAAAATAAAATAAAAATCGTTCTACATGATGCATTGGTACAGATAAATTAGTTGAGATTGAGACTAGATAGAGTTTGTAGTGCTCTTGCAACCCAATAAGACACCCAGGTGTAGGGAACCTATGTTCACCTTAAAGCTTCATTAGATCTATCTCATGGATCTTCTCTTTCTATTGACTCTCTAACTGCGCTCTGCCACAGCAACTTATTCTAAAATATTGTGATTTTGCTTTTCCCATTTCTGTGATATAAATATTACCATTTCTAATGAACTATGTGTGTAATGCCTTCACGTTTGATACCAATGTACAGATGCTCTGCCATTTACCTGTTTTACAGAAATGTTCAACATTTTAGTTTTTGTTATTCAAATTGGTGTCATCAGTCCAAGTGAAGAGATTAAGTTTATTTACATAGCAGTGCATAACTCAAGCATGTTGATTTTCAAGTACATGGAATATTTTTACCAACAAATGTACTGTTTATTTAAATCTTTAGGCAAAGAAGCTGGAGGAGAAGGAGCGAGAACTAAAGAAACAGGATGCTTACTACAAGGATCAGCTGGCCAGACTGGAAGAGAGGGTATGTGTGTTTTAGGAAGACAGCACTATTACAAAAAAGCATGGTTTACCCGGTAATAAAAATACGGACTTGTAACATGATGGCTAGGTGTTCTTAAAGGTTAACTTAAGGTTTATTTTATAGTTAAATGTACATAGGACTTAAAGTTCCTGTTATAGTAACTAGACATCACTATGCATTATAAATGCTCTAAAAGCAATAGTCTAAATGTGTCTAAGATGCCACTTTCAATAGCGGAACGTTTATGGCCTAATTATATATGTTTCACTTATGATCAGAACCAACAATGCCTTACGTCCATAGGTGTCTAATTGGAACCTCAGTAAGTTTAAAGGGTAACTCCATTGTGTGCACTCTAATATAATAACCTTTTATTATGTTGTCTGTTTGGCAAATACATCTGGGATTTGGCAGGATCCTGCCATATGCTATTGCCACTTTCCCCACCCCAGCTAAATGCTGTTCGGCCGAACACATCTTGCTGCGGTCCGGGCTATACCCGCCTCTAGTCAACTCTAGTCAACGTCTGTGGAGACCCTGCTGGGGAGGTCAGGTCAGATTTTAGTTCCTGTGCTGGAGCACAAAGGAACTCAATAAATAAGTTCTTCTGTTTTCTTGGTACAATACTTGACTGAAATATGAAAATATCTTTTGTGTCTGCAAATTATCAGCTTCTCAAAATAAAAAAATGAAAAAACAATGGAGCAGAATACGTGGGCAAAATGGCTCTTACCTGCCATCGATTTCTATGTTTATATATTGAGAAGATGAGCGCCTGTAGACTGGCTGAGCGTTCTGCTGAAAGGATGATATGTTATATATAACAGCAACTAGTGTATATAATAAACAGACATGTCTAGCCACATTTTAGTATCATTAAATAAATCTAAGTTGCCTAGTGTTTGTTTCCAGTCGTTGTTTGTAATATTTATTTTAATCATAAGGATCCATTTGAACATTTGAGTTCAGTGGCAGCTAGTGGCGAACCCAGTGTAGCCAATACTTGTCTTTCTATGGTTTTTTAGAACTAATAAACATCTGCCTAAGGAGAGAAATGAAAGAAACTTGATTCATTTTTTTCTATCAGCAATACAATTTTAGTAGCCATGGCAACCTACCTTCGGGAATGTTTCAGCCTATTTTAAATACACCAGTATTAATGTCATATTTCTATAGTCTACTAAGTCTTCGCTTTGTCTTTTACATTCTGTTTCTTATTGTGCAAATTCTATGTAATAGGAAAGTTTATGAGATGTTTTAATTAAAACAAACCTTAATGGGACGGCATATCTGTTTGTCATGCTTTAGTTGCTCTCTCCCTCTGTGGGGCAGAAAGTGATAGGTGAGTGCGAGGAGTCAGATTTCGAGCACAGTCTACTGTGCCCTCTTCTCAGCAGAACGTGTGATTTGGGTTGCCGAATTATTTTGTGCTATTTTTGTGTTTGATTTTGACGATAGCCATAAAGAGCTTTATACTGGTTTATCCAGTGCCTTTGAGAAGGAAAGTAACTTAAATAAGTTAGACAGTTCTCTACAATGAATATTGCTGGATCAGTTCCTTGTAGATAAAAAAAAAAAAGTTGGCTTATTTATCCATATCGTGCTATATGCCTTTTTGTTATTTTGAAGGATCATTGCAGCAAGTCTTGATTTGTTTTGCTTGGTAGCATTAGTGATTTTTACAAAACACAATTATTTCCGTCAATAATCTCCAGTTCAAGCAACTGCCGAGTAATTTGACAGTGCAATCAAAAAGAAAATGCGCTCCTCAACTGGTGCAGTCAGGTTATAGCTTGAAGGGTTGAGAACTTTGTGGTCCTGTCTTCTTCTTATTGTTGAGATGATTGTGTGTGTGTTTTTGTTTTTACGGCAAGGCATTCTAATGGGATCCCATACAAGGTACGTGTATTGTGAATATTGTTTGTGTAACAGCTGCAGGGAGCTATTCATAATCTTCTATTCCAGTGTGCTGGATATTTTGACGATATTATGGAGATAAAAGGCTACTTTAATAGCTAGATACTTTAGCATCACTGTAGAAAATCCATATTTCTCCGTACATCCTTATTTCCTTCTAAATACTGTGTAGAACCCTCCCATGTAAAATTAAATAGTTTATCATTCAATTGACCATCAGCCCTTCTGCCTTTTTATATTTCTTTATTTCTGTATCTTTTCAAAAAAGTTGACAGGACTTCAGTGGAAACAGCAAGGTATTTGAAAAGTGACAGCCATCATCTGCCTCTGAATATGTCTCATAATTCCTCTTTATAAGACGCAGTCAGGGCTGACACTAATCTGTTCTCTTGTCATCTTCCTTTATTATCATGCTTTTACCCCTCTCTTTGCACAATATAGGAAGCATCTAATTGGAAAAACCAAAGTAATCAAAAAGTCAATTAATCATATAGATGAGCTGTGACACTTAGTGATGCAATCCACTAGGAAACATCTCCCACTAGCAGGCGATGTGCATTTTAATTTACACATGATGGGACGCTTTCTATGACATTTTCCAAAGGGTAAGTGGCCTTGATACAGTTCTCATTGGCAATTAAATAATCAAGTGATCCATTGCTAAGCCTTAGACCAGTTTGAGAAGAATTAGTTTACTTCTCAAATGGCTTAATAAACCACTGCTTTATTTAATAATTAAATGTATCTTAAAGGTTTAAAGCAACCTCTGTATTCTAGCTCAGATTTGTATAACTGCCGGAGATGGCATCCAGTCAAATCAGTGGAACCTCTGAAGAAGTGTCAGAATCTTTCCCACCCCTGATTTTAAGGCACTTTCCTTTATTTAAATATTTATTTGAAGTAAACTGTAGTGTTCCAGCACCGGAAGCTCGGAGAGGCTGAAATGAATTGGCAGATTCTGAAGGTGAGTGTTTAAAATAAAAAAGTAATATAAAGAGAAGGGTTCTCAACAGGATGAAAGGCTCCACATGAATGCAAAAGTAAGCAAGTGAAAAGTGTCTTGGGTCCAGGGCCGGCCCAAGACTTAATGCCGCCTGGGGCAAAGTTTAAAATGCCGCCCTCCCCCTGCATTTTAAACTTCGCCGACGCCATTATCTACACTCCCCCCTTTGTACTTACCGTTAAACAGTCCTGCGGTGAGTCTCCCTGCTCTGCAACAGTGCCGGCTTGTAATGCTGAGCGCCGGAAATTGACGTCACTTCCGGCACTCAGCATTACAAGCCGGCAACGAGACCGAGCTAGAGGGCTCGCAGAGGCGAGAGAGGGGAGCCGAACGGGTAAGCGAAAACCACTTGGCGCCCCTCTCTCTCCTCCGCTTAAAAAAAAAAGAAAAAAAAAAAAAGCGCTTGGGGCGGCAAAGTGCCGCCCCTTCAAAAGTGCCGCCTGGGGCAATTGCCCCACTTGGCTCCATTGTAGGGCCGGCCCTGCTTGGGTCCCACTCAAGAAATTACAATAGAGCACTGTCACTTGTGTGGGATTTAGCAACATTATTTTATTTACAAAAACTGCCTGTATGTCTTTGTTTTTTCCTCCTTTTTAATTACCATTACAATTTAAGGTGTTTGTTTTCTTCCATTATGCTGAGTAAAACTGGTAAAAAGATGACATAAATCCTGAGAGCAGAACAAAGATGACTTGTTCAAATGGTGATAACATGGTGTGGGTTTCCAATAAATTGCATTGTTTCTAAATAACCAAGCACCATTACGATATACCCACCTGTATAGTGCAGGATTTTGCATAATAGTAGCATATACGGTATATTTCATGCTCCGTTCTCAATGCATGGCGGCCACCTTACATTCAGAAGCAGTGACAGTATTAGTATGTAACTTTTAGCACTTCTCTACCAGTGAATGAGTTAACATGCCTTTATTTATGCCGTAACCTGCCAGGAATTATAAGTGCAGCATTAAGACGATGGTATGGTGTATAAAGCTTTGAGCTGATGCCACCTCATACACCCGGTATTAAATAGTATTATCAACTCTGCCTGCTGCAGTAAATAGGATTTCACCATTATGATGTGTCAGGATTTTCCACAAAATCAAATTTACAAGACACTAAATGTCCATCTTCACAGCAGAGCGGCTTTATTCTCTAACACTAATCCGTTTGGTAGGGAATACTCGTACCAATTGTGCAGTGGAATGATAATGTGATGATCTCTTCTTTCTCTCTATTCAAAGCTTAGCAAAGTTTCCCTGTGCTTTGCGGTAATGGCCTGCAGGTTGTGGGAAGCATACGATATAATGAAGAATTCCGAAATACATAGGGTATTTGGTTTGTGTGTTAATAAAACGAGAGAACACCATGTCTTCGCCTCTTCAATAGAGCCAAAGATTAGCATAACTGTATTCAGAAAGATTGTTGTATCCTCTGATGCATTAAAGCACCATGAGTTTTTATTTTATTTAAGAAACGTAACTTTGTTCTCATTTGCCTCATGGTTTTGCATTTAAAGACCGGCCACGTCAACTTAAAGGAACATTGGGTTTTATGTATTTTTTTGCAAAGTTTGGAAAATGGTCACCATAACAACGAATGGAATGCTCCTGTTGATTTGGCGATTCAGACCATTTTAAAACTTGCCATCTGTATGCAGACCCCCCCCCCATATAAAACATTTTTAGAGTATATAAAACGGTGTGTAGTATGTAAGAATCCCAAGCAATGTGAATTGGAAAGTAAACAATAGTAAAAATAAATGTATACAGTCTTAATCGGATCATTCTGTTTTTTTCTTCAGAATTCCATTTGTGTTTTATTTAAATGTAAGGCAGCGTGTTCTGTTCCGATGTCTTACAGCTCCTTCAACAGCATCTAAAGCACTGCTCCGTGTGTCATAGAACTCAGAAGGCCTGCTCTTGATTTCCTACTTCTATTCCCTTAACCTGTTTGACACTTTGATGAGGAGGTTGCTGGCCTGGTTCAGCAAGATTAGAAAATTCCCTGCCAATTTTAGTTTGTCAAATCTCTACCTGTCAGGGGGAACAGATGAACAGCAGCAAAGAGATAAACATATACCTATCCAGGCATCCTCATAATCCAACAATTCCCTTTTTTTCAGTTCTCATTTTTATCTTTATGCATTCAATGTGAAGTACAAGAGGATGTCCTAATAGTAAAAGAGATATTCAATTTCTGCATAAATCCCCGCTCTGTAGGTGCAAATTGATTACTCCCATGGATGGTTAGTTTTAATTCTTGTTAATTTAATTATCCTTGTGTTGAGATATTCCCTATTCCATAGTTTTTAAGATTTTTTGTATCAGTTTCCATTTTTCCTGTTTTTATTCAACAAAAATGCAAGACAATATTGTGGCTTAGAATAATCAATGAAAATATACCCATATAATATACCCCATTGCAGATGGGTGGAACACGCTGACATTGATCTCAATGGGAGAAAGTTCTTCCCACTGATTCACTGCTTCAAGCAGCCAATCAGGGGCAAGGATAGTTGGGCCATGGAGGAGTGGGGCAGCCTCATCTGTGTCCAGTAAGTACCATATTGGCTCGAATATAGGCCGCACCCTAAAAGTTAGGTGCTTTTTTAAAGAAAACGTTTTATAATAGATATGCTGCCACTCTGCCCTCCCCTGGCTGAGATATGCTGCCACTCTGTCCCCCCCCCGAGATATGCTGCCACTCTGCCCTCCCTTCCCGGGATATGCTGCCACTCTGTCCCCCTCCCCAGGATATGCTGCCCCTCTGTGTCCCCCCCTTGAGATATGCTGCCACTCTGCCCCCCCCCAACTTACCAAAGCAGACTCCCAGGTGTCTTGCGGGGGACATCTACATGATACGCATATACAACTTCCGGCACTCAGTGTATACGCGTATTGCTTAGATGTCCCCCGCCGGCCCCGCAAGACACCCGGCAGAGGTAAAACGCATCGTGCGGACGTTCACCGGCTTCAGCGATGCGCGCGTAAACAACCTCCGCTGCCTGCACGATGTGCTTTAACAATATCCCTAGGGATATTGTTAAAGCACATCGAGCGGACGTGCCGGCAGCGGAGGTTGTTTTCATGCGCATCGCCGCAGCCGGTGAACGTCTGCGCGATGCGCTTAGACAATCTCCCATGCTGGCACTCTCCCCGTGTGGTGGATCTGCATCGTAACCCTGCTGCCTGCCCGGCGCCCAGAACTGCATGTCCCGGGCGTTGGGCGATTTGAATTGCGCATTCCTGCACTAAACCGCGAATATAGGCTGCGCCCCCACTTTAAAGACTTAAAGTGGGGGGGGGGAGTGCGGCCTATATTCGGGCAAATACGGTACTTGTTGTTTTTCTTTCTTTCTTATTATTTTTTGACAAAAAATCAGATTACTTTAATATGCGTTCTACCACAGTGATGGTGTCTAGGACGGTGGACTCTCCTCTTTAAATGTGCCTTCCCTATATTCCCAGAATAAAATTGCTGTGTTTGAATAGGAGACACAATAAGCACAAAACTGAATTCCTTTATGCGATGTCTGATTAATGGCTGGGAAGATCAAATTTGGGTTCAGTTCAGCGTGTCTACCATGCTGGCTTCAGTGTCACTTGCAGCCTCACTAATAAAAAAAATAAATGTATATCAAATTGCTTTTATAGGCATCCTTCAGCCTGTGAAAAGTCACAATCGTCACTCATAGCCCTGTTTTCACTCCACGGATTGGCTCTTTGAAGCAGCCAGTCAACGGCAAGAAGGCACTACTTTAAAAATTAGTTTCATTAGACAAAGCTTACCCCCTAGGAATTCTCTCTGAGCCAGCGCTCGAGCTAACTGGAGGTGAACCACATGGGGTAGACAGAGAGAGGTTTGTTCCACCAAAGACATCTCCTGCAAGCCAAGTAGCTGGGGAAAAAGGGTAAATGCATGTTTTCCCCCCCCCTGCAGAATCCCGCTATGCATTTTGAGGGGGAATAAACTACATATGATTACTGGAGTGTCCATTTTAAGAAACCTAAACACACACCTACACACACAAACTTGTACATATATTACAGATTTTTTTTTGTTATCCTGGCTATAGCCCAGCAATGACTACATCATTGTTGAAACTGCATTTTAAAATGCCCTTCAGGGGACTGATAGGAATGATTAATGAAATGTTTTCCAGTAAACATTTATGAAACTGACCCAAACAGCTGTAAATATGTGACACCCGTAAGTGCCCATAACTATTTTAATTGGGAAAGGATGCTCATATAAGCCCATTTTCACAGCACATCCAAATGCACAGTACGAAAGATGATTAGACATATTAATCCTTTTTATTAATTTTTTGTTCTACAGTGAAAATCATGCTGCTTTATCGCCCCTGTCACATTCTCAACTAAACACTCTTAATATTGCTGTAATTTTTTAATGTTCTTAATATTGAGTCTATTCACTAAAGGGAGAGTGGACAGAGTTGTTTCAACTCCATGAGGTTTATTCACTAAAGGGAGGGAGGCGTGTTTAAGATACCAAACTAAACTATACATTATAAAGGGCTAACCCAGTGAGCTTCTGTTGCAAGAAGACCTTGACTGCCCCTGTGTGATGCATGGTATATCTTTAAAGACTCCTCACCCACTGAATTACACATTACACAGGACCATCCCAGCTGTTTTTTTTGGAGAAACTTACCATTGTTGACCATGAATAGTGAAGTGAGATATTTAAAACAACTACTGTCTTGTAAACCTTCCATTTAGTGAATAAACCCAACTGACTTAACTAATTTCATTAACTTAATTCATTGTGGAGGTCCAACCCCAGTTAGCTTGGGCTGTTGGAAGAGCTTGGCTGCCCCTGTATAATGCCTAAGGTAAACCAGTAAGATTTCTCCTCCCATATTAAATTATACATTTTACATCAGTCCAGCCTTTCTCGTTGGACCTTCGTAATAAATAGCATGGGAATTGAAACCACAACTCTCCATTTAGTGCATAAACTCCATTTTGATGCTCATTCACTTGAGGCTGTCATATACTGCCAGCTTTGGGGTTACCTGAAATATTCACTGCATTTTAACACTTAATTTTCTTTCTCTTCCCTTGGTTGTTAACTTTATAATTATATAGATTATTTTACCAATTACCATTATTTATGCTATACTTTGCTGGCTCTATTATTCCCTCTTTCTCTATACCTGATGTATACCTATACCTTATGGCTGAATTGTAAGCTTGTGAGCGGGACCCTCTTTACCTAATGTAATGGTTTGTCAATTCTAGTTTTGTTGTACCTTTTGAGTGTATGTTCGGTAAAAAGAGCTGCGTAAATTGTTGGCGTTTTATATAAATAAGATAATAAGGTAAAAATAGGAAAGCATACTTCCCAAATGTCCCGGTTTTCACAGGACAGTACAGATTTTTCAATTCGTGTCAAGCCGCACTGCATCAGGAACAGGGGGGTCTAGCAGGAAGTCCCTGGTCATGGTTGCCGTCTTCCTTGTAGCAAAAGCTGGCTACAAGATGGGTAGCCGCTCTAGTTCTCTAGTGAAGTCGCTTCTCTTGGGGGGGGGGGTTGGAGGGTCTCCCAAAGAATTAAACCACCAGTCACTACTCGACACACCAGTAAGGATGCTAGAGAACACGCTTTATTGGGACTGGGCATAGTTTATCTAGCCGCTTTACCAGGGGAAAGAAAATTTTGAAAAACACAGGAAAGGATTAATGCATAGCACAAATGACATGGGTTTATGCAGACCACCAGACCAATTTCATCACGTGTACAACAATGGTACATAACAGAGGGGAAGGGATTAGGGAAATAACACTTAGACTGGACGTGAGTCATTCTTCATTCATGTAGAAATAGAAACAAGCAATTGAACATACAGTCAATGTAAAATTGGAATCCCAATAATTTTCCAAAATCCCAAAGATTTAAAGATTTGTGCATCCCAGCACTGTCTTGCTTTCATGGGGGTTCACCTATCCCACACTTCTGTATTTTAATCGACTAAAGTGTCCTGCTTGTCCAAAAGCTGCAGTGTTTCCCTTGACCTGCATCCCTGTACCTTCTCCTTTTCTCCTTGTTGAACCTCAATAATAAAGCCCTTGATCTTGAGGGCCCCAACCTGCGGCACAACTGTTGAGGTGGTCAAAAAAGATTAGTCCTTTGCAGCACTGGAATTACTAGGTATCCATGACTCATGCCAGGTACTTCTTTTTTTTGGGGGGGGGGTTGTCATACTAGTCCACTGTTTTAATAATGATAATAACCGTATTTGCTCGATTATAAGACGACCCCCCAAAATCTGAATATTAACTTAGGAAAAAAAGAAAAAGCCTGAATATAAGACAACCCTAAAGGAAAAAAGTTTTACCAGTAAATGTTAATTCATGTAAACTATTTTTTTAAATAAAAGCTATGATTGAGAAAAATATTTTTTTTGTTTTTATTTCCTTGTATTTTCCAACCTGTCCCCCAGTTACGCACATCTGCGCCCAGGCTTGCCACACCAATATGGCACTGTGGCCCATGATATGCCTTTTAACCCTCTATATGCCACTGTGCCCCATGGTATGCCTTTTGACCCCCTATGTGCCACTCTGCCTCCAGAAATGCCCATTCTGGCATTTAGGGGGTTAAAATGCATATTATGGGGCAGAGTGGCATATAGGGAGGTATAAGGCATTCCAGGAGGCAGAGTGGCATTAAGGGAGTTAAAAGGCATTGTATAGAGCACTCTGCCTCCAGAAATACCTTATACCCCTATATGCCACTCTGGCACTTAGGGGGTTAAAAGGCATATTATGGGGCAGAGTGGCATATAGGGAGGTATAAGGCATTCCAGGAGGCAGAGTGGCATTAAAGGAGTTAAAAGGCATTGTATAGAGCACTCTGCCTCCAGAAATACCTTATACCCCTATATGCCACTCTGGCACTTAGGGGGTTAAAAGGCATATTATGGGGCAGAGTGGCATATAGGGAGGTATAAGGCATTTCAGGAGGCAGAGTGCTCTATTAAATGCCCCCTTAACGCCACTCTGCCTCCTAAAATGCCTTATACCTCCCTATATGCCACTCTGCCCCATAATATGCCTTTTAACCCCCTAAATGCCAGAGTGGCATATAGGGGTATAAGGCATTCCAGAAATGCCCTATGCCACCATTTAACACACACACACACACACACACACACACACACACACACACACACACACTCTTACTTACCGGTGCTTCCAATTTCCTGCTGTATTGCCGGGGCAGCGGGTTGACGTCTCTTTCCGCTGCAGCCGGAAGGAGGTGGAGTTGGCAGCGGGGGTTTCTCTGCGTCCGTCGCGGATACCTTCCCCGGCTGTCAGAGATCAGAGTTCGCCGCACCGGTGCGGGGAACTCTGATCTCTGACAGCCGGGGAAGGTATCCGCGATGGACGCAGACAACCCCCGCTGCTAGTCACACTTCCTTCCGGCTGCAGCGGACGTTGTCTACGCGGATCGCGTAGACGTCAATCCGCTGCCCCGGCAATACAGCAGGAAGCACCGGCAAGAGTGTGTGTGTGTGTGGGGGGGGAGACAGGAGGATCCAGGTCCCCTGCAGCGGTGCGAGGGATCTGGATCTTAGTCTCATAATCAGACCTCTATTTGTTATCTGATTAGAAGACGACCCCGATTAGAAGACGAGGGGTATTTTTTAGAGCAAATACTGTAATTTTAGAGAGCAAGTTCATTACAACCTTACTCAAAGTGAACATAAACGCCAAACAGCCTGTCATATTTTTTTTTACTGGT
Source organism: Sceloporus occidentalis (assembly GCA_023333645.1). NCBI lineage: Eukaryota > Metazoa > Chordata > Lepidosauria > Squamata > Phrynosomatidae > Sceloporus > Sceloporus occidentalis. The sequence continues at coordinate 5,173,221 of JALMGF010000031.1, forward strand.
TTATTATAATCCATAATATAGTGTTTCGAGTTTTATAAAATGATTTACTTGTTTGTTTGTCCTAAAACTCTCTGTTCTTATTATGCTTGTAAACTCCACAAAAGTTTGTTGGCTATTTTATTATTTTCATGGTGAAGGCTAAAGTAAATCTTAATAGGTTTCAAATGTGGTTGCCAAGTCTATATGTCACAGCACGCTTACTTTATTCACATTTGATTGTCTGTCCATTATGTAATTTCCCTATGTTGGCATATAATCTTGAATAAAAACATAGGTTGTTATGTAATATATATGAAGTCATTTTTAGAGGTCAGTGCGACTTTCATTAAAAAGTTAGATCTTGTGTTATCCTCATTTATCTTCACCTTAGATAACGCACAGTAGTCACTGGAATCTCTTGTGTGTTTTCATGTTATTTCTTTGACAATATACATCAGGACTAATCACATTTTCCCAATATTGTAATAAATGAAAATAATATATTTTTTTATTTTTTTTACCATGCTTACTCCTGCATTTGCAAACCCTAAGGGATGTTCCTTATTTATAAGACCTCTAATATTTGTTGCTGTCACATTGAGTGATATTTTAATTTTTCTTTGCCCAGCAAACACTTCAATCTTTCTCTGAGCCCCAAATGACAAAGCTCCAGGGAAAGCTGTCAAAGACTTTACCTTGTCTCTATATTACAGAGCTAATAACTATATTCTCATGAAGGAAAGAGAATCGCCAATTTAATGGCATAAAAAAGGATGACCACTCACCGCAGAGGATTGTTATAGTACTGTACATTGCTATGGCAGTTTATCCTTCTGTACATGTGAATACAGCTATTTACATCTAGGCAAATTATAGTAAATTTATTTCATTTTTTATTTATAGAATTATTTTTGGTGTTTCTATGTTTTTATATTTTGGAAGGTATAATGCACTTTAATTAGTTTTGTTAATTAAAGCATGCCTATTTTTTTATATGTATATTTGAGTCTTTTTTTCATGCGCCCCAATGTACTTTACTGCATACACATTAGTCCGCATATTCTTTTGCTATTTGCACAGCGGATTCTTTTAGTAGAGACATGCAAAAAGAGGATTTGTAGCTCCAATAGCAAAAAATCCAGTGCACTCATTTGAACCAATAAAATGCATTGGCGCCTGTGTTGAATACATTACGATGGGACATAGGCTATTGCATATGGTGGTTATGTATTTTAAGGTGCATTGGTTGTACCAAAGACCAGAAAAGTTTTATCACCATAGGTTGCTGTAACGATGAGAGCATTTTTTCATGGTCTGTACCATAATCTGTTTTACACATAACGCTCACAGACTGCATCTCAACTGGTTTTCATCGTTAAAAAAAAAAAAGTGAATGAGGCAAATGAAACTTTGTGTTTATTTATCTTATAATACCAGTTACATATGTATCTAAACAAATACTGTATGTTAAACAGTACATTGAACCCCCCTGTTCAAGGAGCCCAGAGCCATGTCACACTTGGGGGTTCCCAGATATAAGGAATGACCAACTCCTATGTGCATTTCTCCTGAAAGAGGGGCTAAGGTGGCTGTACATAATGCCTCCTTATACTGAAAGAAGGGACTTTCATGGAGTCTGGCTGCTTTAAGCTGCATGTGTCAGGCTTAGTTTGGTCTTCGTGGAGGGGGAGCATCTTTAGGCTTCATGTTTTGTAACAACAGATTAAATCTGTCAAACCCTCTTAACCTACAACTTAGTGAAACAACTCCTTCTGTTAATGGTATTGATAGAAAATGTTCGAGTATGGACCTATAGCATTAATGGAAACAAAAACATGGGGAACTGTTCAAGTTCAAGTCTGACAAATTACAGTTCCCAAAGGGGATGTGCAGGGTTTATTCCTGAGCCCAAGCACACGAGGAAAATCACTGCCAGTGTGTACTTATTGTAGCTCTACATGCGCATACTTATAGATAATACACAGTTTGGACTGTTGAATATCGGGAGGTAAACAACCAACCAAGCCCATACCTGGCTCCACTTTGAAATGGCTGCAATGTACAACGGTTACACACCCATATACATTTGTGCTTCATTAGAAATGAGCTATCCTCTTCTTGGATATGTAAACTGCTTTACCATATGTGCTTCCCATAAATTAATAATAGTTGGCGACTTTGCAATCATAACAGATATACAAGTATTTCACTGCGTGCGGAGTTTCACTTTGAGTCTTGTTTAGTAGCACTGTGTGTAGCAAACAAGTCTGCTTATGTCCAGTAGATGCAGAAGTGGTCTCAATACCGAGCACATTATACATGCTAAGAAGCCCTTAACAGCTACAAAGATCTGTTTATTTAGGGCATCCAAATGACATCCTTTCTAGTTGATTGCTTTTGTGATAAGCGTGAAATAAATGGCTTATGAAAATAAACTTCAAAGGCCTTAAACAAAGAATGCTGTATTTTATAATAGTAGATTTGAGTTTAGGTTTCAGACTTTAATTGGTCATATGTCTGAAAAATCAGACATCGATATAGAAGAGTTCCTTTTTTTTCTTTTTAGTTTTTTCTTTCCTTTACTATAAAAATTAAGTAGGAGTGTGCTTTTGATTATAAATGATGCCATGTGTCTTGCAATTGTCATTTTCTCATGGACTGCAGCCTATTGTATTCATTCTTGCCATTAGTTCCAGCACATAGTAGGAAGAATTAAAACTTTAGTGCTTGAAATTGGAAATATACAGATAGATTCATCACCCCTCCAAATAACTCTGGTTTCCCAGAAAAGCAATCTGTTTAGCCAGTTGTGCTTAATTAACCAAGTCAACAAGATAAAAAGCTTTTGAACTTCCACCCCCTCTTCATTTTCTTGTATATATTTTCCTCATCTTAAAGAGGCCTTGTCTTTTTGCTTCTCAGGTAGAATAGGATGACTTATTCTCCGCTAATATTGGCACCTTTGGTAAATATGAGCAAATAATGTGTGGCACAATTATTGGCACCCTAAAGTCTTCTCATATAATACCTGATGATGTTGGAGAATATGTGGAAGGGACCTGAGACCATTCATCCATACAGATTCTCTCCGAGGGTAGATGCTGGTGGACTCTTCTCCTTAGTTCACCCCACCTATGTGGCTCAAGTCAGGGGACTGGGATGGCCATGGTATGACCTTGATTTTATGGCCAGTAAACCATTTCTGTCTTGATTTAGATGTATGTTTTGGATCAATGTCCTGCTGGTTGGAATGCTCCTTGCAGTATTCTGTTGAACAAATACATAAACTGAGCTTATGCAGGATACCCTGCCCCTTCAATTTGCAGAAATTAGTATGGACAGTATCTTAATTTGCAGCCATATTATTAAATACAATAACACTATTCAGATATATTAGAGCCAGGGGCGTACCTAGAGTATTTGGCACCTGGGGCGGATCCTGTATGTGGCCCCCCCCCCCCACACACACACTTTAAAACTGCATAGCTTCTACCGTTATATACCGGCGCAGACACTGAAGGTGGTACAGCATAACACTTACTGTTATCATTATATACTGAGGCAGACAATGACGGTGGTACAACATAACACCTATCACTATATACTGAGGCACACATTGACATTTCTATCATGCCCAGGCATACCCAGATTCCAGGATGTACTCGCAAACTTGGCATGATAGGAGTATGATTGCCCTATCTACCCCTTCTCACTCCCTTTTGTCCTACCTACCCCTTCTCACTCCCTTCTCCCTATCTACCCCCTATCCCCCTGTCTCACTCCCTTCTCCCTATCTACCCCCTCCTAACTATCTACCCTCTCCCCCTTTGAAGTTCACTTACCTTTCAGGAGTCCTGCGGTGGGGGTGCAAGGACTCTGTCTCCCAGCTCTGCCACTGTATGGAACAGTATAGAGTGATGGGAGTTATGATGTACTAGAGCATAATTATATAATGAAAAATACATTGGAAATGGTACAGCATAACACCCATCACTCTCACACACATACCAATCCACACACACACCAATCCACACACACACACCAATCCACACACACACCAATCCACACACACACCAATCCACACACACACCAATCCACACACATACCAATCCACACACATACCAATCCACACACATACCAATCCAGACACACACCAATCCACACACACACCAATCCACACACACACCAATCCACACACACCAATCCACACACACACCAATCCACACATACCAATCCACACACATACCAATCCACACATACCAATCCACACATACCAATCCACTCTCACTCACTGAATGCTTTCCTACCTTTCCTCTTTTCTCCTTACAGCTTCTTTTCCCCCTCTTCGCTCCTCTTGTTCAGTTCTGTCTTCTTCCGGGTCAGAGGGCACGGATGGCAGTGGGTGCGGCTTCAGTGTTGTGCGCCGGATCTGCCAACAAACCCCGGCGCACAGCAGCTGTTGCCGCGCAGATCGCAAGGGAGCGATATCGGAGGTCTTTAAGAGGTTTGTTAAAGACCTCCGATACCGCTCCCTTGCGAGCCTGCTCCTCCAGCGGCGGATATTACTGTCCGTCTCTGGAGGGGTGCCGGCAAGTTAGCACCCCCCTGATGAGCGGCACCCGGTGCGGACCGCCCCCCCCCCCCGCCCCCCGCTAGGTACGCTACTGATTAGAGCAACTTCTCATTGCACATTCATTTAGTGAGAGGTAGTCCTAGCATTAGAAGTAACAATTTCCAGATCTTGTATCAGCTGCTGGTAAATGTTTGGATATGCACCTGAAAAGTGCAAGACTCGCATTGTTTCAAGGTGATGGGGCCATATGTAGTGTAGAGGTGTACCTAAGTAGAATATACAGTACCTATGTGCAACAGGATCATGTGTAATTGATGCATGACGACGTATAGATAAAGCACACATCCTCTGACCTCTTGCTTCGCAATGACCACTTGTGGCAATTTAGTTAAGCAACTATTGAAAGCTGTCGGTGAATGCCCTTGTGTGCATCCTTACTTGGTAGTGATATTAATCCATAAAACGTGTAATGCAAGGTAAAGAAAACCATATAATTCTGTTAAATTTAATTTACATCAAAACCAACTTTGAGATGTATTTTTCAAAATACAATTTTGATTAATATCCAACACAGAAGAAGTTGAATATATTACTAGTCAAATCACCAGCTCAGTATCTAATTTGCCCTTAAATGGGTGGAAGTGAGTAACATTTTGACCTTTTAACTCTTCACTTCACTGTCTTACACATTTTATACTATGTCTCCTTCTGCTCTGTTTAATTTGTTAATTTAGTTAGCAATGTGATCCCCTCTGTGCTAGATAATTACCTGTTAGGGATGTTGTCCATGCTGCTTTGCTTTATAGCTGCTCATGTGAAACAGATGGACATCTGCAGCGTCCCATTGAACTAGTTGCTGCATTCTGCTAGTAGCTCTCTTTATGCCGTATTTGCTCAATTATAAGACACCCCAAATTTGAATATTAATTTCGGGGGGGAAAGAGAGCCTGAATATAAGACTACCCTATACTAGTTTTACTAGTAAATATTACTTCACATGTAAATTATTTTTTCATATTTAATAAAAACTATGATTGAAAAAAAAAATTCCTTTTATTTGCCACTCTTCCCCCCCAATAAGCCACTCTGCCCCAGATATGCCCTTTTTAACCCCCTATTTGCCACTCTGCCCCCCCAATAAGCCACTCTGCCCCAGATATGCCTTTTTAACCCCCTATTTGCCACTCTGCCTCCCAAATATGCCTTTTTAACCCCTATTTGCCAATCTGCTTCCCAAATATGCCTTATACACCCATATATTTGCCACTCTACCTCCCTGACATGCATTTTAACTCCCTATTTGTCACCCCCACAAGGTATGCCTTATACCCCCTATATGCCACTCTGTCCCCCTAATAAGCCACTCTGCCCCCTATTTGCCAACCTGCCTCCCAAATATGCCTTATACACCCATATGTATGCCACTCTGCCTCCCTGATATGCCTTTTAACCCCCTATATGCCACTCTGCCTCCAGAAAACCATTACCCCCCCCCGACTTACCAGTGCATCCCTTTACTTGCGAACCGTGCTTCAGACTCCCTGGTGTCTAGTGGGGCAGACGGTGGAGGTCTGTGCGATGTTGACCTCCGCTGCTGGTGGCTAGTACTTCCGCTAGGGCTTCTATGGTGGAGCACCGGAAGGTCATGTCATGCTGGCGCTCAGTCATAGAAGCCCCGGCGGAATTGCCGGCTGCAGCGGAGGTTGTTTGTGCGCATCCTGCAAACGTTCGCCAGTTGTCGGATGCACACAGACAACCACCGCTGCTGCCGGCTGTAAGAAATTATGACCCTCTTACAGGGATATTCTTTTAGGGAATATGTGACAAATAAAGCACAAATACAAGTGTATAGAAAAATGTATATTGATATTGAATTAGGTCACTGTTACAGGTGATAAAACATATAACATACAGAAAACATTTGATAATAATACAAAACAAAAGGGATACTTAAGCACATATTCTTAGGAAACCTCTCTCAGCTCACAGGCTTCTCCCGAACGCCATCTTGCGCAGCTAGGTTCTGAGTCTCCTGACCCAGGGCACTTCTGTTCGCTGCGCTGTCCTTTCTCAGACTCGCCTTTCTCAGACTCGCTTTTTTCAGACTCGCCTTTCTCAGACTCGCCTTTCTCAGACTCGCCTTTCTCAGACTCGCCTTTCTCAGACTCTCCTTACTATTGCAGCCCCTAACTAGTCATCCCAGAATTCTTTGTACCTCCCAGAAAGTGGTTCACCCTTGCAGCGCTGCAGCATATCTGGATCTTAGTCTTGTAATCAGACCTCTATTTGAGGTCTGATTAGAAGACGACCTTGAGTATGAGACGAGGGATATTTTTCAGAGCACAATTAAGATGTGTCTGGCATTTCTCCACCATTGGTATTGTGCTGAACCTGGCTCAAACTCTTAATTGTAGTTTGTTGCAGAAGCATGAAAATTCTGATTCGATTGCAGGAGGGCAGGGAAGGTTGAAGGAACGTAATTTGCATCACTGGTCTGGTAAAAAAAGAATAAGGGCACATATGTTGCTTTCGATCCTTCAATGACTTCTGGGGTTTTCGTTGGTTTTTCACAAAGGCATGTTATGTTCCTGGAATCAAGTTTTTATCCTTAATCACTAATTAGTGTCATTGTTGTCAAAGCAAGTCAAGGACTCTTGACAGCAATAGAGGCAACATAGAGAGCATCCAAGTTTCTTGGTTCCTATGATTTATTACAGTCCTTTGGGGATGCCCAGGTCATTCCTGGAAGGCCACAATCCTGCTAAAGCCCAGGTCATTCCTGGAAGGCCACAATCCTGCTAAAGCCCAGGTCATTCCTGGAAGGCCACAATCCTGCTAAAGCCCAGGTCATTCCTGGAAGGCCACAATCCTGCTAAAGCCCAGGTCATTCCTGGAAGGCCACAATCCTGCTAAAGCCCAGGTCATTCCTGGAAGGCCACAATCCTGCTAAAGCCCAGGTCATTCCTGGAAGGTCACAATCCTGCTAAAGCTAACGGCTCTTGCGGTCATCTAATTAAGCAATCACCCAAAACCATGTGAAGTGAACATGGCAGCTCTGTTTACTGCTTTGTGAACTAGATGGCTTTACTAGCAACTTTGTGACGCCTTTCCAGATGAAACTTTGGAAGGGTTTTCAGTTTGCCAATTAAATTTCCCACCTATAACGTAGAATTGTTTCTGAGGCGAGATGCCAGTAATATCTGCAGCGTGTGGTACGTGGTTTATTCCCGTAAAGTAAGTTTTAATCGGACAGTCGTCATGTGAACTGTTGTTTTTCTTTTTAGATATCACATTACTGCTTTCATCAGCTGCCTTGCCATGGGCTGTACAGACCTGAGCCCCGCTGTGCTGCCATTTACCTGTTGATGGATCCGTGCTGGAGTTAATACTTTGCCTTCCGCTTCTTTATTCGAGCATACAACTACTCCTTGGTAGCAGGAAATGTGATTTTAAGGATGTGAATGTAGTGTAAAAATAAAATAAAGATCTCCTGGCTGCAGTGTTATTAATACCGACTTAAAAATGCCATCTCTAAAGCTGCTTAAAAGTATGAAAAATGAATGATCACATTTAGTTTGCCAGTAAATAATATGGCAGGTTATATTTTAGCTGTAGTGTGGTGGCACACACTTAGGGATCATTATCTAAAAGATCAACTGTGTTTAATGCTGACAAAATGGTAAGTAAGCACTGTTAGTTACATTTTAGGGTGCCCTAAAAAATGACATTTATAAACAAACTATATTTTATAGTTTAGGTATTCTTCCTGACAGACCCTCTTACCTGTTGCACACCCTAGCCTGACTGAAAAATGGCAATTTCACAGATGGGGAACTTGAATCTTAAATGTCAAGAAAGTACATATATCTTGTGGCCGTACTGTCTTGTCATTGAAATCATATCCCTTTTAACTCTGGAAGCAATCTCCAATTAGCTATTTATACTGGTTAAAATTGTGCCCCCCCCTACTACAGATAAGGTTATGCTCCCCATCTGTTATGTTCTTCTCAAATATTTAACTGGTGTTAAAGTGGCGTGTGTGCGAGATATACTAATGTTGGGTCCTTGTTTTATGCAACCATCCATTGTAATAGTTTTTAACATGATTCTCAAACCCTCGGACAGAACATACTTTTGGATTAAAGGCGTTTTGAAAAGCCAATATAGGTTTATATTTAGGAATTAAATTAAATGCGGCTTCTAGATCTGACTTTGACTGAATGCTTTTCCAGGAATATTTCAAAAGTGGCGGTTTGATGAGTTTCCTCATACTTCTGATTACAGTAAAACAGTTGAAAAGCTGGCTGACTTTGTAGCCTAGCCACTCTGAATTCAATAAAAGGAGTTTAAAAGAAGGTGAAACTAAAGCTAGGATATTGTCTCCATGTCAAAACGGTGCCTGAAAATGATAAAAAATAGCTATTGATCCCTGCAGCTGTTATGTTCATCTTTATTGATCAGGCAAAGGAAAGATAAATCGCAGCCTAAATAAGATTATAGTGAATGCTTGCATCACGGGGACAGTGGCTTGATAGAAGGCCATTCATCATCTCAAACGGGGGCCTGTCCTCTTTCGCTCAGCGGTCTGTCTACTGCTTCATAACACGCCTTATTGATCTAATACAATGCAGAGCAAAGATACCGAATATCGGCCAGAGTAAACTTCAGTTTATTGAAGGCACGTATGGTGCTTCTGGCCCCCAGTGACTTCTGCATGCACAGTCTCATCACTGTCCTCTAGAAAGATTATTGCAAGCTACTATGGGGCATGGACTTCTGCAGTGGACTATATGCGCCATTAGTTCCGGTATACCATGAAAATCCATTCCTAATTTTGGGCTCCTTTTTTCTGCGACTTGTTGACAGCTTCAGTAGTTTGAGGTTAGCATAAGTTTAACTTGGTTATAACTCTGAAATGTCCAAGGCCAGAGTCCTCCGCAGAGCCAAAATTCACAAAGCACATCTCCTGTGGGTTTTGGGAGTTCAGTCTCCCTTGATTTCATTGGGAAACTTGGGTTGCTGAAAGTTTTGTTTGACCTGTAGAACCCATCAATGCTTTTCAGTAGGATTTGCCAGAACAGAACCTATTCCTGTGGCACCACTCTTGCACCGTAAGGCACATATTTATTATTATCTCAAGAATGTTTCTATGAAGTTATAACTTCGGCCATAGACTATTCTGCAATAATGCTTGTTTAATGCAAGTTAGAAAAGTAAAACTAAGCCCTAAATGAAATGGCTTCAAGGCAGAATGTGTGGAATATAATACAGCTTTTATAGACAGATTTTTCTCGTTAAAGCCAGCCAGAACCCTTTGAATGCAATCATTTTAAATTTGTTTTCCTTTACGTGAAGCGATGATTGAGAACGAAGCAATGGTGTCTATCCATAGTTTTAAATGTATTCAGATTGTAATAACGTAGATAAAGCACAAAATGTATTTGTTGGTGAATAAGGGGGGAAAAGACGGACTTGTCCAAGCTGTGTTTTATAGTAATCTTATAGTAAATCTTGTATATAAAACGCAGGTATAACTTTACGCTCATTTTAGGACCTGTGTATAATATGCACCCACCAGGTTACTCATTGATCAGAAAATGTCTTAGATTAAAAGCTATTAAAAACAAAAAAGTGACAAGTTTATGTCACGGACATTAGTTAGTTAACCTGATCAATGATCAGTGAAATGTCTCCAATCAGTGATCAGATAGTAACAGTTATGTTATAAAGATATACTTTTTACTAATAATGCATGGATTACACTGCAAAGTGTAACTGACAGCAACTGACATAGAAGTACCTTTGACTTCCAGGCCAGATTTTATTTATGAACTCTTTCAGTGCTGGTGGTGAATAGTAGCACAGCATTGATTGTGACTTGGTCCCCGAGATTTCTTACAAGCATGGTAAAATGAGGGTGTTTTCCGCATTTTATTTGGGCTTTTGTTATTCACGTTTGTGCTGTTCTGTCTTTACAGAGCGCTCAGTTTTACAAAGTTACCACCGAAGAATACCAGAAGGCCACCTCTGACGTGGAAACTAAATTCAAGTAAGGTTTTGTTTGCTTTTTTTTTTTTTTTGCCCCATGTGTATTGAAATACTGCTCCTCGTAAACATCTTGTGAACATCTAGTCTTTCATGTATTGATTCCATGCGTGTGGAACGCTTATCCTCTATGTTAATCTTAATGTAAATACCGGGTTCATTAACATTAGCCATTTACTTGGCAAGGCTGGCCTACTCCTACAAAGGTGCTAAAGCTCATTGCTCAACATGTTAGCACTGTTTATTATACTCATTTTTCAATTTTGTGGAGGCTGAAAAATGCAAAGCTGCAAGCAGTCCCAATATATACAGTCATTTTCCAAGACATAAGCCTGTTTGGGACTGTTATTCCAAATTCAAGGTAACTGGCAGCTATGAGTAGGCTTTCTTTACCATTTATAGTAATAAAGAAAGCATATTTTTCAGGTGACCACAAGTTCTCCTATATGGGTTTTCCGGTTTTAACCATTTTTCAATATATAAATATTATTTTCAATATATGATTCACATTAACAAAAACTATTAAAAGTGGCAACATGAGAAAGCCCTAGCTTTCCTTAAGAAACTAAATATATAATTTGTGTGGGTGCACTAAACATGAGCAAAGATATGCTAAAAATGGCAAAAAGGCTCAGGTCACTTAGGGGTTAAGATACATGGGGGGTGGGGGGGATACGGCAATGTGATTGAGTTGTTTACTTTGTGTGAAACAAAAACATACCAAAAACCCAAATCTGCAGTACTTTGCAGCCTGCTTTCCCACAGGTATATCAAGAAGATGGGGTATAGAGGTCTGCTGCATAATAATAGCCTGACACTTTATACCACTTGTGTATGATATTGGTGATGTTTAATCCTCTTGTAGTCATGTTTGTAGCCACACAAACATACAGTGCTATTCAACCTCAAGAACCCTCTATCATTACCTTTGCAGGGGGTAGCGGTCTTTTTTTTTTTTTTTTTTTGGTGGAAGAACACATGAAAATAGCAGTTTCTGTATGTCTGCATAATTAATAAAGTATTTATGCATCTTTATTACAGTAGCAAAAAAACTCTAAATGTAGGGGACAAATATGTATGGTATGCTTTCTGCTGCTATAAGTATATGCATTTAAAGGTTTCATGGCGTAGCACCTGAAGTCTGTAGGCATTCTACTCCTGTGAATTATTCAATCAGTCTCTACATGGGGACTAGTAAGAACTGGTCATGTTTTCTAGGAACACGTAACCCTTCTGTCATATATTTCTGCTTCTAATGCACTGTTTAATACTGGGCAGAATACAATGAGTGAAAATTGCATCTGTTATATGAACTATCCACATATAAAACAGGAAGGAATCAGAATATATTAGTTGTAAACCAAATGGCAGATCATAACTCACCTCTTAAACATGTTTTGACATATTTTATTTTTTTACTTCTTTATAGAAAATGTAGTGAATGGAGCATGTTTTTATTTTAATATTGAATATGAAATATTGCAAAATAGATCTTAGAAAAAAAGTCTGTTTCTTCATTTTCATTTAAGCACAGAAAATCTCCTTCGTCACAAATATTTTCATTCAGCTGATAATCAGGCGTTTTAATCTTCCATCCTGCCTACGCACTGTGCCAAACGCCATCGAAAGTAGCTTATTACCTCTTTGGCTTTCCACGAATAAGCCGCCGATAACGTACGTTCATGAAGTCATGCCTTATCGCTGCCAGGCCCCAAGCACAATTGATGAAATCCTCAATGATCAAATGGTTTACCTTTTCTGAGGCACCAATTCACATTGATCAAATCTAAATGATCACGTCGAGTTGACTCCTGCAAGTACGCAAATTGCATTAAACGGACATTACTAAAACATGCTTCTGTTCCTAATGCAAGAATAATATTTCCAGCAGCTGCATTATAACCAGGTCTATTAGATTATAAAGATGTCTCTTTCCTAATGAAAAGTTTACACAAGAAGCAAAGAATGTGATATCGCAGGAAGAACATGGCTTTGGGCTAGGATTTGGGCTTTTACAAACTAATTACATTTCAACATTTGTAGTAGTTTTCTTCCCCTTAATTAAGGGCTGGTAGCTAGAATCTTAACAGATGCCATGGTAACATTTTGTTCCACAAGGATGTCAAAGGAAATGTATTACGGTTTTATTATTTTCATATAATGACAGTAATTAGAGAGCCGAAATTTCCTTTTTTCCCCTTTTCTCTGTTCTTTTTATATTTTTTAGTGACTAACAGGTTTGCTGCAGTAGATATTGTTATTGCCACAACAAAGCTTACTGTACTATTGCACAACAGTTATGGCTGTTAAATCCATCTTCTCGCAGGTCCCCTCACAATAGATCTGAACTAGAGGTAGCAAAAACATCTTAGATGATATTGTTGCTTAGCCCCTCAGCATGGGGCTAAAAAACAAAAAAAGTTTCCTACACTTCCACCATCAAACCTTTGATGAAATAGAAATCACAGATTGGATCTGGCATCTTCCTACATCTTTCAATTCAGTATACCCAAACATTTTAACCCCTTGTTGCCTTCATGACCTTCCATGCCATCATAATAATCATAATAGAAGGTTCTGCAGCAAGTAGTGGTGCATGCTTCAAGGACGCTCCTGTCTCCTTAGGCCCCAGCAAAGGGACCTTCTCGCAACCACATAAACCTATAGAGGTAGTTGTCTGTAATGTGATAAGCAATCATTGACTTTGACTCTCACGCTGTCTCCCTCTTGCACACGTTGATAGAGAGGTAACTATGGAGTTAAAAGATTATTTATTTTTTTACCACTGATACTGATGGGCAATAAAAACATCACTCCTGCCCATCTCCCCATGTTTTCAACAGTGATGACCGCAGACAGAGTTGGGATATTACATTGGTGTTTAATTTTAAGTGACCGCATCATATATCCCTTAACAGTGACCTTCTGTATGACTACTGGATACATGTAGGAAAAACCTGTGGAAAACGTGTATTTTTTTTTTTTTAAGAATATTATTTATACCAAACGTTTGAGTGGATACATTATTTATTTATAAAGCGCCCAGAGTATACTGGGAAAAAAAGACGCCACAAAAGCATGAGTTTTGGGGTACAATATACTCATGGTCTAGAAGGAGTTAACGGTCATGATGTGTATGCTTCCAGCTACCTGTGGAGATGTTCATATATAAGGCACACGTGCAGATGCATTGACAGTCTCCGGTAGTGTCTTTAAGAAGCAGCTGTGCACATGCATTCATATATCCCTCTTAGCCGTGACAAAGCAGAGCCCATTATTGATTACGACGGTTAAATAATTTGAGTGAGAAAAAATGCGGCAAGTCTATTTCAAGAGCTCTTAATTCATGTGCAACTCTATTGGATTGCGGATTAAACTAATGTGCCATATGGTCAAAGCTTGCCAATGCGGACACCTGTAGATGTTTAAATGCGTCCCTTCGTCTGACAGCCAAGAATCCTGATGAATAATAAGTCTCCTATTTCAGCCATTTAGAGCCTCATTGTGAGCGACGTATTGGATTTAGTTTAGCCTTAAAAAAATAATAAATGTACTAGAATGAAATTGCTTTGCTCGTTTCCAGATTGATTTAATGCAAATAAAGCAACTGTCCATTTATAATGCATTCGGGTTTTAGAGGAGCATTATGACTGCCAGAACAAGGTTAGCAGATAAAGCCTAATGCCTCAAAAGTGCATCCTGATTCATCTCGTATTGTAAGCAAGCGATTTACTGGAGGCTGTAATAGGGTTCAGGTTGTTGTATCACAACAAAATCTCTTTTTCAATTTGTTGAAAAGTTGTTTGCAGTGGTCTTACTGTCTGATACATTGGACAGGAGAAGGGGTAGTTTATTGAAGGGGCCATTGGACTGTAATGTAGAGCCAGGTGAATGGAGATGGCTGATGGTGGTGATTAAAGCCAGTGGTAAAAAAAAAGTTAGTGGGCTAAAGTTTATGGGAGAACAGGTTAAGTGGCATGAGGACAGTTGCTTGGCGTATTGCACCATCTAGCTGTGTGTAATCTTTAACTTCCAATAGGGAAGACGAGTAGACCTTTCATGTCTTTCTATTATGATTGTTAACTCTAATGTTAATATGGGAAGACATGCTTTGGGAGATATTTCCCACAGATCTATCATGTAGCAGTAGGAAGGTAAGGTCTGTTCCGGATAAATCTTTCATGAACCTACTGCTTTTATTGGGGGGGGGGGTAGTCTGGCTGTACACAGTAATTTCACAGACGTTACTGAAGATCCATAATGTGTCTCCTGGAACTGGTTTATAGTGCTTAAGTGTGTCAGTTTATTTACGTTTTATAGTCACCCCCTGAGACCAGTCTCCCAGGACCAAGACAAAAAGGTCAGTCTCATCTGCCGGTATTATGTTACATCTCTTCTGTTACTCAGACTGAACAAGGTGATGCCACTTAAAGAGGATGTATTCATACATAGAACAGGAGAAGAAAATTTGATTTCAAGCAGAAGTGGTGCAAATTAATATTTAAACCATACATACGGTTTCTATGGTCACTCAATGCACCTGTTAATGATTTCACAAAGACCTACATGGTCCAATCTCAAACATAACTATTTTATTTTTAGAGTACCATACTCTGCCACCCTGTAGTGATACATAACTGGAAAGTGTTTTAGCTCCTCTTATATTCTTAATGAAAATATATTTTGTTAAAGTTGACCGATGTGATTGCTTTTATTGGGCAGTCAAAAGTCTAACAGTGTATCTACATCCTGCTATAAACCTGTTCACATACACAAAGGGGTATATTCACTAAAGCATGATTTTAAGGAGAGTTGTGGTTTTGACTCTCCAGCAAGAATGAGTGAGGTGGTCCTGTATAGTACATAATTCAATTCAAGAAGGTTGGCCTTTTGTAGTGCATTGTGAAGTCAAGGAGCTGAAGCACAACTTTCTGTTTTAGTAAATAAACCCTTATTTGTAGAGTGAGGACTGGCAGCAGGGGGTGAAATGTTGGCAGCATCGCAGCCATTTTGCAAACCTCAGTACATTTTCATTGCACTTTTCACGTGTGCATGCAGAATCTGAAACTGGTAAAACATAATTGAATTTGCTGCGAGCAACACCTTTGCCTTCAAGAAAGTAGTCCTTCAAATATAAGCCACAGGCTTAATTGCTAATTTTGTTTATCACTTATTCAAATATGCAGAAAACAATACCCCAGAAGACACAGGCCAATTCACACACAATTCTTTGTAAACTGAAACCGTTTCAGTTTTCCCTCCAGCGGCAGAGGCATTTAGCTGTACTCTTTTGATCAATCAATACAAGCCATTATGAATGCAGTGAAACATACACAGTCTATGAAATATTAATTGTGGCCATTTCAGCTAGATAAATGTAGATTCATCTCCTCAAATCGAAGAGCCTTTGGTGAAGTTATATACCATGGATCCAGATAGAAGGGATTAATATTGTACACGTGACTGCAGTGCTTACCAAGTCATGTTTTTGGAGGCGTCACATAGAATATAGTGGAGACTTTTCCAATAACTGTTTAGTTTTATATTTCTCATGGCGCTCCACGTTCTTCCCACTTTTAATACATACAGGCTCCGTGTGTATGTTGGCACTTCCTTGTGTGCTATGAGGGATTATTGTACTACCAACCAATATAAATGAATAGCTTAATAATTTACTTTGTTCGGTTTGCGTGCTGAAAGCTCCTAATATAACATTACAGGCATGGTTATATCCTCTAGCGTCTACTGTTGAAGTTCTTTATGCTATTGGTAATAGTAGTTTTTCCAAAATAACCTTTTCATTTATTTTTTATGTCATACAATTGAAAATAAGTGCTTTCCTCCCTAGGTCTAATGTATTGGGATTTATTCACTAAAGCAAGAGTTTGCAGGGGGGTTGTAGTTTCAACTTTGCTATTTATTATCAAGGGCCAATAATTTCTCCAGCAAGAGGGGCTGAGTTGGCCATGTATAATTCAATGGGTAGGGAGACTTTGGAGAACTCTTCACTGATTTACCCCTTAATCACAAAGCCCGTACATGCATTGTTTTCAATGGGTTTAGGGACGGCCCATTGTCCTTAAGGGGTTAAGAATTTCATTCCTGCAGAAGAAGTGTATTGGGGCTGGACCTTTATGATGTACAGTAAAGTCAAGGAGCTGGGACAATAACTCTCTTGGCAACCTTCCTGAATAGAACCCCATATTATTGGTCAGTATCCGTAGTTTTTGTGATGCAGAGCGTAGCGCATACCACTGAGGTGTGAGTGGGTTTTTATTAAGGCTTCATATGGTGGAACCCTCTGAATACTGTCACATAGCTGTTTCCATGATATCCCCAAGAACAACCTCTGAAATGCTCCCTAACCTACACACCTGACATATTTAGCCTCCTGAGTGGCTTATTGTGCTATTTATGGTAACGCAAAAGTAAAAAAAAAATCGGCATGCATCATCTTACTGTTTTTTGTTTGGACAACGTTGTTTTGCATGAATATTGCTCCCTAAAAATCAACTAGTGGTTATGCAGTCAATTTCTGCAAATACAAAAAACATTAGTATATTGAGATCCATTTTATAGCACAAAATCCTTTTTACAAATGGCTGCACAAATAAATGCAGTCTAAAAGTGCACAAGTGCCTTCCAGTAAGAGAGAGAAACCCCACGTTACAGCTACCTGCAAATTGTGTCTTATTATTCAACACTTAAAGAAGCACGAGGGAGCAGAATCTCACTAAGTGCTCGCTGAATAAAAAGCAAACATCAACAAAATGTTTGAGCGTATTCCTTTTTTCATTTAACTCATTCAGCAACACAGAGATGTTTATTCCTTAAATACTGTTTTTTTCTAGAAATCCTTTACCCAAAACTCAACTCACATCACAAGCAAACAATCATATTAATATATTTATAGAACACAGCATATTGACCAATTTGACAGAGACAGTGGATGAATAAGATAATGATGGTTCTGTCCATAAGTTATGATTTAGAGAAACAGAATGGATGTGCTATTAGTGCTATTAAGTGTACATTAAGGAATAGTATGTTATATTGAGGTATACGTACATACACACATTATAACACTGAACCTTTCCTGCAACTTTCTCAGTTCCCACTGAATTAAAATGCATATTTATAGATGCCATTATGTTCTCTGCACATTTTAAGCCAAGTATATTGAAAGGTCATTTTACTTGACTTGGAATAATGTATCAGAATTTAGCATTTATTAACTACACTTCCCATAAAAATTATATAGCGTGATGATGGATTTTGAAGATTAACAGTGGAGTCTGGGCTCCATGACAAGGCAACTCAAGTGCTAGTGATAAAGCAATGGTTTCTTCATCTGTGTGTTGGGAGCAGAGTATATAGATAATGGAAGTCAATGAATACTGGTCTGAGATATTGGAGAATGAAGGTCATGTTTACACAGGTTTGCTGTGGGATATAATGTGTTTGCAGTATAAGATCCCTCCCACTATTATTTCTCCAAGAAATATGTCCAGTGTGGTATAGACTCTCAGAAAGTAATATATTCAGTGATACTGTGATATTTTTTGGAAAATACCGTATACAAAGTGTCTGTCTCAGCCGGGGTGCTCAGGATCCACAGCAAAGAGAATACTTGAGCATAAACTACCAAATACATGCAGGGACTCTGGTTCAGGTTTACAAATAATAGAATTTGACAGCAGATAGTCTAGATGGACTGGATCGTTCCTATCTATGTTTTCCGTATGTAAGGACTTAAACCTTAGTCAGTCCTTGGTCTAGTCTTATATTCTTGCTTTATGCATGTTTCAGGAAATTGTATTAACCGCTACCACTTCTGATGGGAGGCTGTTCCACTTACCTACCACCATCTTGGTATTTCTTTCATGTAATATCTAAGCCTCTGACCCACTAATTTTATATAATGATAATTAGGGATGCACCAAAATGGACCGAAAATTCAGGATTCACTTGGCCGAAGCTGAAACCAAAAATGACCCCCACCTTTAAAAATAAAAAATAAAAAAATAACCACACTTTAATTAAAAGTAACACACCAAAAAATATTTATATATATATAATTAACAGCAATCACACTCCTGTCATGCCCAGCAGCTAGTACATGCTAGAACCTAGGCATGATAGGTGTATGATTACAGGCTCCCTATGCCATGCTATCCCCACACACACACACTTACACATCCATGCTATCACACACACTCATTCACAAACATTAATTCACTCATTCATATATCCTCCCCGACCCCCTTACCCGAACTGAAGATCTCTCACTCGCAGACTTTTGCAGGGGCTTGGCTTCTTCCCTGCAACTTCTCTTGTCCCGCCCCCAGGGGAAGAAGGAAGGGAGCGCAGAGTCATGTGACGTGCATTCACGGGACTTTGCTGGACAGAGCAACGCACAGGAAAGCAGCCTGGCCCCTATGGACATTTGTTTTCGGACGTTTTATATTTTTTTAATTTCGTCATTTTGCTGAAAATTTTCTGATCTCTTGTTTTAGTCGGGAGCATTTTATTGTTTCTCACAAGGGCTGCAGACTCCTGCACTGAGAACTGATGGGAACACTGAACGCGGTTTTACAGATGTCAGTCCGCGCTGTCATAGTAGGCATTACGGCTATAATTTTTATGAGAGCATGGCCAGAAAGTGGGTTAAAACAAGCGCCAGGACTAAAACATTAATAAGTTTTATAGTTGTGGCTTTAAATTTGGATTTGTATGTGGCCTCTCAAGGTCACACAACCTTTTCAACGGTACATAGAGAAGTAATCAGAACCTTACGGATCTAATGCAATTTTTTTCTAAATCCAGGGGCGTGTAATTAGTCCTTTGTTTCTGTATAAATATTCACTGTAAGACAAATTTGTTTGAAAACAAATTTAATTGATGATAAAGAACAGAGGATGGTAGCAGCAAATAGGAAATTATCCGCTGCTTGATATCCCATCGCGTTGTCACCAAATTATTGCAGAAACTCCGTGCTGTGCAGTGTGGCAGCAGTCAACATTAATTCAGATCAATGTCAGGTACACAGTGTTCAGAACGGGTGAGCACGCGCAGTGAAATTGGTTACTTGATAAAAGCATGCACATGGTGATCGCAACACGCGTTAAAACCATCCAAGTTAATCTAAGAGATCCATTCACTAAAACGCAAGGTTTTTTATGAGTTTACCGAAGCACTAAAGATTTCAGCTTCTTGGCTTAACTATGCGTTTTAAAAGCCCAAAGTCAAGTAAGACTTGGGCATGTGTACCTACTGTTTTAGGAGGGACAATAAATACCTCTATGGAATTTAACCCCTTCGAGACAAAGGCTGATTTTACTTTTTGTACCCTTTGTGACAATGGCCTTTTTAACATTTCTGCGCTGCTTGTGTTTAGCTGTAATTTTCTTCTTTCCCGTTTACTGAACCCACACACATTAGATATTGTTTTTTTCAGGACAAGAAGGGCTTTCTTTAGATGACATTGTTTTGATTGTATCATATTATTTACTATTAAAAAAATTATAAAATATGGTGAAAAATTTAGAAAAAAATGACTGTTTCTAACTTTTAGTTGAAAAATCTTTTACTCATCTATAAAAGGTAATGAAAAAACCTGCTAAATAGATTCTACTATTTGTCCTGAGTTTAGAAATACCCAATGTTTTTATGTTTTTTTGCTTTTTTCTACCCATTATGGGGCAATAAGTACAGGTAGCGTTTTGCTATTTCAAAGCCATTTTTTCCAAATCTGGTAATTCTTCCCCCCATGTGCCATTTCGGGTATCTTTGAACCCGGCCAATGCAATTTACCCCATCAAGTCATATATTTTTGAAAACTAGACAGCCCAGGGTATTCCAAATGCTAGTATTTTAACTCTTTCCATGCACCATATCTACCACCAGTCTTTGTCAAACTTTATGGTAGTCATTTTTTTGCATTTGTTTTGTCATACACATTTTACTTCAGGTATGAATTAAAATGTTCTAGTTTATGTCACTATCACAAAACACCCCAATATGTGTTCAGCAACATCTCCTGAGCGCAGCGATACCCCACATGAATGATTTTGCCTGGCTGTTTGGGGGCAAAAGGGCCACATTTGGGGCATGCGCATTTTTCAATGTTGAACTTTGGCATTTGGGATCCACTGCCCATGCCCTATTTGGTACATCTTTGAGCCAGGCCATTTCAGTGTGCCCAACAAAACCATGTATTTTTCAAAACTAGACACCACAGGGTATTTTAAATGCTGGTATTTTAACTCTTTGCATGCACATATTTTACCACCAGCATTTTTTCAAAGTTTGCAGTAATATTTTTGTGTGTGTATTTTTCCCACACACACCTACTTTATGTATGAATTTACAGCTCCTGGTATATGCCGCTGTCACACGACACCCCATAATGTGTTCAGCAACATCTCCTGAGTGCAGTGATACCCCACATGCATGGGTGTGTCATTTTTTGGGGGAACTAAAAGGCCACATTTGGTACGTGTGCATTTTTCTAATTGGAAATTAGATGTGTGGCCATCCTTCCCCCCGTGTTAATTGGGACGTTGTTGAACCTGGCCCATTCAATTTACCCCATCAAATCATAAATTTTTTAAAAGTAGACACCCCACGGGCATTTAATATGCCAGTATTTTAACTCTTTCCATGCGAGAATTGTTTTAAGCTAATATGCTAATTTTAGGACTTGCTCACAAAAATATATTTTTTATATATATATATTTTTTTTTATTATTATTTTTTTTTTAAAAAAATTTAACATTTTTTTTCAACTTGGAGGTTCCCCTGATAGTGACATCAGTGGGAAATGATTTTTACATTTTACTGTTTTTTTACTATTTTTTTCTAATTATTATTAATTTTATTTTATTTTTTAATTTATTTTTACTAATCACACTGTGATTAGAAAGCTGGGCTCCATTGACTTGCATGGTGAATGCAGTACCTGTATTCAACCTGCAAGTGGAGCCAAAGTTCTCTAGATGGTCTGGACCATCTAGCGAACTTTTAAAATTTGTGGTTCCTGTTACAGGACGGCGGCCATCTTCCTTGATGGCGAAGATTGCCGGCAGCTGCGGCTGTGACCGCTCTCCGGAGCGGTCACAGCCCATCAAAAGGTTAGTGTTTGGTGTCGCTGGATGCCTCCTGATCGAGGCATTCCAGCGACACCATTTAAGTTTAGGAGGCGATCGTCGATCGCCTCCTAAACGCTTTTAAAACGGGCGTCCGCCGCCATACAAAGTATGGCGGATGTTGACGCCCCGTGGAGGGGCCAGAGATGGCCCCTTCGTGCCGATCGCGGCGTTGCTGAATGCCTCGAGGTCGAGGCATTCAGCAACGCTTTTTGGGTGCAGAAAGCGATAGTAGATCGCTTTCTGCACCCGTTTAAAGACGTGCCGGTCCTGGCACGTCAATTGTTGTAAAGCACATGCTTTTCCGTGCCGTGCCAGGACCGGCAATTGTCATTAAGGGGTTAAACCCTGCTGTCCCTCTTAACACCCCAATGATCCTATTTTCTAGGATCTTAGAATGTGTTCTAGATAGTGTGTTGCTGTATATAGAAACAGCAGAAAATGGTTTCTAAATTCATATAAAAGGAAATCACTCATCTAAATGGCTTTAATTTATTAATCAAATGGCTACAGATAGGTCATAAAGTCACATATTAGTATAGATTTGTACTGTGTTAGCGATAGAAAGCGAGAAAGCAAATTTGGTAAATATGATCCCTTTATTGCCGAAGTGACACATATAATGGATTGCAAGCTTTGGAGACTATCTTGGTCTCTTCTTCAGGCATATTATAATATCCCTGAAAAAAGATCTAGATAGTCTCCAAAGCTTGCAATCCATTATATGTGTCACTTCGACAATAAAGGGATCATATTTATGAAAACCCCTGGTCACATTCTTCTAACTGCAATCTCTAAAACAAAATGTCTGTCTATGTGTTTTTATTTGACATGTGGGGAGGTATGGATTTGGGTTTTATCTCTAATGCACTTAAGACAAATTCACTAACAGCTGACATCCGCTATGAACACCTGCAACTGTATTTGACAACGTATTCATTGCCTGGAACCACTACAGAAATATATTGGCTAACTGGGTTTGCTGTAAAGTTTTCTGAAAGTTAAAGCGGTGTTCATTCAGAGTTTTTAGATGAAGCAGATGAACGTTTTTAGGTCACATTAAGATTGGGATAGAAGGTTTATCAACTATTAACCTATTTGATGAATTCCCAGACTGCTATTTCAGTAACCGTCTAGGGGAAATGACAACGTTGAAGCAGTGAGGGAGAGATATAAGGCTGTCCTGGACATTTCACACAACCAAAGACCAAAGAAAATAAAAATGTTAGGTTATATAGCACTCGGTTCCTGTGGCTCTTCCTTCTGAGGCATTTAAGGTTTCCGTATTAAATATAAAAACCGCATAGTGCTAAATGCCTTTATTCAATGTAAGCTGTGTCAGATAAGAATGCCTTATCCATTTATCCTGGTTTTATTTTTAACATAAAGCAGAGGGCCTAATGTCTCCTGTGTACCCACAATTAGCTTTCTAAGCCCATCTTCTGTCTGTTGTTGCCGGGGGATTGTTCCTGTGCATGCATTAAGAGCAGCTGCATTGTGATGGGGGAGCAGCCATGCCATATCAGAGTCACGCTTATGATGATTGATAACAGGGAGGGTTCAGTGTTAACTTCGGTTGTCACACAGGCTGGAAGAGAAACTGCTTTGTATTGGCTTTTGCCTTGATTTATGAAAAGGTTGCCAGATGAAAAAGACATCACATCAAATCGGCACAGTTCGAATCGGCCCTATAAAACAGGAGGATAACTATTACAAACAATAACAGCAATTATGTTCGTTACGTGCCTTACAGCATAGCATGCCTCTTGATGGGGCTCCTTTACAACATATAATGGACTCTATAGGTCAACACAATGGTCTTCTACAAAGCCTAAAACACAGAGCACAAATAGAAGCCTGGAAATGTTTTATCCGTCTAGATTTAGCTTTGCAGAAACAGCATGCTATTAAATTATGAGGAAGGAACAGTCCTTGGTATTGATACTGAAAAGTACCCCCTAGTATGGTTTTTCTGCTGATAAACCCCCACTGTTCCCTATTAACAAGGGTGGAGTTGGCGAGGAATATATTTTGTTTTATAAAACATGTGGAGGTTACATCTGTTTCAGCTAATCAGGATGCCTGCACATTGTCATACTTCACAGCACACTTCTTCCATGTTCAGTAAGATAAAATTCCCTTGGCGGAGTCATTTCAGCAGTTACAAGTATGACAGTACAAAGCTCAGTTGAGAACTCGGCATTATATCCTATTTCCACCAGTGACATTGGCATTATGAGTGTCTTAAGTCCAATGTAATGTCATTTAAGGTCATGCAAACACGAATAGGGTAGACCATGGCAAGACCAAGTGTCATGTGAGGTCTACAAGTACATATGAGGTACAAGACTAGATGGGCTGTCTATATTTCTAGGATTAATCACAGCTGTGGTTACTGTAGATACAGGATTTAGTTCAAAGAAAGTCATCATGTACATTTCCAGCGATATCGTAGAGTACAATTACTGCTATGGTATATTGACATGTTTTGAAACAAATGTTTTCTGGGTGTTATATAACAGGGAAGTTGAAGTATCCTTTAACAGGTATAGTAACAAAACATACAGGCAGAAACACTAGTTATGGGCCCTGTTCGGCAGAAGTTGGCAGCCTTTGTGGGGGGGTGGGTTGAGGAGAAGAGTAGATAATGTAAAGGGGAGTCAGTCGCCATTAGAGCTATTCACATCGTTAATTATATTGCTTGGGAAAGTAGATTAAAAAATGTTTGTGGAGATCAGTTTCTCAGTGTTCTTAGAGCCAGATATATTTGATCATGTATGGTATATTAACCACTGGCATAACGGTTTCCCCCGTTGCAGCCACATTTTTTTGGGGGGGGCACCTGTCTTTTCTTGGCGCTAACACATAGTTAGAGTGTAAGGAATGTGAGGAAGCAGAAGAGCTTTCACTGGCCGAGGACAACAATGGTAGTAAGGTAGGGGTGTGTTATTGTGTGTGTCTGTGTAAGTATGTTAGTAAATAAGTATGTTAGCATGTATGTAGCTATGTTACTTTGCTTGCATAAATGTTAGTGTGTGGGAGGGGCTTGCCACCGGGGGATAATTTTTTGTTACGCCACTGATATCCAGCTCCAGCGCTAGTTTGCACAAGAAGTCCAGGAGGTGAATTCAGAGGAACCTGACACACACACAAAAGAAAGAATTGTCGATTGACCCACCAATGTGTTTGTTTGTTCTCTTCATATCTCTGTATAATATGTTGAAGCGATTTTTGTTTTTGCATTAGTGGAATTAAAAAAAACAAAAAAAAAACAAAAAAAAAACAACTTTGAGGAATGGTTGGCATTGGTCACCTACGAGTGAGGAAATAACTTCAGGCTTGAGGTCAGAATGTCTCCTTGTGATATGGTACAGATAAATTAAAATAACACAGAATTTGACTGCAGATAAGAGCTATTCAGCCCATCTAGTCTGGCCTTTTTTTTTCTGATGTAAGAACTTGGACCTTAATTAACATTCGATCTTAGATTCTGGGTAGCCATCTTTCTATACTGTGCATGTTGAAATTCACACTCTTTATAAGCACTTTACCACTGTTGATGGGAGGCTGATCATCGTAGGTTTATTGTGACACAACAACATTTCCTATCTTGTGTCTATTATAGTGGGATAGGTAGACATCCTAGGTTTAGGTGACATTTGTCTGCTGCAATCAAAGTTGCATATTATAAGGTTAGTATAAATCAGAAGCTAGGTATGCTGTAATGTAAGTAGATTCATATAGGTGATATTGTGGTTCCAGCAACTTACTATTCTGAACCAGACATACGTTAAAAATGTTTGGATAGCTTCAACCACCTTTATTGCCATATCTGTGTCCTCTGTGGGCTATTGGCAATAAATCACAATAAAGGTTGGTGTGTGGATCCACTTAGAAGGCAGACCTCGTTTAAATATCAATTTGTATTGATCCAGAACTATTGCACAGAAATGGGTTAAATAGTAAATATACTTAAAAGCATGAGGTCACGTATGAGTGCCAATATAGATTCCAGATGTGTCTGTATTATTAGTTCTTACATGCTTAGAGACTTTAAGTAGAGAAAAACCTACAATGATCAGGTAATCTTTTATTTTGAAATTTCATCTTATTTTTTAGGTTTCCTACAGTGCTTGATGTTAAGGTGCTATACCTCCTCAGTATTTTTGGTTATATATTTAGTGGTTAAAAAATAACATAGTAGGCCAATGATTTGCAATAGAAACAGGTAAGCCATCTAGTGGCATGATGAAACCCAATCTGGATTAGTACAGGCATATCAAGCCTTGCATGTGCCTCCTGCACCCAGCCCATTCCTGTATTGTCCATGAGGCATAGAAATTCAGACATTGAGTTAAAGGCAAGCTATAAATTTGCCTAGTCAGCAAAAACAGTAGCATAATGGACAAGATTCATCATGAAGATGAAATGTGGTTATTTTGAGTTTATCCCTATAATGTATGTATATGTTTGTGTGTGTGTGTATATTATACAGTACTGAGCAAAAGTTTTAGGAAGGTATGGGAAAAAAAAGTACGAATGCTTTCAAAAATAGAGATGTTTATAGTTAAAGTGCAAAGTGAGTGAACAGAAGAAAAATCAATATTTGGTGTGACCACCCTTTGCCTTTAAAACCGCATCAGTTCTAGGTACACTTGCACAAAGTCAAGGATTTTGTAGGCGTATAGTTAGATGTATGATTAAAACAGTTATACCAAACAGGTGCTAATGATCATCCGTTTGTGTAGGTTGAAACACCATTATTAACTGAAACAGAAACAGCTATGTAGGAAGAATAAAACATAAGGTTGGTGCACTGCGTCAGCCAGGTCTCTCACTGGAAGAAATTTTAAAGGCAAACAGTGGTTTCCAGATGTTCTGTCCAAGCTCTTTTGAAGAAGCACAAAGAAACGGGTAGTGTTGGGGAACATACGCTCAGTGTTCGACCAAGGAAACTTAGTGCAGCAGATGAGACACTTCATGCTTAGTTCCCTTGACATTAGGAGATGTCCAATAGTGACCCAGATACACCCATCTACTGTCTGGAGACGTTTGTTCAGAAGTGGTCTTCATGGAAGACATGAAGCTAATAAACCATACCTCGGACAAGGAAACAATGCCAAGTGACTCAACTATTCACGAAAATGGCAGCAGATGCTCTGGACTGATGAGTCAAACTATTGAAATACTTGACCGTAGCAGAAGGCAGTTTGCTGCCTTGCTGGAAAGTGGTACAAGAATGAGTGATTGCAGTCAGCGGTGAAGCATGGTGAATGTTACTTGCAATTTTGGGTTTGTATTGCTGAAAATGGAGTTGAGGATTTGGTCAGAATTAATGGTCTCCTCAATGCTGAGAAGTGCAGGCAGATACTTATCAATCATGCAATACCATAAAGGAGGCATGCCTGGCCAGAAATATATTCTGGAGCATGACAACAACCCCAAACATACAGCCAAAGTCATTAAGATCTATCTACAGCATATAGAAGAACAATGAGTGTTGGGGGTTGTGGTGTGGACCTCACAGAGCCCCGATCTTTACATAAACCAGTCTATCTGGTATTACATTGAGGAAGAAGCAATGGAGGCTGCCTAAATCCACAGAACTTTGGTTAGCGCCCCAAGATGTTTGGAACAACCTCCTGAGATTTTTCTTCGGTTCTCTCATTTTGCATTTTGTTAAATTATAAAAATAAACGTCTATTTTCGAAAGCATTCTTACTATACAGCATTTTTTCACACCGGCCTAAAACTTTTGCACAGTACTTTGTCTACGTATGAATGTATATAAACTATATATGTCAGTGTGAGTTCATTTTTATTTTTCATAATATTCTTGCTTGTCTGTCACTTGTGGGACTGATTTTGTATCTAAATTATACTCATTGCTGTGGTGATATGGATTAAGATATCCTTGATGCCGAGGCCTTTGGAAATATTAACACTAATATTAATAGGTTGTACCGTATTTGCTTGAATATAAGACAAGGTTTTTCAGAATGCAAATGCTGTGAAAAATACCCCTCGTCTTATGTTCAAGGTCATTTTACAATCCGACCTCAAATAGAGGCTACAAGCGCTGCAGAGGATCTGGATCCTCCTCTCTGGTAGCCAGTGAATGTCTGTGCAATGTGTGTAGACAACCTCCACCACTACCTGGCACTTCCGCTGGGGCTTCTATGACGGAGCACCAGCATGACCTGACCTTCCAGTGCTCAGTCATAGAAACCCAGGCGGGAGTACAGCAGATCTTGTCTACGTGTATTATGCAGATGTCCACCGGCTGCCTTCACTAGACACCAGGGAGTCTGAAGCACGGGGTCAAGTCTTGGGGATGAATTGGTGAGTCTGGGGGGCAGAGTGGCTTATAGGGGGGTATAAGGCATATCAGGGAGGCAGAGTAGCATATAGGGGGTATAAGGCATATCAGGGGGCCAGAGTGGAAAGCTGGGGGCAGGTTGGCAAATAAAAGGGGAAAAAAAAGAAAGAAATGCATTTTTCTCAATCATAGTTTTTATTTAATATAAAAAATTGTTTACATGTGAATTAATATTTACTAGGGTAGTCTTATATTCAGGCTTTTTAAAATCAAATGTTGGGGGGTTGTCTTATAATCAAGCAAATACTGTGTTTTGTTGTTTCTCAATATGTTGGATGTATCAGTCTTTTCGGAGATGTCTTTATTACTTTAGTTTACCTCCTATTCCTCTTCTGCTTTTCTTCGCTGGAATCTGGTATCCCTAATGAACAAAGCTAGTTATTGCCTCAGATTTCAAATACCTCTGTGAGAGTTCAGAGAACTATGGGGCCTAGTCTAGAGCCCTCCTCAGAATACTATGATTGTTCATAAAGAATGACTAGGTGGCGGCACATAAGGGGGATACGATTATCATATACAAGGATAATACAATGACCTGTCTAGGGGTCTTTTCACTAATAGAACCTTACAGGCCACGTGGCACAGTCTCGAGTCAGTAAAAGATTGCTTATTTGCAACCTTTAGCATAGGTGGTGTTCATCCTGGGAATGATTAGCCTTGTAGTCGAGCAGGATTTTTTCCCCCTCTTGGGATAATAGCATCTTTTGTTAAATATGTGTTTACAAACTCTAACAATCTGAGTTTGTAAGTAAACAGTATTTTGTATGCTATGCTTGATCATCAACCATATCAATAAAATGCGAAACAGAAACCGCGCAGCTCATGAACTTTACCAATTCATCAAGTTTAAAGTCATCTCCCATCGCCAAAAATAATTACCTATCTTATGACAGCCCTGGAAATTATCCATGGTAACTCTTTGCTAATAGCTTAAGTGGTTGGTTCACTTGACAGTTGTTAAGATGAGTCGTATACTGGGTCACAGAGCAGAAACCATTAATCTTGAGATACTACACTTATTCTACATTCGGAGTTGTAATGGAGGACAAATTAGCGCTTCCTACCAGATTGTGATAATAGGGCATTGTTAGGAAAGTTAAGCTCTCATTTTTTCCAGTC
Source organism: Sceloporus occidentalis (assembly GCA_023333645.1). Taxonomy (NCBI): domain Eukaryota; kingdom Metazoa; phylum Chordata; class Lepidosauria; order Squamata; family Phrynosomatidae; genus Sceloporus; species Sceloporus occidentalis. The sequence continues at coordinate 5,202,463 of JALMGF010000031.1, forward strand.
ATTCCAGCCATTTTCAAATCAAGAATAAATACACTAAAACTGGCACATTTATAATCTTCACAATCAAACAACTTGGTCAGTCGTAGACTTTCACGGGCTAGGATCCTATTTAACGACATTTTATGTATATCTTTAATTTTATCATGTGTTAAGTGCTTCTTTTGATTTAATGATAAGTTTCGTTTTTTTGTTTGTTTTTCTTGTTCTGCAAGATACATTTCTTGTTCTTAGAACAGTAATTGCCCCAAATGTGCCTGGAGTTAAAGCCGCATGTGGCATAACTAAGTTAATTGATTACAGCTTTATTACAATTGATCGCATTTTGGAGATATTTAGACTAAAAATCTCATGGCAGGGCAACTCCTTTTTTTCTGAAATTGTATTTATTTAGTTCAGTTCAGTTGATGTGATACAGTATACCATGCAAAGCACACAGTGAATCCGGCAACAACGTGCAGCTTAAAATGAGAATTGTTATGAATGCATAAGTTGCACAACGGAATACCAGAGAGAGAAAATACTAAAAACGTGACCACGAAAAATTGAAACAAAAAGCAAGACAATAACATGCACTATTAGTGATCAGTTGGAGACTGCAATTCTACATGTGTTGTATTAACCAAAACTTACAAGAATACTCTTCACCAAATAACCACGGGTTCCTAGTCTCACACAAAAGGAATAGTTTTAGATTTAGTTTTAGATTTTTATCTGCAACCAAATTCCAGCTTGGTAGCTAAGAACAAACATATTAGAAATGTACTCTTATTAGTAGATCGGTTAAGTGATGGAGTAGGGCTATATTGGGTCTTATCAGGAGATACCCACTGGAGCCAAAAAACATGAAGACGTCTGACCGAAGTAGAGCTCAGAATATTTGCAGAATATAAGTGAATGAGTGTATCCCGGTGTTCTACAAAAACATCCATACAAATTGAAATCTGTGATTAAAACATGCTATTTGTCTTGTAAATGCCTCAATCAGTTCCAGAAATAGCTATAAATGGTTCACATAAGTGACAAGTCACCATTAACCGCATTCCCTAAAACAGTTGTCTACCTTTTGCCACTTGAATTGTTGGGAGGTATGCTGTTTGATATTATTTCTCAAACTTTCTATCTTTAAGAGTTTAAAATGATGCGCCTCAACCACAGATGATACAAATATCCAAAGCAGTTTTTTATATTCTTTTTTTTTTTTGTTGTTGTTCAGCCACATGGATCTGCCATTAGTTGAGTTGTGGTCCAGAGCTCCGACAAACAAGTAAATATGGGATTACATGTTAGTAGGGCTGCAACTAACGATTATTTTAATAATCGATTAGTTGGCCGATTATTTTTTCGATTAATCGATTAATTGGATAAAAAAATTAAATTTTTTTTCAATTTAAAATAATGCAATAAAAAACGTACAATTTACACTTTCATCTCTTTATTGCAATGGCCTCTCTATTCACCGTATTTTACTGACATAATAATAAAAGCTACAAGAACCCAAACACAGTGTTTCTCAAACTAGGTTTAAATACAAAGTTATTAGTAAATATTAATTCATATGTTAACTATTTTTCATATTTAATAAAAACTATGAGAAAAAAAGCCTTGTTTAATTTTTTTTTATTTACCAAACTGCCCCTGGTTATGCACATCTGACCCCCAGCTTGCCACTGTGCCCCCATATATGCCTTATACTCCTTATATGCCAGTGATATGCAACTGAGCCCCCTGATATACCTTTTACCCCCAGATATGTTTTATGCCCCCCTGATATGCCTAATATCGATATGCCTTATACCCCCTATATGCCCTGAAATTCATAATACCCCCCCATACACCACTATAACTCACCCATACACCACTCTGGCTCCTCCCCCTCCCATACTCCACTCTGCCTCCTCCCATACTCCACTCTGCCTCCTCCCCCCTCCCATACACCACTCTGGCTCCTCCCCCTCCCATATACCACTTTGCCCCTCTCATACTCCACTCTGGCTCCTCCCCCTCCCATACACCACTCTGCCTCCTCCCCCTCCCATACACCACTCTGCCTCCTCCCCCTCCCATACATCACTTTGCCTCCTCCCCCCTCCCATACATCACTTTGCCTCCTCCCCCCTCCCATACTCCACTCTGCCTCCTGTCAGCCACGGAGGTTCACAAGACACCAGGGAGCCGGGTAGAGAGGCAGAGTAGAAGCCTCAGTGTAAGTGAAGGTGAGTAACGGAGGCTGTCTGTGCGATGCAGACCCCCACCGGCTGACAGAGAGGATGATCCTCTGTCAGCCGGTGGGGGTCTGTACGATGCGCACAGACAAGTGAAGGGCAGTAACGGAGGCTGTCTGTGCGCATCGTACAGACCCCCACCGGCTGACAGAGGATCATCCTCTCTGTCAGCCGGTGGGGGTCTGCATCGCACAGACAGCCTCCGTTACTCACCTTCACTTACACTGAGGCTTCTATGAAGCTGCAGTGAAAGTTCCTGTCAGTAACGGAGCCGGGGAGAGAGGGTAGAGTGATGTATGGGAGGGGGGAGGAGTCAGAGGGGTGTATGGGAGGGGGAGAGAGACGGAAGTGAGAGACCGGCCGACAGTGAGGGGGAATCCAGGTCCCCTGCAGCGTTGCGGGGGATCTGGATTCTAGTGTTATAATCCGATCTCTGTTTGAGGTCGGATTATAATTTTTATAATCGATACAAATAGATTCGATTAATCGATAATGAAAATCGTTGACAATGATTTTCATTATCGATTATTATCGATTTTATCGATTAGTTTCAGCCCTACATGTTAGCAAAGTTTAAATAGTCACGTTTCCAAAATAATGATTTCCAAATTCTTTTCATGCACGAGCTGCTTTGAAATGTACAAATCGCAAGATCACATCACATATGAAGATGGTGTTTTTTAATCCTGCGTGTTACCATAATCACGCTTTGATTTTGCTATATATATATATATATATATTTATTTATTCTTGTCCATTTATTAGCTGCATCTTTTCATTAGGTAATTCTGCAGTCTTGGCATGTTTCGAATGGCTACTGAAGACGTTGTGTACGTTAGCAAGACTAGGGAATCAATTGCTAACACTGTATCACGCCTTTACTAGCAGAGCTTGCATGGGCTTCGTGTTCGCATGGATTTGTCTGACCCTGTGTTTTATGACTGTATAATGTCTGACAGTAATCTCATTTGGAGTTTTCCCAAAAGTGAAAACTGTGCATTAAGGCAGCATAGCAAGTACCTCCAATCAATACAAGGCCAGCACTTTCCTTGTGTATGCTAATCTAGGAAAATTCTGTGGCTGTCCGGGGGTGGGGGGGGAGGTAGCTGGAGCCATTTCTGTCCAGGCCTCATCAATATCACATTGGAGTGGCTAAAGAGATCGGAAATGGATATGGGAGCATATGAAAATACAATGAGCGCTAGTCATAAGCAGACAGGACATCAGGGGCTTGAAATGGGTATTGACTGTTCAATGCGAAAGCTCATTTGATTTATTACATGTCAGGAGTGTTGATATGTGCGGGGCTTGCTAATGTCACCTCTGGCATTCGATAAAACAATCTAGTCCTAGTTTTGCTTTTAATGGCAGCAAAATATTAGCACTTTTGCTATCGAAGGGGGGAAACCCTTATATTTGTACTAACGTGCCCTTTTGCAGGTCAGAAATGCATTGCTCTGGGGATCGTATGTATGATTTCACAGCAATATGGAAAGTGAAACGATTTGTGCCCCATCCCCTGTGTTATGCATCGTGTTCACCTCTGCAGAAACATAAATGCTACCTCTCCTGGCCAGGTTTTATTACTATGTTTAGCTTTGTTTACCTGCCCGTTGGTAAATTAGTTCCAAGGTATCTTGTACCATCGTTGAAGAGTATAAGCAAAAATTAGATCTGAACCATAAAACAAAATATGTATGGCATTCTGGAGCATTTGTACCAAATATCATTATTTTTTATTCTGTTTTATTGTGTTAGCATTGCTAGATGGCCAATTTTCCATTGGAGGACATGTAGCAACCTGGTGTGTGTGAAGTTGCAAGCATTAAGCGAAGGTTGTTTTAATCTTCATGTTTGTATTTCAGTGTTGTTGCTATATATTATATATGTGTGTAATAGATAAATGGGATTTTACCTGGAATATGTATCATTAACTATTTGAGTTGGGGCTTTTACCTTGTTTGGCATTCAAAGGGTTAGTGATGAAACCAATTTATAAAAATACCGGTAATATTGTGCAGTGTATTATTTACAATACTCTCTATTCTGTTCTCTATTCCAGGAGGTATGAGGCTCATCCAATTTGTGCTGACCTGCAGGCGAAGATTCTCCACTGCTATCAGGAGAACCCACAGCAGACGCTGAGCTGCTCTGCATTGGCCAGGCAGTACCTGCAGTGTGTTAACAGCGCCAAACAGGTGAGCCCACAACTGCTTTGTATGCAAGGAGAGCGGGAATATCCCGCAGGCTTCTGTGTCCTGTTAACGGAGGAGACTTGGTGTCATTTATTAAGTCTGTTATTTCAATACTCATTTAGTGTATGCGTCCAGGGTTCCGATAATGGAATCATTCTCATGCATTCGTAAATTGTAACGTCCTTTTCAGTGTTGACAAGTAGATTGGTAGGCTTGCAAGTCTGCCTTTCCTTTCTTTCTTAGGTCTCGGTTTTCTTAAAACATCTATATTAGCGATTTCCAACCTTTCATGTAGGGCTGAAACAACTAATCGATAAAATCGATAATAATCGATAATGAAAATCGTTGTCAACTATTTTCATTATCGATTAGTCGAATCGATTTTTATCGATTTATAAAAAGAGGTTTTTTTCAGAGCAAATGCTCTGAAAAACTCCTCTCCTTGTATAATCCGACCTCAAACAGAGATCAGATTATAACACTAGAATCCAGATCCCCCGCAACGCTGCAGGGGACCTGGATTCCCCTCAGTGTCAGCCGGTGGGTGTCCGTGCGATGCGCACAGACAACTTCCGCCTCTCCCCTCCACTTCAATACACCCCTCTGACTCCCCCCCCCCCCATACATCACTCTGCCTCTCTCCCGACTCCCGACTGTCTGTGCACATCGTGCAGACCCCCACCGGCTGACAGAGAATCGAGGTCTCCTGCAGAGGATCCTCCTCTCTGTCAGCTGGTGGGGGTCTGGGCGATGTACACAGACAGCCTCCGTTACTGCCCTTCACTTACGCTGAGGCTTCTATGAAGCTGCAGTGAAAGTGCCTGTCAGCAACAGAGGTTCACAAAACACCAGGGAGTATGGGAGGGGGGAGGAGCCAGAGTGGTGTATGGGAGGGGGAGGAGCCAGAGTGGTGTATGGGAGGGGGAGGAGCCAGAGTGGTGTATGGGAGGGGGAGGAGCCAGAGTGGTGTATGGGAGGGGGGAGGAGGCAGAGTGGTGTATGGGAGGGGGGAGGAGGCAGAGTGGAGTATGGGAGGGGGAGGAGGGAGGAGGCAGAGTGGAGTATGGGAGGGGGGAGGAGGCAGAGTGGAGTATGGGAGGGGGAGGAGGGAGGAGGCAGAGTGGAGTATGGGAGGAGGCAGAGTGGAGTATGGGAGGGGGAGGAGGCAGAGTGGAGTATGGGAGGAGGGAGGAGGCAGAGTGGAGTATGGGAGGGGGGAGGAGGCAGAGTGGAGTATGGGAGGGGGGAGGAGGCAAAGTGTTGTATGGGAGGGGGGAGGAGGCAGAGTGGAGTATGGGAGGGGGGAGGAGGCAGAGTGGTGTATGGGGGGTTATAATGAATTTCAGGATAGCAGAGTGGTGTATGGAGGTGTAATGAATTTGAGGGAGGCAGAATGGCATATCTGGTGGAGTCAGAGTGTTGTATAGGGGGAGGTAGAGTGGTGTATGGGGGGTATAATGAATTTCAGAGTGGCATATCTGGGGGAGGCAGAGTGGTGAATCAGGGAGTATAATGAATTTCAGGCTGGTGCAGGGCATTTATGGGGGGCGGAGTGGCATATCGGGGTGCACAGTGGCATATAGGGAGGTATAAGGCATAAATGGGGTGAGTGGCATATTGGAAGTTATAAGGCATATCGATATTAGGCATATCTGGGGGTAAAAGGTTTATCAGGGGGTACAGTTGCATATCACTGGCATATAAGGAGTATAAGGCATATTGGGGGCACAGTGGCATATCAGGGGGCACAGTGGAATCTCTGGCATATAAGAGGTATAAGGCATATATGGGGCAGAGTGGCAAGCTGGGGGTCAGATGTGCATAACTGGGGGCAGTTTGGTAAATAAAAGAAAATATAAACAAGGCTTTTTCTTAGCTTTTATTAACCCCTTCGCGACCTTTGCCGGTTCAGGACCGTCATAACAAGAAGGTCACTAAATGACCTTTGACGGTCCTGAACCGTCAAAAAATTAAATAAGCTTAGAAAGTGATCAAGGATCACTTTCTTCGCTTAAACGGCCTTGCTGCAATGCCTCGATGTCGAGGCATTCAGCAAGGCCGAGATCGGCATCGGGGGCCATGTCTGGCCCCTCCCCGGGGCGTCAACAGCCGCCATACATTGTATGGCGGCGGACGCCCGTTTTAAAAGCGTTTAGGAGGCGATCAACGATCGCCTCCTAAACTTAAATGGTGTCGCTGGAATGCCTCGATCAGGAGGCATCCAGCGACACCAAACACTTACCTCTAGGTGGGCTGTGACCGCTCCGGAGAGCGGTCACAGCCGCCGCTGCCGGTGATCTTCGCCATCAAGCAAGATGGCGGCGGCCCGGGAAATAAAACAATAGAGACGAAAAAGTTCGCTAGAGGGTCTCCAGACCCTCTAGAGAACTGGCTCCACTTGCTGGTTGAATACAGGTACTGCATTCAACCATGCAAGTCAATGGAGCCCAGCTTTCTAATCACTATGTGATTAGTAAAATATTCAAAAAAAAAAAAAATGGAAAAAAAAAATGTGCTAACATTTAAAAATAATTATGCAGTGATGTCACTAGATGAACCATCCAGTACCAGCAAAATGTGTAAAAAAAAAATATAAAAAAAGTATTAAAAAAATAAAATTAAATTAAAAAATAAAGTTTATTATTTTGAGCAAGTGCTAAAATTTCTCAAAAATCTCAACAAAGAGTTAAAATAAAAGCACTTCAAATACCCAAGGGGTGTCTAATATATAAAAAAAATGGCTGATGGGGTAAATTGGAGTGGCCTAGCTCAAAGATAGGGCATAGGTACAGACTGACCAAAATGGAGAAAAAAAGCGCACTTCCCAAATGTGGCATTTTAAATCTGAAACAACCCGACAAACTCATGCATGTCGGGTATCACTGCACTCAGGAGATGTTCCTGAACACACATTGGGGGGGTGTTTGACAGTGGCATATACCAGAACCTGTATATCTATACCTAAAGTACAATTTGTGTGAAAAAAAAAATAAAAAAATTACTATTACAAAGTTTGACAAAGTGTAGTTCTATAATTGGTGCATGGAAAGGGTTAAAATAACAGCATTTGGAATACCCTGGGGTGTCTAGTTTTCAAAAATATATGGTTTGAATGGGTTAAATTGAGTTAACCGGCTTCAAAGATATTCCAAAGAGGAGAGGGAGGCACAATGACCAAATGACCACCTGAATTACGCATGCCCCAAAAGTAGCCTTTTACCAGCCAAACAATCTGACAAACCCATGCATGTGGGGTATCGCTGTACTCAGGAGATGTTCCTGAACACACATTGGGGTGTTGTTTGACAGTGACATATACCAGAACCTGTATATCTATAACTAAAATACAATTTGTGTGGAAAAAAAAATAAAAAAATTTACTATTACAAAGTTTGACAAAGTGTAGTTGTATAATTGGTGCATGGAAAGGGTTAAAATAACAGCATTTGGAATACCCTGGGGTGTCTAGTTTTCAAAAATATATGGTTTGAGGGGGTTAAATTGAGTTAACCGGCTTCAAAGATGTTCCAAAGAGGAGATGGAGGCAGACTGAGCAGATTTGTTAAAAAAGATTTGGAAATCATAAAACGCTGCTTGTACTTATTGCCCTATAACTTACAAAAAACAGCAAAAAAACATAAAAACATTGGGTATTTCTAAACTCAGGACAAGTAGTAGAATCTATTTAGCTAGTTTTTTTACTTGCTTTTTTAGGTGAGTAAAAGATTTTTCAAATAAAAGTCATAAAATGTGTTTTTTTTCAATTTTTCACCATGTTTTTTTAATTTTTTTTATAGTAAATAAGATGATACGATCAAAATAATGGTATCTGAAGAAAGCCCATCTTGTCCTGAAAAAAACAATATATAACTTATGTGGGTACACTAAATGGGTGAGGAGAAAATTACAGCTGAACACAAGCACCACAAAAGTGTCAAAACAGCCTCGGTCCCACAGGGTACAAAACGAAAAATGAGCCCGGTCCTTAAGGGGTTAAATATGAAAAATAGTTAACATATGAATTAATATTTACTAATAACTTTGTATTAAAACCTAGTTTGAGAAACACTGTGTTTGGGTTCTTTTAGCTTTTATTATGTCAGTAAAATAAGAAGGTGAATAGAGAGAGGCCATTGCAATAAAGAGATGAAAGTGTAAATTGTAAGTTTTTTTATTATATTATTTTAAATAAAAAAAAAATTGCATTTTTTATCCGATTAATGGAAAAAATAATCGGCCAACTAATCGATTATTAAAATAATCGTTAGTTGCAGCCCTACTTTCATGTAATATTTCCTACTTGTGAGTAGCAATCAATTCATCAAGCTACTTCAGAATATCATGCAAAATGTTTTTTTTTCTATGTTAAACATTCTATGTCAATTTGTGTACTTGAACTATATTTATTTGCAAGAATAAAGGTCTGAGTTTTTTCACCAGTTGTCATGAGTATTTACAGGTGACCTGTGCTTTCAAGTCCCATACTTTCAAGTCCCATACACTATTAATTATGAAGGACCAATACTTCCAGGTTTCTATTAATTTATACAGGGTATGCCGGGCTCTTCCTGCAGCAGAGGCTCACTGGTTTGGACATTGATAATGTGCATTGAAGTTAAGAAATTAAGACTTCAGCTCTCTCACAAACTCTCCTGTTAACTCTGCCTTTAGTCAGAAGATCTATTTGTTTATGATTTTATTGTTTGGTTCTAAAGCCGAGCTCGACAAATCCCAGGCGCCAGGTCGCCATGGTGACTGATAATTTTGTCCTGGCGCCTAGGTGTTTGTGAGCCAAACCGGTGGCCGAAACACATATTCGGCAAACGGCCGAAAATAATCCCCACGGGGGCCACACTGCTTAGCTGTGCGTTGCTCTTAATATGCAAGCAGCGTCTCTTGTGCTGGAGTGGCCACAGGAAGCAGGAAACCAGAGGAGTCACATGACTGCTCTTTTCCTCCTCCCAGTGGGCGGGACAAGAGAAGTTTGTGCAGAGAGACAGAGATAGAAGCAGCAGGGCCCCTATGGAAGTCTGCGTGTGAGAGATCTGCAGTGCAAGTAAAGGGGGTGAAGGAGGGTGTATGAATGAGTATATGAATGAGTGTGTGTGATAGCATGGTTGTGTAAGTGGGGGGAGGGGCATGGCACATGGGGCTCTAAGTGATGTGCAGCATCAATACACAAGGGGGGGGGCAGCAAGCCAGGTTTCAGCATGTACTCCTATCATGCCAAGTCAGCCAGTACATGCTGGAACCTGGGATTGAGTGCTGGGTGCAAAGTGTGAGTGCTGGGTGCAAAGTGTGAGTGCTGGGTGCAAAGTGTGAGTGCTGGGTGCAAAGTGCGAGTGCTGGGGCAAAGTGCTGGGGCAAATTGTGGGTGCAGGGCAAAGTGCTGGGGCAAAGTGTGGGTGCTGGGGCAAAGTGTGGGTGCTGGGGCAAAGTGTGAGACTGAGTGCTGGGCAAAGTGTGGGTGCAGGGGCAAAAAAAAGTCCTGGCTCCTAACTTTTTTAGCTGGCTCCTAGATTTATAACAAATTTGTCAAGTCCTGTTCTAAAGATCCAATATCCTTGTGCATGTTTAGGTTCTTTTTAACAAAGTAGAACTATTTTATTTTGTGCAAACTCCACGAATAGCATCTATTTTAAAGGGACTGACAGATGATTATGTATATATTATCCTTTTATGTAGAATTTCAATTTATGTAAGCATTAACATGTTATAGTAACCCTCATGTTATTTATGTGCATGACCAGTGATGAGCACTTCGGTTGTAAAGCTATTGTCAACCTCGCGTATCTAGCCTGCTAACGAATGTTTAGAAAGTGAGTGCCTAGTACACTAGGCAGTTTGAAAAATACCCCTACTTTCGTTGGAGCTAATTCTTATACTGAAGTAACAGGGCTGAAAATTCTGTACATAAAATCAGCCGTTGGAAATTTAGATAATTCTGTTCTTATTACAAGATTAAGATCCAGACCCCAGGAAGGAAACAATTTGAATTTTCATCCCAAATCTGCTTCTGCTTCGTTAGGCCGTCTCTGTTCTGTATTCACTGACAGCAGCTGGCGTTTGTTTCTCCTTTCTTAGTCGATTTACCTGCGCTGACTGCGAAAGTACAGTGTGATTGTCCTTAGTTGTCAGGCCCGTACGCTGCTGGCACTACCATATGAAATGCAATATGAGTTGTGCTCACTCTCGGTTTACCTGCTTGAATACTTTTTGTGAGCCCTTCAGCAGTGAAACTTCATTTTAAAAACGTTTACAGAAGTTAATAAAGGCGACCTTGAAGGCAAAAGGGGAAAAAAAACACCTTACATTTGTAACTTTGTTGAAGTATTGAAAAGTTTTATAATAACGAACATCAGAACAGTGCTGGAAGGATAGGATATATTGCACTGGGAATCTGGGTTCAGCCAATCCCTGTTGAAATCAATAATTGGAAACACTATAACGCTGGACCCCGCGAGGATTGTGTTTATTGACTATTCACGTCATATTGTTTCCACAATACTAATTACATGTATAAATCAGAGAAATAAGTAATATGTGTGTGCAGGTTGGGTGATGTGATCGCCAAGGTTATGCGTGTTGGGAAGTTGATAACACAGAAAGTTGGGTTGTATCATTTATTCTTCAAGCTAAAGTTTGTGTAGTCATTCCGTTATTCCTCCATCAGGCAAACCGTGCTAGACTGCCATTTTCCTCACATATTCATTATTGTTTGAAGCTTTGTGTATAATTGCATTATTTGGCACTGTTCCAAACGATGTAGGTTTGTGTAGATACTGGTTTACTGCTGATGTGTAAACACAATATACCGTCTTATGTTCAGAGAGGTAGGTTTCTCTAGCATAGTGTCCTAGAGCGTGCTGTAACTTGATTATTATTTTTTTATTAATATAGCGCCAACAATTTACTTCATATGCACTTCATATGTTCAAGGGGAATGACAAAACTAGAATTGACAGACTAAGACAAGAATCCAGAAGCTACTAAAACATGTCATATGCTATATTGCTGTTTAGTGATCTCACACTGACGTTTGCATTTGTTTAGCTTTTCCCATCGCTAAAATAACCATTTTTCTCTCTTGTAACGCAGACCATGCTTGGAAGAGGCGGCTAGACCCTGCGTGTTCATAACAATGAAACATATCTGGGCTTGTTGTGACGGGAGGCTGCACAATATCCAATGGAAGTGAATGCATCAAAGAAAGTAGTAGTATGTCCTCACACTTATGTATGCACTACCTGTCATCCCCTATCCGCTGAAGGAACCTGTATACATTTATATTCAGGAATACGGGTTTGTGAGCACCCCGGTGCTCCTGCTATTATGCAACAGATTTTCTGACTATGACCTGTTTTCATTTACCAAGTGTAAAATTACATCCCAAAGCATTCTCTCGTTTAACCTCTCTGTTAAAATGATGTCTCTGGTGCCACTTTTATTTAAGGAGAAATTGCAGCTCTATCTGCTGTGCTGTACTGTTGCATATCAGTACATGTGCACTATTTGACTTTCACACCTGGATTCCTAATTAAATAAATATATTTTCTGAATGAGATATTCAAGCTTATTTTTATTTTGTTTTCAATGGAGTTTAAAGAAGCAACATACACGTGAGAAGCAACACACAGGGAGATGGTTAGTGGAGATTAAGTGCCTAAATTAAGTGCTTGATGTGTATAAGTCTATAAAGCAGGGATGGGTTTCAGGGCTGTTTATATATATTTGTATTGCAAAACCTTTTAACTAAAACCAAACATATGCAAGTTTCAGGATTAAATGTGCATTTTCCCCTTCAGTCCATCTCTGTCTGTAGCCATTTATGCAAACAGAACGGGCAGTGTTGTTTGCAAGGAATATACTTTTTTTTTGGGGGGGGGGTCATCTTGCCAATTTATATATTGTACCAATATATAAGGGTGGTAGGTGACAGTCCTGATAAACAAAATAAGAAACAAAATATGGTAAAATCTGTGTTTTTTGAGCAAGTAAGAACACTGACATTGGCAAAGGTCGGAGGAAGTAAAATGTGCTTATTTTATTGAGTGTTTTCATCAGTGTTTTCTACAGTTCAATGTTCCTGGTAAATAATTACACCAAAACTTTTTTCTGTAGCAATTCTGCATTTGAAGGACATTTCCAGCACACTAATGTATTGATTTTCTCCCAATTCGTCAGGATGAAGATAGGCCCGTACTGTTGGTCCCACCACCAGTACAGAGCTAAATCTGAAATCTGGTTGCTAACACAGCCAGACACGCTGCGCGGGCTACAGCCCTAAGCCGTGTATGTAACATTTAGACGTTCTGAGACTAGCCTGTCTAGGAGATAACCAAAAGCTATGCAAGGACTGGGATACATAATGTAACCGCTTGATTGTACAGATACTGGGGCAATTTCTACATTTTCTGTACAATCCCTAACCATAGCCAAGTATGATTTGCATTAAGGATCATTAACTGGTTGTATGTCTATGTATTTTTATCTCGATAATAAATTGCTGAATGAACAGATGTTTGCCTCGTCACATCATAGGCTGCCACCAAAGACCACAGCTTCTATAGAAATCTGAACAGAAAATAAATTAGGCCGCTTCTCGCGCTTAGAGATCTCAGATTGTCTTCCATGTCATGGAATAAGTAGGGTGGGCCAGCTCAGGACACCTTTTAAAACAAAAACATCTTGCTATTCTATGTGTTCTAACAATTTTACTAATATGATCGCCGGGTCACTAACTTTTTCTGCACCAGAGCTACACAAGTAACAATGTTTTTGGAGGTAAGACTAACCTAGGAAAGTAGTTCTGCATACACTGAGGAAGAGGAAAGAACACCCTAGCCCCATTAAACCTTAAACGTTGTAAACCTCCCCACCATATCTGCTGCAGGTGAGCTGAAGGTGAAAGGATGCTGCAGCAATTTGCGTGGTGACAAAGGGTTTGATGCAGAGCAGCGGCATGCCCTGTGTAAATCAAGCTTCGTTTGCCTTCCAAGACAGGAAAAAAAATCGTGGGTTTGATCACTGCTGACACCTGGTGTTTAAGCATCAGTGTGTAGTGTTTAAAACATTACGAAACAAAAAACATGCACCGCACCTCAGTGTTTAAACCTGAGCAGCCTGATAGTAAAATGGTAAAGATGTGCAGGCCAGAGTTTGTATGAAAACGATATTGTTGAGTAGAATGTATATTTATATTTGTAATATAAATTAACAACCGCTAACAGTGATATAGATTTATTAAAGCTGATTCCAAAGCATAACGATTCAGGCTACAGATACATTTTCAATCACACGTGTCACAAACCTTAATTGTGTCACCCTTAGTGTTGGACCACAAAATATTATTGTTAACACAATCTGCTCCTTTGCTTCCACAGTTTCTGTTAATGTAGCCTTATTGTAGATTCTATATTAAGAAAATAGATACAATCACTTTTGCTTAAATATGCTACTCGTATCTCAAATCAGAGTAACAGACTTTAAAGACCTCAGAAGTCCTTCAGATATGACAGACGAAGGCATAAAACAACCAATGCATAGACTGTACTAGAAAGCCATTTGCTGCCCATTGGTAAGAATAGTCAGTGTTGGTGTCCATACTCCAATCAGGAGTTCCCATTTTTGGAGTCTTAAGAAACAATGCACTTGCTGATGCTCACTTACACCTGTCTCCTTGTCCCCGATGTTCACTGCATATGTCTGTAAAGCACGCTTGGTTCCTTGCTGTCTCAGTCCAAGGTGGAATTAGAACTTTAGACATTATATTAATGCTAATTGTATGTGTAGCATTGTCTGTTTTATCAAAGAAAACGATTGGAGATTAGTTATTTCAGATGGACCATTAACTCATTAGCCTATAATTTGAATCTACATACAACCATTCTAACTGGCCACATTAATTGAATGTGAGAATGCTACCTAACAAGCAGAAGCTTTACATGTCACATTAAAGCCATTTATGACAGGACAGTAGATCATTGAGAAGCCTAGGTTGGGTGGCTGGACCCTACTAAATAATGTATTTTAAACCACAGTACTTTTAAATAAAGACACAAAAGGTGCTCCTGACCATCAGTGGTGCATAATATGTACTGATCCAACAATTTTGTTACAGATGCTTAACACTTGAAAGAACTCCGTTCAGCATATTTACTACCATTGTAGTTTAAGGGCTGTAGTATATCATTATTTCTCCCCATTTTTCTCTCTGCTGGGCAGCTCACCGTAAGGGCATCTTATGTATATTTAGAACACTTGTATATATGAATTTCCAATAGAGTAACACTGGTCTTAGAAAGCTCCCTGTCACTTGTAGACATTATTCACAGCTTAATGTGTTCCCTTTTGAGGCTTCAACCTGGAAATTGTAGCTTGACATTGATATAGGGAAAATTGCTTCAAGGGATACTAATTGGCAGTAATCATGAATATATTTTCGGCAACAGGATTATTAGTGTGACTGCATTTTACTGAAGGATGTAAATTTATATTTATTTTTTGCAACCGTGCGTAAGAATTTACACCAGCTTAATGTAGCAGACACAAGCTTCTATATTTTAGATATGTTGTCACCAAGGGAATTACTGTATCAATATCTGAGTAGTGGAAATATCTGTTTAAAAAAAAAAAGGAAGACATTTTTAGAGTGTGTGTAAATACAAAGTGGAGGAAATGGTGAGTTCTGCAAGTAGATAAGAGGATTGGGTCAATATATAGAAATGTTTGAATTAGAGGAAGTTTTAGGTGAAAAAAAAGTTGCCCTCATGCTATAGATTTGTAGTCCCCGACTCTTACGGAGGCCCAGGCCCTGTCCAGAACACATTTTCTGGGGATCTTATTAAAAAAAAAAAAAAAAAAAAAAAAAAAAAAGGACCCTGAGCACAAACAGCATTCCTATCTTTTTTTATTAAGAATACTTTCTGCCAGAGATTGGCAGTGCTTTCTTGCCATGTAATTCTTTTACAGGTTATGAATGCTTATAAAAGTACTAACAAAGTAACTTAATATGAATTCTTCATTGGTAAGTCCGTTTGGGACATTAAACTGTCCCTTTAACATGCATTTAACTGCATTTGATCTTAATGTACACAATATTTGGATCCGTTCTGTGCTCTGGATAAGACTGTTTTCTGCAATTTCAAACAGCTGGGAGTTGGAACCTCATTTTGTTAGACAATAGCATGACATTCACACCCTAGATCACTCAAATAGGTACACTGAATGAATTGTATCTCCTCCAGTTCTGATAGGGTTAAAAAGAATGACTTTATAAAAAATGTTCCCTTTATCACATGTAAATGCGGCAGAGCTGCCATGGCTCTTTAACATTCACCCTTCCAGGACACAGCACTCCTGTTTCCCTTAACAAAAAAATCTTGCTTGTTTTATTACCTATCCTTCTGTGGTTGTTTTATTGACCATTTCTAGCTCCTCTATTATTTTATGTGGTTTTTACTTACTAAAATTCTGTTATCTTTTTCTACAAAATCAATAGCTGCCTCCATGGTAATTTATTATTAGTATTAGGATAAATGGTCCAAAAGATGTCCTGTTGCATTTTATGTCCTCTACACTAATAAAAATTAAATTATAGATTGAATTTTTGTTGTTTAGAGATGAGGCAGAACCATAACTGCTCTGTTAAGTGGTATATAAGATGGAACATGCACGTGAATTAGAATTAAGACAACAATGCAAGAGAATAGAGGATCTCTCCCCAAAATATGGCCGTTTTAACCCTGGAAGTGTAATGCAATACAATGCCAACACAGAATATCCGAATGGAGTTTTGATTAATTGAAATATTTCATCTCAGTGACTTAAAGCTGCTGTTCCACCTACACTGCTACATTTATTGCTGTTTGCTATTGTTTTTCAATGCTGTAAACGAAATATTACTGGTGCTAGGAAATACCCAACAACCAGCAACACAACAACTGGGCAGTGATAACGTAATCGAGATCCTAAGAAAAAGTTATAAGGAGGTTACCTGTATAAATTTGGTTAAAGGGACAGTCTAGTGTCGTACGACCCATCAACAAAGAATTCATATTAATGAATGTACTAAAAAATCAAGTACTTACCGTGGACTTCCCCCTGCCTGTTCTTACATCTCCGATTAGCTGTAGATAACCCCATAAAATCTCACTGACCCACCGCTGGAGGTGACTGATGGTCAGTAAAATGCGGTTGCAGCTGGAGCTGGGGGTTAGGTAAGGAAAATACATTGGGGAAGGGATTCTACAGAAAAAATAAGTTATTGACTTCCCTCTGTGAATTAATACACCCCACATAGCACAGGGTAGCGGACGATCATCAACATGTGAAAATTAGATGTGTCCTGGACAACAAATTGCTGGGATCAGGTTCAGCTTGATTTCAAATATAAAAAGACCTTCATTTTACATTCACGGTTGATTTTATATATGTAAAAATATGGCATTCCTGGGTCTTGGGCAGATCCCAATAGGAAACATGTTCTAGCAACACCCATTCAAAGCAACAATACAAAAGTTCCTTAAAAGTCACACTAAGGATTTGTGCCATCGGGATATACACCACCCGGATATCATGAAGTGGTACCTTAATACACAAAAGAGATTAGCTGGCCTGTTTAAACATACACCACGCTGGGAAATGTTACACGCCATTCGCGTATTAAAAGAATGAAATCATACCTCAGCACAATCTTTTCTTTATTTTTATCATTGAGGAAGCACAGCTTTTTTTTTTAAGTGGATCTCTATCGATGTTTGGAGATAATAACTTCTCACCTGTAAGATAGCTATTCCATATAACCCACTTATGCTAATTTTGGTAGGTTTTATGCAAACAAGCTCCCACACAGATGCAGATTAGCCTCCCACATATGTGTTTTCAGAAAGAAAAAAAAACTGTGATGTGGAGAAGAAAACGCGTGTAATAGCCTGATTCATGTAAAAGCAGTGGGAGCTGAGCAAACACAATCCTACAGACCACTTAAATGTATATTTTGCAAGAATGAATACTTTGGGGGCAGGCATGTGATTTCTTCACTAACCCTTTCAGTAAGGCAAAGTCTACAAGCATCCATATCTCACAGTAAAGTTAAAGCATTTTCCTTCTCAATATCATGGAGCTTGTATCTCAGAGTATACATTTATATAGTATACATGTCTCAGATGTTACATTTTATCATCTCACAATACATAAGTCCAGGAGGTAGCAGATTGTAAATTTAAACTGAATTAAAACAACAAAGTCTAATATTTCTCCATTGAGTAAATTTCATTTTGTTAATGGCACTTAGCGTCTGTGTAGGTCTAATTATTTTAACTGCCCACGTCGGGAAACTCTTTCGTTTATTTGTAATAACCTTGCTTTGTGTATTATTAAATGTGGCGCTTTACTAGAGTTTACTCACGCTTCCGATACTCTAGAAGTGTTGCCTATGCCAATGTATTATTTGGTGTTTCCATCATTTATCTTGTTCTTGCAGGCCTAATAGAAAATACAGGTGGGTTTCTGTAGCATTTTTTATTTTTTGCCATGAGTGGAATGAAGTGTTAAAAATGTACATTTTATAAGGGTATTTTTAATTTCACTGCACGCTGATCTTATGAAAGGCTATTAAAATGATATAGCGGTGATAAAAAGCCAAGTGCTTGGTTCACTTACAGTAAATTTACGAGGAGACGGCGAGGAATAAGTATTGTTTGCATTTGACTGTCATCCAGTTTTGACTCTTATGTTGACCTGCCCATAATTCATACAGAATAAGCAAGGTTATGGCAGAGAGATGGGAAATACCCGCTGATGCCACTGATCAAATGCAATATTTTAAGAGAGGAAAAGCATGTATGAAAGTTAGATTATAAATTTATGTTATCAGAATTATAATCACTTTCCCCGGTTCTCGTAACTCATTATTTCCAGAGAGGCCTGTGTCACCTCCTCAGCACTGTGATGGTGGATGTATTAAACGAAGTAGGAGAATGAAGAGAAGGTTCAAAGATCAAGTTTATGAAGTTTAGAAGAGGGTTTCTTACAATGACAACATTTTAAACACTGAGCAGTACACAGGATAAATCCTAATATGTACACAGCCAAATGGTGAATTGAGGCAAAAACCCTGGGACTAAGGGCCAAACACAAAATAAATATTTGTTTAGGCATATTTGTGCCCAATACAAAAATCTCCTTAATTTCTGGAAAAGCTATCCTTGACTCAATGGGGTTTCTTCGGGACTGGATTGGCCATCTGGCATCTACTGAGCAAATGCCTGGTGGGCTCTTTCAGCAACAGACCAGGAGCAGCAGCATGTGGCCTGTGGCTGGATATGCCCGCCTGCACGCTCCACAGCATAATACCGTAGTGTGTGCTGCGCATATCCAGCCGTCAGCCGCACTTTCGGCATCAGGGACTGTTACACTATAAGCAGTTGTGTGATTAATTATGTTTATGGACATGTGTTTGCAGGTGTATGGATGTACATGTGTGTAGATATGCATATGTAGGTATGTATGTGTGTGTGTATATATATATATATATATATCATGGTTTCTGCTAATACTAGTTAAATCAAGATGCATGGAAGGTGGCCGGGAATGATAAATATTTGGGAAACCTTTTGTCTTAGTTTAGACAACACTGATATGCGTGATGAAGGGTGTGTGGAAGAAAGACAGGTTTTCGCATGAAATGGATTGTAAAAATAGAGTGTCATGTCAATAATCAGATCAGGAGATCTTTGGGTTTTACTGCCCCATGATTGTAAAGACCCCAGGGTGTGGTGTTGGCCAAAGGGAATAACTTCAAAGGGTAACTACGACAATCACAGGGTCCAATCAGGGATCTCCCAGTAGACTCAATTGGGACCATCTAGTATATCAAGGGACAGGTAGTGAAAGAGAAAAGGAGGAGAGAAAGTAAAGAGACAAAGGAACACTACTAACCTGGAGCTCTCAGGGAAGGTAACTATGAACATGCATGTTTGAATATTGTAAATTGGAACTTATATATATGTATTTGTTGTAAGTGTGTCAATTAATGTGGGGATTATTGTTATTGTACTGTTATTTGTATTGTTTTATATTTGGAACGTTCTATTAAAAGTTTGTATTGTTGTATCATAGCCGCATTGTGGATTCTTGGATATCCTGTTGTTGTTTCCAAAATATTCTGTTGCATTCTGGAAGAAGCGAAAGTTTTCAGTTCAAACCTTAAAAGTTAGAAGAGATAGAACAGGGATTGTTTAACTTAATAAGCCAGTGGGTGGGTTTATCGGTGCATATTTCATAAGTGTATCCATATACCCATTCACCTGGATAAGTGTAGTTATTGTATCTAGAAAACACATTAGCCTTCAGGAGATATATCCGAATACATATTGTGATTTCATTGATATGTTTTTGGATGTATCTGTTGTTGGATCAGTTGTAATCTTAAGCACATAACACATTCATAAGTCTTTTAGATGGTATGCTGTAGATAAAGCATTAATCCATCTGATTGATATTTTAATAACACAATTCCCTAGTTCCCTCAAAAGAAAACTTAACAGGGACCCACTGGCATCGTCAGTCCAGACCTGGGTTTGGAAAAGTTGACAAGGGAGTTATGATTTTACTTCACTATACATTACGAAGGTCCAACACCAGTGAGCTTCTGCTGCAGGAAGAGCCTGGCTTACCCTGTATGATACTGAGTTAGATCTGCGAGATTTTCTCAGTTTCCTCACTCATTGATTTTTGCATTATACAGGGCCAGCTGAGGCTTTCATATTGGAGAAAAACTTACCAGTGTTGGCCCTTCTTATTGAAAAATGCCTTTAGGGAGTTTAAGCAACTCTACAGCAAACTCTTCTTCTTACTCTTCCTTTAGTGGATGAACCTCTCAGTTGTCTCCTCTTCTGCCAGAGTATCTTTCCCTATGCCTTGTACCTCGCAACGTTTGTTGATACCATTGTTGCATTCAGCATATGCCGGTCTGTTGGAATTGATCTCTGAAGTTTCACATAAAGGCCTATTCAGCCTCCGGCACAGACTTCTCCACTAGTGATTTCTCCTTTTCAGTCTCTGTGCCAACTGATATTGCACACTTCTGGAGCCCAACATCAGGCTTTGCACAGAGAGGTCTAAGTCAATGGCTGTCAGTGACCTCCATCTCACCACATCACCAGGAATGAAGGGGGCGCTGGAGCAGGTATGACTGGGATGGAAGAGCCCACTGTGAGAAGCTTGCCACACTACAATTGGGGAGGGCCCTGCACATGGGTGGTAAAGAGGCATCATCTTACTTAAAATCACCACGACACTGTCTATATGTAAGCATACATGGGCTTTAAAAGTGTTAACTAAAACTAAATATAAAGTAGACAGCAAAAAGGCTTTATGTTGTGGTTAAAACTCCTTTTTTGCACACATTTTACATAATATTCATCTTGATATTTGCTTTCAATAAAATGATCTGCATTCTGGCCTAGTAAATCAAATTATATTGTAATCATAAGCAAGATCCTACACAGTCTGTATGATTTATGTGACTGGTTTTAGCAGACTTGACTGCAGTTTATATGTTCAGTCATCTGATACAAACAATATAAACTACATGAACAGTAGAACTTCACATGGAGTAGATGCTGAAAACTATACCCCATGCCACCATTATCAGGAGTGCAGTGTAAAATAGCTTATTTTTTATCCAATATCCTTTATTTAAAAAAAGCCATTAGCCCACTGCACATATTTTTCATGATCACGGCACATAACGTGACCAGAATAGGAAATTGAGGATGTTTTAAAGAAAACAGTTCCATGTTATGCTTGGGAAATATATATATAGATATACTTCCTTATTATTTACATTTTGACAAATATCTAATTTTCGAGTTCACTCACCTAGGCATAAGTGTGCCCAATACTAAAATCTTCTTGATTTCTAGTAAAACTATCCTATACTCAATGGGGTTTATTCAGGACTTGACTGGCAACCTCGCACACACTGTGCAAACACCAGGTGGGCTGCTGGCCCACAGTACCACACTGTGGCATTCTTTTTTACCAATTTTAATTTTGACAAAAAATGGTATTATTGTTATTATTTATTTTCCTGTTTGTCTTTCCTTTTGAGATTAGAGGGCTTTCATATGCACACTTTGACAACTCCCATGTTATTTTTACATTTTAAAGGATTGTTTAAAGGCCACATTTTGTTTAAAATAGTTTCTTATCTAGTTTAAAGTATGAATAGTACTATCGTTTGTATAGGCCTCCCAGAGTGCCTCTGTAAAAGAGCAGTGCTTCGCAAATCAATTCCCCTGGTTGAAGTGGGTGAGAGGCTGTCCCCTGTTTGTGGAAGTATTGGAGTACTCCAAGTGGCCAGGATAACACAGACAAATCAGCAGAGAAAGAGAAGTGTCCGGCGTGCCCCACAGGGATAGCCCCCCCCCATTCCTCCATTTAGGGGAGAAGCTGTGTGTGGAGGCTTCGACTTCTTGGAGGCTTGGGTATCGCAGCAAATAGCATGGAGAAGCCGAGCAGAAAGAATATAGAAAGAACAACAAACAAGAAGAGGCAGGACAAAAAATGGAGCTGCAGAAAAGTAGGGGACACAGAAGCAGTTGGAGGAGGATGAGAATGAGGGAGAGTGACAACGCGTTTCTGAATAATAAAAAAAAAAACTCCAAATTTTGTCTGGACCAAAAAGGCAGGAAACGAACACTATCTGAAAACTAATGGACCAAAATGAAATGGAAAATTAGGTTGAATTTGTTTTTGGTCCATGTGTCCACAAGTCTAATGGCCACGAGCTGCCTTCCATTTTTTTCCATCATATATGTGAGTACCTATTTGAATGGAGGTACTGGTATTACAAGACTAATATGTTCCACAAGGAAGTAAAACACACTTATAATGCGCCGGCTCTAAGCAAGGCTTTAGTGCATCTGATAACATTCCATAAATTCCATAAACATAAATTGCACAACATATACTGGAGCATGAATATCAAAATGCTTCAGATTAGAATTTAAAAAAAGCCTACATTGACCAAGGAGTATTTCGAAATACCTACTACCTACCCAAATTGACTCTCTGCCTATAAGATTATTTTTTAGGGAGGATTTAGTTCTTTCTGGAAAACAGTTACTTTTCAGTCCATGAAAGTCTTCCCAACAGTACAATACCAAACAGACAGGGAGGCACTATGGATAACTACTGGAGCTGCTCTGGTCACTCTTGCTATTCCCAAATTAGTCCAGGCAGACTTACAAAGAAACATCTTTGCACAACTCTTCAGGACAATTAGAAATTGTAGACATTTGGTAAAGCTCTCTGTTCTCTTCTTCTATGTCTGTCTCATAGAGAATGAAAAGTGTCTGATGTTCTGTAAGCACCTGGAGTTTACACAACTACATTTATGGTGGGTGTGATTTATTCCTCCATCGGTGGAGCTGTACATCTTGTCTAGTAAAACAAAAGGTACACACCGTGTCAGTGGTTATTACAAGAAAGAGAGAGAAAGCTATGAAAATCTCCAATGTGGGTAATAAAAGGAGGAAAACACACACATAGAAATCTCCTTATAGGATTTAGAAAAGGTCAAAGAGAAGATGAGCATCCACAAGACTCCACAAGGGAATCTGCACCTAAATATGAAAGGTCAGCTGCAACAGAAGCCACTGTAGCATTGTTCTGTACTAATTAACTCTATGGTGCCTGAAATGGCAGCCACATTTGTGTTATACAGTAAAGGTATTCCATTTTCAAACTAAACTAAATGGCATATGCACATAAAGGGCTGCAATAGATAATGAAATAGCTTGAAATAATAAAAAGGATAATGTACTAAAATAATACTATTGCCAAAATGCTTAGCAGGTAAAGTGAGACATTGCCAAAATCATTTCTTTCTCTTCTCACATGTTCCTTATTCCCCAAGCCTTAAATTTTACAGTTTAAAACCTATACAGCCTACAGGTTGTCATAGATTCTGTATTGAAGATGAAGACCTATTAAGAACCTTTGTCATAGTTTTCCAGGGGCCGAATCCCAAGTTTAAGACTCAATTGTGTGTACTGAAACTGAACATTGATGAAAGCCAAAGAGTGGGGGAAGCATGGGGGTCCTTAGATGTGCAAGGATTCTTCAGAGAGGTAAAGATCAAGCCAAGATACAGCCTAGGACTAGCAAAGCCGACTTTGGGATTATTGGGATTTCACAAACCAGGAGTGTATTAGGAAGACTGAGTGTATTTTTCTTCTTGCCTTCATTACTATTCATAACTATTTGCCAATAACAACCAACTTGTCAAAGAACGCAACCAAAGCTGGATATAAGTGACACAACTGTGCCTGCAGCAGACTTTTCTTGGGAGAAGCTTGGGAGATTCTGGGAACGGCAACAGCAGCATCCAAAGAGGGACCTAAATCCATCCCTACATGGAAATGAATTTGTGCAGTAGAAAATGTAACCTAGAAAAATAATCATAAAGTAACGTGTAGATAATAAATGTGCACACTCAGTGTTTCCTTGGCTCTACATCAGAAGCAAAAGGAAAGGACATTTGGTGCTATGCAATTGCTAATAAAATTCAATTGCACTGCGAACAATGAAAATGACTATACAAAGAGGTAGTAAGAAGCGGAGCAGGACACCGTTTGTTCCTGAGCAATGAGGTCTGTTTATTATAAGTGGAATCTCGCAAAGAGATCTTCTAGTCACTGAAGCACAGATAAGACCATGAAAGAAAAAATATGTGCCATAACATATTTTGTACTTTTGTTTTCAATTTCACATCAATATAAAACATTTCGTTGGTTACCTGGTTCTCTTGATATGCATATATCTATTTATTATTGCCAAGAGACAGAGTACATAAAATAGTTGTTTATTTCCAACTTATGCCGCCAGGAAAAAAAAATACTTAAAGTCCCATTCAAACACATTCAAGCATTAGTGTGTTATATAACAGAAACAATCATTGCTATTTAGGATATCGTACAATTACTTTTGTTTTATCGTTACACAAAAAATGGTAGATATTTAAAAAAAAAAAATATTTTGTGCAGCTGGGACTTTAATTGGTTCAAATTATATATATATATATATATAATAAAAGATACATATACTCAACAAAGCCAAAGATCAGCGCACACCTAGAAAATACTATTTAAAGGGACCTATCACCTTGGTAAGCAATATAGCATGCAAAATTGCATAGGACTCAATAGGACTCACCATACTTGGGGTAATTTGACGGGCTAAGCAATATATGGCTATATAGTGTGACTGAATCACCATTATTTATTAACCGTATTTGCCCGAATATAGGCCGCACTTTAAGTCTTTAAAGTGGGGGTGCGGCCTATATTCGGGGTCTAGCGCCCGACGCCCGAGACATGCAGTTCCAGGCACCGGGCAGGCAGCGGGGTTAGGATACAGATCCCCCGCAGCGGTGCAGGGGACCTGCATCCTACTCTCCGATACGCTCAGGGGAGTCCCGACAAGGGAGATTGTTAAAGCACATCGTGCAGACGTGCCGGCAGCGTAGGTTGTTTACGCGCATCGCCGCAGCCGGTGAACGTCCGCACAATGCGTTTTACCTCTGCCCCCAAGACTTACCAGAGCAGACTCCCGGGTGTCTTCCGGGCCCGGGGGGGGACATCTACGCAATACGCATATAAAACTTCCGGTGCCGGCGCTTCCGTGTATTATGTAGATGTCCCCCGCAAGACACCCGGGAGTCTGCTATGGTAAGTTGGGGGGGCAGAGTGGCAGCATATCTCGGGGGGGGGCAGAGTGGCAGCATATCTCGGGGGTGGGGGGGGCAGAGTGGCAGCATATCTCGGGGGTGAGGACAGAGTGGCAGCATATCTTGGGGGGGCAGAGTGGCAGCATATCTATTACAAAACTTTTTCTTTAAAAAAGCACCAAACTTTTAGGGTGCGGCCTATATCCGAGCCAATACGGTATTTATTTGAACTAGTCCCTAGAACTCCCTTATATTGTTTGTCCCACAAAAGTATGCTGCGAGTAAAAGGATACATCAAAATTATAATAAGCAAGAGAAAACCAGAAGATCCAGGCAAAAATGATGAATGATATACAATATCACATGATTAAAGAATAAAATCTGGGAGCGTGTTGATCATTTAAAAGTATGAGGGATGATGTTTCTAATGCTGCATTTAGCCAGAAAAGTGTCACATTCAGCAGAGTAGATGAAACAGCCACTTTTTCCATGGAAAGCATAAAAACTGCCACCATTTCAGCTTTTATCCAACATGGTCAGTTTTGAAAGTAGTTTGGCAAAATGTGAGGTTTCCAGGTAGCCGTTAATGAATTAGACTACAAACCGTTGGTTAATGTACATTTGGCTTTATTTTGTTGTTTTGATTCTTTATTTGTACATAAATGAATCACGTTTGTTGTTTTATTATGTTTCTTGCATACTCTTTCTGTTGAATGGCATTCCATTTTCTACTGATGGGCACTAGAGCTAAGCCAAATAGAAAAAGCTTTTGAGGATTGCTCTCAGGCATGGGGACAGTAATCAACCTTTGCTTTCATTGCCTGAAGTGTTCTTTTACTTGAGCCATGACAATGGATGTCACTGAAGGGCTATATTGCTATTTGTCAATTGCTTTTTAATCCATGAACACAGGTGCATTTTATAAATATTCAGACAAAAGAAGTTCAATTTATTAAATTTGAGTTTCCTTGTATATGTGTTCAGTGTTGCATTTTTTGGTAATTATGGCCCTGCTCCATAGAAAAACTACAATGTGAAAAAAAAAGTTAAAGACTTTCTGGATTTTCCCTGCATTAACATAATGCTGGGACACTTTAGCTCTTGATGCTCCCCGTTGGACTTTCATAAGCATAAATTTCGGGGAGTTGAAACTCTAGATTGTAAGCTTATTTGAGCAGCCCCCCCTCACCTGTTGCTTCTGTAAGCCAAACTGTTACATAGTATTATTATTTGCTTTAATTAA
The DNA here is from genome assembly GCA_023333645.1 of Sceloporus occidentalis. Lineage (NCBI taxonomy): Eukaryota > Metazoa > Chordata > Lepidosauria > Squamata > Phrynosomatidae > Sceloporus > Sceloporus occidentalis. The sequence continues at coordinate 5,228,860 of JALMGF010000031.1, forward strand.
TAACGATTATTTCTAAACTTTCACATCCGCCACAGGATATTAATCACCAGGTCTATCTTTCAGGCATCCCAGGTAATAGGTGTAACTATCAAGAGCTCATCAGACTGGGCCATGATCCTGATCACTAAAAATATTTCAGCTATATGGTGCTTGGTATTATAAAGGTATAGCATATACAGACAAACCTGCTTCAAAAATGTCTTACCAATGTTTCTTAGCTAGGCAAAGGCAAAAAAAAGTATGAAAAGACAGTACTTTTGGCTCATCAGTTTCTTGCTTTGCCTCACCGAGTTTAGGGAGGCATCCTCACAGCAAATCCTGAAAAGCAGCTTTAAGTGAATCTGTACTCCACTGCTTGATCAATGTTCATTCACCACCATAGCTGTCTTTACCTCTTGATTTCAAATTTGTATAAGCATGCTTTATAATACTAATTCTAAAGTAATTTCAGTCCCTTTGGGGAAAAAGTACCAGATAATTAAAATTATTATTATTTGAATAAGTTTAAATGTATTCGGAACAAAAACAGATAGCAATACCAACTCTAGGATTGAGTCTGAAGCAATCAGCCTTGCTCAATTTGTACATCAGCTATTGTACTGCATTACCCAATTTACGAACTCTATTAGAATAGACTGTTAGCTCTCATTGAAGATCGTTAATGTGGTTGAAAAGCTCAATATATAATACGATACACACAGAGATAATATGAATTCATATCAGTAATATTTAATTATAATGAGCTATACATAAATATTTGTTCATCAAAAAGATTGAATCAAGACAAGAATTTTAACAAATTTGTTGGGAACAGTAACATTTTAATATATGCCTATAGAAGTAAGCTTTAACAACCCAAATGAACTTAAAGCTTACAAAAAAAAAAAAAAAAAGAATATAGAGATTAATCAGGACGAAACTCAATAGTGACCACTAAAGCCGGCAGCCTAATTGTTGAACTAGTCTGATGCAGCCTGCAACATAAGACTGTGGCCATGTTGGCTAGGAAAACATCTTATGAAAGCCACTGGTCCAGAATTCTTGATTTATAATGCTGTAACTGGCAGAAGTCAATAGCGGTAATTGGTTTGAGTCTGAATCAGTTTGGTGGAAAGAGATCGGTGGATGAGTTTGTGTCAGTGTAGCTCAGTGTGCATCGGTGGGTCATTCTTATCAAATGGTACCAACACACAAAAGGAGCATTCTCTTGTGTAAATGACTTTATGTTTCTGCCAGGACAGGAAATGGTTACTATTGTTTTGCTTCATGTTACCCAATGAAGAATGGGGAGAAGCATCCAAATTTAACACTAATCACTAACATGTTACATTGGGCTTTAACCACAAAACACATTTGTCTTTCTCAGGATTCAATTAGTTTCATTACCGTGTCGGCCTGAGGCTACTGATGGGCTAATTTCTGTGCCATCTATAAGTTAAGAACTAATTAAGCCCTAATGGTAATTTGCAAAAACCACTATACTGATATCTATTTTTTAAAGAAAGAAATAAAAAATTCATGCACTAAGTGACTGGACGACTCTTACCACAGATTCATCCTTTCCATCATTAGTGAGTCAGCTCTGACCTTTTCAACAAAATATTATTTTGGTTTTCAGAATCCATGTTCCTAACGTGCGAGCCACAGCCTCCTCTACATATTTCTAAACTCTTACATTGGAAGTAAATACTGTATATGAAAACAGTCTGGGCACTTTTTCGTATAAATAGGTTTAAGTGTTTTGATGAAATTTGTATTGAATGTAAAAGACTATTTTACCTCAGGGAAGTGGAGAGGTTTCCATTAAAAACTAGTATAACTAATGGATTTTCTGTTCTAAAGTTCTCTTCCTTCTCCTTGCTTGACAGAAAGGTTGCCAGAACCAATCAAAAACTGTCAGCAACTTCCTGTAATCTAGATCAGTATGATTATTCCTCCCATTTAGTTATATATATAAAAAATACTAGTATCAGTGGCACTAAGAGGGAAGCGGCTGGTGGGCAAAGAACTCCTCAAAGTTCCACAGGCTTTATCTTGTCTTTTATGCTCTTTTATAAATGTTAAAGTTATTAACCAAAACATTTAAAACCCTTACTTTAGAAAATCTGTACTATTGCGCATTATAAATGATTTTGTTTTATACATTGTCATTTGCACAAATCAAATAGAAATAAAAAATGGCCTACTGTATATAAAAACTGTTGGATAACTACTTTAGCAATAGATAGAATATACATTATTAAACCCTCGTCTAAACTCACGTCTCGGCATACCTAGTGCAATTTTAGATTAGACTTAATTGTTTCACAATGTTAAGAGGATCGGTTATGCCATTAAAAAGTTAATTAATAAATAAGTAGACACATTGCCAGATCATCCAATGGCTCCTCCATGTCTCGGCCACTTGTCTCAGAGACGACATGTGATGTGATAATAGAACCCCCTTATTTATGGTATAATAAACTAATAACACACGGATGAATCAATGATGCTCTTGTGTGTACTGAAGTGATAATGATAACAAATGGCTCAGTGGAGATTACGGCTGACTATGTCACTCGCTGAACAAGCTGATAGACTGTCCGTTCTGGGATAGAAGTTAATAGAAAAATCCCATATCGACCTACAGTCAATAGAAGAAAAGGAAAGTCAATGGCCATCTGGAAAACGACATCATTGGGGAGATATAGGAGGAGGGGTAGATTGGAGAGCAATGACAAAAAGGTGACTCGCCATCAACGGTCTGACATGAAGGTTTATGTAAAGGTGTGTTTGAACCGGAGTTAAAAATCATATGGTGTAAATACAAGGGGCTAGTGACCCCCATCGTATCAAATATGTATCAAAGCCATGGTTGCTTGTAATAAATCTAATTGAGTAATCTGTGATTATTATAGGTTTGTTTTTTTTATATCATTGAAAAAGGTTACAGTCAAGATGCAGATCAGAAAGTGCTGATCTTCTCGATATATTATGTATTAAAGTATTTTGTTTAAAAGTCATATTTTATGTTCATTTGTACATTTTAATGCCATTGTGCTTATTGGGAAACGACTACATATTAAATTCATGAAAAGAACATTTTGCTGACACCTGCCCATTAAGGGCAATTGAGTAGGATTGAGCCCGCTACGTGTAGTGAATAGAAAAGTATTTAGAAGAATCCCAGGAGTAGCATTTGATGCAAAACAAAATCATGCCAAAATAACAATGCGGGTTTAAAATATATGTGCATTTTCTAAGCCAACAATAATTCTGCTGTGAACAGTTTATATAAATATCACCTTTTAAATATTACCCTTTTATGAGATTCTTATAAATGACTTTAGAAAGTTGTATTTATTTCCAGGTGATTGCCCTTAGTTATCTGTGATCATGTATTAACATTTTTAGTTTGGGAGTCAGACAGCAAATGCCAATGACAAACACACTAATGTAATTCATACACTCCACAGTAAGAAGTATTTTAAAGTTCACTGTTAGGCGTCTTCAGTGATGCAAGAAAACTTCTAATACAATTACTCCCTGAAAGTAGCCTGAACTTTCACGGAAACATTTCATCTCCTCCATACTATGATTATCATGGATAGCTATGTAATAACTGCCATATTCACAAAACAATATATATCTTGTGCAGGTACAATCAACCTCAGGGCTTCTCACCTGCTAATACAGAAAAGAGCCTACGGATGGAGCCACCAACTCTATTCTTTAGGCAGCCGTGCCAGTTGCCAATATGGTAGGCAGTGCACAGACACTACAGCCTTATCAATAGTTGGTGAGAGGTTCATACATCCAGAATTTACTCTGTAGTATGGTTCCAGAATCAAATCACAAGTGAACCTGTCACTTTCCTAAATGTATGGCCACGGAGAGTTACCTTCACTGCTTGTCATGGAATGTGAACGCTTAGTCCTCCCCATTACACAGTCGTTTCTCCCCTTTGGGTGGATGCTGATATATGTTTACATGCACACTAAAGTTTATCTCCCAACAGGCAAGAATTACATTGGCAAACAGGCAATTATCCTCACAAAATACCGACGGTGGTGCTATTAGTTTGGAAATAATGGGAATTTGAAGGATACTTATAATTGTTAATGTCTAAAGCCAATTTTTTCTGTGGTTATCGACTTCTGCAGAAATGCTCATTGTTTTTGTGATTATGTTATAATGGGATTAAATGATTAGTTATTTAATACAATAATGGCAATGTGATAGACTGCAGAATTGGGTTTATTCTTTTCAAAAATAAAGTATTTTGAAGAGTATCCTGAATTAAGAAGGGTGCAGGGTGTGATTTTTTTTAAATCAATGTGATTAAACCTTCAGATAAGAATAAAAAGACAGATATGTGGATGTTTATTTGCTTAATATTATACAGATGCAATTAATGTTTAGTAAATCAGCACCTTTACAATTTAGCATGCCATTCGGGAAAGCGGCCCGTTCCCAATGATAAGGTTAATACGGTGAGGGAATTTAAACATGGGATAGGAGTAAGGCTGTCCAAACTGATGTATACTGTCTAATGTAACAGCATGCGTAGGTTATCATACATGCCAGTTTTCTATTAATTTTTCGATCAATATCTTTCATATGCCTCTCTGCATAGCGATTATGTGGGAAACACTATGCTATAAGCATAATCTGCTTGTATAGGCATCCACGTTGATAGCATGTACAGGGTATCAAGGGCATCGGTTCCAATGCAGAAGGAAGAGAGAAAGGCATCAAGACCGCATAGCCCCTTTTTAATGCTTTTCATGTTCATATCCTTGGCTGGAGTACAAACATACAACAAGAGGTTTTTGTTTGGGTTCAGATCTGTAAGGGCCGACACGTAGTGCTGTGACGCATTTAGGTAATAATGTCGAGAAGTCAGAAGTTTGTTGCCTGAATACTTCTGAATAATTATACCATTTAAAAATATTGTTACTATATCCATGTTCTCACAGATGGGTAGGAGGCAACCAAGTGAGGACATCAATAATAAAAACTCATTATCTTCATTTCTAAATTATTAATTTAACAATACTATGGGAGATCACTGAGAATCTTCACAGAAAACGACACATTTATAGAAACAACTAACCACTGAATATATAATTTATCTTTTATCCTAGCATCAGTGCTTAAAAATCCTTGATAACCTTGGAGCTACCTAAGGTGCATTGTGCTTGAACGTGTTACAAGCCCCTGTACAGTTCAATACTTGATAATGCTCTTCCTCTAAACAGGGTAATGCTGACTTATAGATGCAGAATTCACTTTCCTGGCACAGCCTTGTCAAGATGTGATGTAGATTAATTATTTTATTATGTTTTCATTTGCGGAAATTCAGTACACAAGTGGGTTCCTGACTGTGTCTTCTCTCAGTGCTGGCACGTAGTTGAAACTCATGTGACCTTGGTCACCTTGTGTGTTCAGTGTCATCAATCTAAATGCGAAAGGCCAAGTGAGGTCCCAAGCCAGCATCTATCCTGATTCCAAATCTATCAAAGCTCTGCTACAGTTCATAGTACTCCACCATCCGACTAAATCTCTGATCTAACCTCTGCCCATCATTTCTAGGAAACATGTGGATTAAATATTCCTAGTCAGAGCGATGGGAAATCTAGCATATTGACTGACTAAAGGAAAAAACAAAGATTGATGTGTGGTTGATCGCAATAATTCAATCATGTTAGATTAACAACATTAATTACACTCATTACAGGAATAGAGGGTGAAGCCAAGAAATAGATGAGACACTATTTAACCTGTAAGAACCCACAATAGCAAGACAAAAGAAGAATATAGGGCTTGTCTACATATTATATGTGAGCAAAAGAAAGAGCACACCTCTCCCTATATATATATGTAAAATCTATAGTTTTGTATGCATGCATTTTTTCAGACTAGTGTATTATATAGAAAATATAGCACATAAAACAGACAGGGCAATGTTACAATGTTACAAGTTACATTGTAAGCTTTGTGTCCTACGTGTGGTGTCCATGTGTGAAATCCAATATAATTATTAAACAATTAATGAAAATGGATTGAGTTCATGATTAATCTTTCACTAATATTGTGATTTAAAGCTTTCCCATTACAGAAAAAATATCATAAAATGAATATCACTATACATTTATGACATGAAATAGTTGTTGGGTGTTCAATGCATAATTTCAAGATTTTCCATTATAAAGTCTTCGTGCCCTTTGTGGCAACACATATGGTCCTCGGAGAATGGCTATGTTCTTCTCCTAATGGATCTTGCATTAGCTAAATCTAGTAATTCAATTAGTCCTGAATACAAACTGATGGTTGGAGCTGACCTCCTTTCCTACCCCCCCCCCCACTTACCTGGCTCTCTGACATCATGGACCATTCATTACAGTGCTTTGGACAGAAGATTGGAACGCTAAAGCAAGAGAGACATTACTGCTGTTCTTAATGGTACCTCTGTGTTTGCTGGTGATTATGTATGCTGATATAATGCATTTCTTAGACAAAGGGTAGGAAAGTTTACAGCAAAGTTTTAGAAATTAATAAGACGCATAACAAGAAAACATGTTTTGTACAGATTAATACAGACATAAATGGGTGTTTGCAGTTAGCCTAATTTGTATTCACTAAAAACGTTTGTACACAAAACACAAATATTATAACATTTTTAGTTAATTAAGCATATATAATTATGTATATGGAAAACCTTTATTGTTTCTTACCTATTTTATTCCAGCATCACGTGAATAGATTAGCATTTAATAAACATCTTAATAACACCAGTCTACGATCACTGGCATTTATTAATGTATAGGATCCTACTTCTAGTGATCACTATGATAATAGCTAGTAGTGTTATGAGACCAGCACAACACAGATTCTGGAAATGGTAAAAGTCCTGTAACATTGGTAAAACTGATGATTTATATACATGTATATTGCGACAGCTGGGCTTCTATTGTATCACCACAAGTGCCAAGGAAAACATAATCCCTTTCAGGTGTTGTGAGTATGGTACGGCAGTAAGTGGTATGATATACTTGCAGGCACTGAAAAGCTTATGCTGCAAACTTCTGCCTGTCTTCAGGTAAATGTTCATTTAACACAAAAGGGGCTAATTCAAGCAAAGTGGCCCAGTATAGCACTTGGCACACAATATACTCGGTGGGCACTATCCAACACATATTCATCAGAATAGACTACATAGAAAGTCGCTATAAGAAGTGCTAAAGGATCCAGTCAGGGTATAGGTTCTTCCTATAATTCTTGTAAGACACATGTCAAAATACATGCAAATCATAGTCATCCAAAAGATTATATGGTGATATGACCACTATTACATTTTTCCACCAGTATCGCTTTTTATAAATTGAGTATCGAATATAGAAACATCTCTATCTAATGTTTTACCATTGTACTTTAGCATAAATCTGCCGGATGCTAATTTATGTACAATATTAAATAAGAAAAGTATGAGAGTTACTAAATGGGGGAGTGCGTCCATGTTACAATCTCTACACACGGCGGAAGTGTTAGCAGGGGGTTCAGACACCAGTACACCAGGGAAAGGAAATGCTGCTGGCCATGGAATGACACGCTGGATGATTCCCAGATCAGAAGGGCCTTACAATAGATACTATTGTTTGGCTAATGGAAATCTGAACGTGCCCACGAGCCCATCATATCTATTCATTGTAACTGACTCCTGGAGCAACATTAGGATAGAGGAACAGAGGCTTCTAATGGAGTCAAGGATAAAATAGGCAGTGTCCCTGTATGGCTTTTGGAAGCTTGTTAATAGATTGCCCTGAGCCTCTGTACTCCAAAGCCACCAGCATTGCGTTTTAGCTTACATAATACGGTTAGTAAATGGGACATATGGTCAATTAAAACAATTGCACCATGTGGTGATACTGTAGAAACCATCCGAATCATCAGTTCATCTCATTTTCTTTTAGAAAACCATACTTTGTTATTTTGCAGCAAAAAATGTATCACATTAGTTTGTTAGGAGCACATTGTGCAATGCAAAGACAGTAGAATGGAATATATATATATATATATATATATATATATGCCTGTAACACATGCTGCATATCTATTCTTCCAGAAATAATCAACACATCATTGCCATAATTAAAGAAATAAAGATGTAATGAATATGAATGAGCAGACTATTAGAACTACAGCAGAATGAGATGTGAGTATGCAGTCCTCCTAGGATCCTTCATGGAATGTTCCCAATTTGCATGCCGCATTATATCTCCCAGGAGCATTGACTGTACAGCAGAAGGAAGAGATCTTTATGTAAAAGCCACCGTCAGATTGGGAACTGAGTCACTTCCAGCTGATGTCAGCACTTTACTGCTTTACTCTGCATGTTATTTTTCAATTGTTTTCTTCAGGCCAGTGAATGTGAAGACAATGCCGCAGCGGACATGATGTTGCATCTAAAGTATCGCTATTGTTTTTGCAGTTACTTGTGAAAGCTGTTGTGAACTGGTGACATATTATACTGGGGCTTAACTATGAGGGTTATTCAGGTTGTAGCCAGTGGGGTAAGTACAGGTGAAGAGACCTCAAGTCTTAGTGAGTGAAATTGCACTGCCTGCTGCTCATTTTCTGTGTTTTTGAAGAAGGTTGAAAGGAGATCTAAGTCAGCAGAAACCCCTCTTCTGCTTTTGTGTTGTGGCTGGAGGTAGCTCTGTACATGAGGACCTTTAAGAAGCAAAGAGATCTTTTTGGTCTACTGGGTTAGCCAAACGTCCATTGAACAGGCGTACTGTAGAGTTATATGTATGTGCTGTCCATGGTGCTGAAACTATCTGTCTCACTGAGCATTACATGGACTGTGTGGCTTATAAACAAAGAAAGAAGAAGAAGCAAATAGCAAATATTATTCAATACAATATGTTTAGATTGATTGATGGGTTACCTACCTTTCTCATTAACATGAGCTATAAAAGACCCCATTAGATGGAGACAGTTAAAGGGACAGTTTATTAATTCCTGACACCTCCACTATAGAAGAATGTATCAAGGAACTCTGAGTATGGTTCGACTATTTTTGCCAAGGCCAATCTGTCTGTAAAGCCCACTCCATTGAAATCAGTGGGATCCCTTTCCACACATGTGCACAGGGTCTGAACAGACTCCCACGCTGGAGCTGACAGGAGGTGGATTTTTCATTGGACTCAACGTCTGGCCTGTGTTTCTATGATAAATCCAATTCACAGTCTTTGTGGAAACAAATTATTTGCCCTTTGTTTTACTACATTTATTTTCAACCTGGTCTGAGTCATTTTTACTGTTCACTGGCTTCAAGTCTAAGGGCTAAGCAGTGCAATGCAGATTGCTGACCTCTCTGGTGCTCAGTGGGTTAATGCAATAACAGGCTAGATCTTTAACCCCTTCGCGACCTTTGAACCGTCATAAAATAAAATAAGCTTAGAAAGTGATCAACGATCACTTTCTTCGCTTAAACGGCGTTACTGTAATGCCTCGATGTCGAGGCATTCAGTAACGCCGAGATCGGCATCGGGGGCCATGTCTGGCCCCTCCCCGGGGCGTCAACAGCCGCCATACATTGTATGGCGGCGGACGCCCGTTTTAAAAGCGTTTAGGAGGCGATCGACGATCGCCTCCTAAACTTAAATGGTGTCGCTGGAATGCCTCAATCAGGAGGCATCCAGCGACACCAAACACTTACCTCTGGGTGGGCTGTGACCGCTCCGGAGAGCGGTCACAGCCGCCGCTGCCGGTGATCTTCGCCATCAAGCAAGATGGCGGCGGTCCGGGAAAATAAACAATAAAGATGATAGAGTTAGCTAGACGGTCTCCAGACCCTCTAGAGAACTCTGGCTCCACTTGCAGGTTGAATACAGGTACTGCATTCAACCATGCAAGTCAATGGAGCCCAGCTTTCTAATCACTATGTGATTAGTAAAATATTAAAAAAAAAATAAAAAAAAAAATAAAATGGAAAAAAAATAAAAAAAATGTGCTAACATTTAAAAATAATTATGCAGTGATGTCACTAGATGAACCATCCAGTACATTGCAAAATGTGTAAAAAAAATATAAAAAAGTATTAAAAAGATAAAATAAAATAAAAAAATAAAGTTTATTATTTTGAGCAAGTGCTAAAATTTCTCAAAAATCTCAACAAAGAGTTAAAATAAAAGCACTTCAAATACCCAAGGGGTGTCTAATATATAAAAAAAATGGCTGATGGGGTAAATTGGAGTGGCCTAGCTCAAAGATAGGGCATAGGTACAGACTGACCAAAATGGAGAAAAAAAGCGCACTTCCCAAATGTGGCATTTTAAATCTGAAACAACCCGACAAACCCATGCATGTCGGGTATCACTGCACTCAGGAGATGTTCCTGAACACATATTGGGGGGTTGTTTGACAGTGGCATATACCAGAACCTGTATATCTATAACTAAAGTACAATTTGTGTGGAAAAAAAATAAAAAAAAAATACTATTACAAAGTTTGACAAAGTGTAGTTCTATAATTGGTGCATGGAAAGGGTTAAAATAACAGCATTTGGAATACCCTGGGGTGTCTAGTTTTCAAAAATATATGGTTTGAATGGGTTAAATTGAGTTAACCGGCTTCAAAGATATTCCAAAGAGGAGATGGAGGCAGAATGACCAAATGACCACCTGGATTACGCATGCCCCAAAAGTAGCCTTTTACCAGCCAAACAATCTGACAAACCCATGCATGTGGGGTATCGCTGTACTCAGGAGATGTTCCTGAACACATATTGGGGGGTTGTTTGACAGTGACATATACCAGAACCTGTATATCTATAACTAAAGTACAATTTGTGTGGAAAAAAAATAAAAAAAAAATACTATTACAAAGTTTGACAAAGTGTAGTTCTATAATTGGTGCATGGAAAGGGTTAAAATAACAGCATTTGGAATACCCTGGGGTGTCTAGTTTTCAAAAATATATGGTTTAAATGGGTTAAATTGAGTTAACCCGCTTCAAAGATATTCCAAAGAGGAGATGGAGGCAGAATGACCAGATTTGTTAAAAAAGATTTGGAAATCATAAAACGCTGCTTGTACTTATTGCCCTATAACTTACAAAAAACAGCAAAAAAACATAAAAACATTGGGTATCTCTAAACTCAGGACAAGTAGTAGAATCTATTTAGCTAGTTTTTTTACTTGCTTTTTTAGGTGAGTAAAAGATTTTTCAAATAAAAGTCATAAAATGTGTTTTTTTTCAATTTTTCACCATGTTTTTTTTATTTTTTTTATAGTAAATAAGATGATACGATCAAAATAATGGTATCCGAAGAAAGCCCATCTTGTCCTGAAAAAAACAATATATAACTTATGTGGGTTCACTAAATGGGTGAGGAGAAAATTACAGCTGAACACAAGCACCACAAAAGTGTCAAAACAGCTGCGGTCCCACAGGGTACAAAACGAAAAATGAGCCTGGTCCTTAAGGGGTTAAAGAGATAAACTGTTTATGCTGAGTCCTTTCACAGCTATACATTTGTGGTTCAGTTTTACTGCTTTGATAATAGCATCATGCAGCACTTCTATGAATAAATTAGCCGTGTCTCTATGCACAAGATGGCTAGTGTTGTATTATGTATTATAGGGAGGGAGGAATGTTGTATTTTCTTTTTAAAACTTATGTGATGAGCTATTATATGAGTGCTAATGAAATAAATGCCCCCGTTAATCTTCCAATGCGTAAAATAGGTAAGAGTAAACTTATATTGACATGCAGACTTGCACAAAAAAAAAAGTTGATATGATCTAATGCAATATGCTGTTTCTTTCACCTAAAATCAGGTCTATTGAACACTTACCTACTGAGAGAGTTTACTGGTGAGTTAACAGCTTTAACTCTCATACATCATTATATATATATATATATATAGAAGGGCCAGTCCCAGTGAGTTTTGTTTGGGCTACAGCTGGTGCTCATCAAAGAACATCTTAGCTATATCCAAGAAAATAAAAGAAAATATATTATTTATTCAGTAAAAGAACAGCATTATAAAATGCTAACTAAAAAAATCACGTAAAAGTGATGAATGCTTACATATATTTTCAAACTACTTGCTTAATGCTGATTACAGCATATTACAATTGTATTATTACTGAAATGTTAATAGAACTGGTAACCTTTATCAATACAAGTAAGGTACAAGCATTTAAGCTAAAAAAGTTAACTGCTTATAACCAAAAAAGTTTAAACAAATGTGTTTTTTTTGCCTCAGCACAAGAATACATATTTAAAACAGGAAGCTGCAGACACAAATTTACTTAAGTGATCTGAAATAGCTTGTGATATACATAGTGATATTTAGTAGCTGAAATAAAAGTAATATTTCACTTGGACGGAGAAATGGGCTGAAAAGATGAATCAGTAGGTTATTTTGTGCCATCAACGTCTATGTAATCTGTACAAGCATTGCAGGCTCTCCTTCTTAGACAATATATTCTGCCCTAGTCCTGATCTTCAAAACTCAGGGCTTTCCAGAACAGACAAATCTTTGCAATCAGTGGCTTGCAGTATTAAATTTAACTGTAAATTAAAGCGCACAGGGTCAAAATGAATCAAGTTCACACATTTGTCGATGTTATGTGTTTTTTCTATACCTGTTGGTACGGCATCCAGGGAATAATTGCTCATTTAATGTTTATATATATATATATATATTATTTTTTTTTCTTTGTGTATATAAACATATTTCAGCAGCACTCGTGTTGGAGGTATTTGGCGTCAGGCGTATTGACCCTCTTACCGACTCTAGTTAAAGTCAATGAAAAATTGTGAAAATAAAGGCTGCGTGATTAATAAATGAAAAAAGACCAAAATTAAGAGGGAACAGAGTAACTGAGAGCAGAACTAAACAGATGGACATGGTGATGATCGCTGATAATGATTGTGTTAGCAGCAAGCAAGCTGGGTTTTTCAGGGCAAAGTGTCTGCACACAGTTCTTTATCATGGTTACCAGCTTGATTAAGCACCTTGGGGAATAAGCAGACAATTATTACTGCTCCGAAAATGCTTCAACCTGCCTCTAGTGTAATCGCTTCATCAGATGCGGTCTATTCTGATGGACATTAAATATGTAAATGTAGACAGAGACCCATGCTATTTGCAGATGCAGCAGCCCCCAGGAGCAAGCAAATCCTAATCCATGTCTGATTTGTGGCTTCTCAGAAATATCCAGGATAGGGAGGAAAAAAAGAGTAGTCCTTCACATGACTGTCTTCCCAATAGCCAGATATAGATTCATAGAAGCATTTAATTCATCAACATAAAGAGATCAATTTTGTTTCACAAAACATAACTAATTTTAATCCTGGGCACTCCAGGCCAGAAATTGATTAACAGACTTGTTGTTTAGCACATGAATACATTGAAAAAATAAATATATCAGGTATACGTTGTAGAGTCTTTATAGCATTTCATATTTAGGTGTTAAATGAATTTTTAAAATGTTGCACGCTCGAACTTTCTGGTATTTAGACACATGCAAAACATTGATCCTAGCGTGTAGTTTACAGCCTGCCATTTTGTGAAAAGAATTATTGGGAAGTTATTAGGTACCTAGTGACTTGCTGTCAAATACGAATAGAACTCACATCTGGAACCAAGCAATGGATTTTAATGTTCAAGCACTTGGATAGTAAATTCCAGATTTCTAGTCTGAAGTTCTATTATACACACATTAAATAACAGACAGCCATCTACTACCATTTTCAATACCATTCCAGGTGCTGGTAACAAGACCTGGAAACAATAAACCAAAAAGTATATGTGGCCCCAACAGAGGCTCAAACAGATTTATGCAGTGCACATGGCTGCCAAAGTCTGATGAATAACTAGTTTTGGTCAATGATAGTAGAAGAGGAAGAAGGCAGAATTTACCAAATAACCATAAGTATGATCTAATGATGAAGCTAATATCTCCAGGCACAAATGTTTGTACAACAATATATTCAAAAGAAAGACATATCAACCTGTATTTTGATATTTTATTAACTAGTAAGCAGAGTGTGCAATGCATGTTCACAATACATAATAGTGATGGCACCACCTATATTAACTCCCCTATATCAATTGTATCAGCTCATTTAACCATCCAACTACAAATATTATGTTTCAGCTACAGGCTAACATTGATGGTGCTGACCCACTATCTGCAGAACCTTTAATTTGGGAAAAAGTGGACAGCTGCCCTGGGTTCATGCTCATCTGATGTGCCTACAGCAATGGCCTGTTGGGTTCTTTTCAACAACTGCCCTGTATTTTTTTTATGTATTCCTGCCAGAAGAAAACAATGTGAGCATTGGCTGGGAATGAGCCTGTGCTGCTTGGCCTGAGACAATGTTTGCCCAGGACCCTCTTCTTCTATCAAGATCCAGAGTTAAAAATCATTGATGAATATTACCGATATAATTTGTAACATGATTACAAGAATGTTACATGTAAGTCTTTTTAAAATGTAATACAATTAATAAGCAATCTATATTGGAGTACACTACAACATTATCTAAAACCCATCATACTATTATCAGTGATTTATTATTGCTATATATATTCTTGTTTTTATGTTATACATACAGTAATCCCTAAGTCTAGTCATCTAAAGATAACCAGGCCCTTAAAGAAAGAAAACATGCTTCCAAAGAATGTCATGAGCTGGTGGAGCTGTTTGTGATACGGATATAAACCAGACAGTCAGGGGTACAAATCCTTCATTTAAATATTTTAGTTGATATTTCCATGGAATAACATACAAATTCATATATTGTATTTGATTTCATTGTTCACTCTTTTACTTTACTTCTCAATGAATTTACGATATTTTGATACTCTCACAACAGAAGCTTTGTAGGCAGTTAAATTCATATATATTTATTTTATATACATTAAAGTAGTGATTTGCAAACAGTTGACCAGGATGGCTACTTGCTTAACTGCTTACATGCTGAACTGGGAAATTGTGTGTATTTACTGTGGGAACTCTTTAAAATGAGTACTGGTTTGCTGCTTGCTGTCAGCGTGGCTGCGCACAACGGTTAAATGTCTTATCCTGTTGCCCAGCATCTATTGCCCGAGCCCGGCGCACAGTGACAGGGAGTATACTCACACGTGTTACCTTATTGTTGGGCTGGTTAGGGAGATCTGTGATCTCCTCAACTAGTCCTACAGGCTGCACCCTTCCTACAGTCCTGCAATCAGCTATTAAGATTCTATTACTTTTGTGGACTATGTCCCCCATGATGCATAACCATGAGGTCAGTAAGAACGCTGCCACTAAAAAGACCAAGATTATGAAGGAAATGACTGACATTATATGAATTGTACATGCAGGTTGAAGGGTAGACATAACTAGATGCTTAAAGCTACTCTAGCTCCATAGAGCTAAAAGGACTAAACTT
Source organism: Sceloporus occidentalis (assembly GCA_023333645.1). Classification (NCBI taxonomy): domain Eukaryota; kingdom Metazoa; phylum Chordata; class Lepidosauria; order Squamata; family Phrynosomatidae; genus Sceloporus; species Sceloporus occidentalis. The sequence continues at coordinate 5,244,295 of JALMGF010000031.1, forward strand.
ATCGCCCCTTGAGCTGAATGATTAATATGTTTTTATACACTTGGGCTAGTAGTGTGTTTCCACTTTTCTTTTGGTACCTATTGTATGATAGCAACATGAAAACAGGTGTGTACAATGGAAAGCAATTTGCAATAATACATATATATAGTATACATTCTAGTGCCCCGTAAAATACATCAGGGCCTCAATTTACTCAATAAGGGTATTCATAGACTTGTTTCCAAGGGTAGGATGCAGCTAGTGCCATTAAGAAACATGCAAAAAACATTGAAGGCTACATTTCTTTCTTATCAGAATTGTAAAGCTATCCTAACTGCATAGAAAACAATTTTACCTCTTTATTTGGAACTAAAGTGGAACAAATTTTTGGTTATTTTCTACCAGTATGGATTGCGGGATTGAGTTTTCTAATCACTGCCTAGGGGTGTGATTCAGCCATCCATAAACAACAATATCCACTCATTTAGTTCTTTTCATCCAATTGACTTTAAATTGCTTTGTACAGGCTTCCTAGCAGCAAGTAAGGGATGCTGGCCGTGATATCGTAAATACAGACATGTGTGGACTTGGGTCTTAGAACCCCTGTCTCCGGGATACCTTACACATTCCAGCAAATACTAGCTTAAATAAAAATTAGGCTGCATGAAGAATTCTAACACAGTTAAAACACTAAACATGCATGTCATGTCAATCTTTCTTGGCAAAGTTACAAAACAAATTGACCCAATACACCATTGCTGGGGAGATTGGTACAATTATCTTTACATAGGAAACAAAATTAGGCTGTCAATTTCGAAAAGTGTGATATTAGTAAAATACATTAAACAGTCCCCCCTTGGTCATCAAGAGTAGGATTTTTTATGATCTTTCTTTAAAATACAAGCTTGGAACATATAAGGATCATTATCACTGTAGATATCAGATGGGGCGTATTTAGAGATCACATTCTAATGCTCATTTTCATCTTGCTGCCAACAATACAGGGGGAAAAATAAGGGATGATGGTGGAGGTCGTTGGTCTTCATGTGAAAGGAGATGGCTGTGTTGAGTTTAGGATGTGATTCTATCTACTTCCAGCTGGCTCCCTATATCCAGATACTTTGTGACATGATTTAGGAGCCTATTGGGGAAAAGGTTTAGTCCCTACAGGATTAGTAATATATCTAAAGACGGTTTTCTTCAACAGACATAAGATGTATTATTCTTGCTGATCTATTGCTCCTCTTGTCAGGTGGATAGAACCAAGAAGTTATGAGAATTTCACAAGGGGAAATTGCAGTGCAAGCTTTAATGCTGCTGACAGATGAGATGTAGGATATGTAGAGTGACAGTTCCAAACTCTGTGTCTAGAGCAATGTTATAATACACAAGCAATGTGACATCATTGTTTGGCAAATGTTTTAGTGTTGCCATAACATTTTAATATATGTAAGCCTCGTTCTTGTGTTCTATTAATTATAATAAACAATGCATTGTTCACAAGAACCTAATAAAAGCCCCTTCCAGTGAGATTCACCAGATAAAATAATCATATGCCTCATTTGTATATACCAGCTGCCTGGAATAGTGTTTTTCATATTATGGGACATGTCCCCATCTTGCAGAAGCAAAAAAAAATGTTTTAATTAAAAAAATAATGGTACTTTGTAGAAGACAAAATGGCAAGTACTTAATAATCCAATATGTAGCATAGATGCCACTTGAAGAAAATGATTCCTAGAGGCACTTGGTTTAAAAAACCAAGTAGCATTGGTATTGTTCCAGCATTCATTGGCTGCCTAGTATCTTCCAGTGATGAGGCTAGATATGTATCACTTGTATAACGCCCATTAATTTCAAAGTAAACTCAACCAGTATATATGCAAATTGAGCCGACATGCTACAATGCATCTGCTCGGTTAAGTAGGGGGATGAAAATGAGACAGAAGTCTCTGCAAAGGAAAAATGCAGAGGTGGCCATGCAAAATGGACAGGAGTCTCCCATACATCCCACATTCCATCTTTATTATTTAATAAGCTGGAACAAGTAACATTTAAATAACAATTCATATCCAGACAAATGCACGTACCCTCACTCATTCCAGGGTCTCTTTGATGAAAATCACTGATGATCTAAGACACTGATTAACTGGCCCACGTTTATGAGAAGAGCTCCTGCGCTATTGGGGGAGTCACGGCTGACATAAAAGTAGTAAAGTAAAGTGAAGTGGTTACATGTTATATTAAAATTAATAAAGCATATAATGTATATTTCATAGTGTCCCGTGTTAAATATCAAGTGTGTTCCTATAAACGTGTTACACCAGGTATATGAGTAATGGTAAAGATCCAAAATGCAGAGCTGGTATCAGCTGATAACAAAACATGGCACAGCAATGTAGTGCAGAAGAGCAAGGCAGAATCTAAGTCAAGGCAGGCTTAAGTCAATTATACTGGTGTAGGACCCAAGACACCAGTACAAAGGCAACATTACAACAGGAGAAGACAGGTCGTGGTCAAGGCAAGGCAAGGAACTGGAAATCAATGTAGGACTCGGGACAAACCAATTATAAGGAAACCACTTAGAGACTAAGGATAGCTCTAGCATGGGCAAGGGCTACAAAATAAGTGAGGGTATACATAGGTATAAGTGGGAGGAAATGGACACAAAGCTATTAAAACTGGGTGTACGTTCCCTTTTAAGAATATAGGGCAGATGTTACCCTTTACATTTTTGCTAAGTAGCTCTACAGGAGAAGAGGGGCAAGGTAAGAACAGCTGCATGGCAGTGACAGAACCCATGCCCCCAGGGTAGCCAGCAAATGAGACTGGAGAGGTAGGGACAAACATGACAAAACTATCATTTTGTTTCCGATATGTATAATAGCACAGAATCAGTTATTATACGCCAGATGAATGTCTGCCAAATGCCTTACAGTACCCTGCACAACTTGCTACATTGGGGCCATAGCACTAGAGAACATGATGGTAACAAATTAATAACATATTTATTCTCATTAAGACATAAGTGGTTACTAATGGAATCATAGCATTATCTCACTGCTTTCTAGTATCTGTAACATGGATTCTTTTAAATTGCTTTAAATTATGTCATATACAGATAATCCTATATGAGTCCCATAAAGGACAACAGCCAGTTTCCTTTTCACTCTTTGGACTGTCAAAGTTATTATTATTGTTGCTAAAGATATAAAGAATATATCCATAAAAGCCTTATTGCATAGGACTAACACAAACCTCTGTCATACAGTATAACAGGTGAGGCCATTTCATATTTTGAGAACCTGTAAAAACACTACATGACCAAAAAGTATGTGGACAGTACACCCCTTCTAATAAGATGTTTCAGTTATTTCACTCCTGCCAAATACTGACAGGTGCACAAAAAATTAAGCATTCAGCTATGCAATGTCCACAGACAAACATTGGTAGTAGCACTTAGTGCAAAGTCCAGTAACCTTAATGTGTCATTGACACCATCAGCTTTCTGCCCTCTTAGAGATATTCCTAAAAGCTCACAGATGGGGATCCTTGGGTGCCAAAGCAAAAGCAAGTGAAAATCAGTTCCATACTGCCTCTATAAATAAGTCAGTAGGTGAACTGTTTACTAGAAGCTTTGTGAAATGGCTTACCACAACCAAACAGCTGGTGGGTTTTGTGAATGTCAGGAGAACTCTACCTGCCTGACTGAATAGTGCCTACTGCTGCAGAGGATGCTGTACTACCATCTTTCTGGGGAGGACTTTCTCACTGGGGCTATGCTCAGGTTGAAGAACCTTATAAAACTTCATGAAGCCTCTGACAGGTTCCACTGCTAGGTCTAGGGTTCTAGGCAGTAGGTTGGGTTAAACAAAGAAAGAATACTATTCAAGAAACATCTATCTAAGGCATAAATATTGGGGATTCCATCACACCTTATGGTCATATATTGCTTAGCCTGCCACTATATCAAAGTAGGCCAGTAGCAAAGAATACAAACAGGAATTTACCTATGTAAATAATACTTACCTCTTCAAACCGTGATTATGGACGTATGGTCAATGTAGTACCAGTACTTATATGTTTTCCCACAACAAATCAAGTGCATGTAGTAAAATCAGTATATTTTATAGAAAAAATCCTTTCGTAATAAATGATTTTTAATGTTGTCATAACCTCAGTACAATTTCAATTTATTGTTATATCTCCAAAGATTCTTTTGTCAGTATTCAGTAAAACATTATACAGAAGTGATCGTGGATAGCCTTTTCTGCAAAGTTACAATGCACATATGTTTTGTGTGACATACTTGATGGATTAACAATGGCATAAAAAAGATATCATTCAGAGCAAGTGCTCGACAATCTTATGCACATGACGATATGACCATCCCCTCTCTCTTTTTTTAATCTAAGTGAATTCTGTTCTAGTTGTAAATGCAGTGTACAACACTATGCACACCCTTATGATATGTTGGAACATTTTGCTCGTTAGATGAACAGACGAGAACAGACTATTACATTACCTCATTGTATAGATGGCATCCACCAACATATACATACAAAGAGACATGGTTCATGCCAGAAAAGGCCGGCCATCACCACTTTGGTTTTGTTAATGCTAGTGTGCTTTGTTTAAGAATGGGTAGCTTGCATTAAGCCTTTGCTGAAAAACCATTTATGTCCTCTTGTCATTCGTTTTAGCCTTCACATACCCGATTAAGATGAAGAGGCTTTTCCTCTTGAGTAGCTGCAGATATCCACATTATTAGGATTCACCTATACTGTGAAGTGAGGAACATTCTAAAAATGCTGAAAACACATGTTACACTATACAATCTGCCATGGTATGCAATTTTATGCATACGTTTTTGTGATCAAAAGGTTCTTTCACGTCAAATCAATTTGTATTTTACGATTCATGCTCCTATAACACGTGTGTGCTCTTGGCTTAATAGAGCTTCTGATTATAATGTTGCAATCACTGAAATATTGTAAGTACTATGATATATCCGGTATAGAAACTATTTATATGTATTTTATACATATAGTTTTGAGTAAACTTTGAGTAACATTATTATTTCTGTTGATCTCTGCACTTTAAATTAAAAATAACTAGGATATTGGCATTCACACCACATATTAATTGTAGATTAATAATAATATGGTGACAACCTACCACCAATGGGTTTGTGGTTTAACCAAAATGACACTATAGCTTTTTTTGTAGAATCCTTAATGGATAACTTAATATTTAATAATATAAGAACTTGAAATAAATAATGTTTGATGTGTGCACAAATGAAGAAAACTGCATAGTGTGTATAAAGGTTAAAAATGTAAGTCTCAAAGGTAGAAGGTGGGTGCTACTAAGCACAGCACAGAGAATACATGGACAGGAATAGTTGTAGTACTCACAGGCTTTTATTTGCTAAACCATTTGTTTTCAGGTTAGTAGAAACAGTCTCACTAAGCTATGCAGGGCCAACCCTGAGTAAGGCTACATTGGCCCTGTATAGTTAAATCAATGAGATAAAACATTCTCCCCAGGCTAGAAAATAGTAAAACATCACAGATTACTATGCATTTTACTTCTTAATCCAATCTGAAATACTTCACAAATGTAACTATGTATTATGGAGGGCAACTATTTCTCTTTGGTGTTCAATACTATCCCAAGCCTTTCTATGTGTCTTTATAGTGTATGTTACCAGTAGCTCAGTGGAAAGGTCCTTATCTGTAGTCTTCTGAGAAAACAGAACATGTCTCATTCTGTTTAAACTTAAATGGGTCAAGATTGCATTTCTCCTTTCAAAATGTGACTTTGGGTGCTTCTTTGTAGTCCAAGGCATAGGTCTTGAGTTCTCCCAATCAGAGGAAAAGCTGTCAACCCCTGGATGTAGGGGAATATGGCAAGTAGCAAGCCAATCGCAATAGCCTAGTGATATGGCAATGGAAATGACCCACACATGTCTACTTAAAATTCAAATCCTATTGGCAAAATATACTTAGCCCACAAATGTAGCACAGGAAAAATCCAGGTAGATAAAAACCCTGATTTTTTTTTCCAGCTTTCTTCATTAACAATTTTCTCTCAAATCAAAACACAGCAGATAAGTGGTTGACAGGACAGCAGGCAAACCAAAGCACCCTTTGCGTAATTTGCTTTATACACCTTTAGTATGCTTCTTCCTTTAAAAAATACTCTGCTCTCACGACTTAGGAGCACTGAGGTTTTACCGTTCACAGCGGGCAATGTGTATGATATAGGAAGAAAAACTTACTTGTGTTTTATTTTTACTTGTCTAATTTCTTTTCTACCTACCTATGTTTAGATAAAGCAGGAGAAGTTTTGAAGAAAATAACACAGCTACAAAATGATTAACCAAAGTTGAACACTGTGGGATCACTGAGTAAATTGTATAAGCCTACAGCACCCTGCACGGTACCCATAGATTCTCTTTCACAAACATAATATTTAGTTTTATACTCTAAACAGTAACAGTAAAATATGTTTTCACTGACAGATGTGTATATATATATATATATAAGAAAGACACGACTGTACAGTTGGGCTTCTAGTGCCGTAGGCAAACAAGTGTTTGCTTAGACTACAAGCTCCACGGGGCAGATGCCTCCTAATGTATTCACACCTATTGTATCCTAATCAAAAGGTCTATAGCTGACATTATTTATTATAACGCCCCTTTGTTATACTGTAAACTGTAAAGCACTAAGAAAATCTATTAGCATTATATAAATAAAAATACATACAAGTGTTTCTAGGTGCCCCTTTATACACGTACAACCTTTGCAAAAAGGGTAAATCTTGGAGGTGTACCCAAACCAGGCCAATGCCCTATGCAGCTGCTTAGCACCCATACCAAAGAGCCAGACCTATATAAAATACGAGGAAAATCCCTTTCAGATGGTTGTTTTGGCATTGGGGACCTGAGGAGGGAGTTGTTGCTGGGAGAGGATCTTTGTTAGCACCATTAAATAAGGTTTAGTTTCTGGTGATAATTCAATGCGATCAGTTCTACTTGTTTTTAATGAGAGAAAATAACCATAAAAACATTAATTTGTCCTAAATTCTTATATGGTCATTGTGCTGTATTTCAGATTTCTTCACCACCTAACACATATAAAAAAGGCTTAAAGCACCATGAGCTGGAGACCATTTAGAGGCAATTATTACAGGATAAAGGATTTTACGGGGAAATGATTTCTCACAGGTTTTTATCTTGGCATTTTTATTATAGTCTATGGGAAAAGTAGCAGATAAAACCAATGATTAAATATATTGCAGGTAATAGGATCTAACCACATGTTTTATCTGTGTACCCTTTATCTGTTGTTCCATAATATTCCCACATACCAAACTATTCATTTGTTGGGATTTCCAGTAATTTTGCTGGCCTCACTGCTGTGCATGAAATGTAATTCAGGCTATATTTAGATCCCTACCATAATACCCATCATTGCATATGCACAAACCATGCATTAGTCTACGGCTTCCAGCTCTCTTGTACATGCTTATGGCTGGCAGGTGGCATGCATTAAATGCCAGGACTATGTGTAACATTTTGCTCCAACTGGTTATGTATGCTCGTGCGGCACACAAATGGTTAACACTGCACTCTCACTTCACTTATTTACCATCTTCAATTTTCTTGTTCAGTTGTAACACAGAAGTGGCGCTCCAGGAAAAAATCTTAAATGGATGTAATCTTAGGAGCAGCCAAAGATAGACAGGACTGCAGTTCATGATCAGGATAACACTACATGTATGATCTATTACATGGGTGTCAAACTGCATGCTAAAGGAGCAGACAGTTCTTTTTGCATATGTGGCTCAGTCAATGATAGAGCACACAAAAACAGTGCCTTCTAGCATTGATCCATAAACATAGCATCCACCAGCAGATAAGAACCATTTGACCCATCTGTTTGCCCATCTTTTACTTGTTGTAGAAACTCAACCTTTATATATTTATGTGAATTGTCTAATGTTCTATTTCATGCCTAACCCATTCATGCACCTTGATTTAAAGGGACATTGTACAACAAAATGCCATTTAATATATTTTCAAAGTCGTTTTCCTTTCCCTGACAGGTAGAAAGATTCATCATTGCAAACATAATTTAGATTTTTCTATGTACATACCAGTCATTAAAATGAGTGTACTATGTTCTGGGCAGAATCATGACATGATACACATCATAAAAACATTTCACTGAGGTGTATTCTTTTCAGAGGTAACAAATTAACAAACATGAAAATAAAGCCTACTCAAATTTGGAGGCTTGACTAAATAGTGTTTCCCTGCCTAGTCAAAACTGACCAAATAATCTAGTTTCCAATTATATCCAGATTCAAACTATAACTTTTAAACCAGTACATTTTTCTAAGGTCAACACCTCTTTCTCTCTTGCCTGTCCCAAGCTCCAGAAGCAGTGCAGGTTAATGCCTTCCACCTTCTAAAGCTATAATGAACCTATTATGCTGTAAATAGAGTGTGTGCGCCAACCTTCAATTTACATGGAATCCATCCCTAACTCTACCATAATATATTAGACACACAAAACACAGTAGGAGAAAAGCTAATGAGTAATTAATTTACTTCAGTCACACATCTCAATGGCTTGAAAGGATTAAGCACAATTTTAACCAGTTTGTCCAATTTTTATAAAGCCTTAAGACAGGTGATTGTAAAATTAAAGTTGAAACGTTACATTGGTTTGTAATGAAATGACATCGGGGGACTGCTGTTTTTTTCGTCACAGCTCTTTGCCATTAAGCCTGTTAAAAATATGGCAGTTATTATTCCTCTCTTGGCCAGTCGTTTCTTGCAGAAAATGCCCACTTAACTCATACACTGAGCTATGAATGCATTGTTATGTTTGTTTCACTCCACTAAAAGGTCAAAAGCATACCCCTCCAGGATTTCAGGGGTCCAAATCGATTTGGACATTTGTGGTGGGGTGGGTGAAATGTCGTAAAGGGTGGAGCCAGTGTTAGACATGGGCAGGGCCAAAGTCATGGTCACCCATCCACCCTACTAGAAGAGCCACTTCAGCCGCAGTGTGGTCACAAGAAGGCCACATGGGAGCTTTAAAGGAGGTCTGTGCTCCATTTATATTACAGCTCCATTGGCCGATCTGGGGAGATCAGTGTATCTCTCCAACTAGCCCATTATCCCCATTGTCTGCAAAAGAGGGATTATGGGGCTGCTTTGTGCGACGGAGCCCACAAAAACCTGTGCTGTTGGCAGGTATGTCGCATGCATAACCAAACTTTTATCACATGTGCTTTACCAGGGCAACTTTCATTTTCATTGCTAGACCTCACCTCCATTCCCAAGTGCTGTTCTAATGGACCAAGTCTAATTTGGGAGCATTTAGTTTTCATCCTATGCACCCCTTTCAGCCCATGTGGTGGGTGTAGCTGCATGTTGGGTAAGGCTAGCCAGTCTTCTGAGAAAACTTAGCGTGGAACAAGAAATGGTTAGGGAGTAGACCTGGGCAAACAAGAAACTGACCTGGAGAAGCAGGGTTTCATTGGGAGACTCCAGGTCAAACCCAGCTCCTTGGTACTTAACAGTGATTTAATCATATCTGAACATCCCAGCTGGTGCTTTTCTTAATAGTATACAATAGTAGATGCCCTGCTTTAATGCAGGTACATCAATTCAGAATATTTATGAGCACCTGACAAGTAATGGTTTTCATTAATACTGCTATAAGAATAATTTGATAGCCGCCATTAGTAACTACAATAAAAGAGGCTCTCACAAATCGTTTTACATTTATATACAGCTAAGTAAATTCAAATCACAAAACCTCTTAAGCATTATGTAAACTTTATGAACAAAGAGGAACATTGTGGTATCTTAACTATCATAATTCGCTCTACACATAAAATCTGAGTCTGGGTCAAATTCCATTCTCTCACTGCCAAATTACAAAGTTAGAAACTATAAGCCATTCAACACGCAAAGGCAACCTTATAAACCAATTATCTATGGGACAATTTCATCTCACTCCTACTTAACATGAAATATATCTGACAGCGAGCTGCTATACTTGGGATTTAATAACAATGTCACTGCTCATTGGGTAGAACATCAGTTAACTGATGATATTGCAAAGCTTATCATGTATACAGGCTTTGTATATATATATATATATATATATTTATATATATATATATATATATATATATATATATATATATATATATATATATATATATATATTTATTGAGGAGACATAGAATAACTAAATAAAGTCCAGAATATTTGGCAGTTGAGCATATGTCAATGACAAAATTAGGCAATAAACAGATATTTTAAGATGTCAAGATAGTGATATATGAAAGTATTGTTGCTTCCTTGCAGGTGTGTAATTTTCATCATTAAAAGATACTTCCATAATTTGTTTTCATGACTTAGTATAACATTTTCATCTGCAGCTACTACCACACTTAGTTTTAAACTGAATAAAGTATCAACTTCACAAAGATAAGAGGTACCAGATCTCCTATCTGACTTTGAACACTGTGGTGGGAGAGGATAAGAGACATGGAACAAAAGAGAATTGAATGTGGGGTAACTGACATGGGAAAGGTAGACTGGCGAAGGTGCAACATTATGAAGGGTCAGTCCAAATGAGTTTCTACAGCAAGAAAAGCTTGGGTGGCCCTGTGTAGAGCATATTGAAATCAATGAAGATATGTGAGTCAACTCACTGATTGAAATATGCTCTATTTAGGGCCAGGGAAGGCCCTGATTAATGCACAACGAAACAAGGGGGTTAAAACCACAATTTTCACGCAGACTCTCCTGCCAACTCAAGGTTTCGTGAATAAAATGTGAGAGTCTGTTGTAAGTAGTTGATAAAATAGCAATTGTAAATTCTAGCCTGTAACTACTAAAAAAAGCTATGTGAAAATCAATACAAAACAACTTTTACTTATATTAAATTGAATGCAAATGTTCCTGAGATTGCTGGTGGAGCACGTTGCAGTTTCCGGGAGGAAAACAGAAGGAAAATCCCATGGGATGACGTAAGTGCGGCCGATGACTGTATATGTTTGGCCATATGTTATATACACTGCTCCAAAAATTTAAGGGAACACTAAGATTACACATCCGTCGTGTGGTTGAGTGGTCTGTTGGTGCGAGCCGCCTCTGGGTGTCTGTTGAGGCTTCCGCTTTATCCTGCCCGATTGCTGTTCTCCCTTGGATCACTAACCCACAGCGTTGTATCACGCATGCCCCCCATCCCCTGATTTGCCCCACCTTGAAGGCTCTTGGCCATGCGGTGCGGGCGGGGGGTCTTACGTCAGTCCCTTCCCCCATGTTCCCCATTTCAGGAAATCCCGACTTCGCCCCAGGACGTGTTGCCCCCCGCTTGGTGCCATTTACACCCACTGACGTCTCCATTTTACGAGTGTGCCACGTGATGCGCGACCCTGTTCTTAAACCCTTGGCGGAGCTGACAGGGACCACGACTAACTCTTTTCTGACTCTTTTCCTCTACCACCAACTTAAGCACTTTCTCTCCTCCACCGGGGCTCTAGCGGGCGGTGCCCGCCCTCCCACTACCTTTGAGCAATTGTGTCTTGAGTCACTGGAGCCTCCGCATTGGCTTTCTGCCTTATACGCCCTCCTACTTGCACCGGCGCTCATTATTAAACCCTATTATTTCAGCCTCTGGGAGGGTGATCTGGGATTATCCTTCTCTCTAGAGGATTGGGAGAGGATGCTTATGATTGTACATAAGGGGACCGTGTCCAGCAGAGTGCAGGAAACCCTCTTCAAAATTGTTACCTGTTGGTATAAGGTTCCCCTTGATTTGCATAGATTCCTGACCCAAGTCTCTCCGACTTGCTGGTGGTGTAATTCCCATCCCGGCTCCCTTTTCCACATTTGGTGGTAATGACCTGCTATTAAGCCCGTTTGGAACAAGGTGGCTGCGGTTATTCGGGAGGTGTCTGACTCTACGTTCTCGGCTACTCCGGCTTCTATACTACTACATTACAACACGGTCCCGTACCATACTTATAAGGGTTCAATTAAATTCCATTTGATTAATGCTGCGCTTACCACCCTTCCTAGATCCTGGAAGTCCGTGGGTGGAATTTATTTACCAGATGGAGGTCCTTTCGGGTGCCTCTAGAGGACAGGACCATACGGTGGAGCATTTTGTTGTGTTTTCTTACTCATCTTGATTGCAAGCCACACACGGTTTGGTTGGGTTTAATTCGTTTTGACCAAGTATCCATTGTACCCAGGTCTTACGGCTGTGCTCTGTTGTAGCCTGGTCTTCGTCTTTTCCGTAGTTCTTCGCTCTTTCTGGGTACTATAATTACCATGGTCTCTGTTACTGGTTGCTCCGTACTTACGTTGCGCTGCACTATGTCTTTGACACATATTTTACGTGTTTCTGTCTGACCATTATGATCCAATGTTATTTGGTACTCTGCTGTAACAATTTCATTGCATTTGTAAAGACGGCTGCTGTTCTTATCGTTGTGCCTTGTACCTATTTCCATTGTGCCTTACATTACTGTGATATTGTGCACTGTCATGTTTCACTTTCAATAAACGGAGAATTAAAAAAAAAAAAAAAAAAAAAGATTACACATCCTAGCTCTGAATGAATGAACTAATCGTATGACATACTTTCGTCTTTACATAGTTGAATGTGCTGACAACAAAATCACACAAAAATTCTCAATGGAAATCAAATTTATCAACCCATGGAGGTCTGGATATGGAGTCACACTCAAAATCAAAATGGAAAACCACACAACAGGCTGATCCAGCTGTGATGTAATGTCCTTAAAACAAGTCACAATGAGGCTCAGTAGTGTGTGTGTGGCCTCCACGTGCCCATATGACCTCCCTACAACGCCTGGGCATGCTCCTGATGAGGTTGCGGATGGTCTCCTGAGAGATGTCCTCCCAGACCTGGACTAAAGCATCCACCAACTCCTGGTCAGTCTGTGGTGCAACGTGGCGTTGGTGGATGGAGCGAGACATGATGTCCCAGATGTGCTCAATCGGATTCAGGTCTGGGGAACGGGCGGGCCAGTCCATAGCATCAATGCCTTCCTCTTGCAGGAACTGCTGACACACTCCAGCCACATGAGGTCTAGCATTGTCTTGCATTAGGAGGAACCCAGGGCCAACTGCAACAGCACATGGTCTCACAGGGGTCTGAGGATCTCATCTCGGTACCTAATGGCAGTCAGGCTACCTCTGGCAAGCACATGGAGGGCTGTGCGGCCCCCCAAAGAAATGCCACCCCACACCATTACTGACCCACCGCCAAACCGGTCATGCTGGAGGATGTTGCAGACAGCAGAACTTTCTCCACGGCGTCTCCAGACTCTGTCACGTTTGTCACATGTGCTCAGTGTGATCCTGCTTTCATCTGTGAAGAGCACAGGGCGCCAGTGGCGAATATGCCAATCCTGGTGTTCTCTGGCAAATGCCAAACATCCCGCACGGTGTTGGGCTGTAAGCACAACCCCCACCTGTGGACGTCGGGCCCTCATACCACCCTCATGGATTCTGTTTCTGACCGTTTGAGTGGACACATGCACATTTGTGGCCTGCTGGAGGTCATTTTTCAGGGCTCTGGCAGTGCTCCTCCTGCTCCTCCTTGCACAAAGGCGGAGGTAGCGGTCCTGCTGCTGGGTTGTTGCCCTCCTACGGCCTCCTCCACGTCTCCTGATGTACTGGCCTGTCTCCTGGTAGCGCCTCCATGCTCTGGACACTGCGCTGACAGACAAAGCAAACCTTCTTGCCACAGCTCGCATTGATGTGCCATCCTGTATGAGCTGCACTACCTGAGCCACTTGTGTGGGATGTAGACTCCGTCTCATGCTACCACTAGAGTGAAAGCACCGCCAGCATTCAAAAGTGACCAAAACATCAGGCAGGAAGCATAGGAACTGAGAAGTGGTCTGTGGTCACCACCTGCAGAACCACTCCTTTATTGGGGGTGCCTTGCTAATTGCCTATAATTTCCACCTGTTGTCTGTTCCATTTGCACAACAGCATGTGAAATTGATTGTCCATCAGTGTTGCTTCCTGAGTGGACAGTGTGATTTTACAGAAGTGTGATTGACTTCGAGTTACATTGTGTTGTTTAAGTGTTCCCTTTATTATTTTGAGCAGTGTATTTATGCTCACGTAGAGAGGATCCAGGCATATCAAGCCAGTGGCCAACACACTGCAGCACCTCATGAGTTTTTGCCCGATGTGCCAGATGGCCATTCTGGGCCTGACAATATATGTGAACAATATAAACCTTTTAATGCCAACAGATGAACTGTTAGTAGTTACACACACATGTATTACTGCACCATGTTTACTTCTTATCAAATAGATTTTCAGCTTCAGTTTCAAATTTTTTTTAAAAAGGAGGCACAAAAACCTTCAGGAAAAAAAAATATCAATAATTGTAACACAATATAACCACCACCAACAATAAATATTTCTTAATAATGGACAAACCTATTTAAAGTTAAATACATAATAGTAACTCCACATCTGATGAACTAATTCTTCAGATCCACATACCACAGTATACCATTCATAAAATATAAACAAACAAAAATGCTACATAACACAAAACAATAAATATTTATCACCAAGAACAATACAAAAATAAACTGCAAGGAAAGAACAGATGTGATATTCAACAGTATTGAGTGCTCCTGCTTCAGATCCCAATATTTTGCACATACATACATATTTTCTTTCTACCAATATTGTCATAATACATATTAGCTGCAAAGGCCAAAAACACATTAAGTTAACTCAAAAGAAACATCAAAACAAACATCAGCAAATAACAAATACTGATGCTACTGGTTGTACCACATTGGCTGTAATGAGCTTCTGCTTTGGCAACAATCTGCAGTGCACCAACATCAATTAGATGTTTTGTCTTATTTGACATACAGTGGGTGTATGAGTAGCTCGCAATTGCTTGTTTGATGTTTTTTTTTTCTTTTAATTTCTCTCTGGGAGTGGAAATCCTTACTGATGAGTTTGACTCTAGTGTACAGTATACTTTCTCCTGAAAAAGACAAGATTTTGAGCAGGGTCGCTCATTGTAAAGAAGAGTGCAATAGGTTACTTTAGGATAGGCCGTCCCTCCCCACAGGGTAACCATGTAAGCAGTGATATTTTTTGCCTATAGTTGGAGAGATGGACTCTCATCTGCAACTCAAGATGCCAACAGATAAACTAAGTTGGGTGGCATACTGGAGTTCTATGGTATCTCTCTGTGAAGATGAGTCTGTGAGGGTTTAGGTCATAATGACAAACTAGATAGCAAATGTATTATGTCAACTTAGTGTATTAGAATAAGTTAATATTATGAACCCCAATTGTTGATAATAACCAATAGAAAACTGGTTTATTGTTAGTGGATTATTTTTTTTTCTTTTCATTTTGCTATTATATATTAATATCTATGAGGGAGGTCCTTTCCAGAAGAAAGTATTCTAGTATTGAGCTTATATTTTGAGAAGTTTCCTTTGAAGACTGCAACGGAAGATTCCAACTGATACACAATTTACACAAGGTAGAATGACATACCAAAGATGTATGGCATCTATAAAAATACATTGGAATTTCAAAGGATGAAGAATCTGTCCATGTTTTAGCCATATACCTCATACCATTAATTAATAAAGTCAATTTAGTGTAACTAATATTAAACGTCAGATGAAAGGGGCTGTCAGTCTGTTGCTCCTCAAATCTAAACTGTAAAATACTTACCTACTTTTTTAAGCACTCCCACAAATGCCTCTTTATACTAGCTTTCTAAAACAATGGTTTCTTGAAACTTTATATTTCATTGTGATAACTGCTCTGAAAAAAATACATGGGGAAAATTAATATGTTTATAAAGGATGGTTCACTCTTGGCATTGAGTAGAATGTTCACCTTGTGGTCTGATCAAACCGTTTGGAACCTGACATGACTTGTTGGACATTATTTAATTAATTTTAATTAAGTTCTAGATCACAAACTTTTTGCTAATGATTAAGATCTGTTCAATTTAGTATCTTATGGACTGATTTACAGAACCTATGATATAACATGTTCTTCAGACTTTAGTATCAGCCAAGCAAATGAAATAAGTAGAAGTAATATACCTCCTTATGTGTATCTAAACTCAGTATATCAATAATTTCAAGTTTCTTGCTTTTTATATCTGGGGAAAAAACACCCAAGATGACCTCACGTTTTCATCCATCCTCCCCACCCTTACGTAGAATAATTTATGTGTAATTTATATCCATGCATATGTAATGTACATCTGTGCCTTTCAGACATCTTTCCATCTTCTCAATAATTTGAAATAAAGACACGCAAATTATCTGATCTTCCTCACCACAAATCAACAAAGTATTTCTCTTTATCACAAAGTAATGATGGCGGAGGGAGACTAATCATATCTAATGGCACCAGGGATAGAAAAAACTGGATAACAAATGTTCCATTAGATGAAACTAATGTACTGCACTAAATGTAGGATGTATGTTCAGGGTCGGTCAGACAATTTAATATTATATCAGCAGGAAATGGAAGCCAAATCAGTGAGCTAGGTCAGAAATGTAAATGTGGTGAAGTTGCCAGAAGGTATTCCTGGAAAGAGCAAAAGCATTAAAGCAACGTCCATTTCCCCTTAAAGCATGAAGACACCAGTAGATGTTACGTCTTGTGAAACTATAACTTGTGGTCTGTGTGAGTCAATAACAGCCAGCAACAAGAAGTTTGTTCTAAAGTAAAACTTCAAGAAATAATGTTTTAAAGTGGTAGTAAAATTATTTTAGTAGTTGATGGTAATAGGTGAAGAAATTAAGATTATAATTTTACATAAACTTGAACAATGAAGATATTGTCAGTCTCCAATAATAGGCTGATACAAGATTCCCTACTTCATGATCTTTTATACGTGTCAGGCCCCATTCAGGCTGCGGAGCTGCTTATCTCTAGTTTCCCCTGTCTCACTACAGTTTCCCCTTTGCTGTAATCCATTCCTGGATTTCCCTGTACTCTGTCGTTTACTTCTGATACTTTCAGTCCTGCGCTTAGCTTCAGCTCCAGTTTCCTTTATAAGGTGTGCCCCACCCATTTTTGTCTCAGTCAGCAATCTAAAGGTATGTCCTTCTCGGTTCTAGGACCCACCGAATATTGGAGTACTTTGGCGTAGTGGTGGGCTAAGCATACTATGGCCATAACTAAATCTCCAATTGTTATCATATAGTCTCACGCTAGTCCTGTATTTATGCGTGTCAGTCTTTTATGTGCCTTTGCCCTCGTTTCCCTGAATCATCTGAGGATCTCGGTTCCTCTCTCCTTTCCCCATGCCCTAGTTAAGATTTCCTATCCATGCTTAAAAGAGAAGTGTCTGAGGATCTCGGCTCCTCACTTCACCCCCTGTGTTCCTTGCCTTGTTCCCTGTCCTTTGTGGCGTCCTGTACCATGTATGTCTTGTCTGGGTATGTTTCTTGCTCGGTCTCCCAGTTCCTTGCTCTTTCCCCCTTTGCTCGCTCTGTCCCCCTTGCTTGCTATGTTTCTGCTGTTACTCTGCTTAGCATCCTTACTCCCACCCTGCAGCATCCTGCACATTTCTGTGTTGAGCTATGTCTCATGCCTGCTCCAGGGTGCCTGCAGGATATTACCAAGTTTTGTTTTGAACTGGACATCATCCGCTGCTATGTCAGAGCCCTGGTATGTGGCAGCATAACCCTAGGTGCTCTACACCCTGGAGAGTGCAGTCGCCCTGCACCAGGCCTTGTCTGACTCCGCTACCGCGCATTATCTTCTGAATTCCATCAATGGGTGCTCTGGGTCATTAGTTGTCAGCTCCTGACATAACAGTAATTCCTTGTAAGCATGCATTGGGCAAGGCAACAAACATAACATAACACAGTGGAAATGTAGTACAGCCTTTCTAGATTTTTTAAAAATTGGTTACCGCGTGAGGGGTTTACGCTGCAACTCATGTTGAAGTATTACAAATTAACTATCAACAAGTCGTCTGCATGAATTTTATGTAGCAACATTATCTAACAATCTACATACTTCATCCCATTCCATCAGATTTTATAACTAAAGTTGCTTTGGAAACTCAACTGGTGCAAGGATTTTTTTCTATCCCTTGGCCCCACCCCTTGTAGCCTGCCCATTTGTGCCCTGCACTTGGGGAGGAGTCAATTGAGTACATCATACACATGATCTGCTAGCCTGATTGACAGTGCCAGCACCCACAGTGCACACATAGGACTTGCCCCAGCACCCACAGTGCACACATAGGACTTGCCCAGCAACCTGATTGGATTCACATGACTTTCCCAGCATCAAGGCTGCACTCACAGTGGCCTCCTCTCAAGATATCTGGTATCCTCTCAGTCAGTGCTTCTCTCAGTCTGGCTCAGGCATGCCCTGTTTTATTCAATACCCTTTAGGCCCAAACTGAGCCTGCAACTCTGCTACAGATCAGTCCGCCAAAGAGGAGTCACCCCCAACTGATCTGCTCTCTAGGCTGGAGCCAACCTTGCCTATGGGTAGTGTAGTCGAGGAATAGAATCACTACATTGCATGGCTCAGATATAGTTACATAGGCTGAAAAAAGACATGCGTCCATCAAGTTCAGCCTTTCCTATATCTGTTAATTTGTTGCTGTTGATCCAAAAGAAGGCAAAAAAACCCCCGGTTTCGCTCTCTCCAATTTTGCACTAACCAGGGAAAAAAATTCCTTCTTGACCCCAAAATGGCAGTCAGATTTCTCCTTGTCTCAATAAGCTGTTTCCCCATAATTAAAGATTATATCCCTGAATATTATATTTTTCCAAGTATCCATCCAGTTGCAGTTTAAACATCTGTACAGACTCCGATAAAACTGCCTCTGCAGGCAGAGAATTCCACATCCTTATTGTCCTTACTGTAAAAAACCCTTTCCTCTGCTTAAGTCTAAATCTCCTTTCTTCCAATCTGAACGCATGACCACGTGTCCTATGCAGGGGCGTACCTAGAGTATTTGGCACCTGGGGCGGATCCTGTATGTGGCACCCCCCCCACACATTTTAAAACTGCATAGCTTCTACCGTTATATACTGGCGCAGACACTGAAGGTGGTACAGCATAACACTTACTGTTATCATTATATACTGAGGCAGACATTGACGGTGGTACAGCATAACACTTATCACTATATACTGAGGCAGAAATTGACGGTGGTACAGCATAACACCTATCACTATATACTGAGGCAGACATTGACGGTTGTACAGCATAACACCTACCACTATATACTGAGGCAGACAATGACGGTGGTACAACATAACACCTATCGCTATATACTGAGGCACACATTGACGGTGGTACAGCGTAATCCCTATCACTATACATTGAGCCAGACATTGACAATAGTGCAGCATAACTCATATCACTATATACTAAGCCAAACATTGATGTGGTGTAGGCCTACCACTTCATTAATAGTAGGGATGCACCGAAACGAATTCTGGACTGAAACCGAAAATGCAGCATTTACCTGGCCGAAACCGAATATGGGCCCCCCCACACCATAAAAAAAAATCTAACACTTTTATTTCAAGTAAGTAACACACCAAAATAGGACAAAACAATTAAATAACAATATTAATATATATATATATATATATATATATATATATATATGATTGTTAACAGCAATCACATTTCTATCATGCCCAGGCATACCCAGATTCCAGGATGTACTCGCAGACTTGGCATGATAGGAGTATGATTGCCCTATCTACCCCTTCTCACTCCCTTTTGTCCTACCTACCCATTCTCACTCCCTTCTCCCTATCTACCCCCTATCCCCCGTCTCACTCCCTTCTCCCTATCTACCCCCTCCTAACTATCTACCCTCTCCCACTTTGAAGTTCACTTACCTTTCAGGAGTCCTGTGGTGGGGGTGCAAGGCCTCTGTCTCCCAGCTCTGCCACTGTATGGAACAGTATAGAGTGATGGGAGTTATGATGTACTAGAGCATAATTATATAATGAAAAATACATTGGAAATGGTACAGCATAACACCCATCACTCTCACACACTTACCAATCTGCACATATATCAATCCACACATATACCAATCCACACATATACCAATCCACATATATACCAATCCACACATACCAATCCACACATACCAATCCACACATATACCAATCCACACACATACCAATCCACATATATATACCAATCCACACACATACCAATCCACACATATACCAATCCACACAAATACCAACCCACACGCATACCAATCCACACACATACCAATCCACACATATACCAATCCAGACATATACTAATCCACATATACCAATCCACACACATACCAATCCACACATATACCAATCCACATATATACCAATCCACACATATACCAATCCACACACATACACCAATCCACACATACCAATCCACACATATACTAATCCACACACATACACCAATCCACACATATACCAATCCACACATACCAATCCACACATACCAATCCACACATACCAATCCACACACATACCAATCAACTCTCACTCACTGAATGCTTTCCTACCTTTCCTCTTTTCTCCTTACAGCTTCTTTTCCTCCTCTTCGCTCCTCTTCTTCAGTTCTTCTGTCTTCTTCCGGGTCAGAGGGCACGGATGGCAGTGGGCGTCGGCTTCAGTGTTGACAACAAATCCCGGCGCACAGCAGCTGTTGCCGCGCGGATCGCAAGGGAGCGATATCGGAGGTCTTTAACAGACCTCCGGCTCCCTTGAGTGGTTTTAAGCCGGGTTCAAGGGTTGAACCCGGCTTAAAATCACTCAAGGGAGCCGGAGGTCTGCTAAAGACCTCCGATACCGCTCCCTTGCGAGCCTGCTCCTCCAGCGGCGGACATTGCTGTCCGTCTCTGGAG
The DNA here is from genome assembly GCA_023333645.1 of Sceloporus occidentalis. NCBI lineage: Eukaryota > Metazoa > Chordata > Lepidosauria > Squamata > Phrynosomatidae > Sceloporus > Sceloporus occidentalis. The sequence continues at coordinate 5,265,264 of JALMGF010000031.1, forward strand.
GGGTGGCGGGTGCCGGCAAGTTGGCACCCCCCTGATGAGCGGCACCCGGTGCGGACCGCCCCCCCGCCCCCCGCTAGGTACGCTACTGGTCCTATGCATAGTCCTGTTTATGAACAGATTTCCACACAATGGTTTGTATTGGCCCCGAATATATTTATATAATGTTATCATATCCCCTCTGAGGTGACATTTTTTTCTAAACTAAACAGATTTAAATTAGTTAACCTTTCTTCATAACTATAGTGCTCCATTCCTTTTATTCATTTTGTAGCCCGCCTCTGCACCCTTTCTAGTGCTATGATATCCTTCTTTAGAATAGGTGCCCAAAATTGCACAGCATATTCAAGGTGCGGCCTTACCATTGATTTATACAGAGGCAAAATTATATCTTTATCCCGCGACTTGATGCCCCTTTTTATACACGACAATACCTTACTGACCTTAGCAACCGCAGACTGACATTGCACATTGTTGCCTAGTTTGTTGTCTATAACAATTCCCAAATCCTTCTCATTTGTCGTTACCCCTAATTCACTACCGTTTAGGGTGTAGGTTGCTTGTGCATTCGCTACCCCGAAGTGCATAACTTTACATTTACCTATTTAATCTGCCATTTGTGTGCCCAGTCCCCCAGTCTATCTAGATCCCTCTGCAGCACTGTAATATCCTGCTCGCCCTGTATAACTTTACCTAGCGTCATCTGCAAACACAGAAACATGACTTTCAATGCCTACTGCCAGGTCATTTATAAATATGTTGAATAAAATTGGTCCCAGAACAGAACCCTGAGGGACACCACTTACCACTTTTGACCAGCTTGAAAATTTACCATTTATAACAACTCTCTGTTCTCTATCTCTAAGCCAATATTCTACCCAAGAACAAGAATTTGCATCTAGACCAATTTCCTTCAGTTTGAATACTAACCTATTGTGTGGAACCGTGTCAAACGCCTTGGCAAAATCCAAGTAGATTACATCCACTGCAACCCCCTGATCGACACTTCTACTTACTTCTTCATAGAATGCAATTAAATTAGTTTGACAGGACCTATGTTTCATAAAACCATGCAGATTTTTGCTAATAATGCTGTTCTTCCCAAGGAAATCTTGAATATTATTCCTAAACAGCCCTTCAAATACTTTCCCAGCCACGGAAGTTAAGCTCACAGGTCTATAATTTCCGGGCACAGAGTTTGAACCCTTTTTGAAAATAGGAACCACATCTGCCTTCCTCCAATCTTCTGGTACAATTCCTGAAAGAAAAGAATCCCGAAAGATTAGAAACAGAGGTTCACTTATTTCCTGACTCAGCTCCTTAAGTACTCGTGGGTGAATACCGTCAGGCCTCAGAGCTTTAACATTAATTTTCTTTAGTTGCTGCAGCACCTTGTCCTGAGCCATCCACTCACAGTTTGACTGAAAATTTTTCTCAGTGGTCCTATGTATATCCATTGCCATAGGTTCCTCCTTAATATATACTGAGGAAAAATAGTCATTTAAAGTTTCTGCTTTTTCCTGGTCCTACTTTACCAGCACTCCCCTCTCTGTTTTTAATGAACCTACGTTTTCATTTTTTGTTTTTTTAGAATTTATGTACTTAAAGAATTTTTTGGGGTTAGTTTTGCTCTCTTTGGCAATTACCCTCTCATTTTCTAGTTTAGCCCATCTAATCACCTTTTTTGCATGCTTTATTGGCTTCCTTATATCTTATATAGGATGCCTCTGATTCGTCTGATTTAAATGCTGTAAAAGCCATTTTCTTATTTTTAATTTTCTGCTTAACGTCCCCACTAAGCCACATCGGTTTCAATTTGTTTCTTTTATATTTGTTTCCTAGTGGTACGTACTGAGAAGTGTACCCTGCTAATATTTGTTTGAAAATACTCAATTTTTCCTCAGTATTTTTATCCCTGAAGAGTTTTTGCCAGTCAATAAGTTGTATAGCTGCCCTTATCTTATTGAAATTGGCCTTCTTAAAATTATACGTTTTAGTATTCCCCATGGGCAATTTCTTTTTTGAGTTTATTTCAAAAGAGACCATATTGTGATCACTATTACCCAAGTGTTCCCCACTTGAATGTTAGACAAAAGATCAACATTGTTTGTTATCACCAGATCCAGACAAGTATCCTTTCTAGTTGGTGCTTGTACCAGTTGTGACATGAATGTGTCATTTAACAGGTTCAAAAACCTGAATCCCCTTGCAGAATTACTAATCCCTTTATCCCAATTTATGTCCGGGTAATTAAAATCTCCAATAACTAACGTGTTACCCAGATGTGCAGCTTTCTCAGTTTGCTCTAACAGCTGCTCTTCCTCATCATTATTAACATTAGTTGGTTTATAACATATCCCAACCAGTAGTTCTTTTCCTTTTTTTGCCCCAAGTTGATATCTACCCATAAAGTGTCAGGTGGGGGGGTGCGGAGCGTGGCGCAGGCACCACTACACAAAGTCCAGTACGCAGTACAAAGAGGGGCAAATCCAATAGAAGAGTCGGGGTCACGGTCCAAAGGTCAAGGCAGGCAGCAGACAGAATAAACGTGGGACGAAAGCCAAATAGTCAGGATACCAGGGATTCAAGGAATACAGAGAGGTTATACGCTATGAGGAAGCTTAACAAAGAAGCATTGGTGCAGAGGCTTGTGGGGATTATATAGGGGCAGGTAATGAGTTATCCACCCCTCTCACCTGATCCCCTCCCACCCTAAGTGCTACACCTGAGGGGAGGTAGACAGAGCAGTGTCTATCTCCTCCCCCTCCCTCTGGTGGCTGTGGAGAGGGAGGTTGCATCACGGGGCTAAGCCCCGCCCCTCCTCTCCGAGAGCGCGGCGCGTGTGCGGCACTCCGTGCACGCAGACCGCGAGGCCGGGAGCGCGGCTTGCCACGAGGCAGGGCTGCGCCGTGATCGGGAGGTCCGCGGGCAGGAGTAGACCTCCTGCCTGACGGTTCCCGCGACGCGGGACCCGAGACTCGGCGTGGCGCACGGTCCTGGGACTGTGCTGCCATGACGCGAGGAGGCCGGCCGACGGGGATTGTGGTCCGGGCGGACGGACCCCGCAGCGAGGTAGGTGGTCCCCGCCGGGTCTGACATAAAGCTTCCACAAATCCCTTGTCGCCTTCAAGATGCTTAATATTTGACTTTAGCTCGTTGTTAACATACAAGCATACTCCTCCTCCCTTCCTGCTTTTTCTGTCCTTCCTATATAACATATAACCTTTTAAGTTAACTGCCCAGTCATGGGTCTCATCCCACCATGTTTCTGTTATGCCTATTATATCATATTTCTTAGTGTATGCTATTTCCTCTAGTTCCCCCATTTTGTTATTTAGGCTCCTTGCATTAGCAAGCATACATTTAATATTACCCTGAGTCTTTTGAATTTTATGAGAATTTTTATTAATAATACCTCCTCTTTTCTGATCTTGCCCCTCCCCCCATCTCCACCCCCCTTGTTCTGATCTGAAGCCCCTCTCCTTTCTGCGCTATCTCCATTTTCAAGATCTCTGTGTCCCTCCCCCCCACCACTAGTTTAAAAACCCCTCCAGCCTTCTAGCCATCCTCTCCCCTAGCACAGCAGACCCTCTTCCGTTTAGGTGCAATCCATCACCACTATAAAGATTGTACCCAAGCGCAAAATTAGCCCAGTGCTCTAGAAAGCCCAAACCCTCCTTCCTACACATTGACTTTAGCCACGCATTACCCTCCCTGATCTCCCGCTGCCTTTCTACTGTTGCGCGTGGCACAGGTAATATTTCTGAAAATACTACCTTGGAGGTCCTTTTCTTCAGTTTATCTCCTAATTCCCTGAAATCATTCTTTAGGACCTTCCATTTTCCACTGACTTTGTCATTGGTACCAATATGGACCATGACAGCCGGGTCTTCCCCAGCCCCTCCCAATAATCCATCCACTCTGTCAGCAACATGCCGGACCCGAGCACCAGGGAGACAGCAAACTGTCCGGTTGAGCCTATCAGAGCGGCAGATTACCCTATCTACTCTCTTAATAATAGAGTCCCCTACCACCACAACCTGTCTAGCCTTTCTTACGCTCTCAACCCCACTCATACTAGAGGGGCTGTTCCCTCGACTGTTAGAAGGAACAGCTTCCTCCGGTATAGCTACTCCTGAGCTGATGCACCCAACATCTTCACTCAAGCGGGCAAATCTGTTAGGCCACCACGTGTAACTGTTACCCACCTACATGCCTGTTCCCCAGCTGACTTATCTCCTCCCTCTTCACTACCTGCACCCACTAAACTCTGCTCAGTGAGCAGCAGACTCCTTTCAAGATTGTCTATCTCTCTCAAAGTTGCAATTTGCTTCTCCAGATCTCTAATATGAGCTTCCAGAGAAACCATTTGCTCACACCTGCCACAGAGGTATGGACCCTGGACGGATTCATCCAGGCATGCATACATGAAGCAAGATGTGCATTGAGTCAGATCATCAATCTTGCTAACTCCCATAACCATACTCACAATCAAGTATAAGAAAAAATAAATAAATAGAGAATCTACAGAATAACAGTTAAACAACAACACCCGTCAAAAATAAACAGTTAAAAGTACAGAACTATAGTTCAACAAAAACAGTCCGATAAATATATAGCAGTATAAATACAGTACCTTGTAGAACCCCTTTTTATATATATTTTTAATAAAGTTGATTAATAAGTTAATAAAGTTAATTAGTTTATTGTAAAATATTTTTTTCTTTAAATGAATCAGCATTCAAGGAATATAAGGGTTAAATGGTAAAAATAAGATACCTGGTGATTTTCCAGAAAAAATGTCTATTTGTTGCTGATTAGTTAACATTTTCCTGAAATGTGGACAAATTATTGCAGCATGCAGACCATTATAGAATATATTACATGATTTAGCAGCTGAACAAAAACAAAGTTAATGAGGATAGTTAATTAAAAGAAATTAGCAGCAAACACTCAGCAGAAATTACACATAAAGCACCTTCTATTCGTACAAGGTTTAGTCACTTTCCTTGCTCATTTTTGTATTTTAGCAAACAGAATTTTTCATGCCAAGTCCTCTTTGTATGCAGCGCACATTTGGTTTGATTAAACTGAGTTGTAAAACAATTTTCCAAGGACTCACAAAAGGTAGTTCAATTGCCAGACCTTCACAATTACCATGTTACAGAATAGCTGGCTTTCAATATTCAAAATAGACTGAAAACTCCTCAGTTCACTTCTACCACACAGTCTACCACAGTGCTCTGACATGATGCGCAAGACAAATACCCTGTGGGGAGGGAATGTAAATGCGCTCACAGGTCAGTATGTGGAAACACCAATGGCAGCTTAACATAAAATGTCTTTATCACTTCATCTTTAGTCACTCCATTTCTTGGTCACTCCACTATCATTCATTGGCTGATGCGTTATAACGGTTGAATGTCATGTTGGATGTTATTCGTTAGTACTGGATTTCCCAAAATACTTAAGGATCCATTTTTTCTTGGAGCATTGCAGGAGACTCCTCCAGTGATACACGGACTATTCTAGGGAGCAATGTGAGATACACAGAAAGATAGAATTTGATGGCAGAAAATTACCATTTAGGCAGTCTAGTCTCATCTTGGATTCAGGATAGCTTTATGCCTTGTGGTTCCTTCACAGTACCACTTCTGCTGCAAGGCTGTTCCTCTTATCTATCGCCCACAAAAGAAAATTATTTCCAAAATGAAGAAATGTAGCGTGTGAGCTATGTGAAAAAAATGTAAAATAACGGTATAAAAGATATGACTAATTCTGAGGGATCTGATGATTAGGTGCCAGTGGGCAGAATCCTGTATAGAGTGTTTTTCTTACAAATTTTTGAGTTAAATGAAACCGTTGAATGAATGTGTGTTTACCTGCTGTTTACATGAATACATTTTATTCTAAAGCCATGCTAGATTTGCAATATAAAATGCTGGGATTTAAGAAACGGTGATAATTCTCATGTTACTTGCAGAAGTGGTAAAATGGCTTTATTCCATATTTTTAGCTGCTAACAAAATTGGAAATAAGGTATCATGAATGTCTTCAACACCCATCAAAGTGCCTCTGCTCATGTTCTGTGTCTGCCCTGTCCCCATGGTATCCTGCTTTTATTCATACCTAGTTCTAAAAAAAAAAGGGAAGAGCCTATATAAAAGGAGTTTCTATAAGCCTCCCCCAGACCATTTTGTCATGAATGCAGTACTGCAATTCTATAAATGCATGTAGGTGTTTTGTGATGTTGAAAATAAATCTAAAATAGAAAATTGAGCATTCCTTGATTGAGAAGCCCTTCAGATTTTCGTGTTTTGACCCCATGTTATGGGATGTACAGTTTAACATAAACTAGGTATCTGAATAGCTTAAACTGTCCCACCCTGAAACAATATATATCGTGCTTCCCTAATCAAAGCACTTGTTCTTGCTGAATCTAGATAAAATTAAAGCAAAACCACAAGAAATGCCACTGGATATTTCTGCCACTACATGTATTTTAAATGTACTCCCAGTTTATAGTACCCTGTGTTCCTAGGAGGTATTCCAAAGGTATTTCCTTATCCATATGTAGGCAAAAATAAGCTTTGTGATAAACAAGTGGCAAAATGCTCCATAGGAATGATGTACTTCAACAAGCTGTGTTAGGTACACATTGCTTACCCATCGTTTCAACAGTAGTACTCCAACGACTGCAAGTGGTTGATTTCAGCCTAAAATATTTCCTATAAGAGGTTAATACACATTTAGTTGTCTAAAATTTACATAGCAATCTTTATGCAGCCGAGCATCACTATCACCATTCCGCAGCCCCTTGCATAGCCAATTCCAAATGCATTAGAAATGCATGACAAAGAACATAATTTTTTTCACTATAACAAAACAGTGGTCTTTGGCCTAGAAATTATATTGGAATGTAATGAAGATTTGCCATTTCTGGGCACCATCTGTGTTTTTACAGCTTGCTTACCTATATTATACTATACTATACTGTTCTTTACGGCAGTATTTGACGATGCGCATATGTGTGTTTGCAAATGGTCAACCATAGTCACTTCATTCATACACACAGATGTACACAAATTATTCCGTATATTGGCTATTTTCATATTTTATATGGTAAGCTCACCCACCTTGGGTACCCAATGTTATCCTTTTTTTTTTTTTTTGCATCATTATATTTTTTAAGAACAATTTCTGGTAGACTTGCTTTCATTGGTAATGATTGTTTCATTAGCTGCTTTAGGCAATCTATTTGCAAGATCTGTTGCATTAACCTGTTATTTGTCCTGGTATTAAGGTTGCACCTTTAATCTTTTCTTATTTTTTTTCCAGAATTGTTTTGTTCAAAAGGAATTCTAAATGAACATTAGTTCTGAAAATAGATATTCTTGTACAGATCAACACTTTACATTGATGGATCTCTAAATAAATATGTATTAGCCCACTTAGGTTTTCAGATTTAATAATGGTTCCTAAATATGCTACATTTGCTAATTTAGCAAAAAGTAGTTTTAACTTTCATTTTCATAAATAACAAAGAAGCCAACCAAGGATAATGCTATTGTTTGATCATCTTGCAACAATGTGACACCACTGAGCATTCTGGGCATACAGACACTGCTTGGTCCCATGTACCTCCACCACAATTGTTTAATACACATTCACCTTCTAGTATCAGATATGCATAAATGCAATGTCCTCAGACATCACAATATCAGGGCTCGATTCGATATTAAATTACTGTAGATCAGGGGCGTCCAACATGCGGCCCGCGGGCCAAATGCGGCCCGCAAGACCTCGAGGTGCGGCCCGCGTAAGATCGGCAGCCAGGGCAACCAATCTTACGCGAGCCGCACCTCAAGCCCTGCTACTTACTTGTGGGAGGGTCTTCTGGACTGCACAGAGGAAGCGGAGTTCACATGACATCCTACTTCCTCTGTGCTTTAGCAGAGAAGGCAGAGGGAGGCCGCGCCCCCTGCTGAAGTCTGTGAGCGGCATCGAGGAGCTGCAGTGCAGGTAAGGGGGTGGGGAGGGTGTTTGTGATTGAGGGAATGAATCTGTGAATGAATGATTATATGAATAAATGAGTGTGTGTGTGATAGCATGGATGTGTAAGTGCTGGAACCTAGGCATGATGGGACTGTGATTTTAGTTCATCCCTAGAATAAATCTAGGGAATCCTGAATTTGTAGTCGCAAAACTTTCAAGGCCCAGAAATCAGTGAGAGGAAGAGTAAAGGTTTTGTGTCATTTTACTTTATTTTAATCTGCATATTTTATTAAAGGCCATATTTTTTGTCACAGTGAAAAATGAGTGCGGCCCGCGCACGTATACAATTCTGATGAAGTGGCCCACTGCAGAAAAAACTTGGACACCCCTGCTGTAGATGCTACCTTAGACATTGTCCTCATAGTGCCACAAACCTCCTATATTTGATGGATAAAAAAAATCATAATACAACATCATAAAATATAATTGAATCATCATTTTAATGCCACAGAACCTTTACTGGCTAGCTAAACATGTGAAAGGTGCAGTCAGCATGTACTTAATTCAGCCTCACATGTTCAGCAGTAAAGCTTGACGTCTTTATTAAGAATGAAAAGTTACCCTGTTCTTCATAAATTCGCTATGCATGCATAAGTGGTTTGTATTACATTTTTCAAATCAGTCACTGCATGTGTCTAAACTGATGACTTGCTTGGGTTTAATTTTCTATTTTCAGTAAAGATCAGTGTTCATCTCAATTTCTTTATTATATAAGCAATACTTTGTAATGAGTATATTTTAACTTGTAAAAGGAAATTACAAGTTAAACTCACTTTCACTGATCACTTGAATAAAATATAGGATGACAATCCGTAAAGTTTAAGTTGTGTTGTTGGTTATTTGCATATGACTCATCAATTTATATGCAAATATATGTAATTTTTTCTATGCAAAAAAGTACCACTCTATGCCTGACCTAAGGCAGCGCCTCCCAACTACCCTCACACCTAGTATTCAATTATTAACATGTGGAAGGTGCTCCTCCATGGTGGTCCATAGATCTGTTATTTATGTCCCCCAGTGGCCACACTGTATGCAGTATAGTTTAGAAATAAAATTTTATTGTGACACTGTTGGCCTAAGTGTACACTCCCGATTCTACAAGCAGATGTTGTTTTAAGGCAACCAAAAACAATTAACACAATAAAAAACAGCAATGCTTGTTTAAGCTTAAGGGGAAAAAAGTTTAAGGAAATGTAGTAAATGTTTATTAAATATTGTATTTTTGCTTAAACTTATTTTTATTATATCATCATCCAAAAGAAGAAAGACACAACCTTTAATTGTTATATATTACACAGCATTAAGAAAAACAAAATTAACATGTATCCTTTATGTATTATTTTTCTTCAAAGGGTGAAGTAATGATGGCACTTTTTTCTATATTTATTTTTTTCTGTAGAGCGTGTAGTCATCTGAGATTATTCGATGTTGAAGACAAATTATATCTCCAATAGGAAGTAATGAGAGTATTCAGCCTTTAAAAGGCAGGCTCTATATTCAGCCTGTAAAATCCCATAATTCTCCAGTATATTATGCTGTTTCAGCAGTCTGTTGATCATGTAGCAACCATATGGTGAACAAAGCTAACACTGCGGATTATAAATATTATATACAGGCATAATCTGGGCAGTGTTTTTTTATACAGTACAACTAGATTCATACACTTGTGTTTTGTTTTCCCTTACAGATATCTTTAATACGCAAATCAGCCATACCATTATGACCACCTGCCTAATATTGTATAGGTCCCCCCTTTTGCCGCCAAAACACCTGACCTTTCGAGGCATGGACTCTACTAGACATCTGAAGGTGTGCTGTGGTATCTGGCACCAAGACGTTAGTAGCAGATCCTTTAAATCCTGTAGCTGTGAGGTGGACCTCCATAGATCGGACTTGTTGGTATAGCACATCCCACAGATGCTCGATTGGGCTGAGATTTGTGGCATTTAGAGGCTAAGTGAATACCTTGAACTTGTTGTTGTGTTCCTCATACCATTCCTGAATCATTTTTGCTTTGTGGCAGAGTGCATTATGCTGCTGAACTGTGCCAATACCATCAGGGAATACCGTGGTTATGAAAGGGTGTACATGGTCTGCAACAATGCTTAGGTAGGTGGTATGTGTGAATGGCAGGAACCAAGGTTTCCCAGCACAACATTGCCCAATGCATCACACTGCCTCCACCGGCTTGTCTTTCTCATAGTGCATCCCAGTGACATGTGTTCTCCATGTAAGTGACGCACACGCACCTGGCCATCTACGTGTTGTAAAATAAAACATGATTCACCAGACCAGGCCACCTTCTTCCATTGCTCTGTGCTCCAGTTCCTATGCTCATATGCCCATTGAAGGCACTTTTGGCAGTGAACAGCGTCAGCATGGGCACCCTGACTGGTCTGCGGCTATGCAGCCCCATATGTAACAAACTGTGATGCGCTGTGCATTCTGACACCTTTCTATCAGAACCAGAATTAACTTTTTCAGCAATTTGAGCTACAGTAGCTCGTCTGTTGAATTTGACCACACGGGTCAGCCTTCGCTCTCCATGTGCATCAATGAGCCTTGGCCGCCCATGACCCTGTCGTCGGTTCACCAATTTTCTTTCCTTGGACCACTTTTGACCACTGCAGACTGGGGAAACCCTACAAGAGCTGCAGTTATGAAGATGCTCTGAGCCAGTCGTCTAGCCTTCACAAATTCTTACTCTTGCCCATTTTATTGCTTATAACACATCAACTCTGAGGACGAAATGTTCACTTGCTGCCTAATATATCCAACCCACTGTTTTCACTGATCGGTGTATGTGTTACATGATTCTTAGAAAGTAAAAGAACAATATGAAGAACTTAAAAAGGTAGAATTATTATTGAAAGTGTTAATATTTCCATTCTATTCTTTTTTAACATATTATATTTACGATTAAGCAGAAGACTCTACTTTGGCACCTTCTATTATTTATACCTTTTTCTCAAAAATTTCTATGGCGCATGAAAACACAGCTCATAGCCATAGCATTTTATGTTATTTGTTATTTTATGTTATTTTATAGCAACAATGCTATAACCATTTTGGATAAAACTTTCATGCAGCTATAGTATGAACAACAGTTGGTTGAAAGAGTTAAACAATAGATCCAGTTTTTCTGTATTGACTCAAGTATCAATTCTCTTGTGTTTTCCACCTCCAGACCTCATCAGCTTGGAGCCTGTGATCTCATTTATTTTCTTCCCTTATAACTAAGTTAGTCAATCTACTTGGGCTGATGGATGGTGGTGCTCAGAATAGGTGAAGGAGCAGAGGGGCCTTGAGGCTGAAGCTTGTCTACACTGCAGGTGTGTTGTCAGTATTTAGACAGCACGAGAGGTGTCATCAGGAAAAGTTCCCCGATAGACAAAGAGTGGCAGGTCATCAGTCATATCCTTGAAGTTTTCAGTGTGTGTGTGTGGCATACACCAGGCAGAGATAGTAAATCAACCTACAATCAATCTAAGATCTCTTGTTCATTTACCCCACACACATTGGAAGATTACTGACAAGTGGTATTTTATACCACTAAGTCGAAAATTCAGAATTGATTTAACGGAATGGGCTATTGATGAACAGAGATGAATAAAATCTGTTTCTTGTTGATTTGCTTAATTTGTAAAATAATTCATCAAAGTATATAAAATAAAGTCTATAGAGTACCAAAATAAAATTTTATAACAATAGCAATAACTGCAATATTTCAGAAAATACAGTATTGCCTTTTATTGCAATAGAAATTCTAAGCTACATTGCCGACATAGAAGTTGCTTTAAGAAAAAAACATACAATTCACTCATGTGATTACTAAGAAAATATAATTAGAATGTAATTACATAAACCAAATGAAATTTCAATTAATACCAAGTAGTGTTGTCTCTGGGACCTTCACGGTAAAAGGCAGGTAGTTCTCACGTTTGTGGTAATCTATATCCAAGGGAAACAACTGCGTGTGATTCCCAACTATTTAAGGGACTGCATACATCTAGAAGCATAAGCTGATGGGCCAAACCCCATTAAATAAATAATGAAACATCATAGAACCTCTTTTTTACCATCCAGACAGCTGCTATATTGTACATTGACGCAGCATTGATATTGCCTCATGAGAATGAATAATATTCAGAGACGACGAATAGGGAAAACTGTATGCAATGTATGCAAAATGGGAACATAATCTCCCTTAAACATAACCCCTAAGTATTATGCTTCACTTAATATTATCCTAGAACCAATTCTTGCTGTGATGTTAGAAGGAGCAACCTCTATCCTAGAATGTTACGTTATATAGCCACCATAGTCTAGTGTTACCATACACATAGCAAGGAGAAATGTAACAAAGCATTGGGTAGTAATAGCGAAAAGAGTTTGACAATTTTACTTAAGCTGTGATGAAAAATATATTTATATTTGTATGTAATGGTACGTGCCTTCAATTTCAGAAGCAGTGCATGTTGATAACAAAACTGCAACCGATCTAACGTTAACACTATTCTGCAGCATATCACACAAACAATTAGTGCCGGTCTAAGTACAAATACACTGCATTTTTGTAAGTTTACTAACATGGCTAAGATTTGAACAACCAAAGAGCTGATGATCACAACATATTGTATATTTCTCAACAGGAATTTGTGAAGGACATTGCCTACCCATTAGTTCTGAGTAATGGGGCATTGCTGTTTTATACCTAGTCACCACTCTGTGGTATGTTATTTATAACAATAAGATTGTGAAATTAGTTTATTTGTGCATGACAGATTGACGCATGCAAAACACGGAATGCTATTTTTCTAGTATTGTGGCATATGCTGAATGATAGAAAACATTAGCTTAATATTTCATAATTTTTCAACATGTGGAAAACATGTTTCATATTTCCTTTTTAGTTGTATTCATTGGCAATGATTTATGATTCTGATTATTATGTTATACGTTTCTTTCTAATATGACCCAGGTCATACATGGAGGTTGAACAGATATTTTAAAACCTTGTGTTTTATAGGAATGATAAATAGGGCTTGCGATAGGGATTGACAGTAAGACAAAGAGATAAAGAAATGTATTCATAGAACTTGAATGACAAACTTCAAACAAAATCATGAAAATGATACAGAGTGGCATATGCATAAGTACAACAGTAAGAAAAAGATGCGTATGTCTATGCAGCTGTCTGTCTACAACTACAAAATGTTTGTGTCGATGTCCTTGTCCCCATTATGGCTGTCCAGAGGTTGGTATGTTGATGTCATCATTGCATTGTAAAGAAGAGCTTGGATGACTTGGTGTAATGCACAATTAAATGAGTGAGATCTGGTGTCACCACAATGATTAAACTATGTATTATGCAGGACCAGTTCTGCCCTTCTTACAGAATGAACTTGCCAGGCTTGCCCGTTCAGCATGCCCGTTGAAGTCAGTTAGTTGAACCCATTTTAGTGAAGAAACCCTTAGAAGAATTTTCACCAGAGGATGGTATGATATTCACTGGGATTTATAATAGCTATATGGAGCTATCTTAAAATCTTAAAATAAGTTATACATGCTACCATGGAAGAGAAAGATAAACATATAACGTTAGAGAAAATGGCTACAAATGTTAATTGACCAAAACGTATCTAAGTATCCTGCATAAAGAGGGTAAGTTCTGTTTTTCTTCCAGATACAAGTCATTATCTAGTGCTTCTCAACTTTCTCCTGATGAACGCTGTAGAAGCATAGGTTGTGAATGACAACATAATAGATCATATGGGTTTATAGGACAGGCTACAGGCTGTATAAAATCATCATGGGTTGTGAAGCAGCTTGGATCACACTTCAGATATAGTTTGTATGCTTTATAAAGATACTTCAGTATATTCATTAACAGTCAAGTGAATGTGAGTTGGACAAAACTACTAACTTGTATTTGGATGTATTAGTACAGCAAACTTCCCTTGCATCTATTCAATTGAGGCACAGCAGATGCAAGATGATAATTTGAGGAGGAAGGAACACAAGATAATCAATCCATTTAGAAATATTTCATAAAAAGTGCATAGCAAAATAAGTGGGGGCTGGCAATTACCTCCCAATTCACCAACCCACCAACCCTATGTGTGGAGCCATTGAACCTACTCATGCCCCCTTTCACCCTCCAATCTTTGGTTCAGAAAGGTAAATAGGTAAATATGTTGTGTTTTTTTCAATGTGTGGAAGCACATAATAGTATCCTTTGCACACAAGTATATTATCTAAAATGGGATTAACATGCAATTTATTAAAAAATTAAAAAAGGTATAAAATAGTAAAAAGAAAGAAAAAAGTTTTGTTTAAGTAAGGGAATGTGCTTAAGGATTTGAAAGTACAAAATGGCACTTTTCAGAACAGTAGACAGCAAGTCCCCTGGCTGCTGGCATTCCTAGCAGGAGCGGTCAGACCACCCCCTCCACGGCAGTGATGTATGCACGGAGGTCATGTTGATAAAGCTCTAAAGCACACTGGAAATTACACTCTTATTTTTAATACAAAGGCTTCACTGGAGCAAAACAAATAAGTAAGCTTCCTTTAAAAATGTTCTCCGCATAAACTATGTCCAGTGCCAGTCCCATAATTAAAATGTCCAAATGTGTCACAGTGTAGAACATGAAGACATTATGATGGTTGAGCTGCTGTTAGGATCTGAACCCTGTTTAAATGGACAATTTAACCAATTGTTGGGCTGCAGAATGTCTATGGTTTATACTCAACAGTATGAAGAAGCATAGTCAATCAATACATTCTCTTTGCTTGACAAAACCTTTCATCTACAGTACACAAGGTACTGTTCCTGAGAAATGTTGCTCTATAAGGTTTGCTATTCATTATACAGCATAATGAGAATTTTAAATAAAATCTAATAAACTGAATTTTCCCAGACGTCCTCAGAGACCACAGAGCCTTCTAGGTCATTCCAGAAATAGCAATTTGAGATAACTAACAAAATACAATCAGGTTTTACAAATGGTTAAGATAGAAATGACATCATTTTAAATGAATGGGTAAGGTAATCCCTGGGTTTTATTTACCGAAGGTGGCGCTTGCAGGCGGGTTTGCAGGAGAGTGTTTAACTTCACTGGGTATTTTAAAGGACAGGCTCTCACAAGTTCCTCCTGCTGGAAAATCCAAAGTTCAACTAGTGAAGCAACTGATCAAGAAATCTTACCAATTTAACTATGCATTACACAGGACCAACTCAACTTGTCTTGCTCACTGGAAATGTGTCCCTTTGTTAATATTTCTGGTACTCAAAAGAAACATTACATTTATTTATGTAGCACCAGCAAATTCCATAGTGCTTTACAATCAGAGTCGGCAGGATAAATATAAAATCACAAACACTAACTGGTCCAAAAGAAGAAGAGCGCCCTGCTCTTGCAAGCTAACTAATCTAGTTGGTTGAGGGGAAAGTGAAAGAGTAGGAGAGGCAATATAAATGAGGCAGATCTTTATATGTACTGTACCTCCAACGTTTTTATCCAAAATATGATCCTAAGAACAATTACAAAACATAAATCATTATGATGTTTCTTAGAAAGTCACCTTGAAAAACAGTGTCACAAAATAAACAATACATATTTTAAGACTAACATTATTATTCTACAGACATCACTCAAACAAGTTGATTAAGACATAGTAGCAATCATTCAAAAATATTGACTTTTGCCCAAACACTGTTGAATAAATACATTTGTCAGAATTACTCACACTGGATGAAATGAAATAAAGCCCCAGGACAGGTTGACTTAAACCAGTGGTTACTTAGGGACTTTAGTTCAAGGACTCCTATTTATTTGGTGGAATGTCACTCAAGCATCAGAAATAGGGATTACTGTGCGTATTCAAGGTACATTCAGGAAATTACACTCCGCTAAGCTGTACACTAAGATACACTCCACAAAAAAGGATTATTATGGTATAATAATCGGGGATGTATTTTACGATATCTTTATAGAATGTGAACATGATTCTATACCCAATACCTTTTACCAATGTAATTGTTTTGCTTTCTGTGGAACGGAAGAACGAAAGTAGACAGAACCAATTTTTCTAGACTAGAACAATTATTCTTTCACCTTAAAGTGCATATTACTAAGGAGGGTAAAGATTAGAAAATATTTTAATATTTTAATAGTAAACAATAAAAGCCTCATATCAGTACAGCAAAGAAAGTTACATGAAAAAATTAAATATTTTTTGAGCATTAAATACAGCTCTGAATAGCTTAGCAATGTTTAGCATTGAAGAAAACTTGCATTTATTTCATATTGTCCCAATGACCTTCTTTTACCGGCAGGTTGTATTTTATTGGCAGTAAGTATATTACGTGGCAAGTGATGAGTTCAAGCCTCTTCTATAACCCAAGTAGCTGGGGGGACTAGTAAAAAGGCAAATGCATATGCTGGGATTCTGCAGAATCCTTCCATGCATTTTCAAAGGGGGATCACCCAAACATTAAAGTAGCAACTCAGCTAGCATATGTGTTAAAGTGCTTAGGACAGCTAGAGAGTTTCTTTAACCCCTTCGTGACAAAGGCTGATTTTACTTTTTGTACCCTTCGTGACAATGGCCGTTTTAACATTTCTGCGCTGCTCGTGTTTAGCTGTAAATTTCTTCTTTCCCAATTACTGAACCCACACACATTAGATATTGTTTTTTTCAGGACAAGAAGGGCTTTCTATAGATGATTGTATCGTATTATTTACTATTAAAAAAAGTATAAAATATGGTGAAAAATTTAGAAAAAAATGACTGTTTCTAACTTTTAGTTGAAAAATCTTTTACTCATCTATAAAAGGTAATAAAAAAACCTGCTAAATAGATTCTACTATTTGTCCTGAGTTTAGAAATACCCAATGTTTTTATGTTTTTTTGCTTTTTTCTGCACGTTATGGAGCAATAAGTACAGGTACCGTTTTGCTATTTCAAAGCCATTTTTTCCAAATCTGGTAATTCTTCCCCCCATGTGCCATTTCGGGTATCTTTGAAGCCGGCCAATGCAATTTACCCCATCAAGTCATATATTTTTGAAAACTAGACAGCCCAGGGTATTCCAAATGCTGGTATTTTAACCCTTTCCAAGCACTTATTCTACCATCAGCCTTTGTCAAACTTTATGGTAGTAATTTTTTTGCATTTGTTTTTTCACACACATTTTACTTTAGGTATAAATAAACAGGTTCTGGTATATGTCACTATCAAAAAACACCCCAATATGTGTTTAGCAACATCTCCTGAGTACAGCGATACCTCACATGAATGATTTTGCCTGGCTGTTTGGGGGCAAAAGGGCCACATTTGGGGCATGCACATTTTTCAATGTTGCACTTTGGCATTTGGGGATCCACTGCCCGTGCCCTATTTGGTACATCTTTGAGCCGGGCCATTTCAGTATGCCCAACAAAACCATATATTTTTGAAAACTAGACACCCCAGGGTATTTTAAATGCTGGTATTTTAACTCTTTGCATGCACACATTTTACCACCAGCATTTTTTTAAAGTTTGCAGTAGTATTTTTGTGTGTGTATTTTTCCCACACACACCTACTTTATGTATGAATTTACAGCTCCTGGTATATGCCGCTGTCACACGACACCCCAATATGTGTTCAGCAACATCTCCTGAGTACAGTGATACCCCACATGCATGGGTTTGTCATTTTTGGGGGGAACTAAAAGGCCACATTTGGTACGTGTGCATTTTTCTAATTGGAAATTAGATGTGTGGCCATCCTTCCCCCCGTGTTAATTGGGACCTTGTTGAACCCGGCCAATTCAATTTACCCCATCAAATCATACATTTTTTAAAAGTAGACACCCCATGGGCATTTAATATGCCAGTATTTTAACTCTTTCCATGCGAGAATTGTTTTAAGCTAATATGCTAATTTTAGGACTTGCTCACAAAAATATATTTTTTATATATTTTTTTTTTTTTTTGCCTTTTTTTTTTATTTTTTTAACATTTTTTTTCAACTTGAAGGTTCCCCTGATAGTGACATCAGTGGGAAATTATTTTTACATTTTACTGTTTTTTTACTATTTTTTTTCTAATTATTATTAATTTTATTTTTAATTTATTTTTTCTAATCACACTGTGATTAGAAAGCTGAGCTCCATTGACTTGCATGGTTGAATGCAGTACCTATATTCAACCTGCAAGTGGAGCCAGAGTTCTCTAGAGGGTCTGGAGACCGTCTAGCGAACTTTTTAGACTTTATTGTTTCTTTATTGAATTTTCCCGGACCGCCGCCATCTTGCAGATGGCGAAGATCACCGGCAGCTGCGGCTGTGGCCGCTCTCCGGAGCGGTCACAGCCCATCCAAAGGTAAGTGTTTGGTGTCGCTGGATGCCTCCTGATCGAGGCATTCCAGCGACACCATTTAAGTTTACGAGGCGATCGTTGATCGCCTCCTAAACGCTTTTAAAACGGGCGTCCGCCGCCATACAAAGTATGGCGGATGTTGACGCCCCGGGGAGGGGCCAGAGATGGCCCCTTTGTGCCGATAATGGCGTTGCTGAATGCCTCGAGGTCGAGGCATTACAGCAACGCCGTTTCGGTGCAGAAAGCGAAAATAGATCGCTTTCTGCACCCGTTTAATGACGTGCCGGTCCTGGCACGTCATTTGTCGTTATCGACATGAATTTCCGTGACGTGCCCGGACCGGCAATTGTCATCAAGGGGTTAAGCAATGATGGAGGCGTGTGATAGGTTTATAAAACTGCAAATGTATAGTATCATATTCTATTTAAAACTCACTTGCTGTAATTTGCAACATGGTATCTTTCAAATAAACTAAAAAAAGAGAGAGTGAGACTGTAAATGTGTAAATAAGCAGAAGAAAGCAGAAGAAAACCTTGAACGCCACTAAACAGGAAGTCCCCACAATCATGCTGTAAAAAGCCCTTGAGACTATACATAATATTGCCATCTTCTTGAAGGTTTCCTCACTTTAATCCAAATATCATTAGCTTTCAAGGATTAAAACACTTCCCTTATCTCAGCCTGAATTATTAATCGTTAAAAATGTTTGCATTAATCTACTCATTTCCCCTCCCTGGAGGTGTTCTAGCCGCACACTCAATCCACTGGTATATTATTCATTGTCAGTAGCACACTGCCTAAAATCCCTCTAACAAGAACAGATGCCAAGGTCAAATGTTAACACAAGCTCCCATGTCAACATATGTAGCAGTAGAGATTTTTGGGGGACAGTATGTTTAACTTCTTTGTGTTTGAAAAATTTTGGCCAACCTAAAGCAATTAGAAATTGTGATTTAGTAACCGCCGAAAGACTGCTTAGACTGGTTTACGTGAACAAACAAAAATAAAACAAGTGAATAGTCAGAGTAATAAATAGATAAGTGCATATCATTGAAACACTGTGGCATCATACAGTTTTTTAAGACAGACAATCTGTCTCATATCCTTAATGTTCTTCATGTCGCAGTAGAATGTTTGGCACCATCATTTAGCTATTAAACACAGACCAATCCAACTAAATATTGATGACACCTTTTGTTTCATGGTCATCAGCCTATGTTCACTGATACTTAGAACTCATGACTGTCTCTACACAGTGCACTGCATTACTTGTAACTTGGTATCCAGATAAAACACATACCAAATATGCTTAACGAGTCTCTGGATTAAACTCTTTAGAGAGAACTAAGCTTCTTTTTTTCTTTAATCATGAAATCTGTCTACTTTACTACACACAACAACAGTGTTGTTGTCAGAGCCTTGGGGTGAATACCTAGACAAAAACGACTGTGACTGAAGTACACCCTAATGGAATTATAACAGGTCAAAAAACATGCTTTTTTTCTTCCATCGCATGCGATTTAAGTGGGGTTTACAGAGTAGATCATCCACTGCATTGTTTTTTCTTCACGGTGAAATTAGAACATGTTGTGAACTATATTTGCAAAAGTCTAACTTGGATGTAATGTAGATTTCTTGAAAAGGATTGGGTTTCGCTTGTTAGGAATCAGTTCTAAACGTATTACAGCTGACGCTGACAATTATATGAGCAAACCAACTACAGCAGCCCTCACCGTTACCACAGTAAAGCTAAAATGATGTAGATAAATTCCTCCCATTAAAGATCAAAAGGCACAACTTCACTTCTCCATAGGAGGCTCCATAGGAGGCTGATGGTGTACCATGTTTCTCGTCAGTGGGTGAGAGAGTTGCCACCGTGGACCAAAGACCTAGAGAATCCAGAAAGCCCATATTGTCCTCTTATGAATGTATAGAGATGGAAGGATAATAGGTCTCAATCCTATTTTTTTTTAGAATGTCCACATTTCCATATTCTAATAAACTGGTACTATTAAACATTTACATCCTTTTTCCTGTACAGTAACTTAGTACAATGAGTCACAGACAGGAAAAAAAAGTCTATGAATTCCCATTCAGGTTACCCAGTTTACTTTTTTGGGCTTATTTATTGTACTTTAGTGTAAATGTGGTTAAAATGAGTATAAACACTCAGCATTTGTAAAAGTGAGATGTTAGAATTAGTTTGCTCCGTACTCCCAGCAGCCTCTGGAGATATCCTCTGTTGTGCACTTTGACATGGTGCTATATTAATGATGCATGCGCCATACATAATATATAACTTTATTGATATCCCAATCTGAACACTGACATACAAGGTTCACATTGAGAAAACTGACCTTAGTAGGCATGTTTTATTGAAATAAAGCACAAATTGGAGTACATATTTCCAGTTAGCGGCAACATTTTCAGGAATAAAATATTTCTGACATCTTTTTTTTTTTACCACTTAAAACTGCTTCATTGATAATAACAGAATGATTTAATAATGGAATTAAAAAGAAACAGTAACATTTGTATTATAATTAATGCCTCTTGCATTACGTACTTTTCCTATACTTTTTTTGTTGACAGGTATACAGGAACGTATTTCTCTCCATTAAGTTTATTCTTAGTTTTTTTGCTATTAGAAAATGTAAAGAAAATGCAATTTTTAAGTCCTGGGATGTTGCTTTCTTTTTTCATTTCAATGGTTAAAGTGCGACATGCACCGAAAGCTTATTGATAAAATAAAGAGTAGGACCATATATAATAATCACATTTAGAAATGCTGAAAATTATCACCCCACGTCTATTATGTGATACAGTGAATTATTTTATTAGGTTTTTTCCCATTATGTTTACTCCCCCCTACCGAATATTACCACAGCTTTTGAAGTTGTAAAAATATGGATTATTGGCACATATGTTTTTGTCATGGGCCATATGTTTATCCACTCCTTGATTTTGAGAATTAGAGCTGACGTTGGTGTGGACATCAAATTCTTTTTTTACCAAAATATGACCCCCAGACTGAATACTTAGGAACTTGAGACATTAAGTAACTGATTATTTTTAGGAAAGCATTGATCAATAACATTGAGCTAATACTTCCCAATTCTCTAATGAGGCCATATTCCTTTGAGTGATCCACTTACTGTTGATGGTTTGTTGGGACTTGTTTGACAATTCCAATATGTGATTTCAGGACATAGTATTTTAAAATTGGAGCCATGAGTCTGCTTGCAATAAGGGATTGTGTTGTGATTGTTGAGCTTATATATGAGACCTAAGCTTCCTTTATGAATGGCAGTTCTACATATAGCCACCACAATGTCTAGAGAAACTTTAAGTGGCATTTCCATAATGGCTGGATCCTTTCGTGCACCTTTTTGGGGTTTTCTATAAATTCTCTTTCTGTAAATTCTGGAAAGGACTGGATAGTGCACATATAATATATTCTGTGCCACCTATGATTTGGGTGGTTTTATTTCTAGGTCTTTTGACTGTACATGCCCCACTAGGCTGAATGTTGTCAGCCCTCTCTTGCTAGCAGAAAAGGCTAGCCTGGGTTTGTGTGTATGCTATAGCACTTGGCACACATCTTGTGAGCAAGGCTAAAGTTGATCTCTTTCATACATTTCTCTTTACTTATGCTCATATATTCTCATATATTCTCATACATTTCTCTACACTTATTCTATCATATACTCTAAATAGGCACTGTAATTGTAAATGTGTCTTAACATGGCACTAAATAGGAGAACAATAAGCAAACAATTAACTAGAAGTAACAAAGATGTTTGAATCAAAACAATGTCACTGCTACTTCTAAGGACAGAAGTTTAATTACAAAGCAGGAAAGCAGTGCGTTAAATAATTTTCATACATACATTCAGGAACATGCATTACAATGTGTTTTGTTTTTGAAATCAGAACCCATCCAGATGAACTTTATGGTAGACACATCTAATGTATATTTAACAAATTCCAACCCCCTAACTAAGCTGGGCTTACATGATTAAGAACACGCAGACAAGGTAAAATTGGAATGGATTATATTTAAGTGTAAATGTAAACTGTAAAACACTTTTATTTAGTTTTCTGGGTCTTTTTATTGTTTATATAATAATAATTTTTATTAATCCAATTATAATCCAATTCAACTATAATGCAAGCTACAAGCCATCATGTATACTGCTTATGACTTGTATTAGAAGAGGAAAAATATAACTACCGGTATCAGTATAAAAATAGTTATCTGAAAAGTGTACATGTATTGTAAAAGTTAGTTATTTTGGCAGATAAGCATGTACGTTTGTGCTTGGTTATTAGGATATTGGGGGGACCTGTTGCTAAATCTAAATGGATAACTTTCATCAGCACAACTGAGGGATTAGAAGTCTACTTCACATATCTAGTGATAGTATAATTACAACTGCAAAGATACCAGTGGAAAATGCAGAAATGAGCTGCTCCTTGAGAATTTTGCTGAATTAGAAGAAATTGAGGTCAGCCCCTCACTACGCATCTTTAATGTCGAACGATGATTACATTGTGTCTACATGGCTTGGCGTGAATTAATCTGCATTCAAAGAAGATTGGATCCCAGTGCAATATTAAGCGGTTACCAGCATTTTAAAAATGTTTGGATTTTCAAATTTTCACCTACATTACTGTGGGCAGGAAGTTTGTTAATGTAATTGTATGGTAATTTACTACTCATGAGAATCTGCACCTGCTTACTTTTTTAAAAGCCTGAGGTAGTCATGTATCAATTTCATAGAAATTATATTCAAAGGGAATATGAAGCAATAAATCATTGGCACTGACAAGCATTAGGTTAGGGAGAAACAATCCCAGGGACTCTGCTTCTTGTGGCTACAACTTCCATCATGCTCTGCCAGCTTTTTTTCATACTAATGGTAACATGTCCAGGTCTACATCTCCTGGAGGTGAGCTGGATTTGCCTGCAAATGAGGGAAATATATTCAGAGGATGGATTAAAAACAACTTAAATCCAGTTTGTAGACAATTGTGTATAGTGGTGTAGGTTGACTATTGTGCTGTCAGACATCTTGCTCAAGGGGCTAGTTACAAGCAAGATACACTATTGGGACACCTGACCATTATACCAACAGGGACTTTGATAACTTTGCATTCTAAATACAGAGACATTAATATGTAGTTGGTCCCCCCTTTGCAACTATAACAGCTTCCACTCTTCTGGGAAGGCTTCCCACAAGATTATGTTTATGTGGGAATTTTTACCCATTCATCCAGTAGAGCATTTGTGAGGTCAGGTACTGATGTTGGAAGGTTTGGCTAGTATTCTCCATTCCAGTTAATCCCAAAGGTGTTCAATAGTGGTTGAAGTCAAGTTCTTCCACACCAAACTCATCCAACTATGTCATTATGGACCTCAATTACCAGTCAATGCTTGACATCGAGGCATTACAGCAACACCGTTTAAGCTTAGAAAGTGATCGTTGATCACTTTCTAAGCTTGTTTAAGTCTGATGACGTGTCAGGCACGTCATAGGTCGTTAAGTGACCGTTTTGCATGACGTGCCTGACCCGGCAATGGACGTTAAGGGGTTAACAACTGTGCATAGTCATGGCATACTATTTGACCGTAGCTAAAGCATTCCAGCTCATCTGGCATCTTGATTGCGGCGGGTGGAGTCCTTTTACCTTCTGCAGAGTCTGTGCCTCTTGTCTTATGTAATGAGCTTATGTCATGAGTTTCACATGCTCATGTATATGGATTATGGAAAGGCCTTTTATGCAGAGTTACCTTTGAGTCTAGATGAAGAGGCTTCAGCTGTTGTTGAACATGGTAGTTCAAGTGCTGAGAAATGTTTGGTTCTTATTACTACTTCCGATTGAGTTTAAGTGATAAGGGAACATTCTCTGCTTCACACAGCACTTACTTTTAAATGCTGACAATACAGACGTTGAAAGGAACAAATTAGTCCTGGCAGTATAAGGCCAGAAGAGGATAAATCACAGGTATGCTTCTGATTGCTATACTTTTTACAGCTTTTGAGAGTACACCATAGGTAGGTTGTTCTACCTGCCCACCGGCCATTTGCCTGAAGTGTCTCAGGGTCAGTCCAGTTCTAAATGCACTAAATCCCTGCCTCTCCATATTTTAAATATTTTCTGATCTTGAGAACTAAAAGTCCTTGATAAAGACCTTCCATTAAAATATGGTGATCCTTAAATAATGATTAAACAAAGGCTCAGTTACGACCACAAAATCTAGAAACTGGAAACGTGGATATTGGTGTTTATAATCCATGATATAAATAAGCACGAAACTGATATGCAACACAAGGCACTGTTGAGAAAAAATATACTTTAAAAATAAGAATCAGTGATCCAAAACAAAAGTAATTTAATTTTACAATAGTAGACTACCTCAAGAGACTTCCTGTAAAAATCAATTCACCAATAAAATACAAATTAAATAAAAGCTCTAAGAAAAGTACTTTTGAAAGCACTCTAGTTTGGGCTTCTCAAGGAATAGCATCATTGAGAACAAAAAGTCTACCATGTACATATGGTACCATGTGCGAGTCACGAACACATACAATATAAACAAAAATGTCCCAAAAACAGCAGTCTTGGGTAATTTATTGATCCCAGTTAATACTCTAATCTCAAAAAACAAAGTTTTCCTTTGCCTTCATACACCTTCTGACCAAAATTTAAAACACAGTGTTCATGAAAATAAATGTACCTGAAATTGCTGCTCAGGACAAAGCAATTTATTACAACTCAAAATGCTGCATATTAGCCACATAACGTATGCATCAAGTTACCTATCTTCCATTTTTATTAATCAGAAAACAAACTGATATCGGGGGAAGAGTACTGCCCAATCTGTATGTGAGTGCAACATTGGCAGAGCAGCAACCACTCAATTAGCAGAAACACACACAAGGCAAGATGTGGTTCTTAACTGGCCAACCTATGCTGATTCTGACTCAGTCTACAGCCACTAAATCAGTCTTCTGCAGCAGATATTTGAAATTAAACCCTATGGATTTGTGAGTCATTAAACTATTGCCTCTGGCTCTCTAGTTGGTTTCACATTATGGATGCATTTCTTTATAAGAAACACTTTGTTAGCTAGAATCTGAATGTACAGCAAAGAATCCTAGGAAAGGAAGCCATAATGTGTAGGTGTCCATTAAGGAGCTTCTAGTGTGCCTGCCTGAATCCTACTTCTACCCGCATGATTTTTTTTTTTTTATATACCTCTTCCCCTTCTATAATACATCATCCTGCCTGTCTGCATAGTATAACATTATCCCTTTCTTGTGCAAACATAAAACATACAGTGACTCTTTGCTCTGAATTTTCTCTTATTGCATTATTCTCTGTCGCTCTTCTATATCAGGGATGTTCAACGTGCGGCCCGCGAGCCAAATGCGGCCCGCTGGACTTTGAGGTGCAGCCCACGTGAGCAAAGCTGGACTGGCCCGGTTGGTCTGTGGGCTGGCAGACCACATTCAAAGCGGTCAGCCGGCTGCGAAGTTCAAAGCAGCCGTCATTAAGCGGCCAGCGGAGGCGGTCTTACAGCCGCATGACGGGTGGTTGGGCACATTAACCAATATAAAAGGGGTGGGGGCATCAATACACAAGGGAGGGGGTAGGCTAGGGCATCACATACATCAATACACAAGGGTGTGGGGGCATAAATGCACAAAGGGGGGCAATACACAAGGTTGTGGGGGGGGCATTAATCAATAGTAAAGGGGGCCTGGCTGGGGCATCAATACACAAGGAGGCAAAAATACAAAAGGGGCAGTTAATGACAAAACAGTGTAGAAAATAATTTTTTTATGCTTCAGTGTGGCAGAACCTGTCCTGGTGTGTGTGTGTTTGGGTGTGGCAGAGCCTGTCCTGGTGTGTGTGTGTTTGGATTATTATTATTTATTGTTTTATATAGCGCCATCAAATTCCGTAGCGCTGTACAATAGGTAGACAGGACATAACAAGTAGTATGTAACATAGCAAATTGACTAACAGAGACAGTAGGTGAGGAGGGCCCTGCTCAAACAAGCTTACAGTCTAGAGGGAGTTGGGTGTATTACACAATAGGTAAAAGTGCCGTTGTTAGGGGTAGACCAGCCACGCTAGTAAAAGTATTGCAGGAGAGGGACTAGGAAAGGTGAGCTAAAGGTATATGGGAGTATGGGAGGGTGTTAATGTGCTATGTTGTAAGCATCCTTAAAGAAGCGGGTCTTGAGGGATTTTTTTAAGGAATAAAGGCAGGGGGAGAGACAGATAGACCGGGGGAGGGCATTCCAGAGGATAGGGGCAGCCCTTGAGAAATCTTGTAAGCGGGCATGAGAGCTAGAAATCAGAGGAGAGGATAGAAGGAGATCACTGGATGAGCGAACAGACCGGTTAGGAGTGTATTTAAAGATGAGAGAGGAAATGTAGGGAGGGGAACCGCTGTGAAGGGCTTTGAAAGTAAGAGTGAGGATTTTGAAATGAATCCTGAAGTGCGCAGGCAGCCAGTGAAGAGACTGTCGGTGTGGCAGAGCTTTTCTTGGTGTGTGTGTTTGGGTGTCGGTGTGGCAGAGCCTGTCTTGGTGTGTGTGTGTCTGGGTGTCGGTGTGGCAAAGCCTGTCTTGGTGTGTGTCTGGGTGTCCTGGTGTGTGTGTGTTTGGGTGCTGGTGTGGCAGAACCTGTCCTGGTGTATGTGTGTTTGGGTATCAATGTGGCAGAGCCTTTCCAGATGTGTGTGTTTAGGTGTCGGTGTGGCAGGGCCTGTCCTGGTGGGTGTGTCTGGGTGTTGGTGTGACAGAGCCTGTCCTTGGGTGTGTGTTTGGGGGCAGTGTAGCAGAGCCTGTCCTGGTGTGTGTGTGTGTGTGTGTTTGGGTGTTGGTGTGGCAGAGCCTGTCCTGGTGTGTGTGCGCTTGGGTGTCGGCATGGCAGAGCCTGTCCTGGTGTGTGTGCGTATTTGGTCATCTGGTACTTTACTTAGTGAAGGAATAAATAGAACTAGTTAATGTTTACTTATCCAGAGATAAAACTCCCTCCTGAATTTGTAGTCAATTTAGAGGACAAAACTTTCAAGGCCCAGAAATCAGTGAGAGGAAAAGTAAAGGTTTTGTGTTATTTACTCTATTTCAATCTGCATTGATGTCATCTTTATGCAGTATACATCGATGCCGATGAGTTAAGATTCTGTCTATTTTACATATTTCCATAAAATGGCCACCAAAATCCTCAGCACCAGGCCCATGATGCTCTTAATCCGGCCCTGCCTCCAGTGTGCGTCAGCCAATTTAAATCCATCTTGTACCCACAGTGTGCTCCAGCCTTGTGCAGTTTTATTTGGCTAAACTTGTTTTAAGTGGTTTGTGGACTGACTTTGTTTTACTGTTTAAGTAATTTATTATTGATAGAATGACATATCAAAGTTGATCAAAACAACTTTTCCACTGCTTTTTTCATATCGCCAAATTAACCCTGTATTAATATGCATTATAGAGCTAAAAGGCCATATTTTCTGATGAATTGGCCCACTGCAGAAAACACTTGGACACCCCTGCTGTAGTTCATATATTCTGATCCAACAGATTTCAACATTTATACTAAATACAAAGTGTTTGCAAAATGTAATTGGAATTGTTTAAACACATCCACGTTTCTCTATTTATTAGAGTTTTGATAAAGTATTATTATATCTTTCGAAAAGGAGTAATAATAAAAAGACATGGAAATATAATTGAAATAAGAAATGTGAGGCATAAAACCACTTTTTGTATATATTATAGTTGATGGAACATTAGCATACAAATTGTTTGTGCTGATATTCACATTTAACAATGCAAGCTTAAGTGATGGCCATTCAGGTGTACTTATTGCAAATATTAATCTAGTTAAAATTTGATTATTAGAAAAGACATTGCGAATTTTGTCAAATGAAAAAGGCCAAATACATTATGTTTAGGGGGGGGTCGCATTCAGCGTTCTTCAAGACTTGAATGCATGTCTTGAATGGATAAAGACTTAAATATGGGTCACTTTTTGATGGGTCTAGACAGAGGCTATTGGTTAAGGTTTTGCAAAGACCTTAATTATCTTTGTAACCAATCAACAATTTATAATGTAAAGGAGTAAGGCATTTAGAAGAAAAAAAAACCATATTTAGTTACATAACTGAATTTATAAACACATTTCTGCTGTTTCTAGGCCTAGATTGACCATAAAACACACAGGGCAAATGCCTAATGGGACAGAATGCTTCCAACACAAATGTAGCATGTAAGAGGGCCTACAATGCTGTTAAGATGACTGGTCCTGCACTTAACAACTTGCTAAGATGGTTATAGGCACAAAATGTTCAGGATTTAGGAAGAAAATGGATAGAAAGTGGGTAGAGTTCCATTAACATAAGTGGAATCTAGATGGGAAGTACTCTTGACTTCCTTCATCTGCACCTGCCCCCCTAAGAAAATGTTGCTTTAGGCACGTACCTAGTGGGAAGAACAGGTAGACTCTGTCAACAGGTAGACTTCCTCCACCAACGTGACTCAGGTGATGTCGCTCAACATTTTTGTAATCCAAGGCACATATTCTGTGGACAAAATACATATTGCTATTTGTGTTAGAAAGCAAGCACAGCTATATTTTTGGCACATAATTTGTTGGATGTTAGCGGAAAACAACTGCGATAACATTTTTAGAGTAATCCAAGTGAAATATTTTTACAGGTAGGCTACAGTCCCAGTATAAGCCAATAATAAATCCCTAAAAAAAGATCACAGTGGGAACTAAATACCCCCAAATAAATGACAGAACTCAAAGGGGATCAACCATACATTGCAATTAAATGTTTATTATTATGTTACTTCAAAAAGCCCAGATCAAATGCACATTTTGTTAGAACAAGGTCAAACTCCTCAGTAGACAGCCCATTCTAACATTATTTCGTAGCTAAAAGTATCTTAATTTAAATATACCGCTACATTATGTAGCATACCAAGTTGCGTATGTTTTCTCCAAACTCTATTGTATAGTAAAAAATTCTTCCCTGCGAATTTACATTTGAATAAGAATATGGTTTCAGAGGAATGCCAAGTACACAAAAAACTATATAAATTGTGTGAGCATAGTAACTGATATGGAATTACATTTGACCACCTGAGGATTAAAAAGGGACTTTATTTTCACACCCTTTAGTATCATATTTTTTATTTATTAACCAAAACACCTTATAGAGTGTAGTTTTTTCCCCCAGTAATCACGTTTTGGATATATTTCATCTTAAATTTTAACCACCAAAAAACTCCACCAAATCCGACAAATATCATAATTACATTGGCTTATTTAGTAGATAGGGTATGTAAAATGTAGTAAAAGTGTTAGAGATGCTTTAAATTTAGTTTTTCACACTTGTATTTATGGTGTCACAAGTGCACATCATGTACTATCTGCCTGTTTTTTGGCAACAAAAATAAACAAAAGAAACTCACAAAAATGTTAACAACATCAGACACACTAAATTAAAGCAGGCATATGACCATCATCTGGTTGCAGAACTGTAGAGATCTGATGGCTTGGCCAAATCAGGGGTGGACTGACCCATCGAGCACTCGGGCATGGACCGAGAGCCTGCAAGGGTCGGGGGACCCGCGAGGGTCAGGGTGGGGTCTGCAAGAGCAGGGCCGGTTAGGGTGAGATCATGGATCTTATATGCACTTATGTGAGAACTTATGTGAACATGAATGTCTTTGTATATGTGCATGTAAACATGAATGTCTATGTATAAGTGTGTGAGCATGAACGTCTATTTATTCGTATATTTCTGCATGAATGTCTGTGTGTAGGTGTATTTGAGCATGAGTGTCTATGTATGTGTATGCTCCATTGTCAAAGCATTCCTGGGTGTACATGTACTGAAATGGACACAAAGCTT
Organism: Sceloporus occidentalis; assembly: GCA_023333645.1. Lineage (NCBI taxonomy): Eukaryota > Metazoa > Chordata > Lepidosauria > Squamata > Phrynosomatidae > Sceloporus > Sceloporus occidentalis. The sequence continues at coordinate 5,295,627 of JALMGF010000031.1, forward strand.
TAGGCATCTGGCAAGTCAAGTCTAAGGTCATTTTAAAGACAGAAAATAAAGATTACAAAAATTCTCATATATGACCATAACAGTGTTTATTTAAATGTCTCAGTAAATATTAAGATTCAAGAAGCAGTACGTATTACATGAACTGCATGAAGTGTCTGAATCAATTCAGTGCTATATAATTAAAATCTAGGAATAAAGTAGATTTATTGCTAATGGATCTACCATTTGATTACACATTTATTCAACAAAATGTTTAATGATAATGCACATCAGATGTACATTTGAAAGTCCAGCTGCAGGAAATATGCTTTTCTATCCCAGCAAATGAGATTCATCAGGTGTTGATGGAATGAATAGTGATATGGTTGTGTGGACATCAAAGCTGTCCATCGGCTAGAACAAATCCTGTCTTGCAGTAAAGCAGAACAATATCATACATATGTGATGCCCAGCGGCGGGGGCGGGCTGGGCCGGGGGGCAGGGGGGCAATTGCCCCCCAGGCCGCCCTAAATCCGGGCCGGTGGGCCGGACGGACGACCGGCAGACTAGCATTCAATGCGGCTGCGGCCGCAAAGTTAAAAACTAAGCGGCCGCGAGCAGGATTGAATGCGGCCGTCATGCGTACCTGGGGGGGGGGGGAGGTGGGCGGTCCGCCCCGGCTGCCGCTCATCTGAGGGGTGCCACCATGCCGGCACGCCTCCAGAAACGATGCGCGCGGCAACTGTGGCTGTGCGCCGGGACTTGATGTCAAATCCCGGCGCACAACACTGAAGCCACGCCCACCGTCTGCCGCACTCAGTACACCGGAAGGACAGGAAAAAGAAGAAGAAGAAGAAGAGGAGGAGGAGGAAAAGTGAGAGTGAAAGAAGAAAAGGTAGGAGAGAGTGGATTAGTAAGTGTGTGAGAGTGATGGGTGTTATGCTGAATGTTTGTGAATGAGGGTTCCAGATAGCATGGATGTGTACGTGTTGGGGGATAGCTTGGCATAGGGAGTCCGTAATCACATTCCTTTCATGCCCAGATTCCAGCATGTAGTAGCTGCCTAGGCATGATAGGAGTGTGATTGCTGTTATAAATAATTTTTTGGTCCAACTTCGGTGTGTTAACACTTTTATTGGACAGAATAATTCAATGACAGTATTAATATATATATATATATATATATATATATATAATTGCAAACAGCAATCACACTCCTATCATACTAAGTCAGCCATCACATGCTAGAACCTGGGCATGATAGGATTGTGATTGTTGTTATATATATGTGTATATATATATATGTTAATATTGTTGTTGATTTTTTTGTCTAATTTTGGTGTTACTTTTAATAAAGTATTTTAAAGTTTTTTTTGTTTTTTTTTCAGTTTTGGCCAAGTGAATGCTGAATTTTTAGTTTCAGTCCAGAATTTTCATTTCGGTGCATCCCTACTATATACTATGCCAGTCACTAAAGTGGTAGGCCTACACCACATCAATGTTTGGCTTAATATATAGTGATAGGGGTTGTCAGTGTCTGGCTCAATGTATAGGCACACATTGACGGTGGTACTGCATAATCCCTAAGCATATAATGATAACAAATATGCTGTACCCCTGTCAATGTTTGCCTAACCATAGAAACTATGCAGTTTTAAAGTGTGTGTGTGTGTGGGGGGGGGGGTGCCACATACAGGGTCTGCCACAGGTGCCAAATACTCTAGGTACGCCCCTGCATCATGCGGCAGTCAGACCCAACGGCCATGCCTCAGCTCCTCTTCCCACGTCTTAAAAGGGGTGTGATGAAGAGCTGAGGCATGCGGTGCGTGCACGCCGGCCACTTTAATTTCATTAGGCGCTGGTGATGTGACTGCCGCACGACGGCCGCTTTCAATGTCGCTCGCAGCCGCTTTGATGGTGCAATGGGCCAGTTGACTAGACTTGCCCCCAGGCCTTAGGCTGCCAGCCCTCCCCTGCCCAGCGGGCAGACATTTTTTCATGTTAAAAACATTATAGGTTCTACTTTTCAAAAAGATCCATGGGAGGGCTTGCACCTTCTGGACAGAGGAAAGACAACTTAAGTGGACTTCTCCCAATCCCACAATTAACACAAACCAACATACACACAAATATTATTTATTATTTTTTTCAACCACTTGCACAGAGTCTGTCTTCAAGCAGCTAGCACACGTTGCAAGCCAATCCAATTCTGTATGAGCTCTGAGGCCAATTGCCTCCCATGGGCCACTGCGCTCCTGAACATTCATACAAATATGTTACTTATCAAGGTGATTTTCTTGAATTAAAAAGTAAAGTCTTACCTCCTTTTTTTCTGGAAGCTTTGAATTTTGCTAGGTATCGGTGTATCACAGTGTTTTATAGCCCCCAAATTCACACTCAAAGTCTATACAAAACAATCACATCATTTAATTTATCAACCAATTTTATTGAGACATTATTCTTCTTTTCTCACACCTAGGTCATAAATATTTGTGTCCTTCTCTGATATTTTCAAATACGATTGTTCATTTACCAAGTTAACTAAGCATTAATGTTTGCATCTCTACAAGATTCCAACAAAAGGAGCCTATTTATATTAAAACAGATTAAGTCAGTTGCCTCACTTTATTAATATCCTGAGAAAACCATCTTGTGAGTCAGAGATCACTGGAGTTGATTAATCTTGGCCTGAAGTCACAATGCAAGTTATGAAATGTTTTATTTTGTTGGTTGACATCTGGTGTTTACTAGCTTGCTTTAGCCCTCCTCCCACATTAAAAACGCAGCTGTTTAACCCATTCCTGTTCTGTGCCATTGGGATAGCATCAATAGTGTAATAACCACAGTCACAGGGGTTGCAGCTGTGACCAGGCTCACACCTTATATCTCTGGCACTCATATACTGTTGCGTCCCTGCTTCTCTGTGCTAGTCCCATGCCGTTTGGGGGAACAGGCAAGATATTTGGCAAAGATGGAACATGTAAGCTGTTTGGTGGCACTGACAAGCTTTGTGGACAAACATACACACATATATTCAACCACCTAGCACAGAGTCTCTCTTCACAGCTTGCACATGTTCCAAGCCAATCCAATTAAGTATTCGGGAACAGGCTGGCCCAATTGAGAACAACACTGTAGAAGAATCGGTATGGGCTTGGGGGCCAATTGCCTTGTGCCTGTGCAATTCTTTGCCCTAAACAGCCAGCCCGTGCCATCTTTGCCCCAAACAGCCACCATGTGCCATGCTTGCCTCAAACAGCCTCCCAGTGGCATGCTTGTCCCAAACAGCCTGCCTGTACCATCTGTGCCATGCTTACCACAAACAGCCTTCCGGTGCCATCTTTGCCCCCTCCACTTCACTCATTCACAGATAATTATTCACAAATACTCATTCAATCAGTCATTCACACATGCTTATTCATTCACTCATTCACACATACTCATTCATATGGCGGCACTGCTGCCTAGGTATACATGATAGTGTCTGTCTGTGTATGTGTCTGTCCGGGTATACAAGTGTGTGTGTCTGGGTATGTTAGCGTGTGTCTGCCTGGGTATGTTAGTGTGTGTCTGCCTGGGTATGTATTTGTGTGTCTCCCAGGGTATGTATGTATATTGGTGTGTGTCTGTGTAGTCTCTTTGTTTGGGTTTATGCGGCTGTCTGGGAATGTATGTTACTGTCTGTCTGGTTTACGTATGTTAGTGTCTGCCTGCATATTCATGTATATCACCCTGGATATGTTAATATGTGTCTGTTTGGTTGTGTTAGTTTAAGTATCTGGGTATGTTGGTGTGGGTGTCTGGTTGTGTATGTTAGTGTGTGCATGTTTGTTAGTTTCGAGTGTCTGTGTGTGTTAGTGGTGAGTGTCTAGTTATGTTGGTGTGAGTGTCTGTGTGCGTGCGTTAGTGTAAGTGTCTGGATGTGTGTGCATGGTTGTATATTAGTGAGAGTGCCACTCCCGAGGTGAGGCCATGGATCTGCCCCCTGAAGCGAGATGGAAGCCTCACACTCCCACCTGAGAACCTCATCAAGGAAGTGATGGGAGAAAGGGGACAGATAGTAAGAAAATGGAGAGATAAACAGAAAATTATAGAAAGAAGAGAGATAGGGAAAAAGGGGAGCGATAAAGTAAAACGACATAGAGGAGATGAAGAGAGGAGAGATACCGTATTGGCTCGGATATAGGCCGCACTTTTTCCCCCCACTTTAAGTCTTTAAAGTGGGGGTGCGGCCTATATTCGGGGTCTAGCGCCCTACGCCCGGGACATGCAGTCCCGGGCGCCGGGCAGGCAGCTGGGTTAGGATACAGATCCCCCGCCGCGGTGCAGGGGACCTGCATCCTACTCCCCGATACGCTCAGACAGCCTCCCCTGCCAGCACTTCCCACGGGGGGGGGTGCCGGCACGGGAGGTTGTCTAAGCGCATCGTGCGGTTGTCTAACCGCACGATGTGTTTTACCTCTGGCCCCCCGCCTGACTTACCGGAGCAGACTCCCGGGTGTCTTGCGGGGCCGGCGGGGGACATCTACGCAATACGCGTATACAACTTCCGGTGCCGGCACATCCGGCACCGGAAGTTGTATACGCGTATTGCGTAGATGTCCCCCGCCGGCCTCGCAAGACACCCGGGAGTCAGCTCCGGTAAGTCGGGGGGCAGAGGAGGACAGTGGCAGCATATCTCGGGGGGCAGAGGAAGACAGTGGCAGCATATCTCGGGGAGGGAGGAGGACAGTGGCAGCATATCTCGGGAGGGGGGACGGACAGTGGTAGCATATCTCGGGGAGGGAGGACAGTGACAGCATATCTCGGGGGGGGGCAGAGTGGCAGCATGTTTTTTTGGTGCTTTTTTAAAGAAAAAAACGTTTTCTTTAAAAAAGCACCAAACTTTTAGGGTGCGGCCTATATACGGGGGCGGCCTATATCCGAGCCAATACGGTAAATAGAAAAGGGAGAGATGAGATGAAAGATGGGGAAAAGGGGTTAATGTGAAAAGAGAGATAACAAGAGATGGGAGGTGAGATAAAGAGAAATGTGAGAAATTAGATAAAAAAGAAGAGCTAATGAGAATGAGGGAATCAAAGAAAAGAGGAGAAATAAAAGACATAAGTGGAGGTCGGGAAAAATGCGAGATAAAGACAGATTGTAGGATATCTGGGTACTCTGGAGCTAGTCCTATGTGTGCAATCTAGGTGCTAGGCCATCAATGCAGGTGGGGGTCATGTGTATGATGTGCTTATACGACTCCAGCCCCAATGGTGGAATACAAGGATGGACCGGCGGCAAAATGAGTTTTTGCCTAGGGTGACAAAAATCCTTGCGCCAGCCCCGAAATATGTAGGAAGAAAAAAAAATCACTTAAAGTAAATATGGCTATTTTTTTTTACTGTACAAAAAAAGTAGATTGTGGTCAATATATATGAAATCTGGGACTTTGTCGGTGTAGTCAATGAATATGCTGTATGAAGCTGTCGGCCAGTTTAGCACTGAAAGCGTTAAACTTGGTGTTTGAAGCCCCGAATTGCACTGACAGTTGTTTGATTTAACATGCCCTCTCAGGAAAAGTCACAGCTACAGGCAACTAAAGAGATTTAAAGGCATGCATTCTTGGAAAGCAAGAGAATAAGATGCTGAAAGGTATTGTATGCCCCCAATATAGTTGAGCAGCTTGCAGAGTCCGGGTTGCCCTTAAAGCACACAGCATTGTGTTATCTTAACCTTGGTAGAATTTACCGACATCCGTGTCAGCTATTATGCCAGCACTCCCTTATACTATTTGTAGACATGGGTTTCAACAGTCAGCCTGCAATTCTTTGGTCTTACTTGAAATACTGAATGCAAGGCTCATAGGTTTACCCCCTTGTTCTCCTTGCAAGAATGTTATTATTAAAGTAAAAAGAACTGTACAGCTACATATAACAAATACAAAAAAAATAAGCTTTGTACCTGCTCTACTACAAGTAATATAATATGTGTCTTGGAACAAACACGAGCGTAACCAGTTTGTATAGAAAGAAAATGCCTATTTCTTATGAAGTGTTGTCTGAATTTGTCGAGTAAGATATATAAAGATATATGTAAAGATAAAGATGAGTGCAAAAATCTTCCAACTGTAGTCCAATGATTATACGTTATTTCTTTTGATATTTTTGTAAGCCATCACAAGTGCTATTCATAGAAAAAATTATAGTACATGGAAGTTTTAAAAGGTCTCTTGTTGAAGTGTTCTATCATACTAGGAAGTCAAAGCAGGAAGGCAATAATTTGCTTTAATGCATTAGCTCTGCACATGACTTAAGAGATGAAAAAAAGCACCTGACACTACGTGGAGATACATATGCAGAGAAATGCTACATCTCAAACTGTATTTCTAAGATGCAAGACCACATACCCCCCCCCCAGCCCAGGGAAGCTAAACTTGGGAAGTAGGGCATCAGCCAGAGACTCCAGGTGACACAGAATTCCCAGACATGATAATGACTGAATTTGAATCAGGGGCGTACCTAGAGTATTTGGCATCCAGCATGTCACCTTGTGCCCCCTCCACACTGGGAAAATGTAAAAACACTCTCACTCACTCTCTCAATGTCTCCCTACTTTCTCTTGCCTCTTTTTCTTCTGTCTTCTTTCTTCGTCCGCTCCACCCCGTGTCTTCTTTCTTCGTCGGCTTCTCCATGAACCAGGCATCCCGGTCCGCCTCTGCAAAAGGACGGAGCCTCTGGGCAAAATGCAGAGGTCAGGGCCGGCAGACAGGGTTCATAAACGTGTATCAAAGCAGAGGTAAAATTCCAGGAAATCAGGCATATAATTCTAGCACATCCAGCAGCAAAAAAGCACAACCAGATACTGGGCTGGAGGTGAAGCTGATCTTTAAAGCCTGATGACGCGGCAAGGTGAGGGAGACAGCGTTCAGTCCATAATCGAATGAGGTGATGACACATCAGTGAGTTTAAGTCCTCCCAGGCCTCTTAAAGGGGTCGGCCAGGACTTGCGGTCTGTGGGACTCTGGGTAATGCCTGACAGAAACGTATAAGAGAAGCTATATTACTCATTTGTATAGGTGAAAAATTACACATGTGGTTTTTCAATGACAGGTGTATTTTAATACCAAACTTTAATGCCTGATAAAATTACTTTCTTGACAACAATAATAAGCTTGGACTGTACTGTATATTAAGTAAGTATTAGATGAGCTTGCAAACTAGCAGGACATATTGTTATTTAATGCGTATGTTCTTTACATTCAAGCTTGTATCACAGAGCGATAATTGAATTTATATTATAAATATAAATTTGTGCAGTGTGCACAAAAACTATAGTCAGCAAACAGCAGACTAATAACCTAGGAACTCTAGTAGAAAATATAACTAGAATACATACAGCTGGTATTTCTATGGCTTGCACATCTGAACAGCACAATGATGCTGTTACCTTTAGAAGGCATGCACATGTGTTATGGAAAAAAGAAATGTCTTTCTTCTCACAAACACTTGTGGATAGATTCCTCGCTAATGAACTCATGGTGTTTATATGTGTGTTAAGACTACAAAACAAACTCTGTAGCTGGAAAAATACCACCAATCAAATAAGTATTTGCAGCTTACATGAAGAGGCCACATGTTCCAGCATTCCACAGGAGTCACAGTATGTATGAGGCTATCTATGACAGCAAGACGAATAGGAAGTATCTCCCAACTCAGATGATTGGACAGGAAAACTGAATAACGACACATATAGGGCCCTTGCTTTCCTCAGCCAGTCAGTCTTTTTCTTGTCCACTCAATCTGTCATTGGCTGGGGGGTCTCCGTCTTTGCCTGGGGAGCCTCTCTCCCCTGGAAGCCCTCAACACACATCTCCTATGGTAAGGAGTCTGCCTGAGGGATCCCACCTCCAATCCTGGCAATTAGGGAGTGAACCTTAAGGTTTTTCATGTCTCTCTGCTGGTCCCTGGTAGCAATTTTCTGCTCTTCCTTGTTGCTCGTGGCACACTATGACTCCATCGCACCATCAGTCTCTTCGTTGTTGCCAGTCTTCCTGGATTGTTTTAGATTTTGTGAGATTCATGTAAAAATATTTTTAGGTATTAATTGATTTTGCTATATGTACACATATAATATGCGCATTTGCATATGCGACATTCCTGATAGCTGGACTATTATGACACATAAAGCACTTTATTCTATTTGTGTTTTTCTGGGTAGGACTTCTCTATTGGGTCTATTCACTGATCGTAAATAAACTGATTGTTTACAGAAGACTTGTGGTTTCAACTCTCTAACATCACCATTCTTTATGAAAGGCCAACACAGGTTTCTTAAGCAAGAAGCTCTGAGCTGACCGGATATAATGCATTATTAAATCTGTAAGGAGACTGAAGAAATCTGACAGATATAACTATATATAGTATTAGACTTGGGTGCCGGCCAACTCTTCATGTTCGTCTTCGTGTTCGCCTTTGTGGGGGGAAAAATCTTCGTATTCCAGGAATATTCGCCCGTTCCTGTCTTCTGTTCGTACGAGCAACCTGTACTTCATTGGTTGATGGCAGACGAGACTTTTAAAATCCTTGCCCAGCAACTTGGCCGGCAGACACCACTGGTCTCCCTGCTGCAAGAGTTAAAAGTCCATACGAACGACCACTAAAGTCGCTTGTACAGAACTGTTGTAGCAGGGAGACCAGTGGTCTCTGCCGGCCAAGTTAACCCCTGACGGCAAATCTACGGATTTCCGCTCCCGTTATCTCCCCAGCATTGCAGAGGTTAACGGGAGCAGAAATCCGTCAACCCCTGCGATGCTGCCGAGATAAGGTAGGCTAGATGGGAAAGGGACCAGGGAGATTAGTAGACGAAGATGAAGACTACCACGAAGATTCTTTCTGTTGTCTGTCTTCGTCTTCGTGTACGTTTTACCGCCGCTATCTTTGCTTCTTCGTTTCTTCGGGACGAACATAAAAACGCACTCTTCGTGTTCGGTTTCGTGCTCGCCCGAAGACAAATACACAAGTCTACTATATATTATACTGGGCCAGCCAAACTCTTCCTGCCTCTGAAGGTCACTGGGATTGAACCCACATATAGTGAATTTAAGGAGCTGAAACCATGTTCTTGACAACTCTTTAGGGAATGAGTCTCCCTCCACATGCTCAAGGCCTGAGTTTAAGGCAGCCAGTTCAGACCTGCACCCTCTTTGGGGTTCGACTCATTGGAGCTATGCATAAAAGACAATTGTCTTAAATCTTATAGGAATTAACTCCACTATTTATTATTATAACTATAACCTCTTCACTCTCATCTTGCAGTTCTTTTGTTATCTTTCCTATATGTATTTTAATTTGTTCTTATCATACAATATTAATGACTGATCAGATTGGTGCAGTTATACTCTCAGGGGGTTTAGTTCTTAAAAACTATACATTATTAAGTACCCTTAACTAAAGGTGTGTTATAATCTCCATTGGTAGGTATTTCCTAGGGTGGGTAAATAGAAATATTTTCAAACATACTGATTTTAGTACCTATGTTCATTTAAGCTAGGTTTTGTTTGTAAAAACTATTGCTAAAGAGAACTGGGCAAAATGTTCCATATTAAAACATGTCATAAAAGAGTAGAATGGAATACACATAGACAACAAAAAATAGCTGTTTCTTTAAGATACTTAGCTACATATTTCATATAAAGAAAGCAGAATGAAAGTTCTGCAGTTTTTTCTCAGTGGCGGCCAATGACAAACCCAATCATGCTCTGCCAGCTCTAGAATGGGAAACTGCTAAAGCGGCACTTCCAACACAGCACTGTGAGTGGCATAGGGCTCCACAGGTGGCTGAGCTGAGACCTACCAAAGAGCACTAAACGACATATAAGTTTTACAGAAAGAACATAAATTCAGAAACTTTACACATGTATGCTAAGACACAGGCTATCTATAGAATAGAGGATTAAACAAAAATAATACATCTTAATATCTCCTACATAAAATAGCTTGGCATTCGGTGTTATGAGGGCTTCTATACCCAAATCATTGTACAATGCAGAAAGGTGTGTGGTGTACCTCCTGTGCCATGGGCTTTGAGTTCGGTTAATGCATTAAAAAAATGGTGATGTCTTTTCAGTCGGCCAATAAAAGAGACAGGCTCACCAACCTGACCTTCTAAAAATCACCACATGGAACGGAGGTTTAAGACGCACTACAGTTTGCCTCTTTAATGTAAATTTACATTGTTTGGTGGTGTACTAGAAAAGCACATTGGTTGTATTTCGGGAATTTTGAATGTAAATTCCAACAATTTCAAGTGTCATAAAAAATAATGAACCATTTTATATATATACTGTATTTGCTCGATTATAAGACGACTCTGATTATAAGACGACCCCCCAAATCTGAATATCAATTTAGGAAAAAAAGAAAAAGCCTGAATATAAGACGACCCTATAGGAAAAAAGTTTTACCAGTAAATGTTAATTCATCTAAACTATTTTTTTTTTAATAAAAGCTATGATTGAGAAAAATATTTTGGTTTTATTTCCTTCTATTTTCCAACCTGCCCCCCCAGTTATGCACATCTGCCCTAGAAATGCCTTATACCCCCTATATGCCACTGTGCCCCATGATATGCCTTTTAACCCTCTAAATGCCACTGTGCCCCATGATATGCCTTTTAACCCTATATGCCACTGTGCCCCATGATATGCCTTTTGACCCCCTATGTGCCACTCTGCCTCCAGAAATGCCTTATACCCCTATATGCCACTCTGGCATTTAGAGGGTTAAAAGGCATATTATGGGGAAGAGTGGCATATAAGGAGGTTTAAGGCATTCAGGAGGCAGAGTGGCGTATAGGGGGTTAAAAAGGCATTTCTGGAGGCAGAGTGGCATTAAGGGGTTAAAAGGCATTTCACAGAGCACTCTGCCTCCAGAAATGCATTATGCCCCCCATTTAACACTCCCCCCCCCATACCGGTGCTTCTGACTTCCCTGTCATGTAACCGGGGCAGCGTGTAGATCCCACGCACTTACGCTGCAGCCGGAAGGAGGCGTGGCTAGCAGCGGGGGTTGTCTGCGTCCATCGCGGAGACCTTCCCCGACTGTCAGAGATCAGAGTTCCCCCACTGACAGCTGGGGAAGGTCTGCGCGATGGACGCAGACAACCCCGCTGCTAGCCACACCTCCTTCCTGCTGCAGCGGAAGTTGTATACGCGAATCGCGTAGACATCTACACGCTGCCCCAGCTACACACCGGGGACTCAGAAGTACCGGTAAGTGGGGCGGGGGGGTGGGGAGACAGGAGGATCCAGGTCCCCTGCAGCTGCGGGGGATCTGGATCTTAGTCGTCTCATAGTCAGACCTATTTGAGGTCTGATTATAAGACGACCCCGATCATAAGACGAGGGGTATTTTTCAGAGCATTTGCTCTGAAAAAAAACCTCGTCTTATAATCGAGCAAATACGGTATATATATATATATATAATGGATTAGGGTTGAGTGTAAACACCATTATGTATAACAAATGGTGCAAAAACGAGGATTGGAGTTAGGTGCATTTGATACTTACGGTACTTTCTCACTTATTCTATTTAATAGCAGGACCTCTTGTATGGTTCCATTAGTGTAGTGTTCAAGGGTTAACTATAGATAAAAGTATTGCAAATATTTTGTTGATCATTATAGGAGGATGTATTAAGAAATTGATTGGCAGGGGTCCACACACAAATTTAAGATGTCATGGAACTTGTCAATGCACCATGAACACTACTTAATTACATGGGACGGGCATCAATTTGCCACTCCAATGACCACATGCCCCCTCTACTCATAAGAAAATGCACAGGTGATTTTCATGCAATCTTGAACTATACATTTCCCAAAAGCAATCACTGTTAAAATACAAATCTTGATCCCTGGTAAGTAACACACCCTTTGGTACAACATTGACATTGGTAGGTTCATAGGGATCAGTTGTAAAAAGAAATGATGGATGCTCAGAAGCCTCTAGCAGACATCATGCTGAATTTTAATAGTTACAGGAATACTGCCAGCTAGTATACCAGCTTACTTTGTAACAGAAATACATAGATTTCAAAAGGACTCCAGGGATATAGCGACTGCTTCCCAAGAATAGTGATTCAACCATGGTTGGAAATGGATGAAGGAGGTCTTTCTCATTACATGCAGAGACAACATAGTCATATAACAGATTATAAAAAGTACCTTGAATACATTCAATCTATATGGCTAAAAAAATATACTAGCCTAAATAGATTTAAAAATTCCCATAATACTTTTATTTGCCTAATTTTAAATTCAGAGCCGGTTTACTGTAATTAACATAGTTATTGGGATCTCGTTCTGTGCAAGTTTTTACTCGTCCCTAAAAAACATTTTCCTAATTTTTGGAATTGACGAATTCCAGATTATTTTTATCCTGCAGGTGGCGCCAGGTTGTAGGATTTCAGCATCTAGGACGATAAGGAGTGTGAGAGTGCTGCGTTGACAGTCACCAACAGCAATTTGATTTAACAAGCAAACATGCCTTCTATCAATCTAAATAGCAGGTCTCTTTCCAGCCCTGCTAACTCAGAAAAGCCAACTTGTTGTTGCTTTTTTCAATTGACTCCTACACCCAGCAATTAGGGATAATTGAGACACGAGCTATGAAAATGTAATTTTATGAGCTGTAACCCAAGGTAGAATTGTATAATGAATTATGTGCGCTGCTATGCCCTTCCGTGTGTGGATAACAACGCGTCGACAAAACAAACCTTTATGTTCAGGAGGTTCTTACTGGGTGATCAAAGAAATTGTAACTAGTTCTGGACATGTATATAGTGAGCCTCTCAATTTATGGCATTTATTAGCAAACAAAACTGTGTGTTTCTTTTGCATCATAAAGATCACATAATAGGATACTATATCATAAAAACAGACCCTCGGCTTTCACATCTTTTTTAATACAATATGCAGTTGCAAAATAAGGAGCAATGTTTACTGACAAATGTCTTCAACCTAAAACTGAAGAGAAAAAAAGTGTATATGAGCTTCTGGCTTATAAAGGAAAAGACATATTGATTTTTAGGCATTTTTTCTGTTCACAAAGAGAGAGAGAGAGAGAGAATGGAGTCTTGGGAAATAAGCCCCCTACCCAATTCTGTATTATTTTCAGTAATGTAAAAAACATTCTGTATTTATGTGTGTACTGGAGCTTAAGTGTGTAATTTCCAGTCTCTTGGGCAATTTTATCTGAAAAGATACTTAACCGTGTTTCTGGCTGTTTGGCATAATTGGGGTATTTGAAGGCATCTCATGCCCACGGAACCTCTAAACTGTTGCAATTTCACAACAGCAAACAATGGCAGGTTTCTACATGAAAGTTTTTAAAGTCATGTCTTATAATACTTTCTCAGTGTCCCCTATACCTCAAAGTCAGTTCTTCATGATGACAAATATTCGCAACCCATCGGGTTCCACTGTGATAGGTTCCAGCCCATAAGGTGATGTCTTCATTGCCACCAGGAAAATTAATGAAAAAAGTGATGGACAAGCTGTAGATATAACAAAAACAAGAGTGGCTGGACTGGGATTTGGAATCAGTCTAATTATTTCCAACCAAGCACAAAGTTAGCCCAGTGTTTGTAGCCCACCGGACATTGTTTGGGTCTTTTTATTAACGGTCCCTCTCGGTATGCTAAATGGACAAGTAGAGATCATAATGAAAGCAGTTCGGGAATAAAATGAAAGAGAAAGTCTAGATCTCTTCTAAAACATATTCTGGACCTTCTACGGTAGTATTCTCTTGCTTTTATAAGGAGAAGGATAGACGTAATGATAAAATATATTTAATTATAATATTTAACCAGTACCCCCATTTAATGTCCCATTGTGTGTATTACTGGAGTCTTGTATATGAATTGTGGATTGTCCATTCTTATTGACCCTTTACATGATATAAATTGTCTTCTTCAAAGGTGTTCAGATTGCACATGCATATAGACCCTAGTGGTCCTTACCCTGTGAGACAACCTTCATGAAAACTTCAGCTGTCTGCCATAATACCAGATGCTTTGGAGCTTTATAATTGAAATGTATATACTCCTATGCATAAAGCATGATTCTATAATAGAATTATAGACAGAGAAGTACCACTAAATACTTACAATTAGCCTGGTATCTTGAGCGCGTTAACACATGGGCAAGTTATTGATCCAGGAAAATAAACAAATGGAATGTATTGGTGTCAGGAAGAGTAAAATATTTTTCCCTGGTGAAAAGATAATAGGAAAATGTAGCACTGAAGATTTTGTTTGATTTTCTGTGGATCAATAATAATAGAAATATAACTATCTTGGTCAGTAAAAGAAATTGTGTTAAATGATATGGACACATCTGGTTTTCCATTATCAAAAAAAGTGCTGCTCAAGTAGAAAATTCAGGCTACATTTTGGTTCAGAGGCTCTGGAGATTAACAACCTGAAAAGTGTTTTCATGTATTAGATGATGGAGAGTCTTCATCTGTAGAACCTACTGGCAAATTAAGTAATTAAGACATTTATAATAGGGAAACTATATTCTGGAAAAATCAAGTAGTTCATAATCTCCACCACTCCAAGGGCAACTGGACCACAAGAATATCAAACATCAAACAAAGATCGTTTCTTTAAAATGACAAATTTGCTGTTGGTGGTAAAAATATTTTTTTTTGTCTTACTTTTAAAAACTAATATTGCTGGATATATGTCCTCTATATTTTAAGCTCATTTGAGAAGGGCCCTCCTAACCTGTTGTTTTTGTATTGTTGTTATATACTACTTGATATGTGCTGTCTATCCATTGTACAACACTACTGATGGTGCTATATAAAATAATAATAATAATAATAATAATAATAATAATAATAATAAATAATAATAATGATATGGCTGGTGAAGTCTCCGTAATGGAGATGAAGTTTGTTGGTGAAAACAATATTTCAGTATTAAAACTTTGCCATGCAGAGTTCTAAAGATTTTACCCATGCAACTGTTTTACACACAAAAAGCATGATGCTTCACACTAATCTAATCAAATCTAATTCACACTATCTAATTGTTGCTAATATCCGTGTATTACTGGCTTTTCACATGTTTCCTGCTCATGTGATATCTGTGATTTTCTGCAAGAAGAAAAAAAAAGATTTAGCCTGCAGTTGTCTATTCATATTGTTATAGGGGGAAGACACAGTTACATGGTCAGTATTCACACAATGTTTTACTGTTTGGGGTACTATGGATTTTTAGGTAATTTAACAATATGTTGGTAAGTTTTTTTGCTGTGTTTCTTAAATACAGTCAAAATATTAAGACCATGCAATTGTTTTATTAAAGAGTCAAATCAATTAAATGACAATACAGTACATCTTATACTTTTGTTTGGTGGCAAAATTGTTTGTGAACAACCCTAACAGAATCCTTAAATTATATGGTGACAGGGTCAGTACCCTCAAGAACAGGTGTGGAGGGTAAAAAAAAAAAAGAGATGATGGTTAACCTATCTCGCGTTTATTGTCTTGTGGGTTCAGGTTAGTTAAAGTTGATGAGTTAAACCCAGTTCTTCATGGGCTGGAAAGGGGCTTGAAATCAGACAGGACAACCTCACAGTTGCCATAAACCATTTTAGGACTCTTTGATGTCACTTTAATACATAATCACATAATTAACCAATAATCTACCAATTTTCTGTCCAGATCTTTTGTCAAGAGACCTTCAAAAATGTGTAACTTGCGCTGTGGATAACTTTCACAATTTATATAGGATGAAGATTACCCCTGCCTGTCAAAACAGATCCACAAACTACTGTGTGACCAGTATACTAGACTTTTGCAGGGCTAGCAAATTTGAATCGGGCAATTTGTTTGTTTAGTTTTTGCCGTATTCATTTTCAAACGACACATTTTGTTTGCTGGCCTTTCACTTCAGACAAAATTCACAGGGTTTTTCCTTTCAAAATTACCGGTACATTCTGTGCAATATTCTCTTTCTCTCTCTCTTCCCTAAACCTGCAGATGAACAAACAAATGGATAATTAAAATTCTGAGATTTAGTTTTTCTTTGCTTTGTTGAGAGTTCCTCCTCTTTTACAGAGATTTGTATGAATGCACAAATCAGGCAACATTTGTGAAAAATTAATTTTATATTAATCCACTAGAAACCATGCACGACCTCTTTATCATTAGCAAGAAGTGCCCACTTGCCAGCATTTGTCTGGGTTCTACATTTTGGAATAGTAGGTTTATCCACAGTTATCATATTCCTAAAGGTGCCCCTTTCCATCAATCCTGATTTCTTGGCTTTCTAATTCCTTTGGTAAACTTTGTCTTTGGTGCTTCTCCTTCTTGAGCACTGCTACCTAATAAAAATTGGAAGAGCTGCCCATAAATACTTCAGTGTAAGTCAGTGTTGAGTCCTCCAGACAGGCTATACAGGTAATTGGCAGTTCCCTTGTGTGGCACGGATTTCATCCTGGTTTCTCTCTAAAAAAAATCAGAGAGGATGATAGCGCTCTTACAAGGTCAGCTTCATGGACGGCATAATTTGTGGCGTGCCCAACTCTTTTCTTTCTCTGCCCTCACCTATTTGTCTTTAAAATGTTTATTTCCAATACATCTCATTAAATAATTTAAACTAATCAAACAAAGATTGATGTAATACTGGTTTCCCATCACTGGCCTTTATTATAAATGCCATGAGCAAGGTCAGTAGTACTGTATGTATCATTCTGTCTGCCTTGCTTATTCCTATGTTACTTATCTCATTGAAATGCAATGCAGAACATGTTGTCACTATATGAATGAACATTAATATTGTTAATAATGTAGATCTTACATAGTCAGCATATCATAAATGTATTAATGTGATTATATTTCCAAAATCTGACAAATTGTTGCAGCGAACTTAACAGTAAAGAAAGGGTATAAATAATTTATTTTCGCTTGATGACCATATAGCACCCTATACTTCAAGTGATTTAATGTAGGTTATGGGCTGTTGCGTAACAATACGTTTTCATGGCAATGTTCCCATTTCTGTAACCCTTCCGAACATAAATATGAGATTTCGAAGTATAGCGTTCTGATGACATTCTAATCTGCTAAGAAATCAGCTCTAGAAATAACAGAGCCGATAACCTCACTTTAATCTGATCATTTCAGTATCCCTTAAAAATCCTGATTATCTCTGTTCAACAGTCTAATTCGTCAGCTGGCACAGTGCTCTGATTTATATTAACTTTGCTGAATAATAAAACAGCCCACGGACTCGTAGTTAGACAATTTTTGATTTTCACACAATAAAGGCAGACAATTGTTTCATTTAAAAATAAAGCCAACGTTTGTAATGTTCCAGCTAGAATGGCAATTAATATTGAACAGAGCAGAGTGCATGTTTCTAAAGAAATACTAATTAAAATATGGTGCACAGATGTAATTAGAAATCCATACCAACCGACAACAGCATTTCCATTTTTGGTTTAATTGTTCCTCAGGATTTCTTTAAACCTTCAATATATCCATACATGATATATGATATATAGTGCTATGATTTCCTACAAATTCACAATTGTAAATATAGAATATAATAAGAGTAATAAATCAGTGTCAGGATGTATGTTGTAAAAGGTTTCTTTCTACTTGCCACTGGATACTTGTTAACATTTTATTTACCTAATATAACCTGTCCCTATTAATTACAGTGAATCGGGATATATAGGCCCATTGAAAGTTTGTTAATTTTGTGCAAGTATTCACAAATCATTCAGTTCCCCAGTCTATAATTGTCCACCATATAACAAAGAACAGAGACCATTATGTAGCACCGGATTTTTAATTTATTAATGTGGTGATTTTTTTTTTTTTAAAAACCTTAGTTTTAGAAGTAAATAAAAAAAGAAGAAAACAATGCTAACAAAAAGAGAATGTACTGGTTAAGTAAAACATTGTACACTGTAGTTTAAATACAGTTATGTGTAATAAAAGGAGGGATGTCTAGACACCACAGAGCTTGGAAGGGTTATGTCTAGAGGAGAAAGGACCTTTAAATGGGACACACTTTTATTTTTTTTTAATAGTAAATTTAAAATGAGGAGAACAGATGAGCCTGTCCCATTACACCAAAAATATTATCCAGTCATTTTTACCCAGGCTAGATTTCTGAAGGCAGGTCCAAAAGTACCTATCGATGTGTGAACGACCCAAACTTGGGTCTCATTATGGCAATGTTAGGCTCCAGTGTGTGAAACTAATGCTACGAGTATTGTGCCTGCATTAAACGACAGCCTCTCTGTCATCAAATCTATGAGAAGGTTTAGATCATTAATTGGGTAGAAATCTGCAAAACCTACTTGTCAAAATGTCTGCAACCAAAGATTTCTCAAAGAAGTCTTCTCTGATTTGTCATGTTGCTGTGGTACCGTACAGAACCTGGAGCACTACACAGCATTCATCTATTTCCCTGAACAAATGACACAGTATGAAATCAGACAGTGATAAAACCTAATAAATACATTTCATGCACTACCTGAAAAAGGGGCTTCCAGCTCGTATCCATCCATCAAGACACAAAGAAGCGTGTTAAGGTACAACTACAAGAGCAGAGAGGGAGAAATAAATACTCCCTTCTAGAGAGAAACAGACACCTTAGTTGTTTATGCGTCACTTCTGATGGAGGGGCTGCAAGTAGTTGATAAGCTATGCATTGCATGGCAATTGACATTGAGAGAAAATGTTAGCCCCTGGTCAGATATAGGTTTCTCAATGAACTGGTTATATGATATCTAAAATAAGGCTATAGATATCAACTTCCAAATAAAACATTCAGTCAATCCGTTGATGTCGTAGAAACATAGACTATGATGACAGATAAGAACCATTCAGCCCATCTAGTCTGCCCATTTTCCTGACTTAAGTCTCAGATCTTAACCAGTCTTCGGTCTCATCTTAGATTCAGGATTGCTTTATGCCTATACCATGCATGTTTAAATTAGACTCGTGCATTCGTCTTCGGGCGAACATGAAAATGAACACGAAGAGTGCGTTTTCGTGTTCGTTCCAAAGACACGCCGAAGAGAAGACAGCGGCGGTAAAACGTAGGCGAAGACGAAGACACACACCACGAAGATCTTCGTGATCGTCTTCGTCTACCACTCTCCCTGGTCCCTTCCCCTTCTAACTTTCCTTTGCATCGCGGCATCGATTATCCCCCTCAGCTAAAAATAAATCTTTGCTGGGACTGAGGCCTGCTGAAGTTTAGCTATTAAAGGGTATGTCCCATGGAATATTGCGGGTTTTAGAGATAACTATATACATTTATATAGTTTAGCATTGCATAAAACCATTTTTTTATCATTTTCAGTAAACCAAGATTATCTGCAGAGCTGGAGGCTTCCGTTGTTAGCCATGTGATGCTTTGGGTGACTTTGCCTGTTTAGACACCACACTGAGTTAATTTTTTATGGCAACAAAAACAAATTTGCAGACTTTCAATAGTCAGCAAGTCAGTGACTGGGTGATTAAGACCGAGACATTCTATTGTTTACCACAAGCTACTATAATAAGGAATCAGGGTGTTTAGATTGGGGTAAAACAACAGAGCTAGAACATACTTAAATGACTTATATGCAACTGTCTGAAAAATATTATGTAAAAACTAGAACTACTTTAAAAAAAACCAAAAAACTGCGCAATGCGTTTGAAAACTCACTTTAATGTGATACTAGTAATAAAAAACATTTGGCCCTTTAAAGTTGTGTGCAGCATTGCTACAGCCTACAGCAAGGTCAGAATTACATGGCACCAACAAAGTTAAAACTCTTCCGCAAATCAGAGACATTCAGTGTTTAATAAAAAATCTAATAAGCCTCAACCGGCCACCGAACATTCATTTGTGACACAAATCTGAGAAATATTTTGCTTTGTATATTATTCTGTAGTATGTAGCATTGTAAGGTAACATTGCTCAAAATGACTTTTGTTTTATTAAGCTTACTTAACCTACAAACCTGTAGTTTATGATTACAACGTAATCTTGTAATTTTTTTTAGACTTCATCTCCTATACGAAAGTCTTACTGTGCTGATTGCTTTATAGAAACATCAATGAATTCCATGTTAACTCCTTTCAGCATAGACCTTCATTAGGCAGATGGTGCCCCAGGAGATTAAGACAGATTTTATCACAGTGTGATAAGTATTTAATATGTTTCTCTAGTATATTGGGGAATTTAACAGTGCATATATATATATATATATATAAAACACTTTCAAAAAGATGGTCAGCACTCCAGGTCTTTAAATTGACAATTTCATTTTATTCAAAGTCCAGTCGACGTTTCAGTCATTACTGACTTTCATCAGGACATATATTTGAACTAAAACAAACACATATTTATAAAAAAATAGCTTGAGAACTCACCAATCTGAAGTGAGTGGGTGTGTGCTGCAATCGGCGTGTCAATGCCATTAGTGAACATGTGTGTAATAACACTGCTCATACCCAGAAGTGCAGTGTAACATTATTGTGTTCCTGTTACTATAGTAACACAGTTTATTCAGTTTGTGCACAATCAGAAATGTTTTAAAATGATGTGAAATATGTTCTGAGGCCCCTAAGAGCTCATTATGTTAAATTTAAAGTGCTTATAATGTGCAATTCTGACAAAGAAAGAGAGAGAAGCTATCAAAACTTTGAGGATGGACAGTAACATAACAATACGACCAGCTGATAAAGGTGGTGGAATTGTCATCCAGAACTATGTGGATTATTCCAAAGAATTGCATACTCAGCTAAATGACAAGCATACGTATACGGAATTAACGGGTGATCCAACTAGAATGGTACAAACCAAGGTGGAGGAGACCCTAAGTACAGGACTGCGCATGGGAATCATTGATATGAAATTGTACGATTACCTGATTAAGAAAGATCCACGTACCCCAATTATTTATAGCTTGCCAAAGATACACAAGCATGCTCAAAGACCACCTGGACGCCCCATCGTCTCGGCGATAGGTGGTGTCCTTGAACCAATAGCGAAATGGCTTGATGCACAATTTAAGGATTCTGTTGAGGCTATCCCCACAATCATAAAAGACACAGGTTCTTTGATACATCAACTGGACTCTATAAATGAGGATCTGCATAACGTCATTTTAATATCCATGGACGTTAGTAGTCTATATACGGTCATCCCTCATGAGGAGGGTGTGGAAGCAATGAGAAGGCTACTCTTAGATTCATCTTTATATCATGGTCCCCCCCTGGAATTTACTTTGGAGTTACTAATGATCACATTACAATACAATTATTTCCGCTTCGAGAATAAATGGTATATACAAAGGTCGGGAACATCGATGGGAGCAGCCATGGCGCCCATGTATGCTAATGCATACATGTATGAAGTAGAAAGACGTACATGGTTAAAAACACATGCAAATAAAATCTTGAGGTATTTTCGATATATCGATGATGTGTTGGTACTATGGAGGGGTACCGTTGAGGAAGCGGAGATGTTTGTTGTGGAGATAAATTCTCTACCAACCCCTATTAAAGTTATTGCTCAAATAAGTTCATCAACTATCAATTATCTTGATTTGTCTATTTACATCGAAAATAATAAACTAAAGTATTCCATGTATAGTAAGCCAACGGATAGAAATACTCTACTACATGCCGAAAGTGCACACCCTAATCATTTGAAAAGATCCTTACCGTATTCACAATTTATTAGAGTGATCAGGAACAATACGGATGAAGATAAGAAACAGGAACAGTTGCAGTTGATGTACAATAAGTTTATGGCAAGAGGTTATACTACCAAGATCTTGACAGCAGCTATGGAAAAAGCTACACAGTCGCATACGAAAGTTGGTAAATCTTTGAATACACAAATGGTATGTACAACCACATACAATGCTGGATCTCAACATTTAACTAGAAGTATTAGGAAGAATTGGAGTATACTCACCTGCGACGCTTCCTTGCCTCAGGCATTCCATCAGGCCCCGCTAATGAGTTACAAGAGACAAAAGAATCTAAGGGACCTCCTGGTACGGACTGACCAGGTAGAGAGCTACTCAGAGGGTCGAAGTAAATTTAAGAATTATGGGAGTGTCAGATGTTTGGGATGCGTCACATGTGGACATATGACTCCAGGTAAAACATTTGCACACCCACATACAGGCAGAGTCTACAACATCAGACATCGGATCACATGCAAGACAGAGTATGTGATCTACAAGATACAGTGTCCCTGTGGCCTTGCATATATAGGCAAAACAGAAACTACTCTAGGTGAGCGTATTAGGGGTCATAGATCCAGTATTCGGGTAGCCTACAGGGATGGGGAGTCTGATAAACCTGTGGCAAAACATTTTTTGGATTTTAAACATCCTCTGACATCCCTCAGGTTTATAGCAATTGACCACGTCCCGGAGTCATTGAGAGGGGGCGACCGTGGAAGGCACCTATTACAGAGAGAAACATACTGGATCTTTCATCTGAAGACAATGTCCCCCTTTGGATTGAATGAAAAGCTCACATATACATCGTTTTTATGAGTTATCTCGCAAACTGTATATAGTTAGTGTCCAATGCCTGTATGCGGCATTTTGGAGTAGGTACTGGGGGAGTAGAACACTGTATGTGACCGATATGTAACCCTTTTATTAAGCTTAGAACGTATTTGTGGATACTGTGGAAAATCATATAGTGTAATGTTTTGTGGTATATGGATGGAGTTATACCAGTAGAGATCTTTTTGATTTAATTGTGGTATCTGGTACTACATTAGACAATAGATACCCATGAGTTAAATTGTGTATTATAGTGTCTTTATGTTGAATTTAGATGTATACATGAATAAGGAACTGTGTTCAATAATAATGGACACACCAAATTATTAAACATGCCCTATATCTATACATATTTGAATTAGGGATTTTGGTAGATTCAAATTCCACTGATTTGTCCATTTAATAATAATGGTGATTTAAAGTGAGTTGGTATTGCATGTTGCATTTGCAGGCACTTTTTTTAGTGCTGCATCTATCGACATGCTTGGTTTTTAATGTGATGTATCTTTGTATTTTAATAATAAAAGTATATAATGTTTTATGTTAGGGGTTAACATTTAGGAACATTTGCACTGTCACTTTAAATTTTGGACTAGTTTAAATTTTGCACATTTGTTATTTGTATTATTTGCAGTTTGCACAATTCATTGCACATTATTGGTACTCTTTGTCAGTATGTCTAGTAAATACCTATATTCACTATATGACATATTGTAGATATATTTAACATTTATAGTTAATCCCCAATTATGTTTGCACATTATAAGCACTTTAAATTTAACATAATGAGCTCTTAGGGGCCTCAGAACATATTTCACATCATTTTAAAACATTTCTGATTGTGCACAAACTGAATAAACTGTGTTACTATAGTAACAGGAACACAATAATGTTACACTGCACTTCTGGGTATGAGCAGTGTTATTACACACATGTTCACTAATGGCATTGACACGCCGATTGCAGCACACACCCACTCACTTCAGATTGGTGAGTTCTCAAGC
The DNA here is from genome assembly GCA_023333645.1 of Sceloporus occidentalis. Lineage (NCBI taxonomy): Eukaryota > Metazoa > Chordata > Lepidosauria > Squamata > Phrynosomatidae > Sceloporus > Sceloporus occidentalis. The sequence continues at coordinate 5,319,200 of JALMGF010000031.1, forward strand.
TATTTTTTTATAAATATGTGTTTGTTTTAGTTCAAATATATGTCCTGATGAAAGTCAGTAATGACTGAAACGTCGACTGGACTTTGAATAAAATGAAATTGTCAATTTAAAGACCTGGAGTGCTGACCATCTTTTTGAAAGTGTTTTATATGGAAACTGCTGGTTACTAGCACCGGGCTTGGAACATTTGGAATGGTGTGCAATGGACTCTGTGAGTAAATATATATATATATATATATATATATAAAGCAAAAACACAGCAGAGAAAAAACAAATTTTTATAGAAAGTGAACTTGAGTTCAAAGTTTGAAAAGTGGTCTTATCACCATAGTAACCAAAGAAATATTTCTATAACATGCTTGAACAGAATGTATGCTGTTCATTTGACAGTTAGGTTAACCATTATATACAGTCTGTGCAAAAGTTTAAGGTGTGTGTGATAAAATGCTTTCAAATAGACATGTTAGCAGATTATTTTTTAGCGTTTACCAGAATGCAAAGCGAGTGAACGTAAATCCAACATACATTTTGCAACCAACACTGTGACTACCCTTTGCCTTCAAAATAGCATCAATTCTTCTAGGTACACTTGCACAAAGTCAAGAACAGCCCCGGAGGGAAAGACGAGGTACTTAAGCCTGGTTTAAGGGGTTAAGGGATGACTAGGCAAAAATTTTGGCACTGAAAGTGTTAAATTAGTGGCACATGCAGGGCCAGTTGAGAGGGGGTAATTACCCTCCCTGAGGGGTATATATTGAAGGGTCTTGCACTACAGGGGCAATTATTTTAAAGTGCATTTTCCCACCCATCCCTCCCCTAATTTTCAGCTTTTTCCGGGTACTCAGGTTTTTTACGCTGGTACGGTGCAGGAGTTAACCATCTAGGTATGGTTACTTGTGGTGCACGGAGGTGTAAGTGCAGGACACTCCAGGGGCATGCGCCCCTGTGAATCGTAGGGTCATGTGACTTCCGCGCTAGGGGACGCCGGCAGTTCCAGCAGGGATACAGGTGGATACGCCCATACCAGCAGGTTACTTATTTGGTTATTAAGTGGTTATTAATTGGTTACAATTGGTTACTATTGGTTATATCGTCATTTTGACGATAAATATTGATATACTGTGTCAAAATGTGTTGTGCTAATAATGGTTGACACTTTGTAAAACATTAATAAAAGTTGAGTGTCGCGGTGCCGTAGTTATTTGCAGTCCGCACCGCGGACAAATAAATTCCATATCTGACGATTAATAAAGTTTTGAAATAAAGAAGTGTCTCTTGTCTTATTTGTAAGAGGGACCAAAACTGGACGCTACTTCACTCAGGGATTTTGTAGGCAAAAAGGTATGTGATCATCAATTTCATATAAAGGTTGACACACAATAATTACCTAAAACAGAAACAGGTTGCGGAAGACACTTTTGTGTCAAAATTCATAAACCATGGCAAGACACAATACAGCAAAAGCCTCTTACAAGCAGAAATGTTAAGACAATCAGTGGTTTCCAGATGTTCAGTCTAAGCTCTTTTGAAGAAGCCCAAACGGGCAACGTTGATTACTGTAGATGCCGTGGTCAGCCAAGGAACCTTAGTGCAGTAGATGAATGACACATGCTATATGATGAATGCTTACTTCCCTTCACACTCAGAAGATCTCCAGCAGACATTCTGTAACAGACAGAAGGTATACCCCAGACCTGATATGAGCACTAAACTATGCAAATATATATATTCCTATATTGGAAGAGTTTAATACCTTGCATTATTATTATTTTTTTCAGAAAATAAACATTAATATTTTTTTATATCTGTATCGGATATAACCTGTAGGCACATACAAAAACATACAAACATTTTGTTTTGGGTCATCCTGTTTTTCTATAACTACATGTAACACTTCTATGTTATATTAACACTTCTTAAATAACAAGCACAACATGATAGAAGCGAGGCATGAAACCGGGTCTGAAACTATAGAGAGGAGTGTATTAAGATTAGGTAATTTATGTCAAGTAGCCCTTATCGGCTAGAAGAGTCAGGGGTATATTTTTCTGCAAATGGTATATTAATTCTACTTGTCATGCTGGTGGACTGCCAGATTCAGTGCATACTGGAAATATCTAATCTAATCTGTTATGCAATATTACAAAAGGACAAGTGTATATTAAACTTGAGAAAACTAACGTATATTTATCAAATGACACTGTTAGTCCAAGTAAGCTTGGTATATGCATAAAGTTATCCTATGAATTAATGGCCCAGTTGGTTCTTTTCTGTTGTCACAATCCGCGTTTCAATTAGTTTAACAGAAAGTGAATACTTTTTCTATATAAAGGAACCGACTTTACCAAATTTACACGGTACAAAAATTATGGTTTGTGTTGATACGAAAACAAAAAAATATAATGGCCACTGCAGTTTCATGCAGCAGCTCTGATTGATGTAATAATAATATAATTATTATTATATACAAATATATTGCGAATTTTAAATGAGTTAAAGCACTCACAATTCATTTTTTTTCATTTTTCATATTTTTCTATGAAGTATTGTAATATTCTCAATGTAGGCTGCAAGTAATCTCACCGTAAAAATTATAGATTTCTGGTTTAAAGATTTATGACTATGAATTTCGCTAGATTGAGGGAAGAAAACAGGGTATGTGTTCTCAGCCTGTGCTTTGAAAGAGAAGGGAGCTGGCTATATGCTAGAGGTTAATCAATTTAGAAGGCAAAAGGGGACACGCACAGACTGGCCATCTGGCACACTGGACAGAATGCCAGTGGCCGTAATGCATACATATGGATACTGCTGCTACAGTGGTCCTGTAGAGGGCACTTTAAGGCTAGTGGCCACCAAATGACGTACATGCAGCCACCAGGGAACCATTGCCCTGTCTACCCTGCTTAATGTTTATTTTTTGTAATTTGCCAGAGATCTTTGTGCTTTGAGTGTTTTTAGAATATTAATCCAGGTCTAGCTATCAGTTCGGTACTAAGGTTAGATAGCCAGGGAGCATATTGGAAATTAAAATCTAAGGATCTGGCATTGTTTTTTTTTTAGGGAAAGGGGTGGGATGTTTTACAGCTGAAAAGCTAATTGCTTCTTATACTAAAAGACAATGATCCAGAAAAAGAAATGAAACACCTCTAATCTGGAATAATTAAAATATGGCAGAAAAGGAGAGCAGCACCCTCTGCATGCACATGCTTAAATTACTTAACTTTTTTGTCATTTCCTATATTTCTGTGACTGATTATGTACTCCCTACAGAACCTCGCTGCCCAAACCTTTCAAGCTCGCTGGCACAGATCAACTACTGCTGTGGCAGCTATTCCTAAATTATGAATGTCTGTGTTTAAAATGTGCAAGATACTGCGGTTTCTATACGTTGGTAAACACACATTCTCCATTTGTTTGCTGTGGAAGCTATCTCTGCATGTCCTTTCACCTCCCGTGACACAAAGCATGCTTTGTAACACCAGCCACTAATTCTGTTAACTCTCTAATTGCCGCAGGACACCAATGTTCTTAATTGTGGGTATACACATATAGTATTGTGAGGGATCTGTATTTGTCAGAGAGAACATTAGGCTATTCTCTTGCCCAAGAGCTGATCTTTCACCTCTAAACAGACATGTGGGTTCTGTAAGAAAGTAGAGGCAAACAGCCTACAGAAGACATACAGATCACAATGTATCAAAAGCAAAAACAAAATTCATCATCGCCGTGAGTGATGTGAATAACTCAATATTTAGTGACTAAACACCCATGATTACCCTGAGACTCCCGTCATTCCTCGGTGGGCCTACCTACATCTCCCTGCAGTAGATTGTTCATCGGGTTATATTATAAGTGACTGACACCATTTTCAAAGAAGCCACACAAACTATGATTATTTTTAAAGGCTGGTTTTACACATTTAATGTCTCCATAGTAACCAAATGCTCTTGAGTGATATTTACAAACCATGTCAAATCTCTTTTGGTGATGCGCATGGAGATTGCTTGATACAGCCTTAGCCTTTTTGATATTTTGTATTTCTATTATTTTCTGGATAATTATGGCAACCTACAAATCTGATATGGGTAACAGTAGAAAACAGCGGTAAACAACACAGGAACAATATCTTCACAAAAGTCACTAGCCAAATGTTTTTTGTTGATAGAAGTGATGTATTCCTTTTATCTCTATTGTCGATGTTCCCTATTGACTTCTACTCACTGTCACTTCTGCTTACATACAAATAATATGCAGTGAAAATAACAAAAGCAGAAACAAAACAGAAACACAGCAACAACAGCAAAACTGCAGTGCAAAACAGAAGCATTCTTAACCCTTTATGTGATAGAGGCTTGTGATGTGCAGTGCTCGGTAGCCATCTGACCTTCGCAGGGTTAACCCTTGGTTGTTTCACAAGGACAGAGACTGATAGGTGTTAAATATTCCGTACGAATATACAGCATAAGCACACGTTGTGTGTGTGTATGTATATAAGAAAATAAAGTGTTGAAACAATATCAGGGTATAAGTAGGTGGTGGGTCTACCCCAGCTGGCTGATCAGAGTGACCTCCATGAGTATAGATATCTCTTCTTTTCTCTGTCATTCCACATGGAGAGCATCAAGGTAGAAGACCATGATTTCATTACCACGCCTGGGAGACTCCGGGTTTCTGGACATTTCTCCAGGCCCTTCTGTGCAGCATAAAGTTGTGGAGCAGCAATCCCAAAACTATAATGTGCAAGTACCCAATGTCTGTAACGTGCAAGTAAATAATATGACATTTGGGTGAGACCCAACCCCAATGTACAATTGATGATTTTTTCTTTATTGACTGACTGTGATCTGATTTTGTCAGTTGAGTATTTTATTAATCCAGCCTTTTTCAAGAACTTTTTTTTTAAAATAAATGAATTATACTTATTTTGATGTCAGGGACTGACATGTTCACTGCACACCTTAGCTTAACCCAGTTTTTTTTTTACCTCCCATATGCATTAACTCCTTGAGTACCATGTTTTCTGGGTTTTTGTCATTATATTTACTAGCAGTTGTCAGCCCAGAACAGCAGCTTTTCTGACTCTGTGTTACCGAGGGCACAAAGGCAACAGAACTGATGAGTCCTGCTGGGAACTAATGGTTGATGATGATTGTGTAGTTCCCGCATTTGTGTGCAGATCACTTTTTATGTGTAATGTTTAGTGCAGGCTGGTCTTATTAAACGCATAATGTTGTTACAGCGATATTAGACACGTATTTCCTTTTTTTTTTCATTTTAGGGTGAGACATTTATGAAAGTTCCCAGGTATGGTTATTACCTTGAGTCTCTCACAATGTTCTGACTGGTCTGAGTTGGAAACCTGATATGTGTGTGAAGATGTTGGAACATATATCTGTACACACCCAGCTGCAACATGCCCAATAGTTACATCAATGTCTCCCCAAATGGAATAATTGAATAAATGGAAGTATCTCCAGCTCACAGTTTCAGTTTTTGTTTGTATAAACCATATTTTTATTTTTAAGTGTGTTGGTGTTCCAGATCATACATGTGTTGTACAGCATTGCGAAAAAAATATATTTTTTTATTCTCGTGACTTCTTTTGACAGCTGCTTTCTAAACAGACGGCTTTCATAATGACCCAATCTGCTGGCAATAGATAAATACTTGAAATCTATAAATTCAAGTCAACCATGTTTGCCCAATATGAGCGGTATTAGGTTTACAGCTACCCAAAGGCAATGTCTTTTCTGCCATTTTATGCATGAGCTGGCCAGAAATGCAAATGCCCTTGAGGGGAAGGAGTAACATAAAATTTATTAAGATGAACTCACTAATAAAATCAACTACTAATCACATGAGCTGCCTGAAATCAAAATATAGACCTGGTCTTCTCCCAATGAAATATCCCATTATCTCTCTCTACTGCTTGGTTAGTCCTTGGATTGCCGTCACTGTTAGAACATGCAAAATTGGCAAATAGCATTAACCATATAGAACAGTACAGCACACATATAGCGCAGTTTAGTACATTACTGACCAGCTTTAGATAGCATAAAACTGTGAACACTTTACAGACCATTATATATAGCACACATATAGCGCAGTTTAGTACATTACTGACCAGCTTTAGATAGCATAAAACTGTGAACACTTTACAGACCATTAGCACACTAATGTAATACTTAAAAACACATACTGTGCTATACTGGTCTATAATTTCTTTAACACTTTATAGACCAGAGAGGTGCAGTACAACAGCTTGAGCAAGCAACTAGCAGAATTGCAACCAGATCTAGCAATATATCTGTTGTAGTTTGTGACTTTAATATGATTAGAATGAGTCAGAATGCTAGTTTCATTGATTTCTTAAGTAGACATGCAAAATATATTTGAAGCAGGTAAATTCATTTGCGCAATAATCAATATCATTTATCTGGTAACCCTACACTTGTGACTGAACACTGATATAGTACCATTACTACATATACTTAAATGCATTTATGAAACAACATACATTGCTTTATGAGTGGCATGGCTGGACTGGGGATTAAGAATAGCCCTGGCATCTTGCTGCCAGAGGTCATTAAAATGACTTACCTGTGGCCACCTGCTGGACACACGTGGTCACATGATACACTCGGCAGCAACAGCGGTCCAAAAAATGAAGAGAAACTGAATGTACAAAACTTATTGCTACTGTCTATCTGGAGTAAACATATTTTGCGTTACTCGCCCAGTAAAAATATTTGGGATATTCCTGCCCATTTTAGTTTTAATATGTTTATGTACATTTTACAGTAGTTAGCTCCAGTTTACAGTAGTAAAACTGTTTGGTTGGTTTTAAAAGGATAGTAAAATGCATATATATATATATATATATATATATATATATAATGTCATTATAAATAATTAACATAATTATTAAGATAATTATTTTTGAATATTATTTATAATTATTTTTTATTGATTTATAGTGCCATCCTTTCCCTAGCACTGTACAATGGGTAAACAGGACATAACATGTAGCGCATCACACTTTTGGCCCTGCTCAAACACACTTACAATCTAGTAAGATCGTTAATAAATCCCAAGTACCATTTATAAAGATATTTTTATGTCTCCATTTTCTTAATGATATCATTTTTTTAGATGGGGATTTGGTACTCATGGACACTCATGCTTAAATTAGTGAAAATAACTGATAGAAACGTAGGTGGATCTATTACCGTAAATAAGAATCTTATGAAGCTACATATGACCCATGTTTATCTACTGTCTTTCAATATTTTAAAGGCCCAACAGGTCTACTTTTGTTTTACACGTTGTGGATTTGGGACAGGACTTTTTATGTGATTTTGTGAGCTTTTGAGAGCTGCCTATTTAAACGATAGGTATGGCCTTTAGAGGGAAACAATGTATTTTATTTATAAACACATTTCATACTGTTTATATATTAACAGCATTGTTACTTTTAGGTCTATAGAACATAATTTTATACCTAAATCCACTAAGCATTCTGAGCTCCTCGAAAAGAAGGATTTGAGTGAAAAGAGGAACTTTCCCTCCTTAAACAGAACATGCACTTTTTTGTGTATGCGTTAAAACACACTCATAGAAACACATAGAATTTGACAGGAGACAACAAACATTCTTTCCAGTGTTCCTGCCGTAAAGATTCAAACCTTAATTGGTCCCCACGGTCTAATATTCAGGATAACCATATGCCTACTCCAATACATGTTTAAATTCCTTCATTATATGAACCCCTACCACATCTGCTGGGAGGCTGTTCCACTTATCCACTTATTCCCTTTTTTTATTTGAAGTTGGCATATTTGCCTTTGGTTATGTCCTGACTGGGGTTACCAAGGGGGTCGGGTGATACAAAGAGAAATATTGGAAAAGGTATTGGGAAAACAATCTCAAACCACTGTGATGGGACTTTGGGATACCGAACAATTTTCCAAATGGATATTGGTTACTATGGAAGTGAAGTTAATCGAGGGTTGAAGGGGGGGGGGTGAAGAAGGAGGGGAAAATGAGAGACCAAATAATCCGCAAATGCTTCAAGTGAAAGAGAACTGGGAACCAAAGTCCTGGATGTCGGTAGATGAGCCTTCAGAATCTGGGGCTGCTTGATCAGTAGGGTGTTCCCTGTTCTGAAATAAATATTAAAATAAATATTTAAAATACACACATACACATACAGACATATATACTATTATTATTCTTATTTATTGTTTTATATAATGCCATCAAATTCCGTAGCACTGTACAATGGGGTGACAGGACACAACAAGTAGTATGTAACATAATTTAACTTACAGAGACAACATAGACATATATATAAAATTGGGCATGGTGGGGCACAAAGTGTGATGGAAAACCCCTCCACTGAGAATTAGGTAATAGCAGTCATTATCAAATCGACATCCACCGGCTTTTCCCACAGAAATCTCATAGTCCTGCCACCGCTGCAAGGGATTCTGGGTAGGCATATGCAAACGAGGTATGAGTGTGTAAGTGCGTGCGGTGGAAAGGGAAATAATACGTCGGACTCTTGCGAAAAATGTAAGGAGGTGTGCTAATCCTTCAGACCCTCATAGGAGGTTAGGAAAAGTGGTGTACCAGACCAGCGGAAACATATAGAATGTAAAGCTTCTTAACTGGAGAGATAGGGAGCACTGCTGACAATGTGTAACTAGAAAGAAAATTAGGAGTCCGCGATAATCCGTGGGAATAAATGAGGATATTTATTAACAGATCAAATAATACTGGAGTATATGTCTATACACGAGCCTTTATGCTAAGGGCGAAGAGGCGGTAACTACATACTGAGTATAAATAGATCTGACAAGGTCCCACATGCCTCTAGATTCTCTGACAGCAGCACTAGGGAAGCCGGTACTACGGGAGACGGAGAAGCTGGATAGCACAGGGACCCAATAGCAAGGAATTTAGGAGCTGCTGAGCAGAGCTCATTGCCTAGCAACCGGGGCGGGCAAGCTCCAGAGCCGCAGAGAGCCCACAGAGTTAAAGAAACAAACTAACAGAGCTGAAAGAAATTGGAGCCAGATAACAATCTAAGTTTGATGGGTGAGGGTGATGGGGGTACATTGGAGCAGAACGGCAGATACCCACGGTGCCGTCGGCGGCTGTGAGCAGCAGCTACAGAGGAGCAATGGGTTCCTCTTTATACCGAGAACTCGGTGTGGCTGAATCCAAACTGCGCGCGATTTCTTGCAGAGTGATGTCAATTTAGGAGGGGCTTCATTAGAGGGGTTTAAATAGACTTCCAGCCCCTCCAACAAATTCAGGCAATGCTTTAAACAATATATATATACACACACACACACACACTGCCATTCAAAGGTTTGGGGTCACTCAGCTGTTTTCATGGAAAACAAGGCAATTTCTAGCTGTAACATAATTGCAAAAGGGTTTTCTAATGATCAATTAGCCTTTTAAACTTAAACTTGGATTAGCGAACACAACGTGCCATTGGAACACAGGAGTGATGGGAGTGACAAGGGGTCTCTGTACGGCTATGAAAAATATTTCATTTCCATTAAAAATCATCCGGTTCCAGTTACAATAATGATTTACATCATTATATCTGATCCATTTGATGTTGTTTTAATGGACATAATTAGCTTTTTTTTTTTAAAAAACAAGAAAATGTCTAAGTGACCCCAAACTTTTGAATGGTAGTGTATGTATGTATATATATATATATATATATATATATATATATATATATATATATAGCATCTATCAAAAAATATACAGGTACAGAAATGTGATCACTTCTTATACAGGAGTATATACCGTAGTTATATAGTAGGTGCAAAACACATAAGACTCCATAGCAATAATTTGCTCATTACCGGCTGCTGTTAATGAATACACAATGAGGATCAGGAACAATTTTAGCGCAAACAAGAAAAGTAGAGCAATCACCATAGCAACCAATAAACTGTTTTTACTGCTTGTTCAGCATTTACTATTTTCCACTAGAATGACTCTTTAGTGACAATCGCTTATATTGAAGAATTAGATACTTAAATTAATCCAACACAATGAAAACATAATTCAATATTGCCTGGTGCGGGATATATATATTAAACACCTGAATGATTGATTACCTTGAAAACTAAGTGCAGATTAAAAAAAAATAGTTTGTCAGGTAGACTGAATACATTTGTTTAATGTTAGCATTAACCATTGTACCAGGCAGGCAACACTTTATGAATAAATCATCATGGGGATGCTTTATGACATGGTTTAATAATATAATGAAAGTCTGGATTTTTTATAAAACAAAATGTTTATATCCAGCCCAATTATTTCACCTAGAAAAGAAAAAAAGAAAAAAAAACATATGCGTCTTCTTTTCTTGAGATCTTGCCTCAGTGCTGGCAATAAAAATGTACAATTAGCCCAATCAGGCTGCAGATCCTAGATGTCACTGGTGAGCAAGAACGAGAGGGAGGACTCGGAGGCACAAGCCAGGCAGCTGGAAGTTGCAAGCAGTGATAGTGTGTCTGTGCAAGAGAGCAGGCAGCACACACAGTAACACACACTTCAGAGGCTGCAGCACCAAATTCCAGCAAACTTTACCGCACATGCATAGAAAGCTGAGGCAGGAGCAGCCACCGCTTCATAGGAGATCCATTGAAGTAGCAGTTTTAAGAAACAGGAGCGAGTACAAGGAAGTGCACCTCCTGTGCAAGTGGAAGCGAGAATAGCCTTATATTATTATAAGAGATCTGTGTATTCCGGGCAGGCTGCGTTCACCGGCTGGATCCATCACCCCCGTTGGAAGTAAGAGAGCAGAACAGATCTGTGTTGGAGAGAGCAGGAGGCAGAGAGCGGGAGGAGGCTGGGCAAGCAGCCACCGAACATGATTTGAGAGACGGATACAGCACCTAAGAGGAGCCGGTGGTCCTGCAGCTTCACAGACAAGCTGCCTACAGCCGAAGACAGCTGCAGTGAATCAGAAGGGGTCATACTGAACGGGCAAGGACATCTATAGCATACATCCACACTGCGATCAGTTGTGGGGGTTTTTTTTGCTATACGTAAAGGTGTGTGCATTACCCGGAGGCTGCTGAATATACGAGCGATACCTGTCTATTGGAGATCGGTTACTGGGGAGCGATCTGGAGATTAATAGAGCCATTTCTCGGAGTATTGGAGGGTTGGGGGGTTCTGCAGTGTCAATGCGGCTGTACTAAAGGAAGGGGGAGAAGAAGCTCATCTCCCAGGTAAGGATGGCTGGGGGGCAGGATTGGGGCAGAAGACAGTAATGTGCAGTATCTGTGCTACACGCAGCTCCTCTGCGAGGCATGCAGTTTAGGGCTCACTGCTATTTCTATACTCCCCGGGGGGTGGTAATTTTCTTGTGTGTTGCCCTAGTGACTTTTCTCTATGTATAGATATACATTGATATATAGGATGGCACAGCCAGTGCCAGACTTATGAGCCATGCCATGCCCTGCTCCATGCCTCCCTCATAAACGGTGATGGGGATTCATTGCCCAGACAGACCACTTTAGTTGGAGAAGCAGTATTGCAGTATGGTGAAGACCCCTTAATCAATGGATCCTGCAGAGCAAAGTGATACTGAGTGTGACTTTCACTGATTCTGCTAGTCCAGCAAATCTTTCCCCCTAGGCTACATGTTTTGGTGGCAGAAGCCTCTGATCTCCGGATTATATTTTCCTGCCCAAAATGTCCTTCAAAAAAGATAAATATCTACCTGCACCTCTCTCTGTTTGCTGTGTCTGGCATGTAGTACCGGTGACCATTTGGCATCAGGCATATATATATATCTATATATATATATTACATGTATGATTTTGCCCTGTTTCATTAAGCTTAATTAACCCCATAACAGCTAAAGCCAATTAATTTAGACTATCATTATGTTTATTAAGCAGATTAGTGTGCCTGTGCCATATTAGTGCTGGCAGCATGTGTGCTCGGATCTTCCCCTTACTAAGCCCTGCTATCCCCAGTGGCAGGATAATGGGCATGATGGAGCATTGGATCTGACCCCAGCACGATCATTGCAATGTGAGCTAAGTGCTCACATTGCGGGTGTGTGTGTGGTAACCCTGCTATAAGGCTGCTTGGCCATTATCAGCAAGGGCAAGTATTTCTTCAAATTTGGAAGCCAACAATATTAGAGGCCAGACGAACCCAGACCATAGGGACATATTTTATAAAATGTCAAGTTTTTGTAATTTTTTGCACTATACATATTTTTACAATAAAACTGTGATTTCTATTGTATGTGTATTTATATAGCTGTCTAATTTTATAATTAGGATTATATATAATAATTTGTAAGTCCATATAGGGATATTTATGCACATACATACATACATGTTTAGATGTATATTATATATAAAATATATATTGCATACAAACATGGCTTTATGACATAACTGTATATATGTATAAATGTGTATATATATATATATATATATATAATGTGTGTGTGTGTGTATATATATATATATATATATATATATATATATATCATATATATCTATGTGTGTCTGTATGTAATATATATTATTCAATATAAATGAGTACAAAGTTTTGTAAGTTAATAAAATTTGTGTAATGTAAACGTGCGGTACAACATAGCAGCACCCACTGTGACTTAATGTACTGTATGTCCCTTTAAATGGAATAAAAGTTTAGCTGGTGACCACATGCCAAAGTAATACAGTGTATGGAGGGACTCTTCATTGGGTTTCATGTGTATCCAAAGACACAGCTAGAGTAACTGATGCAGGAAGGAGCAGCCACTGCGATAAAACATTGGCTGCAGCACAATTTTGCTGTCTATTCCATAAGCATGAGGATAGCGTGGATGGTTTGACGAGCGTAGTTATTTTCTGTGCCCTTTATTTTACTGCAGTATGCTCATTTAATATTGGTTGGCACTAACACAAAATGTAGATTTTTAACAATTGTCACAGATATGTGGCTCGCTATGTCCCCTTCTGCTGTTGCACTGACTGTAAAGTCAACCTCTATATTCACAGCTTCATTAAATTCAACTCCATGCCAAGCCCAATAAACCTTGGCAATCACCATGTCATCAACACCCTCAGTTTTTTTATGGCTCGACTTCACGAATGCCTCCAGTGACAAGTTTATTTGATTCTGAAAAGAAAATGCATGGTACAGAGTGGTTTCTATCAGCATGCATGCATATCACTGTCCTTTCTGCATCTTTATTCATTTAGTGCACCTGTGCAGTTTATGTAGCCAACCCTTCATGTGCCAAAGAGGACAAAGCTTAATGCAATGCTGCACCAAGTACGAGTCTAGCCAACTAGCAGTGAGAGGAGTCTACACGTGGCGATATTTCACCTGCATTTTATTAAGGGTTTTGTCATCTTCCACATCTCTCCGTATAAAGAATGAACTTTGGCTGATCCATTTAGCTGATGTTTTATAAATAAGCATGGTTGCTGTGTTGAGAATGCATCCTTTTTACAGATTACATGAATTAACACTTAAGTGGGATGAGGGTGTCTGCTTTAAGACTGAATGCCAAAGCCCAGACAGTGCTGCCAGCAATAGCAATCAGTTACCTATAACTTACCTTCAGGAAAAAAAATGATTTCGGGGACGCAATAAGACATCTGTAGTAATAGAATCCATCAAACCATCCGCTACAGAAGAACCTTTATTTTTATATTTTTGTTAGGAATGATGTTACGAATGATGTACAATTTCCAAGCATGATTGGAAGGATTAAACCAAAAGGCAACTTGTTATATGATAGTAAGCACTGCGTAAATTGTTGGCGCTATATAAATAAAAGATAATAATAATAATATTACTAGATAACCCATAATCATGTTATAACCCCTTACGTACTGTCTTCTGTGCCTTGTGTGATTCGGGGAACCGGCTACCATAGAGCATTTATCTAGCATGTATACCTTGTTTCACAACTGACCCCCTCCCCCCACATATCTGGTTAGTTTTCCCACAAATATAGTTACTCTTTTCTATATGTATTTTTTGTTTAATTGCGTCTTTCATTTTTGGACTGATTTATGTTACAGTCAGTGTATTATTTTTGAATAATACTTTTCTTATATCTGGTGTAAAGGAGGAGGTACATTGAATAGGTTGGATGTTAAGAACACTGAAAAAAACACGCCACCTAACCATTTAGCAGCATTTATATTTGTAGTATTTGTTACTTATATTTTTTATGTTTTTTACTTTGTCATTTGAATTTATGTTATGCCAGGAAAAGTTTTTTAATGGTTTACATTTTTATGGTGGACAGATGTGGCGCACCCTTGTGGTGTAGCATTGTTTTTCTTTCACACATGTGCTACATCATTAGCCAGACTCTATATATGTGTCATCCAGGCTAATAGAATAATTAAAATGCTATAATCTATAACAACAATAAAACTGTCTTTAAAGAATGCTTGTGTTTGGTCTTTAAGGGCTTGAAAAGTCATGGTGTAGGCTTTTTCCAGTCTACCTTTTGTTTTTGGCAGTGTTTTCATATCATTGTTCTAATGAGACTTTGTCTTTTCTCTGCTAGTAGTATGCATCATTAAATGTTCACTCATATTCAGCCGAAGACAACAGTTAGTTATTTGGATGCCACTCATTGCTCCCAGATGGTTGAACTGACAGTTTGTGCCAAGTGGTAATACCTTGTTAAAAGATAGCTGCTGTCCAGTACATAGCTTTCAACATGAGAAATGCAATGACAGGACATGTAATTAGTACTAATGCAAAAGAATACTAGCTGATAGAGGCTTCAAAGCATAACGAGTTGACGTTTAAGCCATTGGTATTAGCTTCCCAATACGTCAAAGGATACATGTAGTCATGTGTTGTCTTCTTCAGTATCAAGAAATCACCTAGCCCTACTCGGAAAGTTCCAAAGTGATGAATAATCATTTATAGCTGAAATACCCCACTGGGTAAGAGCTTATAGGGTAGGTGTATTATGGTATAAGAAGCCTCTTCATCTCAATATAGACATGTATAGAAAAACATGGCAATTCAGGAATTTGGAATAAACTGCCCTTGCACTCTCAGAAAAGTAATAAGTACAGTGTTTCTCATCCATCCGGCATTTGCATGGTTAACGGTCTGTTACTGGTTTCTTGCCCTATTCTCGTTGGCCATTATTTAACTTGTGCTTGTCCGTCCTATTTGCATAACTGCATGCCAGTGTGTGGGTCAAAAACCACCATAAAGGACACACTGAAAAATAGTCTGTGTTTAGGCAACAATTTCTGTTTTTTTTAATGTATGAAAGGTCATATATAATCCATCATAATAATGGATAATAGATTTTAACAGCTGTTTATTATTCTAATGACAATTAGAAACTATGTGCTAAGAAGCATACCATCTATTTAACATAAACACTGATAATCTTGCCACTACTTGTTAACTAGTATTTCGAAAGTGGTGTGACTTTGATTGCCAAAGTTTCCATCTCTCCAATAAATGTGGTTGTATATAGATGTAGATTGCAAATGGAGCCATGTAGGTGACAGTACACAATATAATACAGTTCAGGAATTCCATAATTGTGCTAAAGATGGAAAGGAAGGTTAGAAAAGACACCTTAACAATTATTTCAACCTGTTTGCACCTTTGGTGCCCTAGCTTTTAATTGCTACATGTCATTCGGGGTAAAGTTGATTGGAGTTATAATCTACAAAAGTTCATCAGTCCTTTTAGTAAGAAATGTATTTAAACAAATAATTGTGTTCTTGTGTCTTTTGTTGTATTCTTTTACTGGTGGATTTTAGAGTGGAAGGGCACTTGTGATATGACAATCCTTGCTTTTTTTTGCCTGGCATGCCAGCCATCTGATCTCACAATATATAAGCAGGCAGCATATTGGCACTTTTAGAATTTTTTCATTGGTTACCATGGTAGCAAACAGCCATATTAGGTTGCCTGCTCCATGGGGTGATTGCTTTCTTTATTTGCTTGTTTTTAATAGTAGTCCTTATGTAGTCACAGGTACCCTATAAGAAACTTGGTTGGCTCCAGGGATCCACTTTCCAAACTACATATTACATACATGGTTGGCACTGACAGGGTTAATCATATTACCATTAACATTGTATTCTTCTGTACACTAAATAAACCAAAGTAATGGTTTTAGATTAAAATACACAATATAAACGTACCAGAAGATCACCTTGTGTACGTCCTATGGGGCAGCCATCTACGGTCCCAGAATTTGTTATTAACCTATTTTTGTTCAGTTCCTGTCTAGGTTTGGTAGGCTTTGTAAAGGTTGGGGAAGAAAAGTAAGAGTAAACAAGAGAGGAAGCCGATTTTTACTCTTGCCCCTTAAACCCCATTACTTTTTCATTACATTAAGAGGTGCAGCAATGTTTACTTTATCTACTTGTGTGTCAGCAAGTTGTTAAAAAGAATAATGGAAATCTTACCTTGAAAGCGTTTATTGCGTTCTAATGCACTGTTCCAACAGTTTAGCTTTGTTGGCTATGTGTTTTATAATGAGTTTACCTGTTGGTTTGCAAGTGACATCTTTTATATCTAGCAATTGGAAGCATTTGTTTAACACCATGTGTATATCAAGATGAGAGGTTGCAGAGAGAAATGTATTTTATGGCAACAGGAATATGTGGAAAGAGATCCTGACAAATAGTGGCCTGGTTGTTTTCACCTACAGTAGCTAATCAATTATTATCCATTTACTTCAAGCTTTAATTGTGAAATCATTTTATTCCTCATATGGGTACATTGGTATTATTTTTTTTTATATATATATAGCACCATCATATTCTGTAGCACTGTACAGTTGGTAATAAGGACATAATAAGTAGGGAATACAATACGATTTTTTTCCCCAAGTATAAAGAGGTGGTTTGAATGCACTTGTCTCTGTTAAGGCAGATATGACAACGCTGTCCAAAGTTCTAAAGATGTACAATATGTAGATTTGCATTTCACAGGCTGGAGAGCTGTGTATTGTTGGATAAGTGATGTAATACAATAGAACATATGGATATTTACGGCAACATTCCTACTGTAGCGCTCTGTTAGGTAATATTGTTTTATAACATTTCTCTGAATTTCATAGCTTTTAATGAACATGTGCACTGCAGATTTGCAAAGCCTCTTAGTTTGAAGGTTGTCTTGTAACGTCTATATGAAATCACAGCTAGTAGAAAAAAAAAAGAAGAGTACCACGTATTTTACTTATAATGCAATCAAGTGATGCTTTCAAATGCAAATGTTTGTAAATTAGGCAGCACTTAAGAGTAATCTAATGGGTTAATATAATATGCTTTCCATATGTAGATTCATTCGTAACATAATCTGGTATATTTTTAGGATCGTACCTTTTTTTATGAGGTTCTGCAGTTTTAGTTTTTTAATTATTTGGCTTCACTTTTGTAACTGCTTCAGTCTTTTGTCCAGCGTACATACATCAAGCCTTTATTATAAGCTCGTTCATTTTAAGAATATTGTTTTAATGAGGCAGGGCAAGAACCTGACTTAAAAAAAACAAAAAGCTTAATATAGCTCAGACCTCTACTGCAGCTACCACATGGCTTAATGCCGGAAAGTTAGGCAGGTGGATGGACATGCCTCTGGCCAATTTTAATTTAGTTTTTGTTCAAATAAATGAATATACAACTTGGTATTGTAATTTTCCAATGTATTGACTATGCACATTTACCTGCCATTTGTTTCATATACAGATCCCCCTTGGTCCTTCTTGCAGGACGAACATTGTGGTAGTGAAACATTTCACAACTCTCTGACAAACTCATGGTTTAGTAGATAAACCCCTATACTTTCAGCTGCTAACATGGTACAACTCTGTATCTGTGACCAATAGTGACACTGAGAATATACACTATAAATCTTTATAAAAGTGGCAGCCACACAGTGTCAAGACACTTCAAAATCATGGCAATATTACACAACAAATTACCTTAGCAGATGTTTCACTGAAAGCCTGATTAAAGGCAGGTAGAAGTACTTTGTTTACCAGCTGCAAGGGTTTGCATATCCATTAACATCTATGGTAAAAGAGGTCTTAATAATGCGTCTAACAATGAATACAAGATAATGACCTTTTGCAATGGTTTAAAAGTGGGCAATCCTTTTTTAGACCACTTTTCAAAACTTAAAAAATATAATTATTTCTATTCTTTGGTTTTTTTTTCAGTAGAAATTATTTATATGCCCAAATCTCTCTTGTACCAAAGAGCATTAAGAGCCATTTATTCAAAGAACTGCCTGTCCCTGTATTCTGCCAGGCACAGTGTTACTCTTCCTGAAAGCAGTGCTAAAGATGATCTCCTGATATATATATATATTTCACATCCTAAATTATCATCATTCCCATTGTTAAAATCATCTTACAGGCAAAGAACGAATTGTTATGTTGCAGGAGATGCTAGCAATGTCCCACCGGCTAGCTAAACCGATTGGGTCACATCAAAGAAGCCAAGAGCTGTGAGCCTACATTGGTCATTTTAAAAATGATTTGTATTCCATTATACAGAGCGTTAAAATCTACAGCTTAGGAAATGAATTTAGTGGCAGCTGTTGGGGTTTGAAAAAGTTTGCATACCAGGAAGATAAATACACTAATGCTAAAGTGGTTATTTCACATAATATGGGCTGTTGCATTCCATATTGGACAGCTTTTACCCATGAATAGTATATTGTTTGTCCTCTTTTATACTGACTGTGCTTTAAATGAAGATTAATTATACTTTAGTTATCCATGGGTGTTGCAGATGTGTATACTTACTTAGAAGAGGAATAATGATTAATTAGCGCTTTTTCAATTCAAATAAGAATTCTGTCCTGCAGACATCATATGGACCCTACTTAATGTGTCCATGAATTAACCCTTGATGGGACTATTTTTTCTGTGAAGTAGAGTGGAGTAGTTAATCCAGATAGGAAAGTGTATTTAATTTTATATTATAGTTGTAAGGGTACACTTTATGGAGGAGGCATGCACACATGATTCGTTATTAAGCTACTGCCATTTGAAGGGATCATAGACACCAAAGCCAGCAGACAAGATGGTCAAAGGTTTTACATTGCATTTTACTGTAGTTGATTAGCATAAGTAACAAGGGTTTCAATAAACATCACATGGAATTAGGTGATCAAGTTCTTGGTTATGTCACACTGGAATGGCAATAATTACCTCCCTATTGTGTGTCAGTTCTCATTGGAAAAAGTGTCTCCCCAAACTGGGGTTTATTCACTAAAGCAGGAGTTGGTAGGGCAATTTTTCTGGAGAGTTGGAAGTTCATCACACTGACTTCACTATACCTTAAGAAGGTCTAACCTGTGTAAGCGTCCGCTCCAAGATTAGCATCAAAGACCTCTGCATAAAGTACTTCAAAGCCACTTCACTGATTGATCTATACATTATATGGACCAGCTACCCTTCTTGCAAAGAAATTGATAAGTGATGTCCTTTAACGCATAGTGAATTAATGGAGCTGAAACCACAACCTTCTTGCCAATTCTCTGTTTAGCGAATAAACCCCAGTGCGTTTCTGAGGCTACCAGTTGCCGACTGTCTTGAGAATGCATCTTACCTATTGCTCAACAATTGCAAAAGCTGGCTTCTCCTCCCAAGTAATTTGGCAGCATCTTCAATGGGAACTCTGATCCCCTGTGGCAAATTTCCCTAAGATTAATGAGTGTTTTTCTATTACCTTACTGTTATTAGAGACATTTGTATATATGTTAAAAAAAAAAAAACTGTAATAGGAAGCAACCATCAAGTGCATAATTATACGATCCTCATGGTGATTATAATGCAGCATAGCTTTTAATGAATGCAAATCAGCAATTGTTCAGAAAGCATTAATTCACATCCGAAAGGCCCTTGAAAAAATACAAATATTATAGAACACAGTCGTGGTATTTTCACATTTCCTAAAAACATTGTAGAGGTCAATCAGAAAATCCTGAAGGTTATGGCCAGTGTTTATATTTTGGATGTTAAAAAAATTAAACAAAAAAAAAACCAACAATGATTTTTTTCAGTTGTGGATTTGTGCTGAACGAAGTTGCATACTGTGCCATGATACATAGCATCAATATACAAGATTGTTATATTAGTGCTTGTAGCTTGAGCATCATAAGTGATTACACCGGTGATTTTATCGACATTAAACTGTTTGTGGCATGCAGATTGAGGGGATACAGGGCAATGAATTAGCAGTGAATCAAGTCCCAGCTGATGTAATGAGAGCGGCAGCAGTTTACTGTAAATTAAAAATATCTGGCAGGGCCAACAGGAGTATAACTCACGGCCTGGCATTCTGATAGCGGCGGCTTCAGTTAAGTAGCTCCTCTTAAAGTAAATTCTGACAGTGGTAGTGATTGATCCGTGCCGTTATTATGATATAGCTATTTAATGTTGCATTTACATTTTCTCACCTAAGCCCTTTGCTGTTGTCTTCCAGCTTGATCACAGATCTGATTTGCAAATAGCCCAGTAGTCATGGGTGTTTATGTATGTATGTATTTTATGCTGATCCATGCAGTTTATTTACTCATTGCAACCCTAAATTTAAAATAATACACTTAAAAGGACTATTTAGTGCCCCGCCAATGATGAATGCATATTAAAGTGCAGGTTTATATAAATATAGAAAAAAACCTGCATTTCTCTTATTCTTATTCCTCTTCATGTCTGACAGCCACCAGTTAGAGCATTTAAATTTCTCTTGAGAAAGTATAATATCTCTAGTTGAAAGCTATGATCACTGGCTACAGAGACGTTTAGCCTCCAGGTGTCTGCTCTTGGGACAGCTGTTCCTATAAGATATAAGATGAAATATAGTGTTCTGGATGGCAGTGTCATTCAGGGGAGGGCTGGCAGCCTAAGGCCTGGGGGGCAAGTCTAGTCAAGTGGCCCATTGCACCACCAAAGCGGCTGCGAGCGACATTGATAGCAGTCACTCCACTGGCGCCTAATGAAATTAAAGCGGGCGGCGTGCACGCACCGCGCCGCCCAATAGCCGTGCCTCAGCTCTTTATCCCACCCCTTTTAAGACGTGGGACAAAGAGCTCAGGAATGGCCATTGGGTCTGACTGCTGCATGATGCAGGGGCGTACCTAGAGTATTTGGCACCTGTGGCAGATCCTGTATGTGGCACCCCCCCACACACACACTTGAAAACTGCATAGTTTCTATGGTTAGGCAAACATTGACAGGGGTACAGCAAAATTGTTATCATTATATACTGAGGCACACATTGACGGTGGTACAGCATTACTGTTATCATTATATACTTAGGGATTACGCTGTTTCACTGTCAATGTTTGCCTATACATTGAGCCAGACACTGACAATACTGCAGTACAACCCCTATCACTATATACTAAGCCAAACATTGATGTGGTGTAGGCCTACCACTTCAGTGACTGGCTTAGTATATAGTAGGGATGCACCGAAATTAAAATTCTGGACCTAAACTGAAAATTCAGCATTAATTTGGCCAAAACCGAAAAAAAAACGTTTAAAATACTTTATTAAAAGTAACACACCAAAATTAGACAAAAAAAATCAATAACAATATTAATATATATATATATACATATATATATATATACATATAATTAACAGCAATCACAATCCTATCATGCCCAGGTTCTAGCATGTACTGGCTGACTGCCTGATTGCTGTTTGCAACCATATATATCTATTAATACTGTTATTAAATTATAGGACGAAAAAAAATAAAAAATTGATAACAGCAATCACACTCCTATCATGCCTAGACAGCCTCCCTATGCCATGCTATCCCCCCACACTTCCATGCAATCTGAAACCCTCATTCACAAACATTCATCATAAACTACAGCATAACACCCATCACTCTCACACACTTACTAATATTTTCCTCCTCCTCTTCATTCTTCCTCTTCTTCTTCCTGTCCTTCCGGTGTGCGGAAGACGGTGGGCGTGGCTTCAGTGTTGTGCGCCAGGATTTGACATCAAGTCCCGACGCACAGCCACAGTTGCCGCGCGCATCGTTTTTGGAGGCGTACCGGCACCCCTCAGTGAGCGGCACTCCTGGCGGACCGCCCCCCACCATGTACGCTACCGGCACGGTGGCCAGTCCCGGTGGCAGCCGCTTAGTTTTTAACTTTGCGGCTGCCATTAATGGTCGTCTGCCGGCCGCCCGGCCAGCCTGCCGGCCCGGATTCAGGGCGGCCTGGGGGGCAATTGCCCCCCCCCCGGCCCAGCCCGCCCTTGGCGTCATTGGTGTTTCTCTAATCGGAGTTTCTCTTTAATCACTAAGTGGTACATGGATCTATCTACATTCATGTTATACATTTCTGTCATACAAAGACATCACAAGCGTTAAGTCCTATGCAATTGGATAGTACATTATCACAAAGGGTTAAAATATAGTCACCCGGTTGTTATCAGATGAAATCTGTCTGTTTGTATTGCCGTTTTTTCTATAACACAGAAGAAAACATTTGCTGATTTCTGGAGGGCCTTGTAAAGCAGAGAGGTACAGAAGTTACTTTATAAGTAAATCATGTAAGACATGTAAGACACCTGCCTTTGCAATTTCCTCTGTCAGGGAATAGGTTAATGTTGAATAGTCTTCTTTTTTTTTTTTTCTTCTTCTTCTTTTGCTAACATACATTTACCCGGGATTCCACCGAAACAACCATGCTTCTTTTGCCCTCTCTGTCCCATGGGTCCTCACACAGTAAATGAGGCTTTTAGAGGAAACGTGGCCTCCCCCTTAGGGAGAGAATGGAAGACACTAAATAATTAAATAATCCTTTTCACTGCTCTATGACTGGGAGCTTTACTGAGTGACTGACTCAGGCTTCTTGCACCATCTGGGCTTACTTCTAATCTTTAAAAACCCACAAACTCGTTACGCATACAGTTTGACATTTCTGCATTTACACATAGCATTATCTATGGAATTATAACGTATATAAGGTAAATGATTTAACATATACTGTAGGTATATACTACTCACAGCCTATATATTACTGAGCAATTTAAAGTTGAAGATGCTTGTTTTGTATTTCCCTCAACACAAAAATACATACATATATACTGCAATAAAACATTTAGGATGCTTTTAGGACCGTAACTATGTATAACGTCTGTCTATCAATCATGTGTTATAAGTGGGTCAGTGCAGAGTCTCTTTGGCTGGCTGGCTGTCTGAGCATTTCTCTATTTTTAGATCTTTAGACCATTTATTTCCCTTCTTTTCACATTTTTGCCCAATATTGGTCAACTGCAGTCACTTGCAACATGAACTCGTGGTAAAGCTAACCCAGATTATCATGTGCATTTAATTGTATGTACTAAATTTTGTCACATGCCCAGATCTCACCATTAACTAAGACATACTGTTTGTTGATGGACCAGGCAAAAGCCAAAGTGATCTCAGCTTTCCTTAAACTAGCCCTGTAACTAATAACTGTGTATAAACTGTGGTACTACCTGCACACAGAGAATTATTAAAATACAGAGATCTTCTACAAATTTGGTGGAATATAATTAGACAGGTAATAAAAAATGGATCAAAGTGAAGCATTAACCTTTAAAAGTTTCTAAGAATGTGTATTAAAGATGTCCTTTTTTGTGTCAAAGCCAGTACCCTGGCCAGCTCATGGCACCTATGAGACAAGCAGTCGAATTGACTCAACATTTACTTTTGTGA
The DNA here is from genome assembly GCA_023333645.1 of Sceloporus occidentalis. Lineage (NCBI taxonomy): Eukaryota > Metazoa > Chordata > Lepidosauria > Squamata > Phrynosomatidae > Sceloporus > Sceloporus occidentalis. Next base: position 5,342,956 of record JALMGF010000031.1, read on the forward strand.
TTTAAGTTACTGAATCAAGGAGCAACTTAAATGTGTCTGTGTTTCTTCTGTTTCTCTGCAATTCCCAACCTGCTTTCTCTACAAAAAATATGCACTTGTTTGAAGGTCTATAACTTTCTTATTTCATAAAGTAGACAAGTATAATAAGGTATCACTGCCCTTCTGGTTACTCACATGCATGCAACTGGGACAAGGACATACACTCATATTTTTGGTAATTCTCTTTTTAGGGTGATTATTGTTATTATTATTATTATTATTAACAACAATAATAATGACAACAATTAAATTAAATATATAATAGAAGCATGCAAAAAATGCCTTTTGGACCATCTAGTTTTTTCTTAGTTCGTCTCATTGTCTCATGCTCAAGATAAACTTATGTTTATCCTACCTATATTTATTTAACATCTACCACTTACACTGGAATGCTATTCCAATCTACCCTCTGAATTTGTTACTGTGTTCCCTTTTGGAATACTGTATATAGATGGATAAAAAAAATACAGATATATATATATATATATATATTTGTTTTATTGTTAAATCACAAGATAAATACAATTTCCCACTATACACATGAATGAAGAGAAGGTAGCTCTTACTAATATATGTAATTAGCTTTTATTTTCGTTTTATGCTCCAGTAGCATTATTATTGCATTGAGCAAGTTGAGTACAGCGTTCTATGTGGATCCTTTTTAGTGACATCTTGTCACAAAGAACTAATCTTGTTTCAACTGAAATCTTTGTTTTCTGTGCAGAGGTCAGGTCCCAGGTGATACCCAGCTAGTTTTTTCCAAAAAATAAAAGAAAGGGATGTGAATCCTTTAAAAGGAATAGAGTTATATCTATCAGATGTAAGTGCATACAACCACATTATGTGAACTGTGCGTGTTGACATGACTGAACCCCTCTTGGTTGCAATGGCTTTTTAACAAACCATAATCCCCTTTGTTTTTCTGAGGATTGCTTGTATTCAAAAATAATTGATTTGGAAAATATTTGTTTATTTCCAAGGTGTTTGGCTATGGTATGGTTCATTGCTTTCACATGACAGTAAGGGCATTGAAGTTCCTGTTACTCAGTATTTTTACTCTTAGATAGAATGAACACCATTTAAAAAAATATAACAAATATAAACAACCATAAAAGTTGTCATGGTTGCCTCTTTCTAATTAATAGCTAAAATGTATAATGAAATTGGTGAGTTAAAGCCATAATACCTACAAACGCCCTTTTTTAGTGAATAAATACCGGTAGCTGATGTATGGCAGTGATGCATAGGAATCTCTGGATCTGGAAGGGAGTTGGCTGGCTTTTAGCTTGGCTTATGAACTTAACACTAAACTGTTAGGTAAAATCAAAACAAAATAAGATACAGTATTATTAACATTTATTGATTAATAAAGCACCATCATATTCCGCAGTGCTGTATAATGTAAAGCACCGCTATGTGTGTATGTTGCTCAAAGCATATGAAAGCTATCTTGAACTCTAAATCATGAAAAGTCTACATTTGGTTTACAGAGAAATGTTTGGTGTATAGAGAAAAGATGGTGTAACAAGTGGGGAGCAGACTCAAATCAGATAATACAATAATGTGGGAGATCGTCTGCTACATCTGTATTCAAGAATTGCAAATTAAGGGGTGATATAGTAATTTACTTTAATCATTGGCTTTTTGTAATGGTCATTTGATTTTCTCCTTGATGTTCCCTTTTATCCTAGTTTATTTATTACTTTAAAAAGTACTACTTTAATAAGTAGCTGCTTCACTGTACTGCTTTCACAGGTAGTGGAGGGCAAGGGGTTGTGGGTGAGTTGGAGAGATCCCTTGATCTCCCTTCACTGGCCTAGAGAACTGTAAACAATCAATAGAGGTCTGTGCTAGCATCGGGAGGTGGCTGTTCAGCTGAGGAGGATGGGTGTCTGCACTGGCCTCCCCTTCCAAACTATTGCTACACCACCCAACACAGGTGCCCCAATTTGGATACCTGAAATGTTGGGGGTACATAAATTAATTTATCCAAACAATGCATAGGTTATATTTTTTTCCTTTTCCAGGCAGTGCAATTGTTTGGGCATATTTATCGACTATTGCCTCTGAGGCTGGCCAAAGCAATCAACAGTGGGCTACGTTACACATATGGTACAGTTTAGTACAGTATCCATTATCAGTAAGCATTCCTGGTTAAAGGGAAGATCCAGTTGCATGCATGGTGATGACCTTGTAGACTTATAGACTATGGAGACTTATTCTTCTCTGGGTAGGGAAATCAATGGCTTATTCACATATTTACTAATAAAAATACCTGTATGTTTTAAGGCTAGAGTTCGTTGGGAGAAAATGAATAGACAAAAAGAACAAAATTGATAGGTAGTTAATTCTATGGTGCCTGCTTCATCAGCGGGTTTCATCAGAAGTAATTGTGTATAGTAGTAAGTTTCTACTGATTTGGAGCAAAAGCTTCCACAGTAGACATAGCCTTTATATCACATCAATCAGCATGGGTTCCATAATGTAGTACATGGACAGCCAGTTACTTGGATCTTTAGCCCAGTAGTTTAGGTTTGGTCTGTAGTGAACACATTGAAAGTGGGTGCATATGTGGCAGGTAACATTTACCAAGGCCCCTTACTCTATATATTGGTATTCTGTACTGAAATTACTATTGAGTCCTATATGTTCTGTAGTTACAAAAATGAATGTTACTCTAAGTGACAGGAGGCATACACAGTGGAAAGTACAGAATGCACCACTAATTCATATTTAATAATAGAAGGTAACCATTATAATAATTTAGTTGTGTTCATGCAAACTTAAGGACAAAAACACCTGTGTATCCATCTGTAGAACAGAGTATACTACTGGAAGACTCAAGAATCCCATCAATGCCAAGTTACAGAAGGTTAAGATAACTTCAAGACACTTTTATATTATGCTATATTTAAGTTCTTGCATATCTTTAAATCTCAAAGAAAATGATTATGTTTCCCATGAATGAAAACTGTATTAAGCCTTTAGGAACAGATGATAGTAAAATAATAAATGCAACAGAACACAACATGATCTTTATTTTATAAGAAGCAACATCTACAATGTTAATGTGCAAACCGTTAAAGGTAATTACTGAAAAAAAGCAAAAAGTTGAAATTTAATATAATGTGTTCTTAAAACCCAGGAGGTTTCCTTGAAAGTCTTGTCCTGCCCTGGTGTGTTCTGTTGCCTTCATTCTTTTGCCTGCTTCTGTTATATCTAATCTTTTTAGAAACATGGCCTCCAGTCTTATCCATGGTATTTGAAATGATGCCCCACCAGTGATCCGTAAAGGGGCATCACTGGCTTCATTATTTCTGCTGGTAATCTTCCTCAGCACACGCAGCTAGCAGCCTGACCCTTCCTCTGCTTTTCCAAAGGCTTAGCTTTAAGCTTAAGGATATATCATGTCCAGGGGGCCACGTTTACTCTAGGACAGATGTTTTTTAAAGGGTCCCTGAAGCAATAGAGTTACATTAGATTAATATCTTTCACCTTCATTGCCTTCAAGCATTTGAGGCTGCTCGTAACATGCATTTCTTCGCAGGCATCAAGTGCTAGGAGGAAGTTTTTATATTATTTATCTGTGACCTTTTAGAGCTCCGCTGGATCCTGTGATTTCTCGCTCTGTCTCACTGCTTTGCATGACAGCGCATGCTAGCTTAGAATACTGCTCTCAACATTTACATGGTTGCCAAAAATTGCCAGGGATCACAGTGCTATTGATAGCTTCTGGAACTCTGAGGATAACGTCCATTTTTTGTACATTAAGAAGTTATAAATGTGTGAAGGGATAATTACAAACAATTTCTATGGTTTTACATATCGGGACATAATAACAATCATCTATGCCTTAGAAGGTCTACAAATTAGGTAAACACAACCTAAGATGAACAACAACACATGACATATTACACCGCATCATGATTCATTGAACAAAAACCATAGAAATCAAAGAGGATTACTTTTTTCCCACAGATGCAAAAACTGATACATTTTTATATAGAACCTGAAGTAGTAGTCAGGAAAGCCCTACTCAATACAAAGTAGCTTAATTGGCCAACATTAAATTAATAAGAGCATTGACCAATATGTCTACTAAGCCTAGCACCTGATGTTGAATTCAATATGCTTGAGGCATGTGAGGGACACATCACTCCATCATGCGCATCAGTAATAAGACAGATTGAAAGGATTTGGAATGGTAGCAATGCCCAATGGTTTTCTCATGGATCAGTTAAGCCATGATCAGTTTTTCAATTAGGTCTGATGAGCTTCATGCTTAGAAACACTGCCAGTTCACTGTAAGATGACATACGTCAGCACTTAACTCAACAGAGGCCTACAACCCTACTAGGGAAGTTAATGTGCCACTGCCGTATGGCTAACTGGAGCCAGGCTTAACAACTCTACAGATGGCTTCACATAGAAGCTCTGCAGGAAGCAGGAGGCTTGGGACTTTCTTCTAAGTAACAGCCATTTTAAAAAAATTCACACGACTGTTAGGTTAAGACGCCAGCTCCTAGCTGTTGATGATATGTATCATCATTCATCATATTCTAGATTAGTTAAAAGTTACATCTAACTAGAGAGCCTCCAGAAGTATTTCTGCTTTTTTATCCTACTATTGCAGACAGGAACTCAAATGCCTCTAATAAATCTGCATTGCGCTTTTATACATTTATGGACTGTCCGTACAGAAGGGATCACTGTATCCTGCTGGCCCTTTCCTAACGCTCACTAATTTTTTGCTTGCCAAGACATCTCTCCTGAAATTAAGCTAGGTTGATTGTTCTATTGTAAGCCTGAAAGCATCAGCGTGAAATTTTGCATATAAACATTCATGTTGCTCTGTTATGGCTTCCTTGTCGAACTGTCAGTCTAATTTTATGACCTCACATGGATGCTGGCGGCTGGATTTTGTGTTGAGTGCTGATTTTAATTGCCATATGTGGGTTATCATTACTGTACTTAGTAGAGCATTATACACTTTTACAGTTATTTTGCATAACTCACTGCAGTCTGACCCCTATTTGCTGCCAAAAAAGATTCATTATCCGGTGGTGAAGGGGTTTGATGGGGAGTTATAATTTACAAAGTGCTCTGGTAATACCAAATCCAATCAACAGAAACACATGATATGTCATTTATAATCCCTTTATGCAATTCTCAGATGCTTCTGATCCCAACACCCTCAGTCCAGTACCTCCTAAAGACAGTTGTGGGACTACAGATTATGTATGTATATATATATATATATATATATATATATATATATATATATATATATATATATATATAATCACAACATTGTAATGACCTTCTTTAAGTACAAAAGTCCATACTAGAATTTTGTAGTGGGAAAACTTATAAAGTTGCTCTCAGGATGATTACAAAAACTTAAGTAAGCACTCACATTGTCACTGAATCACTTTTGGCTTTTAAGAATCTTACACATGTTTAACCCTACTTTGAATGACTACATATTGGGCTGGATTTTTTTTTGCCAGTGATAAATCTACTACAATAAAAAAAAAATATAAGAAATGGTTTTACACCAGTAAATGAATCTAGACTAATATATTTGTAATTGTTTTATATAGTGCTATCAGATTTTGCAGTCCGGTGCAAAGGGTAGACAGGACATAACAATTAGTATATAACTTAACAATATACCTGTTTTTGTCCCATATTTTTCTATTACAATATATGGGAGGACTATTCAAATAATTGTGATAGACATATCTCTGACATTGAATTCAGTCCATTGTGTATATGGATATACTGGCTACAACTGCATTCTCCTTTTGAGCACATAGTCTGCCTATGCCCACAGCACAGTTTAACGCTTTCACTGCCAGATGGACATGTTGCAGATGACAACACAAAATATGTAGCAGATATTGTAATTTTTCCTTAATGAGCTCTCCGTTTTATTACACTGTTACTTTTAATTTATCTGACGTTTTTTTTTGCTCATGGCCTTAAAACATTAGCAAGCTGGTGAGTGATGGCAATGAAGGAAACAAAGCTCTTCCCTGCAGTTTATCTGGGCTTTGCTTCCCTTTCTAAGTATCTAATGCGACAGTTATACTGTCACAGCTATTAAAGAAGCCACCGGATAGTTAGTCCCTGGCATACACAACCTACAAATTGTAGTAAATAATGCATGGCTCGCTTTTGTTTATTGAAGCTCTTTATCTGTTGGTTGATCAGCCTTTGGAATATAAAACACTCTTAGTGTTTTAATCCAAGATCCATCCACGTTGCAGTTACATCAGTATAAGTCAGTATTTGCAAACATCTAAAAAGTCTATTTCTAAAATGTTTGTTGTCATTCTGCTTGTGTTGTTGAATGACGGCAGAGGGCAGCTGTTTAAAAACACACACAGTGAGTAGAAGACTGTAGAAGATATAATGACTTTGTGTAAAGGTTAGTACGGATGCAATCAGCAAGGAGATTTTGTTGGTTGCTATGCACTACTATGCACTACTTTCACCACTGCACCAGATTTTCCCTTTGTATACAAACCCTAGTGTTTTGCCTTTATTTATTACTATTGTCGTGTGAAAGTTGCCACTACAAACACATTATCGCCAGTCCATGTTCCCATGGTCTTCTCCCAATACAGAGGCATATGTTTAAACTGGAGAATTGGAAAACTCACAACAGTCCTGGATATCGAAGACCAACAAAGTATTTAATAGGTATCAGTATATCAGTGATTAAATTACAAATGAAAATAAAACACTGGCAGCTTGATGGTTTCAAATTCCCATTCTTGGCCGTCGTCATACCTGGGAACTTCCAAGTACAGGCTACCCGGAGCTCTCCATCATTTGAGTGAGAGGCAGTTGGTTCAGACAGAAAAATTTACTGGAACTCTTGTTATTTCAGTATGATACATTTTATTATACAGCAATACTTGATCCTTCACTAAATGTTACATTTCAGAGCATCAATATTACAGGTTTACTACATGTGATCCATGAGCATTAATCATATATTGGTCAGCAAGATTGTTTTGAGAATTAATTTATACATTGAACATAGTATTCTGTGACCTAAAGGATAATCACTACTATTATTCCAGATAAAACCCCATCTCTAGTTTATATTACTGGCAGATTGGGAATGATGGTGACTAAATATACAGATATTCTACAAATCATTTCATCAGGCTGGTTACAATACCCAGTGTTTGCTGATTTAACTCAGCTAATTGCTGTTATCTCTTCATTGTTCAACCTTAGCTGATTAATTGATGAACGTGAGATGTAAACAGATTTTCACCTCTGTTACAAGACACATACAGGTATCATCACCACGACATTTTTAAAGGAGAAGTACATGAAAAAACGAGGCTTTGTACAATATTCAAAAATATTAACATGTGACGTAAGAGCTTTCATACAGGGTGCAAATTATATTGCATATATTAACTGCTTAAAAACTGTAATTCTTAGTCCTGGTATATTAGTACAAATCCCCTACAGCAGGGGTCCTCAAACTACGGCCCGCGGGCCACATGCGGCCCGCGGAGCGCATTTACCCGGCCCGCCGGGTGTTTTTGCATCAGGACATCCATGTGTTCCGAAAGATGCTTTCGAAACACAAGGATGCCTCTGTGAAGTCCCTGCGGCACGCATTTACTTTAAAAACACGGGGACCGCCGGGAGAAGGCGCACGCAGCGACGTCACTGACGTCCCATGCGTGCACCCATGGCAACCGAGCGCCGCAATATGCCGGCATATTGCGGCGCTCAGCAGTGAAACAGCCGGCACCAGCAAGCGGCTTTTAAACACTGATGCGGAGGAGAGAGAGGGGCGCCTAGCAACCGCTCGGCGCCCCTCGTTCTCCCCCGCATTCAAAAAAAGAAGACAGCCTTTAAAAGCCGCTCGCTGGTGCCCGCTGCTTCACTGCTGGGCGCCGAAATATGACGTCATATTACGGTGCTCAGCAGTGAAGCAGCAGGCACCAGCGAGCGGTGCAGGAAGAAAGAAGCATCGTGCTCCCGTCGCTGGACTTCAAGGTGAAGGGGGGGGGATATATAGTGGGTAAGGGGGGAGAGGATATATAATGGGTAAGGGGGGAGAGGATATATAATGGGTAAGGGGGGAGAGGACATATAGTGGGTAAGGGGGGAGAGGACATATAGTGGGTAAGGGGGGAGAGGATATATAGTGGGTAGGGGGGAGAGGATATATAGTGGCTAGGGGGGAGAGGGTATATAGTGGGTGGGGGGATATATAGTGGGTAGGGGGGAAGGGTATATTTGTTGATTTAACTTTACTTGTTCTTCATTTTAAATATTGTATTTATTCCCGTTTTGTTTCTTCACTTCAAAATAAGATATATGCAGTGTGCATAGGTATTTGTTCATAGTTTTTTTTTTTTTAACTATAGTCCGGCCCTCCAACAGTCTGAGGGACCGTGAACTGGCCCCCTGTTTAAAAAGTTTGAGGACCCCTGCCCTACAGGATACTTTTATTTAGTTTTTAGGTTTCTTTATCTCTTTATATAAATAGGTATTGCATGTGTAGAATGATTGGTAATATCTTCTTGATGTGAACCAAAGTATTTCACGAATGTGAAATGATTCAAATATTATTCAATATCAAAAAGAAAACCATAAAATTCCTTTTTTAATATTCCCCAAAAAATATGTATTCAACATTTGTTTCAATCATTTTTAGAGTAAAAAATGAAGCGCTGATAGAAGATAAACAAAGAAATATAAATAATCAAGGATTGACGTTTGAGTGTTTTATTCTTCAGTAAAAGTACTATAAAGCATGCCTGGATCCATTGAAATAATTTGTATACTACATGAGTAACTATTATTATGTACAGATGGCGTCATAAATATTGTGCAAGAAAGAACAAAGGAACAGTTTGTGTGGAGTGATGAGGATTTATATTCGGTTCTGTCATCAAAGGATAACGTATAAACCATAAGTTGTAAAATAACATTAAACAGAACTTTAGGTGTACTACTAGCACCACCATTTACATACATACAATAGTTACCCTGTAGGGTACTCATATCAGATAATTAATTTTTTTGCATCATTTTTGCATGGCACCAGTACATTCTACAGCTCAGTGCAATAAGGTCATTTTAAAACAAACCAGATGACATATGTTATGACTTGCTATAGTTTGTGTAACTTTTAATTCATCCTAGATGGCCCAGTTAGGCTTTTTCAACCCTAGAAACCATAGAGATGTCCCAGACTCTACTAGGTGTACACATGGTTGTATGTACACAGTGTATCCCTTTGTTTTCTTTGTTAATCCTCTGATAGTGAGCAAATGAGAAGTCCTTTGGTAACCTACTGCTAACGGGGACATTCCCCAAAATGAGTTAATAAAGGCCCAAGGGGACTATATTTAATTTTTTTACTTCTCCGTAATCACCATTTACTCCTTTTTGGATGGAAATGTGATTACGAAGCCACAGTCTGTTCTGACATGGAATATGCAGCTTCTCTTCACTTCATATCTTTTTATTGATATCTGATATCCATGCCTTACTGAGGAAATTAGATTAAACATGACTTGTATAGCTTTAGGAGATTTGTGTAGCCATCTGGGCTGGGACAATTTTGTCTGTACTTTTTGTCAACGCTAGGATGATGCTAGGAAACTCTTTGTGTCTGCCGAGCTTTAACAGAAGCTACTTCCACCTGCTCCAGTGGAAATAAAAGCTAGTTCACATCCATTCTGAGCCATGTTTCTTTTCAATGTGTTTCTGTCTTGCTGGAGAGAAGAGTTGTTTGACCACTGGGAGCTCTCAATATGTATTTTTAAAATGATCTGTCACGGGAGCAGATGGCAAGAGAGAATGAATACTAGGAGGAGTTCTTCCAGGTCACACAGTACTAATGGATGTTCAGGGGTTCTCATGGAGAACAGTCTAGAATTTATATGTATCAGATTAATCATTTTCATTCTACATTATGCAAATGTGTGTGGAAATAGACACTTTTAGTAGCGATGCTGTAGAACTGTTGCATAGGTTGGGAGGCAGTGCCAGGTTTAATTGATGATGTGATTGTGCAAATTGTACTGGACTTTTACATAAACCAAGTGATGGCCACCTTCGTGGAGAGGTCTGGTCTGTAGAGCTCCTCATTGTCCATGTCACCTGCTCAGTATTTCTGGTTACATTAGTAGCAATTCTTACAGGAAACCTGATGAGGTTGAGCTGAAATGACCAGGCGAAAATGCTTGACAAGAAACCTTCTCTGACTGCTTTTGGGTAGAGGAGGTTCTAAACTAGGTATCACTACTACAACGTTTATTTATGACTTCTTTACCTCATATATGAATGTCTGTTATTCGGTAGTGTAATGAAGAAGAGGTTTGCAAATATCTGCTGGGTATTGTTGATCATGGATCCGATCTTACTTAAAGAATCACTGAATTAATATCCCATAAAGAGTGTTCCTTATACTATCTTTTATTATATAAGCATGAGACCAATTTTACATTCCTAAAACCGTACGAAGCAGATGGTATGTAACAGCATGAGAAAGAAGCATGTTAACCCATTGAAATATGCTACAGTGCAAAGAGAAGGTTCTGTTCCTCACATTCTATTTTTGTCAGTATAATGTGTAAGAGATTCCAACATATGGTGTATATATATATATATATATATATATATATATATATATATAATTTCTTTTTAGAAGACTGCTCTTAGAAAAAAAGACGATCTTTTCTAAATAATATTTAGACATTTTTTTCATAGATTGTGTGTATATATATATATATATATATATATATATATATATATATAATTTACTCCCTGCTTCTGCCTCCACTTGACTCCACTGACTAATGTCACGTTAAGTTAGAAATATACACTTTAGTATGGATAAATGTTGATTTAAAGGCTATATTTAAAAAAACTAAACAATACTATTTTAGGTATCCTTAAAGGCTATTGTTATTTAGTGTAGTGGCTGAGTCAGTGTGGATTTTGCACCTAATCACATGTATAATTAAAATGTGCATTGTTAGGTTTGTCCTTTGTCATTTTTGCATTTTTTCTGAAAATAAGGAAAATGTTAGAAACATGAACGGTCCAGATATATTATCCTAACTCCATGACTGCATCGATCCTAGTAAATTAGATACAATTCGCAATATAAAGTAAAAGTAACAGACAAAGTAAAATGTAAGCACATACCTTCTTTTAATTGGTAATAAAAACAAGGCCAGGCAACTTCTGCATAGCGCATTTCATAGCAACACAATCACTTTTTATCCATAGCACCCATTGTTCTCATAGTTACCTCACTCTTATATTATTTCTATTTTCAAGAACATTTTTTTTTAATAAAGGTGTTGATTATGTCAATGTTAAAGGTGAATTTAATGTGAATTGCTTGAATTTAGTTTTTAATACAGAATTTCTTAGTAGAAATTAATACTGTTTCCTGCCAACCTGGGTAACATCAGTTTTTGAGCTGATGGGTCTCATTTGCTTTTAGGCCAAGTGCAGACAAACTCTTTAAATACTTAACATTATTATTTTAATGTAAGCCATAGAGTCAGGCGTTTGACCCCTGTTATTTTAAGATTATTTAGGAAGAACCATACAAGTTCTGTTCGTCATACAGTGTGAAATTCAGAAACAACATACTCTCCTTAACAATGTTCATTTATGGAATATAAATGATGCTCGATTCTTACAACATAATTTCATAATTACAAAACACCAACCACCAACTTCTGTTTTAATTAACATAAGAATTCTAAGTCATATTGGTTACATAAATGTTTTGGAAAATAAATCAAAAGATAATTAAAGGAGAAATTACAATGTTTGAATTTGTATTTTAGGATACAATAAAGCCAATTTATTTTTGGCTATGAACCCCTTTTAAGTACATGTGCCTAAAACAGACTTTTCACCTAGTGTTTTACAATTGTTAAATAGAACTTCCATTGGACATGAAAGGCGAATAGATCTTTAGGCCCATTTTGTCATTTTCCTCATGTAGCTCACATATACAGTATATATATATTTAAAAGAAAGATAGAGTGCACAAAAATTTGGTACTTTGAGATTACTGCTCAGTCTGTCAATGGTAAGATGGTGAGCCCATCTAAGTTATAAAGTCTTGGCTAATTGGGGATAGTTTTCCAAAGCTGTACCAATAATGAGTTCTGTTGATTTACTTTGTCATAACAATATAATGAACACTAATTCTTGGAATGAAAGGACCAAGGGTTGGATTGAATCAAAACCTTACATGTTTGAAGAATAATTACATGTTTAATGAGATTACGTCTCAGTACATTTTAGTGTTCCTAACCATATTGCTTTATTAAACTTTTATAAAACTCCATATTAAAGTTCCATTGTAAGTATATTGATTCTGGAGATGATGAGTTTAATATACGATTGTATTTCTGACCTTTATTGTAAGACCTATTCTCAAGTTAACTCTTGATACCTAAAGTTATTCTGTTATTCCGTTTGGTTGGTTTGATAACATACTACTATATGATTTTGTTGTAGGTATGCCGTGCTCAGCATGAGATGAATGGACATTAATACATGGAAAATTAAATGGCATGTTATTAATTGTAGCTATGGGTTCACAATATTTAGAAAGTTAACACATATACCATGTTCTATATTGAGGAGATGATAATCCTGCGGTACATTGATCATTACTTGGATTGCGTCTGAAATCCAACCAATAGAAAATAGGTTCACAGAACATTGATTATTAATGGTCATGGTCTCAGACCTGGAGAAGACACTTGCTCCAAACAGATGTTGGACAATATTCTGACCATACTATTGCATTTTCTCATTCAATTAAGCACTAGAATGTATCAATTTCTTCCATTTAGTCAGCATAAGTTTTGGTAGCATAACAGATGCATTTGTCATGCTATTGACACAGGTCAACTGTTTAAATTCCAGAGAGTTAATGCATTTTCACACAATCACAAAACAAAGGGAAACAATATAACATGGAAGGATGCCATATTTTCTGTATAATAAGTATTTGCATCAGGGAAAGAAGAACAAAGAAAGATTTCAGGGATGATCCTTCTTACATTACCCCAGCTCTGTCCTTGCCGTAAGATGTCAAGGTTATAAAGTGTGTATAGGTACATGATATATATATATATATATATATATATATATATATATATATATATATATGACGTCCTTGCTGTGGTTACTATGGTGACAGTCTGACAATATTGCCAACCTTGGTTGCAAATTTATAGCAGTAATAAAGGAAAGTTGGTGATCCCCAAGAGAAAGAATCACTACTTTGACATTATCTGTAATTTATGTGTATGTTAGGCACTGTTGCAAATCCATGAAATGGCGAGAGTTCTGAGACAATGTTGACAATTTTCACTGCAGTTGGGCAACTAAATGTTAATTAAATATTGTATTACTTGTCACCGAGAGCCATGTCATAGTGGTGATAATGTACCTTGGTTGCAGTTGAAGACATGTTTGAATTTATAATTCCACCTCTAGTTGCTTCAGTTTACTTTAGCCAAAGTTTGCCATACTAGTGAATTCCGGCCACTTATAACAAAGGGCAGCTAACAGTGCGTGAGCCGTATTCAGATACACTCTAGCAATGGGGTTAGAGTTGAAAATCACTGCAGATGATTAGGAGCAAAGATAAAATGTCAAACATTTGCAGTCTGAAATAATTGTATTCCTCTTCATGAAACTCTGCCTTAATGGCAAGGCTTCCTAGCTTGATAAACACAGCGCTTGCAGCGATGTTAATAAAGAAGGCACCCTCACAGCTAATGTATATTTATTATTTGTGTTCAGATATGGGGAGTTAAAATGGCAAATATACATAATTTCTGAGCATTATGCACAAAGTCTGGATTATTTATTAAGATCTTTATTTCAACTGTGAATGTTCAAGTGGTCAGTGTTCAAATTGACGGGCTCTGAGTTTGGCCACTGGCTATTCAAATATAATAGATTTGTTCCTGCAACGGCTGTATGGTTAGAAGTCGGACATTGGGGGCGTCATAGTCTGATACAATTGAGGAGGCAAAGATTGGGCCTGTTGAGGATGTTGTACAGAGCCGGCCTTAAGTGTTCTGGCGCCCTGTGCGGACTACTCCTCTGGCGCCCCCATCCCCCCAAAAAAGAAAGGAAAAAAATCTCCCCCCTCTGCCCCTTCTCACTATCTACCCCCCTGCCCCTTCTCACTGCCTTGTTGCCGTAGTCCTGCTGTGGGAGCGGGAGGCGTCCATCTTCCTGCTCTGCCGCGGTACGCGCTTCACAGCTGAGAGCCAGAATAATTCCGGTGCTCAGCATGAAACGCCGGCACCGCGACGGAGTCACGGAGAGTGAGGGGCGCCGAGCAGTTGCTGAAAACTTCACGAGCGACCGCTCGGCGCCCCTGCTCGGGACTTAAATTAAAACACTGGGTTTTTTTCAACTTTATTTAACACGGAGGATGTTAAATAAAGTTGAAAAAAACTTTATTTAACATGGAGGATGTTAAATAAAGTAAAAAAAAAAAAACAAACAAAAAACCCCCCGATCTTTTAATTTAAGTCCCAGGCAGGCTCCCCCGTTGCCATGGCGCCCTGTGCGGCTGCACAGGTCACACACCCCTAAGGCCAGCCCTGATGTTGTATAACAATTGACATGCTGTTCGGTGAACCAGTATTCCAACGGCAGTTGGCAGCTATTCAGGTATGTGAGTGAATTAGCAGACACATTCTCATGACATTATTTTATTCTGGGATGAGTGAAACAATTTAGGCAATGGATATATTTAAGTGAGTGTGCTTGCACTGACATTGGGAGCACATGTTCGTACTCTCTCACTCCATTCTGCTTTAATTTTGGGGTTTTGCATAGAACCCAGTGGAGCCTGGTAAAGCCACCTACACACCTGATGCGAGGCAGGCCATGGTGCCCAGAACCGGTAAGAACAAATAGCCAGTCTGCAAACATAATAAAATTAGTATTCTTTTAATTGACCTCAAAAGCCCCAGCATATTCCATAGCTCTGTACAGCACCATGGCCAAGGGTGGCTCTAGGGTTTTTGGGGCCCTAAGCAGAAATGTCTAGTTGGCCCATTCAAATGCAAATTATGAAAATAGTTATCGTCAATACCTAACTTATGATCTGAAGTTTGTTTTAAAAATATCCTCCCAGGAGAAGGTCTCTTAGACTAATAGGACTCTTAAGGAAATGCTTATATAGAATTTGACGGCAGATAAGAACTCCAGTCCATCTATTCTGCCCATTTTCCTTCTGTAAAGACTCAGACCCTAATCCTAGTCATATACAGTACTTACGTAATTGGGCATACACAAGTCTATTAGGTTCAACCGTTCCAAGTACTTTTTTCTAAGCTTCTTATATCAAGACTGTCCCACAGAAAACGGGATGCCTGGAAGGTATGTCTCAAGTTTTGCTTGTGCAAATTAGTCCATTTATATCTGCTAATTTGTTTTTTATTCAATCAGGTTACTTGTCTGGAAGGCATTTTCCATAGCAAGAACATACACAGATACAGAGAAAATACCTTACTTCTTAAAATACTTGTCAATATTAATGAGATTTACAGTTATGGAAAAAATGGTTCCTAAGACGTTCCCCTGTTTTCTTCTGTCTGATGCTATTCAACAGTCTTCCAAAAATATGTTTGTATACATAACAGTAAACATCTATTCATTTTAGCTTCTTTATAATTAAATAATGAAATCTTCCACGAACCTATATTCTTTCTTGTACTGCACATTAACAATCACATATTTTTAGGTGATGTGTTACCACCGGTGACAACACTGGATAAATACAGTTCTGAAAATGCTCTAGCAATGGATAAATACGTTCATCTCTGCGGCTAAATGATGTTTTAAAATTTCCAGCTATTAGGAATATAGACGACTTAGTAAATATATGAATGGCTGTCAGCCAGTGTATGCCCTGCCAGTGAAAACGCTTTGCTCCAGGCGGCCCAGAGACTAAACTGAGCAACATCTTATTCACTGTTCTATTGTTGGCATTCAAAGCTAATGATACTCTTGGCACATCTGACCTACTGTTGATATACTTAGTTATAAAACAAATCCAGTTTCTGTTTAGTGCATTTTTATTTATGGGCATTGTAAAAGGGAGTAGGGAATATTGCTTTCAGATTAAATGGACATTAAGACTTTCCTTCTGTTTCAAAGAAACCAAGACACTTTTTTTTACCTGAAAGTTTCCTCTGCTGCCAGGACTTGATAACCCCAACAAGGGGGCATTCTGAATACAGAACACAGCCCTGGTTTCAGAACTTCATATGTTATGATATGCCATGTGTTATGGATACTTATGGATACTTTTCTCAGTTGGGGCTTTACTGGCAGTTAAAAGAATTAGGATAGTTTGCATCATAGTAGCATAAAATAAGGTTGTTATAAAGTAGTGATAGGCATACTTTAAAGCAGTGGTTCTTAACCTTTTTTGGTGTTACACCTATCTTGTGAAAAATCTTATGACCCACACCTCCCATGTTGTAACAGCCCAAAATTTAGGCTAAGGGAGGATGAGTTTGCATACATTTATAGTTGAGAAGCTACTCACACTTCCCATGGAGAGGCATACCCCACAGGATAAGAACTCCGGCTTTAACGGGGTGTTGTTACAGGTATGACAGAGCTTTACCGAGACTTTTTGTAAGACCAAGTGTCTTGGTTTTTGTGAAGCAGTCATGATTTTTGTGGGCAGAGGGGACCCCAGGCGTTTGAGGTCCTCAGATCTCCCCTGACTGGCCCAAGGAACTGTAAAATCAATGAAAGTCACTGCTGCTCCAATGTGGCTATCTGGGTAAGGTGGGTGGCCTCTAACTGCACCTCTCTCCACCTTCAGGCCTGCTCTTCCCTGCCTCTAGCCACACATTCCAACATAGGTATGCCAGTTTGAAAACCTGAAATGTTGAGATATACTTTGACAGGTGTTTATGTAACTAAGTAAGGTATTTACAGGATGCATTATGTACCCCATTTACACAGTTTAATTTAAAAACATTTGTCTATAGTTTCTATACAGACCTAATGTCTGTATACACTCATGTCTGCCAAACATTCTGAGTGTCTTAACATTTCTCCTCCAATGTCCCTAAAGAAGGAGGACATCGGATGAGGAAACAGGAAATTGGGTCTCCAAGTGAGACTATCCCTACTAAAGAGGAATGCCTAGGAAATATGTATTCCATCTGGGCATGATGAGAGTTGTACTTAAAGTAGCTTGAATTCCATAAAGTGCGAGAATTACCAGGTTTAAAAAAAAAAACTCACTCATCACAATCTACGTAATACCAATATACAGAGCTCTGCTACCAGAGAGCCTAAATAATCTACCTGCGTGATAACCGGGATTTATTGGGTGACAAAGTTACTGTATTGCTTTGCCTGACTGCAGCATTCTGTAATGAAGCTAGAGTTCTGTATTCCCAAAATAGATGCAGTGCAGCCTAAGGAAAAAGTCCTTACTCCACACAATTACACACACACACACGCACACACACATACACACACACATATATATATATATATATTATTTTTTTTTGGATGTTTTATATATATATATATATATATATATATAATTATTGATAAAAAAACATACATATTAATCAAAAGAAAACAGCAATTCTGACTTAAGGCACTACATAGGTTAACACACAATAGAATTTAGGACATAACATAACCCTTTAGATTAAGTTGCATTTTTTTGCTTAGTGTTCACCAGTACCATGTATTCACAGCAGGTATGGCTATTATTTATTATAGACTGCTGTCTGTGTGTGTGTGTCCTTTAACCTATATATAGTTCAAAAAATCTATTTCCTATACAGTGCTTGATATCCCTAATAGACCATAAATAGGTTAATACATAGATTTTTTCATTTTCTTGTAGCCTTGTTTAGTCGGCACAGTAACGGAGTTTCATACAAATCATGAAATGCACAGGTTCCAAGACTTAAACCAGCACATAATCTTAAGATATTTAGGTCACCAGTACAAGGATGGACTATAATGAATGTGAATGTCTTTAGAAATTCTGTGGAATCAGTCCAGGATTCTGATTAAATGTGAATTTTATAGTGTGTGTTCAGCAGCATGTTTCCTCCTGTTTCAACCTCCTTTTGGATCATTTTTACTTGATAAATCCATATCTTGTAAGTGGGAAAACAGAATCCTACTTGTGCCACCAGGCATATAATTTAGACAGCTATTTAGACTAAAGCCAATAAGAATACCAATTTTATAAGATATTCTTACTGAAAACCATTTCTCACACTATCATTTGAAGAAAACACAGAGCAACCCATAGACCAACATTACAGTTTTTCTCAAATTCGTGTCTCAAATAATTGTATTTCCACTCTATGGTGGAATATTGACATGGTTTTCCAACTATTTAATGATCTTGCCAATCAACAGCACCCTTCATTTCCTATATCGTTTTATAAGTGAACATAAAAGAGACCAATAAAATATCTGTTTTTCTATGTGATATGTAAGGATGTATTGCATAATATAAAGAAAACATAACAGGAATGGGCTACCGTCATTACTGGTTGTTTGATTATGTAATGCATCATTTGTAGGCCTGTAAAAAATGGATGGTATCCAACAGCACTGTTTTTTATGTATCTGTAATTATTTAGGGGAATTTCTTTGTAGAGCAAGTGTGTTTTTATGTAGGTAGCATACATGGGGACTTTCCTAATGCTGTAACATTGAGACTCTTTTAATAAACCTTTAATGGACCATCCTGATTCTATGTAGTGACTTGCCAAATTACTCTAGTTCATGTCCTCAAAGAAACCTTGACTTGTCATTTTACTTCAGTGAGTAATCTGAAATCAAGCATTTATCAACCATAACATACTGGTAGCAAAAGCACCAACTGGAAGTCTACGTGTCTATCCTGCCCATTTACCTTGAGAAGCTGATATTGAACCAAAGACCCAGAGACACTGGGTCAAACCCGGAGAGTTCGCAGACATGCTAGACAGACCAACAGAGTTAACATACCAGGGACATTTCAAGAATTGAGATTATTGTATAAGGGTTTGCGTCACATATTATATCAGCATCAAGAGTGAAATATTTTGACAGGTAAAGATTATAAGCATACCTGGGAACTCTCCATGTTTGATCCTGAGTATCTAGGAGCAACTCGGCATCTCTGGAGGATAGAGATGGACGTGGTGTGTGGCCAGACTTGTTCCTTGTCCATGTTCTGCCTATTCCCTCCCTCTAAATGCCTTTGAGGATAACCTTGACCCAGAATAGGGAGAGCTCAACATAGCTTGTCCTAGGAAATTCGCAGGTATTAGTTAATATGAAGTTATTGTGCACACGAGTGCTTGTTTAATTCCGATAAAGAACGGTCAAGACAAGCAGGTAGTGATTGGATTACCTGTCGTTGCTTGTGTAAGTCAAATTGTTTTTTTATATACTACTTGTAATATCCTGTCTAACCATTGTACAGTGCTACAGCATATGATGGCGCTATGTAAAACAATTAATAATTATTATTCAGTTGAATATGTATTTTTATAAACTGTCTCTAATAAACATTCCAAGGGGTCTGAGGCTGCTCACATACAGTAAATATGATGATCAGCGAGTGTAGTTTGCTGCAAATAAATGCGTTTTGACAGGTGGTATCATAGGACTCATGAGTCTGACTTTAGGGAATATATCACCTTCTGCTTGGAAAATTAATTAATTATTTTTGGCATTCCTGAGAGCTGTTATGTGCAGATTTACTCACATGTGGATTTCTCACACAAATTCTCACACTGTAAGCTTTAATTCATGCTAATAGGTCTCTTTGACAGCTGTCAGGATATGTTTTGGCTAAAATGTACGATTGACAGATTTCCTGGGTGACATCAGATAGAAAAAAGGGTGGAAGCTAGTAATAAAGAGGTATGTTATAACTGATTGTTCTTGGAGATAATCTTATATACTAATATTTCTCAACCTCTTTATTTCTCAGCTAATTGCCACTTGTAAAATACCGTTCTTGCCAAGTGCATTTGAATGTTAATAATTCCTATCAACTACTGCTAAATTCAGACCTGAACAGGCAGTACAACACCATGTCTGCAGTCACAACCACCTATGGGATACACACTCCACTGTTGTAAGGTGAACTTAGTAAGATATTTGGATCTGGACACCATTTTGGATTGGCCTTGAAAGGTCAAGATCCACCAACAGCAGGTGGTTGCATGAGCCCAGAGGTCTCTTGAGAAAAGGTCCTATAAATATGAGCGAGGATAGAGTTTGAGAACCCAATTGTGTGACTGAATCGCTTTGTTGAAATAGCCTCAACCAGTGACTTCTTAAGCTACAGATAAACAGTGTTTATTGGCAGATTCTTTTGCTCCTATTTTCTGTCTCTTAAGTTGTCCATATTGATATAAGGCAATTGGAGAAAAAAATATCTCTAATTTATATTACATTTGCATGAAAATATAGAGACTGAGGTAAGATTACAATATTGGGAATCTTGATTATCTGAAAACTAATATTTTTTTCGTCACAGATATTGATATAACATTCCTTCCAAAGTGACACACAAACTGGGAGATAATTGATATTGCATAGATCCATGTTTATATAACACCTAGCAAATCATGTTATAACTAAAGTGTTATTTCTGGTTAATAGATATAATAGCGTTCATGCTACATCATTGGTAGTGTTGGTAGTGTCCTTAAGTTGCAAGATGTTTGTCCCCACAAATACATTCATTTTAGTTTTATTTTATATTCTGAAGAACAGTGTAACGCCACACATGATAAAGCTATGTAAAATTTTGAAAGAGCAGTTCCTTGGCAATTAAGGCAGCCATGCTGAATGAGGAGAGAGATGATTCTGAAGTTTCAACCAATAATTACTCTTTAGCTTGGCTCATTTTTTCCCATCAGGAAGAATCAGGAAGAACAAATAGGTGTGTGGGGGCGCTGTTCTAGGTTAGGACTGTGGCAGCACCCCTAAAAAATACATCTCATCTGTAAATCCTCACCACGACTGAAATTCCTCAGAAGCTATTTCCGCAATTGTTGTTTTTTGTTTATGCCAGATACATGTCTTCTAGACATGAGCGAGTCTGCAATTTACCTGAAATAGATTTTTACACATAAAAATACTTTTTCTTGTTAATTAGTGTCATCTAGATTAAGTTTAATTTTGGCTGCATCGATTTTCCCTGTTCTCTTTGTCCTTGACAACTACCGAAAGTATTCAACCTGTCTTACGGATTGTTCTAAAAATTAATCTTTATTGATATCCTATTAAAGGAGCCTTTCTGGACTTGTAGACATGTTTTGTTGAAGGCAGACCAAACAGAACTAATAGTACATTTTCTGTTGACAACCACTACCGTTGAGTTCTTCTAATTCTTATATTTCTTTTTTTTTCTATCCTTTATTATTTTCCCCTTACATAGAGGAGTATGTAGTGTGACACTGATTATTTGTGATTTGCATTGATGCTGAGCCTGCTTGTTTGGCAATGATGGGCACTCTCTTAACAAGGTAGTGCCTCGGGTATGTTGGAGACTTTCTAGCTAGTAGCAATTGACACACTTCTTTCACCCTTTAAATTCCCAGAATGACCTACGTTAACATTTCTGCAGCCTACAGAATGTGCCAAATTCCCTTATTAAGTCAGTAGATGGCTTGGATGTTCTCTCGTTAACACTCTCCACGATAACACCATTTATTCTTCTGCCTTGTTTTCGTCTCTTTATCATCATGGTTAATTTTCACTGGGAATTTTTGCAGGGATGACATATTTTGCACGTGTGCTGTGTGTATTGGGAACTTTAGAATTACAATTTGTCTCTAGCTTTGAGGACACGTTTTTCTTTTCTGTTGCCAATGCAATTACTGACGATACCAACCAATAAAGAACCACATTGTAATTAATTGTGGTTTCATTATGGTTTGTGGTACAATTGTAACAATTTAGCTTTTTTCGATACTTCACATGAGGTAAGTTTGTAATAGAACCCAATTGAAAAAATGGCTCATTGTTTGAATCCAACGTCAGTTGTTGCTCATATGGGCTGGCTTCTTTTTGATTTGTACTAATCAAAAGGATGTAATTAACATTGAAGCTATACAATACTGTTCAAAAGTTTGGGGTCACTTTGGCCTTGTTTTTTTTAAAGAATAGCTAATTTTGTCCATAAAAATAACATCAAATTGATAGGAAATACAGAGTAGACATTGTTAATGTTGTAAATTACTATTGTAGCTGGAAACAGCTAACTTTTAATTAAATATCTTCATAGGAGACCCTTTATCACTCCCATCACTCATGTGTTCCAATGGCACGTTGTGCTCACTAGTCCAAGTTTAAAAGGCTAATTAATCATTAGAAAACCCTTTTGCAATTATGTTACACAGCTAGAAATGTCCTTGTTTTCCATGAAAACACCTTTGTGACCCCAGACTTCTGAATGGTAGTGTATGTTCTATCAGAGCAAACAAGATTGTGAGACTGTTCGATGAGTCCAATATTCTCACACTTTCAACGATTCAGCTTATCAACTGCTTGCATTGAAAAAGTACTGCTGTATGAGTTCATGGTTAAATGTCATAGACCTCCTGGGGTGATGGATTGTCCTAGTTACAAGTGTCCCTTTGCTTCAGTTCTAGTTTGAATTGTAAGTGAAATAACTGCTCCAAAATAGTCAAAAATAATATATTTTTTTGTGTAGCTTGTTTCATTGAACCCAGTTTAGTGTCATTTGTTCGCACTCCTTGGCAATTTAATATATGTTGGTCATTATGCATTAATGAGGAGTTAGCTGTAAAATTATCTTTCTTCTATTGTCAGACCTGTAATTAGTGATTTTCAATTGTCACAAGAAACACAAGAGTTTAAGTTTAAAAGGAAATTAGAGTTCAAACACAAGTTTCATATTTATGAAATTACATAAAATAACCTTTCTAATCAAATTTCCCTAATTTCCATAAATGAGATAATCTAAACCATCTTTCTGTTTCCATTAGTCTGTTGGGTTCCGGTTTTCAAATGTAAATTGTAAGAAATTCAAGAAATTACTGCCAATTGCTTTCCCAGTCCTGCGGAAAAAACATCAACATTTTCAATTAACATCATTTTCTTAAATTACGGACTAATTTGAACACATACTTGGGAAATTATGCATTATACTAATATATGTATTTTCAGTGAAAGTGTCCATTATAGCAATATTGTCTAATTTGCTTTAGTACACTTTATATATTTGCTGCCGGTCTTTCACGTGTGCTTTGTATATGTGCGTGGAGACTGAACTTGCCGTAGGTTGTCTTTTTTTTTTGCATTGCTGCATTTCAAGACTTTTGTCAACACAGGCTGTGTCCTGAGCAGCTTTCTGTCCTGTATCAGGAGGTGAAAGATGAATGCCTTATGTTTGAAATGAGTACGTCACAGTACACTGGGTATACAACTCAAAAAAGAACTTTGCAAGAGGCAGTTTCTATGGGGATTGATGGACCATGGTTTAATGTGGCCTTCTGGTAATAAAAGTCACTCTGAAAAAGAAATACCTGTGTGTGTGTTAAATGTGAAATGGTTCTGTGACTGTCAAATCATTTTCCCTGCCTAAAACCTTAACACATTACACAGGTTTGAGTTAGCTTTATCACGGTAACATTCACACCGTAAAAGGTGATACACCATTTAGCAAGGAACTGGACTTTTGAGATTCGGTACAATAAAACCAATTGGCCAAGCAATCTTGGTTACTCTACTTCTTTGACTTTTACAAAGTAAAAGCTAAGGATGTGACCAAGAAGGATTTTATACCAAAAATTATAATCATAAAAAAACTAACCATATTATGTTCTATTCTATTCCATAGAAAATGTTACTATTGTGTGTGATTAGTTAAAAGACTAAAATCTACTATTAGATTTAGCCTCTTTTTTAAGAAATTCATTGATGTTTTGTAAGTTACGTAATTTTCTTCTGCTCTCTGGCTAATTGTTACACACCTCCAGCCAGATCAACTCAAGAACTGATCTGCAACAGACAGACTCACAGCCCCTGTTGTGATGAACCCTAATTTTCAATCATAACAGACAAGTGAGACTTTGTTGTTGCCAATTGGATTTCCTTTATGATTTCTTTATCAGGTAGACGTGGCCAACCAACAGAGGTAGCATCTTGTTACTTAAAATGTACAAGCTGCTTTTCTAAAAAAAAAAAATACTAAGTTCTGAAAGTTCCCCGTTGCACTGTATATGCCGCTAACAATCAAAAGGTTAACTGCAGAAGAGATTTGTAATCAGTGAGAGACTTCCCAACACGTGATTACAGAAGAGCAAACAACAGCGATATATCTGTATCATTTTGTTTTGATTGGAGTTAAATGTCTGAAATAGATTTTTTAATACATTTGGAGATTAAAGCATCACAGAAGCATTTTATATAATTAGACCATCTTGAACCTTATTCATCTATCTTATATAAAGTTATAAAAATCTCAAATGCTGAGCCAAGAAAACCTTGCATTTATGTGTCAGCCAAGAGGCTTGGGTTATGAACGTATTTATCAAATGGATTTTATTACCACTCAGACTGTACAGTCCTTTCACTATGTACAGATACATCACAGTATAGACCCAATTCCTTTGCAACAAGCATAATACCAGCTTACAGAAAAATAACCTTCCTTTCATGTGCCTTTGACGTGCACGGGCATTTAGCATGTGTATTTGAGATATTTTGGAAATAATAGTCCATAAGTACTACCTTGTTCCTATACTAAACAATACCAAATGGCAAATTCATCTACTGCTGGTCTTGGCAGCCTTGAGTTCCCTGAGCACTAGTGGAAGAACTCCAGCATATCAAGGGAAGCATGGTGGCCTCTTATACAAAAGTCATATGGTATGGCTTTCCCCGAGGTCCCTATTTACATGGAATGTGAGGTTGTAAAAACTGCAAAGCCTGCTGACTCTACAGGAGTGCTTATTAAGTCTTAGACAGAACACTGTTGACAAGGACCTCCAGCATAAGTAAATGTCATCGGATATATTCATGCATGTGTTTGTAGTGAGGGAATTTAAATGAATAATTGTGACTGCAGCCAAAATATTAACTTTTATATTATTAATTAAATAAAGATAATATAACAGGGAGAATGTGCTCCCTATTTGGTGAAAGAAGAATGCTCTGTACCTGATACATGGAGCTGAGTGGTTAGAAAAATGGATTTACTAAAATAATTAGTGAGAAACCATTATTTTAGTAACCATTACACAGAGAGATAGGTAATCATTTGGCATGCTGTAGGCTGGCTGAGCATTATGAGAATTGTACTTTACAACAGATACAAGAGGTTTTTTTAGCTCTTTGTAAAGTATACAGAAATCCTCAAAAAAGGAGATAATTAGCGTAATTAAGACTCAGCACTCGCTTCAAGCAATGAAATAGAACTAAGATATATGAAGATTTTTCAAGACTTGGTTTATGGTCAAGCACTAAAAAAAATGATCTGGAATATCTCCCCACAATCCCTTTGCCACGAGACGCTCCTGAGCTGAACGGCTGCAGACTGTTAAGGAGAAAGAGAGGCCTCTTCCTGTTCTTGCGACCGACTGGGATTTCTCTCTCTGCTGGTTTGATAAATGATAGCAGAAAAGATATGAAGGTTCTTTTGTTATATTCTGTGGCGGTGCCCGCCTGTGCATTCCTGTGTGAAATTGGTAGAGTGAGATGTGACTGAGAGAATGGCTTGATCCAGATAAAAAGTTCTGCATCACATTTCCCATTCACACAGCTGTGACAATATACTGTGCTCCGCTTTCCACTGTGTGTGCGTGGCAGGTGGACAACGAGGAAAACATCGAAATAAATGGGCATTTAGTGTGCTCTTCACTCCAGCCTTCTAAGAGTTAATTGGATTTATTTGACCCAGAATCGAACCATTGGAATTGTTTTGGGTTTGTTTTTTTTTGCAGCTCCATTGTGCCTGAAAATAACCATAAACTAGATTTTATATAATTTTCAATTGCTGCTTTCAAAGGGCCTGACTCCAGAATCTGGATTCTGTAGAGTTGCAGCCACATGGAAATGTGTTAACTACCATGCTAACAAATAATCAGGGCCACATACCCTGAAGAATTATTAGAAGCAAAACGTCTGGTTTGTCATAAAACTGTATATGGAGTCTTTACAGCACACACATTACTTTTTTCTTTAAACATTTTATTTATTTTATTAATTTACTATGAGGCTACAGTATGGCAGTCAGGGAGTGATATCCGTGCAGGTAGGAGCATGTAATAACAACATAAAGGTCTGTATGGCATAAGTCTCCATGTATATAAAAAATAGCATAAAAGAATACATGGCAACAAAATTCAGAAATAGCTATTTAGATACAAGCCAGAAAAATGAAATGGGGGTGATGCTTTTTTAAAACTAGATTTTTGTTTTTAGAGCCTTTATTAGATGCAGGAATAGGTACCACCACCTTTAATAAGCCACCGCTGTCCAGTTCCCATGACCTTTCCAGCTTTGGTGTGCTGAAGTTGAGAAACATTGATATAACTTGCCTCCAGGTTTAAATATCACTTTACAAGCATTGTTACCACAATAAGTTCTTACAAAATCTGCTAGTGAGGCAAGACATCTGTTCTTTGCAGCCATGTTTTGTCATTACATTTTGAGATTTCAACAAAACACATTAAAATGTATTATGACTATACACGTTATGTAATTTAGCTTCACATATATTTTGGATTTACTTTGCTTATTTTTTAATATTAAACCGTAAGTAGTTCCATGAAAAATACCAATCACTAAATCAATCTTGACATTCAATTCATATTGTGATTAAATGTCACCGCAGGTTCACTGAAATGCAGAGTGAAATTAGAGAGAGAGGGACAGTATGAAATATGCTCTTTTGATTTAAATGAATTCTCCATGGCTCAATCAGGCGCCCGATGCTGAGAGAAAAGTTCAGCTTATAGTTGTAAACTCATCTAATTGCCACAAAATAGACTTTTTTTTGGCACATTGTCTGATTTCATTCAAGTAGTCGGTGGGGTTAGCATAACATTTGTGGCCAGAATAAATATGGTATGATGAGCTCTCTATACTAAGAGCTGCAGGATATTTTGGATGCTCTCTTGGGATAGTGAAGAGCGTTAAATGAGGATTCGGCCTTTGTGCTACCATGGAGCAAAGGAGAGTTAAAAGAAGACACATGACCATCCTCATGTGAGGTGGACCAGAAGGACATCATAAATGTTGACCACTGTATAGAAATCAAAGACAAACAATCAGCACGTGTAGGGTCAAATATTAATATAACATTTCATTATTCTTATCCTGTTTTGAGTATAAGTAAAAGTATAATACACCATAGCAACAAATGGAATGTCCCTGTTGGCCATCCAACAGCATTAACAGTATTCCTGTTTATAGATAAATCACATTGTATCACCATGTTTCCTTTTTTTAAATAATTAACAATACAATTACATACTTAACAAATACATTGTGATATATCTTCTGCTAGCTCAAAGAAGAAAGGTTGTCATTATCCAATAGTTATATAAGCATTGTTATTTGTTCTGCAGCTGGGATAAGGGTCAATCCAGCTATCATCCATTCACAGCCTCCTGTGTCCCAGGAAACTGCATAGCTATGCAAGCACAGGGTGAAAATAAACAGTATAATACATTGCCAGATTAGCAGTAGGACTACTGCTGGGCTTTATTTACAGCATAGCTCTTTTCTTAGGTGTCCTCTGGCAGAGTCATTAAGCTCCTTTTCCATCTGAAACCTATCCTCTGTCTGCTTTCCCAGGAACAGCTGGGCATTTTCTGGCATGGGCTCTTCTCCATGCAAACTGGATACAATTGGGCGATTACAGTGTTTGGTCTTTTTTACATTTGAGTTTTTATTCCCCAAAATGAATGCAGTTTCATGTTGAATGTGACCAAATGACTTCATTAAATATTGCAGAATCTCAGGATTAAGTGTGGGTTTTGAATGGGTCTGGCTGAAAAGAGGGTTGTCTTAGTTGGTATATGTCTTTATCTGCATTATTGTTGTGTACTGAAGCCACGCTGTGTGATTCTGCGTGAGCTCGGATACAGCCTGTAGTATAATAGAAGTAACTTCTAACGGCCAGTTCCAGTAAATCACAGGGCATTCAAATGATATGGAAACAATATAACTGGTGTCACATCTCTCTGTTCTAAAGCCATGTGCACATGCCTCAGAGAATTATATACTGTGTAATGGATGCACATTATTAAAATTTAGCATAATTTACAATTCAAACTAATGGCTGTGGGAATACATTGTA
The DNA here is from genome assembly GCA_023333645.1 of Sceloporus occidentalis. Taxonomy (NCBI): domain Eukaryota; kingdom Metazoa; phylum Chordata; class Lepidosauria; order Squamata; family Phrynosomatidae; genus Sceloporus; species Sceloporus occidentalis. Next base: position 5,371,388 of record JALMGF010000031.1, read on the forward strand.
CACAGAACCATAGATAACCGCCACCATGTCTGTATAGTTCTCCATTTGGTCAAATTTGCCACGCGGCCAGGGATTTATATATTTTGTTTTTCAAAAATAGATAGTAGATAGAATAGTTTTAAAGTTGTTCTGGATGTTATGAATGTTAAAAACATTTAAAATGTGCAAAACAATTTGGCTTATAAAACCTATAAACGGCTATTTTGTCTTCTTGTAATAGCTGCTTTAGAATTTTTTTTTTAAAAAATGGGGTTCACACAACAGAAACAAATACTTTGGTCACCGTTGACCCAGTAAAACTATGCCTTGCATTCCATTGAAAGAAAAGATTGGAACCAGAGGGAAGGCCATTCATCAACCTCATGGTTACATTCACAAATGAATGGTACGGTAGCTTCAATTTTGCCCTAAACAGCTGTGATGAGTTTCCTGGAAACCTGGTCTATTCAGTTGTGTAGTCTGTTATATTTAATGTTCTTACCTTGTTCCATGTTAATGGATGAGCTGGATGCAGAAGGAAAGGGTTAATCATGAATAAAAGATCTAGTTTTAAATATGTGTGATTTGATTCACATCTTGTTTTATACAATCATTATTAAGGGACATGTGAATACAAATCCATAAAAGAGATCATTATATGCTAAAATACATATATGGAAGCCTAACTGACATTAGTGCATGTCCTTGCCACAACAGAAGCTTATTACAGCCAGTAGTGTGAGTAGTTTTTATATTTGCTGTTTCTTTTGAGGTCTACATGTATGATTAGAGAAGATGCCATTCCTGTGGAAGTGATTGTGAATATGGTATATAAAAAAACAAAGTTCAGCACATACCCAGCAAATACCATTGACAAAGGCATAAATATTGGCGATTTCATCACACTATATGGCCACATATTGCTTAGCCGGCAACTACTGAATATGGTGTAGTAATACGTAATCTGATTAAAATGTAATTTAGCATATGATTAATGTAGTGCCTTGATTGATATACTAAAGGGTATATGCTAAAGGGTAGGACCAACATAAAATAGAAGCATAGTGGTGGTAACAACAAGCAGCAAAAACTATATATTTTTGGGGTATAAGTATAGACTTATTTGGAGAAAACACAATTCAGTCTAAACTTTTTAGAAGGAAAAACCATTGTTATTTCCTGTTGGGAAATTCTATAGAGGAAGGGGATTTATAAAGGTTTTCCAAGGGTATGATAGGTGCAATCCTTGTTATATATAAGGAGATTGACAGCACTTAAATACTTCTAACTACATCTGTTGAAGATGCAATACTGCCTTTTAACATGAGTTCTTATGGTAAAAAAAACCAGATAAATACTTGAACTACTTTGTATGCTGTGATTGTGTATCTTTTTATTATGGTTGATGGTATGAGGATGTTGGATGCTCCTTCTTACACTCTGGAGAAACTTTGCTGTAATGATGAGCCTTTTCTATCCTTGTAATAGTTTGCACTAACTTTTCAGATACTAAAAAGACAATCTCTGAATACTTACAATGTTACCAGAGAGATGCAAATAACTTTTAGGGTGATTAATGTTAAGATGAATCAGGGTTAAATTTAACTTTTTCATATGTTTTATGCAACTAGATTTAACATGGTGTGTTCTTGGTTTTTTTGCAGGTCAAATCCTAATAACTCTATCTTTAACAGGAGCAACATTGAAGAAGAGTTGCAAATATGGGAACCACGAGATGGAGCTGGATCAGTGTAATAACCAACTTTGTGTTATTAGCCCCAATTATGGCTCTCACCAGACAAGCCTCGCAAGCAAAAAGGAATTTTACCACATTTTATGCTGAGCAAGCTGACTGGACATTTAACCACTTGGTGGTTGATTCAAGGAGTGGACATATTTACCTAGGTGCAATCAATAGAATTTACAAACTTTCTGAAGACTTGAAGGTCTTAGTGACTCACCAGACTGGACCAGATGAAGACAACCCGAAGTGTTACCCTCCTAGGATAGTCCAGCCTTGCAATGAGCCTTTGGCTGTTACTAACAATGTCAACAAAATGCTCCTTATTGACTACAAAGAAAATAGATTACTAGCTTGTGGTAGCCTTTACCAAGGTATCTGCAAACTGCTTAGGCTTGGTGATCTTTTTAAACTTGCTGAGCCTTTCCATAAGAAAGAACATTATCTCTCTGGGGTAAATGAGAGCGGGTCTGTTTTTGGTGTCATTGTTTCTCACAACAATCTTGATGACAAGCTCTTTATTGCTACATCAGTAGATGGAAAACCAGAATACTTTCCTACAATTTCTAGTCGAAAGCTTAGCGCTAACTCAGAAGATGATGGAATGTTTGCATATGTTTTTCATGATGAGTTTGTTGCTTCAATGATAAAGATTCCATCTGACACATTTACCACAATCCCAGACTTTGACATTTATTATATTTATGGATTCAGCAGTGGCAACTATGTCTACTTCTTGACTCTTCATCCTGAGATGATTTATCTTTCTGGTTCTGCCACAAAGGAGCAAGTTTATACCTCCAAGTTAGTCCGTTTGTGCAAAGAAGACACTGCTTTCAATTCTTATGTTGAAGTCCCCATTGGCTGTGAAAGAAATGGTGTGGAATACAGGCTTCTACAAGCTGCTTACCTTTCCAAAGCTGGGTCTATTCTTGCCAAATCTTTAGGAATCAAACCCGGAGATGATGTTTTGTTTACAATCTTCTCCAAAGGTCAGAAGAGGAGAATGAAATCACTAGATGAGTCTGCCTTGTGCGTATTTGTCCTTAAAGACATTAATGACCGCATTAAAGAGAGACTACAGTCTTGCTACAAGGGAGAAGGTACTTTAGATCTGGCATGGCTGAAGGTGAAGGACATTTCCTGTAGCAATGCGGTAAGTCATGGACCTTTTATTCATTGAATTGGAATAATTGTAAATGCTTACTGTGAATTTGGGTCAAAAACACACAAACCATTAATTGACCTATATCCTGGCCACTTTGTGATGTTCCAGATTTTAGAAGCTTTACCCTGGCAACTATTTAGTTAAGGTCCACCTTTTCAGGTACTGTACATATGGGCTAATAATATAGGGAAAATAAAGTACAGTATTCACAGCCTCTAGACTTTTCATTGACATTTAACATGTGATACATTATTTTAATTTCATAAATATCAATAATTACATTGTTTTTTTTATATAAAGAACTAATAGACTAAACAACATTTACATGGACAAGACCCACTATGAACTCTAGCACCTTCTTTTAGAAATGAGAATGCTTACCTGTTGCAGTGACATAAACAATGTGTTATAATATAAAACCCTAAATGACATTTCTTGCCTCTGTATGACACACCTCTTACATTCTTATACTGCTAATTGGACTAGAAGCTGGCAAGAATAAATTGGTTTTGAGTGCTTTTCCTCGAAGCGTGTCTCCTATAATTGATAAATTAAATAAATAGAAACAAAAAAAAAAATCACAAATTAATTTAGCACTCAATTATATTCCATTTGCAGCACTTAAGTAACATAGTCTCTATGTTTGTTAGTAAAAGCAAAACCCTTGGAACTATTATTATTATTATTGTTATTATTATTATTATTATTATTATTTACCTTAATTTAGTGGTTTACAATTTAATAGGATTAGGAAGTGAGGACCCCGTCTGTGAGTTGCAATGTAGTCTAATGACACTTTTATCCAAAATGATAAGCAACAATGGTGAACTAGTGTAGGAGCCGCTTAAATAAAGTGTAAAAAAGACTATATTACCTGGCATTCCATGATTTAGGAAGCAAAAGTATTAAAAGTAAAATATAGGTGTACCACCTAACATTTACAAAGGCACTGCTGGCATCACAGATTTTAGCATAACTAAATTTATTAATTAAAACTACCTGTAACATGTGCTTTTGTTTGATAATCAGTGTAATTGTTTTGGATATCTTTAGTTTAAATGTTGCCCTCCTTGAAGCGGGGATCTTTGTCTCAGGGTGGAAAGGCCAACATTACCTGATCAATTTTCTGTCCTGAAGTTCTCCCACTTCTCCTCACCTATCCTTACAAAGACTGCCTGAAACAATTAGCAGCTATCAGCAACTTTACAACAGGAGAGATAAGTCAATAATTATACAGATGTAGAGAAAAGTTAAAATATATTTCCCCCATGGTATATATAAGATTAGTTTTCTTAGATGTAGGTTTTGTGAAAAGGAACAGCTCCCCTTTAAGGAATTATTTGGTACTTGTCAATATTCAACAAAGCAGTCATGCTTTATCTTCTTAAAAAGAGCACATGTAAGATTAGATCAATTTTCTATGATCCCATTGTGCTACAAAATATTAAACCAAGCAAAACACAATCCTCACTTTGTACAAGACTTGATGGAGTACATTTGCATAAAAATATAGGGGAAAAAAGTTAAACTTGCTTATCCCACTTAAGAGTCTGAAATCCAAAGGAAAGTGCTTCAGAAGCATTCTGCTAGAGCAGAGGTGTCCAAGTTTTTTCTGCAGTGGGCCACTTCATCAGAATTGTATACGTGCGCGGGCCGCACTCATTTTTCACTGTGAGAAAATATGGCCTTTAATAAAATATGCAGATTAAAATACATTAAATGACACAAAACCTTTACTTTTCCTCTCACTGATTTCTGGGATTTCTGGGCCTACAAATGCAGGATTCTGTATAAGTAAAAATAAAATAGTTCTATTTATTTTAGCGATGCACTAAAATGAAAATTCTGGACCAAAACCGAAAATTCAGGGTTCAATTAGCCGAAACTGAAAATGACCCCCCACACACTTTTAATAAAAGTAAGTTACACACCAAAATTGTACAAAAAATGATATATTATGATTGTTAACAGCAATCTCAGGCATACCCAGATTCCAGCATGTACTGGTTGGCTGGGCATTGTACCGGTATTTTTTGTCCAATTTTAGTGTGTAACCATGCTTTTATTAAAAGTGACACACCACAATTGGACAAAAAAAATCGACAATATGACTTGGCATGATAGGAGTATGATTGCTAACAGCAAACACAGTCTTTTTATACCCAGGCAACCAGTAAATGCTGGAACCTAGGCATGATGGGACTGTGATTGCTGTTAGCAATCACACTCCTATCATCCCAAGTCAGCCAGTACATGCTGGTACAGGGTGGCTGTAAATGCAGACCCCATACTGCTGGCAGCATCAATACACAAGGGGGACAGCTAGCCAGGTTTCAGCATGTACTGGCTGACTTGGCATGATAGGAGTGGGATTGTTAACAGCAATCACAGTCCCATCATGCCTAGGTTCCAGCACTTACACATCCATGCTATCACACACACATTCATTCACAGATTCATTCCCTCAATCATGCATACTCATTCAAACACACTCCCCCACCCCCTTACCTGCACTACAGCTCTCTCAATGCCGATCACAGACTTCAGCAGGGGGCGCGGCCTCCCTCGTTCTCCCCACAGAGGAGGCAGGACTGGAGCAGAGAATAGACCCTCCCACAAGTAAGCAGCAGGGCTCTTGTGATCCTGGCTGCCGATCTCACGCGGGCCGCACCTCGAGGTCCCGCGGGCCGCATGTTGGACGCCCCTGTGCTAGAGAATTGATTGTTATTCATCTTAAGAATGCGAGGCAGGCTTTAAAAAAGCGTCTGCTTTTAGCTTTGCAGCGATGCATTTACCTTCTGGGCTGCCCTGGGCCTGACCCCCAGCTCTCCCTCTCCTCGTCAGAGTCTGTACTGCCTTTTAACACACAGAGCACCTTGATGTGACGACATATCATATGACTTCAAAGGTAGTCTATGAGAGGCTATACTGAGCCTCCATAGTGTAAATGGGCCTGTTGAGGAGATCAAGGAGATCTCCCCTGTAACAAGCCCATTGAGTAGTGGGATACTGAGGAGCCTGATCGCCGAGAGGGTGATCTGCCCCCCGGTTTGGCAGCATGCTGGAGAGGTAGTGTGGGGGTTGTATTAGTATTAACCACCTTGTTGTGCCCCAGCTCTTAAATATTAGTATGTTTCAAAATACCCCATCCAATCCAGAGCCAGCAACCATTATCAACTGTCTATCTACCTGTCAGGGTGGTGTGTGTGTATTAAGTGACATTTTTGTGAATATGGTAGCAATACTGTTAGTGAAGTGTTGAACACTTTTCTACTTGTCTGGTACCATTTCTTGTGTAATCAGCCTTTGCCATCTGGATCTCTCCTTGGCCATCAAGGTCAAATCCAACTGAGGATGTGCTAAAGATATCTGTCTGCACACTTCAATTGCTTATAATGGATGGATGCGTCAAGCACCCCTTTGATAAAAGCCATTTCAAAACAGCCTAGGACATACTCAAAATATTAATATTTCTATGTAGTTAGACACTGATGCACCTGTAATAACAGGAAGATGAATGCAGACAATGATTATAATAACCCATAATGCACTGTAAGTGGAAAGTAAAAGAGGCTAGCATCAAATAAGTGTTAAAATAAGCCTTGACGCGAGAGTAGAAAACACATTACTTCTTATTTAACTCCCTTTTCAGATACTTAGAGGATAATAAATGAGGCAGAGTCAAAGCTGGGTAGGGAGAGATTTGTTGGTTATCAAGCTGCCCCTTTCTGCATGGCACTAACAAAGGCTTTGATTACAATTAAGTGTATCTGAGGTTTCTGCAGAAGTAAGGACATTTGCACAAGCGCTTGTACTCATCCTTAAAATACCCAGTTTTAGAGTGAAATCTAGATTTGAAAGTAAGACAAACAATAAGAAGAGATGAGTTTGCTGTTTGTCACTAAATTAAATAATGTATTACTATGAATACACATGATTCTTAAGCAGACATAGGAAGTTAGAGTGCTACGCATGAAAGAATAACCCATCTAATGTGATTAAAGGGAGCCTGTTGCCCTAAAATTGAGATCCTGACATTCTTTTCCTTGTCCCCCAACCTTCCCTTCCACAGGCTGGAAAACACTACCATTGGGGAGGAATGGGGGAACAATGCATTGGGGAGGAATAGGCACCTCTATGGAAAGTCTATAGTACTGTGCAATGTGGTATTTCAGAAAAGTTATAGGAAGCCACAAATTTCAGTAGGAAGCATATAAGGCTTTCTCTGCTCATTATATTTTAAGCATTACATGCTGTTGTTAGTGGTGATAATGGGTTTCTGGATTATATATGGGAAATTTCCAGACACCTTCTTGTCTCGCTAGCCATATTTGACATTTGCCAAAAGCTAACCAATATACTGTAGGTCTGTCTTGCGTCTATAATAATTGTATGACTTACCACTTTTTCTGAATACAAAGGAATATAGATTACTGGTTTTTCTGACTTATTCTCACTGTATTAACAATGCATTATGAAGGGCCACTCTTGTTGAGTCTCTCCTGTGCAATGACTACTTTGTCATAATGTATGGTTAATATAGCAAGATGACATTTTACATCTCATTGCAATTTATGCACAACTCACCAATCAGGGTTATTTTAATATTAATGTTTTTATACAGTAACCTAATAAAGTGACACTTCGGTTTTTTTAACATAAAGTAGTATAGTATATTTTTAGTCTTTCTACTTTTACAACAATGCAGGAACAGAGTCATACTCTCTTAATAAATTCAGGTTAAAACCAATCCATCTCTCTAACTCTAACTTAGTATTGTTGCTGCTGAGAAAAATGGCTGTGATCATTATCCATGAGGATGAGGCATCCTATGTGAATGGGGTTGGAGTGTTTGTCAGAGGTAACTGTTGCACTTGCAGTTTAGTAGGACCAAATAGTTGCCCCTTTACTGTGCATGTCAAAGCACAGCCTGTGTCGCTGTGTAATAGGCATCACAACTTGAACTATGAGCTAGAGATTACAAGTCCCTAAGGTTTGCACAGTCATGCCGTGGATGGATTAAGAGTTTGAGCTGAAGGCTACACGGATTCTTCTTAAGGAAAATCACTCAGAAGAGTAGAGGGTACCGTTATCCTAGTTATGCCTTTGATGTACAGTATTAAAGCTGTGAAGACATTCTAAACCCCAGCAGCACGTGAGTGAAATGCTTATATCTGATTTAACACCCTATACGTTAAAATATTAATATTTATTTATAGATTCAGATGTAACAGTACTCCACGTGCATTTAAATGCACAAAACCAGCTATGATGACAAATGGACTAGCGGAACTTTACAGAAAAGATATTCTCAGATTGGTTGAGAATTAACCGTGTAAACTTGATTGCTATATTTAATATGCTCTCTTATTGTCTCTCTTATATGGCCTTATTATGTATTTCAATATCCTTTACATCGGATGAAAACTCAGTCCCACTGACCCTCACTCAGCTCCACTGATCACTTTCAGTTAAACTGGTCAGTAGAGACTGATTCACTTGACACCAGTCTCACTGAGGCAAATTCATACTGACCACTCTTCTCTACATTGACGCAAACCCATGAATACAACTCTCTATGAAAAGTGATCCACAAAGTATTCTCAGTCAAATGACACTGACTAAAACACATATCACTCATAGCGACACACATCACACTCAGCCACACTCACACACGTGTTCTTGTTCTCTGTGATCATCTTACTCTCTCAGGAGCCTGACCCATGAAGAGCCCTGAAATGGTACCATTTACATATATATATCATCATTTCACTTTAAGAAGCATTATTAAAGTGTGATATTGAAAATTAAACTATGATATTGAACAAACCCCGTAGCTTAACCCTTGATTTGCAGGATGCAAGTACATATTCAGTTGTTGCAGATGATTAAATCACTAACATCTGGATAATCTCTTGATCTTCTGCTCTCAATGGTTCTCTAAATTGGTTCCACCAGAAGCCGTGTAATTCTTATAGGCAAGTTCTTATGAGCTTCCTGATTTAAATCCATGTGTGCAAAGTGGCTTAGCATAAAATGTGTTGTCTCTAAAAATATGAGTTATTATAATGTTTTTAAGAGAGCAGGCTTACTCAAATCATGAAATAATAAAAAAAAACAGGCATGAAAGACTATATTATATTTATTTACTGTTTGGCAAGTTTTCAGATGACTTGCAAAGCAAATTAAAATATTTAATCTCAGAACTCTGATTTTAAATTCAATCAATGGGAGCTCTTCCTGCACATGCACCAGGGGCTACTATTAGATCCCCTCCACCAGAATCCCTGTGTGAGCCAGTGCAGAAGCTGGCTAGGGGTAAATATACCACGTGGTCACATTGGCAGCAGGACATGTGTTTACCCTGTGCATTAGAAAGGAGGTTAAATTATTATTTAAAGGTACCACTCTGCCATCATATGATGGCCGGAGTGTCCCTTTCACAAAATATAATGGAGGACCAGCCCTGGCAGCTTTCTCGTGCAAGATAATAAGCAAAAAGTTCACCAATCAGATACATCTCGGCCTGTTTTAGAGAAAATGCTCCCAGGGGTTATTTTATTACCATTATAACATTTTATTAAAATTAGCATTATACCAATGGGGGGAGAATATGAATTTAACAATAACATTAAAAGAATATACAAATGAGCAGTAAGTGGGAGCTTACATTCACAATGAAGAGTAAAAAAGTTAAAATGTTATACCTCATCTTAGTTCGTAGAGTGCTTGGATAAATGATCAAAGTGATTATATTAAGTATTATTAAATCTTATAGTTAGAGAATGTAAAAAAATTTTTTATGATGGTATTCATCCCCAAGACTAACATATTATAGTCATATTATCTTTTTAAAACCTTACATTGATTTCACACTAACCATTTTAAGCAAAGCATCAGAGAATGTTACCACCTGATTGTTTGCTAGCCTGCTTTGAAGTAAAGAAGATAAGATTTATTTTATAATAAATGAAGATTGTTTGTTGAAAATGAAAAAATCTTCCAATATTTTATTATTCATGTAGAGGGAAAAAATTCATTCATTCACACCAGCAGATAGGTAAACTGTGACTGACATTTTCTCCTAAAATGATACGGTGTTTCTTATATTTGAAAATCTTCGATTCCACATTTCTTATATCCTTTTCGTTGTAACAATTTGCAAACCTGCAATAAATATTGCTGCAGCTTGTTATGTAGTGATAAAAAGCCTGATATCATCGCATTACCCAGCACTAACCTTAGATGTAGCGGTACATTGATGATTAAGGATGCAGCATGTGCAAAAATTCTGTATCTCGAGACGTCTGTGTTCCAAAAGGAGCTGGAAAGTAAACAGATGTAAGATTATCATAAGAGTAAACTAAATCGCGTACACAATCAACTGAATTAAACGTTATTATTTCATAGGAACCAGTGGGGCAAGCGTCCCTGTTAAGTGGCAGATCAGTTTCCATTGTATTTTATTACATAAAGCACCTTCTAATGTAGAATAAACCAAATTAGTTTTGGGAGCCTTAACATATATGGTATGAACTGAATGGTGTATGTAAAGTTTCCTATTATTTTTATTTATTGTTTTATATAGCACCATCATTTTCCATATTGCTGTACAACTGACTGAAACATTATCAAAATGCACAAGTGATTTTACTGGAAAAAAAATCTGGTTTCGGCAAATTTTGAGAAAAATGTTCTGGATGGATTTGATATAGCGATGTTATAAATAATTGGAATCGGTATTATCATTCAAAGTTTGCGTTAATGTATTCATTATACAGTATATAGAGAGGCTTTATCTATTTTGTACATATAAAACATGCACAGATCTACAAATACACGTGTCTGTGTATCTGTCTAAATGTATGTATGTGTATATGTATATGCACATTAGGATGGTCACAGATCTCCCTTGAAACGTGTCCATTTACACTATGGATGTGTGTGTGCAGGAGGCATAGACCTCAGTAGCAGTTATTGCCCAGCACCATGCAACCAGAGACATATTGTGGGGTTACGTCCTAGGAGTGAAGAGGAGGTCACACATGCTCAAGGTGTGTATTTATATATATATATATATAAAGTCCTGAGTCCTGACACTCAAGATCCAATGATACACCTTATTTCAAAGCTCCTAAAATGTGGTTTTCTTTAATAATCTTCTTGTAGCTCTCCTTTGCCAAGTCTCTGTGAAATTAACAGAAGTATATAAACTATACTTGTTATTCAGTTTCTACTTGATGGGGAAGAAAACTCCATTTACTAGTCTGGCATGAAAAGAATAGAAGCAGCAACATAAAGTGCTCTTCGAGCAGCTAGGAAAATAGGAAATTGTTCTGTAGAAGAAATACATATAATATAATTTAACGGGGAGTTGAGTTTTAAGATGAGAAGGTGTCACCTCTCTGCTTGCTAACAGTATTCTCTAATGATGCCTTGTCCAAGTGAATCACATGTCGGTCAAAAAAAGGTAGAACAGTTGTAAAATAAGTGCATAGTTCCCATTTTTCCACCAAGGGATCAAGTTTTGACAATTAAATTACTATATTCAATCTTTTCCTTTTTTTTATTTTTTTTTTTTCTAAAATGCTGCAGAAATATAGTGCAGAGGCTGAATAAATGAGAGTTAAAGGAGCAAGAGTGAAGGACACAAAGAGTGAGGAACAAGACTGAGATGGAGGGTGGATAGGCGAGATGCTCAGGAAACTAGGGACCTTGGGTCAGAGGATGAAGGCAAAGACTCAAATAATAGTTAGAATTACAAAGTGACAGAAAAAAGGTCAGAGAATTCAAAGCAAAGACTGTATGTATAGCTACTATGGGAAGAAGAGTATTTTACTTAACATACAAGTGGATTACTGTGTAAGTCTTCATAGTTTTTATTTAAACAGGGGCCAGTTTGTCAGGGCTGTTACCTTACATGCTATTCGAATGTAAGTTAAGTTTTCTTTGAACCATTTTTGATCAACATCAGCTTCTTAGTGTAATTTACTCCAAAAGGGCTGTTGCAGTGACGCATTGGAACCTCACTAAGAATCCAGTGGCAATACTGGACAGAATTGATGAGTTAATAAGTGGGGTCTGAGATACTTTGTCTAGCATGGCTCCCAGAACTCAGGGACCCAGGTTACCATTCTTGTCTCCCAATTTGATGACAACTGGAGTAAATAAGGCAATCCTGAGTGGCGTAACAACCCCCTCAGTGGGAATAACACAGGTGAATTGCCAGTCCACCGATATGAATGATACATCAGATGTGGAGTCAGGTGTGCATCCATACATTCTCATTTATTAACTGGAGAATCGTCTCCTCGCAATGCTGGTGGAGAATTTACAGATATATCGAGTTTAAAAGGGTGGTCTGGTTTAATGCAATTCATTTAGAGAAATGAGGAAATTATGTGTAATTATAATGTAATGATGCTAACAAGGAGGCCTATCCATCCTGCATATAACTTTATTATTGTACGCACCCTGGTTCTAATTATTTCCCTAAGGCTTGTGTTCTGCACTAGAACAGTAGAAACTTATTTTAAAAGAATGGGATGTTCCAAACAAGATCTTGGGAGATGATAATTTAATTACTAAATTACTCATTTAGATTTAAGGATTACAAGAGATGTTTGCCAGATTCTGGATTCTGCCCCCACAATTTTGTAAAAAAAACACTGAATGCGGAAAGGAATAGCATTACTCTGGCAAAATATGTTACAATAGTCAAGGTTTATTTCAAATTATAAAATGTTGTTTTAGGTCTGTGAGTAGGGTCGTCAGTATTTCCATTTAAGACTGGTAATATTTTAACTTTGATACTATTGCCATGCCTGGTGGAAGACTTTAAATTCCTCCTTGATAACGGCAGTGGGTTGGGGTTAGGCCACTTGGCATAACGTTGGGTAATCTATAGTCAGCAAAGAAATGCGTAAATTGCATGCACGCCACACAACATTTTGAGTGTCCAAATCAAGGACACTTGTGTTAGGCGGTCAGTGGCTCATTGTGGGCAGGGCTGGCTCTTACCCAAAAACCCACCTTGCGGTACCTAGCTTTAGAATGTAGGGAGGTGGCCATGTGGGAGCTGCAATGAAGGTTGTACTGTTTTTACTGCTCTCTGGGCTGGTCAAGTGATTTTAGAGCAGGAATTGGCAAATTGTATGTACAAGGACACTGGTATCCATACCAAGGTACATGATGGTACATTAAACATCTTTAAATCATCCACCAGACCCCAGTACATATCCACTATGAGCAATGCTGGTGCAGACCCCTGTTTAAGAGCCCCTCAAACCTGGCTCATGCACATAAAAGCAGTAGGGCAGCTACATGGGACAGTGCCTGGAAATTGGGACCAAAATTAAACCTTTGGTTTGGTATTCAGGTAAGCTAGGGCAGCATTACTTTAAAATATAAACTATCATTGTGCAATGCAGAATCCAGAAAGTTTGTCGTAGATTTGACGCTAACAAGGCTTATGCTGAAGACTGAGTTGGCAGCTGGAGTCCAGCAGGTCTGGCCGTATTTTGACAGCAGAACATTTATAAAGGTCAAGTTAGAGAATAATGATCTGGCGTCAGTTCTGTTTAGAAGTCGGTTTCGCCTGCTTTGTTTCCCCACTTGTCCTTGTAACCTTTAAACTTGTAGATTCAAAATAAAATAACCCTTTTTAAATCTAGGAATTATAATGAGTATTAGAAAGGAGGAGGTGTATTTCTGTGCATGAGAATTGATAGATTCTGTTTATTTTTGCTTTAGGAAAATGCCATCCTTAGATTCACACAACAAGCCCAAATTTTGTGTAATATATTTATGTAAATCTCCAGTATATTATCAATCTAACAAAAACTACAAATGCGAACAATATACCAATATATAAAGACGATTAATGACGGCTGTAGAGTTTTCTCATCTGTTGTTGAGCGAAGCACCATTAACGTCTATGAGTGCTTGGACAGGTCTGATCTACTGATCAGATAAATAATATACTGATATCTCCATCACTTAGGCCTGAATTCCTGCAAGATCTGAACAGCCAACCAAATGTACATAATATAACATTTACACAGCACTGGGAGTGGGAATGGACAAACCATACGTACAGTAAATGCTGCAATAAGATGGCACAGTCCATCCAGCCATAAGGACTCTGTACTTTTGTTAGTGACCTACCAGCATGTTACCTGTTCTAATCGTCTGACTCCATAACACTAATGAGTACGATGGGAAAACTGCATGTATTTAACAGAGGTAGATCGTTGAGACAAAGATGGACTGGACCAGATCCTTCTCAAACATAGTCAGTTTGAGAGGGGTAGAAAGTCCACTTTCCAAATGGAAAATGCATGAAAATGGCTCATCTCTCTGTGGTGAAAACATATTAATATCCCATGGTTTTAGAGGAAGATGTCAAGGCAGAGGACAATAAAAAAATTGATATTCTTTGCATGCAAAGCTAAATGTATTTTTTACATACATTGTATAGTAGTAGGAATAGCATAGGAAATTATGTTCAGCAGATAAGTTATAAAAGACCAGAGTGGCAAATTACTCAGGTAACATCACCCTAATCCAATGACATTTACACAGTTACATGCAATTCCACAGTTACTTTGCAATATAATGGTGTTGAACTGCACCATGCAAGCAATTAGACTGTAGGCTGCAACATTAGCTTCTATGAATTTATTCTCAATGATATTGTTTTTTTCCCCGGTAATGGCTGTAAAGTTTTTCTGTTGTTAACTGCGTCTAAATTTGTGGTTATCCACAGAAAAATACTGCACTTATAAACAGCTTGTGTAATCTAATGAAGACAAATAAATGCAATTGTCTTCATGACTTTCTGAGAAAAACAGTTCGATTGGGTACTTTTTGGAGAACAATGTAGAAAGAGTTGGTTATGTATGCTGTGCTAGATGATAAAACGTGAATGTTATTATTTGTACAGAAGTATGTAGGAGGTGGATAATGAGGCATCTCAAATTAATATTTTTTTCGCTCCTGTGATTTATAGGAACAAGGATTGCCAGAGTTTAATGTATGAAAATGTGTGTGTTTTCATAACGAAGGCTCTGTAAATCTTGAACTGAATAACAGAGTAGTGCTATATTTAAGAAATACGAAGAATGAGTTTAAAAAGCAGTTATTAATGTTTATTGTTTTATATAGCACCATCAGATTCAATGTTGTACAAAGGGTGGAAGGAGAAATAACAATTAGTATATAACAATTAGTATATAACATAACACGATGACTTACAGAAACAACAGGTGAGTTGTAATATTGGCTGTTTTGATGAAAAGAATATAGACCAAATGGAGTATCACATTGATGGCATTAATTGTAGAAAGGAATTCTAGTGCAAATTTCAAAAAGAGCAAAAAAACATTTTATATATTCAATGAAACTTCCCACACCTGTCCATGTCGAGCGTAGCTCCATCACTACATCTAATTGCACCGGGCTAGCTTCTCCCTTATACATGGCTAGCTCCACCACCTCATGAAGCACGAAGAAGAGTACCGGGTAGCCTACATTGAGAAGTTCCTAGGTATGCTGATAAGTCTGTTCTTCGGGTCATAGTGCCCTCATACTTTAACTGAACCCCTTATTTAATGACCTGCTTTGGATATACCTTGCACATTTGGCACACACAGCAAGCATTTTGCAAACATAATAAGAATTAGAAATGAATACCTTAAAATAAGTCAACATTAGTGCCACCAGGGTGCACCCCGATATAAAGTGGAACACATTCCATTTAACCCTTATCAGACTTGTGTACAGCTGGTATAAATTTTCCCTTGATGGGAACTAAACGTGTAATCTGCATGTTTCACATTTATCAAAGGTGCTTCAGACAGCAAAGTAAGCAGAATATCAGCCCTACTTTTTTTATAGAACGGCATTAATATCTCAGGTTGTGCCTTCAGAGGAAATGCTGTTAGTATTCTGCCTTCGCAGGCTGCCATCCGGCAAGCTTTGCACCAACCATTTGATTTATTTACTTCCTGAAATCAAATGACAGCTAAATCCCCAAAAGGCAGAATATACTTCAATCCTAACACCTTCCCAGTAAAAAGCTGGACTGTAAACTGTGCTTTAGCTTTAACTTCTTCTTGGATTCATTTTTGTTAAGAAGAAATGTGAAGGGAAAAAAATGTCCTCGCTAAAATGCGTTGTCCCAATGATTCATCACATGGATACAGGAAGGTTTTGAAGGGTGGCATATGTAAGCCGCTACCGGAAATGGTTAAGGGATGGTGTGGATAAAAGATGCTTGTCTGAATTTCAGGTGTAGTTGCGTTAGTGGGTCTTTCTTTTGTCAGAAAATGTCTTAAATAAATGCACATATCCTGATAAGAGAGGAAAGAAAAGACCACTTGTCACCCAAAAAGACGTTTTCCATATAATAAGGCATACAAAACTATAGTAATGTTTTTATTTTAATAATTATGAATAGTGATCAGTAGTGATCATGGGGAATATAGCGTGAGGGTAAGGTAAGTATTTTTAATTGACTTAATAACCATTTGATATATGATTGGACAAACGTAATTTGTAACAAGACCAAGGTATTTGGGCACTAAATATCCCTATTGCTCATCTTATTGCTATGATGCGCTAGTATCCACCTGACATAAGGGGAGAAAGGAAGGACAAGGAGCTTTAGGTCTCAAAGAGGGACTGAGCCTCCTGAAGAAGGATATTTGGTATGCATGCATAGTAAGCAGAGTCCCCAAGCACATCATGCTGTTTAGGATCTTATAGGCATCTCAGCTTGTGTACCAATGAACTCTTGGTTCAGTCATTCTGATTATGGAGCCTGTGGTAAATGTGAGATATCTGTAAAATTAGCAACACTTGTGGGCCTACATTCTTTCACCTTTGGGATTGTCATTAACTGAGTAATAGTACCTTGCAAGCTTGAATTCAATTAAAAAGTAAATACGTTCGACCTTGCAATGCATGTAGGAAACTGTGCTATTTGGATTTAAAGCAATAATAAGCTTCAACATGTGACTACCCATTTACATACATGTCTCACGGTATGCTTGCTAATTTACTCAGTGCTATAAATAGAGATTACAGCCTAGGCCACATTGTACACTGTCATCAACGGACCCAGGTGATTGTTATATAAACATGTTTTATCACGTGCTATGGTGGTTTGTATAGAGAGGATAATAATTATAGTAATTTAGGCTGCATCTTAAAGAACAAGTCCAAAACCATTAAATGAAGTCAACATTATGACATGCTCCATGCTTTATGATGGCTCAATTTATTTCGACCTTAGAATGGTTCACAGGGCCTGTGCTACCTATAGGCAAGGTAGGCGACGGCCTAGAGCGCAGATATATTGGGGTGTGCCAGGCGCTGCACTCTGATAGAGCTGCATCCTGGTGGCTGCTCTTTCCTGACATGGAGGAGAGTAAGAGGCGCCACTCTGACTCAGCAGAGAGAACCTCCTGCCGCCCTGAAAGAGCGACACTGAGCTCGGGCCAGACAGCTGTTCCTCTATTTTATAACGAAGGAGGACTGGAGACTTAGACTGTGTCTATGCAGGGGTTGGGGCCTTGTCTACATGTGTATGATCCACTTACATGACTCCATCCCCCAAGTTTAATTTTTTTAATCTAGTGGAAGTTGATGCTGCCCCCCAAAAGGTGATACTGCCCCTTGACCTCTAAATAAAAATGTATGCTGTCTCCCTAACCTCAAAATAAAGCGTATGCTGTGTCCCTAACTTCAAAATAAACTATATGCTGTCCCCTAAACTCAAAATAAAGTGCCCCTATAGAATGGCTAAAAATATAGAATGGCTGGTGGGTCTTGCCATGCTGTCTACTGAGATTGACTTTGAAACATTGCCGAAGGACTTTGTTAATGCTAAAGCAAGAAATGTCAATTTTTTGTAGACCCAATAGCATTTGTGAAAATGCTTGAGCAGCTCAGAGATTAAAGATTGGCACTTGCATTATTGATTGTATTTAACTTTATACTGCAATATGTTGTTCTGCACTGTAATTTTATTTGTTATTTAAATAATGTTTTATTTTCACGAATCGTGTTGCCAGTTGATACATGAACAATGCTGCTTTGTTATGTTTTGCATATGTAAAATTGTTTACAACTGGTTTTATGCAGGCAGCGATTTCACCAGTTGGGAGTGCTAACATAATAATAGGCGAGGAATAATCCTGTAAAATTTGAAAACAGGAAGTTATGATGACTGCTCCTATAGTATATATGTAATATATATTTTGGTACATTATTTTTGCGTATTATATCTAATATCATGTACGCCTCACTATTCATTTTTACTTTTAATATATTAACATTTTAATCTGCAGACATCTATACTTAGGGATTCTTAGCCCACTGTACTGTAAATGGTAAGATTTAAAAGTGAAGTGATCATTTAATCAATTTTATATTTTCCACAGCTTATCACCATTGCTGATGATTTCTGTGGCCTGGACATGAATGCCCCACTGGGAGTATCTGAGATGGTTCGAGGGATACCTATCTTCACAGAGGACATGGATAGAATGACCTCTGTTATTGCCTATGTCTACAAGAATCACTCACTGGCTTTCGTGGGCACTAAGAGTGGCAAACTAAAAAAGGTAGGATCGCTGGTGCTGTTTGGTCCAAGATTTCCGATGAATGATAAAATTATGGGGTTTTTTTTTGTTTTGTAATACATACAATGCAACCACCTAGCTGGGTAAAGTAGTTATAGAAAAGGAGTAGACCTCAACCGATATATGCAAGGTATGTTGACCTGACTTCCAGGGCTTTATAACAGTAAAATATTTATCTAGCAAAGTATAAATAATAATTTTGTACCATTTTATTTATGTGAACTAAAACACTGCCAATATGGACATGTCTATGACACAGATACAAGGCATGTCACTTCTTGAATCCATACCCATGGGCTTTCTCTGAGCATTCCAACTGTTGAGCTTCTTGAGATTTCTTTTGCGCAGGTATCTCATGTCATATAAAACTACATAGCACTGGTATTCACTAAAGCAATTTCCGGTAGAGTAGAATATTTTAGTTCCCCTGATAACACCAGGAAGTATAAATGACCAACCGTAGTGAACTTCTCCTGCAAAGGAGTGCTTGGCTGGACTTGTATAACCCATAGTTAAATCTAACATCTTTGAGCTGAAACTGCAACTCTCCTGCAGACTCACACTTTAGCCGAGAACCGTCACTTTGATTACTATGCCGTACAATATAGTCAAGTTTCAGAACCTTTTTGATCATAGCGTACCCGTTACAGGGATGATGTAAGAATTTAATAAACAGCAGTAAATGAAGGAAACTGTTGACTCATTCAAATCTGAACTTGGTAATTTGGTTTGTGAATTTCTGGAGAAAGCAAAAGCTTTATTCTGTGTTTTTTTTCCTCTATTTATCAATGAAGGACTAATGCCTGCGGGTTTGGAAATTAATGCTACAAAAAACTCACAGCAAACACTGGATAAATTAATAAAACACCTAAATAAAGTTAAAATTGATAAAGCCTCACAGCCAGGTGGTATACATTCTTAGGTACTTAGGGAACTCAACCAAGAAATAGTCAGACCATTGCTTTTGATCTTCAAGGACTCTCTCTTGTCTGGCATAGTGGCATAAAGCAGAGGAACCAGTATTAAAAAGTAAAAGCCAGGTAAACATGCGAGCCAAGAGCCAGAACTGTTTTATGAAGGACAGATGGTGTCCAAGTAACTTCATTGCATTCTATAAAGAGGTGAAAGTACTTAGAGTGTAGTGACAGGGAGCTGCCTCTGCAACATCAAGATGTACATGTACTAATGGCCTTCTTGACACAAGTTTTAAGGATGTACAGGTACAATATTAGAACAAAAAAAACATTTATTTTTCATCCCAAATGTTTTCATTGTTTTAATGTATTATTCATACTAATTCTTGGACTATACATCTAAAATGGTATCAAAAGAAAGTTCTATGCTTGAAAAAACAATATATAATTATTATTATTTATTGTTTTATATAGTGCCATCAAATTCCGTACCACTGTACAATGGGTAGACAGGACATAACAAGTACTAGGTAACATAACAAATTGACTAACAGAGACAACAGGTGAGGAGGGCCCTGCTCAAACGAGTTTACAATCTAGAGTCTTGTGTGTGCATAAAAAAAAAATTTAAAAGGGCATCGTGATTAAGAAAACATTGTGTAAAAATGCTGAAAGACTTGGCAGCCAAATTGGCTAGTTAGATTTAATATTGACATATCCAGTTTTATGCATTTTGGGAAAACATATACCCTAACTGGTGCAGTGAAAAATGACTTCAATGTGGGATGTATGCCTTCTTCTGGGTCAACAACAGGGAGGAACTTGTTGGTCTTTTTTCCAACCTAAATTTCTACGCTATTATGGTTATTATTGTGATAATACTTGTTATGTTAATGATAGCAAAAGGTGCAAAACCCTACCTGTTTCCATATTTAACATACAAATGGTGTTACAGTTTGAATTCTGTGTGGTATGAGAGAACCTACAATAGTGATGGCACCAAGGGTCTTGAGTGAACTTGAGTCTTATAGGTGTATAGACCCCAAAGTGACACCTTAAAAATGGAACAAGTGTCTGGCATAAGAAGCATATTTACACCGTTTTTTTTACCACGTCAACATATATTAATATTGCAGATTTACAGGATTTTTTTTCTGGAAAACTAGGTTCAATTCCAGAATGTGATCTTTTCCGTGTATTTGTTGCGGTGTTTAAATGACAACACATAAGTGTTCATTTGAATGATTTGTTGTGTAGCAGAGTTTGGATGCCTGTTATTTAATTTTGACCTACTTTTGGGACAAATCGGAATAATCACTATAATGAAGTAAAAAAGAGAGACCTGCTGTCTAATGAGCAGCATCCTGTCACAAAGGGTATTTTTTAAATTTAATAAGTAAAGCATAAATAAAGATTAACATTTTCAATGCAGCTTCTTGTCAACATACACAGCTTCTGGCCACAAAAAACACAACAAGGATTAATGCAAAAACATAATGATGACAGAGTTGCCCGACTGTGATCGATCAAATCAGGGCATTTATGTATTTTTTGTATAGAAGACCAAGACCTCAAAATTGTGCCTGAATTTGGCTGTAAGCAGTATGTGAAGTCACTGTCACTTTAATCAGTGGGCAGCATGGATCTTTTCCAATGACCCATTATCAAATAGGAGCTCACTACCTGGCTAGCATACAGGGACAAATTGACGAGGCTGCTGTGTGGTAGCCAAAGAGAAGTGCTCCTTAGACTCAGGAGGAGTAGTCAAAAACATTACAAAAAGTCAGCAAGGGGTCCATTAGTACCTTAAATTTCCCCATGCTAATACTGCGTGAGGAATGACTATCCTTGTTTTACTAGTTTTGGAGTATCAGAACCAACATTGTGCTTCCTTTGAAACCCCCTGTTAATGATTATTTTGTTTTGCTGTTAAAGATTCAGTACCAGTCTGTAAAGGATGAATACTGTTATACATGTAAAAGTTTTTTTTTAAATTATACTCCTCTATTATACCACGACAGAATCACTTTACATTTGTAATTATACTTGCAAACAATTCTCATTAACAGCATTGTGTCTTAATTACACTACCGTGTTGAAGAAAGCACCATACATCTTCTAGAACTGAGATTGATTGATAAACTTGACCATTTGCTCCTTAGTGTTTTAAGTATAGAGCTTTCAACCTCCTGGTTCAGAACCACAACATGAGGCTGCTTATAATTAAGTATAAGTCATGGCGGACCTATTATGAAGGAATTATGTCATTTATGTTAGGTATTGTGGAGCAAAATACCTTAGCATTTGAAGGCTGAGGGATGGTTTGAGGATAATAGAACTCTTGTCATTTGCGATAAGGGATACGTTGACTTACAGAGTGCATTGCAAGTAGGTGTTGGGAAACAGGTTCATTTACGTTAATACTCAATCAACATGAATCCTTCTCTGCGCCCTCAAGTATGCTATATATGGCATATAATTCAGACTTAACATGGCAAATCGATAATGTCCAGGTTATCAGTCAGCTAAATGCTTGCACATTTCTGTTGGATTGACTAATACCTGCTCCTGTTAGACTTTAACGTAGCAATGGCGGACAATTGTTTATGAATTTTCTATAATTCATCCCTCTGAAATTCTGGAATGTTAAGAAAAACTATTTTTGTGTAATGCAAGTGTCTGTAATAGCATTTTAAAGTCAAACTTGTAGACATTAAACATATTTATGCTTAGTGTGGTCCTCCTTGCAAAAACATGGAGGAATTCTGCCGAATCCTCCATATAAACCAGCCCCTTTGCTATTTGTCATGCACTAGATGCTTTTGGTCAAACACTTATAGCCCCACCATAAGATATACTTACTGCCGTCAGCTAAAGCGCTGGCTCAACAAGTGTTCGGAGGAGTCTAATGAGACCCCTCTGCGTGGATGTGCAAAAAGCGCTCCCATTGATTTTTAATGTTGGACCACGAAGGAAGTGGGGCACTGCAGATCTAGAGCTGCAACTTCTCCTAAAGGTAAACCATGTTTTTTCTACAGTTTTACTGAATGCATTTTAGAGCATTTACAAAGTGTTTCAAATTTGACAGATTTTATAACACAAACAAGAATTATTAGAAAGACACTGAGACAACTAGTTTCATGGATCTTAACTTCTTAAGGTCAACACTTATCATAATCATAAATGATCCGGGTCTTCAGCATTTATTTGTGGAAATGCCTTAATATAGCTCCATTTAATAACCTCATTTAACCCCAGTTCTCATCAATTTACCCAAAATAATTATGTTTAGATATACATCCATTCTATATGTAATTGCAGAATTGAGGTACAGAAAAACAAAAAACAGTAACCCTCATCCTAATGACTTTTAAGACTGAAGATGACATGGTTGCTTGAGATAAGTAATGGATTTGTATGAATCTAACCTCTTTCCCGATCATTGGATGCATTAATATGATAAGAGAAAATGGGTGATAGGGTTAAGCCATTGTGTTTTATAAAGCACTTGAGGCTGAAATCTTAATGCAGTAGCTGTTGCGAGCTCCCTATACTCGGGAAAGTGCTACTCTTTGTTCATAATCTTGGCTGGAATCCACACGCTTTTATTTCCCTTTATAAACCTGGACTTAATTGCATTCTAACAAAAGGAATTGATTAAGCAAATATACACCAGGGATGCTGGTGCAGGCTAGCAATATGGAATCAGAAAATACAGTGCATGGGGATAGAAATCATGATACCCTTACATTGAGACCCCCACATATATTACATAAAGGCATGCACATTATATAAATGTTGTGTCCACGGCTCGTGATGAGTTGCTGGGTGTCGTAAATATTATTGATTTACTAATCAGAGCTGCCTCATGAATGTAAAAAAATGGACTTGCCCGCTAAAACTACATTACAATAGCATATATTTGGAAAATGTATTACATAGCTCTAGTTGAGGCCAAATGAATTCTAGTTTTAGTTATCTAACTAGTCCAGGCATTTTTAAAACACATACATTAATGTAAAGTATTTTTAGATCCATAATTTTGGTGTAAATGTTACCCAAGTCATGTGCACTCATTCTAACACGTATACACACGCTTACACATACTCCCTCACTCCCTTACCCATTTAACTTGTTTGGATCAAGCAGCAAGCAAACCCATTTTTACTGCAGTGTCATATAACATGTTGTAGCTATACTACCATATGACATTAATGATTATTAATTAATGGAAATTTCAAAATATAACTTTTAATACTGTTTCCAAATCAGGAAAACAATGAACGCAAAAGGCACAATGCTCCTGATTTTTGAGACATTTCACCAACAATCACATTTTCTGTTTATTTTGCTTTTCTAGTAGTGACATTGCCTTAACGTTTTTCTGTGAAGAGAAACATAAAAAACTAATATAATATCAGTCTCCACCCTTCCTTGCTAGTATTATTGCAAGTAAACCTCATAGAATAATAATATTGAATGTATATATGCTATTACAATCTTGCCTGGAATATTGTTTTACAGACTCATGAGCAAGGGAATAGAGTAAATACTTAGGGGAATTCCATACATACAAGATACTGGCAACTGTTTACGTGTACAGAATTAGGAGGAATCTAATGATCAAAGCTTTGCGTATCTCTCATGAAAATGAAATGAGACTTCATAACATGTGTGGGTTTTGTTCATCTAAGTGTCTAAGCGTTTAACAACCCTTCTTCTGACGCCAGTATTCTGGTAGATGGAAATATATTTTACAGCTAGGGATAACAAGCGGCCAGTATTTATAACAGGATTGATCTTTTTCTTCTTAAAGACAAGCCAGTTGCCAGTCCGGTCCTTTAGAGAGACACTTTTTACAAGAAGAAGGCTGCATTCTAACAGGCTTGTGTCTACTCTGACAGCAGACAGACATTGAGCACTGTTACATTTTAAAGGAATGCAGGGACCTTGCAACCTCCATCTTTTAGCAGGGAAATACAATGTAACAGAAATATTTTTAACTGCAAAACCTCCATATGCGTGTGTGGAGTTAACGATTTTCAATGATATAGTGCAATACATCCTTGTGTGTGGTTAACCTTTAATGCTGGAGCATGATAATGTACATAATGTTCAAAATTGATGATTGGGTGCATGGCGCTGTTGCTTTGATGTAGGTTGCTAGGACACTGTTACTGTTATGCCGTGTTAAATACAACCTCTATCTTTCATTCACAGCTAAACAACCAAATCTTTTTGTGGTTTACTCACTAAACTGTCAGTGTGCAGGTGAGTCAAGATGAGATGGAATATTTCAACCATTAAAAACCATTATGAAAGGTGTATGCAGTAAATATTATCCTGCAAGATAGAATGGCAACCCAGCACTTCTTGCAGAAGAATATAACCAGCATTCCCCACACCATTGCAGACGTCCAATTGGGGACACGTTCTTTGAGTTGTGGCCAGGCACTGAACCACTCACCTTCCTTTTCAGTGACCACATGAGAGCTATGATGGAGATGCGGGCTGCAACAAAAAAGGACGGGTGTGAATGCACCAGTGCCGGCTTTTTATAATGTATAGTGTAGTCAGGGAGCTGAATGTTTCATATTACCACAACTCAACTGCAAACCCACAATTTGGCTAGTAAACCTGCTTGTTTACTTGTAACTTCGTAATGGAGTAGTTAACCAGCAAATCAATACCATGACAGCTGTTAAGATATTCCTGGTTCTTCATTTCTTTTTAATTAAAAAAACAAACAAACCTGTTTCGATGTAGGTAAGAAACCGCACACGTGGATTTGAATAGTCAAAATAGAAGTGACATAAACCATGTACTTTTACAATAGGTACAAAAAACCCAATATACTATGCACCCAAGGGAGTGTAAGACCTGACAGACACACTCTGCTCTGTTACTCAGCAATGGAATCAGTGCTACCATAAAAAGTTTTACTGCCAGGCAAGCAGAGAGAGAGAGGCTAGCAGTCTCCTGCTAACAACTTTCACAAAGCTGTCATGCACTAGCTGCCCCGTGGGAGCGGTGAAAGGTGTAGGATTTCTGAATCTCTCTATATATTCAAGAATCAAGCAGCGCACTTCAATAGGCAGGGATCTCTGTGTGATTCTGCAATTAACAGCAACCTGCAATCTTGTTCTGACAAATTAGAGCATTTTCATGAGCTCGGTTTTTTTATACACTGTCACTCCCGGAGGAAAGGTGAGGGAGGGGGTTGGTTAAAGGACGTCACTAAAATACTTTAGTATTCTGGCGATAGAGAAACAAAACCCCCTATTTGCACATTTTGACACACTGTAATTCATCATCTAGGTGTACTACGCAGAACTAATAAGCAAAGCAGAAAACGTCGGCATGTCCAATATAGTACTAAGCTACGTACATACCTCTCAAGTGTGCCTCATTGGGACCCTATTCTGTCTTTTATTTTTTCCCCTTTATTCTTGGAGTTCAGAATGTTTTGTGGGAGTGTGCATCAGTGTTCAATGCTCTAAATGTTTACATGAACCTGTGAAGAAAATATGTATGAAATTGTGTACAGAAAATAACTTATTCTACTCTTCAACATCTGCTGAAGTAGGTAAATATATATATCAAAAGGTCACAGGGTCATATAAAGAGTCATCGTAATGATTAACTGGGGCTAACCCCAAATCCCTGGGAAGTTTCCAGGTATCATCCTATAGAATATAACCTTTATTAAGAAGGTCACAGGATTCTAAAAGAGTGACTGTGTCACATATATTTTATATATGTCACTCAAAGACATATACAAAAGATCAGATTTAGCATCTATTTAACCCCTGCAGGTTAGGCGATTCTATAAATATGTGGCCATGAATAATTTCTTTACTGATTATATCAGGGTGTGTTATTGTGATGGGCCAGGACAGGTACATGTGAATATCACACACTTTTTTGTCGTGCATGCAGGAGATCTCCCCTGTTCCCCCTTATTTACTGTACATGTGTACACTAAATAATTTAATTTCAAGGTATATACAGTATGTATGTACATCAATCATGTTTATTTTTTAACCAAACTGTGTACATTTATGTTGTATCTCCCCTAATATATACCTTTTACTTATTCATAGACAGATTGAATTTAAATACATGTAATATCACTGGAAAGAACAGAATCACACAAGGGCCCTTATAAAGCATCACGCTTACAAAGAACAGATGGACAAGAAGCCAACGCTGATCACACACAGATTAAATAAGCAGAATGATTACTCCTAGAACTACAATGAACTACTGTGCTAAACTGCAAACCCAAATTTACAGCAGTTAAGAGTAGCCTGGGCGTCCCTCTCCTTATTTCACTTTTAAGTGTAGGATAAACTTTCTTTGAAAATGTATTTATTAGTCAACACTCCTCATTATATAAACCCTAAGAGAGTCCTATATAAATGTCTATTCAGATCTACCTAGCATGTGATAATCAGCTATACAACACAGGACTGTGCCTTCGGAAGATCAGGTCCCCTCAACCCACTGTTCTCCTATAACTATATTAACACTTTAGCTCAATGGCATCATTCACGAGCCTGATCCATGTGAACATGTTCTCTTTTGACAATCAGTTCAGCTTTAAGTCTTTAGTTCCAGGTCTCAAACAATGATAAAGTGATCTAACTGTGATTCAACTGTCAGGCACTTCCTCTGATGCCCATGTGGAAGGCCTGGCAAGAGTATTCACTGTTTGTGACTTTTAGAATGTATATTAACCCACTAAGTACTGTGCTACAGATCTTTTGAGCGAAAAGCTTGTATATTATTACATTTGTTCATTTGTTTGCTTTTTACCTTCTGAGTGCTTTCATGTTTCCTTTGCATTTTAATTAGATTCTCTATATAAACAAAATATTTGTTTGCATGCTGCTTGGGGGATTATATTGTAAAACTGAAGACTGGAATTAAATAAATAGAGAAATAAAATAAGAAACTAATAAATACAGGAATAATGTGTGAAAGGTTTCGATAACAATTGTACTGGAATGTATCCATTATGTTAATTGTTGGGCTGTAAAGGAGTTTATTGCATAGAGCTGGTCACATGACTCGATCAGGCCATCTGCTATAAGTAAAGACTATCAATAGACTATTATTAGCATATTTTTTTAAACTCCATACTCCATGAGTCAAAATTACATAAATTACATTAACAATCAAGATAATCAGTGCTAGCGCTTGCTGTGTAGTCTTATCTGTTTATCCTAACATAATGTTCACATTCTCAATGGGTCTTTGTCTTCATTTTGGTTCTTTATCTTCATTTCTCTAAGATTTTTAGAGTTTTCACCAAAACTGCTATTTCTCTGGTAAGATTCATGCTGGTGTTTATATACCTGAGTAAAGAAGGTTTGGCAACATATTCCTAATTATTTTGACTGCCTAGCTCTTCAAATAGTACAGCTTGCCCCAGGATAGCCTTTTGGTGGGAAGGAATTGGGCAAGGAGGGTGAACAGTGGGTGTGGGCACACCCCACTCCTCTGCTACAAGAAAGAAGAAATTCACCCAGAGACCAAGGGAAGCAGGACTTCACTCTTAGATTTGTGGTAAAAACCTGGAGATTTCCCAGTTGTGATGATCACCCATATGCTGTGCTGGGTTCTGGACTTCTAACCAGCAATATAGACGCTTAGACATATAGACCAATAATATGCATGGCATGTAACATGAGGAAAGCACAATGTCAAAGGTTGTAGTTTTTTCTTTTTTTTCTTTTAATAATAGTGTCTGCTATGATTTTATATGGTTCTTAAATGAGAGGAATTAGTGCAAATGGAAACAGTGGTATATTAGTAGGTCACATACTTTTATTGACCAAGTTAGTAGTGCTCTTTATAACCACTTGATACAAACTTGAACTCGCAAGATTATATTCTAATGATTGCAGTAGACAAAAGGCTTACAATGGTGAGCATTAAATGAAGGGTAGTAATATGAGATGCTTTGTTCAAAACATGTTTGATCCAAAACATATATTCCTGTGTCTTTTTTGGTGGGAGATTATTGCTGTTATTGACAGATAATGTCAGAGACAAATGTCTTGAATAGACAACAGTATGAAAGACAGTATTCACAAAGTGAGATGCTTTCCACTTCCAGAACTGTCAAAGCTCTTAGTTTCTCAACATTGGGCATATTCTTGGCTTATTCCTCCATGATAAGCTCTAGTATAATAAATGGATATATAATTCTCCCGATCATGGACTCTTCTGTTGTTCATTTTAGTGTTTGGAATGAAATATGTGGCCTGTTTTAATGGAATTGCAATTACAAGTAAGTTGAAACATGCCATAGCCTTGTTTGAGCGATTTACTCACAGCCATCTTCATCAGCTTCTCTAACAAAATACAAACAAAAGTGTTGGCCAAAGCAAACAAAGGGAGCATTTTAGTAACTCCTCTAGGAGATGTACTTCCATCAACATCCAACACCGCCTTATTCTCTCCCTGTAAACTGGATTGTAAAATCTCCAGGACAGGACTATTGAGTTGTCATGTCTTTATTCTGTGCTGGAATTGTGTGAGATATGTTGTGAAGGGTTGTACAGTAAATATGTGGTCATTATAATACTCAAGATGAGAATGCTAGAGAAATAAAAACATTTTATTACTGATAGAGCAGAGAGTTATTGTACTTTTGCTCCCAAGTTTGGTTGGATTAGTGTTTTTGTTGGTTAGGACCATATGCATACACACTGTGGAGGTTTGCTGGCCTGAAGAAATTCTTCTCCACATTGTACCTAAGAGGGAGATCATTTCAGGTAGGTGACATGTGGTTAGGACTGTACAGATCAGTTTCAAGGATAATATCATACCAGGTGAAAGACAAAGGGTTAAAGCAGGAGATGTGGGTTTCAGAGGTAGGTGAGTTTCATTGATAATATCATTCCGGTAGGAAAAGGACATATGGTGGAGATTAATACAGATGGCCAGGTGACTAGTTGGAGGAAGTCATGAAAGCCACAGATAGATGTCTAGTTAACCCAGTATAACTCTTCTCTGTCCACTTATGTAGCGTCCACTTGGGATGAAGCCACTGTAGCTAAATTTCCAAGCACCCAATTTACACAAGTAATGATAATGTTAGTTATTCAAAGGACACATTGGAATGTCCTAATGACAGCATGGAGAATGTGTGAAATTGCCGATACATTCATGAGGGAGAAAAGTGTTGACAAGCATTCACAAATTTTATGACAGGAGCTTTAGACTAGGTAAAAAGGCACTTTCTTTTTATTGTAACCTCCTAATGATAGACTGATGTGTTTGTTGGATGGATTACATGAATATATGGTGCTTTAGAAGCTGCCCAGAAATCAGGAATACCGATTTTAGCATAATTTCACAGACAAATACATTTCACAAGTGTTACCATATGTTTTTGTATTTAATAAGATGAAATGGCCAAAAAAATCAATTATTGTTCTGATAAACACTTTGAGTGCCAGAGGGTAGTAGAGTATGTAGACAGCTGATTAGTCTTTTACTACCTAAATATCACAAATTTACAAAAGGAGAAGAGGAATATCAATATTTTGAAATCTTTGACTAAATAGTGCACAGATCATGTCCAAGCATTTTTTTTCTTGTGTAAAAAATAATTCAAGTGTTCTTGTCCTAAAATTTGCTGATTTACAGAAAAAAGTTACTAGGAAAATATAATATATTTCTCTGGTAGAAGTAGCTAATAGCAGTGTGCTTCTTAAATTTAATACAAAGCATCTTAAAATTTGCATTGCATTTTAAAGAAACCTCCACATCTGTTCCTGAGGGAAATCAATGCTGGCTCATAAAGAAGTGTTACTTTGCAAGACCAGAAGAACGCAACCGATTACAGCTTAGCTCCTTTTATTGGAAGAGAAAGGAGTAAACTGTCAAACACCCCTAGACAGTGCAAATCAGATTACAAAGAATAGTTTGAGACTTTAATATGTGGGAAAAGCAAGACCTATCACCCAATTAGGTAGGACTCATAGATCATGTGTCAGTTCTGCCCAGTGGGACTCGGTGTGTATTTTGCTTTATACGCGCTAAAGGTATCTAACAACCCATGTATACACCTTCTTCTGATTTGGGATGGTTTATTATATTGGTACCTTCAATAAATCCTGATGAATATATTTTATTGTGCTGTGAATAACAGTTGTTAGATAAGTAGGACAGTAGAAACATGACTACAAGTGACCGTCCGTATACCACAAGTTACGCCATCATTTATACGCCACAGCATAGAAAGCCTGGGAGAACAATCCTGACAGTTTTTGTAAAGCAGGTAACCTCCTTCTATTGGGGTCTCATGAAGTGCCTGGCTTTCTGAACAGCTGAACTTCAGCTAATGAGAAATTCATGCTCTATCCTGAGAGGTTTCAAGAAAGGGCAGCATAATCTCTATATATTAATTTTTTTGCACCTTTCAGATGAAATCTAATTAAAGCTGTGACCTAGCGGTTTGCAAATCCTTTTTGTGTTTGCTGCACTTGTCATATTGATGGGAAGGTACGTGTATACCAGTGCTGGAATTTCTGCTATGACAGAGAGTCCAATACACTCCAGATGTAGAATCAATGGCTCTAGTGCAATTTTACCTTTTGATGAGAGATCATGCACCTTATAAGATGTAAAATCCTTTCTGTGTAGTCAATACTCAGACAAGAAGCTGTCTACAAATAATTTGTGTATTCTATGTCTTGAACTTGGTCTTATATTCTTACGCTAGTGTACACCCAGTGATATGTACTGTTGGGGCCACTCTAAGCCCTATCTAAGCAGTTCCCCCAGCCCCCTCCCTCCGCGGTTGCATCTAGAATACATTAAGAGGCACTGTATTATGTCATGTCCTGACACTCTGTGTCTTAAAGACAAAGACACAGTATCCATTGCATAAATAGGCTGGTTTGTAGCAAGAGGACTTTCTTTCTTCCACCACCCCTACAATAATCCTCAGTGACTTCAATATACTGAATAATGACCCATCACCTGATGCTTCAAAACTGCTGTCACTCACCTCCTCTTTTGGTTTCTCACAAAAGACCACCTCCCTCACACATCTTGATGGTCAGCAAATTAACCTAGTGTTCTCCCATCTTTGTTCAATATTTCATTTCTCCTTTCTCTCTGTCTAACCACAGCCTATTAACTAAATGTTAATAGGCCATAAACCTTGCCATACCACACTTCCTCTACCTAAAAAAAACACCTCAAACCTACCACAACCTCCATGACCTTAACACTCTTACTAACACACTTCTGCTTCTAATCTCAAACATACCTTCATGTTCCTGTGCTGATTTTGCTGCAGCTCGGTATAAACATACACTAGACTCAGTCCTAGATATGGTTGCTTCTCTAACTGTACACCACCCCTCACACCGTTCACCTCAGCCATGGCATTCCACACAGACTTGTTTTCTCCAAAAGTGTTTTTGCGTGCTGCTGGGTCCTGAAGACTTTACACATTACAAACTCATGCCCTGTTCCTATACATCAGCCCTCCATCTCTCCAAAACATCCTATTTTCCCCATTCCTAGTTCGAATCCTACCAGTCTGACCCTACCTTTAGTGTCTTCTTCACTGCAACTTGCTTGTCTGCACTACCTCTATCTGTTAATGTTCCTCAGGGCTCAGTTCTTGGGCCTCTACTCTTCTCCATCTACACCTCTTCACTGGGACAACTCATATCTTCCTTTGGTTTCCAATACCACCTATACACAAAGGACAGCCTAATCAATATCTCCTCTCTTGACCGTTCACCCTCTCTTCTAACCTGCCTCACTGACTATGTTTCTGAAATTGCATCATGGATGGCGTCACATTGCCTGAAGCTCAACATCGCAAATCTGCTGGAGTTATATAAAAAATGTGATGTAATGTCCCCTGGATTTTCCACCCTAGGCATAGGCCTAGTCGGCCTAGGCTGGGATACACCCCCTTACATTGATACTAATTAAAGACCCTAATACATGTATTAACCAATCTTGTTGTTGTGTCCTTGTGTTCAGGGATAGGCAAAGTATCTGTACCAGGACACCAGTGTCAGTGACGACGTTTGTGAAGACCCAAAGAACATAATTAATTTGTCCACCACAGATCCCAGTAAATGTGCACCATAAGCAATCTTGGTGCCTGGTTGTGTTGGTGCTAGGAAGTTTGGCTTCAACATGCTTTTCAGACAATACGCTATATGTATTTCTCAAAGGACACACAAGCAGATGTCTCTGAAGATAATTTGAGTTGACTCTATTAAATTAAGTCGCTTCCAGGCACTTCACTGCAAGGGACACCTTATCCATTTCCCCTGGTGGTTCCTCTTTATCAATATCAATTTATATTTAAGACACAGGGAGTACCAGAAATTATAGTATAATAGCTGCCATGTATGTTTATTCCAAATAAAGGTTAGGTATTGACTGATAATGATAGTTCTTACAGCTGAAGGACATTTCAAGAAATAACCCGATTCTACAAAAAATGTCCATTTGAAGCAGTTGAACAACTCAGTTCTAAGGGGCCCATAACTTAACAGAGATATCCCAGTTTAACAAGTAACTAACAGGTTAACTGTTCTCTCAAACAAGAATTAATGGTTGCTGGGAGCCATAGTCTAGATTTTGTTAAGCAGGCTACAAGTATAATCTCATAAAACAATCTACTGCTAAATTAAATTAAGTATCTCCAAGTGTAACAGTTTCATCATAAACAAGGTTATTGGGCAAGCTTTATTTTTATTTGACAGGAGATCTAGACTCATGTGCAAAAAGTGTGCAAAAAAATAAAGCTAAACGTAATCTTAAATATGATTTCCTCTTTAAATTAAGCTTAGGTGTAATTATAGATTTGTCAATCAAACTTTTGTATTTATTACTTCATTCACACCCTAGTGCTAACACACTTTCAGACACCCAAAAAATAGCCCACATTTTTAATTTCGGGAGATTTCCGAAAAACTCTTTATAGTTGGTGGATTCAGCCAGTGGACCTTTGATTCCTGTGGTGGTAAGCTGCAAGTTTAAAATACCAGTATCCAAATAAGATATAGTAAGTAAAAATATTGAAAACCAGTATATGTATATAATTGGCCATCTGATGGTTTTCCCTACATCGTAACTACTAACACATAGATGATGTGTCTCATCTATTAATTTGCTCTCCTATAAATTAGACTGGGTGGTAATAACCTTATTTTAGCCTGTGCCAAAGGCAGGCACATGTGTGCTACTACTTCCCATAATGGTTTAGGAAGATGAAAGAACTAAAGTCCATCGTAGTTGTCTTTTAACCTCTTGCCCCCATGTTTTTTCCACAATAGAACTTCTCATGCATTATAATAATTTAAAATATTGGGCTTTTAAAAGAAAAAAAAAATACTACATGATTTACAACCACTAGACTGAACTGGCTACTTAATATTTCACGTGGGTTTTATTGTAAAACTGCAGGCTGAATGGTTCTTTTGTTTTAACGAAAGGGATATAGATTTAGTAGTACACTCTTGTGCTCTTTCTGAAAGGAATATAATATGTGACATAATTTTTAATTGTGCATATCTAACACTCAGCAGGAGAAATGTAATGTGTTTAATGGTTCATTTCATATAAGTGAATTTAACCTCCACTTCCTAAACGGCCAGCAGTATTTCAGTTTCTATTTAACATATTCTATCTATCTATCTATCTATCTATCTATCATCTAGCTGCTTGCCTGTCTATATTTTGGTCTGTAATAAATAGTGCAAGCACAGTATGATGGATAAGGGGGGTACATATACCTTATCCTCTTCAGCCCATATAGTTCTACAAGTCTTCTTACTGGACATCTTTATGCATGCACCCAGGGCCAACCCTACTATATAGGTAGCTTAAGCGCTAACCTACAGTTCTGAGCTGGGGAAGGTGCCACTGCTGGTTTCTCTGTTGTGTTTTGCAATATTACTACTCAAGTATATTGGTGTAATGGAGGCCACCATATTGCAATGGACCCCAATGCCAACACCCCAATGTCACCCTGCCCAGGTGACTGATTTCCAAGTTTTAGTATGCTTTTCTTTCCCACATTTGCCTTGTTTTTTTCTCACCAGTTTTTCTAGCAAGTGCATGCAGGAAGGGAGCACTGGAGATACAAGTTACTTAGGACACTAAAAACTCTTGGGTCAGCCATGCCTACACTACAGCAAACCATTAAAATTAAATCATTAAGTTACTCAAGTGACACACTGTGCCCTAATCATAGACAGGTTATAACCTAGAAGTGATCCTTATAATGGCTGCAGTATGAGTTTGCAGAATGCCCCTATGCATTTGCAAAGGGGGTAGCATAAATGTAAAAGGATCACTCAGTAATCATATGCATTAAGGACACATGATGGCTGGGATGTCCCTTTAACTACACAACGTAAGTAACTGCATTTATTTATAAATGAGTTTATGTGTTTATTATGTCAGTGTAGCCTTTTGTAGCACATAACATTCACCATTCAATAACATCATTCAGCATTTAGGGTTATGAGGTTGCATACTGTTAGCACTCTGTTATGATGCCATGTCCCTACCAGGCTCATAGCGAACAAACATCAGGAATCTTCTTTATGACAGCATGAAATATACACTCACAGGGGAGTCCCTGGGGAGAGGCAGTGCTAACCATGAAAGCATGCTCTGCACTACAGTCTCTTCTAGCTTCCTACCTGAAATATACACTGTAACAACTTTACCTGGAATACAGCCATAATCTCAGCAAGTGTAAGTGTACTCTCCACCTTCAAAAATTCACAATAAAAAAAATGTCACATGACACAAGAAGTTTAATGTAACTGGGATTTTTATTTTTACCAATGGATGATGTATGTATTAATGCATGCTTGATGTGTATTTAAATCTATGCATGAATACAGATTTTCAAATGAAGTATAGAAATGGACAGCTGTATCATATGTGCCTGATGATGGGGATGAATCACCTAGAAATGTAAGAAGGTGTCTAGGGTGGCACTGAGCAGTGTGAAGGACCGAAAACAGGCTTTATAGAGCTGCTTATACTGACTGTAGCCTCTCACCACTGAGTGCATGTGTGGCAGTATTACGGACACTTTCCTTTCCATAGCATCACAGAGGTAGAATCTGACTTTTGGGTGATTACAGCAAATTGGGAATTAGAGTTCAGGGCTCAATAAGGATATGCCAGGAGAGGGATCCATTCAATGTGAAGGATACTGTCAAAAAAAGAGGGGCGCTTCATGAGTTAAAAATATAGTGACCTGCCAATACCAGAATGGTATACATAGTTCCACCAACCATATGATTAATTTGAGAGCTGTTGTATAGACAAACCATTCCTGTATAATTAATCCTTGTTCTGCACCACAGATCACATTGATCGTGTCAGCATAATTTTTCATGTCTTTTCTTTATCCATTAAAGTCTCGGTACAATTTAAAGGGAAAGTGCAGATCAAATGAATACATGAAAATGTATTTATTTATTCTAGCCACATGTTTTCTTGTGTGTCTTGAACAAGGGAGTGTGATGACGACCTACAGTCCACGAGGGAAGCTGATAACTTCAGTGCAATGGCCGATGAACACTTGTGTATGGGAGCACCCTCAATGGCTATTATCCAGTTCTGTCCAACAGGTAGTGGGATTGTCATTTAAAAAAATATAAACACCGGTGGGGAGATATCACGCCCATGCTTGGTCTCCTCTGGTTTCATCCCACTGTAATTTATAGTTCAGGTAATACATAAGTCCCTGTGATACTGTCTAGCATCTAAATAGTAATACTGGAAACAATGTACATTGTTACAGCAACTTCAAAGCTACATAGGTCAAACTTAACGTCAAGGTATACATAGTGTGTATACGTAGTGTGCTACGTAGTGTGCTTGTGGCTCCCATTAGCACTGAGAGGGTTAAGGCGTTGGCAGCTTTCCAATGTGTAAAGGAATCCCAGAGCTGTGCTTGGCAGACAAGGAGAAGTGCGGGAGACTGTCCCCAGGTGTCCCCATGCTGTGCCTCCTGTGTTAAGCTGTCACACGAGTGCAAGGCAGAGACGCTGCTAGATGTCACCTAGAATTCACATGCTTGTCACTTGATGTGATTCCCATCTTGAAAGAGTGCATCGGCTGGATGCTATTGAGGATTAGCAGTTAGGACTTACCTTTCAAAGCCCCAGAGCAAGAGACTGAGTTGGTTTGAGAAGATACAGTGTCAGTAAAGTCACCTCTCTAAGGTGTCTGGGAACACGCAGTAGGTGCCCTGTCCCTGACATGCCATTTGTAGCCTGCAAAAGGAGCAGCTCTCTTTTGAAAGCCACATAAAATT
This sequence comes from Sceloporus occidentalis, assembly GCA_023333645.1. NCBI lineage: Eukaryota > Metazoa > Chordata > Lepidosauria > Squamata > Phrynosomatidae > Sceloporus > Sceloporus occidentalis. Next base: position 5,408,175 of record JALMGF010000031.1, read on the forward strand.
CACACTGTACGAGTCATTACAAATGAATACATGGTGTTGGATACTACTGCCCCTAAACATCTTACTCGTGCTCTGTGGAAAAATACGTGTTCATCTCCATCTCATATTTACAGTTCCTGATCTCCTTTTTCTACATATGTACACATATCCAATTTGATTGTTACTATGCATTTAATACAAGTCCAATATTACCGTATTAAACACAAGCTTTGGCAATATAGCATTTTTCATTAGAGTTGATTCTTATCTGTTGTATTGCATAGTCCAATACATATATCACTATGACAACAGATATAGCTTATTGCCTATGCACCATAGTGGAGTTGCAGTGCATTTGGTATTCAATTCATTTACATCAAAATATGTACATTAAATGGTGATACAATCTCTTATTCCTTCTCAAGATATGAAAACTGAAGTGTATTCAATATTTATAAGTGAAATGTCTCATTTTAAAACAATCCAAAAATCTCTAATTTGTCAGTGTGTGTTAGAGGAAGCACAATGGTATTTGTACTATTTTTTTATTCCTCTGGCAAAGCACCTTAGCTTCTATTGTAGAACAGCTGAAAAGTGAAATTGAAGACCAATTGAATCTTTTAAGGTCTTTAAACAGTTATAGTCAGATTGGGGATACATTTGGCAGGCACCGATCGCTTTGGTAAGTTTTAGTTTGATGTGAGGTTTGCTGCTCTCCTGATTTTATAACTATAAAGGCCTAAATGATGCAAAAAGCTAAAACATTGGTTTTCACATAACTGATTATGAGACACATGGTGAAAAATGTGTGGCCTTTAAATCACTTTAGATAATAAAATAGATGCTGCACTGGACTTCTAATCATAGGTATAAAATCCACACAGGCAGTAGTGACTTTCGGCAAGGTCACACCATTTTGACAATTAGGTACCTTTGTAGGTATACCTGGGGAAAATTCCAGGTATACTCCCCTGGACAATGCCTTTATTATGAAGTTCGAGACAGTAGTCACTGTTGTAGATAGTCTGTTGGTGGGTAAGAGAGTGGGGTAAATGTCCTACCCCAACCCCTGGAAGCCCAGCAAGCAAGTCCATATCTGGAGCCTCTAAAGAGCTTCCAAGTGGAGACTGGGCCCACCTCAGTTAGTATCAGAAAACCACTGAACTGTTTCAAAAGTAGCAATGGCTTTTGTAACTATGAGTCAAATCTCAGACTGTACACAGGGAGACATAAGCCATTTTTTATCTTAAGAACAAGATAGAATTACAAACAGTGGAGGCTATGAAGATGCCGGCAAGGTTAGATCCAGTAATCTCACCTAATGTATAAACCAATATTCCAATTAGAATTTAAGAGATTTTATAATTGAAAAGCAGCATGAAGAAGAAATGTAAAGAAGATTTACAATAGTCTCTGATTTTCTTATTCCTGAAGATTATGATAATGCGCTTGTACTATGTTCACAAATGCAATGTTAATGTTACTCATGCAGCTTTTTCTCCTTACATTGAAAAGGACCTACTTGTCATATTGTCTAAATACTGGAGAAATGTAGCTATGCAGTAATTTGACAAGTACCACTCGCTTTGAGGTGTAGAACATCAGATGTGACTGCTTTATTTTTGTTCCATATGATTGTTACTGTATTGCTGTGGGGTATCCTTGCCTAGGCCTAGAGCGGACAGCCCCTCTGCTGTATAATGAGGAGCAGATCGCTCTGTCATTTAACGACAACATATTTTTGAAGTGGGAACTTCTATTGGACAACATTGCTGACCAGTAATGGACAGCACAGTTTGCAAAGCCAAGAGGCTGCATCTTATAGGATCATTAAACATCAGCCACAAAAACATGGGATCAATGAAAGCTGAGTCATTATTTGCTTGATACGTCCTGCAACTCCTTGATCATAAACAGGCATTTAATAAGTTCAGAAGACCTGTATCTTCATCCTTTTTATCTTCCCACTCTCCCTCCCCATTTCTGATTATTTCCTGAATGCATACCGAGTGGGTGCTGCTAGCACTTCTCCCATTCCTTATCAGCCCACCACACATTCATCTTGTAGCCCTAAAAGCATCATAATAATATTTGTCATCTGCTTTAATTCCATCACTGTCAACCACATCTGATTAAATTTCCCCTCCTTCTGTTTTTGCAACCTTGTCCTTTAACCCCTTTGCTTTCTGGTGTACAGATACCAAGTATGCATTGCCAGTGCTTTAACATATAAAGTTCAACTAGGAGCGGTACAATAGCTAGATGTACTTCTAATTGTCTTATACAGCTGATGATGTGGCACCTTCAAAGTAACCATCCATTTTGTTTTGTGATAGGCGATGTGTCAGCTGGTAAATTATGTGTAAAAAGAAACACCAAAATGTATTAATTTCAGTGGCTAACCACAAAAACACTCTAGTTTATAGAATGATGCCGTACCCCTTTAGCGGCTGTCAAAGTATTGCTTTCTGGTAGGCTTAAGTTCTGGCAGATGTTAATATCCTTCAGCTCAATGAAAACCCTGTGGTTCCCCTAGACCCCAGATTTTCAAGCCTCGGTTTCTTGTTGAACCAGTTAGTTGGAATTATACTGAGAGTTAACAGTTAGCCTTATGTTATTCTAGAATCACTAAAAATGAAGACATTTCTGTAATTTAACTCTTCATGCTGCCAGGTCCTAAGTGTGCACTCCCAGGAGTACCAGCCATTTACTGTCATATCTCTCTGTTAATTAACTGAATGTTGATTTGATGAGCTGTAGGCATCCTGCTACTTTGTCATGTTGTACGTAGATATGACTGCACTGTATTAAATTTATGGTTTATCCAGAGATTGGCATTTAAATGAATCCAATTTATAGAGTTCATCATCAGTGGTGTGAAACTTTTAGAATGCCATGGGGAAGACTCAGAAGAATTAAGTCCAGTTCTAATATGGTTGTCGAATTTTAATATTCTAGTATGCCATACTGTATATACGATATTATTTGCTCTTTAGCCTATGGAAGTTGAATATGTGTACCTTGGTATAAGTAGTTATACGTCTTGCCTATGAGTTTCTTAAATAAGTTATGATAAAATGTTGTACTAAAGACTAAAATTTTGTGGTAACCGTGAGGTGATATTATATGTGCGCTGTGGCCTTATATAGCCTAAGTTGAAATAAAATTCACTGTTTATCACTTAAGTGTCTGTGTCTTTTTTATCTTCATTGATAAGAAGGGACTTGTTGACGGTGCTTCAGTGAAGGTAATATATATAGTTTGGTGTTATTAGCCCCCATGTTGTTATGATAACTTGTACTGCTGTACCTCACACCATTCATATGATGCCATTTATTAATACAATTTATGTTGATAGAACAAGATTTAGTTGTATAAAAGGGGTTAATGGAAGTAAACCCTTCTTTTGTGAATGAATATATTGTAAACCTTAAATTATAATGAGCTTGTCAGTGTGTTAGCTGTATTATGGATCAGTGAGTGTTAAGCAGCATGCATCTGGTTACCAAGTGACAGCTTTCCTCCAGTTTTTACCCAGGAGAGAGACCTGACATCCCTCAGGTGTGCAGCTAAAATACTAGCCAACACATCTCCCTGCAATTATCGTAATAATAAAAACCCTGATGACCAGAGGGAAGCACACTCCCTTGGTACAAGCAGTATACTGAGCAGCAGGATCTTCCAGATACACTACTAGTTTGCAGTAGAATACAGAATCTTAATGCCGTTTTCAAACTCTTGGTGAACACCAGGATTTCTTTTCTAAATTTATACATGCTCCCAGAATATGTACAATGCCTTAATAATTGAGGGCAAAATATTTGATTTACACACACAACTTATCAATTTTCTGTTTACGTAAACTAAATAATAATGATTAATAATGATAATTCGACGCAAATCTTAAAAGGAAAAGCTGGTCAACTTCTCCCCGTTCTGATGTCTCCTTGATAGCTCATGCTATTTGTTCAAAGTTTGTTTTAATTTTGTTCCGACTTTAACCCCGAGGCATTGTATCTCTTTAGTGTGGCGTTTGGGCAGTTACCTGCCGTATCCAGTGCTCTTATCTTTGTAGCACTCCAGGGCTGGTGATACTGTTAATGGCGATTTACCAGTGAGCATCGGGGCGGCCGAGGTATTTAATCTGATTTACTGGGTTGGGAGATGCAAAGAGGAAATGGTGCGCTGTGTGCATGAGTGTAATGATATGATTTTTCAGATTATTACTTTTGCGGAACATAAGAGCTGGAAGCCTTGTTCTAACAATAACATTTGGGAAAATGAGGTAAGGGGAAATGAGGCAGGCAGACAGGCCAGGCCGAAAGGCTGTCAGAAATCTCCTCTGTCCTCAGGCTGCAGTGGCTCCGAAGAATTTATTACTGGAACACATTGGGAGTGATTACCATTTTCCACCTATTCTCTTTGCTACTGTGCATTCTGTTATTTAAAAGTAATGTTCAGAGTGGGGAATTATTACTTACAGAGTGACAACAAGTTTGCGATACCTTTTGGAGGACCAGTATTCATAATGTAAGATGTAGAGTTACATTAGCTTTTAAGGATGTAGTCCCATTTCCACCACCTAAACATTTTAAAACTGTGATATAAAACTATGACTAGGTATCCAAATTATACATAACCAATTTCTTAGGTCTGTGTTTAGTAATTTTACATAGATAGAGGTGGAATAAACAATGGTGTCAAAATAGGGTAACTTTCCAAGCCCAGTAGAAGGGAGCAGAGAGAACGTGGTTACTTTTGCACATAATTCCGTCTCTAGGCTTGTCTGCCGTCAGCACTAACAGTTTGGAAAAGGTGATTGGTTTAATGAATTGGCTATATTCAGTTTATCTGTGACTGCTGCTATTGGATTATGTGATGACATATGGAAAGATAGGTGTCCTAGGGACGCACACATCTCTCTTCTCTTTCTCACAATCCTCATTTGCTCCTGCATCAGACCCTCCATCAGTTGGCTCTGCTTTTGAAAATAAGCGCAGGTAAACTAGTTATGTTACATTAAGTTAGTTCTACTCTTTAATATCTTTACTTTAAGTTTGGGGCATAACTGTTTATGATCGTTGGTGTCTGTAACATAGCTAACCCTTCCTCTCGTCTGAATTGTGTTTGTGGCTTCCATTTAAAAGTGATTATTAATAACTCATACTAACTGTTGTTTTAGTAAGCATAACTATGATAATAGGCAAAATGTACAGCATGGCATCACACTAAAGGTGTCCAGTAGTTGTATGCAAATAGGCAATTTGCTATTTTCCTTTTCTGCAAATGATTTGGTTTAGTAAACAGGTGCAGTGAAGGCTTGAGCTGAGTCCTCTTGTGCCACAGGGCAAAGGCAATTTATTGCCTTGTGAGGTTTAACACCAGCTGCTCACCGAAAACAAGTCTTCCATTCTACCTAGATATATGACGTTATCAACCACAGCTGTTATATGGAAAATGAATTGAGTCACTCCACCATGTCACTTAAACACATAGACTACAGGCACCAAGGAAATAGGACACAATGGTGATTTCTTGGTTTAATTTGTATACTGCCTATGAGTTGGAGTGGCAAAGTTTGATGGTTTTATGGAGCTGATGATATACAATCCCATGTGGGGAAAAACGTAATGATTGGAGATTGCTTTTGATCTATGTTTTGTGGATCAAAAGTTAATACGGATTTATTTAGAATGAAAGCTGGAGAGCTCCCATGAAACACGAAGAATGAATGGGTGTATTTCCATGTGTTGCAGAATAATATACCTGCTTAATTTATTGTACCTATGATGGTCTACACAATAGCTCTTGACAAATATGAATCAATGTGACAGGAGAGTGGTTGTTCTTGGTTCCTGGGAGGCTGAATTCACACATTCTGGGTTGTGTAGCCACCTGGGCTTTATGACCTCTTAACTCCTTCTTTTATTTCCACAACATGGCTTAAATGATTAGTGAGGTGCTTCAGGACTGATGCAAAAGAAATGCAATCAGGCTCAGTCCCCGGTTGTGCTGTCAATATATATTTGCAGTCTAACTGCAAACAGGCATTTTCCTTGATCATAACATCCTAGTGTTGCATGTTATTAATCAGCATATAACGAAAAGGCGACAGAAGGGAAAAATTGAGAGAGTGAAGTAATAAAACATGATACACCCAGAACGCCATGTGTTATACATAAAATGCCCTGGAACATAGAAAGCACTTTTTAATCACTAGTACGGTATTTTTATTATTTTCATTCCTTCTTTAATTGAACTAAATTGTCTGTGCTAACCCATAGGGGAATATAATTTTTACATTGGTGACTAGAGTGGCAGTGGTTTTGCACATGGCTACTTGGAGCAAGGAACATTGGTTGTGTAAGAATAGTTAAGTGGACATAACATCAACATGCTTAGCCCTTTTTGTTAAAAAAAATATTAAGAGGTATTTGGACAAATTACAAATTTATTGTGCTTCGGCTAAGTTGACCAACCAACAACCTAAATCGTGATTCAAAATCCATAGGTTGAGTAACAGCTGGAGGCTTGTCCCCAAAGCCTAGCCTAGTCTTGCTCCATAGGATGGGAGGGGGGTTATTTGAGCCAGGATGGCCAAAATGCTTCTTTCCTGTCCATGTTTGGGTCAACGTGAGCTCTCTTCACAACTGGCTGTGCCCACCTCTGTTCCCTAGAGAGCTATAGTGGCCACTCATAGCCATGTATTGCCTGCCTTTTGCAACAGCATAGAATATCTTGTGGTTAAGTTATTTTGTGAACGAACTCTAAAGCTAAGGTGATATTTATTGAAACAAAAACAATGATTATGATGCAAAGTCACTAAGCGACAGATCCAGTTTAGGATCACTTTTTATACTTTAGGTGTGTTGGTTATTTTACAATTACATTTATATGGTTCCTGGTTTATTTGTGCAACTGTTTGTGGTCTATCAGAATGTCTGTTTAAAGACCATTGTTTTTTTGGCTAATGCTGACATCTGAGCTATCATTTTCTAGAATATATTATATTGCTTTTTTTTATTATTATGGAAGGAACAATATGACTATACTTAGGATCGTGACTTGCTAATGTCCATTCTGGTATCCCTGTGCTATAATGTGGTAGGAGTTATGCCCCAGGCACAATTAGGAAAGTTTTAAATTAGGCACAGCTGTTAACATTGTTCAGAACTCTACATTAATTCAACACAGGTGCTCATGTGTGTCTGCGACCATTTTCAAATAAATTGGAAAATGAGATTGTTGAACAGCAGGGAAAAACATATATCGAACAACGTGCTTTTTACCCTCAGTGAATGTTTTCTATTAGTTACATGTCATACATGTAGATATTTATTGCACCATCTTTATGCGGAATGATTAGCTAGTACCAACCTCAGCAGCTATCTATTAAGATGTATTACAACAAGGTATATTAAAGATTTCAGGTTAAGCCAGGGTCGGACTGGTGATTAAAATCAGCCCTGATCAGACCACCCGACGATGTTGTATGTGCGGCTGCCTACTGAATACATGCTGCTGCGTGCCACGCTTTTACACTTTTGCAGTGTGCTAAATAACAGGATCTACAGCACAGGCATCAATAGAGGTAGAAGACGCCATCAGACACTGACCCACATGGGCCTCTTTAAGATATATTCACTAAAGTGAGAGTTTGAGAGAGAACTGAACATTGACTCTTCAGTACATTATAAAGAATGGCAGAACCGTCCCTGTATAATGCATATTAAATATGGGGTGATTGTGCAATATCATTATACTGCCTTACAAGAACGCTATGCATGACAAGCTAAGACCTTCTTGCAAGAGAAACTTACTGGCTGGCATTTACTGGCCCAGAGGGCAAGTAAAGCGATGTGACCCCATCGGCCCTTGATCCCCCAACATACATACTAGCACACGTGTGTACACACACTAATGCACACACATGCCCATGCTTACACTAACATACACTTACTCATTCTCACTAACACACACTTATATACTCATGCTAACACACTCCCTCTCACATACACGTCCATGCATAAGTATCCTCTGTTTTAACAGTGACATCAATGTCTGAAATAGACTTTTAAATTTGAAGGAATGCCAAGCCTTAGGGGGTACATGTAACACAAGCAAAGAAACACTACTCTAGAATTATTTATGCTCCAACTCACTGTGTTATGCTCTGGCCTAACAAGCACACGGTCAAAATATCCAATATACTCTGAAAATTAAAGTCCTATATATATTTGGTGAACATTAGTGCACAAAAGGCATTTCCTTACAAAGAACTCTACAATTTAAAATTTACATTTAAAAAACATCCACAAAGGGTTTATCATCTGTGTCTCAGGGTGCTGTCATCTTCTGTTGTTCTAGATATGCAGAACTATATTCTGCGATTACTAAAGCACTGTCTGCTATACCAGCATGTTATGTTTGGTCTCTGTCCCAGACTTGTGCAGAGAACAAGAACTGAAGTGGGTGTTTAGTCTATAAAAATAGCAGACCAACTGTGTGGCATCTGATATAAAAATGATTTTTGTCCAAAAGGCTCCAGATTGTGTAACACAGACCTGCACACTTCTGATTCACACCCTTCATCTGACATTTGTCATTCTTTTAACTTGACACTTTGGTGTTCATTTTTATTTTAATGAAATCTTCTGGCACCTGTGTACAGGGTTGATAATGACATGTATTTTTTTAGCTTCCCTACAAATTACCTTTTTTTAACATGATTTTTTCCCCACAACGATAAGCCATGATCTGGGAATTTAGAAGAATTAAGAGAATGTTGCAAGAAGGATGTACAAATAGACTTACATTGAAACATATCATCCTTTATCTCAGAAAACATATAAAAAAGACAGATGGTCTTAAGTATCTTACATACCAGTCTGTTGTGCTGTTTTTTTTTGGGGGGGGGGTTACTGTATTCTATAGCTTATATCTCACTGCATTTACAATATGTATAATATTAGTCTGAACATTAAGGATACACTCTAAAAAGAGAAATATAGGCTCAACCAGAAGCTAAGCCCTGTCCATTTTAATTCGATGGACAACTGAGCCTGACCCCAAACACAGAACAAGTCCTGTCCACTAAGCAGTATTCGTTACTATGGCTTTTTTGTATAAACCAGATATGTCCCAACTAAATGACCATGGCATTTGAAATGACTGATCTGTTCAATGGTAGTTTGCCTAGTAGAATAGATTCATAAAGAGGGGACTGTGTACTAAGTACATGGGGAGCTTACTAGGTTGTTTCCCATGATGCAAAGTTATTATGTCTTTTGGGATAACACAGCTGCCCTAACGAAAAAAGTTACAAGAATACAAAAAATCCAATGCTAACTTTGTTTTTGGATTCCAGTTCTTAATACACATGACATAAAACTTTGCTGCAGTTAGACTCCAGAGAGATCCCCTAAATTCCAGGCTGCAATAGTTTACTGAACACAATAGATTGTAAGCTTGCAAGACCAGGGCCGCCTTCTTCTGTCCTTTTGTACCAGCATGTTTTAATGTGTTAATTGTATTGCCATTTTAATTTGTCTTTGTAACTGTCCCTTAATGTAACTACGGAATTTAGCTGGTGCTATATAAATACATGTGTAATTATACTTTTTATCCTTGCCATTAAAGTATCTGGAACAAGTTTGTACATTTGTGGATATACTACATCATATATAATGCTAAGAAACTTCTAATTTTATGTAAATGTTTAAATAATGCTGTGAGATATTTAGTAGATTCCTAACATGATGTCTGGAGACTTTAATTTAGCTTAACGCCTTCACTCTACACACTTTTGCTATGTCATCACCTATTTTGCTTATTCAATAATGAATGTTTTATGTAACATTAATTAGCCTTTCTTAATGTTAAAGGTTTATAACATGAAAAAAATTTATATTTCATGGCAGGCACAAAAATGGAGACAGAGTGTGTGGTTTCTTATCTATTAACATTTTGAGTTATAATGATAAACGTAGAATTTACCTAAATTATGTCCTCAGGCTGCCCATTGTGCACTATAGATTTTCTATGAATGTGCATTAAGTTAAAAGAGCTGGAGGTAGTCCATTGTGTGGAATATTTTTTTCTTCCTATTACTGATTTTCTTAATATAGATGTATGATATCAAAATGTTTATTTGTTAGGTCTTGTAGATTCTGTCCCTTTTATAGGTCATATTTAATATCATTCAAAACCAGTGAAATATAAGATTTTTGAAATAGACAGTGGGTATTTGTAGAACACCTCATTTTCTTTGTATGGAAGACATTTGGGATAATCTGCTTTAGACTTAAGGTCAAACATTTGCTTAGAATTCTGACCCTTGAGTTTTAACGTGCAGTGGTAACTGTGTCCAGAAAAGTAGGGTTAGTCGAAGTACAAGAAGCCCTACTTACCAGCCCCCTGATTTCTTCAGGAACCATGTGGGCAGAGACCATCATCTACAACACATAAGCATAAACTCCTGACATATCCTCACTGTCCAACATATCAACACTGCCGTGTCTGTACTTTTGGCGACTGGCTCTGCCCTCAGGGACCCAGAGAAAGTTGGTGGCAGAAAGTGTCAGACAGTGTGTCAGCTAAACTTCTTATCTTTTTATACAAGTACATTTTGCTTATATTATTTTTCCAGAAAGTAAAGTTTAGTGGCACCTTAAACAGGATTTGAGGATAACATGAGAATGGATTTAGGAAATATTTACTTTGATGGAGCATACTTTGGCCCAAACAAAATGGAGCCACTGTTGGTATAGATGGGCAGTAGTTGGTGTCTTTAAAATATAGGAAGAATCTCAAGGGATAACCAGAACAAGCACTTGCTTTGTCTAAGCTTTCATTATTTGTACCAAATGAGGAGATGTGCAGTGTATTGGATAGCTGTGCACCCACATTTACCCATATCAGCAGAACTAGGCCAGTGTTTCTGCATTTATTTTTTTGTAGGCATTTCTTACACATCAGATTACTTGTTTTACAAATGTAATTTCTAATATTTATAAATAAGTCACATGGGTTGTACGAGGTTTGAACAGTACCCATGGCTTAATGATATTTGTGTAAATATATAACAATAAATGTATAAAACATGCTTCTTGGGAATAAATGGGACAACACACCACGCAGTGGTAGCTCAGTTATCTGAGCAGACCAAAGCCTAACTGAGAAAGAATAGTTGTCATAGCAACAGGTTTTTGGCCCTCTGTGTTTTCTTTATTTCTTTTTTTCTCCGTTAAAGTAACGGTTTCAATGTATTTCAATAACAACATTTAGCTATAAACAAAAATGTAATAAAGTTCCGAGCCTTGAATCCCTTTGTTGTTGAATTGACGCATTTTGTTCCTTACTAGAATTTTTGTGTTCAATATGGATGTTTTAGGATCTGTTCTTTAATTGTCTAAAACATACAGCTAAACTGTAAAATATTGTAAAATGGTTACAAACCAGTTCAATATTATAAGAACATAATATAATAATAGCTACTATTATAGACACAGACTCAAATGGAAATTAAGAAGTTCAAATTAAGTTTAGTTGTAACTGAATAAAGTTCTTATATTTAAGGTATATTGCAACTTATTGTTGGCAAAGTAAACCGTAGTTAGGTGTATGTTGACAATTAAAATGATACTCTGTAACCTTAAATCGTTAAGATAATACACTATCGATAATATGAGTCTTTATTAAAATGTAACTTGTTGAAAATGATTTATAAGAGTTGCAACTATTTGATTTGGAAATGTATGAGTCGGTAAAGCTGTAGTTCCAGATTAAGTAATGACTCTTGTAGTTCTACTAATCTAAGGATGAAAAGGCCTAAAGCTATCGCTGTGCAGATTTCTGTGCAGACTTCCCATGTAGAGGACTGTGATTATGTAATTATTTCTAGTTATTCTCTTAATTGTTCTCTGCGCTGTTCCTTAACCTGATTAGAAAAGCAAGTGCAGCCCAGGAAGCAGACAGAAGCAAAAGACAAGCCTATGGCACAGTGCCAACTTGACGGTACTCTCCTTGGGATGTAATAGTGTCCCTTGTTGCCTATCCAGAAATTTAGGGCATACCTGTACCCCTTGGGAGCGTGGTGAATATTGCAGTACGCTTTATTTAGTCCAGGGAATGACAGCTCTCAAAGCAGTTGATGTTTGCCATCTCTCCAAAGTCTCAATGACGTGCGTAGGGTCCTTCAGGATTCTGTCAATAGCCCTTAGAGATGAAAGCTGCAGCCTCTTGCCAAAGCCTTGTTTGTGTTTCCAATCCAAGGAAACTCGGGCTCCCAAGGGCCTCTGGGAAATAAACTATGCAAACCTATCAGGTGTGCCACTTCTGTTTTTCTTTGTTGTTACCATGATAATTGATAGGGTGGACAGATCAATTCGTCCAGAAACAGATGATTCAATAGAAGACTGGCAGTCATTGTGCATTTTGTAAATTAAGCTCTCCCGCAATGGGCACACTGGATATTCACATTTACTTTTTTTGTGTGCTATATCATTATGCACATGCCAGATAAGGAATGATTAATGCAGCCAATATATGCACCTTACTGAAACCCTTAGCAATTCATTTTAACTCATGAAAGACGTGCTAGCTTCTGGGTGAACTCAAATGAAGGCATTTGAATGACTGCTTACTCACCCAGAAGACAAAATCATCTGAGAAGAGTTTACAAAAGAGAAGTCCTTCATCATGACTGTGAGATCCTTTAGCAACATATTCACTTAATTTCCGTGCTTCCCACTCTTTTTTTTTCTTTGTTGCCTGCTAAATCACAGTTTCACTTGGTAACATGCTCTGAATTTGCTATTAGTGTGTAGTAGCGTAACCACAGTGTTTTGTTATATCATTATAATTGGGGAAAATCATAAACAAACAAAGATATCAATGCAGTTTAGCTCTATGGAAGATGGAGTTTCCAGATGTGGTCATCTCTTGTGTACCTGTTTTGCCATCATCCTCCAAAATGTTCATCATGTTCATATCATCTTATAGATGATGTACATCTTGTTCTATAGGCATGTTAAGCCATTAAAAAGTTATCACAAACTTACAATTACATTACCCAGGGGTTTCAAGATTACTTGATCCTCCAGCGTACTCTGTTGATCTTTTGGTAAGGTAATGAAGCTTGCCTCTGCTCATTTCTCATTCCTTTACACACACACATTTAGAGCTAACCATGTCCCAATGTTTCATCGGAGTTGCTAGAGGGTAATACAATGAGGGATTTTAAACATGCATGGGATAGGCATAAAGCTATCCTGACACTAAGGAATTTGATGTTTCTATGTTGGCCAACCTCATCTCTCCCTTCTATTTGTGTTATCCATATGTTGTGGATCTTATTCCATTGCTTCTGCTCAAGAAACAGAAGTGTGAGGGAGTGGTGAGAAAGTTTTGTGCCAGTTTATCTCCATCTTTCATTCAGGGTCACAATGGGTATATATTTGGCTGTCTACCAAAGTAGGTTTTATGTTCTGTTGAAGTGAAAGTTTGTAACTGGTTGAGCTTTTCACATACACATGAACAGAAGAAAAACTGTGTCACATCACGGGAATTTTTCTTCTCCTATGACAGATCTTACTATACAGTGGCAACAAAGCCAGGCCAGCTGACAGGTTGTGGCAGTGACTGTGTGTACGCTTTTTTTTTATTGCAATGGATTTTGAAGCTGAGAAAATGTGTGATTTTAGATCTTGGAGACAAGCACAGGATGCAGACTGGTTGGACCTGACTCCAAGTTCAGAGGCCAAGAAACAAATACATGTTTGAGAATCCAATTAAAATGGAATATGTGGAGAAAGACAGGGAGAGAACTTTTTGATTACTATTCACATCATTTTATGCCAAATTATAGAAATGAATAATGCATTTTTTCTGCTCACATTGTGGATATCTTCTTCTGTCTAGAAATCTTTTGATGTACTCGATGATAGAAAGCACACAGTAGGCTTGGTGGTGACCCACAGATGTATTAGGCCTTGTGTGAAGAATACAGACACTTAGCTTGGAAAATCACACAAATTGGTTAATGTTCTGTGTAATTCTTGTTCTGTGTAATTCTATCTATCTATCTATCTATCTATCTATCTGTGACTTTCACCTGTCTTGTGTTATCACGCTACGTAATCTGCTAATTGAAATACAGACATTTATCTTATATTGTGATATAAAGGTCTATTCTGTGAATTGATGAGGTCCACCAAGTAGCTTTTTAAAAATCATTATAAAAATTGACTCATCTAAACAATAAAGTTGCTCAGGTCGTTTTCTCTGTGATATCGTTTTAGAAAAAAAATTCTCGACGAGGCCATGCCATTATGACACACCAAGTGGATTTTCCATGCTGCCATGGAACGCATGTCAGCATTATAGGTACAAGATAAATTTATATAACTTTATCTAAAATTAGGCTGTAATAAAGTCCTATTAAAAGGTACAGTTCTGTCCAGAGGTACAAATACTCTATCAACTGGCAGACAAGCACGGGGCACTTGCTAAAAATATTATGAATACATTTTATGATCAAGCCAAACATGGCCTAGCCAGTGGGTTTAGGTCTTTTTAAATATTTATCTGATGGCAAATATGACAATATCACATGTTGCTAAAAATACAGATTAATTTACTTCTAGATCATTTCACCTTCCCAGCCAGGCAGCTGTGTAGTGCAGAAGGCAGACAGCATACACTCTCAGTGGAGAATAGAGTGAGGATTCTGGCTATGTACATTTCTCACCTTTAATAAGCATGTTTAATAGGGCAGCACCCTCGGGGCTTAATGCTGTCAGATGATTCATAGCCCAAAAAATGTTTTACTTATATGCCTGTTAATATACAGGTGGATTATAGAGATATTGCATGGATATGTCAAGTAAGGAAATCATACATAGAAATTGAACAAATACCGTAAGTATGTATCCCTACGGCTAAATCTTATGTATTTCACACTAGTTTCTAAGCGTTAATACTATTTTTGTATTTGCAAAAGGTATACACATTATTTTTCTGCAGCCTCAAATATCTGTGACATTAATAGGGTTAATCCAGTTGCCTCTCTACAGCTCTTTAGTTGTCTGTACAGTAGGCTAGTTAATAATAGCTATTCTCTCAGCTTGACCTTTTAAAAATTCCATGAATGTGCCAACTATGGACACCTGCGTTCCTTTAGAGTTTTATTCAGTAAATGCTGATTTACAGTGAGATGGAGAATTCCACATTAGCACATTAACTGGACATTATTATACAGGGCAAACTTTTCTTATAATAATTCCGATACCACCATTTCTGTAAGTATGTGTGGACTTTGTAGACATGGTCAATCAAGATCAACAGCATCTGCATTTGTTTTGTATTATAATTATTTGCTACTATTTCAAGTATGAACACTGTTTTGAATTTCAGTAAATGTTGCCTACTCCCAGCTTGTGTTAGTCTGTTAGCTATGCTCTTTTGGAGCAAGTGTGCTTTCCATCCTTGAAGACTTATATATAACGGGTATAAATTGTGTTTGCTGCCTATTGCCACATTGTTTCTATTTTGATTCCCTTTAGCAGAGTGAGTGGGCAAATGAAACTTGTGACAACCATCACTTTGTTTTACTTTGGATTGATGTGAAAAGACTGGTATTAAAGTAGCAAATTAGAAGGACCCATGTTGGATGCAACACATTGTTACTGCAAAAACATTTAAAGCCGCTAGTAAAACTAGCTTGGAGAGCTAAATTTGAAGGTAATGACAGAAAGGGTAATTCTGCTGCATGCTGTCGGAGTGATTTGGTGAGGACCGTGATCTGACATTTAGGTTTTAAACAGGAGTTAAGATATGTTTTGTCACCTAAAATTGCGAACGTGTCCTCTGAACTGCTATGAATATGGGAGTGATGTATTGGAAAGTAACATAAACCGTGTTATTTCTGACAATAAAACATAAAGCTGTGCAGCAAATGCAAGCTGTATACCAAAAAGGGGCAATATTAATAAAATAACCATTATGGTGCTAAAAGTGTGTGGGGGCATCAATCTCATAAGCTCCATAGCATTATAGGAAATCATAAAACATCTGGAACAGAAGCAATCTTCTCTGTACCCATGAAAAATGTATCATCATAGCCCTGACTGATGCAGATAGAAATCATCTCTTCCTCCTGTGATCAGCCAAGAGTTGACCAAAGATACAAAACAAATAATAAAAATAAATCAGTGTTCTCTTCTACTGAGTCTTTCTGCTTAGTCTTTTGTGGTGTAACACTGAATACTGAGATAATCCTTCCCTTGAGTGCAATGGGTTCAGTGATACAGCCCAAATCACCAGGCCGTATGGTTGCTGAGAAAACCCCCATGGGATCTAGAGGTTATGGTTACACTGTGTCGTTAAGTACGTTGTTGCTAGAGATGACCCTCTATTATAAAGGACCTCAATGGAAACCAATATTATTAGTATATAGTGTTTTAAAGCTATGAAAGAATCAAATAATTCACAGGATGTGTCGTAGAGAAGGTTGTTCTACTCTTACTAACAGCAGTTACATTTATTATTATTATTATTATTATTATTATTATTATCATTATTATTTGTGTCCTTGAGTAATATTTGCCCTTTTTCTTACCTGTGATTATTTATGACACATTCAAACCAGATTTTAAGATAAATTCAAATTGGTGAGCTATAGAAGTCTTGTCCTACCAAATATTTCTGGTCCTTTTTTATCTTTTAATTTATATAGCGCCTATAATGTATGCAGAACTTTTACAATACATATATTCAAGAGGAACTAGAATTGACAGACTAAGACAAACCAATACATTATTTAGAGAGCATTTTAGTGACAAGACTACTTCCAATAACACTTTCTTATATTTGGTTTGATGTAAAGGTGCGCCTTTTTGCCTCCAAATTTATTTTTGTCGCCGCAGCAATCTAGTCCCCAAGCTTCCAACTCCCTCCACCGCTTTTGTTCTTACACCATAACTACGGCAGTCTAGATAGAGCAACAAAGTTTTAATGCATGTTTTACATATTCTATAAGTTCACCAGGGATCAAATCACCTGATTTCAAGCTGAGAATGCATTTTCAGCACAAGACAAAGCCAAGTTTTAGACTTCTGAGTATTCCAATGAACTGGGAGCACGAGAGACTGACTTACCAATGAGGAAAGGGAAACTGCTGTATTTTTTATCTGGATCAAGGAATACAAATAATATTGACTTTTATATTGCTACTGGGAAAACCTAACAAATTAAGTTGTTTTAACACATGCACACATGCCATATATTTCTAGGCATATAAGCAGGCTAACAATGCAAAGATGAGGAATAGAAAAAATACGCAAAAGTTTGCAGCCAGACTGAAGCTAGAACCATATTTCTCTTACTGAAGCCAGGGATCAGGCCACTATATAGTGTAAAAACAACACACTTCCTATGTATCTATGTATAGGAATACAAACTTGTAACATAACAAGCTCCACCAATTTTCAGATGTTCAGTATTTGTATCATTGTGTGAACTAGCATTTTTTTTCCCTGGCTGGGGATCTGTTCTATTATAATGCTTATTATTCCCAGTGGTATGTTTCCAGGTCACCATATCAGTGTTGTTTTAGTATTTAACATTTAAACATAAAGAAAATACGAATGAGTCCAAAAGACTATCAATTGGGATATTTTTATTGGGCCAACAAAGGAAAAGATGTTCTATGATTTTTTGGTTTCTATGCTCATTTCATGTGAACAGACCACTCAGATCCAGAAAGCCTATATAACGCTACATCTTTTCCTATGTTTTCTCATCATGCACACAAATGCTTTATACTGACATTTTCCAATCTTAAAACACTGCTCATTTAATGTGTTAAGAGAATATTGCCTTAGCTTGATTACTTGGAAAATGTAGACATTTTCTTTTTTACTGTCTTATAGTCTTTTTGGTAGCTAAACAAACATTTAACACATTAACCACAGACAGTTTTAGTACAGTCACAGAGTGGAACAAAAAGGAGTGTATCAATCAGAACCTGGAACGACAATGTGACATCCTGTGCATGTACAAACAGAAGATATCTATAAACTAACAGTGCCACACATTGAGTTCCAGGAAACGGAGGGCCAGGCTTTGTTTTATTCCAGCAATCTTTTCCGTTCTTACTTTTCTGCCTTACAGACATCATTTAGATTTTTTTTTGTCTTTTGATATTATATAAGGTCGGCTTGAATCTGGCAGCTTTTTAGTGTTTTAGTATTTATATAGTGTATTGTATGTGTGTGAGCTTGAAGGGAACAAGCTTTCCTTCCAGGATCCTTGTTTTGCCTCTGTTGGCAGGAAGTCTAGGGCTACTGGAATATTTATTGCTCTTGTCTACCTCAAGTGGAAGCGTGCTCAATGGTGAACAGACGATAATATAGAGGTTGAATTTCACCAGGGCTTGTGTTTAATAGAAATATAAAACAAAAGCAGACCTGAAATTCCAGACGAAGCTTTCCTTTTATTTCTTTTTTTTTTTACTTCTACAGTTGGCCAGTCGTAGTCTTTTTTTTCCCCTTCTTCTTCTTAACTGAGCAGGTCCTGAATACAGAAAGCCTTGAGGGTAATAGTGTTACCAAATGATTGTTGAATGAACAGGCCAGGTAAAAAATGCCAGTGAATAAAGACAGAGAACAATCAAGCCTTTCCCTGATTATGTCTGGAAATAGTCTCATAAAAATCTATAAATACCCAGATGTTCAGAGCTTTATGGATTTGAAAACATTCATATTGAAACTTTGCCCAGAAATCTTTCTTTAATCCTTGATATCCATCAAGTTATACTTACCTGCAGACCAGGAGCTTTATCTAACATGAAATCTTATAATGTCCTAATTCTGAAACAAAGAGAGGATTTAAACTTCACTATGAAAGTAAACGAAAGAAAGGCGTCAAGTGACTCTACTTTCGGTATCTTATAGTGGCGTTGTACCAAGATGATTTATTTTACAGCAACATGCTTACACACACAAACATACTTATTTACACTTACTGTCACGTTTTCACCCTTCGCTGGCTGGACTTGTTTATACTTTGTGTGGCTCATTTCCGTTTTCAACCACTAGTGGCCGCCCTTGCCACTCAGGTCCACTCTGGCTGATTATCATGTCCAGGTGCACCTTGTTACCTAATTATTACAGCCTTTATAAGCCTGCCCAGCCCTGCAGTCAGGGCCTTTGCATTGTAGTGTTATGACTGCTCTGCTTTAGCCTTGTACCTGAACCCGTGTCCTGTACCATGAGCTACCTGCCTGTACCGTGAGCTACCTGCCTGTACCCGTCAGCCCTGCCAGTGGGCCTCCTGCCATCAGCCCATCCAGTGGGCCTCCATATCCGTCAGCCCTGCCAGTGGGCATCCTGCCTAGAGACTTTCTGCCTTTACTTGCTGGTCATATCACCTATATCAATACAGTACCTTTCCACGTATACTGTTTGTGCTGTGTTTTATTGTGCCTGTCCATACCACCCCACTTACCGTCATGCATTGTGGGGTACAAACGGAACCCTTTGTATCCCCTGCTACTGGGCTCCTACCCGACCTGCTTACCTGGGTCGTGACACTTACAAACCCACAGCCCACCTTTGTTGGATCCCAAGGCGGTAAGCCAGTGCCAGCCCTTCTGCTCCTTCATGGTCCTCACATGCTATGTCTGAGCACCAGGAAATGACATCATATTGAGCTGTTTATGGCAATGCTAATAATGTCCTGATATGATAATGGGTCAGTGTGCTACAAAGTGTATACACTAAAGTAACTTCAGTGTTATTTCCTTCCCTTTTAGAAATATACTTAGATGCCTTCTGAAATATTTAGCATATATAATTGTAACTGTGCTACTTTATAAAATGTAAATACTTGTAGTCAATACATTGCTCATCCATCCGGTTGTTAGACAATTAAATGGTAAATGTATTTCATTTCAGAGCTAGATTGCATATAATTTTCTTAAAATTCAAACCTCTATCAAATGTGCTATTCTCGGTTTCCTCAGGACCCATGCCAGACAAACGGGAGCTTTAGAAGCTCTTATTATATGTGTGCTATAGCACTGGGCTGTTTGACTTTGCTTTGCAATAGAAGGTACTAAGTGAAAAAATGTCCCCCAGAAAAGAAAGAAACATCTTTTCAAAACCACACTTAATTATGTTTATTCTCATTCTCCTGACAACTATGCGAGTGGGAAAAAATCCCATCGTGAAATTGAAGTTTAGTTAAATTTTACCAGTGTTGAGTCTCCAGTTACCCAGTTCATAGACAGCCTTTCCCACAAAGATCTAAGTTCTCTTATCCTTAACGATGAAACATTGACAGTATTTTAGCCAGGGACTGATGATGGCAAGATAAGACCAAATGTAGAAAATGGACTTAAAAAAGCAAAACTGCTTTAAGCATAAAATGACCACTTTAGCAGACCTTCATATTTTCCAACGTGTCTTCTTACTAATAAAGCATAATTAGCATTTTTCTTTAAATTACAGTTTTCAGAAATTCAGCTAATTAGCTGGCTACAAAATCACACTTGTGAATTTGTGTGGATGAGTCCACAGTAGCTGACTGTGTTTGTGCTAACCCTTTACCTTCTGCATTTTTGTTATTAGCTTGCACAGATTGGTTATCATACCAATCTTTAATAGCAATCATGAGAAATCCTGGAAACGGGGAGAAGCTTTGTAAAAAACCATAGATGGCAACTGAAAATAATGGTGTTTAAATAATAATACTTTATAAATCACTTTCCCTTCTTCCTTTTCACGGTAAATTATTTATTTTTTAGTTATTTTACTATTTTATTAATCCTTTTTTGAATTGCGGCCATATCTTATAGAAGTATGATAGTAGATTAGCTTTGTAGTAATCTGGAGGGTAAGAAATCAGTGTTGCTCTGAGGAGCTTGTTTTTTTGGTTGATAAATAAACTATGAACCATAACAGAGAGTTTTTGCAGTGTCACAAATCATGTATACTTGGTCTCTATTAAAGTTGTTGGTATGATACAGATTCTATATATTTTTCTTCCCTGTGTCAATCTCTGTGTCATTGTTTTATTGATAAAGGCCTGCCGACAGTTACTGTGAAATGTTTGGTTAAGGGGGTCTAACTCTTAAAAAAAACTTTTTTTCAAGTGGTATTCTATTGGTATGAGTCTTCAACATAAAACACAATTTGACACTAATGAGGCAAGTGGTAGAAGAGATTGTAAGAAAGTTGCAGTTTCAACTCACTGACTTCTTGTTTCATTATGAATGGCCAACCCCAGTGAGCTTCTGCTTCACAAAACAGCTTGGGTAGTACTGAATTGCACTATGTATGCATTATGCGGGGCCAGCATACATCTTCTTGCAAAATAATCTACCAGGGGCGTCGCTTTATAATGCATGACAATTAAGCATAAAAAATGTGCAAACCTTCTGCAAACTGTCCTGTCTTCTCCTGCATTACTTAATACACCCATTGTCTTGTGATTACCTGTTTTATATTGGATTGTTTCACCGTGTAGCATGTAGGAAAGATGGGCAGAGGGACTCGGATTCCAAAACAGGGCTGCATGCAGATTTATGTGTTTAACATAATTGGCTAGTTAGACGGAACTAACACCCCTTTAAATTGTCTTGGGCAGAAAAGAATAACAAGTTAAGCCACAGTCGTTAGGCACAGAGCTGTATGCAGAATTGTTCCTATCTAGAATATCATCATGCATAGAATGACAGAAGGCTGAATATGATTATATGAACTGTTGATCAGCTCCCTTTTAAATTAACTAAGATCTGTGAAAAATGATGTTTCTGTACTTACAGTTCTATTTTTAGTAAGATTGACTCTGTTGCCTGTTTAGAAATGTAATTTCTCAATAGTGAACTAATGAATGATCTCCGGTACAACTATTGAAGGTGGACTTTCAGGCGTACGCTAAAACGGGCACCCTTGGATTGCCTTTATTTTATTCTCTGCTTCATTAGTGTGACTGTACATTCAATAGCACTTTCTATTACAGCTCTAACAGCCATGGAGCAATCCCTTCTGTGCTATGTTTGACTTCTTGGTTTTGAAGATGACTTAGATCCCTAATTAAAAGGAGAAAAAAAGAATTATATGCTTTTCCTTTCAGCAGCAGCTAATGATTCCAGTTCCATTCACAGGGTTTTAGAGACCAACACTAATTGCTGGCAGACGGCCAGATATTGTCTCCGTTAACAAGTTTGTTCCATTACAGTAACAAATATATGAGGGCACTTTTTTGGCAGGGGGGCATTGTTAGGTGGCACAGCTTTCCTAAAATGTTACTTTTTTTTTTTAGATCATTTCAAATATGTATAGCTACATCTATTTTAATTTTATTGCTATGGAACACTGGGATGCACTCAGAACCACTAAATGTTTGCGCTGTAAGAAAAGAGGGACATTGGGGTTTGAAAGAGAAATGTATGGCAGGATTTTGTGAGTCTCATTAGAATAGTACAGTAGCAAGGCCAGTCCGCTGGCCTTGCTGTAATACTCCAAGACAATGAATTACTGTTTAGAAAATAATATTTAATGCTTTGGCCAGGTGACTGGAAAACTAGACCCATTGTTTTCACATGTCTAGTACCCCAGTTAAAAAAAACCGTGTAGGGCATCATCTAAATAATTAAAGGACTAAAAAGTCCTTTATACTCCCTGCAACTTTATGTCCTACTCTTATCACATGTACTTTATGCATATGCATAGGAACAACATAAATCATGCATTGACTTGAAAGACACCCTATAAAAAAAAAATATCGATGGTTTCCAAAGTCTATGTAGAAATTTTTATTCAAGCATAGCTACTTTCAGACCATCTGGCAAATGGCTTTTGTATTCTATGACCAGTTTAGGAAAAGCTGTAGAAAATAAAAATAGGCTGGGCTCCAACTGTTATATTACAGGACCACTGCTCCAGTAAAGTTAATTAAAATATGTTAACTGACAATCTATATGTGTGTATGTATATATATATGTATGTATATATATATATATATATATATATATATATATATATATATATATTAGTGAACAAAAGAGAATCCCTGCTTCTGAATTGTTCAAATGGCAAGAAACACATTCATAATGGGTATGTGATTTACTGCAGTTAAGTTCTAGCACAACACACCGAGCAGCTCATCCTGTCAATGAAGAGGTTAACGATTATGGACAGGGCTCTGACGGTGGATAGATAGGACCAAAAATGAACGTAGGTGTGCGGTGTCTAGAGAGGATACACATATTCTTTCCTGCCCACTGCCAGCTGTCCATCCAAAATGCCAGTGGAGTTTAATGATCTGCCAGGCTATTGGAAGAATGCCCTGTCATTAAGCCAGTGTCATGAGCCATGGCTGCTGTCCTCATGGAGACCCACAGCAGCTGACTACTGTTTGTGTCTATATTTGGACTGATTGTTGGTGTTCGGAGAGGAGGGCGGTGTATTGGATTATATGTTAAAAATAGAGAAATCGTTATGGCTACAGAATGTCTTCCAGTAATTTCTGATCACATTTACATTCCTATTATATCTTTCTTACTTACATCATTTAGCAGATCTCTGCTTCCTAAGTCATGTGATGTACAATTTAGAAGCCAGACAGAATATATAAGAGGTAACTATAATTTTTTAGGAGCACTGAACCAGTGACAAAACTGCATTTATATAGTGACATCTCCAGGCTGCACGGTATAGCTTGAACTAGTGGCCTGTATACCTTCTGCAGTTATTGAGCTTCTCAACACTCTCATCCAGCCAGAGGTCGGAGTTATGGCTGAGCTGACACTGTACCACAAGGAAAAACCCCCCAGAAGTGTTAGTATTTTCCCTCTGCTTTGTTTACTTCAATTTTAAAAAGTAATATATTATCCGAAATGGATTTAAAGGACACAGAGAGTCCATATTCATGCCCTCTTAGTACATGTATATCACGCAGGTGAAGACCCTGCAGCCGAATGGGCAAGGAGTCAGGTGAATCCATTGGATGGTATCTCCATCAACCTGGGGCTCTGTTGGCTGATTCCCTGAGGATGTGAAATAAATGAATGAAGAGAGGCACATATCCTCCACAACAAAACAAAGAAATCTGCTTCTTGTTTGCTGCAGAGTAAACACACACATCCTTGCCAAATTCACCTACAGTATGCAAGAGGGTTTTACGGAGCACAGCTGCTTGCTCGCTGTGCAGATCGTTCCTGCAAGCAGTCTGTGTGTAGGGAATTAAAGAAACAGAGAACAGCCTTTATATTACCGCATCAGGCTGGCTCCAGCAGCATTAGATTAGTATATATATATATATACTATCTTAGACAAAGGGTAAAATGTATAGATACTGTATAATATACTAATATTATTTAATATAGCCCTTTTCTGACAAGATCTATATTAGAATATAACATTCTGCATGCACGGCTTTACACATGTGTTTCATTACAGGCATATACGAGGGATGCTTATTTTTTGCTTAATCTCTTCTTGATCTAAGCCTTTGGCTCTTTCTTTGAAAGAAAAACATCTGATCTCCAGGTTTAGAGTATAATATATTCCTATTTAGCTAATTGTTAACATGTAAGAAAGTGGGATTTTTATTTTTAGCTTGTATAAGCATATAAGCATATCATGGTATTTGCTGAATTTTAGGTGCTGAATGAGGTACATACATTTTCGCAACAGCTGGGCTGGAGTGGGGATGAAAATCAGCCCTGGCACTTTAAGTCCAATGGCCACTAAATGGTGTAAGTGCATGGCCCCACGTGCACCCTTTTTAATGTTGCAGGCAGTGGCTCTACACTGCAGGACCTGATCTGATCAGTAAGGGTAAATTTAAGGCCCTATCGGCCCAGCTGCTACCTTATAATCACAGGTTCAAGGTTATGGGGAAATTCACTGTTGGTTAGGTCTGGGGTTCACCAGGTTGTCACTAGTTGATTCACCATTGAGAGTCTCACTGAACTTGATGCTATGTACTTTTAACCTGTATGCCCCTTACGTATGTAAATATATGAATGCAAATCTTTTTGTAAAGCATTTCTTATTAAACATTTATTTTATGTATAGAGAATACTTTATTAAGCAAAGTTTGTAGCCCTTGGGTCTGGTTGTGAAACCATATGCCACACATGTGTTGAGAATAGAAGACTTTACATCCTGCAGAACATTGTCTGTAACCTACAGAAACTCTCAGACTCCCAAAGCACAGTCTCTCTGGGGCAGGAGGTTAGTTGCCTGTTGGTCTTGTTCATGCCCTTGGGTGATTCTAGACTATAAACAACCAGAGCAAATTATCATGGAAATACACACTTGGTGAATAGTGTTATGATGGGTTTGAGGGTTATAAGATGAGTGTTTCCATGTGTTGCTGCCACTCAAGGTCTATGGGGCAACCCAAATGCTATAACAGGTTCTTATAAGAGGCCCTACAACGTGCACGTGCTTTTTTATGTTATCAAATAAGTGAAGGTTTGTAGTTTTTATATTGAAAAGAGAGTACGCTCCAGATAAACGCCTTCAGTCTTGTATATTTTGAAATTCTTTTATTAGATGAAAAGTGACCCCTTTGAGACATCACAACCTTTGAGTTGTATTTGCATTGAAAGGTGTCAAAGCTTTGAATAAAAAGTCTGTGCAATGCAAATTTTCTCAATTTTAGAATGAGCTTTATGTATCTTCCTAATGCCAGCTGGTACCGTTGATAGCTGTGCCAGAACTTCACATTCAACATACTGTTTGTTAACCCATTATTGATATCAATTGAACCATTAATTATGGGGTTAAGTATTAGGGCAGTTTTAGCCTTTGTGAGCTTTTTGCCATGATTTATGGTCTGTTTATATTAAAAAATAAGTTTACTGTTATCAGCCAGTACATGCGCTCTGCTTTACACAAGTATTCCTAAGCATGTCATGTCTTCATGTTGTCCATATGGCAGAGTTTATCAATAACCAGCTAAGCTTGTTCAAAGAACACAGACCTCTTACTGTCTCTTTTTTTTAATATTCATATGGAGTACTTTTCAGAATGCTAGATCAGTCATTAAAATACATGCATTTTAATAAACTAACTTTCCATTCCATTGATATTATTAAATCAAAATATATATTTACACTGCTAATGTACATATACAGTACACAAATATTATGATATTATAAGTGCATTTTAATGGGCCATACGGTTCCTACCCTCATATTTGTTTAAGTCAAAACTTTCAAGTTAAAATTATAGCAGACAATAAATGAATGAATGAATGAATGAATAAACACATGAATACATAGATTGAAATATGCACGATTGTAATGGTTTTGAGCCCCCTTGCAACATGCATTTTGTAAAAGTATTAAACAGGTCAGGCATGTAGCGCCCTCCTGCGCAGCAGACAGAGACCACCCATTACATCAGTTTTGATTGTTTCATTCATCAACTGATATCATCTTATTCAGTACAAGTTGAAGTATCACCGATATGTAGGTAGCAGATGAACATTGTTATACGTAGGTACCAGGAGGGACATTTCCGCTCTTAAGAAGATCTGATTGTGTAGTTGGTATCCCTGTGTTAGAGGTTAATGGCATATGAGGGAAGATCACTTAGGCACCTGGGAAGAGCTGATTTATACACAATTCATGCTGGAAAAAAAACTGCAAGATGGAAGCATTCTGTAAATTGATTACTGGAAATCTCTTTTTGTGCTTGAATTACGAGCGGGTATTAAGGGCGGAGAAGTGCAGACATGAGGGTCAGTATTTCATTGAGTCTGGATCTTAGATTTATGCGTGTGCGCAGATGGCAAAAACCAAAATTGCTTTAACTACATTATTCTTGGTGCCAAATTTAAAGGCCATGAATTAAAATGGTAATGCTGTTTCCTGTAATGTCTTGAAATCTTCAAGTAAAAAGGTTAACATTTAACTAAATGTACTATATAATTTGTAAACCAGTATGCACTACATGTCACATTTGTTACTTTCATTTAAAAATGTTGAATTATGTTTAATATTTCCAAGGATATTTTTCCTGGGTTGAGTCATGAGTTGTTTTATATCAACATACTTGTATGTATTCAACCCATGTACCCTCAGATAGACAGCTCTCATTTCCCATCCATCAAGGAATAGCGTTCTAGAGCTTTTATCATTTTATTATTATTGTCTCTTTTGATACACATACATGATATTATCAAGCGATTCCATGACTGCTGGTTCTGATTATTATTGCCTTTCAAATTGCCTACTATTCCTCTGACTTGATGATTCTGATGGAGAATTACTATCTAGTATTTAGGTCACTTGTCATTTTAAGGATACAAGATATAAGAGTTTTTATATCAATATAAAAGTTAAACGGTAAACCAAACAATGCACATAAGGAGAGCTTTTAAAGAGCAGTAAAATTACAATAAAAATTAGCGTATTTGCCCGTTAGTGAAATGATGCGCCATATTGGCCTATATTCTCTAGGAATCGCATTTAGATATTCGGTATAGCTGGTTTATCTGATACAATGTATAGCTTCCCAGAGCTGCTTTGCAGGTGTAGCACTTGATCAGCCTGCTGCATTGCTCATCCACAGGCCCCTTCTTGTGATTAATAGCCCGCTCCGCTGTCCTTATCAGCAGCACTATTCCTGGGACTCTCTGTACACATAGCACAGAACTCGAGCGGAATTCTTCAATATACTTGGACCTACCCACCCCAACATTGTATAGATAAATGGTGTTAAAAATAAGCAGGTACTCAAACTAAAAGACTCTTTACAAATGGGGAAATTCACAAGTAACACTCAGTTACGCAGAACATTTTCACGCACAAAATACTATCATTTGCTATTGAAACAAAATACAAAATTACGCATTTATACTTTATTAACACGGTTATTATTCTTTATGCTTTCAAACTGTAGACCAGGCCTGGACTAGCTGTCTAGAAAACCAGATGGCATGGGGCACTTATACTGCTGCTTGCGTCATGTGTATCCAGCAGATGGTCGCACATACGTCATTTATAGACCGCTGGCCTTAAAGTGCCAGGGCCGATTTAAATCCCAGTTTCAGCCATGCAATATGCTGCGTTGTTGGGCTTGTTTTTTTTACCCAGCAGCATGTAATGTCACACGCAGATAGAAAGCCCAAATTAGGCACTCCACATGTTTTGCACAAGCAGTTTGCCGAGATCCTAAGAATCGGGACCTGCTTTCCATGCAAATAATTGACTGTTGCCAAGTAAACCAACTTCTCCTCATTGCTCAGTGCATTGCTCATGCTGTGTCATATTGTGAACTAGTACTACAGACAGCAGCATGATGAATTGTTAGCAAGTAGGTTCTTACTTTGTAGCGTTTAATGACAGGGTTTAGTTATGAAAAATCATCTAATTTCTGTTGAACTGGCAAAGGAAAATCTCTCTGCATGGCCATGTTGACAGCGAATTGGTGAACTGAGTATTAAATTGGATTTTAAAGCAGACCATTGTTTAACTAGTGTGTAAAGAAGAGTCATTCAAGAAAAATTAGGGATGCGTACTTCATACCGAAAAACGGGAGGGCATTAAAGAAAATGGGTAAATGAATGTAAAAGAAGCACATCAGTCTAAGAGGCCCAGAGGTACACATCTTTCTAACAAATTTCCACAGTACTGAAAGCTGTGAATCATTCTGGAGGGGGAATTGCATTCTCTGATAAAGAAAGCTGTTAGGATGTTGCATTTATTACAAATGTGTGTTGTTTGGCTGTGAGCACGAGAACCAAAATGCGTAAATCTGATACCAAAAAAAAGAGAAAAGGGTTAAAAATAGAAATAATGTAAAACCTCTGTTTTATTTATGTATTTATATGGAAATATTGTGAAGGAACGCATTGTTTGGTTCAGGTTTTCTTACAAAGAAAATCTTAAATCGATTGGTGTCTCCCACGTACCTTTACTGTTGCTTGTTTGGCAGATCCTGTCTTTTAGTGGGCCTAGGCTAGATATATATGGGGTGAAATATAACCATTTGCAATGGGTGAATGTGATTTTTTTCCAGGTCTGCTTTCTCCAAATGTAGTAAAAACACTGTCATAGTCCTTCTTCCAATTATCAGAAACCCATCTTTCACGCCGATGCAACTTTTGGGCTATCCGCTTACGATTAATGGATGCTGCACCAGCCTATCCATTGGAGCTAATCCAATTGATGTTTTGTCCTTCGTTGTCATTCAGTAGTTTTATCATCATTCACCAAAATCTGCAACACCATATTTACACATAAGTCCATACTTTCTGAGCATATAATGGAAATTGCTACATTGTTTATCATCAAGGCTAGAGACCCCTTGCAAAGGGTTATTTTCAACCCTGTACATGGCCACGTGTATCCAGGAGGTGGCTGCACGTTCATCATTTTAATCTCCAGTCTGGCCCTGAAGCCATCAACTCTCTGGAAGCTCACAGGTAGCCAGACAGTTCCCAGAATCCTTCACCTTTAAGGATAAGATCTATAAGAATGGGCGGTGGGAACTGCTGAAATGCTTCCTTACCGGGACTATATTGTACATATTTGCAGTGTTTCTAAAGAGAAGTAATAATTTGAGATAAAAAAACCCCACAAACTAACCTCAGTTGTGCTGTATTGTAAATCCTGCCCTGTCCCTTTGTTGCAGGCACCAACACATAGTTATGACTCCTCTGCTATATTTAAAGCCATTTTACATGTTTCATTACATATTGTATATTATGAAATACAAAACTTGTATTTATGGAAAAAATGTCATCATAAAAGTTTTCTTTTATTCTGTATATCCCCAATAACTTGTTTTCCAATATTTGTCTTTGTAAAAGTTTTGGTTAACCATGTATTCACATATGCATCATGCCAGAAGGCTGTCGGTGGCATAGCCCCTTCCAATCCATTGCTGTTCTACAGCACACAGTTATCATTATACCTGTAGCTTGATTTGACAATCTTCTTTATCATCCCCTGCCTGCTTGAGAATGTTTGTAAACCCTGGCATGAAAGGCGAGCTGCGTCCTGTTCTCTACATATATGGGATGAGCTTGTATACAAAGGGGGGCATTCGAAGAAAAGTGCTCCTTTGCCATTCTGCCAGTCTAAGAAACGTGTTGACAGGTGGCAGTGCGGCACTTTTGATTCGTTTGTTAATCTGGCACCTTGTTGTCTCTCTAAGATGATCGTATGCAATCTTAAATAAGATGCACCTTAAATAAGAAACCTTTGGATATTTAACATGCTCTGCGTGTGCTTACTGCTTGACTACAGATATGTTCAGGAGACAGTCTTCATGCTGTGTTATACCTACCAGCTGGCAGATTCTTAAAACGTGGTGTGGACTGTAAACCAGTCTCTTATCTCTTGTTGGCTTAGAATGATTATCGGGGGAGTGCATGTTTAGAATTGTAGAAAGGTGTAGAACTCATCTCTGTTACTACATTGGAGCAAGCGGGCCTGCTTTGTAAATCCATTTTACAGTTAGCTCTGATTAACAGACTTTTCAGCACTCTGCCTCCCTAGCATTATAATTTGTCCTATTGTATTTCCAACGATTAACTCAACAATCAAAAATCCCTTCTGGGTTTTAGTGTGCCAATCACACAGACATTTCGGTGACTGTCTGGCGGGGTTTGAAACGGCAGGCTTGGAAATGAAAGGATTATATAGCCTGGGGTTTAAGAAATATTTTGCTTTCTCAAGATGTGGTATCCAGATGTAGGATTGATTTTTTTCTGTCCCATAGAAAGCAATAAAATCACACTGCAAAATTCTGCTTCTTCTACTGGGAACTATTATACCAACAGCATTAGGTTAAAACTCTTATTTAACCATTTAGATTCCATCTGACACTGTTTAAAAGTACTGTACTGTATATGTAATATACCCAACAAAAACCTTTTGGATATTAATATGCTAGCTATGGCAGGGTTGTATACAAATAGCTTTTCAGGTCAAAGCTTACCTTGTGAAACCAGCATAACTATAGTTAATGGATTTTAAAATATAATTGATTAACCAGTATATACATAATTGATTAACCAGTTTATACATACCAGGGAAGTTGGGGTAGGCTATCTGGGGCTCCTCCCTCTTGTGACTTAATGAGGAGGTGGGGTATGTATTGGGATGGGGCTAGCCCTAGATAGTCCTAAAAGGGTGGGGAGTAGGAGGGGAAGTAGATGGGGGTGGGTGTGGCCAAACATATTCGTGAAGAAGTTGAAAATCAAACCCAAGAGTTTTCTCTTATATATATATAATTATAATTAGAATGTTATTGATTGTTTCAGAAAGGGACAACTTCTCCCATATCCTTATGCATTGGGGATGACTGAATTTGAATGGCCTATCCGTAAACTTAAAGGTTTTTTGTTTTTAAACCTAATTGAATTGCTTTTCTGTTTGCTCAAAAAAGCAGACAAATATTTGTAATGATCTGGTATACATGTGTTTTGTTTCTATAGTTGTCAGTACAAAATGTGTTCCAATGATGGGATTTCCTAGTAACATAATAATACTCACCAATTGGAAACTCATGGTTTTTTTTTATACTTTCATTATGTACGTTGTGTTTTTGCCAGACAAGCAAAACAAAGAGACTTTTGTCAGTGACTAAAAGAGGATGATGGGGGGGTTCAGTCCATTGGCTGCTGGGGAGAAAGCTGTCCACCTAAAGTTTTTTATTATCTGTGAACTTGGATTTTACCTGACAACTCAATAGAATTGTAGGGTATTTGTCCTGTTCATTGGTGTAGTAAATCATTGGGAAGCTCTTAGATAGTACTAGCCAGGCGTCCTTCTGAAGTATCTTGAGAATATTAAGGTCCCTGTTAGCTAAAATGCTCTTGAGTTGAGCCTTAAAAACAGTTGTTGGGACCAATTAGTGAGTGTCATGTGTCTGTGCATAATAAATAAAATCTGCTAACCCCCTGAGGAGTGGAATTTTGATTTCCTGAAGAAGCTGGCTTAGGAAGCATAATGCCGAGACAGAAATGCTGTATAGCTAAGTGATCTGATGTGAACTTGGGTATGGTAATATGGGTTGTTACTGGAATGAATAAAAAAAAAAAACGTAATTTGAACGTTTCAGTTTATTTTTTAACCTCTGGAAATGGACATGTAATCCAAGTTCTGAATTTTTTGGCGTAATTTAAAATCATTCCATCGATGCAGATCCATCAAGTCTGTGGAGTCGTTAATGTGACACATTGTTGTATAGTTTGTGTCATTAATAGAGTGTCTTCATTTTGTTACAAAACAGCATCTACAGTGTGCTGGCTTCACGCGATGTGGTTGCCAATTGAATCTGGCTAGGAACCAGCTCTTATATTTCGGACTACTGACAAAAAGGGCAGTCAAGAAATGAGCAGCCAGGCAGCAGATTGATATTCTAATGGGTCAGACATCATATTTGGCAAATACGTCTAAAAAGGGTCTTTGGAGTAAGCAGTGCATCCCTTTATTACCTATATTGCATTATCCCCAGAGATTAGCTGGAGGATGTTTAGTAGCATGTGTAGGACTTACGATTTCTGATATCTTGGCATGGCATTCACCTTGTCGAAAGTTGTATTGAAATTCAATATAACATGATACAAAATAGCTCTAACATTTCAGTAACAATGTGGTTAAGAGGCTTGTTCACTTTTTAGGTGGTACAATGCCAAGAGCGTTATATTTTTTGTGTCCGTGCGTAAATACGACATACTTACTGTATAATCACAGAACAATGGGCTTAACAGTAGGACATGGCTAATATACATTTTTTTTCTTTAGATTTGTAGAAGGAACTTCTGAGAGTTAGAGATGGTCATCATACAACACAGAGAGACATATGGTTATATCTGTTTTATATGTCCACAGCGAAAGTGCATGCAGACTGTATAATGCCAGTATGAATGTTCAGTCTTGGGTAATCACTGAACTTATCAAAGGTGACCCAACTGAGATCAAAGCAAAATCATGATATCTAGTGATGAGAGGTTCAACCTTGTAGGAACCTGAAGCACTCAATTTAAAAGCAACACTAAACCAACCAATACCCAATTAGTGTAGAAATGCAATGTATTGGGACCAATGAACTTTGATCTGCACTTTCCCGTGACTTAAATTGTTATTAAAATAAATGTGCGCATTGCACCTTTTTAAGTTAATCTTAAAAATGAATAAAATGTCACTTGCAAGAAAACATTTCATTTTTTTATACATTGAAGAAGGATAAATATAAGCAAAAGAGGTCATAGTCTAAAAATAAAAAGGCAGGTTACATTACTAAGAAGGTGGTAGATAAGTGAAACAGCCTCACAGTAGAAGGCCAATACAGTAAGGGAATTTAAACATGCATGCAATATGAGTGGCATATGGATCTTTCAAGTAGGAAAGCATTGCCAGACAGACGGGGAGAATTGATATTATCTGCCATCGAATTCTATACTTGTATGTGCCCTAATCTAAATGTTTTAGATGGCTTATGTCACATAAGTGGTTTGCTGCATTGTTTGGTAGCCAAAGGTTTAGTTTTCAATAGTTTTATTTGGTATGTGACTTTTTGTAAATGGAGTCCTTAGTGAGCTGCAGTGAGAAGACTTTGAAGCTCATGTTCTGCCACTGAACATCTCGTCACGGAACATAAAAACATGACAGCTTATTTTGCAGTGATTTCCGCGCTCATGCACTGTGTGGAAAATGAGACATTTTGTCTGAATGTGTAATATGCTGCCTAACAATAAATTAACGGACAGAACAGCCCTGAAGCTGTTGGTGGGAAAAAAAAATCTATATAATAGTTTTTTGTTTGCTTTTATGTGAGATTTGATGCAGGGGTACAGTAGCTCCATGGGCAATTAAAATCCAGGATGTGTAAGCCCGGGGAACTAAATTTAAAGTCATCATATAATAATCATACGCACAATATTACAAGAATAAAACATGTCAGTTTAACAAGAGAAATCTAAATCTGTGCATTGTGTTTTGGGATTAAATGTAGCGCTATCTAAATTTTGTCACTTGGAAATGACTCAACGTTCTCTCCTTAGCAAAGTATTATTTTGATGCTTATCTGAATATACTTAATAATATATTGCGTTATCTAATTGAAGCTTAATTGGAGTGCCCTGGTCAGTGATTATCAGCAAGGGAGAGGTAGAACCCGTCCAAATCCCTTTTGTAGGAGATGCTTTATGTAGCTATAAAGTGTTTTTTTTTTGTACTGTAGAGATTAGGCCATGCAAATCAAGCATTTATAGCCACCCCAGAAAATGTAACAGGAAAGATCAATGGGATTAGACCCCCATAAAAATTGCACATTAGGTGATGATGGCTGGCCGCAAGTATAGCACACATGCGTTTTAATGTGCATGGTGATGGCTGTAGCGGCACTTTAATCTTGCTGGGAGCTATTCATTGAGCAGCAATAAAAAGCAATTTAAAACAGTATGCTTCTATAACTAGTCATTTTAAAATTTAGTTTAGTCATCAGAAATCCAAACCCATCCAGCTTATGTCCCACCCATAGGATAATTTATATTAAGTAATGGTGATCTCTTGCACTCATTATCCAAGAGTAGAATAGGGGGCCAGGCTTCATGAAGAAATCTCAAAAAGGTGCAACATACACATTATACCACCTTCAATTTAAGGTTTTGTACAGTTAATGAAATAATTCCATTCTATACAGATAATATTATAGTATTCTGCGCGCTATTATTATGATCACTGTCTTACATTGAATTTCTCTTTTTTGACATGAGGTAAATAACTATTCCCTGGACTACAAGCTCCAATAGTTCCAATTGAATTATTTTTTTTTCCTAATTAACAGCAAAATTGTCCCTGATACATGATCCTTATCATTTCTGTCTTCCTTGGTCTACAAGAAGGCTTATTATTATGGAAACTGGCGCCCATTTGGTTTCTGTTTACGTAGTAAAGCAATTAAATGTGGCCATTGTGTCCTCAAAGTTAGCTCCTGCTTTTTTTTGAATCTATTAAGCACTATAGTTACTCTTGATACATCTGCAACTGTGATGTACATAGCCATGGATAGGAGAATGAGATTTGTCCAAAGAACTCTACCTAATCATGCCATACAATTTCTTTATTGTGTTAATTATATCTAGCACAGATCACATACCCCTTAAAACACAACATCTTTCTGCTTTATTCAGTAACATTCCTAGTCTAGATTCTTATTTTTTTTTCTAGGCAATTAGGTTTTTTCTTTCTTTCTAGAAAACATCTTTATGTTAGCATGAAAACTTTCAATGAACCAAAAACGGGAATACTTATAGAACTTTATTATTAACAACAACCAAGACCGCATAGGCAATTAGAAAGCTATTAGGCTGGTGGACTTGGGAAAAATCACATTTTACAGCTGAACAGTTCAAGGTTTTATTTTCCACCATAGCACAGAAAACAACAGACTATGAATAGTTAGTATATAAACGCAGCTATCACTCGTCTACGAACTTGACCTGGGAATGCAGTATGACCCTAGCTACCACAAATCAGCTTCAGTGCACAGTTCCTTTCATAGTACTAACAGACAAAGAAAAAATACCTTTCAAACATAACAGTCGCTTCTGTGCAGCCAGAGAAATGGAACACAATCATGTTACTCACAATGAGCTCTTAGAGTGCAAATGTCCCATATGAGAGGCAGCCAAGAATGGCCAAACGCCAGAATATGTCTACATAAATGCTGCAAATTGTGCTTTTTATTTAGTGTTCAGGTACAAACAGTTTTTTAAGCACATAGCATGAGGTGTGAGAGAACCACAAGGCTCCCAGCAGTACATCTCTTAACACTTTTAATTAGCGACTTGTGTATTGTAGTTCGGAGTGCAATGAGCTTGCAGCGTGAGGGTTACTAGACAGACGGCTTCCAATTCATCCTCACATAACGGTTTGATTATTGGTGTTTCTTTCGTCCATGTCTTGAACTAGGTCTGTATTGATGGATTGCGGAAGTCCATGTAGTAGATAATATGATTCCATGAAAAAAGCATCACGTTGCGCAGGATATCAGAGTCTCAGACCAAGAGTGATCCATGTTCATCGCATGTCCCAATACATATGTTCTGCACATTCCTTTTTTTTTAAAGGATAGCATGATCATTGCTCACATTTCCTACTTAAATCGAAAGCATTTTCTGGAGTTGTTCACCTTAAGGGTTAATGTCCAGTTTTAAATGAATCTGTTTCCTAGTGATGCTTTAGATTAAACTATTTTTGGTAACAAGCGTTTATTTCTTATTGTTTCCTGGTAGTGCTTTCATCCACAGCGGCGCAATTAAAGTGAAACCCCCTTTACAGAAAACTCATGGAAAAGAGAGGTTCCTGATGAGTGTTTTTTATCACTTCACCTGCACATAGTGGGATCAATGGTGCTTTATTACAAACAGCAGCAGCTGCGGCTCACAGAACTGGAAAACCAGTTAAGACAGAAACATGCTGCATCCATCTTTTTCTGTGATTGAGGAAACCAGTGTCAGCAGGGGCCCATGATGTAGCCCACAGTGAGAAGAACCTTCTCTGTTTCTGGACATAGAAAGAAAGCTAAAAAGTAAAATGAGAAAATTCTTAATTTTCTGCAAGAGCACTCCTCCAGAAGAGGAACACCCTGTCCAGCAACACTATGCTATTATTCTGTTCTTACCAGAGATGGATGTTTCATGGATCTGTAGACCCAATTATCTGATTATATTCAAGCAAAGTTTAAACACTTTAAGGCAACACGTATATACATATCTTTTTAAAGGCATATCATAGGTTGGATTAACCTAGCTACGAACGTTACACATTTCCAAAAAAAAGAATAATTATACTATGTGATCTTTTATATATATATATATATATATATATATATATATATATATATATATATATATATATATTATATATATATATATATATATAGTAGGTCATTCTTTCTGGTGGTAACAGGATTGCAGATTTCTGTGAGGTTATCAAACCACTAACGGATGTTCTATTAATGGTGGTAATTTTATAAAATTGTTAGAATCAATTAGGAAAAGCGTGTTGATTTGCAAAACTAATTAATATGGTCATCATCCATGCCATTTTAAGCTTTCTGCTAATAAAGTAGGTCATTCTGAAGCATACTTCCTCCTATTCATATTTTCAGTTAACATCTGACTTCTCATAACTGATTATTTAACACTACAAGGTGTTCAGCAATGTAGACCCAAATGCTTTAAACGGATAAGTGCAATTTAACAGATATACCCGGTTAAATCTACTGTGATTGATATAAGTAAGATCAAGCCATTTAGTTGATAAAACACAGTATATTTTTGCATTGAAAGGGTAAATGATTCTTGATTCCTTCCTGGAAGTAGTATATCCAGGAATCTGGGCAGGCACTGTGCTGAGTTCTGTGACGTGGACCTTTTCTTTTAAACAGAGCAGGCATGTCATTTTCATGACTATACGGCTGAGTAGCAGCCTAGGAAAAACAGCTGCACAAGCAGTAGTTATCAAAAATGCAATGTAATGGTTTGGTGAGCCCTCGAATACAAGACAAATAGTGACAGCAGTCTGAATGCAGTCTTTAAACGCACGCTTGGAAGGGCCCTTGCAAAGTGATGCTAATGTGGTAATTGCAAGCAGTTTCATTCATCTAAGCTGACTCTTTAAAGATTCATGTTGAATGGGAGAGCTACAAGCACATTGAGATCTGTGCCAGCTTGCTGGTATTCCACAGGTTGAGGCCGGAAGAACCAGCATATGCTATTAAACTCTAGACTTAGTATGCATTGCTCCCTAGGCATGGCCGTAACCAGTAATAACGCAGACCAAAACACATTTTGCGGACAGCATGCCCGATGCACACTTATCCAATCCAGTCTAGAGCCCACGTAAGGAAATGGTCTATATAAGAAGCCCAGAGAAGGAGCTCTTAAATGATCCAGTTATCTTACTATCTAAAGCAAAACACATGAACCCATCTGGCCCAAAATCCCTAAATCAAAGATGTGTTTAAAATTCGAAATCTGATTTTAATAAATACTAAACTTTGAAGTAAGGGTACCTCCCGAGTCCTAACCTTTATAAAGTTGGAGTAGAAGAACTGACCCCAAGACAGTGGACATTTAAGAAATGTAATGTCCACAAGTGATTATCATTGACTCACATGGTTCATCTATGCAACCTGTAATATCAAAGAAGGTACCAGGATTCTTTATGAAGCATCTTTTAATCCAAACAAATGTGTTGCCTTAAGATGTGCACACAAATAGAGCTTTTCTTCTTTGTTATGATCATGAAAATGAACATTTGTTTTCTTTCTGCAGTATTAGTAACATACCATTTTGGACCACACTTCCCTGTCTTTATTATTGATGGTCTTTTGTTTATGCTTTGGCAGATGACCGACTTTAATGCGTCTCTGTCCCTCTACAAGCATAGTGTTTTTAATAATGCACATTCTTTGTTTTTGTGAAGTATTTATTAATTCACTATGTGCTTTAAGCAATATGAAGGGGAGGATTCTGCGGTGACTGTTACTCCATCTGGTCTTCATGTCACCACATTCCATTTCCCAGTTACTGTGAATGTGTGAAATTAATATATTATGTTCTTTTAA
This sequence comes from Sceloporus occidentalis, assembly GCA_023333645.1. NCBI lineage: Eukaryota > Metazoa > Chordata > Lepidosauria > Squamata > Phrynosomatidae > Sceloporus > Sceloporus occidentalis. Next base: position 5,446,766 of record JALMGF010000031.1, read on the forward strand.
ATTTCCTTTAAATTAAAGTTAAAACCAAAGCCAGATTGTCTAACAAAACTATATTTATAAAAATCCATTTCAACAAGTAACTTTAACTTTGCTGGTATATTCCATACATTCCAAAACAATTTTTAAGAAGAATAAAAACATGTATATTACTATTTTAAACATCATGTGTTTTAAACGTTAATTGTATAGGCTGGATAGAACAAACCTGTCACCAAGAAACGAAAATTCTAAAACCCCATTTATCTTGTAGTTTTATTTAACGAATGGTAGCATATATGTCAGGGGGCATCTGCTGGCCTGTCATGCCAGCAGACGGAGGAGTAGTAGTCTGCTAGACCAGTAGAACCCCAAAGTCTTGTCCCTTGAAGCCCTTGGGATGATCCTCCAGCGGGTTAGGCAAGCACAAGTAGTCAGGCAAGCCATAGTCAGCAGTGGAAAAAGCAGCATAACAGTAAACGAGCCAAGGTCAGCATAGGAGATATCAGGATATTCCTAGGTCAAGCAGAGGTCCAGGCAAAAGAGAGTAGAATAGTCAATAAAAAAAACAGATATCACGCGAATAAACAGGACCAGCAATACCACTGACTGGACACTGAAAGACCATCTGAGGGCATAAACCAAGCCTAATAGCTGAGTAGAAACAGGTGTGGGAGCAGGTATGCTCAAGTCCAATCACTTCTGTCTACCAAAATGTAACGTGTATTATAGTTTATTTTTGCAGTAAGGAAACTCCTTTATTTATTGCCATTGGTTTTATACAAACATAATGCAAAGAGAAAGTAGGAACATCAAGTAGAGACCTACTTCCCAGGCAAGACCAGTTGTTTAACCAATGTATTTTTGAGTGTCCCACTGGAACATAAAATAAGTCTATGTTGTCGACATTATGTTATGGGTTCTGCAGAGTGACAAGTCTTCAATAAATAAAACATTAATACTGAGCAATCAACAAGTCTTTTCCAACATGAAGATAATACTATCCTTCTGCACTGAAAGAACTAAGCTTGTTAGCACATCTACTGCCAAATCATTTTTTTCTTTTAATTGGAAAACGTAAAATGCTTGTGTCCAACTGAGCCATAGCAAGAAGAAAAGCCTTGATCTTATTCTGCAATATAAGTACATTTGAAAAGTTGTTAGAAGCACAGGCATTGCAACTCTTTCCTAGCCCGCTAGCGCAAACCCAGTTTCTAGGCAACGGACCCTCCTGACCTCCATCTTGTAGTGCAAAGTCATTATATAAAATGCAGAAGAATGAGCTAATATTTAGTTGTCCACACACAATATTATTGCTAATTGCGGGCTGTCTTTGTCTACGTTTTCTGGGTCAAGGTATCAAAGGTGCGTTTAAAAAGAACGGCAGAAAGAAAAAACAATATTGTACAAAATTGTACTGTGTGTGTGTATATATATATATATATATATATATATATATATATATATATATACACCAATTATATCCCCAATTCCCATAGATTCCTATTGGTTAAGTGTGTCTTAAAACTTGAAAATGTCTATTACATAAATTATACATTTATATATATCATTTTTATATTTGTAAGTTGTTTCCAGTATTATCCATATTTATTACACACGGGTTGTAACCCTCCTCATCCATAATAATTATATAACACAATCTAAAACCATACCCATATACATAAAAACTTAGGTGTTGCATTTTTTAAAACTAAAAAGTTAAGAAAAAAAGTTTGTTTTATTTTTTTAAAAAAATATTTAAAATAAATAAATAATAATAACAATAATAATATAAGAGAGGAACATTGTTGCTGCCTCTTTTCACTCTAATCTCCTTGCTTGCTATGGCAGTGGTCAGGACTTGCTTAGAGAAGAAACATCTGTTTACAGTTCTCTGACCGAATTTATACATTTATACATGAGGCTTAATGTATACGAAAGTTATACGTTGCAGATGTGTGCATGTAAAATTAGCATATACTCCTAATGATTGTCCAGTAGGTGGTGACAGTCAAGTTGGCAATCAAAGTTAGAATATGGTCTCTTCATGATTTGCACCTAGTTGTGCATAAATTAGACAGAAAACACTGGATACCTCACCAGATAGATGTTAACACATCACTACCATTAAAACTATATTCATAGATCATCTATTTACACCAAAATAGTTTTCTCTTTAATTTACTCACTCATGTACCAGTCTATAAAAAACGATTAGCCTGCATAATATTTATTGTTTAGAATCCAACCTGAACTCATACTTGGCTAACCACACATAGCAGGACTGATGTTCTGCTCTAATCACCCTATTCACTTAATTTACTACAGCGTGAAAAAAACATCAATAGTTTCCTTTTTGATTAGTGGCCCAAGCTAAGGATACAGAGTAATGTGAAAATGTGTGTTCCTACAATTTAGGCTTCACTTGTTTACATCTAATTCTCATTGACCATCAGGATTGACTTTCCATGCAATCTCATGACAGCGAATCTCACTGAAATCACATTATCGTGCTTTTAAATGACACTGTCTTTGAAAAACTATGTTTAGTGGTCCTCTATAGGACATGGCACGGACATTTCCTTTAATTACTGTCCATCATTGCAATCTCCCAAGAGAAGAGCACCGTTATCATAATGATGATTGCCTTATTATGTTGCTAGAAACCAGGTTGAAAGAATGTGTGAAATCAATAGGATCACGACTTTACAGTACTGTCTTTCTAGATGTCACTTATGGAGATAATTGCAGGGTTACACTGGATAGCATCAAAACGTTATCACCAAGGACATTTACTTTACAGACACAAACTTTTTAATATCAGTGGTCTAATTAATTTGGCAGGTTGATTGAAAGGAATATTTTTTCATTGAAAACACATACAAGTGCACATAACATACATATATGTATACATTTCTGTGTACGTCAATGTGTATTGGGAGTACTGGCAGTAGTGGGATGCCCAGATAACAGGCATAAGCAGCAAGTGACACGTGCTTGGGTGCCCTGAAATGGGGCATAGACAGGTTGGTAGCCCCCCAAGGCTCAGACAGCTCTATAGCAAGAAGGAAAGAATATTGTTTTCTTTGTATACTCAGTAATTGCCTGTGCAAGCCATTAGCATGCTGGAAGAAAGATGCACAATGACTTATTCTTCATTATGTCATATTTGTATACTTTATAGAGCTAAACTATTTCCTGTAGTAGAACATCTGCTCTTTGATGCATCCTCTTAAACTGAAATGCTTCAAGGTAAAGCACACTCGAGTGAATAATACAGAGAACACAACGTGCCCACTTCCCCAAACACACTATATCCTAGCCTGATTACAGTAAGCGTATTCAATATTTGTAGGCATTACCGACACAATGCATGAACAAAAGTTATTGGCAGTTCTTTAGTATTTTTTTAATGTATTTTTCTTAACATCCTCATTTCCCATTTAGTGTTCACTTTTAGTGTTTTTTGGTAAGAAGTTTTCCCCAAGTTTCATTAGTGAGACAACAAAAGTAGACTCTGTCCAAGACCATTATCATGTGTCTTCACCAATAGACATGGTACGTACAGTATTTGCTTGGATTTTGTATTGTTTCCGAGTAGAATTACATTTAGAGTCGCCATGAGTATTGTCTGGCAATGAAATGGCTTTACATGAAACATTAGAATGTAGCATAATGCTGTAAAGTTACCATTTATAGCCTATTTGAAAAGAGGGAACCCTTAAAGTGATCTTGCTGTGAAATATAAAACTCCCCAAAACTAAATAAAAATCAGCGTCAATTTGTATTGCCCAATGCAATTTACACATTGGTGGAAAATAGAGTGTTAACTAAATACATTTGAAGAAAAAGATTGTTACTACACCACGTCTTGCATCTGCTTCATACGTATCCGTTTAATCAAATATCATGCTGCAAGTCATGCCTTTAGATTATGGCTTTGTAGGAAAAATAGTTAACTCCTCTATGTCTTCGGGGAAGCATAAGATATAAAAGTAAATAAGCTTACTATAATGAATTAAAATCTGGTGGTTTCAGGTAAGCAGCCAAGAAGCGAAGTTGCATAAATATTGATCAGTGCTGGGTTTTGTTTGAGAATGTGCCAGCCGTGAGGATTCTGTGTCTGGTGTCTGAACAATATGGGATGCAGCATTAACTCTGCTTGTAGGAGGCTTGATGGCAGTGGTTCATCAAAAAGTTCATAAAGGGCAAAGGACAGACAGTGTATTTGACATGCCAAGTAGATCGAACTTTTTCGCTCTTAATGTCCCGACCTCCTGGTTTTAATTGCAGTGGATTTAGTTTAATTGAAAGTCTAGGAGCCAAGAGTTCCATACATAATTAGACAAATTAATGTCAGACCATGTAATGCCAAATGCCAACTGAATCTGCTACTTGAAAGGATAGTTATCCTGCCTCGACTTGACAACATGAAAGAAGGTACAATTACTGCTCTGCATTAAGTGAGTTTGTCAAAACATTTGGGCGTTTACTTGAGAGCTTTCCCAATAAGTGGTGTTTTGATGGTCTTCAAACCAAATGCAGGTGTCAGACGAGGAAAGTAAGTAATATTTATTTGCATTATTTCTTATCGATAAAAGTTGCCTTGTTACGTTTCCACTTATGTGATACTAATTAAAAGATTTAGAAATTGAAGCTAAAAGCACACTTTGGCACTTATGGCAATCACCCGGCAGTGAAGATAAAATAAATAAATAATCAAATAAATTATTGCATTGAAAAACATAGAAATATTTTCCCTCCAAGGTTATCTATGAAGATTGCAGCTAAAAAATACACTTGTAAAAATGGGAGTACAAAAGTTCTTATGGATAAAAATATTTTTTTTAAATGGAAAATGGAGGAGTTTTGATTTTGCGGCATTAGTGTGTTTTTATATGTTTGCACTTAAGGGAACCCGATCTTCGATACTTTAAAATATTGCTTAATAATTCTTAGTGCTCTAGACTTGGCTAAATTGCAGTGTTTCAGAATATACTATGTTGGATACACTTGAGGTAATGTTGAGAGTTAATAAATCTGCAAAGTTGGAGAATTAACTAAAAATCGATGCTCCAGGACAGTGCTGTCCAATATTTTCCTGATAGTTGGTACTTAATTAACATCCTGACAGATGGTTTACTCAGCTAAAACGCTTTAGTATTATATCTAGGAAATACTCTGGAGTCATTCCTAGTGCTCACCAAGTACTAGTGACTCCTCACACAGTGTAGGCCCACTCACATTGAACCCTTTTACTTTTTGTTCCAGTGAGTGTAGCTTGGAACATCAACAAACTCTTGAATATTGAATGTTCCTCTCGCTTACTGTTCATTAATAACACAACAATTTATAAATAAGACAATATAATAAAGATAAAAGATTCATGAGTTTGGTTTATCATTTTTGTATGACCCACCTTGCATGATCAAATGCGATTGTCAAACATGCTCTATTTGTGGGTAATGAGGACAACACTCATGTCTTGTTCATGTCTCATATTTAAATGTGTCATGGAGAAAGGCTCTATAATTGGGGCTTATGGAGATGCCAGGCTGACAATATACACATTTCTTAGACCTGCTCTGCCATATGATATACATAATGAGGACCTTCTTTGGAAACGCATACCTTATATCATGCCAGCAAGAGACACCAAAACCAGTAGAATTTGCTTTGTTATTCTTGCTGCTGTTCTTTTTTTGTGTATCACCAGTAGAGGCCTTCAGGATGTTTTACACATTGGTTACCTTTTTACAGTGTGGCTGATGCCAGGCTCAACCTGACCCTTCCGAAGGGAAGACTGCTAGCCATAGTCAAGCAGACTTATACCCTTCTGTCTTTCATCTCTACATATATCTGGATGGGTTTAGCATAAAGACTTTACAAATCGGAACAAGGGTCTTGCTTGGCTTGTTTTGAACCCTGGTGCACCACTGACTCCTCACTTCTGTAATTGATACGTATACTTAATTAACAACCAGTAACACCACCCAATCGGCAAAACTTCAGTGTAATCCATATTATTATTTTTACAGAATAGAAATTGACTTCAGTTTAGAGAAATGTATTTAGCGCAATGAAGAAAAATCAATTATAAACTATTTTTAAGATGAGTGAATAATATACCCTAAATTGCCACTAGAGTTTTTTTTAGAGATATCATTGAGGAAAGGATACTTTTAGAAATTATTTAGCATGAACAACCCAGATTTACACAATGCTGTGTATGCAAAAATGCTTTTTTTTGCAAAGAAATACGAGTTCTTTAGCACACAATGGGCATAATGTACATCCTTCTGCACACAATAGAGCTATAATTGCAGCAAAGGACCTGATAAGTGAGAAAGTGCACCGCAAATTTCATCTGAGTCATGAAACAGTATCACAGATAATGAAACCGCTTTGACTACAGTGTTTGGATTCTGTGTATAGTTGCTGTCATTTTCTTAACTTTGGCTATTAAGATTATTTAGATTCTTTTCTGTCATATTCCTAGTATAACAATAAGAACAGAGATGACATTTATGAGTAAAATGCTGAACAGCATATGTATATAATGAATGGTTGGCCCTTCATTATGAGTCATAATTAAAAGTGTGCATTGGTAACTATGACATTTAACTGAAACAGTTTTCCTCTATTGTTATAATTATGGCTGTAGAAGTAGAAAAGACAAAAAGATTACTAGATCAGAGCAGAATGCGTATATCCTGTGCATTAATGTTTCATCTTTTTTTTTCTTTCTTTCTGCAATCATACGATGGCTAAAGGTAAGTCAAATTAGCCTTCATATACATATATTATGATGCTGCTGTTGGCAGTTGGAAGTGTATATTACTGTGCAAAAGAAACAAAAACTTAACTTGTATCCATTGTCGTATTGAATATCACCATCACAAGTTAGTGCAGAGCATATGATGCATCACGTGATTATATATTGTAATCTTAATGGTTTTGCTAACAGTAAAGACCCTCAGAGTACATTCACTGAAATTGGAGTTCACAGGTGCATTTAACATTTTAGCTGTTTGACATTACCATACAGTGCAGGGCGCTAACCCGGGTGAGCTTCTATTATTATCATTATTATTATTATCTTTTATTTATTAAGCATCAACAAATTACACAGTTAACAAATATACATTAATACATAGAGACACATCAGGAGTTGAGAACTCTACCCGTGTGCTTGCCATCTAGCCTCATGGTACTTTTACACAATGTTCCTGCCAGGAATGGTGGGCTTTTTAGGGCAATTAGTCACTTAGAATCCATTTAACAAGCTAACAGAAAAACATGGATTTTGTTTAGTTGGACTGTACATCCAGCTTTTGTGTATAGTATAGTGGATGAATCGTTATAAACTGAAGTATGTAAAAATAAAAGCATTTGGTTTAGAACTCTTGCACACCGCAACTTATATTGTTTATATATTCCACTACTTGAAGTTGATTATAATGTATTACATAGTGTTCTTATTTTTAGAATATTTTGTTTCAAATTGCCTTTCAGCATGATTTTAACTCATGCGTTAGACATAAAGTGTCTCCATGTTTGGGGTCAGCACCTTTTTATGGATTGTTCTCTAAAATGAATCATTAAATTGTCCAATGCTAGAGTTATTGATGCCATATGGGTGTTGTTGTCTTTTTATTAATCACTAGACGCAGAGTGACAAATGGTGACACAGGTGATGTGATGTTGACAGCTGCTTATCTTCGTATGCCCAATAATCCCATTACCGCACATTAATTAGTTTGCATCTGCTTGCATAACTGAACAGCATCTGGTGCTGGTTACCACTATATGCATGGCTTGATATAGGACTGGCAATGATAAAGGGGACAAATGTGGTGTTATGGGCATTCAATGCGTCTCTGAATTAGTTTATAATTGGAGCAGGCCCACAGGAGTTACTGCTTACATAAAAAATCATCAATATTTTGTTGCTATGCATTTTGATCCTAGACTTCATGCAGTAAACCAAGCATAGCACCTGGGAACTATATTTTAATGTACTTAAACAGTTACAAGTTCATTATAAAGCCCTTACCTGCATATCAATGCTTGCCATTATGCACCATGTACATGGAACCCTGTGGCTTATCTCAGTCTTCCTTTCATGTTTACCTCCAGTTAAGCTCCACTTAGATAAAGTTTCTTCGTTATATAGGAGCACAATGTTTTATTGTAGATTTGAAATTCATTACAAAATAGCTATATAGTAAAGAGCGTTTCGGTCATTAATGGAGGACTGTACATTATTCAGTTTCATATAAAGTGGTGTTGGAAACAAGAATAACATTTTAACTTCTTTAGCCTCTGTTACAATACCGATTATTTTACATATGTATGTCAAACCTCCTATGGTCATGTTGGAACCATTTAAACACGGAATTTTTTTTATTTTTTTTTGCTGGAACGGCAACAAAGTTTTTTTAGAATGTCTGGAAACTATCCAGGTCTTACATGCATCTGCAGAAGTCCTAGCTAAAATCTGCACGGGCCTTAAAAGTAGTGGTAATGGTGTTTATAATGTTATATATAGTGTGCCTTTTTTATAAAGCAGTTTTTATGGTGTTATGTTTTATGAAACAATATATAGAGACAAATATAGGAAAGCTTCCTCTTTAAAAGAAAATATTAATTTAGTGTTTATTGAGCTTGTCACACTTTGCATTATACGTGCCATACAGATCCTTACAGAATTATTATTTTAGCACGGTCTGTTAACACGCAGACTCTATGTATTTCTTTTGTGGATAATACATACGTTCAATTAAAGGTAGTGTTGGTTTGACACAGTACGGACTATTACCTTACTGAACCTTCAGTGCAAAGTCATCTGAGGTATCATAAAATTACAAATATGAATATTTAATGTTTCGCTCTGGGTTTATCATTGCAAGCTTAACATTAGGTTAGACAATCAATATGTCTAGGACGGTGCCGAGAGTGATATTATTACAATGCCTGTTTTGTTTATACAGATATAAACAGTGATAAATGATGATTGCTATTGACAATCTCATATGAAAGCAGATTGCTGAAGGCATGTGATGATGAACTGCATTAGATTCCTTGGGCTGTTCTATTAGACTGTTAATCCCTTGTTCTTTTGTTTTTCTAAAACCTCGAAGGGCACTGCTTCCAGAAGATGCTATAGGCACTGTAAATATACAGTATGTAAATATCTAAACATTACTTATTTTTGTAATAGAGGATCCTGTCATCCACAAATGGCAGGCTTACCCTGTATAGATTAAGAAAACTTGCACAAGTAAGATTGATTAATGTTTGCCAGAGGACACAGGCTAAGAATTAATGCCGGAAAAGATGGTGTAGGCTTGGGCCAGGCTAGGCTTAGCATCTGGCAGGAGTGCGAGCTGAGCTGGAACCTCCACTACCCTGGCAAAGGGTTACATGAAGGAATCCCTGTTTGAGGGGCTTTGTACTGCTTTTAGTCTGGCTGGTTCTTACTATTCTTTGACATGCAGTTTCTAGACCCTAATGATGATGTCTCTAATGGTGATGTAGATGGTAGGTACATTGCTCTAAGTTGCTCTTAATTAAGATATTATTGTTCAGGTTGAACTATAGCCTTCAGATTAAGCAGTAGATGATCTTGCATAACATCCACGGTGAAACATATTAAATACCCAATTGATTGTTTGGACAATGCATAAGGAACACTACAAGGACATGTTGAATATTATTACAATTTTACAAACTAGCACATTGTAATGTGATTGGGTTTCTGGGCGACAAAAACAAATTTTAAGTGGATTTAGCAAAAACACAAATAAAAATAGGTCTGCCTTCTTTTAGACAGGTACTTTGTTATGAACAGCATGTACAATGTCTTGGCTTGGTGTCATATTCTACATTAGTGGCCCACAAGTATCAGAAGATAAATCAATGTCGTAGATGCATTGATTTAAAGATGCAGGGACACTGCTGTTCCATCCCATTACTACCCATCTTGATTGGACCTGGCAAGTGAACCCAGGGATATAGTCTTGTTCTACTTCTGTAGGCAAATTCTCAATATCCAGAGAATCAAACACAGTATTTCAGGTATATTTACACGTCCTTTCTCTAGACCTGTCAGTTGAAGCCAGTGGGGAATGTAACTGTAGTATGAGATTAAAATATACTGTTTGCCAACAGTTGTGGGCTTTATCTTTACCCAACAGCACATGTGCCATCTTAATGGAAACTAGTTAGACTGATAAATAGTCCGGTGACATCAAGGTTTGTCTCTTTACTGTACTGATACATTTAAATTCTGCATGTGTGTTGGAGCACTCAGCACATCTAATGAAGCCAAAGAACTGAAGTTCACCACATGTGAAGGTCAAGCTCTTTGCATGCAAACTTCTTTACAACAGGAAAAACCTTTGCTATACAATGGAGAAAATTAAGAGAAAACATTAAAACAAACAGACCTGAGGCATCTGTGATTGAATTATTTGTGTATGAGTCGAATGATCATGTTTGTTGTTTCCACGGTAACCTCTCTTTTTTGTTTCATTCGAAACGCAAGCTTAACAAAAACCACCATGAGTCATGGACTCTCCACACAGCATGGTTCTAAATTTCTTTAATTGACTTTACACAAATGTAGCAAATGCTAAAGCAGAAATAGGTAAAATGCAGAGTTTTTGTGTGTTGCCTGCTATTACTAGAAAGAACTGTACCTCCAGTAGAAATACTGTAGTCATTTTGCATATTAATGATTTTTTTTGTGACATAAAATGGGATAATTACATGGTCATCAAATAAACCTGACATTTAAATCACAATTCTCTGGGTTTTTTGTTTTTTTCTGTATGATAATGAATAGAAGTATAAAGAGTATAGAACAGTGAAACTGTCTTCTAAACCACTATTAGTCAAATATTCATCAGAAGACCAGATGTGGTCCTTTCTAATGCATACTCCTTTATTAGGCTTGATTTTTTTTTATTCTAAATGCATACATAATAGTTAAAACTTGGTTCTGCAATGTACTTCTCATATTAGTGTATGCACATTTGCAGTGTTTGTGTAGCATTTGTTCACAATTCTTTTGTAATTTAACATGGACATTATCCTGATGCCCATTATCCTGATCACATAGCCAGATGTCACAGGTAGCCACATGACTGAATTCAGAATTCACTCAAGCGATGGAAAATGCAGCTCTAACATGCATTTTTTTGCATAGTTAGCTTTTTTTTATTTTTAACTACCATGTGTTTCACATTGCTTTATTAAATAGTAACAATGTGGGGTCTAGTTTTCTTTGGGGATTAATGGAAAAGCACATTTTACACTGCATTGTGACTCATTTTTCCAGCACATAGTGTACTTATCACTGACTAAATTTTAATTACAGCATCTTTTTTTCCATGTACTACAGCCGTATGCTAAAGGATTGTAGTTTAAGATCTAGACATAGGAACGACCGCATTAGACAGATGTTTGAGTGCTAACCAGCTGTTTTCAGAATGTAGGAGGTCTATCTATCTTTACAGTCTTGACAGATCTGTGTTCTTCCTTAAGCAGTGATTAAATGGAGACAAATTGTACAATGCTAGTCATATTCGTGATATATGTGATTTTGGCCATAGCACAAACATTCCTGATTTTTTTTATATGTTGTAATTCATATGTTACATGTGTATAGAAGACATAAAAGTTGTCAGAACCAAAATGGTGGCAATTCACCAAACTAAGAATACAGAATAGGCAGCTAACAGCAAATTATTGAGTTTCATGATATGTCAATATACATGTTGCAATTTAGGATTGGTAAAAAAAGGTAAGTGTTTGAATACACGTCAATGTACACATTTAGAGTTCCATGATGTCAATATGCTTAGTTTCCCTATGTACGCTTTACATAGGGAAACTGAGCTTATTGACTTCATGGAACTCTAAATGTGACATGTATTCAGACACTTGCCTTTTTTTGACCATTTGTTGCTTATTATTAATATGTTAAATATATGAGCTGCATTTGGTAATCCTAATTGGATTATACATATTATGGATATGGATATTTCTTTCTGATGCCCTGTTTCATTTCCACTATATGTATGTATTACGAATGTATATTATATGAGAATGCTTTAATATCATTGCTTGTTGCACATATGATTTTTTCATAAGAATTCAGAATAGCTAAGAAGGAGAAAGATTATAGTCCAAGAACCTTTTGATGTTCCTGATTTATGACGATGTCAGGTGGACTGGACTCTCTGTGATACTTTAAATTATTTCACATATTTATTTTTATTCTGTGATGAATGCCATGACATGTTAGCTTTCATCATTAATAAAATTACAATTTGGTGCTTTAGTTCAGCTGGTGGTGTGTACCAATCTAATGCTAGACTTTGATTAGTGTTGATAATTACAGGTTACCTCGCCTCTTTCAATTGATTTAGTAAATAGGATAATTTACCTATGTCAGTTTAATTTCCTTTCTTCCATTGTATTATACGGAATGAGTAATTCTTGTAATTGGAATCTGTGTGGGTTATAAAATGAAGGACTTAATGAAAGGCATATACAATAAAAGCAACACATGAACAACTAAAGTTTAGCTGAAAAATAGCCACATTAGTTAAGGACTAATAGGAGTATGTTTAGTCAGTTGTGCATTCTAGCCAACTAGCCTCGTTACTCTGTTAGGGTGCCGTAGCTAACCATTATACCAGTTGAAGAGATCGGAAATATCCCTTGAAATTGTCATCTTTATATTGCAGAGGTCTGTGTAAACCATTATGGTACACTAGCAGAGCGACCTAAGGGGGAAGGCAGGGATATGATGTCATATCCTGACGCTCTGGACTAAAAAGTCTCACATCGAAGGCAAAGGAATAACTGTGTTCACTTACAAATTTGAACACTGCATATTACTAACGCCAGTGTTGTTCCGTTTTCGCTCCCTTTTTTTTGGGGCCCTTTATTGATTAAGCACATTATGCAGGAAAGAAAAAGCCTGTGTACAGTAAGCCTGCAGGACTAAGGGCACAAGACATGGGCAGGTGGGAATTTGAGTGGGAGTAGGACTGTGTGGCTTGTATAGGCTTAGGGTAACACCACTGATTTAACAACAGATAGAACCCTTGTGACAGAGAGTAATAATACTTTCTGTGTAGTGCTTGTCTGAGTGGAGAAGGACAGACAAGACAAATCCAAATTCAAGACAACAGACAGTGATACCTGTTGGTTGGAGGTGTGAATATCACAGGTCCTTCCACTTAGGTTGGACTTAAGTCAATGCAAGTGGACCTGGCTTAGCCTAAATGCTGGCTCCAAAGCTGTGTTGAACTCTAGCTTGGCTCTGTTTTGTCCAACCTCTCTGGCTTCATGTATGGATTCCCATTTACAAACTGTGGAATACACTAGTTATTGTGGCTAATTCACTACCACTATTGTCATACTAGGTCATGAAAACATGTTTGTTAGCATTGAAATGCTACTTTGCTTATATAAGCTCTAATACAATCCATTGTGTTCCCCATCTCGTTTTATTTAGCGTGCTGGGAAACACATCTAATTTTTTTCAGTATGTCTTGAAGGTGGAAGTGTGGAATACAGCCTGCAGCAATGTTTGTTTAAAGAATAAATCTTGCCTGTATGTTCTCTCTTCATCAAACATGAATTTCAACAAAACCTCAATTTCCAGACTCATTAATTTTGCAAAACCTCTCTTTCTTTCTGTTTTTCCTTCTCTAGTCTGGAAAAATATGTAATATTGTAATTTGGGTAACACTAGGGCATAGGTATTCAAATTAAATTGATCCTAGCTGGCTATGAAAACCGTCTCATGCCTCTCTCGTTATTGCACACCATAGTACAAACAGTATTCTCTCTCTATGAGCCATTGCAAGTTTTCCCCTAACATGAGGATATGGCTGCATTTTACTCTAAATACACAGTATTTCAAAAGATCTTATCCATAAATACACATGCATTTAGAAATGACAGCTTCTCTGGGAAATGACAAACCCTCAAAGTCTCACTACACAGGACTTTAATATTTTTTTATCTTTTTCAAACTAGTTCAGATCCAAAAGTTTTCTTTAATCCACCATAAAATATCCAAACAAAATTACTTTGTGAACGCTACTGACGGTCATTTATTAATAATACTGAATATTTTCCCTTCTATACAATCGGGTTTTGATATAAATTTTAAGTAGAAATTTCATTCAAATATGCGATTACAGGGCTGGTAAGACGCCATATACCAACTGGACTGCCATGATTAAAGGATTTTTGGCCACTATGTGAAAAATTTTTTGTGTGTTTATGTGTAATTACATGCAAAAGCCCTGTGACTTTAGATGGCATTTACATGACTGCATCCTTTTTAAAAGGCCCAGACTGACCATCTGGCACACTGGCAAATGCCAAGAGGGCATGTGCCTGATAGGGCCTCTTACTTGCAGCTACGACTGCTCCTGTCGGAGATCTGATCCTTTAGCGTGCAGCCGCCAGATGTATACATATGGCCACATGCTGCAAAAGTATAAAAATTTTATTTGTGGCTATGCATATCCAGCCGGTAACTTCAAATGCTTTTGGTAGCTACTTAGTCATTCCCAGATCAACCTTCTTTCTTTCTGTTTATTCTCTTTTATAAAATATGCTTAGAAGATTGAATAGTGTTCAATTAGTGCATGTCGGTCAAATGTGATTTATGATATAGTTGTGACATGTGTTTGGAGCATTATATGTGACCAACATAAGAAATAATAGTTATAGATATTTAATTCCTGTAATGTGTGTGTATTGTTAAATTATATTTCAGTGTGTATACACATATACTGTATAATATCGACATATAGAGTAGTGCTATCTAAAAGGAGCATGCCAACATAAAAATGCATTAAATTGTATGCAAGAGCAAGAAGTTACCATAGAAAAGATACATTCAATGTAATTATGCCAGTTTAAATGGTGCCGAAGCTTTAATGACGATCATATGACTTTGTGATAAATCTTTTATCACTGACTGACACAGAAACTAGAGTTGTCTACATACTACCCATAGAAGTGGGTACATCTGACTTCAATAAGGAACAAGTGGAAACATCTTTATTCATTGATACAGACATTTTCTGTCCTCTTCTGTTATAATATCCGCTATCAGGGCTGAAATGTAGAAGGAAGAGTTCATAGTGTCTATGATCAAAGATGTGTAGGTTAGTTTATGATGTGAAAGCTTTGAATGCTGTTTATATAGGTTTCCCGGAATGACAAGACTAAATGAATGGTTTATCCAAGTTGTGTTTTCCATAAAACACTGGAATGGTGATAAGGTGAGGATGGCATAATGCTTTGATGTTTAAGATCACATGTTCATCCTAGATGTCAGCCAAAAAGCAGACAAAATCACTTTACTTGACATCCTTGCAGAAATGATATGACAATTTAAGGACTTCATAAATGTCATTCCTGACTACACGCTACCTTTATTTCAATGCATTAAGTATTTGGCTGACTTACTGCTCGGCTTCTTATGTATCTTATTATTCATTAACATTTTATCATCTTAAGTAAAAATCTGGAGTTTATTTTCATATAACCACAAAGGAATAATACATGGGGTCACTCAAACAATTTAACAGGATAGTTGCCCTCTTGTCCTCTTAAACTGACCTTGAGAAAGTTTTTATTTCTCTCTGAGGATCAGGATTTCCTAGTCTAAAACCTGGCAGCAAGTTTACATTATGGGCAATGTATTTAAATGAACCTGCATGCTGGCACAGTGGCGCTTTACTGGGAATTATAATCAAAGAGGTGGCTTATTGTGGAGATTAGTTCAGTCTGTGCAACTGATTTTGCCTAAGGGAACGAAGGAAAAGTTGAAAGGAGCTATATTAATCGCAAACTGAGGAGAGATTTTCTTCTGTTTGGAAAGCCTCTTTAAAGGTGGTGCTACATCGGAATCACTTGCAATATTCAATAGTCACCCGCTTGCTAAAAAGGGAAAATAATACCCAAACAAGAGGGTGATAGCTAAAGATGTGTCACTGTACTTTACTTGTATTTTTGGTCAAACGCTATACAGTTTCAGACTTCTAAAAGAGTCTAATAAGAATACGATCTTCTAAATTAAATGTTACACGTAGCTAGAATAATTGTAGAATATTCTCACACGAAAGGGAAAACAGTTTTACTAACAGATTTCCATCTGATTTTTGAGAAAAATACAACAGATGGTTTATGCATGGGATTAAAAGGGTATGCTCATCTGATTCCAATTTAAGTAAGTTTTATAAAACAGTTCCACATTCATATTTGCTGACGCACGTACTTTATGGTAAGTTAGAAGAAAAATATAGTTAACGAGATAAATATTAGGGATGACAAATTAATTAAAGTTTAGTCTGCCTTGACATAGTTTAGCAGCATTGCTAAAATAAGGATCGGCGGGACATAGATTTTGTTTTTCTGTTCAACTGATAAACACAAATAATGGGGCAATATGTCTAACAATAAAATAACATTGTTGTATTTTGGGGCACATGCAAGTGTTGTATGCAAGTATTAGAGCTTGGGACAGCTGTCTAGACCTCCCATCAACAGGCCAGGGGAGTGATGATGCTAAAACAGGGCAGATGCATACCTCCTAACCTTGTGCATCTGGGTGTGTGTTGGTGTGAGTGTGTGACTGTGTGTGTTAGTGTGTGTATGTCTGGGTATGTTAGTGTCTGTGTCTAGGTATCAGGGGCGAGCGGGGCAAGGGGGGCAATTGCCCCCCAGGCCGCCCGAAATCTAATCTAAACGGCCGCTGGGTGTTGATGCCGCCGGCCGGGGCTACTTTAATACTTTTTTTTAAAATTGAATATGGCAAGCCGGATCGGCTCTTAAATGAAAAAAAAAATAGTATTAAAGCAGCGCCGGCCGGCGGCATCAGCACCCAGCGGCCGTATGCGATGGCCGCCAAGTGATAGGAGCAGCGTGAGGGGTGAAAGCTCCGCCCCCTCGCACTCACCTTTCACCCCTCACGCTGCTCCCATCACTATGCGGCCATCAGATTGTTGGAAATCGAATCTAAACGGCCGCTGGGTGCTGATGCTGCCGGCCGGCGCTACTTTAGTACTTTATTTAATTATTTTTAATATGGCAAGCCGATCCTGCATATTAAATAAATAAAAAAAAGGATTAAAGTAGCTCCGGCCGGTGGCATCAGCACCCAGCGGCCGTTTAGATAAGTTTTCCAGCAGCCTGATGGCCGCATAGTGATGGGAGCAGCGTGAGGGGTGAAAGGTGAGTGTGAGGGGGCGGAGCCACTTCACTTGACTTGCCCCCCCAGGCCTTAGGCTGCCAGCCCTCCCCTGCTAGGTATGTTAGTGTGTGTGTGTTAGTCTGAGTAGTTGTCTTAGTGTGTGCATGTGTGTTAATGTGTCCTGTTGTATGTTTGTTGTCTACTGTATGTCTGTGTGTGTTAGTGTGAATATCTAGATGTGTGTTCGTTTAAGTGTCTGTGTGCTAGTTGTGTTAGTTGAGTGTGTGGGTGTGTATGTGTTCGTGTGTAATGTCTTGTGTTAATGTGAGTGTCTAGATGTGTGTGTTAGTGTAATGTAATGTGTGTGTGACTGGGTGTGTGTGCAGTGTTGAGTGTCTAGGTGCATGTGTTAGTGTGAGTGTCTGGTTATGTTAGTGTGAGTGCGTGGATTTGTGTGTGTTAGTGTGAGTGCCACCCCAGGTAAAGGTCTGATCTGCCCCTGGCCTCCATGTGACAATTATAAAATGTCATTAAAAAATGACAAACTGATATTTAAACCATACCATAAGTCATTTAATTATTGTTTTGTAAGGTACAATAAACTTTGCACGTATATTGTATTTAGACCTTAAGTTAACTCTGTAGTTATTTGTATGGCAAAGATCTATAATATTTGCAGTATACAAAGGATTTATATTTATCCTCTTACTAAATGTGGTTTCATATCTCAGTGGAATTCATCAGAATTATCCTAGTCACACTTACAAATGCCTCCTCTTCTGTATACGTATTCTGTATACAGGTTGTCTTCTGTTGTTCTTGTACCATTTAATATAGTCTCAAGACTGTGTGATTGTGACCAAGTAGATTAAAAAGTGTTGCTTTATAAATTATACCCTACGAGTTTAAGGCTTTGATCCTTATTTACTTATCATATCTGAAACATCAACCTTTTTAAGAGCTTTTTAATAGACAACGTACTTGATCCAGAAGGCATAAGCCTCTGCCAGTTCTTAAACACCCGTTCATGGCAGAGTTATGAAAAAAGAACCACCATACAGCATGGCATATGGCATTTAAACCACCTTCCCGGCTGATATTTACAGATAGAAAGGTCAAGGAATTTGTGGGATTTCTGTGTTCCAAGAGAAGCTTTTATGAGGTCTGCTGACCAACTGGAAGTCTCTTTCTTTTTATTGTTCTCTGACTTCAAAGCAGCTTTGTGTGTACCCAACATGTTCACTCCACATGTTTGGTTTTTAGAGTGTAAACACACTACAAATAATATGCTAATGGTAGCCCCCCACAAGGCGATATCGGCAGGGTAGCATCTGAATGCAGTTCTCATTAGCTCTTCTATATGCCAAAGATTACTCCTAATAGAACCATGTTTTATAACCCTGGGTGCCGTGCTTTTTGTATGATAAACACAGAGGGGAATTCACGAGCCACTCGCGTCGTTTGGAGACGGTCTTTCTAGTGTTCATACTGAGCAGCAGAACAGGCAGTGTATCTGGTAATTCTCCACAGCTGCTCATTAGTAGAGGGAATAGATATATGCACAATGTAACAGCCATTGCTTTCAAGAATGATCTCAACATCCATATTCAAGCAAAGGAGAAGATGATGAAAACTCTCAGGAATATAGTCGGTGTTCCTGTTGTTTTTAATTTAGCGCAGTGTCTCATTTGTCTTCTATCTAATCACTCTATACATTACCCGCACTCTAGAGTATCGCTCTTGTGGCAGTCCTGTTGAGGTGGACTAAAGCTCCTATTATGCTGCACTGAGTTAGGATGGGAGTTGTATTCCATGGCCATTCCTAGCCTTTACATGTCACTTATATTGTGCATAGGCACCTTTCGCCTAAATTATGTTGCAGCATGGCCATGTAGCATACACCTTTTTTTTTAAATATACAAACATATTGCCATGGTTATTACCTGGCCATCACACTGTACATATGTACACAGAACTAAATGAAAGACGTTGTCATTGGTAAACATGAGGAAACCAAAATGGCAAATGTTGGAGATTTTAATGATATGTTTTAGTTTAAATTAATGGCAAGAAACCAATGGTGAAATTATGTCTGTAATGTAAATGCAGGACGTGGAAAATATAACTAAAACAATCTATAACACGGCCGCTTTGATTTACATCACATGATATTCATTTAAAACAGAAAAAAGTGATTGAGATTAAACTCTCACCCAATGCAGATTTGAAGCCAAAACATGGAGAAAGGAAGTGTATCTCAGTTAACATAAACTGCGTTTTTCATTTACGAAGAAGACAAGGATCTTAGCTTACATTTAAAAGCTAGCACTTATTTTAACATTTATTGAAATAATTACATAATTGGGCTGAAATTATTTAAACTAAAAGCATAACATCATTTAATCAGTTTGCAATTGTTTGAGTTACAGTTTGATATGCAAGGTATTAGCAATTGATAGTACATTGGTACCGGTAACAAATTAATGTGTTAGTAAGAGCCGCACCTCCAATTAGAGCGTTGGGGTTTTGTGATTGTTGCAATAAGCCTGGCTTGCGTACCTCCCTGCATTTAATTTATAAACATGTGTCCAAAAAAATTAACATATTTCAGGGTATTTATGCTTTAGAACACATTGATACTCTATGAGCTCTTAATAAACAAAGGAAGTCAAGGGCAAAAAAGGGGTCCTGAGAATTTTCGTCCCAAAGAGAAAATCCATTGGAAGGTATGGACCAAGCTCCCCTACTGGGAAACTCCATCATTTTTGTTACAGTGAGACCATTCACCCACTAAGTTTTCCCAAGTCACCGACTCCTTTTGGAAGTTTTCCAGGCCCTGTCAGACACAGTTCAGCATTTTCTGCTATAAAGTAGGATGGCCAACCTTTCTATTATAAATTTTATGCCAGTTTGTTGTACTTTGATCTTTATTAATTCCTTGCTTTTTAGCGTCTGATGTTGCATTGTATTTCGTAATAAGTCACCATATAGCAAAAGGAGCCCAGAGCATAATGAACAGAGGTATGGTATGTTACACCAAATGCAGTTTCCACAAGAAAAAACATGCCTGGCCATCCTTAACTTGAAGCCAAATAAACCATTAGACTTGTTTTGCACTGATCTAGAATTTCTAATGCTATGGGTCATAAGAGTGACTTGATTCTGTTAGTTGAATGCTGTGAGATTTTCCCTCTGGAATAACAAATGGGACAGAGCAAGCGCCAACAGATTGAACTCCATTAACCAAGTGTGTTCTTTTGGATCACGTTACAATATTTCTAAAAATCAAGAGCCGTAATCAAAGAACCAGGGTGTGCTGTGCCAAATGGGACCTTCCTGGGGGTAAAGGATTCTACAAGTCTGGGCACTTGTTCAAGCTCATACACCATGCACAAACAAGATGCCAAATTCAGGGATGCGGTCTGAACTTATTTTTACAGAAAGTGGAATTTTCTTTATTCACACAGACAAAATGCTTTTATTTTTAACTATACAGTTATTTCGATGTGAGCATCCCTGTTTGAAATGACCAAAGGCATAGAATGTCAAAGTCCATTTCTCTGTCTATATATCATATCTCTACTGCTAATAACCTCCAGGAAGGGAAGCAGAGACACTCTGGTCCCCGAGATTCTGATGATCTCAGCCTTAACTGGTATGCAGTCTCAGCAAACTGATAGGGGCATGCCAGATGAATCATTTCTTGGAGAAGTCATTTGCCCATTAGCTTTTGTTTTAATGCATTTTTTATTACATTCCTTTTCATTAATTTCTTCGTAATGTATGCTTTTCAAGGGTGCCAGATCATGGAAAACCAGCACTGCTTAGAAACAGTGACCAGAAAGGTTAATGGTCTATATATACTCAATCTAATCTATTGGCGCCATGTGCAGAAATGTACATTTTGCCATATTCCATTTTGATTTATTGTTTTCCATTATCATACATAATAAGAAATGATTTTTATATCGCATTGTCAATGTACACAGGGAAGTTGCATCCTGTGAGCGGTGAAACGATGGACACTTAATAGACAGAAATCAATAGGCAGTACAGCTACTGAACAACATGGCTAGCATGGCAAATTGAATACCAATTCCACAATTCTCACAGTATGAAAGGTAGTAAATAAAGAAACTTGATTTTAAAATACATTAGAAGCTACATATAAAAAGTTCTTCTTGTTCAGAAAGAACTTGTGCTTAATTTAATGTACGCACACAAAACACTCACCATACGTAGGCATATGCAAGCAATGAACAACAACAGAATGTCAAAACTAATAGAGGTTCAAGTATGTAGGTAGTGGTTATGGTTGTCTATGTTGCATTTAAAGGAATAACTATGGAACCATTCCATTACTCTAAATCTGATAGTATGCCCTCCCTCATCTAGAGGAGGACCCACCCTCAAAAATAGGCACATGTAGTTAATGTACAGTTGTTTAAACATTTTTTTTTTTTCAAAAAAGGAAATATGGCAAGTAAGAGTTTTAATAAGATGTGTAAAAAATAACGAATGGGTTCCCCAATACAAATGTTATAGATTGCAAGTGTTGTGTACAGATCCAAGCCTAGAGAGTACTATTTAAATCCATAAGAATTTATCATTTCAGTATTTGTGCACCTTTAAAAAGGTATATTGAAGAAGCTCATGCAACATTAATATGTATATATTACTGTTGATGAAGCCCATGAATGGTTTATTGGAATCATTTTTAGAGTTGCTGTATTTTAAAACTCAGAGATATGTTTAAGGTACTTTAACAGCAAATGATCATAATTACATTTTTACTACCTCATTTGAGTTTAAACATCCTTGGAGAGTGTAGGGTACGTGTTGGAAATATATCTCTATCAGCTGCATTAAAATAGTGAAGCTTTAAACTTCTACAGTCTTTGCAAATCATGTATGCACATACCATATAACTAAGCACTAAGAGGTTAAAAATATAACATTCAGTCCTTTCATATAGAATAAACATACATAGAATACATTATATTTATGTATTTCATTTGACATATAGAATACATTTTATAGCAAAGTGGGAGGTACTCTGCTTAATATATTAAATAAACATTTTTATCTATGATTCTTGTTAGTTTCATTTAAAGCCCAAGTTAACAATTTTCTATTATCAATAAAGAAAGTCAGGGTTATCGTTCCATGTAAAGTCACAGTGGATAACTGGATCACAAATTTCCATCTTCTAAAACCACACTCCATAGAAGAATATATAGCCCCTTTCTTCCCACTCCGGCCAAATGGCCTGCAGAAAGGCCAGTGTTTTTGCTTCCTGCCACCCCAAAAAAAAGAAGAACCATTTAATTATTTAAGGAGTGGTGGTGGGCAAATGCCAACTCATCTCCATGAGTCTTCTGGAACTGTGGCAATTCCAGCGTGTGCAAAAAAAATGAAAAACTCAAGCCTGAAAGTGACACACGTGCATAAAAGAGTAAAGTAAAGCGCATAAAGAAATCTAAAAAATAGTAATTTTCATAAGAAAAATATTTGACAATGTTTTTAAGATTTTTTTAATTCTAATTTTCTTAGCAAGGTGAAATGTGTATTGTTTATTTTTACTATTCAGTTTGCACATGTTGTCCAACACCTGTTAAGTGCCATGTGCAGTAATAAGATAAGGAGGCATTCTTGTTTGAATAGCCACTATCTTGAAAAAGTTCCCGGTCCATATAACTTGATGCATTCCACGCCATGAACTGACTCTGCATTTCCTCTCCGTGTGCACGTGACTGTTAGGAAAATGCAAATGTGTACAGAATTCTAGCACTGCATGTTCTTTATGAATAGGAAGACTAATCTAAGAAGTGACATAGGAAGAAGTGTACACTATCAAAACCCTATGCTATTATTCCACCCGGATCAGTTAATTTTATTTTGAGATCGTGGGAAGAGGCATATTTGAATATATTACCCTCATGGGAATGTGTTAGCTAAACATTATAATTAACCTCTGGTGATGAATTTCTCAGCTTGTAAATCCACACTGATGCACATCACTATCTTTAGTAGAGACTCCATCATTAACATATGACATACAATTATACATCTTGATTAGGTCACTGCTCCCAAGAGGCTGGCTTTATTAATTTGGGCTGGTCCTTATTTTAAAAGGATGCAAATACAAATGCATTCAGGGGAAGTTGTACTTATATGTGTGTATGAGTGCGTGTGTTTATTTTTTTAAACTTGTCTTTACTGTATATGCTGTGAATAATATTAAGATGACCTTCGATACTCACTAGTTCTTTTAGAATATACTTAGTGGTGAAAAGAAGCCATTTGCAACCACCTTATAAATATATAAACTAGATGGTTCCCATTAAGCATTCTGTTATTTTTGTAAATATTCTGGAACAAGTAAACTGTTTAAGGTATTGTACATTTTAGTGTATATAATTTCATGAAAATACAGTCCACCAAGGACAACATTATAAACCACAAAAGCTGTGTAAATAATACATTATTGACAATCTAAATGCGTAATTTGGATGATATACAGTATGTGTTAGATGTGTCTAAAACCAATATTCATCTCTTGTTAATTTTCTTCAGCATTAAATACATTATCACAATACCGCAGACTAGGTCAAAATAAATGTATATCATTTATTAAATCAAATAGCACTGGTTTCTCATTTAAAACAATTCAAAGCTACCTCCATGTAAAATTGAACACAGAATATTTCACATTAATTTAATATCATACAGCAGCAATGAGCCTGCCGTCATTCAACCTCCAACACTTTCTTCAACTTCTCCATAACACTCAAAAATCTTCTTCTGAGGTCCCAATAGTCTACCATGCCAACCACTCATAGGCTCTCAATGTACTAAATTAACAAGGTTGATACTTTCTAACAGAAAAAGGTACTCTCTATGCGTAAAGTTCCCTTGATATGGTATTTCACTATTTATTAGGGTAATAACAAGCAAATTATAGTGGCGTTACTTCGGTTCAGTACCAGCAGAGGAAAAAGAAACAACTACATATCAGGATATTTTGGAACTTGTATATAATGTATAGTTCTACGTATCGAAATAATATTGTAATCCAGCATCTATTCCCAAATATTTAAACAGGGGAACTCTTTTTAGTAAAAAAAAATAGCTATTATACGATTATATCCTATATGTAAAAATTGGCGACAATACGAATTTGACTTTAATTTACTAATTTTTGTTTTTTTTAACCTTCGCTTTTATACTTTGTCCAGGCTTTGAGCATTCTAGCTAGCAGTGTATTATGGATATTATGGACAAAGATAACTAGGTCTACGACGGCAGGTCCAGGTGAGTGGCAGTCCCTCTGCTGCAAAAACCCCTGACGTGCCACTGCTGAATGGGCCAGTTACAAGATAGAGCTCTCACACAATGGAAGACTGTGCCATGATGGGATGCAATAAAAGGCATTGTACGCCTTCAACGGAAGGAGCACCAGAAAATGACATCATATCTAAGTTTCTAATCGATGCAACTTCTCACAGTTTTGGCTTATACATAGTTAGTATTTTTTATTTTTTTCATAAGCATTATAAGACAGAAAGATTGTGCCCTACCTGTACACAGCTTTACAAAGCAAGCAAGAATGCTTTATAAATGGTCATCATAAATGTGGCTGCAGTTAATACACTGAGGCAAAAACAAGGACGGCGAAACAAGGTGTGTTTGTGATATGTAGTAATGGAGGGAAAATAAGGATTAAGCAACGGATAATTATTCCTTTCAAGAAAGATTGAGCCACAGAGAAACCATCTCTTGCTTGAAATAATGTGTTTTTAAAGTTTGATTATCCTTGAAAATTTATGGATTTACTTTTTTTTTCTTCATAAGGTAATGTTTACCATCGTATAATTGGTGTCATTAAGCTTAGGTAATGTTATTAATATTACTAATTAAAATGCTGTAAACCTTTCCAGCAAGATTTCTTTTTTTTAATGGTCTTACATTGAAGGGTTTACTGCCGCAGTGTCAGTCGCTATGGTAACTGTAGCAAATTTCAGGCCCGTTTGCATGGCCGTAGCAATGAGGTTGTGTGACTGTTCGTTCACTGGATCTTAGCATGGACGCTATAGTTAAAACGTCTTAACTGCCAATTGCTAAAGTAGGAATTACACTTCCGCTACATGCTGAGTTTGAATCATAAGTATTGCCCAGTTCAGATTAGTTATTCGGCGCAATGCATAAATTATGTATAGAATGGTACCGGCACCCAGCACTTCAGATGCAGCAGCTCTTTTCAGAAACAAATGCCTCTTTTGTAACGATTAGACCTTTATTATATGTATTACAAATTAATGTATACATTCTTGCTTCTCTCTCCTCTAGACATACAGATATGTGTGTATTCACTGTCTTCTAGTTCCACTGGGAGTATCCCTGCCCTTGCATCCATATAATTTGGTTGTAAAGAAAAGGTTACTTTTTTATTACCAAAATTATTATTATTATTATTTTTTTGTCCATGGTACAAGTTATTTCAGGGACAGTGTGTTGGAGAGTTTGTAACTTTGACACAATTGTTAACTTAAAATTAGATTACTTTTCTATTTTTGCACAGAACAAGCTAATCATAGCTGCAATCTACATACGTTAAGACACCAGTAAATGACTGGCAACAGAGAACTTTGATCAAGAGGCTTGATGAATTTATGTTGCCGAACCATAATTTCAGTGAAAACAAAATATTCTAACCCCATAGGGACACAGAGACAATTTTTTTTGTATGCAGTCTTCTGCAATATCTATATATTTTGATATATGTCTCTATATATAATGTGATTGATGGTTCCTCTTCTGTCAGTAGCTCCCCTCCAGGGTTTTTTTTTCACATCAAGCCCAATGTGAAGAAAGTGTCAAAGGCGAAATTTGTCATCCCTGACTACAGTTTGTGGCTCAAATATACATCTGACTTACCCAGGCCTAGGCACACTAGCCATAGTATCAATTAGTAATTGAAACCTCTTTTTCTAAGAGCATATAGACCGTGTACTGCCAAACATAGTAAGCTGTCCCAGGAGGACAGGTTTTGCTTTCAACTATGTAGGCTTATGTAGCATTGTATTTCCTGCTTCATACCAGAGAAACTAACATTAAAATAACATTAAAAATAGAAATAAGAAAAAATAAATAATTGTGATCTTTGACATATATTTGTAATCCTTGTTGCCTTGATGGCAAAGTTCACATATATCCAATAAGAAAATGACCACACTCTTCTTCTGCGTTGTTGAAAAGAATAAAATCTTGCTTTGTGACAAACAAGATTTCTTGCTTACACAATCCCACTGCAAGTAGCGTAGCAACTAATCTTATTAATTATTGCAATGCAAGGGCATCTGCTCTGTATTTACAGGGAAAAAGAAAAGGGCAGAAATGCTGATTACTACTTTTACAGAACTTTCTTTCTTGCAAAGTTCATGCTCCACATCATAGAATTCCTGTAGAATATTACAGTATTTTATAATTAATTCCCTTTTGTGTGGTTAATTACATGTTCATCAATACCCTTAATCTGAGTAGCAGCCCACAAGTTCAATGTAATCGTCACTGGCTTTTGTAAGGACCCAATTTATTAGTATTTATTTGTTGAGCACTAACATATATTTAAACATTGGGCGGTTAACAAGTCCATAATAAAAATATACTTTCACATATAGCTGTAACAAAACTTGAGTACCATGACCGTGAGCTTGCAACCTATCCTTAAGGCACTCTTATACAAAGTTAATACCGTTAACAGTGGGTTTATCAGCCCCCAAAAAGTCTTTAGGTTTTATTGTTTAAATTCACTTAATCTGTACAATCTGGCCCCAAATCTATATTTTTGAATGTTATATTGTAAGATTCTCTAAAAGAAGGTAGCTGCATTAGGCTACCTTACACGAACAAATACAAGTTTGACAGGTACCTCTGAATAAATCTATTGACATGTTTAACTTAGAGACTGAAGGTAAAATAAACCCTTAAGGCAAATATGTGGGATATGTAGGATACCTCATGTGAATCATGCTGTTGTCATGGAGACACCATCTCAGCTCATGTAACAAACTCCCCTACCTTTCCATTCAATATGTTTCTTTTAATACTGGATATACTGCAAAAATGAACATTAAAAAGACAAAATGAAAAAAGAATATGAAACAAATGCTGATCAAGTCAAATAGAAATGTTACTGTATACCAGTCTTTATAAACATTAATATTGCTGTCTCCTAATAACTTTAATGAGGATGTATTGATCTCAATTTAAATATATGGCAAAAACCAGAAACATTTTATGGAGCTAGATGAGTCTCCTGTTATTACAAAACATTTCTTACAGTGCAGGATTAATAAATCTGCAGAAAACAATTGGGTGATAGCATTTCCATGTTTGTGTCTGTGCATGTCTAGAAAGACGCTTTTGAGGACCAGTGTGTCCTAAGGGCAAGTTCAGCTCGGCTGGTACTTAGATTGGGTGAGATGGGGCGAGATTTGGATCTGTCCTGGGTATACAAGTTAAAGATGTGAACCAGACATGAAATGTCACTGATCTACCAGCAACAGAAAGCGGATGCAGTAAGGCATCCAGCCAAAAAGAATGTGTGCATACAGTGCAGTATGCCATGAATACCTCTCCAGTTAATGATTACATTGGCGCTCTTTGAGAGCCAGGTAATCTTTATTATCCATGGGTTGTTCGCTATAGCAGATGTTTGTAGTCCCAAGTGATGAGAGATTATTTTTGTGCAAGATCTTTTTTTAATACAGTCTGTGAGTAGCTTGCTAATAAGCATATCTGGGAACTTCTGGGCTCCAGCTACGCAGAGCCTTCCCTTGCGGGTCGTGGCCACGACTGCCCACTGACGTCAGCGGGCGGTCCCGTGATGTCAGCAGGAGTTCCCGTGACGTCAGCGGGATTTCCCGCTGCCATCAGTGGGAGGTCCCGCTGCCGTCAGTAAACAACAATACCATAACATCTATACATGCTGGTAAATTTGTACAGCATAGTTGTTTATGTTTTACTCTACAAAGTATTGTGTGATTTTGTGATGCTAGACATACTTTAAATAAATACACAAGAAACTGTCAACAGTCATGCATGTTTTCTTGAAATTTTAAATAGAATACCTTTTGTGTAAGTGCAGTGTAGTACTGGACCTTCTGATGGATACAATTTTAAAATAATAATACACTTTATTAAATCTTCCTTAGCCTTTATTTCAATTTAGTGTCTTTTTATGTCAGATAAAATGTATGTCAATCCTAATATAGCTTAATAAACCTTAAAATAGCACTGTGGTATTGAGAGCCACATGGTTTAATTGGATTTTCAAGATCAGCACAGACTTAATAGGAGTGAATTAGCCCCCTTTAATCTATGACTGGTCTCTATATTACTTGTAACGTGTAATATTATCAAAGCACAGAGATCTGCGGCTGAGCATCCTCTTATTGAAATATTGGGACAGAAAATGTCTTGCTTTGATTACTGCTTTTGCCTGTACAAAGACCAACCATGCAGTGGATTTACATTCTTATACTACATAATAAGCCATTTTGTGTTTCATTATGAACAGTAAAAGCTGGCGGCTTGCAGATGGGAAACAATTGCTTTACATTTGCAGCTGCCTCTTAATAGTTTAACATATCTACATAAGGAGATGCAGTATCGTTCAGCTTACTTTATCCAGGCTGGAGTGTTTGGTCCCTTTATGACTAAATAAGAAAACTGGGTATAGCCAAATTTGCCCAGGAGAAAATTGTGTTTTTAGTCAAATTATGTTTGATTAATAAAATAAAAAAAAGATGTAAAGTTATGAAAGACATTAACACGCCTTAAGGTTCTTCATAAATAACTTATTATAAATATGTTTTTTCTTATAAGAGAATATGTTGTTTTTTTCATGAAGTTCTTCTGACATCAGATGGCTAAAAGTCACCCATACAGCATGGTTTTGGGTTTTTTGTGTGATGGATGAAGAAAAAGATACATTTTTAAAAATAGGATTCATTGTAAACATAAACTACTTGTGTTTGTAAACAGCCTGAAATCTGTTTATAAAGCAGAAATATTTTAATGTTTTTTTAAATTATTTTTCCTTACTTCTCAATTAACACGTGCATTTTTATACCGACTTAAAGGAAATGCCAATTATGTGACTCTTTCAACTTCTGATTTCTAATATATTTATTACTATCTCCCCTCTCTTTTAATGCCTGTACCCTTGATGTTTTTTTTGTTCTTTAACTTATGCAGTGAATAGAAGCTTTGGACTGCTGTTTATTTAAGGATAAAAATAAGAAATATGCTTTTTTTTGTGTAAGTTCCACACTTGTTTACAGATTCTAACTTGCTGAAAGACTAGGTTCATTATAAAATAAATAAATAAATAATACAAAAATAATGATGTTATCTGTTCTTGATACTCCAGAAATAATCCTGGAGATAAAAGGGTTCATGTGAAAGAAGTATCTGTGCAAAAGTAGCCTAGGCTCGACCTCATCTCTCACTTCAAACTGTGCAAACTTCCTTGAAGGCCGCATCTGAAAAGCTTCCAGGTAAAACCATCCTAGCAGTGGGTGGTTGCCATGGAAATATCTAGGCCGCATTCTGTGCTGGCACTCCGACCATTTGCAAGCAACCTCTGTGTGTTAGAGACTTGAAGGCTTTTCCCTCCTTTTTATCAGCAGTGTAACTCATCATCTAATCCAAGTTGTTGCTCCAAAACGCAACACAGCAAAACATTTTCCCTTGCTTGTTGTGCCGGCCAATTATCCCAAAGCACTGACAAGTAGAGAAATAAATTAGTTGTAGCTTTGTAATGTCAGTGGTATTTATCTTTTACAAGTCTTGCCCAGCTCAGCTCGAGATCAGCAAAATAGTCTTTTTTTCTCACCCCCCCCTTTCCCTTCTTTGGTGTTTCTAGTTCTTGCCATTGGAGGTTTCTGTGTGTCCATTACTTCTTCATTCTTTCAGCTTTATTTCCAATGCATTAAACGGGTGGATGTCGCTCATTACAAATACTGTATTAAATATTATCACACATGTTAAACACACAAATATCGCACCAAAGAACAGTGCCGTATATTTGTTCCTATACATGTTTGTTTCTAAAAGCACAGAACTCTATCTCAAAATACACATTTTACCCAGGTAGAATGGTATTATTGCCACCTAATGGTATTGTTGTCACCTAATAGTAATAGCTCTACGGGAACTACTAGCCCTCTGTAAACAAATGTAACGTAGAAGGTTTGCTGTCACTGACACTCTATAGACTTTGATCTGCATCTATTATTGTAAACTATGTAACCCAGAGCAGTCAAATGTTGTTACAAGCTCATTTTGTTAACAAACATTTGTAGCCATCTTCAATATCTTTTTTATATCTAAATTTTAATTCAGATGAAAGCTTATTTCTTTAAAGACTGCTGAATCAAACTATATATACTTCCTAGATCCCTCTTTTCGTGTTGCTCTTTTACTCTCCCCAACACCTGCTTCCTTACATCAGCTTTCTTTCCTTCTTGAAGAGTAGTATATGTATCATCATGTTATCATCCATAAAATGCTTTATAGTGAAAGCAAGAGTTCAAAGATTGACTAGCAGTGGTTTATTAAATAAAAACTACGAGTTGAAGGCTTTGGGAGCAATACTCTGACAGCTTCCAGAGTATCGTCATCTTATATGTAATCATTTCATTGGTAATGCAATCATATGGGAAAAAATTAAATCGCGGTTTACAACATAAGCTCAATTAGGCTCATGTTGATAAAAATATTTGTTTCTGACCAAGGAATTAGGACACAGTGGCTTTGACAGCTTTCGAAACAATGTTACACTGGTTATGTGCTCAGTTGTTCACTGCTGTGATTCATCTACTATCTCATATTATGGTGACATAATGTGAATTAAAGAAACCCAGTGCCATTTAACCTTTATGCTCCTCAGAGATGTGATCTCTAGTTCGGAGATGATGAAATATCATCCAGCATGCAATGCAGTATTGGAAAGCCAATATAGGTAAACGAGAGGTATCTACTTTCACGAACTACTGTTTCTATTATTGTGATGTGACATTAGCTATCACAATATTGTGAACAGTTAATATCTTGTTGCCACTGACTATAATGAAGCCAATTATTTATAAAATTACTCACAATCACATTATACCTTCCCTGAGAAGATTAGTTAGAAATGCCAGTAGTAATGTATAAAGCATAAATTAAATAGACGTTTAAAAATAACTATGGCTTTAGTTTTTCTAAACAGTTGCTACTAATATCTCAGGAATAGTATCAAGTGTGAAACACCCCGATACATACATTTTTTAGGCACAACTGAAATGGTTATATAGATATAGTAAAAATCTTAAATACAAATCCTCCTGAAAACACACATTATTGAATAAACCATGGGATCTACTTACTCTAGAAGGACCCAGGCAAGTACATTTTCATTGCTAAATACATTGTGTGGCATATTGCCCTTGACTTGAACTTGACTGAATGTTAGGATATGTATAGTCCAGAAGGTTCTATCAAATACCAAACATACCATTTTCTGCCAAATTTAATCCAATCGTTTCCACAAGGTACCAATAGGAATATAAATTGTTTAGTAACAATCAAGTTTATATTTCACTAAAGTCTCAATTTGGCTTTAAATTGAAATGCATTCTGGACTTACAGTATATCTCACAATTAGGATAAGCTTACTTGCTATGCTGATACTGTCGTTACCAGCCCTTGCTACAATTAGTATACCTCAAATTTGGTATCTGCCTTCTCTGTAATTTTTTTTGTTTTGATTTGTTTTGTTTGACTTTTTATAGGTTCTGTTTTTCTGCATTGTTTGCTGCTTTTGCACCTTGTTTTAAGAAAGGAGAAATAGATTTTATTTATGCATGTGTGTTGATCCTGGGTTTTACACACGCCATAACACATAAAGGCTTATATAGAGCCAGTCCTTATAGTTTAGGGTAAAAACACTTTTTGTTTACTTCATTTTATTGGAATAGAAGATGCCAGTTCTTAAAAGTCAGCAGGATATTATTCCAACTGTCCAAATTTTATGTTTTGTTTTGGCCCTTCCTACAGCAATTTCTGTTGAGGTTATAAGGGTAGGTCCTTGCATAAGTCCTTTAAATGTTTACGGACTCTACTTGAACAGCATTAGTGTTGCTGTTGTGGTATAATCCCTGGGTTATAGGACTTGATTGCAAGGCCCAGCAGGATAACAGTTGTGGTAAAGTATAGAATGCTCTATAATTGATTTCAGTTGCCCACACATTATTAGCAGTGCAAGAGAACAGAAATAGAAAGTCTAAAATACATGCTAATAGATGTCAAATATTATCACTATCACAGGGGACGTAGGCTGGTTAAATCATTACTAATGTATATAATACCAGTAAAATATGCATTAGGCAAATTATATAAGCAATGTATGCGGTTGTTGATAAAACATAAGAACCATTTTATTAAGTTGTAACATGCAAAAATATGAATACTTATGAATACAATATTCTGCTTCTCTGTTTTTCCATAACGTTGAATTTCTTACTAATATACTTTGGGGGCTCCCATGTTAGCCTAGGTAAAGTTCTCCCCTTCTGTGGGATTGGCTTACAAAGGTGTGGGGCTGGCCATGTGTGGGGGCAGGGCTAGCCCCAGTCAGCTTTAAGTATGGAAGGAGCAAGAGGGGAAGTGGGTGGGGAGTGGGTGTGGCCAAACACCACTGCCCTGCCCAGGGAAAGAGAAACTGACCCAGAGACACAGGGAAGAAAGGCTTCACCGCAGAGACTCTGGGTGAAACCTGGTCTCAGGTATGCTGAATGAGAATCTTTACACAATACCGGTATTTTAATCTAGCATAGCAGATAGGATGAGGAAGTAGTATTTACAACCAGAAATTCAACAAATATTGCTTCTCTTAGAACTTGCCCCACTTTTTAAATAATTCTTCTTTTGCTTGTTTTCTGACTGTTCATTAAAAAAGATCCATGTAGAATTAAGTGTATGAGGGTACATATCAATTGCATAGGACTGGTTAGAACTGCACTTGGATCGAGGAGTGCCTTCCTTCTGTTACTTTCTGTGTAAGCCCTTGTATGCAAGGAGATGAACGGCCCTGGTGTATGCAGCATATCCCATTTGGTTGGAATGCTTATGGGTTATATTAACTGCCCCTGAACCAGAAATTGCTTATATTTAACACTTTCACAGTACTGCCACCTCACTAGCATTATGTTTTGAAATATAAGATGATTCATCCTGCAAGAAAATAGCTTTATGTATCATAATTAAACATGTTGCAATTTCATACAGTATGTAAAAAAACATATTGTTACTTCTTTAACTTAATCTTGTATCTTTAGTATACACATATCTCCACTATAAATATATTTAATATGCTTTAGTATTTTGGGTCATAAGGTTTCCAGCGGGGTTAGTAACTGTTTCTGCCAACCAAAGGTCACCATTTTAAAACTCTTTGCAGTTTAGTGCAGGAGTATTGAATGCCTAATTTCTTTTTTGGTCAGCGTTGACACTGTGCAACATCAGATGGCTGAGCGAAGAAAAGCGTCTAATACAGAGACTGTGCTTGTTCTGTGTCGGTTTGTATGGAGGTCTGGGGCTGCTCAGTAAATGCATGTATTTGTCATTGTTGGGAAGATTTATTGTCAAAGCAGAGCCATTCGGAGGCCTCCCCACTTTTGCTTTTCAATTAATGCTGCAGTCTGAAAATGGACTTAGTCAAGGTCCTTTGGGAATAAAGTGTTGCTATTCCTGATAGAGCAGCTTTTCTCATTTTAGTTTGGAGAAATGTATGTGTTAGGCCTCAGAGTGACCCCATCATTTCCATTAGAAAACAAGTCAAGCACATACACAATCTGTGTGTGCAACTGTTACGTGGATATGTGATTTTCTTCTATGGTATAGGTGTTTTTTGAATTTACCAAAAATTTAAAAATTATAAAAAGTTGAATGAAAGGTGTAATGAACACCTGCTCATATGCATAGCAAAATCTGCAGAATGAAATAATCCATTCTGTACCCCAACCTATATCATGTTCCCAGCATTCTATTTTCATCCACATTACACTTTTTTGATGCTATACCCTAAAACAATATTTGTCCTTAGCATGTGGGATATGTTGTCAGTTTTACACAATAATTGTTGTATAGTAGCAGAAGTTGAATTTGTGCTTTTGACAAAGAAAGGGTTAGGTTATGCAAAATAGTTAAAAACAATCTTACTTGTATTGTAACAGGCATTTAATTACAGTATATCACTGCTTCCTAAAATAATCACCCCGGTGATAAAGGCATTCTGTGTCTGTAAGCTTATGTGCTGCACCGTAAGCATGGAATTTTCATTTCAATATAAAGTTAGATCAGGATGCCTATACAGAAAGTATTTTGTTGACCACAGTGGTTCAAGATGCCAGTTATAAGAAAAAGAACATAAGATTTTACTTGCTGGTGTCAGCATGGGGCAACCTTAAGAATTACCACTGTTAATTAAGTCAGCGATAAATACTTTTGAGAGTCTGCACCCAACTTGTCATGTTTTACTTCTTTGTTAAATAGAAGTTCAAAAAGGCTCAATAATACACCTCAAGAACCAAAATAGACCACTTCTGGACCCACTGTCACAAATCTTTGCTACACCACAGTGAAGACATTTTCAAGTGAGGATCTCCATATAGTATGTTGTTGAAATGGACATATAACCAGGAAGTTAATAGGTATGGATATTTATATATTGGCCACCATGAAAATACTAAAATTTGTACATGTTTTCCAAGTATAAAAGCAAGTATAAAGTGATTTCTTTAGATTTAAGGCTTTTTCTGAAGGTTAATAGTGAAAAACATAACATATACTGATAAATAAATTAAACAAATCAAGATTTGTTTGTATATCCAGTGAATACTATTAAAAAACACCTAAGGCATAGATATTGGGGTCCCATCACATTATATGGCCATATATTGCTTAGCCTGCCAATACGTCAAAAGTTTGGCGTACCTATTTTTTTCCTGGCTATATTGCTTACTAAGGAGCCGAATCAAGTAGGACTGCATTGCATTTGTAACCCAATCAGACTATCATGCAATTTAAAGCCTTCACAAAACAAAGGGAGAATTTAGTGCATATAAATAGATTGTCGCTCTGAATTCTGCGGTGCAAAGACCCACACAATCCGTCAGTAATGTTACACATTGTTGCTGTCAGGGTGCACTAGCTTAGCGGCTTTGTGTCCATGTTAAACAGTAACATTCACAACGCCACATCAAAGGCTTCCGACTTCCTGGCATTCAGGCTCTTTTCTAATTGGCTTAAAGACATGTAAAAGGCGATTTGTTTCCATGAAATAATTTATTTGATTTAATTTCATGTGTCTGCAGCAGAGGATGGACCAGATGTTTCTCTAAGGGATTGTGTGTGTGCCTGAGGGTCAGTGTTATATCCAGCCAAAGACATTAATAGTTTCACTGAGGTTTTCAGAGAGCCCCGAAGATCACTTTTCGTGAACAGCGACCTTGTTGCCGTTTTGCAGTAATCCCATGTGACTCAGCTAGGGATAACACATTAGTATGCCATGTAACCTCTACTGTTTCCTTCTTAACTCTTTCATTACAAGTGTATTGCATATTCGCTATGCACTTTACCATTTGCATTCTGGAGACGGTGAGCATCATCTCTCACAAGCCAGGCATATGTCTGTTATCCCTTAAAGGGATAAATCCCAAATTCATCTTGCAGTCTCACTCTCATCTCTAAAAAGCAATGACATTTTTGTATTCATTTTTAAAACTATACTATAGTAACTCTAAATTACAAACAATCAAAAATGTGAATATGCATAATTAAGACTGTCTATAAAATGTATACTATGCAACTTATATACCCTTTATTCACCCTGCACGTATTAGACTTTAGTTTTAATCTATAATAAAAGTGCAGCGATGCAGAGGACTTAAATGTGTTTGGTAACCAGTATAACTTTCAGATGCCATCTGGCATAATGTCTAGATGTGTTTCTGTGCATTATAAGTATTAGGAAAATGAGTGCAACTGAATCCTTTCTATTCTTTATAGGCGTCAGTGTGTGCACATTTTGGGCTTCTGAATGGAGCTCACCTATTGGACATGGATAACACACAGAGAATATCTATTTTACTTAATTGAGCCTTCTGTATGCCACATGTCTGTTTCAATTATTCAAGTACACAGTATCAGAATCTACCTTGAATTTCAACATATAAAATGATCAGTCTGTTTTAGCAATGGCACTATGTGTTCCATCTCCTTTTAATCCTTAATATCTGCTGCCTGGGCAGTTCAGTGTTTGGAGCAGCATTGGTTCAGTCATTGCATATTAATGGTTCTACCAGCAGCTGCATTGCAGGCTTCTCATAGCAATGCAAGTGCAACACAGCCTTTCATTCAAAATCCTTCAATTTCCTAGGTAATTCAATTTTTTAGAGAAATGTATTTCCTGCCCTGTTTCAATGGCATAGAAAAAATTTAAGTAATACAGTTCAAAAATTGAATTTCATTTTCTCAAAATCTCTTGTACTGGCCTATATATTGTGATATTTTCACAATACAATATATTTCGTATTTTGTTTTACCCACAAAAGAACTACTATACATCAATACTTCTAATTTGCTAGCAGAGTAGACTCAGCAGTGGCAACAAATGTGTGAATACAAGAGTGGCTGATGAACACATCTTGACGCCTGGGGGTATAGTTATAGAAACATTTTGTAAGTCGCATGTCTGTTGGCATATCTGGGAATTGTCTAAATGAGCTTACTCTTAAATTCTTGAAATATTAAACTTTTTAGCCCACAGTGAAGATTTGCTAAGATGTGGTGACTCACCAAATGTGTTAACCTTATGGAAACCTTTAGTTGTCATTATTTAAAGATACACTTGAGTCACCAGCATTCAGGAAGGCATATCAACCATAACATACCAGTAGCAAAAGCACCAATTGGTTCCCAGGTATGCCTATTGGTAATAATCAATCATAGAGTAATGGTGGTGTAATAACTGAACTGATCTCGCAACAAAATAGTAGGCAATCTAATTATGTAAAAGTAAACACAAGCACATAAAATGTTCCTGAAATTCATAGTTATGATAAGAATAATGGGTCATGTCCCAACTCTTCCAACATGAAGCTAAGTTAATGCACATAGACCTTATAACTAAGTGATCAAAAGACAGATGACCTCTAGCCTCAACAGAGGCTATATCGTACTATCTGGAGTAGGGTTCTGTGATAACACTAGTCAGGGTATGGCTTAATCAGTTGTTAAAAATCAAGGGCTTTTAAATAATAGCTTTATTCCATGTGATATATTACAGTATTTGTTCATCAATATCCATTACATTCCTTAAAGCATCAACCTTAGGCTTATTTACCTCCATTTGACCCGAGTAGATGCACTTTAACCCAATTGTGTGTGAACTGCTTAGCTCGTCTTTGATTGATTTGCATGCTGACTTTGATACCTCATATTTGATAGGAACATTCTTAAGAGATGTTTTGTACATGAGTTTTTCAGACTTTTAAAATATCCGGTTACAGATCTGTAAACCGATCTCATTTATTTCTGCACTAATACAGCAGTTACATCTTATTGGACTACAGTTAAGCGGAGCTGTTTGGATATCAATCTGCAAATTACTGAACGCTGTGTAAGTCTGCTTGGGGAAGATCTGTCCATTTGTGTTGGCGAGCTGAAATCATCTGAAAGTTTAAATCCAATTTTCAAGAGAAACATTGTAGAGGCACAAAATAACTTCAATTTGCGAAAAAAGGAAATCAAATATTGTTACCAATTTCTGCAAGGCATTGTGTGAATGCATAAAAATATGTGGATATTGTTTCCAGAAGATCTTTTTAATGTTTCTATTTTGGCTCGTTGTTTTGATTATTATATTTTGGGCCATTTACTGGCTTATTAAATTGAATATTGTGATGCAACTGTGCAGTTTGGACCCTTTTAATGTTAGATTTAAGAGCGCCTGCTCTCATCAGTGTTTCCTAATGTATACCCCCCCAATTGTGTGAGTTGAGTTCAATTAAGGTGTATTATGGCTATAAGCAAAGTTGTAGTATTGAATCTGTTATATCTGTCTATGTAATTATTGCAGAATGTAAGAAAATTACGATTACAAGACAAGCAGGTCTATCAGACGCAAACAACTAGGTAGCACATTTACAAATTCAGGCAAAAAATTCCTTTGAGGGTATAAGATGCAGGTATATATATATATATATATATATATATATATATATATATATATATATATATATATATATAGTAATTATGTGCATGTATATTTATGCCAAAAAGCAGGCATTCCAAGAAAACATGTTGGCAACATCAATTTTAAGCTGTCTTTAGGCAAGTATATTGTATTTACTTATTGTATAAAACATCAGATAGAGAACTGGAAAAGGCTACAATGTAAATGTTAATTCCATTTCCCCTCCAGGTACTGTCTGCCTTGTTCATTCCAGAGCAACATTGGACTGAAACTTAGTTATATTAATTTATGCATGTATTAAATATTTGGCTAATTTATCTCTCTCTTTTTTACGGTGTGAGGCAGAGACATTAGTACTAGGCATGGTAATTTTCCAGTTCCATTTTTCCTTTGGGTATCTTTGTATGACGAATTGATTCTGTAGTGAAGCTAGTGACTGAATCATCTGGGAGATGCCGTTAATCTTGGATGAAGGTAGTTCTTTGTGTAAACAGGCTGAATGAGGAGCAATTTCAGTCTCTTGGTCTATAAGATGCAATTGTACTAGGTTGCTTAGGGCTGTAGCTGGCTTGTGTGGGGTCAAGCCCAATTCCTCTCTCTGCCAGGCTTATCAGTAGGGGAGGTATGTGACCCCATGCTGGCTAAAACACCTTTTCCCCCTCAATATTGTGGTCCTCATGCATATTTTAAGGAACAAAATATAATTGATTTAACATCAGTATTCTAATTGTTGACTTCTTTTAATTTGCTTTCTCCAAATATTCCCGTTTTAAAACCTGAGTTATGCTTTAACATGTGCTCTAAATTTTGTTGCAGATCTTTTCACTGCACTGACCGTCATCAAGTCATCCTAAACATATAAATAATGAAAACAAACAAAAATACTAATTCTAATTTTGCCAAAGAGAAAGCACTATATACCTTATATAGCATGAAAAACTATAAAAATGATATAAAATTAAATGAAAATGTTTTAAATTTCCCTCTACCACAACCTGGAAGCAATACATACACACTGACTCTAGCACTAGAAATATACACACACTGACTCTGACACAACATTTACAGGCTAACTCCAGCAATATATATGTATGTATGTATGTGTGAATATATACACATAGCACACACCCACACTCACAGACTGCGTCCATTACATATACATATATACATACTGACCCTG
The DNA here is from genome assembly GCA_023333645.1 of Sceloporus occidentalis. Lineage (NCBI taxonomy): Eukaryota > Metazoa > Chordata > Lepidosauria > Squamata > Phrynosomatidae > Sceloporus > Sceloporus occidentalis. The sequence continues at coordinate 5,486,462 of JALMGF010000031.1, forward strand.
TGACTGTAGTATATACATACACACAGTGACTCCAGGACTATACATTTACACAAGCACACACACTGGATGTGATACTACAGTATACACTCACATATACTACTCCCCCTCATGGAGACCTGTCCTGCCTATCTTCTGCCATTGTGAATCCGGCATCCCACACGTTTCTTCATAGCAACAATGGACCCCCTAATGCCAGGGGTTTGTCGAGCCCTGATATATATGTGTTAACACTAGTTAGTTAAGTCTGTTTAATAAGCAGTGGCCTTATTTTCTAATAAGAGCATTAACTTATTGCAGGCTCTGGTCCTTTCACATTTTTAATTCCTTGCACATATGAATCACCTGGGAATTACTAGTGATAAGAAGATTTGTTTTTAAATCTTTTCAAGTACATAAAAAATAGGGATTACTGGTTTGGTCAAACGAAGGACCAATCTGACACCAAATGGCATTCTTGGGCTGCTGTATAAACCTTTGTGTGTGAAATGTTGTCAAATTAAAGACTCCACACTATTTATTCTTCTATTATCTTGGATAGACTCTGAAGACCTTAACCTTTTTTACTACATACTTACTAGGTGAGGACATTACGTGGTATAGTAACATGAAAAATAATTGTGAGAAGTTTCAGAATAAAAAACCCCCCCCCAAAAACTGAGCTTACAAAAGCAGTGTTTTGTAATTATTTTTTTTATCTCATACAGCACACACTGGCCAGACAAAGAAACTCAACCTTAAAATAAGAATGATTTAATTGTCCTTATATGAATATCTTAAAAGTTTCAGCACCAGTGCCTAATGTCACCAGTAGGAGCTGTGTACTGGCCCCAGAACTGTTACTGCTCCTGTTTTCCATTTTAATGGTAGGATAAGAGAGGATAAGTAGGATAAGAGAAACTGTGCCAGTCTAAACTGTCCATTGAGATTGTGATGATGTGATAGAGATGATGAACCACTACCGATGTGTTTAAAGTTAATGATAGATACTGACTCTTAATCACTCTAGCAATCGAATGTATGCAGTAGTTAATGTAATCAATTATCTGAAATAGAATATTAAAGCATAAGAGTTAACATGATCTTTTCAGTTATATAATAAATCTACCTATAAAAAATGCCAAGCCATTTACACCAATACAGGGGAGTTTGCCAGTTTCTTATAATATATACCACAATGCTGTTAAATCTATTCCAGGTATACTTGTACCAAAACTCTCCTCTGCCTGTGCTTTAATCAAATCCCACGGTCAGCTTCCAACAATGCTTGACGAAGAAATAGGAAAATAGGAAAAGTCTGTATCTTTAACCCCCTGTCATTCATTGCTTTAGGAAACATATACCATAGTCACAAAGAGGTGAAATAGCAGATAAAAGAAAAAAAACAAATATTGTAAATGTTGGGTAAGTAACATGTAAAAAATACTTTATAGGGCTATACCTACAAGCAAAAGAAATATTTAAGGTATTGTTCCACTTATAAAACATTAATTCAGCTCTGTAGCGTGTTAAGCAAAGATATCTTAGCAAATCTGTCATTTTGTTATTTTTCCTAAAGTTTTGATTACTAAAACAGACATCTGATACAATCAGCTTCTGATTTTGCATCACACAACAAATATGCTTTATGAAAAAAATATGTGTGATGCAAAATTTTGCATCATTAAATTATCACCTAGGAGAATGTTTTGGGCTTTCAACAATAGAAGCCATTTCTGTGGCATTTAGATATAAAAGGTAAATTAGGCTAAGCAGGAGGAGTACAATTGTGCTTTCCATTAATTGTTCGTTAATTGTTGTTTAATATAATTTTACACTTAAACCCTTTTCTTAATGTAACTATCACCATTACATTGTCTGTAAACCAACAACTTGAGAAACCTAGAAAACCTTCAATAACCTGAACTTTGGAGCGCTAAAAACTGGTTTTGTTATTAAATTTCATTTACAAGCATCACTTTATTTCATTAAACTTCAGAGCTCTGTGCTACTAGCAAAGTACCAAGATGTTGGTTGACATCAGGTAATAAGACTGCGGCCTGTACCTTTCATACTGGTATTAACCTCCACAGGCAGTGGTTCAGGTCTGGTTGCTGAACATGTGCACAGCCTCTCGCTGCTAGATGATAGGCTTCTTCTAGTACTTTTTATCAGCTTAGAATTGGCTGGCAGACTGCCATGGTGCGAAGACTGCTGGCAGTACTCCACGAGAAAGGGTTTGATTTATACCACACGCAGGGCGAGCAAGGAGAAATATGGAGTGCTACTGATATAAAGTGGCAGAGACGAAAGGCATATTGTACGAGGTAATATTTTCTTTCTCACACTGATAAGTTCTGGATTTATCTCTGTCTGAAGAAACCGAAAAACAAATGCATCTAATATACAAAGAAACCTACTGTATGCAATTCCACTGCAGCAGTCCAGGTAGAGTTATTCTGGGAAATGATTGGTTTTATGGTATTATTGAGAGGTTCACAAGAGGAGAGTAGGCACTGTATTTTTGAAGCTGAATGGTAGTCATTGTAAGAAAGATCTGTGTTTGTTGGTATTGATAAGAAAACCCTTACGTATTGGATCACCCCCCTAGGAAGATGGACATGAATTTACACCGATGAAGACATTATTGGCTTATTAAAATTAATTTAGTAATGTATCAGGTAGGATGACTTATTTCTATATAGATCTTTAATAAATCCAGCTGTCTTTGTGATAGAAAATATCTTGTCGCATCTAGTAATGTTTATTAGGACTTCATTTGAGTGGTTATTTAGTACCAAATTGCTTCATATCACACAATCTGGCCATTGTCACAAGGGTAGACAGACCACGGAAGTAGCTTGTAATAGCTTGCCATGACTTGGGAGTCACTTTGATAATTCCATGCCACGGGCGGAATTCCTCTCTTTAATTAGTGAAGCCTATTTTTCATTTTAAATAAAAAAATTCCCCCCGAAAAAAATTGGTTCAATGACTGTGTAGCCTGGCTATCCTTTTGCCTTCAGGGAAATTTCAGAAAAATTATACAGTATTTGTTCTATTCTAACTTATTAGAGCTAATGCAGAGCTAGAACCACATTTTAATTTTGCAAGGGGTTTCGTGTACAATAGCAGCTGGTACTCACTATATATATAAATTTAATCAAACATTGTTAATTGAAACTGTGATATTCATTTTCTGTGGGTACGTTCTATTGCAGGGGTGTCCAACATGCGGCCCGCGGGCCAAATGCGGCCCGCGAGACCTCGAGGTGCGGCCCGCGTAAGATCGGCAGCCAGGGCAACTGATCTTACGCGGACCATACCTCGAGCCCTGCTACAACAAGAGCCCTGCTACTTACCAGTGGGAGGGTCTTTTGTACTGCAAAGAGGAAGCGGAACCCAGCAGAGATCACGTGACATCACATGACTCTGCTCCAGTCCTGCTTCCTCAGTACGAGAGAACGCAGAGGGAGGCCGCGCCCCCTGCTGAAGTCTGTGAGCGGCATCGAGGAGCTGCAGTGCAAGTAAGGGGGTGGGGAGGGTGTTTGAATGAGTATGCGTGATTGAGGGAATGAATCTGTGAATGAATGAGTATATGAATGAATGAGTGTGTGTGATAGCATGAATGTGTAAGTGCTGGAACCTAGGCATGATGGGACTGTGATTGCTGTTAGCAATCACACTCCTATCATGCCAAGTCAGCCAGTACATGATGAAACCTAGCTAGCTGCCCCCCTTGTGTATTGATGCTGCCAGCAGTATGGGGTCTGCACATCACCTACAGCCACCCTGTACCAGCATGTACTGGCTGACTTGGCATGCTAGGAGTGTGATTGCTAACAGCAATCACAGTCCCATCATGCCTAGGTTCTGTTTTGGATGCTTTCCAATAAAGCCTTTCTTCAATTGTTGAACTGCTCCAAATTATGTGAATATAAATGTACGTGCACGGAGAGAGAAATAAGACACACGACACACACTGGGTCAGGTCCAAAATCACTCTGCTTTATTACGTTTACACTATAGTTTATATAGTGCCCCGGAAAGAGGGGCGTCAGGTTACGTAAATCGTGTTAATTGGTTAATCCTGAAACTATGCGGAACAAGGCAGAAAGTTGTACAAAGTTTATATGTGATAGGGGTTGTAAGCGAGCAACCATTATATGCAAATGATATAGTTGGTCGGCAGCCAGCTGCAAAGATTATGTTAGCATTCTCTAGGTCAACCGTATAATTGCCGAAACTGATATAAGTCAAACTGAAACTGCTGCTTGTGTCTCCCACATCCCTGAGGGAGGTGTGACCCTTTATATTGGTCGAAGCCAGCTTATATTCATGAAAGCAATAAGCGTTTCTTGCTGATATATTTTGTAAGTGCTGGAACCTAGGCATGATGGGACTGTTAGCAATCACACTCCTATCATGCCCAGTCATATTGCTAATTTTTTTTGTCCAATTGTGGTGTGTTAGCTACTTTTATTAAAAATATGAGTTTTTATTATTATTTTTAAAGGTGGGGGTCATTTTCGGTTTTGGCTAAGTGAATGTTTTGGTCCAGAATTTTCATTTAGGTGCATCCCTAGAATAAATAGAACTATTTCATTTTTAATTATCCTGAAGCCTGAATTTTTAGTCACAAAACTTTTCCTTTCATTAGAGGTCTTATGCCCACCTTTAACTACAATGCCTTAACCATCATTTTGTTTTATTATTATTCTGGTATTCTCTTATTTTCTTTGCATATTTCTTGCTTTTTCTGTAAGGAACCAACATCCATAGGCACTCTCACTTTAAAAAACATTACTTATGGTAGTGTTCAGAGCCCCGCAGACACTTATATACTAGGGATCAGTTAATTACTGATGAGTTTTCTAGACCTTCAACAGATTGCTCAACTAATCTGCTAAATTTCGCTAATACTAATTGGAATAATTCAAATTAATTAAGTTAAATGTTTTACATATGGGCAAAAGTGGTTATGATCTATTTTAATCATCAAAGGAAGTACACGCCGTGTCCAGTAGATTTTAGCAAAATAATAATACATAATACAAGAGTTTACATTTATTTTTTTTCAAAAATGTTCAACATTGAAGAGCAATTCCCTTTTTCATGTTTAGTGCACCCACACAAATGATAAATTCCTTTTTAAGGGCAAGAAGGACTTTTGTATGACACCAGATCCATATATGACATAATATTTCTTCGTGCTGAAATATAAAAAAAAAAGGAACGGTTATGTCAAAGAAACAAATGAACAGGTCCTAGAAGTTATGGCCCTCTCTACACTCTGGCCAGTGAGGGAAGGAATGGCTATGTATCCCCATGTGGTGCGTACGGCCCCAGAAGGGGAAGGTTGGTGACCTGGTTTCCAGGACAGTGGCCCTACAACTTTTGGTGCATTGTCTTCTTTCTTCACATGAAGAAACAAAACAGGTACAGGGAAAAAAAACATATTTCTTTACAAAATTGATTTTAGCTGGTCTCATGGTATACAATTATTTATTTCTAAAATATATTGGTTATTTTTAACCTGTATGGTACCATTACAAACGATCATTTACTGCTCTGGTGCTAAAAAACCCAGGATTTGGGAAAGGTTTTGCTTTAGCAAGGATATATTATCTTCCATTACCTTCAGTATCTCACAGAACGTTAGCAAAACAGCCTTTCCTACAAACACCAAGGCAGATTGAACTTTGCTATTAAAATCTGCTTAGTGGTCCTGGTTTTCAATTTTACACAGAAACAAGCAATTTATAATAACACCTTAGAATTGGATTTAAATGCTATGCACTTTTAAGAGCATTAACCTGGGGATATATTACGGTGTATTACAGATGTTAATGAAGCTGAGCTTGGCAAGTACACATTGGAAAGGAGCATAAAAATGTTCACAACTTGAAAAGATGAATGCAGACATTGCGTATGATGGCATATTTTTAATCATTAGCTAGGTGTCCCTCAGAACAAGTGGTACATATCTGACAGAAGCTTTTTTTCTGGTCTTGATCATTTACCATCGAATTTTGAATAGTTTCTTAGTTTCACTATGTTTTCATAATTGACATAAGACACTTCAATGTATGCATGACCCATGGATGTCCAACAATGCCTTGCTAGGCTGGTTAGGCAATGTCTCTTTCCTGCTATGTTGCATATTATGTAGTATCTATGAATTTCACAACATGTTTTGTCTAAAGCATTGGATTCATTGGTGTACTATGGTTACCAGGTAACATAACATATTTGAGTAAGTTATAATATAATCTATTTTAATGAAAATGAACCTCCTTCACATATAAATGTATACTTCTCCCTACATAATATCTATAACTCCTACACGTGGGTTGTAGCTGAAGTGCTGGGGAGTTGCATGGAATCCTGGGAGATGAACTTTGACTACTATGGGAGCATACTTAAAACAGCTTGAAAACCATAAAATAAAATAAAAACATTAGGGTATATACACTTGGCTCCTGTAATCAATATTTACTATGTTGTATGGATTGTGAACCAAATAACCACAGGAGTCTGCGACAAAGTGTTAGTTTGAATGTATGACTTTGTTCGCAAGAGTTATATCATTTACATGAATGTGAAATGGAGTAATGACATACATATGGATATGTATGTGTGCCACGTGAGTCACATAAAAATACATATGGCGGTTGAATAAAATCTGTTGACAGTACAGAGGGTGGTACAGGGAAATTAAATACAGCTCTAACATTGATACAGCAACATGGAGAATAGTACTGTGTTGCCGAACATGACCTTCACTCTATTCATCTGTGTTTCTGGATTCTTCATACTGTACACATCCAGTTCTATGCTGATTTCTGCTTAGTGATGGGATCGTAGATTTTACATCTTGCAAATACTATGTTTAAGATTGCTGGTACTCTCTAAATACACTAGTAGATTTTCTTAACATCTTATTTGTGGCAGATTGTATGGGCTTGATGTTATCTAGATTTTAATGTTTGTTTAAGTATGTAGGGACAAGGAACACAAGAATGTCCCTTGGTAATATGTTTTCCTCTGTTGAATCGTTTTGGGGCTTTGAATGTGAAATTGATGTTGCAATATTTGTGATACCTTTCATGGCAAACAGATAAATGAACTCCACAGATGATATGATAGATGAGCCTAGGAGCCTGCAAACACCTCTTCTGAGGATGTGATAAGTTAGGGACAGAAGGCTAGTGAATGGGACCGCTGAACGAATGGTTCCCACAGCGAGAGTTTGAATCACTGTCAGACGATCCCATATATCTCCAACACAGGCTTTCTTTTGATGCCAGGTTATAAATCTCAGAGATGCCAGCAAAGTGAAGAGCATATTGTATTTCAATGCTGCCTGTTTATTAGCTTTTTACTCACCTTCTGGGTTCCAGGAATGTGATAACACACAGTGTGCCAACTTCAAAGGCACAGTGAAATTTGTAACATTTATTACTATTGCAGCAAGCTCAAAGAACATAGTCATGTAGAAATGCGCCTGATTGAAGGATTTATGGAACTTGCAGTCTTGGCTTAGGAAATTAAATTAAATGGGTGGAAAGGAGAGGTTTGGTTATTGACAATTATTGCATAGACCTTTGCAAATCATGAACTGATATATTCCTGACATCAGGACCTACGTCTTTATCTCCCTAAATTCTAGGAGGAGACAGGGTTGGTTGAGGTCACGTAGCATTGCAATAAGTGACCCTGCAGGATTAACACGGCTGCTGGCCGGCCAGTTGCATCAAAGATGGACTGAGGCTTCACAGGGTATGTGTGTTTCTTGTGTGTATGTGTCTGGTTATGCTAGTGTGTGTCTGGCTATGTTACTGTGTGTCTGTGTGTCTGGTTATGTTAGTGCGTCTGAATGGGTATGCTAGTGTGTGGTTAGGTATTTTTGTGTGTATGTGTGTTGTGTGTGTGTATATGTTAATGTGTGTCTTGGTATGTTACTATGTATGTGGGTATGTCAGTGTGTGAATATGTGTCTTTGTCTGGGTATGTTAGTGTGAATGCTTCAGTATGTGTGTCTGGGTTTGTTTCAGTGTGTGAGGGTATTTTAATATGTGGACATGTGTCTGAGTATCTTAGTGAGTGAACATATTTCTTTGCGTATGTTTGTGTCTGGGTGTGTTAGTATGTGCATATGTGTTAATGAGTGTGCATGTATATGTTAGTATGAGTGTCTGGGTGTCTGTTAGTGTTGAAAGTCAAGTTGATGGAGTGATTGTCTGGGTATTAGTTTTGAGTGCCTAAGTGCATGTGTGTTAGTGTAAGTGTGTGGATATGTGTGTTAGTGCGAGTGTCTGGATGTGTGTGTGTCTGGGTGTGTTCTAATGTGCCAAGGTCAGGCTCTGGATCCGCCCCTGCATTGTACTAATTATTTGGTGGATTCCCTGTCCTGTAAGGGAAGGTAATGACTGAGCACCTGGACTAATTTTATTCCAACGTTTGTTACAGAAAACATTCTTTATGGAACATCAGTCATACCCAAGAGAAAGAAGTTCAGCTCACTAACCTCTAAAGCTATTTATTAAATTGCCAAAAAAAGAGAGCAATGAAAAAGTTCTTTCATTTTAAAATCTCTGGATAACCCCCCTACTGCTCTTACTGTAAGGTATCACTTCTATTTTGTATACAGTTATAACTGAATTGTCTGCCTTAGCTAAAGCTTGTCAATCCTGATGTGGAATTACATTGTAATAATTTACTGATATTGATTCATTGTGTATAAATGACCTGATACTTTTGTATGTCTGCCACAAACAAAAAGACAGTATGTGCAGGTAGAGGGTATCGGACATTCGAGGCTTTCAGTGTTTTCAGGAGTGACAAGAAAGTCCTGAGGCAAGAAGGGGTTAAAATAACAATACAAGCAACATATCATCCATGCCAAAATGCACTTCCACATTTTGATTAAAGCAAATCCTACTGCACTTAGAACAGGTTAATGAACATTAATAGTCAACTCTCCATATTCCATAAGTGCTTTAATGATATTTGTGCTGGCCATCTTCCTAACACACCTAAGGTCTAACCTAGGAAGTAATTAAAAAGTGGCTTATGGTTGCATTTTGAGTTTATGTCACAAAATTTAGCATTTGTCTTCGTACCGTGAATTAATAGCATGAATTTCTGGAGAATGCAGTACACAAAGCTTAGAATTAAAACTTTAAGGAATATCAAGGGTTCTAGCATAAATAACATATTTCAGCAATAATAACTTGTCAAAACGATATTGTACTCTGAAGCTCTAGGTTGGAGGTTCACAGTCTCAATAAAAATAGAAGATGTGAATTTGTGGGGTTTTTTTTTTGAGATTTTCCTCTAATTCCAAGCAAAATAAGCACCATAGAGATTAACAGTTATTTTGCAATAATAACAATGGTGGATCCCTTAAGTACTCTCTATGTAAAGAAAAGAGAAATACATATTTTTATTTAGTTTAAAAGAATGAACAATTTGCTATAAATGAAGACTCCTTTTGGACTTTTTGTTCATTGTATCTGTTTAGCTTCGTGGATAATACATGGAACCTTAAACTATACCAACCTAGATTTATAGTTCACTATGGTATATGATGATCAATAGTTGTCTTTCTAAAATGAATTTCTTGTAAAATCATGTGTACTTTATTCTTTTTTGCACATCTGTGCATTTGAAAGATGTATTGCCTTTGTTATATTGTCATGATATCTGTGGCTTCTTAATATAGCACAAGACTAAACTACACTTCTTCGAATAACCATTGTTATGCTCTCAGACAGCGCAGGGGTGACTAGGAGGTGGCTTTATCAATATTGGTATACTGCAACTCCTGTGACCCTCAGCCATACCTGCTAGTTTTTAGTAGTCTCACCTTTGCCATCATTATATATTATAAACCTAAAATTAGTGAGACTCTTCTGAAAACTCTCAGGTACATGAGGAACTACTCTGTGTAGTTCCATGACGAAGGAGTAAAAGTCTTGTTACATTTACTTGTTGAAACATTATGCATTATGTGATTTTGAATCAAATTGTTCATTCCTCTAGGAGTACAAATTGTAACTGGTCACTGATAATATTTAAAAGGGCTGTTTCCTTTCCAGTGGTTAAACTTTTATGGCATAGTAAAGCACCTTATTATGCAAGGGTTTTAAGTGTGCAATCAAAAGCTCATTTAGCATTAAGGTTTGTTGACCATGTCTCCCTGAACTAGATGAACAACTACGGTGCAGTGTTTTTAAAGCTGCCATCTAGTATATATTTTCTATAAGCGTTGTCCTTTAAAGGTCAAACCTGTTTTTACTGTTCAATGGATACCATTTTTGTCCTTAATAAAAGTGCATTTGGTCATCCAGCACATGTGAGCCCTCTAGTGGACAATCACTGGTACAAGCGATAATGTTCAGATACTCTACGTACATTTTGCCTGGTGCAATAAGGCTGATCAGCTATATGCCTTATACATTGTTTTATGCAAACCATATAAAGTAACAGGAATGTTTAATGTTGTAACATTGTTTTTAGAGGTTCATTTAGGTTATGTCGTAAGAAGTTGTATCATTTAGGGTGAGGTCTTTCTACAAATATACCGTATTGGCTCGAATATAGGCCGCACTTTCCCCCCCCACTTTAAGTCTTTAAAGTGGGGGTGCGGCCTATATTCGGGGTCTAGGGGGAGGAGGACAGTATCTCGGGGAGGGAGGACACTGGCAGCATATCTCGGGGGGGGACAGTGGCAGCATATCTCGGGGGGGAGAGACAGAGTGGCAGCATATCTCGGGGGGGGGAGACAGAGTGGCAGCATGTTTTTTTGGTGCTTTTTTAAAGAAAAAAACGTTTTCTTTAAAAAAGCACCAAACTTTTAGGGTGCGGCCTATATACGGGGGCGGCCTATATCCGAGCCAATACGGTATATATATATATATATACCGTATTTGCTCGATTATAAGACGAGGTTTTTTTCAGAGCAAATGCTCTGAAAAATACCCCTCGTCTTCTAATCGGGTCGTCTTCTAATCAGACCTCAAATAGAGGTCTGATTATGAGACTAAGATCCAGATCCCCCGCACCGTTGCAGGGGACCTGGATCCTCCTGTCTCCCCCCCCCCCCACACTTACCGGTGCTTCCTGCTGTATTGATTCGCGTAGACAACGTCCGCTGCAGCCGGAAGGAGGTGTGGCTAGCAGCGGGGGTTGTCTGCGTCCGTCTCGGATACCTTCCCCGATTTCACCGGTGCGGGGAACTCTGATATCTGACAGCCGGGGAAGGTATCCGCGACGGACGCAGACAAACCCCCGCTGCCAACTCCACCTCCTTCCGGCTGCAGCGGAAGGAGACGTCAACCCGCTGTCCCGGCAATACAGCAGGAAATTGGAAGCACCGGTAAGTGTGTGTGTGTGTGTTAAATGGGGGCATAGGGCATTTCTGGAATGCCTTATACCTCTATATGCCACTCTGGCACTTAGGGGGTTAAAAGGCATATTATGGGGCAGAGTGGCATATAGGGAGGTATAAGGCATTTCAGGAGGCAGAGTGGCGTTAAGGGGGCATTTAATAGAGCACTCTGCCTCCTGAAATGCCTTATACCTCCCTATATGCCACTCTGCCCCATAATATGCCTTTTAACCCTCTAAATGCCAGAGTGGCATATAGGGGTATAAGGCATTTCTGGAGGCAGAGTGCTCTATACAATGCCTTTTAACTCCCTTAATGCCACTCTGCCTCCTGGAATGTCTTATACCTTCCTATATGCCACTCTGCCCCATAATATGCACTTTAACCCCCTAAATGCCAGAATGGGATATAGGGGTATAAGGCATTTCTGGAGGCAGAGTGGCACATAGGGGGTCAAAAGGCATACCATGGGGCACAGTGGCATATAGAGGGTTAAAAGGCATATCATGGGCCACAGTGCCATATTGGTGTGGCAAGCCTGGGGGCAGATGTGCATAACTGGGGGACAGGTTGGAAAATACAAGGAAATAAAAACAAAAAAAAATTTTTTTTCTCAATCATAGCTTTTATTTAAAAAAAATAGTTTATATGAATTAACATTTACTGGTAAAAACTTTTTTCCTTTAGGGTCGTCTTATATTCAGGCTTTTTCTTTTTTTCCTAAGTTAATATTCAGATTTTGGGGGGTCGTCTTATAATCAGGGTCGTCTTATAATCGAGCAAATACGGTATATATGTAAAGTGCCAGTGGGCACAGTGTTGATAATTTCATATTTACATATATAACGTTATACAAGCAAGGTACATGGTTTTGCTATGAAAACAAGTCCAACTTCTTCAAGGTTAAATACAAGAAATGATGTTCTAAAAAATGAATTGAAGTGTTTTGCATTGAAGGTACATTCCAGTCTCCATATGCACTTTAATGGGTATGGAAGCAGTTACATGTGTTTTTGTTCCTTCTTGTGTGTGTTTGTTTTTTTTCAGTCAAATCAACAAATAAATTTAGCATAATGCACTGCCCCTTAGCTGTAGTCCCTTACAGAAAAAATATCCGGCCAAATACTTCTCCTGCTTAGAACCATGTAGATTCAAGGTACTTACCTCTGCAGCATGCAAAGGGGTAAGATCAGCTAGCATGCACATATATTTACACACCAGCCCAATCAGACCTATCCTCCTGGAAATTTGCTATGCTTAGTTAATTTTTAGTGTGCCATTTGCATTGCAGATTATATATGCCTAATATGTTTTCTTTTCTCATTTTTCTCTAATCATCTTCCTCTGCATTTCTGTTTTATGATGTGATGGCTAACTCTGAAATGTCTTTTAATGTGTTCATTTCAATCCAACGATCCTTGAATGTCCTTTCAGTAGACTAGGCAGAACTTGCATTTACAAAAGAGGTTACAAATTCAGCGCCTGGATATGTAAAATCACAGTTTCTCAAGGAAAAAATATATTCCAGTGATTTAAAGCAAATTTGGTCATGGTACTGTTTGTAGTACAGCACTACCATGAAAATCTCTTTCTCTGCCTTTACTTAATCTCTGTTTATCCATGCCCATAGCATATAAATTAAAGAGAAATGTAATTCTTTAAATGCTTCTTGGGTTCTTTACTGATAATTTTTTATCATTGTTGTTGTTATATTGGATATGGCAATATGTGATTAGAATGTTGTAATTGTAATATTAACTCCCATCTTAGATTTTGAGTCTTGGCTTACTGTGAGTTATGTGAGTTAGGACAGGAAAATGATCCCTTGTTTTAAAAATAAAACCCTTAACTTTTTAATTGTCAACTGCTTCCTTAAAATTGTGGACTGATATTTGGCTAAATACCTAAAATACTGTAAGTTTTAAGTGATTACATCATATATGATGTATGATATATGTCTACTTCTGAGGTTAGCGAGTGCAGACAAGGCACATTTTTCATAAGAATAACAGTCAGTGTGAAAATTTTGTGGATGAGTGTAAAGACATAAGATAAAGCCTAAACAACATAAAAATAGGAGGGATTTGTGAGCCAAAAACAACTGGAAAATCTCTTAGGTAACAGTGGCAGCCATTAGGTATAAGAACAGTTTCACTGGCAGGCAGCATTTGATAGGTGTATCAATTCTCTTAGCCTTTGTAACAACAGGCACTTGTATTGTCTCTGAACTCCTAACATTGCCTTGTCTGTCTCTGACCTCGTGGTGAAAAAGGCTTTGTCTTCTGTTACACTGACCGGGTTACTACAGCTCCCAGTCTGACAGAAGATCTCAGCAATGCACGGAGTTCACATTGTAACATATACTCGAGTCACAATAAAGCGAAAGCATTTGGATATTTAACACTTGCTCTAAGAATATCATTTAATTGGGGTATTGAATATCGTATGGCCACATACAGTTTAATAAGGGTGATATAAAACATTTAGACATGCATAATTAACAGAGTGCAGCGGAGTCCACATGCTTGCTGTAATAGAGTGACATATATATATATATACACACACATATATATATATATATATATATATATATATATACACACACATATATAATATATTTAAATCTCTTATCACATTTGGAAACCAAAGCTATGACATAAATTGTACTCACCATCTTAACAGCTTTCAAAAACGTGTTAAGCAAAACTACTTGCTTTTTGTGTATGCTATTTATGAGATGTTTGTTTTAAAAGTAAGAGAGTATTTTACTTCCATAAAGCTCAATGGTAGTTGGGGCTAAACCTGCATAACTAACTTTCTCCCCTGCTTTGCCCTTTTTAATAGCAGGAATAACTTTTCATGAAGGAATAATCATGCACATCTGATGGCAAGTAGTCACTACATTCACAAGTATATACATAAGTTAATAAAATGATTACTCCATAGCACATTTAGCATATTATATATCATTTTTTCAGTGAAATTGGACTATACACATATGTATGTATTCATTGTCTCCTTCCATTTCCTGTTTAGGTTAAAGCAAATTTGGTTTTCATTTTATTCTGTTTAATTTATTTTAAAAAACACTATAATGTCCCCATATGGAATCAATGAATTGTTATTTTGGTCATAGTCCAAATACCATGAAAACCGAAAAGAGTCCCATCCTCATATAGTCGACAAATGGAAAATATTACATTATTATTTTTTCCCTGAGTTCAGCTTTGTATTGCCCATAATTAGCCTTGGGCAGAGTGTGACATCATGTTCTGCTGTTAGCATGTATGTCTAAACGCAAGGGCAACTAGAGAAACTGGACACCAAGTGGATTGGTCTGACTCCTGAAATGTGTTGTGTTTTCTGATTGGGATTGAGTGACGGAAACCCAATCCCCTTCCCCGCTGCGTGTCACATACTGCATTTAACCTGCCAGAGAAGAGTCTTTTTTTCTCCTTCAAAAGGTGCCAAGCTCGTAAGAAGAGCTCTTGATGGCACAGAAGACCCACAGGAACGAGTCTCTGTTTTTTACAAAGTATTTCTAACGTAACATTTCATATTTTGCACTGTATGCAATAGCAAGGAGTTTATTACACATAAGGCTAGGGAGCAATTTCTATTGAGTAGTACATCTTTTTTTAATTATTTTTATTTTATTTTTTATAGTTATTTTACTATTTATGAATAAACGTTTTGTTTCATATAGAGATCACATACACTTAGTCTTTAATATCCAAACGTCTTGCTCAATAGCGCTCGACAGGTCATCGTGTTATGCGGTAAGATACTGAACAATATGTCTGCAGTGCGCTTATTTATATTAAATCCAAACAGAACATTTAATATGTGTCCCTTGACACATAACTGTCCAATGTCTTTGAAATGCTGTGCTAAAGAGATAAGCCCTCTGTTAACGCACCTAACAATATAAAGGGTTATGAAGGCTCCAGCCAATCTCTGATACTAAACATCATTAATATGACATCTCGCATTGTGTTTCATATGTAACCTTTAAGTGATTCAGTAAAGTAAAGTATTTTTCCACCAAGAACACTAAAATGTAAACTAATGTTGGAGCGCATTTGTATATACCCTGCAGAATAACACTTAATTATATTTCTAATTCTGCATCTATAGCATTAATGATCCAAATAATTAGTATAGTTGTTGTTGTAGTTCTTGCTTCCATAGTTCACTGCTTTTTCTAGTTTGCTGTTTTATGAGAGTTTATATGGCAGAAATGATGGCTGCTTTATGAAGGGTGACAAGCTCTTTGCGTCCTGTTTTTGGATGTACACCCACGTACCCCCCAGCCTTTTAAGTAACCACAGATGGACACTTTATGTTGTAGAAGCATGTTTAGAAGTGTGTGTTATGGAGTTATTATGCAAATACTGTGACTGTCTGTTTATGGTAATATTGCATTGCCTTGTACTTCCTGTTTTCTGTTCCAACCTCTGACCTGGATGCAGTTATGCAGTTCAACATGATTCCTCAAACCAACAGCTTACTGTGTCTTGATTTCTTTACATGAAACATGGTGTCAGAAGTGGCTAGATTCAGAACTGAGCCTCTTGTTTGGAGCACAGGTTTGTGAATTATAACCTAAGACTGTGCTTTGTGGATTTTCTGACATTTAAGAGCTCAGAGGCTTAAACATGGCAGCCATGAATTGCATACCTCCCCCTGAGGGCATGAGAATCAGTGGGGATTGGAGCAGCAATTGGGATACTTTCAGAGCTGAATTTGAAGATTATTCCCTGGCTACAGGGTTGAATGAGAAATCTGCAGCAGTGCAAGCAGCAACTCTGAGGAGAATCATGGGCAGTGAATGTAGGCATGTGTATAAGCACAATCTGAACCTCACAGTAGGGCAGCAAGAGAATGTTACAGCAATTTTAGATGCACTGGAAGTTTATTTCAAAACCTGTAACTATTCAAAGTGACGCAAGCAAAAGTGGACTTGGGTGTTGCCTATTGCAAGCTGACCAGCCTATCGCTTTTGCTTCAAGGGCACTGACCCTTACTGAGCAAAACTACGCACAGATCGAAAAGGAATGTCTGAGTATTGTGTTTGCCTGCCAGCGCTTTCATCACTACCTCTATGGTCGTGACAAGATCACAGCAGAAACTGACCATAAGCCTCTGATATCAATCTTTAAGAAACCACTTTTGTGTGCACCCAAGCGCTTACAGAGCATGTTGCTCACATTACAAAACTATTGCCTAAATGTTGTCTATAAACCTGGACCTGAAATGTACATTAGTGACACTCTTAGCAGAGCTACAGCAGCGGGTGGTACACCTGAGTGTGCACAACACACAGTTTGCAATGTTCAGTTGCACCTGGATGACCTGTCGCAGATTAATCATTCAGACTATTTAAATGTCACAGACCAACGATTGCTTCAGATAAGACAGCACACAGAAATCGACGAGAGCTTGCAAGCACTTAAGTCTGTTGTTCTTTATGGTTGGCCAGATTCGAAAGCAGAGGTGCCATTAATTGTGAGAGAATACTGGACTTTCCGAGATGAAATCGGCATTCAGGATGGCGTACTGTACAAAGGGTCAAGGGTCATCATTCCAAGATCATTAAGATCGGAGATGCTGACACGTATACATGCCAGTCACATTGGTGGAGAAGCATGCTATAGGCAGGCACGAGATACCTTATACTGGCCCAACATGCAGAATGAGATTAGAGACTTTGTTAGTCGTTGTTCAGCATGCAATGAATATGCACAGGCACAACAGAAAGAACCCATGATGTCGCATGTGCTGCCCACCCGGCCTTGGCAAATTGTAAGCATGGATTTATTGAATTATGCAGGGCAAGATCTTCTAGTAATTGTTGATCACTATTCTGACTTTTGGGAGATTGAGCTCCTTCCCGATCTGTCTGCTGAAACTACGATCAAGCGTTGTAAAGCACAGTTTGCACGTCATGGACAGCCGGACAGGGTAATCTCGGATAATGGACCTCAATTTGCATGTGAGCAATTTAGACGGTTCTCTACAGATTGGGGGTTTGAGCATCTTACCTCTTCCCCACGGCACCCGCAAGCTAACGGCAAAGCGGAATCAGCTGTAAATATAGTAAAGAATCTTTGCAAGAAGGCCAAGTATGATGGAAATGACCCATGGAAAGCCATTCTACATTGGAGGAACACCCCAACCGAAGGCATGGACAGTAGTCCTGCACAGCGCTTGATGTCGAGGAGACTGAAGACTTCACTGCCAGTGGCCAACAAATTACTTGAACCTTGTGTGGTAACAGGTGTACTGGAGAAACTGCGACAGAGGAAACAGCTCTCCAAACTGACATATGATGTCTCTGCCAAAGACTTACCTGAATTAAGTGTTGGAGAGCCAATCCGTATGAAGCCACTCCCTGGTGATAGGACTGGTCGCTGGAGACTGGGTACCTGTGTTCAGAGGGTTGCTCCTCGCTCATATCTTGTGGATGTGGAAGGCAGTCTCTACCGCCGCAATCGAATTGACCTGCGAGTGGCTGAACAACTCACCGAACAAACCTATGAACATCCTGCACGGGACCCTACCGAGGCGCTCAATGCCCCTAGTCCTACTGGACCACGTAAGCAAGGCAGAGACAATACTGCTGTCATATCAGAAGGATACGAGGATGACATAATGCAGCCGCATGTACCAGTATGTTCTTCTGTGCCAAACACACCAGCCAGGAACAATGGCA
This sequence comes from Sceloporus occidentalis, assembly GCA_023333645.1. Lineage (NCBI taxonomy): Eukaryota > Metazoa > Chordata > Lepidosauria > Squamata > Phrynosomatidae > Sceloporus > Sceloporus occidentalis. Next base: position 5,504,548 of record JALMGF010000031.1, read on the forward strand.
GCCCCTTATCAATGCCTTTTGGAGCTGAACAGCTTCCCCCAGGCAAAATCCCTGTGGCCCTGCGTAGTGGTCGAGTTTCAAGACCACCAGATAGACTCAATCTGTAGTGTATCTACCTGTAACACAGTATGTTATGTTTTAGACTGTTCAGGATCTGTTTTTGGTTAATTGCTTGCAAATTCTGTATTGAATGCAAAAAAGGGGAGATGTTATGGAGTTATTATGCAAATACTGTGACTGTCTGTTTATGGTAATATTGCATTGCCTTGTACTTCCTGTTTTCTGTTCCAACCTCTGACCTGGATGCAGTTATGCAGTTCAACATGATTCCTCAAACCAACAGCTTACTGTGTCTTGATTTCTTTACATGAAACAGTGTGGACAAGGCAAGGCATGGCTATGTCATCTACTCATAGCTATAAACGTAACTAATGTATTTAGAAGAAGAATGTGTTTTATATGATTTAACTTACATACATTTGTTGCTGATTATTGTTAATACTTAGGGCTGTAGAACACTGTAAAACACTGATACCCAACAAACATTCAAAGCTCCTAGAAAAAGGGGGGTATCATGGTGGAAAGAAAGATTTTAGTCCCAAAGAGGTACTTTTCCTCCTAAAGATGGCCGCTCTCTCGGTTTCTATTTCTGAGAGGGCTGGGAACTTTAAGAAAGATTTCTCTGTCCCCTAAGAAAGCTAAGTTTGGCAGGGGTGCAACATATAATGCATGCCTTAAATAGCGTCGCCTGTGGCTTTCTGAAGAATAAAAGGGAAATGTTAAAACACTGAAACCATACTGTGAAATTGTTTGTAACTATGAGATCATTGAGGACAGAATGATCTTTTAACAGACTTTGCATGGCAATCACAGGCTGAGGGGGGAAAATTGGGCATAATGGCTAGATCAATAGAATTACTGAAAGGAACTGAAATCAATGAAACAGTGTGAATACATCACCATAATAATAATGTTCTGACACCACATTTTTTTCTTCTCACCCACCGCCTTGTCCCAGTGCTAAGATGCTATTTGGATATAATAAATATTTCACAAAAGAAACTATGGTGATGAAGTTAAATATTAAGCATGTCTTACATACCTCGTACCTAATGCTTTGGTGTAATGTTACAATATGTTACCTTTATAATGTGTATAATTATGTGTTAAAATGATTAACCCATTCAAATTATATAGGATCGCTTTATTCATACATTTTAACCTCTGTGACTTGAAACAGATTTTTTTAAACTTGGCTTTTTGATGTAATTAAATGTCCCATCGAGTTCTAAAACAAGCTATGAACAGCAAGTCCCAAAGAGGAAGTTATATGTGCACCCTAAGATATTGTGAGGGGGTTAAAGTTCCAAACACAAGAGACATGAAGGGGTGGAAAATGTCTTCTTTTCCTATAGATATGGTAGCCTCCTCCTGTATGAAACCACTAGGTGATCCCAATAGCGTCTCTGAATCAATAATGCATTGTGATACCTTTGTCTGACAGTAACGGGCAATAATATAACAAATGTCGTGATCCAGATTTGAGCAGGGTGACCCTCGTCTGGTTATCCATTGCACATTGCTGCATCTTAATCATAATAAATAGATATACATTGCCTGAGTATCCTAAACAGAAAAGTAGGGTTAAAGACACGTAAAACAAACACGAAACAATGCTCTGGTCCAGTAGAGTGAAATAGCCCCGGTCTTGAAAGGGTTAAATGTAAATGTTACTGTAAATATATACAATCATTATATTTAGTAAAACAGCATCGAGCAGTGAGACTGTTAATAACATGCCTTGATAATGAATTGACTGTGAACTGAGACTGAGATTCCCCCCTCTTATTGTTCATTTTGGGCTTCTGCCAACCTACTGTCCGGCACAGGTGTAGATAATAAACACACATCCTTCCTCCGAAACTGGAACCATGTGCCTGTTGGCTGCTTATATAAAGTACTTTTTTACTCCCAAAATAATGAGGCAATAAGAGTCATAATAATTATAAAACTCTGATGTACCTAGGATGCGTTTAACTCTTTTAAAGGGGCATAAACGAATGAGTATGTGTTCTTTGACTACAAAGTCAAAAGAACCGTTCAGATTCAATGTTTTTCAATTTATCAGTCTCATAAGAAACCATAGGGGGATAATCCTGTTGAAAGACCTGATATTTATAAAGGCATTTTGTGTTAGGTCAGACAGGTTTTCTCAGCTCCAAGGATCAAGTAAGGTTTACAGTTTCATTCCTTTATCCATAACGCAGCTAAAACGAAAAGGTCAAAAATCTGTGAACAAACCTCATGTGTTTTAATATATCGACGGGAGGTGAAAATACAGGCCACAAAGAATGGTTGTTTTTATAGCATAAGATATAAAAAGTTTAAATCATATGTAATGCATGCAATATGTGTGTGACAAGTCTTGTAAAGGTCCGTGGTGTATATATAGGAGATATAAAGAACATATCTGGGAACTTCCCAAGGTTGGCCCCTTGAGTTCTTTCCTCTTGCTCTTTGTGGAAGGCGGAAAGTGACAGATCCTAGAGAGGCTGGGTGAATTAAACATAGGGGCAAGACTAGGCTTGATATTTAGAGAATCGAGGTTAATATGGCAGAGTCAACCATCACTACCCTCACCCCAAGATCAGAGTTTACCTTGGAAGCCTGATCAAGGGAATATTTGTGTTTCTCTCAGCCTCCAAGCCAGACCCTGACTGTTCCCAGTTTAGTCAGGAGCCTATTAGAGAGTCATCCCCTGATTTTCAGTTAAAATGAGTATCTTTTTTATAAGGACAAGTGGACATTTCTCCAGCATCAATGCAAATTTCCTAACTAGTTGTTTTGTGGAAGTAGTATATCTTTTTCACATGTATAAAGTTGCATGAAGTTTATGATATCATTTTCATATTATTTGTACATATCACACTACACACGCAGTCTCTACACTATGAGTAATTGAGTAGGAACATGCATATCTTTTCTTTTGTCAAGAAAACACAACTGTGGAAAGAATTTTGAAGGAGAAACAGTATAACTGAGAACATTATTGACATTAATGCATTGCAGATTCTCGGCTTAAAGTTCAATTAAAGAGAAAAAGACAGGTAAAACTGCTAACTTTGTGAGTGGCCTTTTCTTGCATGACACAGTCTAATTAACAGCCATATTAACCTTTTTCATAGTGCCAGATGCCTGTAAAACAACCGCACCACTTAGCCAGGTAATTTTTTAGGGTGAAACATTCAGTCATGTCAAAGCATCATAACCATTTCTTGCCTTTTAATAAATATATGGCAAAAGTACAGACATTGCCTTCGAAATTGATACATCACTTACTTTTTCAGGGTCTGGATAATATATATTACTGTTACTGATAAAGTTTAGAAATGTTTGAATATTCCAGTTAACATTCCTGGGATCTACCTCGATGACCCCTTTCCCCAATCCAAAAGTGTGGAGGTGAGGGCTTCATTTGACAACACTTAAAAGCCCACAAGGAGATAAGTTAAATACTTCCCTCCCCCCACACACAGCTTTAGCTGCCAAGGGGGTGTTTGGATAGACCTTATTCCCTGTACCTGGGGACTTTAGAAGTAGGGAGGAGGGTAATTAGATTATTTATATTACAAACAGTACCCCCTACAACCCTAATGACAGGAGGAGAGAGATGGTATAGGCTCTGTGCCTCTCCAAAGGGTTTTCTCCCTTAAGAGGGGGCCAGGAAGACATAGGTGCCTCCAAAGTTCACTTTTAATCCCCCATATCACCAAATTACCAGACACAGTATAGGGAGAGGCACAGGATGAGATCCATGCCTTCACATAGGGTATATTTTTACACACTAACCTCCACATTCCCCTGAGTAGGAGCGATGCTCCTCTTATTTTGTTTTTTTTTATTAATATTTTTTTTCATAATTGAATGATATTTTGTGGGATATTTTGTGTGTTTTCACTACATTTTGCAAGTTTCAAATGAGGACATGCAATGGCACCACTTTCCAATGCTCTCACCAGGAACTAAACATTTTAAGTGACCAGTACTTGCAAGAACTTGCAAACAATATTAGAATATATGGTTTTCCAAGTGTTAGCATGCAACCTCGGTGTCAGGTCCCTGCCGCGGTACTCACCTTGGTCCCACGCCGCGTCCTCCTTCTGACCCACACCGCCGATATGGCGACGCACGAAGAGGGGTCCGACGTGGCAGAACTGCTCACTCCCCGCCGTTGATGATGCCGCGGTCTTCTTCCCGGCCTGGTGATCTTCAGGATGGCCGGAACACAACTGCAGGGCCGTCCCAACAGAAACGGAGAACACGTTCCGTCTCTCGCACGCCCTCTAGTGGCGCGCACGCATCCAACTCCTTTTCTTAAAGGCACAGTCACAATATTCCCAGGTGTATAGAATCAGGTTAATCTGGACATCAGAGGGAGTATCCCTTCCTCCTTCCTATAAATCTGTGCCGTTTAGTTCATTCATTGCTCAGATATACTGTGCTCTCTACGTATATACGTCAGTGCTCCCTTATCATTGTTTCATTGGATATTGACCCTTCGCTTACCTTATCGTATCTGAACCTTCGCTGCCTGGACTGACCTCTGCTTATCCTGACTTCGTTTACGTCTCATCCCTATCGGTACCTCGCTTTTGATTCATCCACGTCTCCAGCCTTGCATATTGGGCTCCGACTACTAAACCCGACACTCGGTCAAGTCTGGTCAGTTAAGTTAACCCTCAACTTGATTGACCACTTCCTTTTTTTTTTAATGAATAGACCAAAATAAATGCCCAAGGATGGCAGTTAATCATCCAATGACACATAATCATTTAATGATTAAAACTCTGAAAGATATAGGAGTCTGTCATTTTAACTCATGTCTTTAAATTGTACAAACTCCGGCAGCTGGCCATTCCATGAGTTACTACCGTATGTTTCCACTCAACTTGATACCCTCTTTCTTTATGCAAGGCTCTAATAACATAAAGAGAACTTTCATCCTAAAAGATCTAGAAAGAAATACCTGTCTCTATTGTTTAGAGTGGACATTGGACCGTTTCACAGAAGTAAAGAACACCACTGGTTTCTGGCAGCAGTGAAATGGAGTTTGGTTAGACGTCTAAGCCTAGTTTACCACGGCGGGCAACTTGAGAACTCAAAGCTAGATGCAGAGCAGATGCTTCTTCCATGAATTGAGACACATACATGCACATTGATATATATTTCTGTGGGAAGGACTAAATGGATGCCTATTCTTTCAAAATAAAAAGTGAACTACAGTCTTTTTGTAAATAACTAATTTGCAAACAAGTAATGTGTTTTACACACGTAATACTTTTATGACATTTGAGTGATTATAAAGGAACAATTTATAGGCAAGTTGCTTCATTTTGGAAATGGCATCTTGGTTTCCATTATAAAGATCCAGTAATGATTTTCAAGTAACCCTTCATAGCCAGGTCACAAACACAGTGTTAACTTCATTACTAACCTTTGGACATTGAGGGCATTTCGTAGAACAGCTGCTATGGTAAGGCACATATTGTAGAAAAAGTTAAATTGCAGGATAGGAATTTAGCATCTGCAGAATTTATGCTTAAAAGAAGTCTGGAAAGTAAATCATGCCATGAATTAACCTGTCGATTATATAATTGTCTATTCTGCTACCCATGATTTGGTCTTTTTACAGTTTCACATCAGTGCCAACATCAGAAATTAGCATCATGAATGTACACAATGAAACAGTTTACATCACATGTCTGTTCTGCTGAATAAATGGCCATATTCCTGTGCTTAATGTATTTATGATTTTTTATGGCTTGTCTGCAACTATCATATCAATGTAACTAATCAATCTATAATCCAGCCTAATAGTACATGATAACCTAGTATGTATATATCATCCATAATTTACAGAGACATGTCTGGTCTGCTAATGGTTACAATAAATCAGCTAGATCCACAATAATTCACCTGGAGCCATAATAATCATACAGGTCTGCCTGAGCCAGTATCTGTAATTTACTAGCAATTGCTTGGGCAGACAAGAATCACAGGAAAGGTCTCACAGCAGCCTGGATCCTCTGAGATATTTACAAGGGCTGAGGGCCAAGGGTTATATTAAATCACCTCTGGGTGCCTGACTTTTTCTATCAGACCTAGGTTTGGGTGTACACTGTATTTAAAACGTGCAATTTTCTAAAAACAGGGTGTATTAAAAATGTATTGTCCATGTAAAGACAATTCATATTACCCAAGCAGAGTCTTTTTAATATTCATCATGTTTAGTAGCAGTTATGAGTGTTAAACATGGGAATATTAGACTGTAGTTACCTTGTACCAAGATAGAGGCAGACTGGTTCTAGAAATCTGACGACAATGCAGACTGGCAAAGGCAGCATCCATGTTGGAAAGGATGATGTTTTGTAGTACGTCCAGCTTACAGAGGCAGTTTGTAGGGGGTAATAGTTTAAAGACACAGTGAGCCAGATTCAGCAGGCCAAACTGGACTGTCACTTTGGCTCAAGTCTCTGTTAGGTAGCAGTGTGTCCGTACAAGGACAACAGTGTCCATGGCAAAAAAAAAATTTCTTAACAAACACTATTTTCTTCCTTTTGAAGGGACAATGTAATAATAATGGAATGCTGGATATTGCCAGGAACCTGATAAATGAATTTACAGTGCAGCAGAGGATTAGTATATAGATTAATTCAGGTGGAAAGTGGTAAAGCTAGAACTTTTAGTAAAAACCTTCTGCTGCCTGCTACCTAGTAAACTCCACCTTTACCACTTTGCACTAGTATAGCTATTTCAATATAACCCGGTTTCTATGTGTAAGGGGAGTTGTGATGGCAAACACATAAGGTGTTTTTTCATTAAGGTATATTGAAATATCAAAGTTAACTATTATTTCCGTAAAGGATATGATTATCAAATATACTGGTTTAAGGAACTTTGGCTCAGCTCTAACTGGTTAACATAAAACCACACTACATTGCATCAGATATATGATTAATAGAATGTTAATTGAACTAATGTGTCTTAGGATGTTCTTGAGTGCAGAAATTGAACAGCGTGCATACCCTGACCGCAGAGTTTAAGGGTCATTTCTATTTGTAACCCTAAGTCAATTACTACTGCATTAGAGCCTTTTACCTTACGTGTTACAAGCAGATGACTTTGAGTTTTACTTCCTTATAAAATGATTAAGGACCTTGAGACATTATTGGCAACTAAAGCTTTGTAAAATGCTGACAAATAATTTTGGCTCAGCCATTAAAAATAGTGACCCCTTTTAACTGTCCAAGGGTCAAGAAAAAAAAGAAGAAAGTAACTTTTTACAAGGATACAGCCAATAAGCAGTAAGTGCATAAAATGGGATCATCAGAAAAAATAAAGCATGTATTAGAAGATGGTCTGACACAATGTATTGCTGTCTACCTCAATCCATATGGTATTTGTATTTTGTCATTTTCTAATTATTCTTGTGCAGGGAGTATTCATCAATATAGATGCGTTTCCCTGTAATGCTCTGTTATATGAAGGTTATAATTCTACTGAAATCTCCTATGATTTTAACGGTTATTTGTAATCTACGCTATTCTTTTTGCAAGGCACACACTGCCTATACATATTTTGTATATTTTGGTCCCATGTCATTGCTATTGATCCAACTAATACCAGTAGCTGTGCCTTGATACAGATTTTTGTAATATTTTGGGAAAAACAACTTGTAGTGTATTTATATAGACTAATCAACTTTCAAGATTTTGCAGACGACAACAGAGACATTAGCCAAACGAAAGTTAAATATTTTGGACTGCATACTTACAAGTGCATACTTGTGCATAGCGATGTTGTAATATAAATGCAGTATGAAAAAAAAAACCCCAAATGAAACATGTTTTATTTTGTTCTTTCTAGATACGTGTTGATGGTCCCATTGGGGAAGCTTTGCAGTATGAAACCATACAGGTGGTGGACTCTGGCCCTATTCTTCGAGACATGGCCTTTACAAAGAATGAAGAGCAACTTTTTGTCATGTCAGAAAAGCAGGTTAGTTCATATTTAGTATTATTTGGTGCTTATATTTAGGAATGCATTATTGAAGCATGCCTAACAGCTATTCTCTCCAAGAAGCCCACATCTGATTTTTAGTTAGCCAAGAGACCAATGTCTTCAATGGTGCATCTCTCTGACCAACAGCCTTCTACTTTTTTCAGTCCTCATTAGAATGTATTAGTCATTTAGTGGCTTAGACCTTTCTCAACCGCCTTCAGTTATTGCTACCTTGGGCCATGAACACTGTTCTATCATGCTGGACAACCAGATAAATGTGGATTTCCTCTTCCATGCTGTGTTTTGAGCCGCACAATGCACAATGTCACTTTACTGTAATACTAGTATGAACTAGACTCTAAACATTGATAGGGAAAGAATAGTATTAATGTATTGGTGTGCCTTTCCACTTCCAACTTCTAAACACATGTTCATTCTGGATGTTGCATATAAAGTGAAGGAAATACTTGTGTTCAGCATGATCTCGCTGAGAGCTACATGATTGCCAATGAGCAATTACTGCGTGTTGACCTCTAGGTCAAGTTTGATGTTTTCTTTATTTTGCTTTTGTAGTCATTTTGTCCTTTGCCAGATGCCTGTGGCGGAACAAAACATAACACCATTTGCTAAGGAGAGGATGGAGCTGGCACAGCTCCAGTCTTGCCTTCTGTAACAGGATGTAAGCACGGGTTGTATGCCCATCATATGCTTGGATCTCCTACTAACTATGACAGTTAATCTCTCTGCACCAGTACTGAACAGAATACAGTCATGAAGGATATGGGGTCCTGGATATTAGAGATAGACATTAGGACTATGTATGTGTGTATAACGCAAGTGTGTATGCTAAACAGAGCTTTTTTTTCTCTCATTCTAATGTCTGTTTCCCACATGAAAATATATCTGGAAACAATGTATGGTTACTACATAGCGGTGGGTAAAACATTTGAAATGTCATGACTGGTAAAAGGTTTAGGGAGTAGAAAATTGTAACAATCGCTTGTCTAGATAAGATTGTTAATATTTGCAGGGTCTTAAACTAGCGCATTACACTTTATTACACTTTATATATATAGAGCACCAGCAAATTCCATAGTGCCAAGAATTTGACGCGAATAAATGCTACTGTGCAGAAAAAAGTGAAAATCTTTGCCATCACAAAAGTCAGATTATTATAAACGTTATTTAATTTGTGCTGTAATTTTAAAGTGTTGCATATTTCAATTATTAGAAAAAAAAACCTTGAAACAGCATGTAACAGGTGAGCAAATATAATTGGGAGACAATATATGAATAAACACCAGGTAGTCTGATTAATATCTTTAACAACTTGAGAAGTAATAAGCATTCAGATTAAGAAGATTGCATGTGTTCTTGGGGTTTAATAAAAACGAATATGCACACACAGGCTTATTTCATAGGATTCAGTTCCCACATATGGGGGAAATTGCTTTGTTCAACCCTGAAACAAATCACAGATAAATGAAAAGATATAAGCCACCCTTTTGTAGAACTAGTCTAGCGCATTAAAGTCCGTCAGAAAGATTCCTTACTAGAGATTCTGTCCGTTGTCCTAAAAAGAAAATCTTCCATTGGCAGAAATCAGAAAAAAAAAAGAAAAAAATTATAAAAACATAAATTTTGAAGCAGCAGGAATGTTATATGCTGAACATCATACACGTAATAGCAATTCTGTTTCTCATCTTTTTAATGTGGAAATGAACTACCATGACCTCTTTTTTAACAAAATAGTTTTCTAATATTTTTCCTAAGAAAAAAATTCTTTTGTTTGCTGTTGCAAATTGGTGTTACTAATGGAACGACTCCTATGACATACTTCCCAGGAGTCTTTCTTTAGGAAGTAACAGTCCCTCTTTGGAATCCGAATCCCTCTATCCCCCTCTTTTCTGATATCCCTGTTATCCAGGACAATAACATGTATAGAATAAGCAGAAATGTGTTTATAAAATAAAACATGCTAATATGAAATAAAGTTCCTCTCCTAAATTCCATACTAATTGTTAGGTGACAAAGTCACATAAAATGTCTTGTTAAAACTCTTCCTATTAGATACACATCTAACCCTCTAAAACTTGTCATCTTGTCCCAATTTTGGAAAATATGCTATAAATGATACTTTAATAACACATTTCTTGTAAGATTCCACACATTTGTTATAAGTTGCAGCTTCAGGTATATATATATATATATATATATACACTGATCAGACTTAATATGATGACCACCTGCCTAACATTGCGTAGGCCCCTCTTTTGCTGCCAAAACAGCTGTCAAGGCATGGGCTCCACTAGACCTCTGAAGGTGTGCTGCACCAGCAGATCCTTTAAGTCCTAAAAGTTGTGAGGTTGGGCCTCCATTGAGTGTTCTGACACCTTTCTATCATTGCCTTGGCCGCCCATGACCCTGTCGCCACTTTTCATTCCTTGGACCACTTTTGATAGGTACTGACCACTGCAGACCGGGAACAGCCCAAAAGAGCTGCAGTTTTGGAGATGCTCTGACCCAGTCGTCTATCACAGTTTGGCCCCTGTCAAAGTCGGTCAGATCCTCATGCTTGCCCATGGTAACAAGATTATCAGTGTACTTCAGCTACCTATTGAAACTAAATAGTTCCAAAACAATTGCAAATAAAAAAGTGCTAGATATAGGTATTTTTAATACATTTAGTTTTAATAAAAACTATGGATATCTCTTTAAGATATTAGCTATGAGTTGGTTTTTTTCCCAGGAAGAAATGGCAGTAGGATTCATGGTGCTTTCAAGTAAACTTCTTTTAGCAGGTACTTAAGTGCAATTTAATAGCTGTTCGATCCACTGGCTTCCTTCATAGAACTTATTACAGGACATTTTTATCACTGAGACATATATATTAGCAGAAAGATCAGCATACATAATTATTGGTAATAGCCAGAATAGGATCTCTGTAAAATAACGAGTTCACATTATGCTTTTTGTTTCTTTATGATTGAGCACCATACCAGCAAAAAACGAATTCCTGGCTGCAGAGCGAAAATAGTCATTTTTAGTCTATTGCTATGTTTTGGGTTCATGTCACAGATAAGTGTCCAAGATAAGCGCTTCAACAGACAGAATTCTAGAAGTAATCAGCTTTGACATTGTTTGTTCTGCCCTTAGGATTAGTTCATGTTTTGTATCATCTAATAAAAAATATAATAAAAATGTTGGGGAACTCTACCTCAGGGAAAAAAATATATAGTATAAAAATTTCAACATGGTTTATCTTTAATATCAGCCCTTAATTCTTAATCTAAAAATATCCTATTAAGTTTGAATTTTTTTCTTAACATTGCATGAAAATTTCCCCCAGTGGGGAAGACGCAGAAAACAGCTGTCATTCAGAGATTACTTTTTGTGATGGCGTTTTATGTTTATATTTTTGCAGGTTATGAGAAATGTACTTGTGTTAAAAAGCACTCAAGAGTTCAATATAATTGTCAGGGAGAAATAGACCTTTATTTATCTGAGTGGTTTGCAACAAAAATACACATTGTCGTGCAATCAAATACACTTTTATTATCCTATAGTAGCAGTTATGCAAACAAATTAATATATATTTACACATTGGTCTAATGGCTTTTTTTGCCACAAGATATGTATGTGTAAAGGCTCATGCTTACACATGATGCAAGCTATAATATATATAATATAATGCAGTATATTGGGGTCATGACAATTATTTTAGAAAAATAAAAATATCCAAACATTCTTTTTAAAATTATGAAACAATTATATTATTTAAAAGAAGTCTTTGATTTTGTATTTATTTTTTTAAGATAAATAATAAATAATATGAAATTATATATTTATATATTATAAATACATTTATTTTGGGCACTTATATGTTAACAAGTGAAAGTTTTGTTAAGAAGGTCAACACTAATGGGACAGAGAAAAACAGGATTAAAAAGAGTTGGGGTTTTTTTTTTTAAATAAATAACATTATTTATTTCTTTGGGAGATGAGAATGGTTTTGGACAATAATGGAAGCATGAAAGCTTTGAACGCTCCCCTTTAAAAGTTGAAAACATTTTTGAATAAAATAAAACATGCTGCTTTGTAACTTGTAAATGATACAGATGTTCACCTCCTTCCACCCTTAACCCCTTCAATCCCCTATAGACGTACCGGGAAGTCCAAAAAACGCCCACTAAGAAACCCCTATGGACGTACCGGTACGCCTAGCCCTTCGTGCAGCATCAGGGACACATCGTCGTTTGACAGCCTGGACTCCCCCCTGGCAGCAGAAGCCAGCGTCGCCCCAAATGAAACATAGGTCCTACTAAAGCAAAATGTGAAAATTTCACGTTTGGAATCTATAACGCGCATGGTCCCGTTTGTGCCCTGTAATGTCCAGAAAACCACAAAAAAACTAGGCATGTGGGGTATTTCCGTAATCAGGAGAGGCGGCTGAACAATTTAGGATTTCCCTGCCGTGACACATACCCTGTACAAAAAATCCTAAGAATACTACAAAATATTAAGACGCGTTGGTGAAAAAAGTGCAGGAACTAATTTATGTGGCCACCTTTGACAGTGATTGGTGGCCAAATACCTGCATGTCGAGTGCCCAAATACCCCTGATAGGATAGCCTGGATTGTCTGCTTTAAGGAAATATATACCTTTGTGGGTGTTTTTGTTGTATTAGTTTCAAATTAGAGTTGCAGTCCCATCATACCTAATGTAAAAATTTAACGGCTTTGTATAAAGTAATGTACACCTTATAGTATGTTGCCTATATGTGCTGTGAAAATATGGAAAATCTATATAAATTAGGTATTTCTGAAATCAGGACACCTGAATTGATAAATCTGGATGGAATTTTCTGTCTCTTTACCTAATTTTGTGAGGATTCAGAGGGAAAATATAAAAAAACTTAGATGTTTTTTTCAAATTTTTGCTAGTTTTTACTAAATTTCTAATTCTAAATTTTCAGCTAATCATCCAACTATGGTATCAAAAGAAAGCTCTATCTCTCCTTGAAAAAACAATATATAGTTTATATGGGTACACTATTCACAGGAAAAGAGAATCATCGCTGAACCGACATAGCGCAAAAATTGCAAAATTGCACCGGGCTTTGAGGTACCAAAAACCCCTGGGATTGAAGGGGTTAAACATTGTACCTTTATCAGGGCTTCCTCATCCATACATTTCAAGTCAACATGAAAGTAAACTCTTTATATCGATTTTAACACTCCATCACATCAGTCTTCATTTCTATATTTAAGTGGCATTTCAGATTTCTGGTGTATTTACCAGATTTAATATTTTAAAAGCTAAGTAACTTTTAATGGGTAGACGTTACAATCTAGATCAGGTTTTATCATTACTGAAAGTGTTCCAGTCCTTGCATTCCAAGTTAACATGTTCTAATGGTCCACAAAGGCGAGTGGCGTAATAATTGCATTTTGTCAGAATTTAAAAGAAGTTGCAAGTCTGTAATCGATGTTTGATGGATTGTATATATGGATAGGTGTCCAAGCTGACTAGGACACCTATCCATATATATATATATATATATATAGGGTAGGTAGGATAGGCAGATCTGCTGGCCAACAGTAATATTTTTGGAAAGCAGAGGTTACAAGCATATCTATATAATGCACCTATGTGGTCCTAAAGCAAGGTGCTGATATGTCTTATCCAAGGCATACTGTTCCACATAACCTGTATGCGATATTGGAGCTCACAGAAATGGCAATGCTATAGGTCAAAACCAAGAGAAACAAAATAATATAATACACAGCTAGTGATAGGTATACCAATTGGAAACTTCAAATTAGGAAGTTTGCCTTAAAAGATGATTTCATCATGTATTTGAATATGAGAATATGGTTATTTTTAAAATATCAGCCCATCTTGGGGAGACATGGTTGTAGAATATTGGTTACTAGGAGTATGCAACTGTAAAAGGTTTAAGAAACACTCAATAATTTAAACAAAAGACTATCTAGGTTAATATCTCTGTACCAGCACTAGCATATAAAACCAAGAATTTACATTCTTGTGTGACTGACATTGTCAAGAAGAAGAATATTATGAAAATAATTGGTGTATTGTGGGGGAAAAGTGGAAAAATCCCAACATTTAAGTGTTAAGTTACTCCAGAATATGGCATAGCCTACTTGAGGCTCGTATTACTTAATACCTCTAAGCGAGGTCATTTTACGTATAGGTAGATGAGCAGGCAATTGTTTGTGGTGGGCTTAAACTCAAAATCCATCCTGACAAGAGTGCACAACTATAAATTGGCTCAGATTCCTCCTTTTTTTTAAGATTGATATCATCGGAAATCTTTGCAAAGACTTTTATTATGTTGCAGGCAGCTCAGGTGAAGTTTAACAATCCAAACTGGCTTACCTACCTCTAGTTATCACATTGTGAACAGGAGGTTGACAGGAATCTTAGATCTCCCCACCTTTCCCCTTTTATGCATTAAAATTAGGATGCAGACATACAGTACATATGGATAGAAGCTACTTTTATCACATGTGCAATCACATTGCAAATTCTCCTTTAAGGTGCATCCTCTTATTAACCCCTTAATGACAAAGCCCGTTCATGTACGGGCTCAAAATACATTGTTTTCAATGGGTTTTTGGACCGCCCATTGTCCTTAAGGGGTTAATAAAGGGTTAAAGTTTCTTGTAATGGGACTCTTTTTATTCTCCTCTTCTGAAGTTAGCCCCAATCTGTGTAAGAGTCCAATTAAAATGAAATGTTATGGCTATTTAACCCCATACCAGACCATGTTACTCTTTTTAATTACTAATAGTAAACGAGTGCCTTATCTAACAAATTGTATTTCAGCGCTTTAATGGGGTCTGGTATTTTTTGCAGTGATAGCTCTCCTGTTCGCTGCTGTCAGAGTTTGATAAATACACCCAATGCCTCCTCATTTCTCAGATGTTTGTAGTCTTTTCCTGTAGACAATTATCACGTCATGAGTTTTAGTATGAGAAAATCCCGGGGCTCAGCAGAAAATTCCCCTCCTCACCTTTTTTATGTGCCCTTCGAGAGCCATTTTAGAGGGTCCTGCGGGGTTTGATTTATTTTATCAGAGGGGCATGGTGTGATAAGATATGCTTGATTAATCGTATAGAACCAAAATCTAATAATTAAGCGGCAGAGTTTCAGATCCGTTTAGTGGAATATGCTAATGCGTATTGATTGCAGATGGGGCCTTTTTCATTTTTATGAACATGCTGCGAGGTAAGGGCATGGAATCTTAATTAATGGGAGAGCTCCTTCATGTAATGGCTAGGACAATGGGTGTGGATAATGACAGCAGAAATGAAGTCACTTTTGGAACCGTCTGCTACTTATAAGCCTATTACCCTGTCTGCTGAATTAATATGTGTTATTAATTGACAATCTAAGCTTTTGATCACTTAAAATTGTTCACATTTTTCCACGATAGTTAAACTATCTGTAGTGCTCATTTTGCCTTTGGTATGTACTTTTTTTTTCTTTTAGATCATTAACAGAATATTTTTATGTTTCTGCAATGGTTAACGTTTATGAAAAAAGAGCCAAGTTAAAAATGTAAATGCAGTTTAGGTCACTGCAATAAAGGTACATTACGAATACACATTTTTCAGCACTACTCCTTCAGGACAGCTCCTTCAATGTCCTGACCGGTTTTTGTGATAACTCTGAGAAATGCAAGAGTGAATATATATAGTCGTTGTTTTTGGACTCCGTATATATCAGAATGTAGGAAGGAATTCTAAAACAAATAGCACATAAGCACTTTGTAGCATATAAGGAACTGGTTACTTGGTTTAATTGAATGGTTATTTACATCCCTCCTGAAACTTTGTTGCTACGGATTATACCAGAATAAATTTAGCAAAAATATATAGATTATATTTGCTTTCAAACAAAATACGTTGCGTTGTATAACGTATTTAACAATTTACATTTTTATGGGGCTTACTGCATACCCGAGTCCCTGATCCATACAGCTTACATTTTACCCAGTATTATGTTGCAGTAATGCATTGTTGGCAGATTTTAAGACAAGGTCATTAAATTTAATCGGGTATGTGTCCTCTCAGTTAAGACCTGTTGGATTTTATTAACTAAATTGTGAGTTATAAGCGAGATTCAATACATTTATGATGCAACTATCCAATATACTTGGTCATTCTTGGCGAGATTTCTTCTACAAGCCTTGCGTAATACATAATAAGTAGTTTGAAGACATCTCCCCAATTCGATTATACAGGGCCGTTCTGATCTTTATCCTAGGGAAATCTCACTAAATGTGTCCTCGTGGCTTCGTGTTTTGCTCTGTTACACACGCCATATACCTAGTTTCATTATTCTCTAAAGTGTGTTAACAGGAGGAAAAACGCGTTTCCGGAAATAGTCTAAGTAGGCCACTTTCCTATCTTGCAGACACATCCCTGGAACATATCGCTAGAACAGTGTCCCGCTTGCAATATGCTGTTTATAAATAACTGAACTGCCACCATAAACACAATACTGTATGCAGTATTTTTGTTGATTGCGATTTAACCTAGTAAGCTACTGAGGGGTAGTAAACACAACTCCATTAGTATGATTTTTTTTATTGATTTTTTCTTAATGCTATTTAATAGAAAAGAAGCCACACATAGAAAAACAATAAGCCATATGCCCATGAATGTGATATCATTAGTTGCACGCACTCTCTATTGTCACAGTCGCACAATAGAAAGGAAAAACTGCACGCTTCCTACAGGTTAGATGAAGGAGCAATGTTTCTTTTGTTATTGCTAGTCGTGCGCTGTATTCAAAGAAACTGCAAAAGCATCAGGGACAATTTATTGCATTGTCTATTTAAATACACTTTCAGAGAGGTGATTCATGCATGTATACGTAGAGAGAAAGCAATAAGTGAATCAGGATACACATTAACTAGAGTGGCATTATTAGGACAATCGTCTGGCTCCAGACTACATGGAGCAGGTTGAGCTATTCCTGGCTTTGTTCTGTTGTGTTCTATTGTACCTGGGGGAAACAGAAGCAAGTTCTGATGAGGATAATTGTTACAGAGCAGGGAAGGGTCTCTGCTAGACTTAAAAGTCATCAGGTTATTGAGTGCTTGAACTTTGTGGCTTTTAACAATCTATTTGGTCATGTGCTGCCTGCTGCATCCTCATTAGTAGTTGCACTTAACACAAAAAGTCCTTTACCGCAGAGTAAACTAAGGATTTTGTTATCGATACATGTTGCTATTTATTCTTTATGGGAATATATCTTGCTGGGCATTAAATTATACATAACCTCCACAGATGAGCCAACAAGTCCATTCCTCTTGGAACTAGACAACAGTTTTAAAAACATTGCTGTTTGTACCATTAAACAACATCTCTATCTGGCCGAAGACACTAAAATAAGGAAGAATGGATGGTACCTAATAATTCCATATACCTGCTACTCATCTTCATACCAGCTTTTATAGGCTTGCATGACTACTTTCTTAGAGTACTGCAGTTTACTTAAAAAAGGTACATTTTTATATTAAAACAGAACCATTACTTTTTTTCAAATCCTACATTTTACTGTACAGTAAACCAATTGGAATGGAATTTACAGACCAAAGCAACCAATATATGTACTCATAATGTGTATAGAAGACACGGTATATTAACATACTGTCCACTAAGTTATCTCTTCCCGGTTGTGAAGTTGTTAATTAGTTCAAGCAGCCTTTGTAATGGGGGATTGTATACTTTAGGACAGATAATTGATTCATGTTAAACACTATTTTTTTATTTTTTTCTTCCCCTTTAATGTTTACCTCTCATACCCTAGCAAACCCCTCCCCCCATCAGCAGCACTATGTTTTTAATGCCCGTTCATTTTGAAGAATGGGGTTTAGAAGATTAAAAATAGACATTTCAGTGTTTAGTATCAATAATAATATTCAATGTTTGTTTTTTGCATTTGGAATCCTAGACTCTTAAAATAAAAAATGTCTATACTTCGTCTTACATACTGCTTTCCTAGGCTAGGATTGACTCAGAAAAAATCTAAAAGGCCAGCCTTAACTGACAGACTGTCTTGGCAAGTGCATCAAGTGACACTGGCCCCCGCCCCTATTGTGGATATACACTTGCTCTATTGTAATCTAGCTACACACACTCACCCTCCATTCCCAATTTAACACACATACTCACACACAATCACTCACATACATACATTAGCTTACCTTGTGTGGTGCCTGTTGTCAGCTTTGTTGGCATTTAGCGCAACTTCAGCATCGTAACTCAATATTGTGTCACTCAATACCCACAAATCTCCCACTGCCTGGATTATGCTGGCCCAAAAACAAGCGATTTGGACTGGGCTGGGGGACAATTGTCCTCTTGCCCTCCAAGCAAGCCAGTCCCTCCATATGGGGAATTTTCATGCTCTCCCTTCCCTTATATTTGCCCAACAGGACCTTCTACTTTCTTTTCTCTTTGATTTAATTTGTTATATAGGTGCTGCAGTTTTTTTGTGCAATATAAATATGATTCCAGAATTGTAAAGTGCACATAAGAGGACCACTCATTCTTCAGAATTTCAAGTTTGCTTTCATTGATATCCAGGTATTATTAAAGACTGAAATTAAACAGTTATTGATGTACTCTCTGCTCCTTATGCAAACCCTGATTGTACACATACCACGGAATGAGAAACCCTGCACATCAAAATGATATCAATAACTGTTCATTATGTTATCCAGCTCAACTCATATTGAAAATAGGAGCGCTTGGCAGTCCAAACAGTAATAGATTAGTTCTTTATTTCAAATAACTAGCCCTAAATTTAATGGTTCATAATATTGCTATAAATCTAGTGCTCTTGTGCAAACATAATACTTTTCAGCCGAGATGAAATGGCATAAAATTAGCTTCTGTTTTTGTAACTATTTTATCAAATGCATTGTTCTAGAAAACTCCAAAGCAAGACCCCTGTAAAATACATACATTTAATTGAACATGTTTACAACTGCAAATATTAGTAACTATCTTTGCTAGTACTGCACTCATTACATTCACTTTTATGCTTTCTTTACTGATCTGTAACCAAACAAATTGTATATTATTATTGTTATACAATATTATTAGATACAATTATTATATTATATTGTATATAAGATATATTGTGAGTATTGTAAGTGGTTCACATTACTGGAAACCTCCTACGCCTGAGGATTTAACAAAAAAACCCCAGAAAAATGTGGATTGTGGAGCTAAAAAATACATTTAAAAAATACATGGATTAACTGTTTGGTGTTTCAATGTAGAAAAATAAAAAGCTGCTGAGCCACCATTGCAAATATTAACTTTCAAAGAGGGAGAGGCAATATTATCTTTGCCTTTAAATAAAGACAAATAAATTATTCTTTTAATTGAGAAAGCAAAATATTATAGATGAAGTGCATTTATTGTATTGTTGAGAGTTTTTATCAATATCATACCTAAAGGACAAGTAGGTTAAATGCAATACTACAGAAGTATAAGAGATACAATTGGAATGGATTTGTTCATTTTTCCAGGTCTTTTTTTAATCTACGCCATTTAATTTCATTTTTGTTTCATGTAAGAGACCCTTAAAACTCCATAAGACCTTAAGATTCTGCTTGAAAGTTTGAGAAGCACTTCAATTATATTTCCATTCCTTTCTGTTTGGTAATTTGTCCAGACTGAGACTGTAAAATGTTCCTAACAGTGACGGAACTGATGAAAACCTGGAAATTGACCACTTGCCATGAAAGTATTGCTTGCCCAGAATAAAACCTTGAAATCAATAAAATCTTGAAGCGGGCTTTATTGATTTTTTGATCATCCACCAGTTAGAGCCGAGAGATAGAGAAGAAAAATGATGAATGGCGTCCTCCTTTCTCTAGTAAAAATTGGATGCTGTGAGGAGTGAGGTTGGTGTAGTGGAAATAGCTAACAAAGCAATAAAGAGAAGCTTTGAGTATTTTCTTTTATTAAGTGCGGGGGGGCAGACAAGATGCAACATAACATTTTGGACATTTAAGGGGTTAAATTTCAATCTCTGAAGTTGCTTTTTAGTAAAACATTTTGTTTTGTTAGTTGAGGTGTAATTCACAATTTTACTATTTTGAAAAAGCAGCAGTGAATATATTCTATCTTTTCTGATTTTATATTTTGTTTACCATCACCTACTTTTCAGTATCGTCACTATGCAGGTGTATTATTACTCTTCACTCTGAACTTAGGTAGCTCAGGTCTTTAACAAGAGGCAATGTTAGGTGGTGTTGCGCAAGACTTTGCGACCCATTCATGGCATGTATAGTTGATATATTAATGCATATTATAGTGGAATGAATGCCCCCTTTAAATTAACACCCCTTCAGAACCCCCTTCAATGCACTTGCGCCCCCCCCATTCCCAATGTCTTGGTTGCATGAGATGCTTTTGGCAAAACACATGTATTCCAGCTTACGCATGTGCTATACTCACCTTTAGCTGACTCTAGTACCGGCTTGTATGAGAGTTCCAGTGGGTCTAACAAGACCCCTTTTTTGCATATGCAGAAAGCACGTCTATTGATTTCAGTGGGAGTTTTTTCCTGACAGTTACTGGACGATTCAAGGATCAAAAACTGGCATTAAAACAGAACAAAAGATGGCGGATGTGAGTTTCCTTCCTTTCAGCTAAAAAACAAACAAAAACATATATATATATAATATTCACTCTTGGTTGTGGGGCTGCATGTGGCACTGGACTGTCCCTTTAACTCTGTGTTTTGCATTGGTCACTTCAATGCAAGATGCTGCTTCTCTGGAGAAGACAGGGTTACTGTGTTCTCAGGCAAACTGAACCGAGGCCAGAGATTGCGTTATGGATCTGCGCAATAAATTCTATCTATAATAGCTGTATATGGGTTGCCTCATACACATTCATGGCCAAAATCAGTTTAGCAATCCTGTGATCGTAATAAAAACAACATCTGTATCATTTACTGGATTGTAATATCAACCCTGTGTGAGAGAAGCCAGTCTTTATTAGAGGGTTTAAAGGGAATAAATCACAGCTGACAGCTCTTCCAGCATTACACCATTTTAAATAACAATCTAAAATTGTTTATCTCCAAGGTACTTTTAGGCCAAACTGGAGATCAAGAGCTTTCAGGGTAGTTACAAGGCGATAAATCTTAGCTCAAGATGATGGATCTGGGTGTGTTAGACTGTCTTTTCATGTTAGATAGCAGCTTTTGCTGTTGGGTGTGTTGTGCAGAGTGGGCAGGCTTGTGTCTTCTCTAGTTATTAATGTATACTGCAGTTGGAGTGCTAGGGTTTGATAGACCGATGTCATCCAAGACTCCTCTGCTGTGCAGGATACATCAGCAATCCTGAAGCGAGGTGTTATGGATCTATTGATATCATTTATTTTCATCCATAATTCTAGTTAGGATAACCAATATTATTATTTGAAATAAAAACACAAATCTAGTACATTCAAAATTTGAAGCAGGTTTGCAGGCCAATGATAATTATTCCTCCTGACAATATGTAAGAAAATATATAACTATTTTACGGACATTTTTTTTTCTTCTTCATAATTTAGGGGAATAAAAATTAAATGTTTAACACATCGTGTCAACTTGTACCTATGTGACAAATTAGTTCCGTAAATAAAGATGAATATATATAGATATAAGTTTCCAAATTCCGCTAACAGCCAATTTTACCGACATATCTAAACTTCAAACTTGTGCTCTGCAACCTTGGTTTGACAGTAAAGAGGATATCATTGTTTTTTTTTAAATATGTAACATGTTCTGATGTCTTATTAATGGCTATTCATGCTTTGTGTGTCAAACTATGTATCGACGTAATTCCATATGTAGTAAAATGATCTGATCACATTTACACATGTAACAATGAAAAGTGTGTAAGAATTTGATTAGGAGAAATGAGTGCTCAGGGTTTTTATTGTAATTCTAAACTGGCATAATTAACCTACATGTCAGATGTACTATTAAGCACAAAAAAAGGAAAGATGATCGTACTTATCATTACTATTTATTACAGCTCAGCAAGCATCCTTAACAAAAGAGTTTGTCTTTGAGTGACTGCGTGTCATAAGAGTTGCATATATAAGGGAGTCTAATCTAATTCTGATTATTGCACTTGATGCAAATATAAACAAATTACTTTCCAGTCAGAAAAAAAATTACAGCTTTAATAAATGTGTTTAATCAAATAAAACCAAGTATGTTTTTAATTATTAAAAAGTCAATTTGAATACCCTCTGTATCAAAGTCTATTAAACAGTCATTATTTCCGCTGACAGAACATGTAAAGATACCGAGTTAAAACTATGTGGAATCGGCTTTGTGTGCGTATTTCTGAATGATATTAGTATAACTTTAGCTTAAAGATCTCAGTGTTCAGGGGAGAGCTGACATCTTCTTGCCTGAGGTACAGCTGAGTGGACCCCCACTTACACTAACACAAACTCTATCATACCCCACTCCATCTCTCACACCACACTCTCTCACACGCCTTGCCCAGAGCCTTTCCCTATAGCTATTGGCACACTGTGCAAGCAAATGCAAAACTGCCAACTACGCTTTCGCAAGCAGGACAATTTCACCCCTACCTCCTGAGTCAATACAGCCCTGCCAGTGTTTCACTATAACAGCATTAATTTATGAATCTGAGTTGTTCACAAGGAAGTGGACTCTGTATCTACAGGGGGCATATAGGCTACTTTTGTGATTACCTACAGTAACATGATGTAGGCATCATTAGACATCTTGCTATATTCTGAATGAAGCTAAGTGACGTCCATGTTGCAGAATAAGAGGCAGGTGCTATGTTTGCTTGAGGAAAATGTTATCCCCTAATTCTACTGACGCATCCATTGACCAATGTTCTGGTTCCTTAGTAAGCAGTAATTCAGAAAAATGTAGCATATTCATTTTCACTGGAAACCCAATAGCTGGTAATCAAAGAGGTGTTCATCGCTTTCTAATTGAATTCAAGTAAAGACACAGATAGTGTGAATTCATTATTTCACACTTATTGAGCAGGCTATAGACAGATACAGCTTAGAGCTATGTAATTGTTGCTCACAAGGCAAATGTAACTATTACAAAATAGTAGGGATAAAATCAGGGAATTAATACCTTGTCATGAAATGATCTCGTTATAATGGACCTAACACAATTTAGATGTTAAATAGGAAGGAATTAAATGTTAAATGTTAGAAGGCCACCAACTCAAGGTGAGTCTTGATTTAATCATGGAGGAAAATGGTTAGAAATCACTAACAAGCCAATGATCTCAATTCATTAACAACATTTGTAATATTTAAAGCAGATGCATATGCAAAGAAAAAATTCCTGTTGTGGCAGATCTTTAAGTGCAGATGTCCCTGGTTTTAAGTTGTGGATAGCTTATTAATCCATGACAAAAAAATGTATATAAAAAATGATTCTGGTACAAAATTTGAAAAGTAGTCTCGTTGTTAAATCAACCACTGGAATGCTTCTGCTTTTACGACATATCCAATGGTTCCCATGGTCATGAGAATTCTTTTCAAATCTTGTACTAAAATACTTTTTTTATATACCCAACCCTTTGAAGTGTCCAACAAGTCTTTTCCAGACTCAGACAGTGTTATAGTAAATGGTCTCCTAACGTCTTTCAAGCCACCAAGAAAATTCAAAAAGATTACATTTTAAAAGATACATTTTGTTCTCCAATGAATTACAGGTTTTGTTAAAATATAACTGAAAAGATTGTAACTTGTCAATATTCATTTCACAAAAGAAGGCATTATTATAAAATATTAATGTAATTAGGGGGAAATTTAGAATAAGTAACCATGTAGGCACAATTTAGCAATTATAGGGATGGATTTTTATCATTGGTAATCATATCATACCCACAGTTGTTACAAAAGTGACATTTACAGTGTGGTCCAGACACTGTCACATTATGTTGTTTCATTTTTGAGTTCTCTTAATTGGAGCGGTCACAATGCTAAAGGACGGAAGCCTGTTTTCCATGCGAGGGAGCAGCAATTCCCCTCCCAAATTCCTCTCTGCCCTTCTGTAGCTAAGCTAAGGACTTGTATTTGGATGTCTGCCTATGACTTTCCAAGAATTTCTCAATCTTCTTATCCAAAACCACTATACATCCCACTCCAACGTATTCTTCATTGTGCGCTTAATTGTGTGAAACTTCATGTGTGCAAAATATGAAGTGTAAAGTCAAGTACAGAAATGACTAAATCTATGTAATCTAATAATCAATCTATAGACTATATTTACTAGACTTGTGCAATCGTATTCGGGCGAACAGCAAAAC
Source organism: Sceloporus occidentalis (assembly GCA_023333645.1). NCBI lineage: Eukaryota > Metazoa > Chordata > Lepidosauria > Squamata > Phrynosomatidae > Sceloporus > Sceloporus occidentalis. Next base: position 5,528,982 of record JALMGF010000031.1, read on the forward strand.
GAACACGAAGGGTGCGTTTTCATTGTTGAGCCCGAATACTGAAGAAACGAACATGGCGGCAGCAAAATGGTTTACAAAGTATACCAATTGGTTGATGCTAGAGGAGGCCCCTGCCGGCGACCAATAGAGTTGCTCTTATGTATCGCTCAATGCTGTTTAATGCATTGATAATGTGGAAGAATTCTTAAAACTCACACCACTGATAAAGCTGTGAAGTATGCAGGACTAGTTGAGCCCTTCTTGCAGAGAAGCTTATTGGGGTTTGCCATTGATAATGCAGATATGTGAAATCAGAGAGTGGGCAAGTTTCACTCTTCTGCAATCTCCACTTATAGTGAATAGGACCTTTTATCTGATACTAGAGAAAATGTGTACAGCTATTTTATTACTATTATTATATTGTAAAACAAAGCTTGTCGAATCTCAGCAGACAGTAAGCTTTTAATCCGCATCTCCTTAAACCTGTTAAAACTGTTATCCCACAATTTTAGGGTATTTTGTAGTGGCATCAGCTGTGGTTTCTTTCAGTCTATAATAAAAATGAGCCTGATATGTCCTTTCCTTAAGTCACTGATCTTCAGGGTCATCATGTGATGTCAGATCATTGAATGCCAGAAAGTCTTAAGGTACCAGGGCAAAAATAATGGAAGAGATAATTCAATAGGCAACAGCATAACAATATAGGAGAAAGTCTTAGAGCACTGACAACAATCTGGGCTGCACAGGGAAACTTGATAATAACATAGATGCAAAGTATGAAGTTATTGTATACAAAGTATTTTGCTTGCACAGATGCAGGGACATTTTTTTGTGTACGTGCATTCCATGTATGCTTTGATTCTTCCATTTCCCTTTGCGTGGATGGTTGTAAACTTGTTATAGAAAAATATGAATGGTCTAAGGGCACTTTAGAATAGAACCTGATTTACAGTAATTTGCACCTAATTGAACTACAGCTCATTTATCTTGCTGTAAAATGTTGGGGAAGGAATAGGCAACTGAAATCTTTACAGCCAAAAACAGGGAGAGTGACAAAGCAAGGGGGCATCTGTATTAAAGAAGAGGCAGTGTTATTTGACCTTCAGCTTGACATTGCGTGCAATTGACTGGTTAAGGATTTAGTTTCATGTCCAATTAAATGTAAACACTATTTGAATTCAAAGAAAAAATCATCTCACAGCGTTGACAATCTACAATTTGCTGAGAGTCAGACGCTTAACTAATGATATTATTTTGTGCAACAGAACATATTGCAATAGGAGCGCAGACCTTATCTGTACCTTGGACAGAAATTCATTTCTTCACATTCTGTAGGTGCCAGCACTTAGAGTACATGTCACCATAAGACTGTGACAGCGAACATCCTACTGTTCAAAACAAAAAGAAAGAAAGCCTCAAAAATCTTCATCTTGGATAACCCTTCATTTCAATCTGTAACTTTAGCTATGAAGGGTAGAACAGTTCCTCTTGTAAATCTAAACTATTACCCTCCTCAGGCAGAGCACCTGCTTCTATGACTTGTTCCTCAGGGGAGCTATCACTGTGATCAATGGTGCAGCCCTGACACCTGAAAATAATTTAAATCCACTATGATATTAATGATAGGAGGACCACATGTCCAAATTCTAGCAAATATACCTGTGAAATCAATTACCAACTCCCTATAACATCATTATACTTCCCTTTTTTCCCAAGACACACAGGTTTACTGTTCCTTTGGCATACTGTATGTGTGTTGCATATTAACCAAACCTAGTATACATACTTTTAGCCATATTATACATCATTTTAGGGTTGTGTATTTTTTATGACATCTTGAGACCAAGAATTGATTTTCAATTTCAATTTGCATTAGTTAACCTCTTTGCAGACTGACTCTTACAAGGGTGTTTTAAGCTTGTTGAAAAACAAAGAACACTAGTATGAGCCACAAAATAGTGGAAACACACCTCCATGGTCAATGTAATAGGTTTTACTTGATTTTTGTATACTTGCAAATATATTTCCTGTATAGGAATATGCTAGGGGTCACCTTTAAAGTATACATTTCCAGGCATTAAACCCATAATGTCCAGGGATAGGCACCAAGATTGCCCATGGTGGTCATTTACTGAGGTCTGTGATGGACAATGCAATGACCTTTGCAAACCTTGCCACGGACACTGGTGTCCTTGTATGAACACTTTGCCTATCCCTGAAAATGTTCTTCTACGTTTCTTTGTTCTCATGAAGGTTTCTTTTTTTCACTTCTGTAGAACATTAAACAGCGAGGAAGGTTTTTCATTTAATCTGTAATAATGATTTCTTTTTCTCATTTTGCCATGTTTCAAAGGCTTCACTACTCCTACTGTACTTGCATCAGTGATACATTTTTATTCTTTTTTACTGTTTGGGACTTTTTCTTGTAATTATATTATTACAGTTTAGTAAAGTAAGATTTTCTTTATGCATTGCGAGTCATTTCACCATATTTTTCCAGAGCCATCTCTTAAGTTCTATGGTTTTATTAAAATCATTTGTATGGACGCTTAGCTAAGATATCATTTTAACACAGTGATGATGAATATGATGCACAAGTGAAATATGGCCTCCTTTACATTCATGTCAAGATCTAAGGAACACTCTGATTATGTTTCTTTCTTTTACGCTCAGTTTTACACAGAGAATATTTTTCCTGGTATGAAATCTGACAACTGCACTAATTAAATTGATGTAAGAAAGTTTCAAACAATAAATCTCGGTGCCATGAAACACATTATTATTTTGCTACCATTTGCAGAGCATAACATCTTTGGGATTTTTCTGTACTTTACAAATTCTCGTGAGCTTTTTCCAGGATAAAGAAAAAACAAGCTTTGTAGGAGTTGTGAAAAGAATACTGCAGCTGTTCAACCTGGTTTTCCCCAGCTAACAGACCTGCTGTTCAGTTTAGCATAACTCCAAGAACAAGCAACGAAAGAAACTCTTGCTAGAAAGAATGTAGAGTGGGAGTATGGTGCAATGCTACCGAAAAATACTTTGTTCGGTCAAACCTGGCGTGCTTGCTATTTATTTATTATTAATGTTATTTTTTCCCTGAAAACCGACATTTTGAACGCTTGACACCTTTTAGTTGCTAAGGGAATTAGTTGCAGTAACCCAGGGCATGATTGAGTGACCCAATTAAACCTTAATTGCTGTTAACATTGGATGAAGATGCGTCGTTTGAAATTCAACTCCATGACTAAAACCCAATAACGATCATGGATTCTAGACCTTGACCACTAAAAAAAAAACATCAATAGAAAACAACTTTTACAAAGTGGTGAGATACATAAAGGATTAAAGCAACTGGATAGATTTTATATATGTACATTCTAGATTCTAAAAACTTTATCCACAAGACAAAAATAATTTTCTTTTTCCAACAGTCTTGTAGCATTTTTATCCATAAACACACACCTACATAAGCGACTTTTGGCTTTCAAATGCTGGGCTTTTCAAACAGCATAGCTTTCTTTTTGAACTGCTCAAGGCTGTTAGTGGTAGTGCTGTATGTCTAGGGGTGCGATACTGTGTGGGAACCGGTTGGCAGGCTACAGTTGGAGTTTGTGGTGTCATAAAGTTATAAATAAATACTGGTGAGGTCACGTATTACAACCAACAGGGAGTGTCCAGGACTATTTCAAGGACAACCATCTTTAGTGTTAACTAAACTTACTTAATATATAATACTACAGAGAGCTAATATAATACTACAGAGAGCTAATATATTCATACCCACTTTAATCCCTCTGGATTTATTCAAATACAATATGAGGGTCAGCATAAGAGAAAAGTGTTTGGTTAGTCCAAAAATGTTAAAATTGAACTAAATATTCTTGTTGTTTACATTTTTTTTCTTTACCATACCTAGTTTCTAGAACTGTATGTACTTCATTAACAATATTTTTGTACTGTATTTCTACTTCTACAAAAAATGTAAGCAACCAAAAATAATTTACTTTCTACATAAGAATGGGAATATTTGCAGGCTTGATAAATAAATCCTAGCAGAGAGTTGCAGAAAAATAAAATGTAAGGGAACGTACTTTGGCGAGTGTAGAATGCCAATGAGCCTGACCATTTTTTTTTTTACTTCTTTTAATGGCCCCAGATGTTTTAGCAGCTTTTGTCATTTCTGTGGACTTCAGAGGACATTTTTCTGGAGACTGATAAACAAAGTGGATGAAAGGGTACAGGGAAGTCTCTGTCTAATTGCCAGAGAGAAATATTTTATATTCTGTTTATTTGTTTGTTTGTCTCTCAAAGAAAAATATGTATTCTAGTCATTGTTTTGGCTCTTCTAGAGCACTATACAGATTCAGTATGCAACAAGACTGCAAGTGATCAATAATGTTGCAGAAAGTCACTGCCTAGAAGAAGAATAATATTTATATTGTCACATACATCAGGCAACTGAACACAAAATGTATTTATATTGTTAACAGTTGAGAATGATAAACGGATGAGTTTATTTAACTAGCTATGGTTTGAATGTAAAAAAAAACCATTTAATCTAACCTACTTAATTATGCATTATAAAAGACATGTCTTGGGGGTTTGTCCAGAGGCATTCTGATTATATATATGAGACCCAACCATAGTGGTATTTATGTATTTTTTAATTAAAGGTCTCTACTCTCATTAAGACTTTGCAATGCGGTAGCATGTTAGTCTCTTAGATAAGCTCTGTTTGGTAGTTTTGTTCGATGGCCTTACATACCTCCAACCATTTTACATGAACAGAAAGTAAAGCATGGAACATATACGACCAGGCAACTGCCTCTTTCTGTGTTATTAAAAGCTAGTGCTGTATGGAGCACATTACAAAGTAGGATAATATACTGTATGGATGGGCACATACAAAATGCAAATATAAACACAAATCAAACACTATTCATTTTTTAGAGCTGGGCTTCACTGTAATTTACAGGACTCAAATTTAACTATAAAATTGTTTAAAATATAGTTTAATATTAATAGTCCTATACAAGGGGAATTATCAGCATTATTGGTTTTTTAAGTTTTATGCAATTTTGACATTGATGAGATTCATTAAGGACCATGTTTTACTTGGGCTTATAATTATCTGTAGTTCATGTTCAGTAGTATCTTTCTTTAAAAAACATTAAGTATTACATTTATTTATTAAGACAATGGGCTAGAATAAAAAATAGGCAATCGTCAGTTCTATAAGTGTCATATAAGTATTAAAGCACTAGCATCTTGTGAAGAAAGATCTTCTAGAACTGTTATTGTTTATTTTCTCATCAGAATACTACATTTTATTTTTTGACCTTGTCATGGAATGTTGTATACTTGATCCATATACTATCCTGAACAACATGTTTCCTCTTTATTCTACACAGCTTACCAGGGTGCCGGTTGAATCATGTGGACAGTACAGTACTTGCAAGGAATGCCTGGACTCTGGAGATCCACACTGTGGATGGTGTGTTCTTCACAACATGTAAGTTCAATTCATGTTTATGGCTATGGTGTCAAGATGGCTTGCAATTTGCTGGCATAAAATATTGATCAAATATGTATGAAAACAGTATTCTAGGAATTGTCCCAATCATGTATTGGGCTACATTTACTGCTGGAGATAAACCTATGAAAAGTACTTGAATAACATTCCCATTAACAGAATTAAATTAAAAGGAGACATACATTGACCCAGGTCCATTAACTGTGATGAACTGTATTACTGTTTTATTTCCTTTCTGTCTATTATCTATGAAATGATTACTATTCAATCACTTACTCATAAATTTCTCTCCATCATTGAAATCCAGCTCATTGAGCCTATTAGACCTGTGCAAAGCTACAGAGCTCAACTCAGTTTGTAATCAGTAACTTTTGCTATGCAAAAGGAAATCCGATAAAATATGTGATTGAAATGGATATTACATTAATTTCACAAATAAATAATGGTGATCAATGAAAATTAGGACATGTAAGGAATCCTGAAGAAGGGTTGCTTGCAATCAATAGTACGTTAGCAATTATCCTTTTTTTAATAACCAAACTTGGTTGTGCATTCAGAGAAGATATGTCAATCATATGAAGTACTACACATGCCCATCTTATTTTAAAATCTGATGATATCTTACAAAATGTGAATACAATGTATGGTTAACCATTACAGTTCCATGGAGAAAGATACCTCACAAGATACTTAAATATAAGTAATATTTAAATAATAATCAAGTAGACTCAAAATGGGTCCTCTTGTGGCACCTTTTTCAGAGTGTGATCATTTACAGCACAAAACACTGTCCCTTGAGTCATCCTTTGTATAATGGGCTTTGACATTAAGCTAACATTTTATGTAAGAACAAAGGCATTTGTAGGCATCTGTTATGCAGAATATCTTGATTGGTGACATGAAATCTGACATGGATAAATAGCAATATTAATCCAAATTCAAATGCTTTATATTTCACATACTTTACCTGTAGGAAAGCTTTGTATTAAATAAAGGCTGGGTGCCAGAGTTATTAGGCTCCAACATGGGAAAATTGAATTATAATTAGCATTTAAATGCCAGAGGAGAAGGCCAATTAAAGACTCATAAAGTGAATTTTTTATAACACAAGAACATGGCATTGGAAGAAGAACAATATATCATTTCCTACTATATGACTGGAATCTGTAGGACAACACTTTGAATTTTTGATACTACAAATACTGGAAAAAAAATGTAAATGCTTTTAATGGTAAAATGTTAAACAAGAATGTTATCTAGAGATTAAATAAAAAACATGAGTACCAGAACCATTGGTCAAGATTTAAAGTTAGAGTATGGACAACTGAGGGGTAATGTGAAAAAATTGTACTTTACAGAAAATGTACCGTACTAGTAAAAGTAGTATAGCAAGTAAGGTAAAGGGATTCAAGAAAGCATAGGGCAGGCCTCGACTGGCCATGTGGTAAATTCCTGATGGTCTGCTGGACAACAGTGCACCATACTCATCCAGTTCCATTGGCAGATCAGTGGTGTAGTATGTGGCCACCAGTTGGATATGCCCAACCATACTCTACGTGAGCATAAGAAAGGTGTGGCTTGTCATACCCAGCTGTTGGCCACACTTATGTTATTAGGCATCCAGTCTGACCCATGCTTGGTGTGTGCATAAAGCCATGCTAATTAATATGACAAATGCAGTTACAAATACAGACTAGCTGGAACAATTAACATAGAACATAGAAACATTGCCCATTTTTCCTGATGTAAGACTCAGGTCTTAATCAGTCCTCAACCTTTTTAGATTCAGTATGGCTTTATGTCTATCCAATGCATGTTTAAATTCCCATACTGTATTAGCCTCTACCCAGTAGCGTACCTAGCGGGGGGCGGGGGGGCGGTCCGCACCGGGTGCCGCTCATCAGCGGGGTGCCAACTTGCCGGCACCCCTCCAGAGACGGACAGTAATGTCCGCCGCTGGAGGAGCAGGCTCGCAAGGGAGCGGTATCGGAGGTCTTTAACAGACCTCCGGCTCCCTTGAGTGATTTTAAGCCGGGTTCAACCCTTGAACCCGGCTTAAAATCACTCAAGGGAGCCGGAGGTCTCTTAAAGACCTCCGATATCGCTCCCTTGCGATCCACGCGGCAACAGCTGCTGTGCGCCGGGATTTGTTGCCAGATCCCGGCGCACAACACTGAAGCCGCGCCCACTGAACCGGAAGAAGACAGAAGAACTGAAGAAGAGGAGCGAAGAGGAGGAAAAGAAGCTGTAAGGAGAAGAGGAAAGGTAGGAAAGCATTCAGTGAGTGAGAGTGGATTGGTATATGTGTGGATTAGTATATGTGTGGATTGGTATGTGTGGATTAGTATATGTGTGGATTGGTATGTGTGGATTGGTATATGTGTGGATTGGTATATGTATGGATTAGTATGTGTGGATTGGTATATGTGTGGATTGGTATGTGTGTGGATTGGTATGTGTGTGGATTGGTATGTGTGTGGATTAGTATGTGTGGATTGGTATATATGTGGATTGGTATATGTGTGGATTGGTATATGTGTGGATTGGTGTGTGTGTGGATTGGTATGTGTGTGGATTGGTATGTGTGTGGATTGGTATGTGTGTGGATTGGTATATGTGTGAGAGTGATGGGTGTTATGCTGTACCATTTCCAATGTATTTTTCATTATATAATTATGTGAATTTAAGTGAACTTCAAAGGGGGAGAGGGTAGATAGTTAGGAGGGGGGTAGATAGGGAGAAGGGAGTGAGAAGGGGTAGGTAGGACAAAAGGGAGTGAGAAGGGGTAGATAGGGCAATCATACTCCTGTCATGCCAAGTCTGCGAGTACATCCTGGAATCTGGGTATGCCTGGGCATGATAGAAATGTGATTGCTGTTAACAATCATATATATATATATATATATATATATATATATATATATATATATATATATATATATATATTAACATTGTTATTTAATTGTTTTGTCCTATTTTGGTGTGTCACTTACTTTAAATAAAAGTGTTAGATTTTTTTTTATGGTGTGGGGGGGTCATATTCGGTTTCGGCCAGGTAAATGCTGCATTTTCAGTTTCAGTCCAGAATTTGTTTCGGTGCATCCCTACTACTAATGAAGTGGTAGGCCTACACCACATCAATGTTTGGCTTAGTATATAGTGATAGGAGTTATGCTGCACTATTGTCAATGTCTGGCTCAATGTATAGTGATAGGGATTACACTGTACCACCGTCAATGTGTGCCTCAGTATATAGTGATAGGTGTTATGTTGTACCACCGTCATTGTCTGCCTCAGTATATAGTGGTAGGTGTTATGCTGTACAACCGTCAATGTCTGCCTCAGTATATAGTGATAAGTGTTATGCTGTACCACGGTCAATGTCTCCCTAAGTATATAATGATAACAGTAAGTGTTATGCTGTACCACCTTCAGTGTCTGCGCCGGTATATAACGGTAGAAGCTATGCAGTTTTAAAGTGTGTGTGTGTGTGGGGGGATGCCACATACAGGATCCGCCCCAGGTGCCAAATACTCTAGGTACGCCCCTGCCTCTACCACTTGTAATGGGGGGCTGTTCCATTTATCTACCACCCTCTCAGTAAAGTAAAACTTGCTTACATTACATCTAAACCTCTGACCCTCAATTGGTTTTCTGTCATCACTTGTATCTGTGTAACATCTCCTGCTCTGATATGCACATTGACACATTTTCACATATAATGCATTTTAGTGCAAAGCAAATAATAATCATCCTAGAGGGATTTCTGTTGATGGCAGTGCTGCTATGGTTTGAATTCTGATACCAGGTTCTCTGTGTTAAGGCACACTGCCAAGGAGCTCTAATTGATTTCCTCGATCCTCACTCTTGTCCTAGCTGTACATTGTGAAACTTGACTCTAATAAAAGAGAACTGCAAAAGGCTATTGATTCACTGATAGTGAATTATAGTTTAAAAAAGGAGCACAATGGGACTGCCTTTAGCTTTTTTATTCCCATATTTTGAAATGTTCTTTGGAAAGATTAAAGATATGTTAACCTTACTTCTAAGATGTCCGATAAATCGTAAAGTGACATTACATATCAAGAGCAACAATGGTTTTAACAATAATATTATTTCTAATGCTGAACTGAGCGGAAGCCGAGGGGCACCTGTTTCTTACTATGTAGTTCCATATGAAACGTTCATATTTGCATAACATACCACCTATTCAAATATTAAAACATGCTAGCTTTTACTAGGCATGTGCAGAACAAGAACTTATATTCATCAGTAGCCATTCTGTATTGTTTCCATTTTTTTTTGCGCAGCAGCTTTGCGTGCTTGACTAAAATAAAAAATAAAACTGACATTGCTCTGAAATCCATCTGCTAGTGGGTATGGAACCACAACGGGACATCGCACCTTAAGAACAAGAGCTCATTTGCAATTTTAACCATAATTTTCCTGATGTATATTTTAATATTTTTTAGCTAAAATGTATTAACTAAATTATAAACCCGTATTGCAAAATATAAAAGCTTGTTTCATAGCAAAGGGTTATGAAGTCTTTGGACACTTATGTTACACTTACATTTTTATTTTATTTTATAAATTACTATTTTTATTACTTTAATTTTTAAACCTTGTTGTCTACAGATTTCTTTGGGGTATTTTTTGACCTTAAGGATAGCCTGCTGATAAACAATCACTAAAATGGGCTATTATGTCATAGTGGTTGTTTGGAACACTTTTAGGATGTAAGGCTTTTAAGGGGTTAATTTATTAACAGTAACTGTCCTTTTTCATAGAGAACATAATTGTTTTTTATTATTAGTGATAAAAATTTCACTTGCACGTAATAGATTTAGGCAACTTCTCACTTTCATAACTATGGCTTTATGTTTTGAATATTGGTTGTATGTATCACTGTAGCTTTTCTAAATCACTGTTCCAAAAACATAAAAGGAAAGCGTATATCATCATTAGGTTCAAGTAAACATAGTTAATAGGCTAGTTATACCATTTACCTTGATGGGATAACATACAGTCAATTTGACCTACATTTAACCCCTTCACGACAAAGCCCATACGGGCTCACAGTGCATTGTCATTAATGGGTTTAAGGACAACCTGTTGTCCTTAAGAGGTTAAATTATTGTACCCAAGAAAACCATTGCCTGCACAGCCCTTAAAGAGTTAAATGCTGTTCTGCATGTAAAATAGTAAATGATTAAGAATCGTTTACCAAACCGAGGCCTATTCTTCTGGTCATTAAAAGCTGCTGTGAATCATGGCCATGCAGCCACTCTGATAAATGATTTAGATGGTGTGAAATGGAATCGTTGAGCTTGGCCGCTGTCGGATTCTCTTGGGATTGAAAGGAGACTGCCAGGTCTAAACTTTAGCTGGCATGGACTGGATGCCTAGGACTCAAACTCCTGGCAGCACAAAGACAGAGACAAGGGCAGAGCTTTATCATTGAACCTGACCACAAAGGTTGTGAAGGATCTGGATAATTGAGACGAGGCCCAGACTGTCATAGAAAAGAAGCAATCAATAGTGTTTATAATGAGCAAATGGTGTTTAAATAGAATTGGGGGACTGTAATCACAGGACAAGAGTGACATGCCTTACACATCTAAAGCACAAATCAAATATGTAATGTATTTGTCAAAGATTGGGTCACGTTCTGCATTACCTGTCAAGAAGCTTATTGTGAGTTAAACAAATAGCCAATCAGTATCATTGTATACATAACTGATTTGTGAAGCACCTTCTAGTAAATGGGAGAAAGTCATATGTGGTAAGTTAAAGAGTTAATAAAATGTCTTATAGGAATATTATAGCAGTAATATGCAGTGGGCCATTCTCAATGTTTTTATTCCGTTATAAAAATGAATATAATTGTAATAGCTACATAATCAAAACAGTTATTTTGATTGTGAGCTTGAACACATTCTTTTCTATATATATCAGTTTGTTTCTAGTCCTATACTGTACTTTGTGAATCCCTGTGTAGATTAAATAATATATATTTTCTTCATTTCAACATAACACATGGATAATGCCAAGCAACATAAGCATAGCTCTTTTAATTTGACCAGGTCAGTTTATTTTTTCTTGAGGCAAGGCAGCAGCATGTGGCCGTGGTCATAGCTATGGCCACTCCCCACCCACATTCTGTCTACATCCCACCCACATTCTATCTACTCCCCACCCACATTCTGTCTACATCCCACCCACATTCTATCTACTCCCCACATTCCGTCTACCTCCATTTAAGGCTGTCTGGGGATAGCCCAACCCCTAGTTAAGGATAGCCCCACCCCTACATATATACAGTTTCTCCCATATCTGCGATCTTGCCAGATCAGTCAACATGGAGCCCTCCTTCTTTGATAGGAATGGCTTAGTGAGATGGCAGTGCTTGCCATGTGAGCAGTTAGTTTGGGCACCAAAGGGGGCGGGGTCAGGGAAAAAAGCTTCCCCTGTAGATCCCCTCCTCAATACCTCCTCATAGCCCTAAAACAGGAAAGGATCGCTTTTTCCAAGCCCTCTAAAAAAAAGTTATTTAACTTATATGAGAGGTTACATAAGATATATAAGTTGGGCCTAAAATACATGGATTGAATGGGAAATGTTTAGGCTGTTCTCACTTGTTCCACAGGTGCCCATATCTGAAATCTGGCCCTGGGGTTGATATCGGGTTACTTTTCTGATGTAATTTACCATGGTCAACAAAAAAAGACTTGTTTGAGACTCTCAGATAGCCTTCAGAAGCAGGACCAAGAAGGTTCTTGGGTCTTTCTCAAGCTGCTTCTCATGTGACTTTAGAAATGCCAACAATCATAAATGTTTTTGTAATACTCATGATCCCTCTAGAAATGTCAGTGTTTTATGGCTTATACATAAATGTGCTTTATGAAAAATGAAAGAGAACACAAAACAAAAAAAGGTGATTAAGTGCTCATAATTCAAGCAGGTGCTTTCTATAGCTTGCCTCCCAACTATCTTGCTTTGCGCAGGACAGTCCCGATTTTGCCAGACAAAGGTAGACCTAGGTGGGACAGTGGGATTGCAGTCCTGTGCTCCCGATTTCATTCCGCGTTGTCTAGGACACTGGAGAATGCATAACTGTGTGCATGCACGGAACTTTCCGCATGCACGGTAACGCTACCAGTTTCGGTGACATTTTATCTCCTAAGCTCAGCCCAGGTAGAGTAGAAGTTAGAAGGTATATTATAGCCAGCTTTAGGAAATGTAGCTCATTGCAGCAGAAGCCTTTTGGTTGTCTAGCCCAGAATAGCATAATAAATCGAAGTAAAAATGTATAGTACTCAGTAGTTCTTTCTAGCTTTTTTACTGGAAAACATAAATGTTAGCTGTTTAACGCACCTTCAGAAATGTTTAAAATAAAAAAGCGCTTTATGGCGGCCATGCCATGCTTATTAATAGATGACGCTGGCAGAATTTAATATAGATTCTCTGAATTAAAGAGGTAGCGCTCGGTTACTATAATCTCTGCTGCAGAACATGCTGTACATTTTAGTGTTTGCTGAAGACTCCCTGGATAGCTATTTAAACTAATGGATAGTATTGTAATGCAGTGTGAGAAAGCGATTAATAACAATAGCTCAAGTGAAGCATATTGCTAGGTTTTTTTTAACTCTTTTAATTCGCTGTGTTTTAGCACTTGATTAGTGGCACGATGGCATACTGAGATTAGCCTTGATGCTATAAATAGGAGATGCGGCTAAAGGTATTTAATTTGCACATGCTGTTAATATAATCGGATTCCCTGATAGAAAGGAATTGGTTGTCGCTAGGTTATGGTGATACTCATGTGAATTTGAGACATTGTATAACTTTTATCTTACAGATATTGTGCAATGTTTAATATTAATTGTATGCATTGTTGTTGTGTAATCACATTTCGTCTGGTATACAGCTATGCTATGTCTATTTACTCCACCATTTCCCTAAAACTATGTTTTATCCTTACCATGTTTCAGCCGTGTTTAAAATGGGAAAATTAGGAGCCCAAAATCCTTCTTTATAGTACACATTTTTTAAACTCATATCCTTTTCTCTTTGTAACATAACTGCTAGCCATTTAAACTAATATATACCATTTTTGTTTTCTAAATATTTCATTGTGAATTCTTTCTCAACTTTTCTCTTGGCCTTACGCCCAGTCTACAGAATAGCAGCCCTGTCTGGTGGTAGTAGGCAATATAATCCATTCACGAACGCACAGTCTAATTGATTGACCCTGGATTTACCTTTCTTAGTGGAAGTCTTCTGAATTATAGCTAATAGATCTCAGGTAACTCAAGATGTCTACAGAGAGTAAGATAGAATCTCATTCTCTCTTTTCTTTAACCGTGTTGCTTGCTCGACTTTCGTGCTGTATAAAGCAGACTCCGTCTTTGATTTCGTCTTTTTCTATTCTTTTCAAACTTCTTAGCCAGAATCAGAAAAGAAAGAAAAAAATATCAGTGATGCATGATTGGCTGCAAGACAAATACAAAGCCTTTTGTCTTCTACGGATGGTTAGAGGGTGGACACAGAGACTACTTTTCCAATACAGACAGTGAGACCGTTTTTAGAGAGCTTATTATTGAGTAATGTCAGCGTGACTTAGAAAGTACAGAATGACCATCTGTCTCCACTTGGATCAACTGTAACTAGGCAGTGACAATCTCTTGAAACACATTATTTGCATAGTATGGCAAGCAAGAGACTAAAAAAAATGGTACTGATACATAATTTTTTTGCTTTTTAGTAGATCTAATCTTAGTAGAAAATATCATCTTGAACCTATCTCTCCCAAATTGTTGATGCCTTGGTGACTTTCTCACAATTACACTAACTTTTATTAATATCATGTATTAGTGTATGTCCACTAAAGACTTCAATTGATATTTTTAAGATAAGAAGGAAAAACAGGAAAAAAATGTCCAGTCCATAAACTGGTAAATTGTCTGGCTATGATTAAAGGAGTTTTCCCTGAGGACCCATGTCGTGGTCTTACTTACTTTTTCCTGACATTTATCTCCTACGGGTACAAACATTCTGAGTGATTTCTGCCCAGAAATATTGTGTGTAGCACTGACCTTTTAGTAAGTTTCTTCTCTGTGTTAATGAACTCCCGGGATCGTGACTTAGCTTACTAAACACCCCAAGCAGTGCCATGTAGGTGTGGATCAGCTGCTCTGTGAAGGATTACTGTTTTTCAAAAAAACACATTTCTAGGAAGATTCTCAGATCAAGTGAATAATTTTGAATCTGTACATTTTTGTCCTTTAAAAAACATATTTTACAAACCTGTCATTCCCGTAAATTGCATCTGCCTGTTAGTGTCATGTTTGTAGAAGGTCAACGTATTTTTGGATTTAAACAACCTTCTTACAGTGCTATTTGTGGATTGCTAGTGTTTTTTTTCTTGTAATTTACACGCTCATTTTCTCTACACAGCTCTTCAATTTACATAAGCAGTACAGTAAATCTCCTTGAAATGCATTGTTCTGTACTTGTTTTTTAAAAAAAGATTTTCTCCAGTCATCACACAGAGGGATGGTTACATTTAAGCTTTTTTTTTTTTGCTGAACTGTAGTGAGTCCCTTTTGTCTTCTAAGTAACTATAACTGTGGATGTTAAGGACTGTAGTCAAAAAACCTCTGATCACAGATTACAGCAAAATAGAAAAAAAAGACTGCAACTGAACTAGTAATAAATAACAATTTAGTGTTTTTGATTGCTGCAATAAAATATTTCTAAGCAATTAGTGTTTATAGACTTTGTGTGGAGTCTGTGGAGTCACTGAACAGCTAAAGGCCAGTTTGTGGGTTTATTGTTATACAATGTAAAACATTTTCCAGTATCCATAATGATGTCTTTTTGCATCAGACATAAGTTGAAGGTGACAATAATAGAAACCTGTATTGTCTCAGAGTGGCTGTAATCAGCCCGCTAGTACAAACAGGAGCATCTTTTGCTGTAGAGTCGTGAATGGTTTCTCTGATTGACCTTAAGAGTAATTACAGGGAACTTGCCATTTGGATTAATTTGATGATACATTTAGAATGCCAGTGTGGTTTAGGCTGTGACTTCCCATAGAACTGTGAACATATTTGTTTCAAGGATGGCGTTACCATCCATGTTAATTTCAGTGGGCATGTCTGTTGATGACCCAGTGGATTTTAGAGACAAATTTACAGGAGTAAATGTTGTAGGTTGTAATGGGCACTATGAGGACAGTTGCAGACATTAGTGTGCAAGGGACTACAGTAATGTCACAAGTAGTTTAAAGTAATTTTAGTTTTATGTAATGCTACCTGCATCTTGTGCTACTTCGCTATCCACGGCTGGTCTTCTCCACATTGAACAGCTTTTAAAGCTTAAAAACACACATATAGGACCTTAGTGATCACCTATGTGCAATAAGGTCTAATGGATGTTGGTGGGCATGTATCTCTATGTGTTGATGTTGTTCAAAGGCAACCTTTGTCAAGTTAAAAGAAGAAGCATGTTATTCCTAAAATTTACCCAGGTTTTTAGCCTGGCAAGATAATGTTATATCACCTTTTCTATTACCCTAGATAAATCATGTCTCCAGGGGCCCCCGTTGTGCATGCACTTACTTGCACTCTGTCATGGCGGATCCCCCTACCAGTTCAGCATCTAAAGCAGCGCCTGGTTTGCTTATGAGGTAGGGCCAGGCTCAATGGTTTGTAGAAGATACCATAATAAGATTGTAGTTGTTTAACGACTTGCTCTGAAATGTGCTTGCTTAACAACGAAATATTAGCTACATATGTTCACCAACCAACCATTCTGGAAAGAAAATAACATTGCCCCTAAGTTTCCTTTTTTCATGATGCTTAATTGCTCGGTCTCTCTTTTGAAAAATGGTTGTAACTGCGCAGTCATTTTACAGTACTGCCTTTTTCCCCCTATAGGTTTTAAACCTAATACGTGAAGAGAATAAACATTGTCGGACTCCTTGAAGCAAAAATGTAGATTTCCTCCCAAGAGACTCTCTTTCCCACCGAAAGACTTTATAAAATCCGTGTTTGCACTATTTTAAATACAGTTTTCATCAAATTATCAGCTTCAGAAAGAGTTTGTTCTGTAATGTGAAATATATGTCTCTGGGCCAAGGCAATTTGCATAGATGAATGTAATTGAACATGTATTTCATTTGTTGGCAATGTTTTCTAAGGCACACAAAGAACAAACAGAGTGAAGGTTTGCGTGGAAGTCACTTGCATTTGGGAAGATACTGGCTACTGTCCAATGTTCTGAAAAGCCAACTTCCAAGGGCAATTATACAGCTTGGGGCTCTTTTTTTCTGGAAACATTTCTCTACATAAAATGTCTGTTCTGGTCGGTGTCTGAATTTCTTCTAATAATAAATAGTGACATTTATTGGGGTTGATGTCAACACGTAATTGTATCTCCCGGTCCTTGAGGTAATAACAACCACCGCAGCGTTTTGGAAAGATTACACGATGGTTAAGGATTATTGAAATAATCTGACGGAGGTTGTAACTAACGTTTTGTTTACTATAACTTTATATATTTTTGTTTACTTATGATCCTATCTTGCTAGTATCTACACATTACTTAAGTATATATATAGTTCTTAGATATTTTCATGCTGCATTGAATTTCAAGACCTGCCCTCTCCAACCAGGGGCTGCCAGGCTTATGATACTCCTTAACTTTCTTTATACATCCCACTTAAAATGCTAAAATAAGTAAATTATTTGTGTTTGCAAGGGCCTTTCTCTATAACAATCTTCAACCCACAGATACATTTTACTGTATTCATTATTTTATGTTGTTTTTCATTTATACAACTTTAGTGCATGTTGTGATGATCTATATTTGATGCTGTAAAATCATTGGAGAAGAAGCATAATGAATTATTACCCCTTTGTAAACAATTACAGTACTCTTGATATTAATAATTAGTTCAGAACAAAGGGATGCAACTGACACATTATCACCCTTTTGAATTAAAGCTAAGATCTATGATTTATAGTTAGTGCAGCGAATAGCCAATGGTAGCCCTCTCTTGTTGCCTTTCTGTTATACCCTAAGCTGTATATATAACCCACCCGCCTATACACCTTCTTCTGCATCATGAGACTGTGTTCCCCTAATTACTGCTACAAGAGAGCTATTCCCTCTTTTCACCCCTCGTTTTGTTTCAATAACCCATACTACTCACTTAGATTGTAATCTCACGAGAGGGGCCCTCAAAAGTCCACCATTCCTGCCAGGAACTTTGTATTCTATGAAAGTACCATAAGGCTCGCTGGCAAGCTCCCAGGCAGGGTTCTCAACTCCTGATGTGTCTGTATGTATTTGTGTATATTTATTATGCATGTGTTAACGGCCTCAATCAAATTGTACAGTGAAGAGTAATTTGTTGGCTGTTAATAAATAAAAGGTAATAATAATAATAATAATAAAATAAAATCAGCTACCTATAATATTTTAAATAAGCCTAAAGCAGTAACTTATCAATGCCAGTCAGCATTAGACCAATAAGATCCAAGGAGAAATAAAAGGAAAATAATGTCTGACCAAGGTCATGTGTCAAAGGTGGAATTATGGTCCTATTTTGTTCATTATCGAGCAGTCTAAAACCTCCTTAGTTATGGTTGATTGGCTAAGTTTAGTCTACTGTTTACTGTTGTCTATAAATCAGAGATCTTAGCTTTAATTCAAAGGGGTGACGTGTAGGGAGAGGGGTGTACCTGATGAAGATAATCTTGTATTCTAAGAAGAAATGACCTTCATCTACACATGATAAAAAAAGATTGTGATGGTGGGAACAACAGTAATATTTTTTTATGCCTGTGATACTCCTGCAAGTGTTGTCTTTAGTACAGTTTTGAATTCACCATAATTTACAGGAAAACCTATAACCTATTTTCAGAAGCTTTGTGCAGATTAAAGTATTGGTCCACTATGTAATGTTCTCTTTACATACATTGTTCCTGGTCAGGGACCATGTGCTTACTTATCGAGTGGCCTACTTGATACATTATTGATTTTGGCATGTTTATTGAAACCATATAAAAATACATTTCTCCAAAGTAAATAAATAACACAAATAGGAAGAGCAAACCATTGCAGCGTGCAGACTTGTCAAGTATACTACAAACATAAAAGAGAAAAAAGAAATTGTAAAATCAATGTGTAATAATAGTCACTATTAAACCTATTATGAACTGAAACATTATTGGGCTGGACATTAGAAGTACTAAAGCTTCTGATTTTGGAAATTATGAGATTATCACTACAATATAAGCAGAATTACCCTATACTTACCTATTGCTGGATTTAAATTGATATAATCAGAAATTCACAGAGCTTAATTCCTTATAGATGGAAACTATTTAATTACCCGGCCATTTTTATGCTTGAAGCTAGGAGAAGGAGAAGATAGTGATGTAGGGCCCAGTTATGCAATGCGTGTCATGCCAACCCTGGTCAAATTCTGAGAGTGTGGGGCTTTATAAAAGTCAGTTGTTATAGCCTTAAATATGCAATCGTTATTCAATCATGTGCAATCATTATTCATTTATTTGACTTTACAAATGTTTTCAAAACCTCTTCAAGCTTATGTTTAATTATTTAGTGGGGCATTAGCGGCCCCCATGAGCACATGCTGTAAACTTTATTCTAATGGCACATTTGATAAAGATATTGTTTACCTCCTATTATGAATTTAATTTTATGAGGTGCCGTATTTAATTTAGTAAATATCTACGACACCCATGAGTTGTTACCCACATCAGTTACCATGGCAGGCAGAGGTACAACTTCTTTGGTGTTTACACCTATCTCAGTTAATTGTAACTGCACATAACAATCCTTGTGGGCCTTTAAGCTTTTCATAGTGGTTATAATTGGAATTTTGCACAATGTAATACAAGTCTGTACAAGTTATGGGTTTGCAGTTGTTAACTTTCCCTAGGTACTATAAAACGATACCTTGATTATGTTATACTAGAAAAGAATATACCGTCCTCAGCCATCATACTGCTTGGTGGCAATTACTGAAAAACTTGGAGTACCAATTGATGTTTCCTATAATGCACCAAAGTATTTCATGCACTCAATTCCAAATAACTGGACAGGAGTTTATTCAAATATTCAACTTCTTGCTTTTATATCATCGCAGCTACCTTGGACTATATTTATGAGTGAGTCGGTGTAGTTTTCTGTTTACTTCTTCAGTCTGGAATTATGTGTTTTAAGGTTGTTGGAAATTAGCTGAAGAGACACATTAGGCTATTATGTAAGCATTTTCATTGTCACAAAACACAAACATGATTTAAGAATGTGGGTTTTTTTTCAGTTTTAGCATAAAACTGTTAACATAAAATTTTGGTCATTTGTATGCTTTGCTAAAAGTGGTTCTTAACCATTGTATCATAGTTTCATCACAACTATGTCCATGATCTGTTCTGCTCTTAAGTTCTCAGCCACTGATTAATGATAGATGATCGGATACTTATGATAACTTTTTCCAATAATATCTATTTAAAAAATGCACTGCATCTAATCTTGATGAGGGATAATGAATAAGAGACACTAGCAGACTGGATATTTAAAGATCTGCTAATCTACAATATACCCATATCCAAAAAGCCATTTAAGTTGGAGATCAATGGGAATTTATCACAATACAAGACATAAATGGACAATTAAGCCCTGGTCGTATTTTAATTAAAACAGACTTTCATTACCGATGAACAAGCAATCTTCCTTGGATATATGCTTCCTTGTCGCATAAGCCAATATTCTCTATGTGAGACTATCGACTTAAGATATTGATTTTCATCTTTTTTTCCTCGCTTCCTTTTTATTTCTTCCTAAGTTAATCACCAATAGTCACTATTCAACATAGCCAGCAAAAGCTGTAAAAGGGTTTAACTGCGCACCTTCATTAGTTAATGTAACCCAAGAAAGCAGAAGCATGGTGGATGTTAATCATAGACATCATAGAACTAACCTGTTTCCCACTGATGTTAGATATTTACCACACAACTAACTTTTTGTTCTTGGGAATAACATACAAACAGCTTCCCTCTTTAGTCAGTAGAAAATTCAACACATTTTGGCTGAAGTTGAAAATAACAGGCACTACAGAACACACAAGACCTATACATATAATATGTAACATTAGAGGGATGGATTGATTTAATTAGAAACAATATACAATGTGTTGCTTCTATATTAAATGTATTTAGTTCTATAATAATATTGTTTTATTAATAAGCAATAAAAAATACCATATGGTAGACAAACTAACTTGGAAACCAATACTGGGCCTGTAAAAGTTGTGAAAGCAATGCTTGATAATCCTGGTGGTATGAGGAACCTTGTAGCCTTTCTGATGTTTGTTTATTTTTTAAACAGTGGCCACCTGTGACAACCCTGTTTGGATATTGAAGAAGGTGGAATAGTGAGAGCCAAGTTAGATTTATGTCTCATGTCTCAGTGACTGTGAGAATGGGATCTGTCAACCCGGGTCCACTGAGTAATGTGGCGTGACCGGAGATATTCAGCTGTGGTGGCAGATCTGACTGGGGTGTGTCACAGTCTTTTAATCTCAGGGGGCTTGTTTTGGGATTCGCACATGTTTGGTCAGATGTTAGAATATGATATGTTACAAATTATGGGTTAAAGTTAACTTGCCATGATTGTTGGTGATTAATTATGCTAATAAAGGTCCTGAACTGTTCATATACCACTGTTTGGGTAGTCAGCTATTGCTATGGACTTCAGAGTATATTGGGTTTTCTCTAATTAGTTTTACTGAAGTCTAATTAGAAAGCTAGGGGAATATGGGTTTCTTTATATCAAATAAGCAATGAAGCAAATCAAATTTCATTTGCTTTCTGAAGAACCTGCTTGTCTTATATCAGGTAATGATGAAAATGAGATGTATTGTGCCCTTTGAGACTAGCTTATCATTAAAGCATAGAACAGATAAAGTAAACCTGTGGGTGGTAATCTCAAAAAATGTAGTAAAGTATATTGGAAAGTGAAGCAGACACCCCTATATATCATGCTTTCTACAGTGCCAATGTAGCTGCTTCATTATATGGCCTCTTTGAAGGCACGTAGGGGGTTGTGTGTAAAACATGATTTGGACATTTCAGGCTACTTTTGAAACTTTGTACTAGTATCACCTTTGTATACGTAGCCTCATTGTAAGTATGCTTGGGTTGGAAAAGGATCATCATAGATATGCATAGTATACATATATGAATGCCATGTTACGAGATGGCATCATGTATTTCATTGGTGCTATCTATCCTTAAGTAGGTTACATATCCAACCATTGTGACGTAAAAAAGGATTTAATAACCATAAAATGGACAAATATAATTTTAATATATTATTTTTTAGTGTATAGATAGTTACCACGAGGAACACACTTGTATAGTCCATACATCTGCCCCTAGCACATTTTATACACGCTCATAAAGTCAAACTGTGGGTCTTTTCTCAAAACTTACATCGTAATGTACACTGAAGCAATGCCATGGGTTCTGTATTGATATATATTGAAAATATTCTTTACTATAATAATTAATTGAATATTCTAGTGAAAGTGGAAACTTACTTATCCCTCACGCTAACCTGGAATCCTGAAAGGGAGCTTAATTTTATAGATTTAACAAAAAAAAAAATGTATTTGAAGAAAAGTCTATTTTATTTATGAGGTTTGGTTTAGTCACAAGGGCTTGTATAAATTAAAGTCCATTGATATTTTTAGAACAGTTGGTTTCTGTGAATCTGTATTACATTCTGCATTTGCTAGCACCGTTTTTGATACAAAATGTTAATCCACTCCCATGTAATTGCACGGTGATACTATTTAATCCGTGGCAGTCTATAATTTAAAACCGGCCAGAACTGAGTGATTCTAGATCTCTGTAATCACCTTTTGTAAGTCTACATTCAAAACCAATAGGAGATGGTTTGGCTTTATTGTGTTTTTTGTTCCCACAAAGACCTGTGGTCCCTAGTTGTGACCCATTTGCAAGTAATTACAATCTATATTACAAGCTCTTTAGGATTACTGAGGTTTCTGCAGTCTCTTGGATGATCAGACACCATACGCACACAGCTCTGCAGTGTTTGGCAGGAAGCCAGTATATTTGTTTTGTTCTAGAATCTGAAACTGCGACAACACAGTCTAAGGTCCCAGTACAGGAGTCTTTTGATTGCCTTCTGGCCACTGTTTAAATTTGTTTCCCTTCTAACTTTGATTGAATTAAATATGTGATGCAAACAAGTTGGTTTTCCATGGTCCCCTGGACATTTCTATTAGAGACGCTGTGACATAATAAGGGAATAAACACTTTGTATGAGAGCCACTACATCATATTGTTCTCCCAGTAGAGGTTCATAGCCCTGATATTAGCTTTTTCCAGCCTGCACCTGCCCATATTTGCATGGCACTGAGCATGAATATTAGGATACCATGGTAATTTTGTCTTAAAATGTAGCCATTTTTTGCAGTGCCAAACATGGTATGAAAGCAAACCTGTGACATGTGCAGTATTCTGTAGACATTTAAATTCATCATCATAACTTTTAAAAACTCAGTTTATTTATGTATTATAAGGCAGGATGCTTTTTTGAGATTCTCACATACTTGCATTTGCTGCTTATTTGGTCATAATACTTTTCTACAATAGTGTAATCTTCCCAGTGGGCACTGTGATCTGATGGTGATTTTCTCAGCAGATCCAACAGTGGTACATGCGATGAATCTAATCTACATTTCCTCTCTTTATCTTTCACTCTCTCTTGTAACCTGTCTCATTGACTGTCTTTCTGGAATTGCATCACACTACCTGAAGCTTAACATCTCAAAGACTGAGGTTATGGTTATCCTGCCATCTGCTATGTGCAGAATAACTAACATCTCTGTTACTCTTGAGAACTCCACCAACCAACAGACCAAGGTTGCTGACTGGGTTCACACTTGACTCTGCTCTCTCCTTCATCCCTCACATCCAGTCCCTCACCAAATCACCTTTACCTAAAAAAACATCTTCTGAATTCAGCCATTCCTCACACTAGAAAGAACCAAAATATGAATCCACTCTCTTGTGATATCCTGGCTGGATTATTGCAACTCCCTGCTAACTGGTCTCCCCTCTCACATCTTCCACCACTCCAAGCCGTCCTCAACACTGCAGCTAGACTAATCTTCTTCTGTCACCCTCATCTGCTGCTCCACTGTGCCAATCACTCCAATAATTTAATTCAAAAACTCTTGACCATGAACTACAGAGCCCTTCACAACTCTGCACCTCCCCCTCTATATCTCTGCCCTCCTATCCAAATACATCCATAACCACCCTCTTTGTTTCTCTCATGAACTGTGTCGTTCCTCTACTGTCCTTACCTCTTCCCACTCATGTATTCAGGATTTCACCCGCGCTGTACCCCTCCTCTGGAATACCCTACCCTATTCTGTCTGTCCAGTGTACAGCGTTTTTCATTGTGTGTGATTTTAAATTACTTTACTGAGCCTGTTTTTTATAATTTTACCTCTTTATAAAGCAATGGTAAGACATCACCTTGAATATGCAGTGCACCAGTTTTGGGCACCAGTTTTTAAGAAAGATGTTTTAGAACTGGAGAAAGTGCAGAGGTGGGCTTCAAAATTAATTAGAGGAATGGAGAATTTTAGTTATGAAGAAAGACTAGAAAAACTGAACTTGTTTTCACTTGAAAAGAGACGTCAAAGAGGGGATCTGATCACATTGTACAACTACATACAGGGTCAGTATAGACAGCTCTCTGGTGATCTGTTCACCAAGAGGTCTCTACAAAAGACACAGGGTCATCAGTTGAGACTTGAGGAAAAAATATTTTAGCATCAGCATAGGAAAGGGTTCTTCACAGTAAGAACAATAAGAATATGTAATTCTCTGCCTAAGGATGGTGTATTATCTAACTCTATGGATATTTTTAAGAAAGGTCTGGATGATTTTCTGGTTAAGCATAACATAAAGGGCTACAACTGTTAAAAGGACAGTAGTATTAGCAAGTTGATCCAAGGAGTAATCTGATTGCCACTATGGAATCAAGAAGGATATTTTTTCCCTGTTGTGGCATAATGGGTAATAGCCCCAAGTAGGGTTTTTTTTGCCTTCTTTTGGATCAACTTTATAAGTTTAGAAGTGGGTATGTGTGAAAGGTTGAACTTGATAGACTGAAGTATTTTTCAACCTACTTTACTATACTGTTGTAACAGCACCATGGAATCTACTGGCAATATATTTCATGCTATGCCATCATGGTCGAAAATTCTGAAAGGTACAATCTCCCTACCCTACATATCAGTCCTTGGCTACTGGCCAGAACCCTCTGCCTCTGTGTCAGTTTGGGCTGTAGATGTGCCACACACTGAGTTGAAGTGACAGCAAATGACTATTACTCCAACTTGCTTGACACATCGTAAACAGAGGAGTAAGGGCCAAGGTGGTGGAGAAGGATATGACAGCCGACAGACAGAGCAGACTGCTGCTGATGCAGGCGGCATTATGCTTGCATAGTAGCAGAGGTTGCTAGGGGGCCCTAAGTATCAGATTGTAGGGCCACTGCTCCTTGTATGTATTCTGCTGCACATTTAGAGACACTAGTTTTCCGATTCTATTTAATGCATATATATATATATATATATATTCAAAATATATCATTATTAATTTTTGCTGGAATCCCTGATTGCTTATACCTGTGGCCATTGAAGAAGTAAAATAGCAATATTATTGCTGGAAATGTAAAAAAATGCAACAATTTTTTTCCCAGGCTTCTGTCAAAGCTTAGCTTTGTTTGGAGATACTAAGTTTTGGCAATCTACTCCTCTCTTTGGAGCGTAGAACAGTGCAGCCAGGGGAGCTCAGTTTTCGGTTGGCTGAAATGACATCAAAGTTTATCCTCAAGCAAGAGGACATCATAGGTCAGAAGCATCAGACAGAACCTATAGCTTTGTATCTTCTGACAACTGTTCATCCTAGAGTTGGAACTGGCAGTGTTATGTTTATAAAAGGAAAGAGGAATAAATCTAATAGTAGGTGCTTCATAAAAACAATAAAGGGCAGGTAATTCATATTATATGCCTGTTTCCTAGCAGATAGGCCACCTACTGTATTTCTGTTTCCTGCATCATGGAGAGGTGAAGATGCTACTTGCCTTAACGAGTAAATCTAATTCCTCAAAATATAAATAAAATAGAAATTCTGTCACACATTATACACCAGAGTTAATATATATGGAACCTTTGCGTGGGTAACTTTTTTACCAGTTTATCACCAATAAATTACATATATTTGCTATAAATGTTCTGGGTTAATCACTTCATATTCACAATTTGCTATGTAGCTGTCTGTTCTTCAATTCAATGCTTAATGGGGGGGGTGAGGTTATTGTCACACATGCAATCTCAGTAACATTAAACATAACAAAAACTACTGCAGCATGATGTGAATAACAGAGATAAGTGAAATAGCTTGAGCCAACACGATTAATCTAGTTAACTAGGTAAATAGGAAGGTCTGTGTGCTAAACATTAAAAGTGGTCCGTCTTTCTAAACAAAGATAGAAAAAACATGACGTTTGATGATGTTTAGCACTTATTATATCAATATAGCAATGTGATCTGTTCTAAGTTGCTACTTTGTTACATGGCTACAGGGGCATGCTAGTTCTTAAAGGACTGCAATTCTAGACTATACACCTAAAGCAAAATTAAAATACTTAAATAATATGTAAAGATGCTTTAGACTCGTCCTTTTGTCACAATAAATTTAATGTTTTTAAAGTATTAAAGAGTACATGCAAAGGTTCTTTTTCTTTGAACTAATGGAAAATAACAATGGTATTACTTGCCTAGCTAAGCACCACATGGTGGCACCCCCTTATCAGACCAGGGCTGTAGGCAGGTGCCTAGTTTGCCTATGTGATCGGACCAGCTTGTATTAAGATGCTATGTTTTGAGTGACTGACTAGTTAACTATGTCACCAATAATGTTTTTTTTATTTACAATGTGCACCTTATATGCATGCATTTTTTTAGCAATAATTTATTCCATTCAACGCCTGTTAATTTAAGATTGTAGATTATCGCCTTGATGTCAGGCACATTGGTATTGACATTTTGATTTGTAATTTTGGTGTATTGCCTCGACAACTGTGCTGAAAGTTTATTATTCACAGCATTGATTGATTCAGTGGAACTTGGCTAATTAAAAATATAGGGTAACATTGGACTTGAGCATAATTTATTCAGCTGGCAGGAGCATAGCATTATCATCTAGATTGAATAAACTAAATAGGAAATTATCTTGATATAAATAGTATTTTAACAGCCTGCACCAAAAATCTTTTCAAGCAGGTGGTTAATGTTTCCCATATGAATAGCATACATGTCCAAGGAAGACTGTGGCAAGCACACTCTTACCTCTATATCGCAGTAGTTTTACCCTATGACATCAAAGGTTACGTTTACAGAAGGAGGTAAGATTTTGTATGAAAAACATCTTGCCCATTGAGTCACGAAGACCTAACACCTCCCGGCAGGAGTTCAGTGTATTTTGCAACATACTTTGATATTATAGATAGTAATAAGAATATTGTCCTTCGAAGCCACTGCTATGATTTTATACCCTTCTACCAGTTTATTAGCTATGACAGTAGCCCTTTTGCATTTCAACACCATACTTTATGTGTATCGAGAGACCTGGATGGGGAACAGGTTATGTAAGATCTGATTTAAATCAATCAGTGTAATTGCAGCTAATTGGGAAATTGATAGAAATAGTGTTTATTATCAGTGGTCTTTTTACAAAGTGAATGGATTAATCTGTGTCTTTGGCAGTCACAAAAGCTGAAATTCAGAACTATTTTACAATTAATTTGTATTTTGGCTTGAGCTATAGGCAAATGAACCAATGTGGTGTATATTGACGAGTGTAATAGTTTATTTAATACAATGGCAATTCATTCATAAATGTTATAGAGGAATTTTGTAGATTCCATCATTTTACCTAATTACTAAACAATGAAAGCTGAAATTCTGCTACCAGGATCAAAAAGGTTATTTACTTGAAGGGACTTACTTGTTGAACATATAAGCAGGTCCCAAAATCATGCAAAGTTGGAACAGTGCTAAGAAGCTGGGGCAGTTGGTTGAAACAAATCCTTCAATTTCCTTATGGTACATTGTGATTTCATGTTACTGAACATAATGGCACAAGTTCATACCAGGCTCATGCTAGATGTCTTTCTCAGTTCAGAAGGAGCTTAAACCAGAAGCTGGTTGAATGTGCTCCCTCCAGCTATCTTCTATTCAAATCTCCCATGACTGGGATGCTTTTCATACCCAGTGGGAAATAACAAGGTAAGTAATGCACTAATTCTAACCATATCAAGCTATCATCTGTTGATGAGTTAAAAAGGGGTAGGAGATCTGTGTCTTCACTGGCACAGATACTTCTAGTGCCACTCACTCATCATGCAAGAGATAGCAGGCACCACAGATTGATGTCATCACACAGGAACAACTAAAACAGGGCATCAATGTCAGATATATCTCTGTCAATATGTTATTCTCTGGCCATATGTGACGAGGTTTCAGCAGATGCTGGAGAAGGAGAGATTTGTGGGTTTGTGGTCCTTTTGCCAGGGACGGCAGTTTCTTATTCTTTTTACTAATTTCAGATCATCAGTAGGCGGGGACACGTGGCGTTTTTAGTATCACACACAAATAATGCTATAAGAAATAGTTGTAATAGTAGCAAAAATAGTGGTTACACGAAAGCATGTTTTTCTATTTCATGGAAAAGCAACATAAAGCAGTGGATGTATTTTTTCTAGTTAGAATGACTTATCGTTGCTGTACACAAATGAGATAGATTGCAAAATGCCAAGGTAGAACAGAAATAATTGGCTTCATTGTGGATGGTATTGCATTTATTCCCTCTTTGGATACTCATCCTGTTACCGTTAGAGCAGACTGTAAATAAGTAGTAGGGTCATTGAATCCTTTAGCATATCTCAGTAGGCAACAATTCAAATTCTGTTGAGATGCGAGCGTAAAGATTAGATTTAGAATCCTGTCCCTTTGTTAATGATCTATAGTTGTTCAGATGAAAACATCCCCCTTTATGCCAAATGTTGGAAAGCACTATATAAAAATATATATTTAAAAATTTAGCTCTGAGCATATTCTGTTTCTATGTTTTTAGCAAACCATGATATATAGATTTGGGTCAGTGATAAAAAAAAAAGAAACAATCAGGATGTCAGGTAAATGCTGTAGAAAAAAAATAAGTATACCACTTTGTTATTGAATTTATGTATCATCACTCAAGTATATCAACATCACAAATATTTGCACAGCATTGGCTGGATTCAGTGTTAGATATCAATGACAATTCTCGCTTAGCTTGCAATGGGAAAAACAGAGATATATTGGCTCAAAATTAACTGAGAAAAAATGTAACAATTTTTTCCATAGCAATCTGTGAAAGGCTTGATATTTGATTGCTTGCGATAATCCAGCCCTGTATGTTTCTGCGATTTCATATTTAGGTCTGATTTTTTTATGCTTAGTGTGTCCCTTTATACAGAACTTAGATAATTTGATGGGGTATGGTACATAGATAGTGATAAGGATATTTCTGATATTTTTAGCTATGAAATAAAGTAGAACCGTTATGTTTGTAATGGAAAATTCGCATGTATGCTTATATGTGTAAGTGCAGGGGTGTTAGCGTGGCTATGTGTATGTATGTATAAGGGTATGGTGTTGGAGCGGCTGTATGTGTAGGTCTTGTTAGAGTGGTGTGTGTATGTAAGTGTATGGTGTTAGAGTGGAATTGTGTGTATGTATGTGTAATCATATATGTATGTTGTGAAAGTGTGTGCATGAGTGTATGTGTAAAGTGTTAGATGATATGTGTCATATGTATGCAACCTTAGATGGCCGGAATAAAAGACCAGCACCAGGTGGCCTACCAGGAAAATGTAGAGCACATGTGTGGGATAATGTAAAAAATTACATGTGTGGGATAATGTAAAAAAATAATAGCATGCTTGCTCCTTTAACAAATTTCTAGTAAGTAACATACCGTATTTGCTCGATTATCGGGGTCGTCTTATAATCAGACCTCAAATAGGTCTGACTATGAGATGACTAAGATCCAGATCCCCCGCAGCTCCAGTGGATCTGGATTCTCCTGTATCCCCCTCCCCCACTTACCGGTACTTCTGAGTCCCCGGTGTGTAGCTGGGGCAGCGTGTAGATGTCTACGCGATTCGCGTAGACAACGTCCGCTGCAGCAGGAAGGAGGCGTGGCTAGCAGCGGGGGTTGTCTGCGTCCATCGCGCAGACCTTCCCAGGCTGTCAGAGATCAAAGTTCCCCGCACCGATCTCTGATCTGATCTCTGACAGTCGGGGAAGGTCTGCGCGATGGACGTAGACAACTCCCGCTGCTAGCCACGCCTCCTTCTGGCTGCAGCGTAAGTGCATGGGATCTACACACTGCCCCGGCTACATGACAGGGAAGTCAGAAGCACCGGTAAGTTTGGGGGGGGGTCAGAGATCAAAGTTCCCCGCACCGATCTCTGATCTGATCTCTGACAGTCGGGGAAGGTCTGCGCGATGGACGTAGACAACTCCCGCTGCTAGCCACGCCTCCTTCTGGCTGCAGCGTAAGTGCATGGGATCTACACACTGCCCCGGCTACATGACAGGGAAGTCAGAAGCACCGGTAAGTTTGGGGGGGGGCGTGAGTGAAAAATGGGGGGCATAAGGCATTTCTGGAGGCAGAGTGCTCTATGAAATGCCTTTTAACCCCCTTAATGCCACTCTGCCTCCAGAAATGCCTTTTTAACCCTCTATATGCCACTCTGCCTCCTGAATGCCTTAAACCTCCCTATATGCCACTCTTCCCCATAATATGCCTTTTAACCCTCTAAATGCCAGAGTGGCATATAGGGGTATAAGGCATTTCTGGAGGCAGAGTGGCACATAGGGGGTTCAAAAGGCATATCATGGGGCACAGTAGCATATAGGGTTAAAAGGCATATCATGGGGCACAGTGGCATTTAGAGGGTTAAAAGGCATATCATGGCGCACAGTGGCAAATAGGGGGTATAAGGCATTTCTGGGGCAGATGTGCATAACTGGGGGGCAGGTTGGAAAATAGAAGGAAATAAAACCAAAATATTTTTCTCAATCATAGCTTTTATTAAAAAGAAATAGGTTAGATGAATTAACATTTACTGGTAAAACTTTTTTCCTATAGGGTCGTCTTATATTCAGGCTTTTTCTTTTTTTCCTAAATGAATATTCAGATTTGGGGGGTCGTCTTATAATCAGGGTCGTCTTATAATCGCGCAAATGCGGTAATAATCCTATCCATTTTTTATACAACATGACTGTTAAAAAGCTTAAGTCACTTGTGTTCTTTTTTAATATATTGTGACAACCCCTATAGCATGAGGGCCATACATGTCACTTTTAGGGGTCCTAAGCACAGTCCTCTAGGGCAATCAGAGTCAGGAACAGCAGCTTTAAACAAAACAGCGCTTTATTTTAACCACTTAAACCCCAAAAACCAAATCATAAAAAGAAAACCTAGCTCCCAATTGGAGCCCTCTCTAACTGAACTATGCTGGTCCAGACTGACCAGCCTAATCACCCACTACCTCAACCTCCCAACCAGACCCAGCTACGCCAGGCTCTGGAAAACCTCCCCCAGACAGCACACAAAATGTCCAGGCAGGTATTGCCTCACTTGGCTCAGGGATAGTCTTCTTCAGGGCCTCTCCTTGCCCTGGGAGCACAGGGAACTTCCTCTTCCCCCAACAGTCTTCCTGAGTATCAGGCTCCAGGGGTTTTTAATGCCCAGCACCTGTGCCCCATGACGCCAGCCTCATAGAAATCCCGGACCGGATCCTGCAGATTTCTTGCCTCCTGGAAAACCCGGCATGGAGTTTCCACAGAATGGGGGAATGGAGCATTGGCCCACCCTGCTCTCCAATTGCTCCACCCCAGGGACCCATATGTATAATCTGCATAGCAGCTGTACTCAGATGCCATGCTAATCATCTCCCTGGGGTTCACACAGTCACAATATATATATATATATTCTAAACCATGTGCCTTTCCTATATTAAATCTATGAGTAGCAGTGGCAGTGAATATGTTAATGGCAGGATAGATGTTCAAACACAATATACAATTTGGCATTTCTATTTCCAGCAGAAAAGGAAATATGCTATTATTTTGGCAACAGGCTTCATTCTAAAAAAGAATTTCAATCACTTTCACTGTGGAACGTCATTAACCTTTAAAGCAGAATTAGATTTCGCACAGCACAGAAGTAATAACATTTTGCATTTTCGGAACCTGTACCCTTTGAAAAAGAAAAATCAAATATATTATCTCTTTTTTTGGGACCTTTTCTCCATTGTAAATCCACATTTTGAGAATCTTGTTCCATGGTTCATTTACTTGATTTAGTTCAATAATGTTAGACATAATATTTTGTGATAAATACGGTGAAGAGTAGGAAAGAGAACTTGACTGAACAAATAATCAAGTAATACGGTTGGATTGTGTGAGATATATGTGTTATATTTAAACATATCTATTGCGCAATCATTTGTTTTAAATGTAGCATGTCACCAGGATAGGGAATTCCTGTAGTACTCAAATATTTGCAGATGCAATTTCTGCCTATAGTGTTTATAAGAGAAACACACACACAAACTTGGTTGGGCTCTTATAGCCTTAAGTTGCAAAGGCTGCCACGTCATCATCAGTCTGACCTGCGTACCTCCAATGTATAATTTCTGCTTCTACTGATGTAACATTATGATACATCTTTGACACTCCATTGCTCAGTTATTTTTCGTACTGTTCCATTCTATGATTTAGGCCCTTTCAATTATTAAAACTCATGCTGTTGAAGAACTAGTCACTGATGAAAGCATCGCCAATCATTATAGGGTTGTGTAATGGTGTAGGAGAATGTGATATTCAGCATAAGACCTTGTGGTAACTTAATCCAGTTCTGCCAAAACAAGCTAATATACATATATGGTAGGTCTGCCTGTTGGCAAAAGGTAAGATCAGCTTTGTGAATGCAGCTTCCATTGTAAATATGTCAGGCAAGAGAGTGCCAGCAACATTCAGCTGAGTCTGACATTGAGCCAAGTGGCCAAGTAGCAAAGCAGTACAAGACATCTGGTATACAGTCATTGGTGAGTACTATCCAGTCCTGTCCAAAACACAATTAAAAAAAGAAGCACATAACGGATACCCCGGTGGATGCAAGTGGAATTGCAAGTAGAAAACAACTAGTAATAGATGTTTAAATTAGAGCATCGTTTCTGCTTACATGCATCTTACCTAAGAGATATACTATGGTATGCAACAACCACAGGAATCCAGTGCCAAACCTACAGTATATATTTTCTATGATATGTGGAGATATGTTTTAATAATTATATATATAGATATATTGTTTTTTAAATAAAATACATGTTTCTTGTGTGTCGTGTACCTTAAATGATTTGGGACACTGCAAATGATTTCACAAATGGTTAAAAAATGAACAACATAATCTGTGCTTATTCTTATAACAAAATGGTAGAGTGTGCTTTGTGAATGTTAAATGGGCTAAACTACATTTCCACAAGGTGAAGCAGTTTCACATGATATTAATAACTATATGTAAAAATAGGAGAATTAGATAAGCCTTGGGAGGCATCCTGTTGTTTCTGTATCATTTATATTCTTTAATTTCCTTTCCTTTTTTAAATATCTATTTAGAAAGAGAAAGAATGACACAGGCTAATTGGTTTTCTTAGTCCAAGTGTAGCTTAAAAAAAGATCTCTCATTGATCTACCCTTTTCCTGGCTTGATGGTGATAGTTCAGTATATAGATACAATGGGTTCACAAAGGAAATCAGCAGAAGGGCTTAGAATGAAGCCCAAAGACATGCCCAGTCTATTAGCAAAGTCAATACCAAGAAAGCTATTGTAGCATCAATGTGACCTTGTGTGTTTACTGATAGGTCCTCTTATCTTGGAAGCCCAGGGACAGATGATTGTATTTTCGGGCAGGTCACTTTGCTGCATTCAGTTACCAGTTTCCAAGAAAGGGTGTTTATGATAATAATTAGCACACGAGAACTACCTGAGTCAGTATATTGCCCACAAAATCTACACCGTTCCAGGACTCGCAGAATATTGAGATGACCGGAAACAAATGTGAACTGCAGTTGAGTCTAATTACTATTGAATTCCATATTGTGACTTCTGACTGCATTCTTTAATGTTGGCATACGTGATTGTAGTGAAAAGCTATTGAGAAAAGCTAATTTATTTTCTAAAAGTTCTCAGCTTAGCTAGAAATTGCTTGTAGAATATAGTACAATCAAATCATGAATGAATTCATTACTTCCAATTTTAGCAATTTGAAATTAACCCCTTTTTTGCAAGGCGTATTTAGGAAATGCTGGATTCAGATGATTTGTAGATGCCCTGGTTTCAAGTAAACAAGCAGGTAAAGAACCACTAAATTTTACTAGTAACAAAGTAAAAAAAACAATCCTCGCATAGATTGCAGTGGAGAATAATAAGATACAAATAGATATATCGGCCCTGATTCATTAATTGAGATAAAATTTAGCATATGCAAGGATCTCTATTTAAATCCTTGTGAAAGATTTAGCTGAATCTGTTTTATATAAAGTCATTTACACTATACACTGGGTGAAATATGCCTCTGGAGAGTGAAATATGTGTACAGTAACCCTTTGTAAAGTCAGCACTGTGGTAGAGCAAAATGCAGCTGTTCAACATCATGCTGCTGTGTAAGTACTTCATTATTCTGGATATTAGAAACATACATGGGGCATAGACATAGGTTCACTGCTTCTCTGAATGAATGGCAGGTATATAGGGAAATTAATAATATATGTATGTGTGCATGTATGTATAAATGGCATTTATCTCTGTGATGACACTCCTGTGTTTGATACTGCAGTGTAAGTGAACTTATTTTTTGCCCTGCATTTGCACTTTCCCAAACCGGAAGGTTCATACATCATGTCTTGATGGCAAATTGGTCCCAGTCTGATCCTTCCCTCTTGGTTACTATGTTACTACTGTCAGAAGGAAGGACAATGAATGAATCGGAATGGAAAGCTGTTGGATTTGAGCGGATGTGCTTGTGCAAATGTAACCCTTTCTCAAAATCTGTAAGGTAAAGAAAAAATGTGTTGATCTATATTTCACCATCTTTAGCACTGTTAGTCTGTAGCTGTAACGCAAACTTAAGATGTTTACAAGTTACAAACCAAGAGCTGTTCTACATTTTCTGTATCTTATGTAGGTGTACCTGGTGTGCTAGCGCTGACAAATTTTCCAGCATGCTATGCTGCTTTTCTTAGCATCACAATTATTGTATAAAC
Source organism: Sceloporus occidentalis (assembly GCA_023333645.1). NCBI lineage: Eukaryota > Metazoa > Chordata > Lepidosauria > Squamata > Phrynosomatidae > Sceloporus > Sceloporus occidentalis. The sequence goes on from JALMGF010000031.1 coordinate 5,564,021, forward strand.
TGTTCACATAACCAATTATAATAATACTGTTGCAAAATAAGATCACACAAAAAGACGTTTTGCGGAATAGTGTTATGCTTCAGTAAATAAATTCTCAGATTTATTTTTTGCCAGTTTTTATTCCTGTCCCATCACTAAATTGTATCTTGCAATGTGCAAACCAAAGAATTGAACCCCTCTAAACCCAGCTAGAATAATGACAGACCGCAATTAATGTAGTTGTTCTTCAACACTTGCATATATATGGGTTTTTGTAAGAAGTTTGGACCAAAATACAGCTTTATACCTACACAATTCAACAAGTGATGATTACAAGTCGCATTATAAATCCTGAATTCAAAATATTTTTAGCCAAGAATATCAGTAAAACTAAGGTCCAAATGTGAAAAGGCACTTTTGCAGGTACATTTGTAATGCCTTATTCTCCAAACATGTATTTTCTCTAGGAGCCATGAAACCTTATTACTCTTTTTTCATTTCACATGAACACTAAAAGGATTAATGTCATATAAACTAATATTGAGATGTAAAATAAGTAAATGGGTAGAGATATGATTTAGGGAAATATACCTTATTACTACAGGTTTTGCACCTTTTGCATAAGGCAGTCTGCCAATACCTCAGTGTGAAGTGCTTCTGCCCAGCACACACATTAACCAAGTTTCTTCCACTCACAAATGGCACTTAGTAATGGTGCTATGCCAGTGAATAATACCCAATTTACTGTGTCTTTTATCAAAATGTATCAAAATTCTAGTCACCTTCTGTAATATGTATGCTGTACAGTATGTATGGCAGGTCCAACTCTAACATTTACAGTGGTAAGTGATTTTAATGAATTGATATATCAGGTTGGGGTTAGTGAGGATGTGTTCACCATGCAAGAGGCAAGCCAGTCAGTGTATCAGGGTAATTAGCTTGCAGGAGATAAGCAAGTTTAGCAGAGCCGTGTCAGGAAGCACATTGGAGGAGAGGCATTGGGGGCCAGTATATAAGTGTGAAGTATAAACTAAATATGTATTATTTTAAGTGAATTAATTAATTAAGTGGATTTGGTGAATTAAAAAAAACAACTCATCCAAGCCTTCAGGCCAGGGTTGTGATGTAGAGGTACCAATAGAGTAAGGTTGAAGGCATGAGTGTGGGATAAGTGGCTGAGTTGATCAGAGTTTTATTATACCTTGGGAGTACTTGCATAGGTGTGTGGAGTTTTATTTGTGCAAAAAAGAGTGTTGGAATGAAGAATATAGAGAATTTGTATATTTTGATTACTTTTAAGTTAGTTAACAGGAGATGATGTAGCTTGGAAGAAAAACAGGTTCTCGTGCAACTGGTAAAGATATTTTATAGGTGCGTATATATATATATATATGAGCTTATACATATCTTTTCATCTGCCTAATAAAATTCAAGCTTTGTATAATTAAACTTTACCCTTGCTGTTTTGAGATTTCCGATTTTGCCCTAGGTGGCATATTTCTAGATGTATTTCTAATGTGCATTGAACCAGTGCGTGTCATGCTTTAGTTTTCTTAATGGGAAAGGCAATGTCTTGAGACAGAGAAAGCAATCATATCTTATTCAGACACATCCTCTGTTCTGTTTTCATATTTCCTAGACCCTTGGGCAGCCTTCCTCTGGGTAAATGTAATATAACTCAATTTTTATTGGAACTGCAGGGAGGAAATTCTGCTTTTTATAGCACACAAACTCCATCATTGTATACAACAGATATATAGTCCTCTCTAATATGAGTTAAATGTTGGAATAATCAGTCTTATCTATTTTGTTAATATATGACTATAAGTAAAACTTTAAAGTATAGTCTAATGGGCATATATAAATTGTGACATAATACAACATGTCGGGGACTATACAAACATTTGTTATGGACACACCTCAACAGTTGTGTGAAAAAGAAAGTACACCCTCTTTAAATTCTAAGGTTTTACATATCATGACATAATAACAATCACCTGTTCCTTAGCAGGTCTAACAATTAGGTAGATGAACAACAGCACATGACATATTACATTTTGTCATGATTTATTCCACAAAAATAAAGCCAAAATGGAGAAGCTATGAGCGTGAAACTAAGTACACCCTTACTGCTTCCATAAGAATTAAGATGCTAAGTAGCAGACTGGTGATGTTAATTAAATGCCCTCGATTAATCAAGCATCAGCAAGCGTGACCACCTCTATAAAAGCTCAAGTTTTTATCAGTTTGCTGGTCTTCAGGATTCAGATGTGTGTTAGCACAATGCCAAACATGAAAGACATAAGCAATGTTGCTGCACAACAATCTGGGAAGGGTTAAAAAGCCATTTCCAAACAATTTAAAGTGCATCATTCTACAGTGAGAAAGATTATTCAAAAGTGGAAAACATTCAAGTCAGTTGCCAATCTTCCTAAATATTAAAGTTCATGACAGAATAATTAAAAAAACACTGAACAAGTATGGTTTGGAAGGGTTGACAGGGTTTCTCTCCAGAAAGAACATGGAAGCACAGCTTAGGTTTGCAAAGTTACTTCTGAACAAACCACAAACTGTCCTTCGGGCAGACGATACCAAAGTGGAGATGCTTGGCCATAAAGTACCGCTCAACATTTGTCGAAAACCAAACATAGCATTTGAGCACAAATACCAACTGTCAAGCATGATGGTGGAGGGGTGATGATTTGTGCTTGTTTTGCAGCCACAGGACTTGGGATCCTTGCATATATTGCATTTTGTATACCAAAGTCAAATGTGAGGCCATCTGTTTGACAGCTAAAACTTGGCTGGAATTGGGTTGTGCAACAGGACAATGATCCCAAGCACACCAGCAAATCTACAACAGAATGGCTGAAAAAGAAAAGAATCAAGGTGTTGCAATGGTCCAATCAAAGTCCAGAGCTCAACCCGTTTCAAATATTGTGGCTGGATCTTAAGAGAGCTGTGCATAATGGTGGCTCAACAAGCTATTAAATCATAAGGTGTACTTAGTTTTTCACACATGGCTTCTCCAATTTGGCTTGATTTTCGTTGAATAAATCATGACGCTGTGCAATATGTCATGTGTTGTTGTTCATCTAAGGTTTTATTTACCTAATTTTTAGACTTGATAAGGAACAGTTGTAAAACCATCAAATTCAAAGAGGGTATACTTTCTTTTTCCCACAACTGTATCGGTTGATATATATTACCATATGTTGTCTATAGATATTGTATTTTTCCCTTTCATAAAGTATTATCAAGTCATACATATAGGATTAGAATGTCCAGGGGCAACCCACAGAGTTGTCACTGGCTAGACATAAGATTAAAGAAACAATATGGTTTGAGTTGAGCAGCAATTGTAGTAGATACCATGAGGCTTACAGAAGTTTAAGGAAATTCTTTTTTATTTCACCAAAATAATTCACTTTGCCCTAGTTATTGATAATCAGAAAAATGAGAACTTGTTTTTTTTTATTTTTTTTATAAAATGCAGTCATATGGTTCATGCTGGAAAAACCCTCCCATGTGGCTGAATTAAAACAATTCTGCCAAGAAGAATGGGCCAAAAGTCCTCCACAGAGATGTAAAAGACTCATTGGCAGTTATTGCAAACATTTGATGGAACTAGTTATTAGGTTTAGTGGGGGATTATTATTTCACATGAGTGATATAGATTTTAATAAACTCTTTACCTTCAATAAATAAAGCTGTGTTGTGTATTTACTCACGTTGTCTTTGTATTATATAAAAAAAATGGATAATCTGAAACATTTATATGTGACAAATAACCAAAAATAGGAAAGTGGGAAAATACTTTTTCACAGCACTATAAAAATTACTGGATACTATAATACACCACAGATTAGTTAACACATAACATTTTTTGTTATATTAAAAAGTGAAAATACACCCTGTCTACATTAGTTTACTTAATATTTTTTAAATCCAAAAACAGGCATTTTCAAAGGCTTTTATTGTTTGGACTTCAGCATGAATGAAAATTTGTCAACACATAGTACATTATGAGACCTATGGGTAAAACCCGAATTGCAAGTATATTGGCAAAATGGCCTATGCGTTGAAAATGAAATAAAACAAAAATGTCAAACTACTTTTTGCAGATGTGAGATGCGTTGTCAAATTTTACAGTTTGAGAATTGTGTTTATTTAATTAAAATGGATATTGTTTTAAACTTGGAAATAAATGTACGATATTTTCTCCGCTCAGGTGCTACAGCTGACTTAAAAACAAATGTATCTTAATTCTACTGGGGAATTAGTCTATATGTGGGGCCTTTTACAATCTTTACAAGCAGACAATGGAACTGGATGACTCGGAATGACCTGCCAATTTAAAGTCTACCTCCTGCATTTCCATGGACTTTGTTGCGAGCAGAATGCCTTTCACTGTAACACAATGGTTGAAAGAAAGCACATATGAACCATGGATCTCCTACCATGCTTTATTCCCTAGCTGCAACACTACACTATTCCTATTGAGAGAAGTTTACAAAGATCTAAGCCATCACATTCTTCATGATTCCAGGACAGATGTGAGCTAAGTACACAGTTCAGGGCTTAGACCAAGTTAAGAGTTGCTATAGATGATGTATCAGCGCCCCCTCTGGTGACCAGGTATAACATTCATGCAAGGAAAAAGGTTAACTTTTACAGCAGTGCTCTAAAGGCACATTCATTATGTGTGGCATTTAAACACAGTATGTTACTTTTTAGAATCCAGAGCCAAGTGTTTTGCAACATAAAGTGCACTTTGGAAAATGAACACAAAGTTCTAATCATCACAAATAAGTTCTTACATAGAAGCTGACAATTATGGATAATAGCAGAGCTGTTTCTTTTTGGTCAATGATTTACTGTACATAATGATAAGAATGACTGGAAGCAGAGCTATCTGTATTAGTAAGAATAATCATTGCCTTCTTTATATTTGTGCAGTTAGTAGCAAGAGAAAACATTTGTACTTAGTGTTCAGCATAGAGGTTCCTAAAGTCATGCAACATAATAGATGGGTAAGAAAACTATTAGCATACAGGATAACTGTATTTTTTTATGCTGCCCTGTAGGCATACGTGTGATATTGATGGAAAAAAAGCAGTTGCACTATTCTCCTTAAGAACATGTGTAGATCACAAGCTGTCCTTCCTCGGGGCTTTATGGTTTGCCTTCCCAAGTTACTTGCCAGTGTCAGTCTTCATTGCAAAGAAAAGTGTTTGCATTGATGTTGCATTGCATATTAGCAGTCCGAATGCTAGGATTTAGGGATAATAGTTAAATAGCCAAAAGAGGTTTGTGGTCCTTGGGCAAACTAAACATCTGTGATTCGATCTTCAATAGATAAGCTCAACAGGATAAATAATAATTCCTCATTCCCTATGAATGTTTCATGTTATTCCAGTAAATATCACTTCTGTTAATTGTATTTTGAATACCAAACATATTAAATAAACTCTCTTCGATTAATAAGGTAACAGACTTGCAAAGGAAAAGCATGGAAAGCACAGCTCCACCCTCACCCTCACGCTGTAATAAGTCTTTAAAAGTGAAACTGTCTTAGAAATTAATTTCTATTTCTTCAAGCAATATCTTAAAATAAAGAAAATATTCCATTAGCATAGATTAATTGACCTGGGATTCTTAATGAGTTTTGCATTTGAGAAGGCATATCCCAATAATGTATTCCTCTGACTTTCAACTAATTAAATCATATCTGATTGGTAGAATTTCAGTGGGTGTCTGAGCTATGCCAGGTTCCCTTCGCTCTTTGAAAGATCTGATGAGACAGGTTTTGTTTTCACGGCTAATAGCTCCCCTGCTGCACTATCTGCATCTGCCTCGGTTTGCAAGAGTTTTATACACTTAACCCAATGCAGTAGATGCAGTGCCTCAGAGAATTACCAGTAATATATGATACATATTTATAACATCTAATTTCATATTTAAAACTCTACATCCCTCAACACTTTCAATCTCTTATGTTAGATGCCTGAGATGCTTTAAAGTAGTAAGTTTTATCTTACTCTACCTGTAGTGACTTTCCAATAATGAAAAACAAAATCTTGGTCTATGTGTAAAAGATGATGACAAAATATTATTACTTCAACCACCTGTATTCACAAATTATTACAGCAAGCAACAACTTCAAAAAGGAGCCCCAGATGCTAATAATGTATCACACAAGGGAGTTAGCTAACCTAACGTAATGATTGGAGTTAAAACCTTTGGACTCAGAGTCCCCCAATATGATCCGCCATGCTGTGCCCCCTGGCGTGGAGTAGCTTAACTGGACTTGCTGCTGGCTGGTAGGAAAACATGATGGTACTCTCCTGCTCCTCTAGCATTGGTATGGTTAATTTTGCATTGATTTACTTATAATACCACATTCCTTCGGTGACAGTGATTCAGTAGCAGCTTCTATATACACAATGTGTATGGCTGATTTAGTTTTGGTGCATAGAATAGCAGTTTCTAATCACATTAATTGGTACAGCGTGATTATGCATAATCATTGGATATAAAATGCATATTCTCCTTGTTGCAGGTGTACAAGGAAAGAAAGATGTGAACGTTCCCATGAACCGCGAAGATTTGCATCTGAGATGAAGCAGTGTGTACGATTAGTTGTCAACCCAAACAACATTTCTGTTTCACAGTACAACGTTCTGGTAAGAAACTCTTGTTGTGCTACACACACTGTCTGTAGGTTGATTATGTTTTATTACATTACAGGTGTACCTACCTTTTTTGTTGAGCCTCCTGAGTAGGCACGGAACCAGCTTATATGAACAGAATAACATTTAATATGACTATTGTAACTATCATAGCTGGTCTCCTTCATACCCAACTAGTCCCTTCACAAGTGCTGCTGCCAGACTTATCTTCCTTGCCCTTTGTTTTACAAATACCTCTCCCCCCAGTCTCTTCACTGATTATTTTCAAAATCCTGACTTTCAAAGCACTTCTTAGTGGTTCCACTACTAACATCTCCTCACTCATCTCTAAATACACTCCTACCTGGTCTCTCTGTTCATCCAATGATACCCATCTGTCCTATGCTAAGATTTCTAGTTCTCATGCATGCTTGCAAGATTTCTGAAGGACTGCCCCTATACTCTGGGATCCCCTCCCCAGCCTATCCGTCTTTCCCCCTGCCTTTGGTCCCTCAAAAATCCCTTAAGACTCACTTCTTTAGGGATGCCTGCAAACATGCGCCCTTCCCCCATCTTCCTTTGGACAATACTTATATTAGTGTGGCTGGTCCATTCCTAAAAGTGCCACTTTTACTCCTGTGTATAAAATACCCAAACTCCTTCTAGATTGTAAGCTTCTATGAGCAGGGCCCTCCTTACCTCTTGTTTCTTTAAGTCATTACAGAATATGATGGCGCTATATAAAACACTAATAATGATAATGTATATAAATATATCTACCAAATAAAATCCTAGTTAATTTTGAGTTGGCCTAGGTACATTTTTAATATAATAACACTGGTCAGAAACCAAAAACAGTTTTATTAATCTATCATCTGAGGTTTACTAAAAATGATACTGGTTAGCAGCTGAGTTCACTTGGAAACTTCACAAGCACGCTACACGAAGGGTGCTTTCTAAAGTGTGACACTGCTGACACTTAAGAGCTCCAGAGACAAGTGCTTAGAAATGCCCATGAAGTAGAAAACGTGTGCATAATAGCCAACACAAAAGAATGTTATTATTTTTGGTGCTCACTTATCAGGTGGATGCAACTTTAGTTAGTCCTTGTTAAATACTGCAATTCTCAGAAGCTAAAGAAAGGTACTCTTTTTATAATGAGCTTTTATGTGAAGAAATAGTTCTTAAAAATGTTAATTTAGCTTTGAAGCCCAGAAACAAATTAAATCATCAGCAAGTCTAGTCACATTGGGCACCTTTCCACAAATGTCATAACAAATGGAAGTAATTCATACAAATTTGCCTTTGCCAATGGTAATGCTTGTAACCGTTTGTTTCATAGTTCTTTATTTTAAATATGTCTATTGTCTATGATACGTCTAATCAATGTCTCCAACAGTTCTATAGATACATATAAAACAGAGATTAGGATCTGTGTTTTAAGCTTATAAAAAAAGAGGAAAATAACACATTTTGACTCAGATTTGTGCTTTGCCCATTTATGGACAGTTTCGCTTTTTGCATTTAACAGGTACATTTCTATTAAACGTACAATGTTTTCCAGTTTGAATAATGGATATAGCCATAAATACTGAAATGCCAGAGTTAAACTTTTTATAATATTTGACTGATGACTCAGTTGTCACTATTCAAAAAAGATTAAAATATTAAGGCAACTAAGCATAGAAATTGAAATTGTGGGGTGCCGCAAAAATTCAAGTGGGGTACCTTTACATAGTGGTAAGCTAACAAATATTTGAGCATATCTGGGAACTTTCCAGGATAGGCTACCTGGAGCGCTCTCTCTGCTGGGAAAGTGGCTTAGCAGGGCTACCTATGTAGGGGTAGCCACACATATGGGAATGGCTAGCCCCTGTTAGTCTTAAATAGGCAGGGAGTAAGAGGGATAACGGCCATGGCCAAATGCTGCTCCCCAGCCCAAAGATAGAGGAAAGTGACCCAGAAAACCAGAGTCAAACCCAGAAAGGGTTTGTAAGGGTGGGATCACATCTGGATGGTAAATAGGTTTGGTAATACTATTTGTGCCACTTTGAGACCAATGTGGGGTTCATTTTGAAACTAAATTATCCAAAATAGTTGTATCGACAAACAATAAAGAGTAAGCTACAATAGCTTTTATAAACTTACTAATTATGATAAAAGTTGTAAAGACAACACTTTTAAGTTAGCTGTTTTGTAAGTTCCACAGTTAGAGCAAACAAAAAAGATCACTCTTTACCCTTATTAAGGAACCATAGCTCTGGCATTAAACATACTTCCAAGATAGAACACATCTAGTAAAGTATAGATAATAAAACTGCTTAGTAAAAATGGACCATTGTTTTTTTGAAGACCGTACAGTTTTAAGAAAAAAAAGAGTAATTGATTTTCTTTTGCAAAAATGCACCTGATTGCAGTCTTCTGAGGTAATTATTTGCAGCAGAATTATTTTAAAGATTTGCAAGATCTATTTAAAATGGATCTTCTGCTCACAGCAGCGAGGAATAACAATACTATTTCAGCATAATGTACTCATCCTTGAAATCGTCAATTTCTTTGAACGTTTCATCTTTTCTTGGTTTGAACGGCCCAATTGTATCCACACTGCGTGAAACATTAGTTGTAGCAAATACTATTATTATACTTGTTCTTTCTGTAAAAAAATATACATGCAGTATTGAACAATATTGAACAATCTCAATGCTTAACCAGAAACTCTGTCAGAAATGTTAATTATCTTTTAGCTTTCCCTCCGTCTTTATTCACATTCCACTGTAAGGCAAGGTGCGGTCTTGGTAGAATTGAACTATTTTGTGTCCAGCCATCGCTAGATTTGCTTAACTATTTCATAAAACGCGTATTTTTCCATTAACATTTTTGCTTTATTTTAAACATGAAATGTGGTAAGAGTTTTGAAAAGAGAGAGTTATTCTAGATATTTGAATGCCGCAGCTCCTAAGTTACTAAGAAAGTTAAGTTAAGATAGTAGGAGCGCCCCGCAGGGTCTATCAGTTCCGATACAGAGTGAAATAATGCCAGTATTCACACAGCTGATATGACTTTTTGAATGATTGCTGAGTTAATCCTAAGAATTGGCAATTCTATTGTATGGAAATGTACACTGATGGATGAAATGGATGTATTTATGCTGGTAGCAAACTCAAAGCTCAATTATAATAGATTGTTAGAAATACATCCAGCGCTAAACAATTATACAAACTTGATTGTCTTAGGCCTCTGTGTGAAGTTACTCTTTTTTCCGCAAGGTAGAAACTGGTATTGCCTTTCAAAAAGAAGATACTACCTTAAATATACAATACAAGACTTGTAGAGGTCACAGTATTTCACAATGTTAATGGAATCACAAAATGATTGCTGAAAGTGGCACTGCAATAAAGCAGGGTTCATTTTCAAAGACAGGTCACATGGAAAAGCCTATAAATGGAGCAGGGAAAGGATCAAGTGTGCTGCCTTGTTATGCTAGATACCCAGGTGGCAAAATGTGTAAAACACACAAAAAGGCTCCTTGAAGCCGCCTCAAATCAGACCAGCCATTGGGAACAAATTACCCTCCTCTATAAATCCTACCCTGCTTAATAGAAACAGAGCTTTATATTAATATTCTTGTATTTGTGGTTTGCAGTTGGTTCTGGAAGCTTACAACGTGCCAGAATTATCTGCTGGTGTCAACTGTACATTTGAAGATCTTTCAGAGACAGATGGCTTAGTGGTAGGCAACCAGATCACATGCATCTCACCTGCTGAAAAAGAAGTGCCCAGAATTATCACAGAGAATGGTAAGATAGTACCACAATTTCTTTTGAAACGCATTTATGTAAGTTCTGTTAAAAGAACATGGATTGTTTTTGTCTTCTTTTTATTTTTTGGCTTATTTAAATACCTATATAAAAAAGTGATGTGTAGCGGGCACATAGAGATAGTTGAGAAGCTACCCTGCAGCTTGGATGAGCCAACATCTCATCCACTGCCTTCCTTTGAACACATCACTGAGTACATTTATACAATGATCTATGGTCACAGACTACCTACTATAATGCATTTATGGTGTGATCATTTACACATGTGTACTACTTAATAGATATAAATATGGCATACATGGGTTAATACACTTTCATATAGATCTCCTGAGTCCTCTGATTCCAGTATCTGCAAGGAATATAAAGGAGAAGCTTACGTATAGCGAATGCAAGAAAAAACAGCAACACTGATATAAAATATTAAGAACAAGAGAAAGGTCAGTTTCTAGAAATAATAGCAAAGGAAATAAATATATTGACCTCACACTGTGCAAGGAAACATAGAGCAGAAAAATGTCTTGAAAGGTTCTTAAGCCTTTAAGATACATTCAGGTTTAATTGAGGTTAGATTCAAAGTTTACACAGTAGAATCCTATATTATTTTCCCTCTGGGTCTCATCTCTGTATATGACTCAGTTGAAATAAAGTCAAATAGATATTAGGGAATTATATTTCAAGAATATGATGAAAACATATTAATGAAAGTAATTGTTATGGAAGTATTTGTTATGGAAGTTTAGATAAAGGGAAAATGTTGACTTTATTTGAATGTGTGTAAAAGTAACTGTATTTACATGTCGGAGATGAACAAACCAGGCTTGGTTGAAGTGCATGAGATTACACACACAGGCGTATATTATATTTGTGACTTAAACCTTGATTAGTCCTTGTTTTTCTCTCATATGTAGGATAGCTTTATGTCTATAAGTTTAAATTCCCGTAACTGTAAGCGTTAACTTACCTACTGCTGATCATGTCTTGCCACTTGTTTTCTCTGGGTTGAGTGCTGACAGTATAGGCACCAGCAGAGCAGTAGTACTGGTACAGACCAGTAGAAGATTTTATAACTTTTATGACTAGTGTCTTCTGATGTACACCTCTTCCCACATACAATATACAGTACGCCGCCTTCCTTCACCATCTTTGCATTCTCTCAATTAAGCCATTAAATGAAAGTCACTTAACAAGGCTGTCAAAACAAGTGGCAGATGGACAGAGGTGCAGTTATTGTGACAGGTAAATTTATACAGCAAACTTCTTCTGGGTAGATTAATTGTCAAGGTCAATTTGAAATGATTGATTAATGAATCTTTTGCAAGGGACAGAAAATAATTGAGGTGTAGGGTAAGACAGGTCAAAAGATTGCATTTAATCATGGGGCATTTATAAACTTATTGTAATTAATTAACTCTAAAAGTCGCCTTCAGCAAGAAATTTGAACAATGAATTGTAAATAATTAAAGGACCAGTATTTATTTGCAGAGAGGGGGCACATAATTATTTTACGGTTTACAAATCTATTTCCCAATGAAATCTTGCTTTATTGTGAAAACGTTAAATATTTCTATTAGCATTTTTAACCATTTTAGTTTTGGAGAACTGTTTGTGTTGTTTTTATTTTATTTTGGAGAGTCTCCTAAATTTTGCCTTATTAACATGCAAATGATGTTCTGTTTGTCAAAAAAAAATGCAAAACTGCAAAAAAGTTCTCCAATGAATGACAAAACTTTTACATAATTCCTAGTAACAAATAAGAAATAAAATTCAAATTTGTTTCCAATCAGTGATTGCGTAATACTACACCACTTTGGTCTAAAGTAACAATGTAACGTACGTGAGTAGAAAAGAAGACCTATGTCCATCAAGTTGAACCAATCACATTTCGTAAAACAAGGAAAAAAAAAATACCAGTTGACTTGGAGGTAGCAATTATACATATTCCTCCATTGATCAATAGTTGTGTTTGTAAAGTTTATGTATATGTGTTTACCTGTCTATGCTAAAAGGTCAAATAGCTTTTTCTTTAATGGAGAACTGTTTGTGTTGTTTTTATTTTATTTTGGAGAGTCTCCTAAATTTTGCCTTATTAACATGCAAATGATGTTCTGTTTGTTAAAAAAAAATGCAAAACTGCAAAAAAGTTCTCCAATGAATGACCAAACTTTTACATAATTCCTAGTAACAAATAAGAAATAAGATTCAAATTTGTTTCAGTTATGCTGTGGTTTTGTAACATCTTTGATAAATGTAGTAGTGCTATCTGATGTAGCATTTTAAAAAAATAAATTGGATTCCACCAAGGCTTCCTACCATGCATGTAAACTATTGTTTGTAATATAATTTACTGCTGTCACAAAACCAGGCAATGCCCAGGCTATCATTACTTTAACACATTTAAGAAGTACTGCCAGATTGTCACCTGGGAAGCAAACTTTAAAATGCACACTAGACTGCATGTGGCCGCCTGCCTGCCAACTGAATAAAATTAAGAGTGCTATAAGAGCATTGGGCCAGCTTCTAGTTAATGGTATTGGAGGGAGAAGGGTATGGGGTCTTGGTTTGAAGGTGTAGGGGATGGCTGGCCTAGGTGGCAAGTGCCCCACAGGCTTGTCAACATTATTGAAACAATAATGGAAGATGACACTGTAGCACACAAAAAAAAAGACATGGCATATGCAATAGGAATGTTTTTCCTTAACCTACAGTTAACCAACATACATATATGAACGGTTTTCCCCCAAAATAATACATTTCTTACAGCTACATATTGCATCTTCCTATAAGCTTGTTTTCCGATCGATGCCAAAAATGATTATAAAAGTAGTAAGATACGGCCGTTTTTTTGTGTTTCACAAATAAAATATTTTAGATGTGGTAGATAATTTATTTAATAGCAAAGTTTCTCTGTGGTCTCTGGTGTGAATATATATTCATCATTGCAAAGTCTTACACTTGGCTGCCCTCAATGTTTTGTTAAGATATCTTTCGAAAGAGTCCAAAGACAGCTCCCAGGAGGAGATCTCAAAGCAGGGTCAGCGCTTGATAATGACAGAAAGTTGGCAAGCATTGGATTTTAACTTAATGCAGCAGGAGCTATTTTTCATATAAAAACAATATTGGGAAATATGTGTACAAAGTATATCAGAAACCGAGCTTAGGAAGTTAAGGGTTGCATTTGTATAACTGGACAACTCAAGTCTATTATAAGCCTTATAATACTTATCACTGTCCATAGGCTACTATATATTTCCAATCAGTGATTGCGTAATACTACACCACTTTGGTCTAAAGTAACAATGTAACGTACGTGAGTAGAAAAGAAGACCTATGTCCATCAAGTTGAACCAATCACATTTCGTAAAACAAGAAAAAAAAAATACCAGTTGACTTGGAGGTAGCAATTATACATATTCCTCCATTGATCAATAGTTGTGTTTGTAAAGTTTATGTATATGTGTTTACCTGTCTATGCTAAAAGGTCAAATAGCTTTTTCTTTAATGAGAAAAGTTTCAGGACTTGTTGCGTCTATAATTTTAACACTTTTGGATATCTACAAATGAGTGAGTCATAAACTTGCTAATTTTACTTGACTGAACTACTGAACTAAACTTAGCATTTCCACTCTTTTCAGGTGATCATCATGTTGTCCAACTTCAACTTAAATCCAAAGAAACTGGGATGACGTTTGCTAGTACTAATTTTGTTTTCTACAACTGCAGTGTTCATAACTCGTAAGTATTATATTGAAGAGTAAATTCCTGTTTAAAATCTAAGCATTAATAGTGATTTTTGTAGATTTAAAGGCCTGTATGTATGTTTGCTCATTTTGGGCTGTTAACTCAGATAATTCTAAAAGAGTGTGCACGGGCCAATAAATGTGCTAATTGATATAAATTAATAGTAATATTAATAGTAATATGTTCCCTTACCCTTTGCATACATATTTTAAAGTACGTTCTGAACTTCTAGAAAAAAGGGACTTGTATTAGCATCCCAACAGGTATGCATATTGTAGGTACCATGAACTTGATTGAGCATCCAGATTTTAAGAACCTAAGCACTACACTTATTCTGCATACATAAATGTTATGCTATGCTTATAGATAAAGTCTTATTAATGTTATGTGTGTTTTGATTGTCTGCAGAAATAAATAATAATATACATATTCCAGTTTGTGCATCTCTAAAAATACAGGTTTATCCAATTCCTCCAATTAATCCAATTCCAATGTATCCAATGTGTTTGGCAGATTGTGAGTTAAAGAACAAAGAATAAGAAATAATTAACTAAGCTTAGCGAAGAATGTTCTGCTCTAAAGCATAATTTCCATCTACAAAAACATCTCTTATGTTATTATTTCTCAGATGTCCATCGTTTAAGAAAGAACACATATGCAGACTTGCATTGTAATGAGTACACTTCATACTGTTCCATTTAACATTCTTAGCCGATGTTGTACTTTCACTGACATAATTTCATTATAAACATTTCTACGTCGAGGCTTCTATGTTCTCCGGCAGAAATAAAGATAAAAAAAATTAAATATTCATGGCAGTCTATGTTATGACTTGACACAATATGATACAGCATACATTTTTAATTTGATTTATCAGAGTGAGTGCTTGTTATCAATTTGAATAACAAGTATTTCTTTGCCACAACATTCTGTTGAACTTGTTTTATAGAAGGAATACCTCCCCCTTTCACTGCTTAAGAAAATGACTTGTATATTTCCATAAATTTCCTTGCAGGGTGCAGTACTAAAGATACAGGGATACTTTAAAACAGCTTCAGTAGCACAGACTGTTAGCCTTGTGCCCCAAATGATACAGGTTTTAAACATAAAGATCATTTGCAGGCAGCCTAAAATTGTAAGCGTAAAAACCTGTATCGGTGGTAAACATGTTAAATATTAAGATTTATGCTATTAAAAGTTAAATGTTATGCTTAACCAATTAATTCCCCTAAAAATCAATAAACACAGAAAAATATTGACTTGTGTTCTCTTGTAGTAAGAGTATTTTGTTTGCTAACGCAATTACTAAACTAACTTAACTATATTATAGTTTGTTTAGTTTTTTTTTAGTCAAACATAGATTCCCTTGTAATTTAAAGCAGGGCTTTTATTTATAATTTATGCTCATTTGGCCAACTAGCCACCAGCCTTTTGTAGCTGCACAAGATAATGCAAACCCAATTACATTAAACATAACTTAAAAGTAAAACTGTTTCTAATAGGTCTTATAAAATTCTCCTTTTGATACTGGATTTCACACTTTCCCAAAGACATGCTAATATTAATAAACTTAGGCAAGCAGGTCAATTACACTCACCTCTAAGTTTCTTTACTAGTCTACAGAATACTCATGGAATTATGATGACCTACTATATTAACAGAACCTGTTAATAAGTTTGCCATGTGATAATGTCATGTGATAAGATCACATTTTTAAAAGACAGATTGTGGTGTAGAACAAAATATATGTAACAACTGTGTTTCTGATATTACTATTAAGTAACAGAAAACAATCATTATATACATTTAAAGTAAACATTGTTAATATTCGGGATAAAGAAGGAAATAATACAACAAGAGTAAAATATATTTGTTGAAGGAGTCTTATATTTAAAAAGGGGAAACAAATACGATTTAGAAGAGGAATGATTTTTGAGTTGCATTTACATGGTTTAATTTTGAGAAATTGTAATAATACAACATATAAGACTACATATTTCATTATAATTGGTTTCAGATTTTTGTTAATGCATATTTTTTTAGTTCAAATATGACCAATGTAAGATAAAATGACATATTTTCTTTCTACAGGTGTCTGTCCTGTGTGGAAAGTCCGTATCAATGTCATTGGTGTAAATATCGGCATATGTGCACACATGACCCTCTAACGTGCTCCTTTCAAGAAGGAAGAGTCAAGATGCCTGAGGTAAATATTCAGTGAATAATGTGTATGTTTGACAGATTGAATAGAAAATAATCTGTAGTTTATGTATAACTGTCCAATTAGATGCGCATATACAGCAAAATGAAATACACTACAATACAAGGTATGTCGCTTTTTGTTTTCCTGTGCCACTCCAAGGCTGACTAACAGCCTTTCCTTGATTTGGTTTTCAGTCATATTATATTTATATTATATTATTATCTAGAATAGTTCACATAATAATCAATTTAAGGTGTAACTCTCTTCTGCCTAATATTTGCAGTAAACAGTTGCTAACGGGCCCACCTTCTTCCTAACTAGAACCTCGTAGCGGTGAAGTTAAAAACACAGTACCTATATATACAGTTGAGTAAAAAAAAGAAAGAACACCCTCTTTGAATTCTATGATTTTACATATTAATATATAACAATCATCTGTTCCTTAGCAGGTCTAACAATTAGGTAACTACAACCTTATATGAACAACATATAACACTGTGTAGTGATTGCCTTACACTGTGCCTTATTACCCTGTGTAATAATTTAAGATGCTAAGTAGCAGACACGTGCTGCTAATTAAATGCCCTTAATTAATTCAGCACGCATGACCACCTATAAAGATAGATATAGAGGAAACAAGCAATGACCTTGACTATGCTAGCCCTGATTCTCATGCATGTGAGTGCATGAACTAGAGCTTGTTAAACAAATTGTGTTTCGAAAAGGCTTCAGTTGGGATCTTTACAAAATGGAGGTCCAAGACAAATTAGGTTTGTTTTCTTTACAATGGAGTCTGTAGGTTCTTTGTTGATAAACCATGCTTTAGGCACACCAGAGGCGATTGTTACAGAATCTGACTGAGTGGAATAATAATAAAATATTACTTGATATCCCTTTTTCAACAGAACATTTTCACTTGTCCATTTTATCCTATCTCCTTCACTATGAACAAATAAAAGTTTGCATCTTAAATATCAAATTGATAATATCACGTCTGCTTCAGGTGTAGTGGATTTCTTTTGCTAATCTGTTTATTGGCACATTTCTGTCCACTGTGCATGATAAATTGGGCTTTGAAAAGGTCTTGGAAAAGTAAATGGCCTTTATGGGTGAACTGAATTGACTGGTGGAAAGCCACCAGTTTATCAACTCCAGTGACAGGTTACGTCAGAAGCCTGAATCCTGTCACCACTAGGAAAATGTCATGTGGGATTCACAAGTCCTGCCACCACAGTGCCTGTGTTATTGACATTAAAAAAGAAAAGTAAATGTCAGGCTAATATGTTTTTGCTTTTGCATTCCTACTGCAATACCCACCTGTTTATATTATTGAAAATGTCCCTAAAACTCCACATGTGTTGAGCTATAATAATGAGTAAGCAATATTGCAAGGGCCTATTATCTATGAGATAACAGCTCTGTTGTGTAGTGTGCTTGCTTACAATAATTCTCAGAGGATACTATTATTACTGTCATAAACTCTGCAGCACAAGAAAAGATAAGGTGGGGTAGAGGAGCATTTGTGAGCTGCGTGGTTTTTTTCTCTTTCTCTCTCTCTCTTTAATTCTTTCTTTGAAGCTTTTAGTTTTGTCACCTGAAGAAGTTGCCATGGTAACATTTCATTGCCTTCCATCCAGCCTCAATGGGATAATGGGTCCCACTGTTGGGTCAGGTTTGCAGCTTCATTATTATCAACTATGAGACAGAGGGAGGGAGGTGCTTTGCTGGAACCTTTTTTTGCTTCTTTTGTTTTCTACCAGCATTTCCTACCATTTTTATTATACGTAGGTATTGTGTGATGATGTTAAATATGCTCCGTGTGGCAGTGTTTGCAATTTCCCTATACATGGCAGCGGTTAAACTGTATACAATTTCCTTGTGGACCTTGCAGGGCTGTGCATTACCGTACTTTTGTTGTATAGAGCAGAATGTGCACATGCTAATTCCTTCGCATGAAAAATCTAAGAGGTAATAGATCTAGACAGGCAAACCCTTTGAAAAAACGTGTCTCTACAACCATCACAATGTGAGTTTCCTCGGTACTGCACAACATGGGGACTTGGCACCTAAACACGTCCAAGGGCCTTCCATGTGTGGTAATAAATGAATAAATTGGCAATTAACAACCCATTGGTGCTGTGTGAACTACCCTTTCATATGTGAGGTTTTTTATATGCGAGGTCTATGTCTCTGTAGTAAGAGATGCTAGATCCAGATGAATTAAATATTCAAAATGTATACTACTTTAAATGGTCTACTGGCAAAGCTATCTCAGCTGCCCCATTCAGACATCTGACTTGTGGCATCTACACTCTCAGTTTGGTTCTGCATCTGTGTGAATATTGCAGTATGTTTTATGTAAAGAGCACTAGCAGATACTATAGCACTCTTACAATACATCTAAGACACCCTGTGTATGACCATATAGAAAAAGAAATAGAAACAAGAAATGGATTCCATGTGCTTGGCAAAAAAACAACAACTTACTGTATGGATAAAGTTGAGAAACGGCAGTAACAGTCTTTTCACTACCTGAAGGGTAGGAAATTGTTAATGCAGCATACCTCTTATACATTAACTCCTTTTTTGCTACTGGGTTATGAACAGTTTGCAAAGCAATCACATGCGCACACTTTTGACAGTATTAGTGTTAAGGCGATAATAAAATACCTTTTATTCTCTGTTGGATTTCAAACATAAAACCGTCACTGATCATAAAATAGAGGTTGGTCTTTTACAGCACAGATGCAGGATTTTTCTTTATACAAGCTATTCTTACCAGTGTTAATGAGAGCTGTATTTATTACATCTGGTGTAGTAACTGCAAAACATGCTTTTACCCCTCGGGTTTAAGAGAAACTGTACAGAGAAACTGTAAAATATTTGGTGTTTTACTATGTCTTAAATACAGAATATTTTTCCCAGTGCCATGGAGACTTAACTCCAATCTTTCAGGGAAAATAACCCATTCAGTACTTTGATATGTGAAACCGGCTCGATCTATGTAACAATATAAAGCTCTTTTTCTTAACTTTCGGCAGTTGTATGATATTGTTTATCCACCAAATTTACATTAACAGCCATATATTTTTTACATGACAGCCCTTGTGGGTAAACCAATCTTTGCTTTGCCTCTGAACTCTGCAATCACTTTCCTTTTCCCTTACATGATCTAGCATGATAAAAGAGAATGCATTGGGCCAATGCACATGCATGCATGCATGCATAATAGTTTTGCTTAAATAACAATATCGGTGTCTGGTCTTTTAAACCCCTTACATTTGTTAAACAAGCCTAATTGCCATGCGTGGGCTTTTTAACCCCCTTATATCTCTCTCTTTATGTGAAATTGTAGCCTTTGTTGGCTTCACGAGTGCCTGGCCTTTGGAAACCAAATACTTTAATACATCACTGAATCAATAAGTAAAGGGATATGGCAATGGAAACAAAATATCTCCCTTTAAACTAGATTAAACATGTACAGGTAAATATCAGACACCTTCCCTTGAGAAATCATGTTATCTCGCTGCGGACAAGGTAACCCTGCGGTGACCTGGTAGGTTATTTCCCTGCCAGGGGACATCTGTCACGGATATCACATTCTAAAAATGTATTGTGTCTCGTTGTGGCACAAATATCCACTAGGGAACTCTGGGACACAACTGTTTGCCAATATTAGACGTATTTATTTATTGTTCATTACTTGCTTGCTGATACTGGCACCTGTCTGTTGTAAAAAGGGTACACAAAGGCTAATTATTGTTTTGTGCAAGCGTGCAACATCCTGCTTTGTTACAGAAGTAAAAAAAATATATAGATAATTAGGAACTTGTTACAACTTAAGGTACATTAAAATGATACAATGAAAGAGTAGCATGTGCTTGTGACTCTGGATATTCTTGTATCAGTACTTAATTTAATCTCCCTATATTTAAATCTGTTGGGTAGAAATGATGTGTGAATGATACACAAACAATGAAACAACATACACACATTACAGTGGATATTTATTATGCATTTTTATGTGGACATGCAGTCATTTTTTTTGAGCACTGTAAATTATATTTTATATTTACTTTTTATATAACACCATCTTATTCAGTAGTGCTGTACAATACATAGACATGACATGACAAGACAAGTAGTATATAAAATAACAATTTGACTTACAAAAACAGCTGAGGAGGGCCCTGCTCAAATGAGCTTACAATCATACTGGATGTGTGATACTGATCTATATATGTCCTCTTCCATGTGATGAACCTTTAAACCAAATACTTCCAACATTATTAAGCATAAGTAGTTTGAGCTAATGGATTTAGTTCTGCTAAAAATTGTGCAGGCAACGGTTCTCCTATGAATTAAGAGCCTATCACAATATTTTTCTTGCAGTTTTACATGTGGCCACAAGGGGCAACTCAGAATGCACCTTACTCTGTATCATTTCATCACTGGTTCATTTTGATACTAAATGGATATAGACTTCCATGTTACTACTTTCAAAGGGTTTACCCTGAACTGAAAGTTACCAGCCTGTTCCTAAATGAATTATAATAAGAATCTGTAGCCTTTGTTTGGTCCTTAATAACAGATATTATATCAGACAATAAAATTGACCAATTGACAGTATGATTGTATGATTTCTTAGTTACTTTTACCCATCTATCTATGTTGACATTCATGCTGAAGTTCAACATATGGTTTTTCAGTTTATGCAGTTTGGTTTGCACTTTGTCTTAGTATCAATGCGGGTGAAGGGCTGTTGGCAGAAGTACATCCATAACATGGCCCTGTAGAGTCTCATACAGGCTAGCAAGAGGCTGATTAAAAACTGTATCTCACTGTAAGGTATGACTGCAGACAAGCAGCTGCGATTAGTTTCTGTACAACCCACTGAGACGTACAACACTCGTGCTGCTTTTTCTGTTGGGCCATGGGGGTGGGGGGCTAGTGCTGTCAGAGGATGTTTAAATGTATCTCAAGGGTTTTATTGAAATAAATAAAAGAAAAAAGTTCTTTTATTTTCATCTTAGACACAGCATCGCTCAATTGATGATGCTAACAAATGATACATTTGAAGCCATTAAATGGCTAATCCATATTGAAAGGAAAAGGAATCAAAGTGTGATGTAGAACAAAGATGCAGACCTGTGGATAGAATAAGCCTGTCACAAAGTATAATAGAAAACATTAAAGCTAAAATAAGAAAGCACAGCAAGAGGATTTATCGAAGGTGTCCTCATATATTTAACTTTTAAAAGTGGAACCTGGTATATTATATTGCACAAAATAATAGAAACCTTAAAGGAAACACTGAAGAACATAAAAGGAATCCTATCAAGAAGACTTGTGAAGCTAGTGTGTTGATGCTGAAAACAAAAACTGTTTCCATTGAAAAGGATGCTATAAGTTAATGACTGCAGCTTTTTTACAACAGAAAATCAACTCAAGAAAATATGTATACTAATGAACTAAAAAAAATTGTCCCAGGTATATGTGGGGATTATTCACTATAGGGACAGTTGTCAAAAGAGGTGGCAGGAAAGTTGTGTTTCTGCATTACGAAACATTGTCAGTAAGCTTCTCCTGCAGCACTGCATAAAGTGTGTTTAAATCAGCAAGATTCATCCAAAGTCTTCTTACATATTGAATTATTCATTAGACATGGTCTCCTCACCCATACAATCTTGGCAGTTTTGGCCCTTGGTAATGAACAGTGAAGTGAGGGAGTTAAAGCCACAACTCTGCTACAAACTCTGCCATCTTTCCTTTTAGTAAATACACCCCTTTTTGTGTATAACTTTACATAGAGAATTTTACATTTGTTAGGTTTTACCTAGAAATAAAACTTAGAAATAAAATATTGTTTTGAATATGAATAACATATGTCATGAATCTTAGTTCTCATACATGCCCCACAACACACCTCTCTTCCTATATACATTGGGGTAGAATGTAAGAGACATCTGTTAAGAAGCCCTACTGCCTATGCTGATGTTCCATACCAGCCCTAATCCATATCTACAAGATCGGTCTTCTTGGTACAATAAAACTCCACGTGGAACAGGTCTTATGTCCCCAGAAAACACTACAACAATGTTTCATTGCAGCACAACCTGTTAATATGAATTGTCAGCTCAAAGTTCCTATCTCCATTTATTGCAAAGTGTAAACCTACTGTATTTTTTTCCTATCCTGTATTTTACAACATAGCTTTTGTAACAGCCTTTTGCTATGGGAGTTGTAGTTCTTTAACAGCTGGAGAGCCACAGGTTGCTGGCTTCTGCTGCTACAGTTACAAAGCATTTCACATGGCAGGCATTGTAGAGCTGTAGATCAGATGGTGGATATACTACCATTCAATTATTGTGCCTTCATCTCTCCAGAATATCACACTTGTCATAAATCCCAGAGATTTTCTATGGCTGGAGCTTCTAGTCATAGCTTTGCTGTATCTAAACCATGAGATTTGTGTGCAATATATATCAATATAATGGCATTGTAAAGTTTGGAAACAGAGATAAAATATATGGTGCATTCTGAATTTGTTGGCTAGTTGCATGTCATAGTACTTTGATTGCTTGTAACGGTTATGTAAATTTCACAAGGGAGGGAAAAGGATATGGCCTAAAATTTATGAGCCTTGGAATTCTGCCTGTATTACATTGACCTGTTCTGCTCTACAACTTAATAACATCTCTGATACCTTTTCTTGTATGCGCTTTTATGGTACCAAGGATTAATCGTGTAATAATGTATGTGTATGTATATAGAAATATGGAGAGGCATAATGGACGCACTCCCGATAGTTTGGGTAGATCTTTTATGTTATCAACAGCAACACATGTAGCTGTTAGAAATATTTTTTCTAGTTCAAACAGGATGCATTAGTTTTTATTTAATTTCCAATACATTCAATATAGGATAATAATAATTTAGACAATGGGGTACTCCATTCATTAATTCCAATAGTTAATATTCTAATTGAGATTGGAATTAACTCAAAGGCAGCACACAGTGAAACATTTTTTTAAGGCATACATTAGATACTTTGCATAGTCCAAAACAGTCATTGTTTGGAGGACGACAACTTACATATGGGTACCTGGTTGTAACAGTGAAATGGTATACTGACCAAAGCTCCTTGTGGGTGGATTATTGGGGTAATCATTTTGGTTTGTGTGCCCACACGAAACATGGTTTACTTTGTTTTGTAATGGCGGTTGGTAAAGAAAACATCCTTTGAGAACAAGCGTTAGAGATAATGAATTTAGGAATGTAAGCATGTGTAGGTAGATATAAGACTACCATCATCATAAGAAAAGGGTAAAGATCAAGTACAGCTCTTATAGAACAGAAGTTTAATAGTAGTCCTGTGTTTGAATTTTAGGTTGCAAGATCAGTTAAATCAATAAAATAGCTGAAAGAATTATATAAATGAAGAGGGCCATGTTATGAAACAGATGAAGAAGACATTATAGCAGATGCTGACACTCAGCAAACAAGCAAGTGTAATCAATGCCTCTCTAATTGCAAATAATACCAGATAATGTGATTGCTTACTCTAGGCTATGTGATTTTAATGGGTTGAAGGTGTGCCAGTAGATAAAGGTAGAAAAACAGGCAAGCATGCATCACAATCCCTTGAAGGCATTTTGTAAATTAGAACAAAAAATAATAATTATCTATTATTTTTCTAGTACATCAAAGATAAATTAAACTTCAGCGGATATAATAAGCAGGGCAGCGAATATGATACCATATTATAATTACTATTAGTATTTGAAGTCAGGACTGACTCATATCCCTACATCTCTAAGGGTAGAATGGGCAGGACCACTAATTTGTTATACAATAATTTATCTGAAGGAATTACCCATAACATTTAATTAGGCATACATTAGGTTAATCAGGTGTTAGAAACATAACGAAAATGTATTTTTAACTGACCCTTACTTTATGGATTATCTCCATCAAATTGCGTAACTGAACTTCAGACCTTTTTGTATTCAAAGCAAAAGACAGAGTGTACATTCCTTTATGTAATGATCTGGAGAAAGGACTTCAGAGCTCTTGAAAATGTTTATGAACCGATTGACCTACTAAATGGTGACACTACTTTGTAAAGATTCTATGATAATCTTCTATAAGCGTTTAGATCAGAGGGCAAAAATGTCTATGTTGTGCATGGGTCAAACCAAGAATGATCACTTGATAGCTGTAATAGCGCTATGGATTTATGAGGTTCTTTTTAACACAAAATAAAATAGTAAACAAAATACATCAATTAGCACTGTGTTCAATTAGCATTGTGTTCGCATACTTAATCCCCAACATCTGATGTGAGTAGATTATTGTAATGTACCATACATAGTTCACTCTTCTTTGATGTCCCCAGACATCAAAAGGTCCATAATAGACATCCCCAATGCAGGCCTAAATATATTCTTTTTACAAACAGCATATTAGTCACACAAGCCACTTTCCATATGGTGTTTTTTTACGCTAATGAATATAGTTTTATTTTTAGAAATTCACCACTTGAATCTAGATTTATATACAATACTGCTAGATTATTCTGTGTGTAGATTCAAGGCCACTTGGTTCTTCATAAAAATTCAATAATACTTACAGAAGAAGTCGTGTATTAGTCTATTCATTGTTCCAGAAAGATTTGTGGGCAAATTTCTCAAATCAGTTTTATTTTGCAATTTAAATATTTCTGTGTTTCAGAGCTGAAAATGAAGGTGACTATAAAATAATACGGATTGTTCAACAACCATTTTAGAAGCAATGTTTGTTGATCTTTCACGTTTTCCTACATTTAAAAAAATAAAAGATTATATTTATTAATAGAGCTCCTTGAAACATTGTCTGGTCTCTAAGTCTGTGGGCTATCACCAATAATGTCTTAGCAGCAAGAGCTTTCCTAATGTAACCTTCCATTACGTTGTTTCAACAACAGACCTATCATTGTTCGCTTTTTTAGTTCCTGAATTTCTCTTTCAGAAAACTGGTT
Source organism: Sceloporus occidentalis (assembly GCA_023333645.1). Lineage (NCBI taxonomy): Eukaryota > Metazoa > Chordata > Lepidosauria > Squamata > Phrynosomatidae > Sceloporus > Sceloporus occidentalis. The sequence continues at coordinate 5,589,449 of JALMGF010000031.1, forward strand.
TAGTTTGCAATGTATTTTCAAAAAAAGAAGCTTTTTTATTTTGCTTGAGTTTAAAGAGTAGGCTCAAAGGATCCATCAATAAGGGAGACCAAAGCCTTGTAGGAGAAAAGGCTTTTACTCAAGGAATATTGAGCTCTAATCATGACTGAGAGCCTGGCCATCACCTGACTTCCTTCCAGTGTTCTATTTCTTTCCTTTAAATTGCTCTCATAGGATACAAGTTCAGGTTGGTTCAATATCACATTCTTCTGTTAGAACATATCAACAAAGAGCTCTGTTTCAGGCAAATTAAATAATGTTTAGGAGAAGGCAGAACAAAACGTGCACTTACAAGTAGTGAGGTTGAGAATTACATTTAAATTGAAAAGGTATGCGGGTAGCTGATAGATATATAAGGCTAATGCATAGCTTTATTGGCCAGCACAGCTCAGAAGAGTATCCCTTGACATTTAAATGAATTTACTTCACTTGTAGCCTCCTGGTTGCTTTTGTGATAGCAATACTAATGTGCTACTGTTTGCAGGATGATCACAACTGTGTTTGCTATTAACATTTTTGAAAAATGTGTTGGTATAAAATAAGGTTTAAAATATATTGGTGTAATTATAATTATAAAAAAGACTGTGAGATTTACACCCATGATTTTTTTACACAAAAAATGGCCACAATTCATTTTGGCATGGATATATCAGGGTGTGATATACCATATATTTCTTTAATGAAATAAAAATAAAATAAGGGAAAAAAATATTCTATGTGAAGAAACCTGGGGGGGGAAATAATGGTAATTTTGGAATACGGAAACAGCTAAATATTTATTATTCATCTTTTAATGAGTGCCCACGTGTACCCACCATTTTATAAAGGTGCAGAACTCTACAGGTCCTCTCGGCTTTTCATGATTTACATGCAGTTTGGACCCTAGTTTCATCCTGTCAATGGTACTGGTTAATATTTTATAAACTGTGGTTGGTTGATTGCTACCAATATCATTGCTGGGTATAATGTGTTTCTAGTAAGTATTCAATTTACTGAATAGATAGAATAAGATGGGGGGGGGTTTAATTAATTTTCCAGGAATAATGAAAAAAATAGCATACTGACAACAACCGACCCTACAAATAAAGTTTTCAGAAGTCTTTCTCCCATTCTTGGCATAATAACTATTACTTTTCTTTAACTGCAAAATAACATATTGTCTCATTTGCAGGAATGTCCCCAGCTTCTTCAGACCGAGAAGATCATGATCCCTGTAGAAGTGGTGAAGCCCATTACACTAAAAGCTAAGAACCTGCCACAACCCCAGTCTGGCCAGAAAGGCTATGAATGTATTTTGAATATTCAGGGCAATGAGCAGCGGGTTCCTGCCCTGAGGTTCAACAGTTCCAGTGTGCAATGTCAGAATACCTCAGTAAGTATGACTAGTACTTATATAGTCTTGGTACTGCCTTTTGGCTTTTAAGGATGTACACTACGTACCACACCATCACTTTCACTAAAAAATAAAGCGTTAACTGTAAATATAATATTAGTTTAAGTGGAAATACAACCAGTTTAATTATATTTAATTACGTTGTCATCTCTAATTTATCTTATGTTGTTTTAATTGAGGAATCACCATGTTCACTTTTGTCCTCTGCACCACCATTCATCTCATTACATCCCTCGATAATCTGTCAGAATATTTATGTATAAACAGGCCGGATTTTAGTTCTGGCTTTTAATGGTGAGGTGTCTTTAAAAAGTATTTTTAAGATTTCAAAGATCAGTAACTGGTTTAGGTATTTATGGATTAAATAGTTCAAAAAATGATGTTTGTGTTAAATTTTATGAAGTATGGATGAAAGTTATTTTTTTCATTAACACACTTGGAGTGTTTTCTGACTTTCTTATACACTTGGTTCTCTTAAAGTATGTTATGATAACTTAATATATATTTTTTTAAAGGAAGCAAATCTCTGTTTCATTCTATTAAAAACTTAATTTCCAAAGAAAATGCAATCATGGAGTTTTATGAGGTGATACAACTGAGTAAAATTCACAGTTTTGTTAAAGGTTATTGGGTTATGAACATCTATTGGTCCTTTACCAGAATTCATAGAGGTTTATGGTTTTAAAAATTAAAACAAATTACATAGTTTGCATAACCTAACCTCCAGGCAAAGCAGTATTAGACTAACCGTAAACCTATTCTGGACATTGTAGATGTAAGACGCTTAGCTTTATAGGCAACACAGTTAATTTCTAGAGTTTATTGAAAATTCAAATTGCTTGATAGTTAAATGTTAATTACCAGCCCATTCATTGGCCCCAAAAAAGCACTGGGCACATTATGTCCTCCAAAGCTTCCTGCCGGAGGAGTAATAGGAGATCTAATGACACAGAGGGTGCGCCAAGCCTTTTAAACATGTTGTGTAAAAGGAATAAATACATTTATTCCTGTTTTAATAAGGATGTTAACTTTAGTTTCTTTAGTAATGGAGCGGTGAAAAACCTGGCACATGTAGTCATGTAATAGCAAAGATAGTTTGTAAGTACTTATAACATGTTATGTTTTACATGTTTTTCTACATTCCAATGTAGAAAGCAAATAAAAATGAAGTTAATTTTGTATGTGTTGAAAAGTCCCCATGGTGCATTCTATTTATTCCCTAAATTTTAAAAAAGGTGCTTGGGGTGTATTATGTAATATCGGTTGATTAGCAGCTTGTCGTATTTTAGAAATCATGGGATGTCACAATTTTTTACATTTTTACTGAAAACTCTTAATTTCTATGCCATTGCTTTTTCCATTTATGAAATATAAAGTCATTTAGCATAGTTTTCCTTGCAGTTTACCCTTCTTCAACTTCGGAGATATAGGGAATTCATTTCTGCTTAGAAATGAATTCAAATCTAGACAAATATATTCCTTTAGGATAAAGGATTATCATGGGTTTACCGAATGTAGAATTGTATCCAGCTGGTGGCTGTGCACAAAATTACTTAACAGGAAGATCTGATGCCCAAAATACATCCTCCAAACATCATTGCATATAAAGGTACTTTCAAAGCACTTAAAAACGCACATTTTGCATTGCTTCAAATTGAAAAAATACAGTTATATGAAGTTTAAACTTCTGCAGCTGTTGAGCAATGCCCACTCTCCTTGGCTGTGAAAGCAGGCAGTAGGAACCAATAGAAATAATTCCCATTCATTTGAATAGGGTTTCCTGTTTCGCTAGTGATGTCATAAGGCAGCGTGCTGCACTGAGAGGACCCCCACTCTACAAGACCACGGGAAGTTATTTTCCTGTCACATACACAGTGCAGTTCTCTGCTCCAGACCCACTCTGGACAACTGTGTAGTGAAGGAGTGAAGGCTTGACCAAAAAAAAAATATTATCACAGAATGCCTGCATAAAACTCCTTTGCGAAAAGCCTGTGTAATAAACTAACTATAACTAACTCAACTAGCACCAAATTGACTTTGGTGATTAGATTGCCCCTTAAAATATATTCTGCTGAGGAGGGTTACCATGTACCAATCCACTGGTCGTTTTCCCAGTGTACTCGACCAGACCCGTCTGCCATACAATGTATTTTGCTGGTTCAAATAACTTACCCAAAATCCATATTTACCATATTTGAAAGATTGCTCATGCTACATACGGTATTAAACAGATGTTACACATCATATATTTGGTAAGGTCCTGTAATGATTGACATTAGTTTAAAAGGTAAATAACAAAATGAAAAATGGTGGATGCTGTTCAGGAACTTAAGAGAGAATATTGTGTGAATAGCAGGTTTCGGTATTGATGCCACTCACCATAGTTATTTACAGGCTTTCAAAGACACGCAAGTCTTTCAAAAATGCAATATATGTCATGATGAACTATGCGACCTTTGTTAAATAACATGACATTTTTACCCTTGAGATTAATGTCATGTTAGTTGAAAAATGTCACAATGTATAGTCCACTTCTGAGGGAGGATCTGATTATTAACGCTCTCCATTGTAATGGAGTAATTGCATACATTTCACATATGTCAGCTGCCTATCTGAAGCTGTTTATTTGCACACAGTAGTTTATTTCCCTTTGTGGCAATCTTAACAGCTAGATTATTATTATTAATGAAATTTTTTATATTCTACAGAGTGATCATGAGAAGTACACTATAGAACATCACAGAAGAATCTATGTTCCATAAAAGAGTTTACAGTACTGTCAATGAGTACCTTTCCAGAAAGGACCTTATATAATTGGGATACACATCTCTTTATCCCTCTCCTCCTACGATGCCTCCCCCTTTTCTAGGCTCTCAGATTTGTTGTTCAGCAGCCACAAACGAAGCACAGAAACACAGAATTTGACGGCAGATAAAAACCATTTGGCTCATCTAGTCTGCCCAGTTTCCTGATGCAAAGACTCAAACCTTAATCAGTCCTTGGTGTCGTCTTCGATTCAGGATAGCTTTATGCCTATACCATGGATTTTTAAATTCCACCAATAGCATACATACTAAGGGGATGTTCCACTTATCTACAACCCTTCCAGTAAAGTAAAAGTTAAAAGACATAAAAATAAATTTCAACTAACATGACATTAATTTTAATAAAATCTGCCGATTTCATCAATTCAGTCTCCAAAAACGAGAAAAAACTAAACCAACAAAGAGCAAAGCAAAGAGCTCAGATTTGTCATTTAGTCCATTATCTCAAGCCTAATAATTAGTGTACAGACAGCAGAATGTGCTTATAAATGTGCTTTATTTCTTCTAACTTCCGTATATATATTATAAACTCTTGATTCAGCTTTACGGAACATCTTTAACTTTGACATTAACCTTAATGTTTGTATATTCCGTAGAAAGAATTAGTCTTGTCACAGAGATTAAAACTTATCTTTACGACCCTACACAAAGCAATACAACAAGTTAGTTTGAAATGAAAGCCCCACAAAATAACATGATTTATACAAAGACACCAGGTATGTGCAGATAAACGTGTAGATTAGCATAAGACCAACTTGAAGTAATAGCCTAATATGTTTCACAGCATTTAAACATTTGTATAGAGCATTTGAACTTGGGCTGCAAAATAAATCTTTTATCAAGTGAGAACACAACTTTTCCACTCTAGTTTTCCTTTAAATGAAATATGGACATTAAAAAGAAAAATGACTCATTATTCAGTTATTTTACCACTGCTGTTTTATATTGCAAAAGAGAAAAGATTAGTACGTTATTCAACCGAAGCCGGTTTCCGCTTTTAACATTTAGGGTGAGAAGCATTGTGATCACTAACAGATACTACTTTCTAGTGACCTGTCCTAAAGTGGACCATGTTGACTTTTTATTGTGTTCATTGCTCTGTTGTTAAATGTTAACTGTTGGTGTAGTCATATTTGAGTAGAAAGGGCTTTTTTGATGGAATCACATTTATTGGGGCCCATCTTTAACCAGGTAATAAAGATTAAATACACATAAACAAATGAACACAATATGATCATTTTTTTGTTAGCTTAAAAATATATTTTGATGATTAACTTTTTTGACACACCTGTATGGGTCTTTCCCCTTCAACCTATTAGGGGCTCCTTAGATGATGAGTTGCTTGATTTATTTATGTCGCAACAAGACTCCAGACAGAATCCATTGTGGTTTAGGAAGCCACATCAAAATCATCACTAGGTGGATAAATCAGGGCATACTTCTGGTGCCTACTTGTATGAATAATGTGATATCCTATCAGGGATTGTACGAGCTGCTATATTTACATGAAATATTGTATTTACTGTGGGAGTTGCTCATTTGACATCTGTATATAGATGAGCTTTCCTTGCTTAATACCACACTTTTTATCACATGTATCTTCTTTGTTACTCAAAACATGCTATGGAGATCCATATAAGCTCCACGCTTAATAGCCTCCAGTTGTTTCACTATCCTTGCTACCTTTAAATATATCTCTGTGGGTAGATTCATATTTTGGATACCACCCAAGCCCAAATTGTTTCTTATTTTCTCTTTGCTGACTTTCCTCCTGGAGGTTCCGCCTGAACATCTTGGAACAGCTGTACCTAGTGAAAAGTGCTTTTTGTTTCATGAATAATTTGCTAATATAAAGAGACAGCTGGCAGCAGATTCTCTGTGTTAGCCTCACTGATCATTAAAGATGGGAATTCAGGCAGCAAGCAGGTTACGTATGGCTCCCTTCTACACCAACAAAGCTACAAAATCTTTTGCGCTTTGCTGTTAAAGTACAACTTCCTATGAATCTTAACCATTTTTTACTGTAGATCATAGGACTTCCAAAGTTGTTCAACTGGGTATTTTTGACTCTTACCATTTACCGTCAGTATCCTTATATGTCTTGTGCCAAAATTCATTAACTCTACCCTGTCACAAGATAGGTTCCAGAGTAGTAGTCCTTTAGTGCACTACTACTGCAAAGATAGATTCCAGGGCATTGGCCCCAAAATGCATGACCATATCTTGTAAAACAAAGATTTGTCTGCCTTCACTTCATTTACACCTTTTATGTTAGAAGCATTGTGAATGCAACCACATCAATTAGATCTCCTTCCAGATCTTCTTCGTTTTGTAAAAAAAAAAAAAAAAAAGAGAGAGAATTCTATATGGATAGTCTGGACACTGTACTGGCAGCTACGGTATTCTCACAAAAACATTTTTACAAAAGAAGATATGTTTGTTTTTTCTGAATCTGCCTTGTTTCTGTGTCTTTGCAGTGATGGAGCTAACAAAAGCTATAGCAGATAATGGAAGCCCTAAGGCCATCCCAGTATACAGAATGTTTGCTATTAATGCAACACAAGCTTCTCATGTTCCACAGCAGACCAGTAATTGAGTTAGATGTTATTTATTTTAAAGCTTTTTTACTCCAAAGTCAATAGTTCCTAAAATTATCCTTCTAACATGCATTTTTCTTGTTCAACAAACATAACAGGAGACAACTAACCTTTTCTTTTTTGTAGAAGTAGCCTCAGCTTTAACAATAAGATTGCTTTTTACTACATGGAGAATGTTATGTGTTCTTCTAGCTTTGTCTGAAAATGTGAATAATATTAACCCTTCCATTTTTGTGGTCTGTATTAATGTATCTCTGGCTAGATAGGAAATGATACAGTCTGCTTGTTGATATTATTAATGTATGAATGTATCTGAAAGAATGGAGGGTACAAAAAATAGATTTTATAGGTTTTATAGGCATACTCTGCAATATTAATAAACAAACATGTAGTTCGGAGGTTAAAAGTAACCAGTAGATTGTTTTATAGCCATGCATTCAATGACAGTGTGTGTAAAGGAAACTTCATTCCTTGCTTTCATTACTTGTTGCTATTTGCTGTTACTTATACATTATGCGTATACCTAGTACCACTTCTTCAAAGGGAAATTCACAAGAAGAAAATATTTGTTTTTCTTTGAGCATTAAATAATGTGCTGTTTATCATAATGCAGTTTAGCACTAAAGAAAAGATGGTTTTATTTCATTTTGTTTTCATTTATATTGTTTTTATTCCACTTTGTTCCAATAAACCTCCTTTATCTGCAGTCATCAATGTCAGTCATGATAGTTTGAGTGACTTTTCCTGCCCAAACGCCACACTGAGTCGATTCTGCATGGTATTGCTAAAGAAGTCCTTCATATCCAATAATATATTTTGGAGTGGGTGATTGAGACTGACACATATTTGACTGTTGTAGCCTCGATTTTCCGGGCTAGGCTTAACCCCCATTTACCCCAATAATGACACCACACACCATTGAATATTGATAAAAAAAGGCCACAGCCAATTTTTTTCTTATTAGAGTCATTGTCACACCAAAACCTGAAACAATAAACATAGGTGCGTTAACAAGGACAATGACTCAAACATGTAAATATATACAATAAACACACCAAGCTTGCCAAGTAATCCAGGTACCATAACCAAATACCACCAGGAAGGGACATACCCGGATGCCCCCACCCTGACCTGAGGTTCCCAGCACTTACAGCCAAGAACCTCCCACCAGTTGCTACCAACAATCCACTTACCACCACATTAACCCCCTGGATACCTGGCAAGCTGCCGCCCCACAGACTGTGACAAACACCACAACCCAAAGCTAGGATACAAATACAAAGGGTGGGAGGGTGAGACACACAACCAGGTAAGCTAACCACAAGGATGGTTGCTAAGCCCAGGAAAAACAGCCCCTTAAATAATTTGCCCCCAACTCCACCCCCTAAATACCTGCCAAAAAGCCTACCCCTCATCTGCCCCCCCTGTGGGCATCAATCAATCTATCTTTATTTATTTTTTTCCTCAAGGCAGTATGATGAGTGTTTGTCCATTCATATTTTTGTGTATTTCCAATTTTAATAATTTGGTATAAGGGAACGCTCAATGACTAAATGTATTTTGTTTTTCAATATCATCATATAAAAAAGGCTTATTACAGTTCTGGCATTGGTTTATCTGTTTAAAACTATTGAGGAAGCAAAAAAATAAAGCTATGCTTAGCATGCTAGAATCATTTATTTATCTAAAGGAAACACATCAGATGCTAAATTCACTATTCATTAAAAAGCAAACAAACTCTGGTATGTATACTAAATTTTAAAATGGTAAAACATCAACAGTTTTTAGTTATTATTATTATTATTATTATAATGGATTATTGATGCTATGTCATTACTACACTCTTTGTATCGGCAATTCATTTATTAAGTGGGACAATTATGATTTTCAAATGCAATTCACAATTTTGTAGTATTTAGCTTTAATAATACATTCAGAAGTGTTTTTTCTGGTCTGTTTATTTTAACACAGCGAGAAACTCAGAGTGTGGGTGATGCTTTTCTCTGCCTTGTCTGCCTCCATCTTTATTGTTTTACCTCCTATATGGTTCTGAAGAGTTAATACCACTTTGAAGCATTGTTAGGTAAAATACATTCCTTGAGACCTTTGGTAAATAGTTTTTTTCCCCATTATGTTTCCCTTTAGTATTCCTATGACGGGATGGAGATTGACAGCCTCCCGGTGGAGCTAACAGTGGTGTGGAATGGGGATTTCAGCATTGACAATCCAGCTCTAAACAAAGGTAACGTTCAGCTTTTGTATTATGAGCAGTTTCCTTAGCAATATCACGTACCCACCTATAAGTATCACAGACGTAACCATTCTTTCTCTTTGTATGTAAGGGAATTAATCCATAATATATTTAAAATAATAAAGTTTTATCTTTGAAGAGAGCATACATCACAGTTTATATATTTATGGTTATGACTGTTCAGTTTCACTGTGTAGGTGAATGGGTAATAGTTAATTAACAACAGACGTATTGCAGTATTCACTATACACACATCAAAGTGCTGTGAGGAAATCACGTGTTTGACCGTGTTCCTTGGGGATATTCCTTCATTTTTATTTTTTCCATGCAGTTCACCTGTACAAGTGCGGTGCCAAGAGGCCAAGCTGTGGACTGTGCCTTAAGGCTGATCCAGACTTTGAATGTGGTTGGTGTTCAGGCGAAAACAAATGTACACTCAAACAGCACTGTCTACCTCCAGAAAACCCGTGGTTAGAGATCTCAGGGGCACACGGAAAGTGTGCAAATCCCAGAATAACCCAAGTAAGTATCTAGTATCAACAATATTTTTAGTATGTTGTCTTCTGCATTTGGCACCGAATGGGTTACATGTACTGGACTGATATCTTTTAAAATTCTTTCCAAGCCTCCAATTTTCCTTATGGTGTAACAACAATTATTTGTAAATACGACGGTACAAATGCACAGCTTATATCTCTATTTAATGATGATGCCAATTTCATGTGACTTGCCGGCATTACGTGATGACATCTATAAAGCAAAGTTATTCTTCATGCATGTGCAGATCAGCGCCTGAGTGTCTGCATAATACTTCATTCTCACAAATGGACATCCTTGAAGGCTTCTCTCTTCTTGTCATACAAGTAAGAGTCAGTTTTGGGTCTTGCAACAATCCCATAACAGAGCAGACTCATGAGTGGCAGTTTGCTTTGTTATTTTTAAGTTTTTTGGCATATTCCCTTTAGCTGAAGACAACACCAGACTAGATAGGTGAAATTGGCCCTTGAACTTTAAGGTAAGTAAATCAGAAGCGAGTGGCCGCACACAGCACTGTCACACACAACACTGTCACGCACACTGACAACACTTTCACATACACTGAAAGGTTAAATAGGAGGCGCTGCCAGGCACCGGCCCACTGTCCATCTCTGTCTCTCTCTCTCTCTTTATACTACACTTTCAGGGATTTCTAGAATTCATTCATTTAGAACTAGCTGGTTTCTAGAAGAAATATGCACCACAAAGTAAGGGGAGGGTGAAGAAGGGAAAGGAGCTATTTACTGCTGGCTGCATTTATATCCACATAAACTGAAATTAGAGGCCTATAAAATTGCCCTGATGCAAAATAGTACGTGAGGATGACAAGCAGAGCTGTAACATTATGCTACTGTTAGCAGCGGGTGTAAATTCTGACAGGTTGTTATGATTCCGCATGTTTATTTTCATATACAAGCAGCTCTGCAAATTTCGCAGCAAAGAAACGCCTGCTTCTTATTTTTTCCGGGAACTCCGTATTTGAACTGTTATCCGCTTCTCAATTAAAGTACTGGAAACCACATTTTAAGCTTCAATTTCTATTTCCATTCCCCACCTGCCATACTAATAATTGTAATTTAGTCTTACATAACATTGTTATACGTGCTGCCCTTATTCATCTCTACTGAGTCACTATACCTATGCTTATTACAATCAAATGTTTTTGCCTGAGGGGAACACAGAACAAAATTACTGGCATTGTACCAGTTCAGCTGAAAGAGCTCTTTGTATCGCCAAAGGTGAACTGATCTGTTTCATAGTGAACTTGCAGGTACTTTTGTCACATTTTTGAATTGTCGCAGCAGACCCAAGACATCCCAATGTGTCATATCAGTGACAATTCAGTGATGACATAATTATCAGTCGGCTGATTTATACATTCATTAAACTGAACTTGTATTAGTCTTCCAGTTGCAAGAATAAGTAGGAATAAAATGCTTCCTCTTTCCTTTTCTCATTTCACTCCTACAAACATAATAAACTAGAAAAATAGCACTTTAAAGTATTTTTAATGATAATCGCTGATCATTATGTGTTGTCATTCATAAATGCACATAGTATCCTGTTGTGCAGCCATATAGCGAATACTTTCCACAGAGAGTATTTTGTTACGATGCGAGTGCCCGACTTCCACTAATAATTAGGAAAATGAATGACAATTAATTTCTCTATCGGCATTGATTTGATATAATAGCACATCATTAATTTTATTATTGAGAATACCCAGCAAAAGCGTGAAAAATTGTTCACAATAAAATGAAGTAGGAGAATTTGGTATGTTTTATGGAATGTTTAATGTAACCAAAGCCCCATTCAGATAAATTAAATGCGAATCAAATTAGCTTATTAAATAATATATGATATTGGATATGCGTTCTACTTGTACATTAATACCATTACTAATGTAATTGTAACTCATATGCTACATTATCAGCAAACTAGCAAGGAATTAGCTTGGAACTATCTCTTAATTAACCAGTTAAATTTAGAAAGACCTTGTGCAGTGCTTGAGGACATTTTGGTAATATTCCGTTTTAAATGTCTCCATATCTCAGATTGTCATGCCCTGCAGTCGTATATTTTCCTTGTTAGTAGCATTTTCAGTTTAAAGTGGTAGACCAGACTCACCGGTGTATATGGCCTAGGCTGATTAGTACTGCATTAATCCAATCAAAGAGTAATTAGGGAGCCACAAGGATAAATATGTACAATACTTATGCATTAGGCTTTGCTCTGGTTGTATCTAATTCAAACCAACTAAAGCGAACTTATGAAAGTAGTAAAGTAAGTTTGGTTTATGAGCATGTGTTAATAAGGTATGGAAATCTTCTTATTGTGGCACTTCTGTGTAATACATATCTGTGTAGTATTTAACTTCCATTAATTTTAAATAATTGTAAAGTTGATTGAATTCAATACACCTTTATAAAAAGATATTTCAAAGAATAGAGCAAAACATTACAGTAAAGCTGCAGACATATTGTGAAAAGATAACCATAACCTTTGAGTATTTAGGCCATCAAGGATGGGCTTGAAGGAACCTCTTATGGTCATTTCTTGATCATGTCTTAGGACAGAGAGTTTGTCCATTTTTTTATTATGTGATATATATGCCATGGTTTGGTGGTCAAAATTCTTTATCAAGAAATTCCAGTTGAGAACATCTATTGGGACTGTAGAGCAGTGGACATATTTGTTTATAGCTGCACATTTATTTTTTCCATCTATATATATATATATATATATATATATATCTATATTTCTTTTTCTAGATCATACCTGTGACGGGCCCCCGAGAAGGAGGGACAAAAGTAACTATACGAGGAGAAAATTTGGGCTTGGAATTTTGGGAAATTAAAAATGATGTTAAAGTGGCAGAAGTTAAGTGCACGCCTATAGTAGAAGAATATATTCCCGCAGAACAGTAAGTGATTGCTGATATTGAGTATGCCCTACGTTCAGTTGCACATCTGAGAAATCTGCCATTTCACCTGAATAACCAAATTCTACAGGTTCACTGAACAGCTGATAATAGCTCGATAATGAAAGCCCATCATTTAGTGTAAAACTTCCATCTAGTATGCTGTGTGTCAAAAGCTGAAATCTTTTTTTTTTTTGTTCTTCAAAAATAAATCTCAACAAAGTTAATATCCATAGCCCATGCTGAAGTCAATCAAGGTAACATAATTTTTCAGTATAGCTGTAAAGGGTGGTAAGGGTAGAAAAACTAGCCTGTGTAGATCCCTGAATGATCATTGGAAATTGTACACTAACTCAAATCAGCTATACTATATGAAGCAGGTTACCGTCATACCACCGAACTTCCAAGGGCAAGCTACCAAGATCTCTCCCTTTTCTGGGATTGTGGCTTTGTGAGGGGCTGCTTTGTGAGGGGCTGCTCATAGGAATGGGGCTCAACAGTATTAAGTAGGAGAAAAAGTGGACAGGGAGTGAGCGTGACTAAACGCCAAGCCCCCTGCCCTGAGAAAATGAGAAGTGATCCTGGAGAAATTAGTTCAAACCTTTAGAGTTGTCAGGTATAGATACTGTGCATTTGTGTTTTGTGAACATCCCAGCATATAGTGTCATCCCTATACCAAATTCTTATTCATTAATGTTCTGCACTAACTACTTTAGTGCGCTTTGGTTGTTCGTGTACATAAAATAAGTTTACTTCTAAAGTGCTTTTCTTTTTCCAAACAAAATACTATCTTTTTTACTAAGTGACAACAAGATTGCCTGCCCATGCCTACAGAAAATAGCAACGTAATTTAAAATACTTTACATTAAGTGGACCTGACACCAACCATCATTTTAGAGCGAATGATACAGCAATTAGAACCTGTTGTGTGAACATTTTTAAATGTTTCCAACAGTGTTTAATTTATTATTTTCCATAATGTATTTTAGAGTAGTATGATTGCATGCTGTTTCTGTGATTCAACGATATTTTAATAAAAATGAAGGTGTTTAAGAGTAACCAGCTATGCTTATGGCCCTTGGCTTTAATATATAACACTTAAAAATGCACTACTAGCTTAGATTTCTAGGAATATGGTGTTAATTGAACACATGCATTACAATTCAAAGGATAAAGATTCAAATTCATCTTTTTTTACTTTTGCATATTTTTGGTAGTTTTCTCACGTTCTCAACTTCAAAATAAATATTGTTTATATTTTAAACACTTTCTATAACCTTGTAGGTAAATTATAATGGTCGAGTGTGTATGCGACATTATCTAATTTCAGCTCTGCCTGTCCTTTTTCCTTTTTACCATCTCTCTGTTGTGCCATCATTTTTTTGTATTCAATATACTGTTATAAAGCTATTTCATTATAATTCTCAGCGTGACATCTGGTTCCACCAAAGGCATAGCCAAAACATTTCATGCAAACGTTACTTATTTTCCCATGATCCCCGAATGATGGTTGCTTTGGAATTGAGTCTTCAGCCGATACAGCGAATTGTAATGTGTTTCACATTTTCTAGCAGACTGCACATGAGCCTCTAGCATTAAATCACTATTTACATATGTGTAGTTTCTAGATAAAGCTCTTATCGTAATATCAAGATGGCAGCTCCCACACAACCACATAACAAGAAATAAATGACTTTTTTTTATACTTACAAATGAAAAGGATAGAATATGTTGCATTTCTCTATAAGAACTATGAATGATGAACATAACAGTAATGCATTTATAAATTGAAACTGTCCTACAGGATTGTTTGTGAAATTGGGGATGCCAAGCCCAGCCAGCATGCAGGATTTGTGGATGTGTGTGTGGGAGACTGCAGACCTCGATACATGGCAAGATCCTCACTGCTTTACTATTTTGTGGTAAGTACATGAATTACAGCTTAGAGTTTACCATTTACATAAATAGAAATCCATGAACAGCCTTTAGTATGGCTCCCACTTCTGAAGTCTGCTGCCCCAACACAAGCATCAAGATTAAGGTTTTTACCCATGACTTACAGGTCCTCATGCATGCACATTATGGGCAAATTATGGCTATCAATGAAATATTCAATATAGATTTTAAAATTCTTGGACAAAATACCCTTACATAAACATGCTTATTATAATTTAAGATTGTAATGACAGCCAGCTCTTTAATACAGTGGGATTGTTAACAGACACGGTTGTCAAGCCATTGGACACTTTCATGGTTGTGAATAGTGGTGCAAACTTTAATTCCATGTCTAAAGCTTGGTAACACAAATAAGGAATTCCATTCATATCATGAAAACCAGAATAATTCTAAATGCAGCTTACTATATTCATACTACATAATATATCAAACCGTGTCTTTCTTCTCCCTTTTTCATCTGTCTGTGCAAGTAAGGTTCCATTTATTCTGGCATGTGGACTTCTTCAGGAACGTGACTTGGGCAAATTTCCTCAAAGTGTCCATACCCCAAATACAATTTCCCACTAACCTGAGTAAAAGGTATATGCGTTTTGGATGCCCCGAGTACTTTGTCATGGTCACTGGCCTTTAGAAGGTGCATGTACATAGAAAATTAAGCCAATGCCTTTGTGACTGAGGCCAAACTGAATTGCACAATAACTCTTTTCAGGAGTATGAACTATAAGTTATTGCTTTTTCGCTCCTTAGGAATCTCAAGAGCATCTGCGAAAAGTGTTAAAGTCTATTTTTTTGTGCATCTTTATAGTTCATCATGTCTATTGTTGCAACAACTTAATCCGGAAGTGTTTCTAAGTGTTCATTAACACTAAATTGCATTGCAATGCCTGTGGGAAACGCATGCAAGATCCGCACAAGGATCTAATGAGTTTGTAATGATGGAACATTTGAAGTGAAGTGTTACTGAAAATTGACTGCATTGCACACTTTCCTTAATTATTTCATCTGAAAAGGGCACATTAGGAAAGAGAGTTTATCTCTCAGAGAATTTCCCTCTGCCTCTTCATAGTGATGGATAATGTGACTTGATTTGAGTAATTCTTTTCCTCTTGAATGGCACATAGCAAGAGCTGGATTAACACAAAATTGTCACGCAGAGCTCAGCAAAGTTTTTGTGCACACAATTTGGAATGAGTGCACCAGAAATTAGTAGGTTACCTTGCCTGTATGGAGTAATGCAAGATGGGCTTTGAGTATTTTATTGCAGAATGCAAAAAAAAATAAAAAATAATAATAAAAATAATAACCATAACTAAACAAATAGGTGAAACAAAATAAATATCATAAAGTGCACTTTGCATATTGAATGTATATGAGGACAAAAATGTAGCTTAAATATTTTACAAATGCTCTCGTAGTCATACCTATATATATGTGTTTTTTCTTGATGGTTTATTTGTATGTGGAAGCTTTCAGTGTCTCCACATACATGCAGTGCTGGCAAGGGGCAACTACAAAAACTTTCATATGCATTGGACTGTATATACAGCCATAACATTATGACCACTGGCAGGTGAAGAGAATAACTGATAATCTTGTTATCATGGCACACCTTCAGAGGTTTAGTGGAGTCCAGGCCTTGAGGGGTTTGGGCTGTTCCGGTGGCAAAAGGGGGTCCTACACAATATTAAGCAGGTGGTCATAATGTTAGGACTGATCGTTGTGTATATACGGTATATATATATATATATATACACACACACACACACACACATTGTATGTTCCCAGTCCTATTTAACAAGAGAAAAATGAATACCATTTCTGACAATTTAATGGAGCTGCATATGGAACCATAAATGACACCTAGGGGTGATTTCTCATTATCTCTGATTATTACAGGTTAGCCTTAACTAGTAATGAAACATTGATTCCGCTTCGGTAATAAACATTGACCTTCAATCTATGCATTGTTTGACACACAATGATATTTGCTCAATATTAACCACAAAGCCAGAACTGCAGCATTTTGTGAGTAGCAATAAATATGATCAATACGGCTAGGATAAGCTTTTATAATGCTCTGCAAAGGTGCTGTTTTAGTTAGACAAAATTCACTACACTCTTTGGCATGACAAAAAAAAAAATATATATTCATTTGTGATCCTATTGCAAATCCAAAATAAAACATTCATAACTGCTTTTCTGAATTATTGATATTTCATTGAATCTTTTATATGCTTCATAATAATGTAGATTATATTACAATGAAGGTTTTTCTTTATTTAGAGAAGGGGAGGCAAACATACTAGAAGGTTCAGTTCATGGCGATGTATTATCAGATATTGGTCTAGACTGGAGGAACATGCTGAGAGATATTATGGCACTGAGTAATAGTAATAATAGTAATAGTAATAGGAGTACATACAATGAATTATGTTCTTGGAGTGGAGGCTCTGTTGCAAATTTTGCAAATTTTGTTCTGTAGCATCAGAAACATTGTTCCTGTTACCATTGAGAGCCCAAACTTTTACTAGAAATAATCCTTTAATCGTGTAAAAAATGTAAACCTTCAGAGGCATGAAAAACATAACATATCTTTTGTCTAAGTGGAACAGCACCTTAAAATAATAATGTTGCATTTGATTAAATAACACCTGGTTATGATATATTAACACTTTTTATAAATCAGTTTTAAAGTCCTATATTGTGTTTTCGTAGAATAATTATTGGAATATTGCAGCATATTGTCTCTAAGCAATTTTGTAGATTTTGAGATCAAAATCTGATGCAGTGGGAATTCCAAGGGAGTTGGGTAGAGAAGTGTCACAGTGAACATATTATGGCATATTACATATATTTTACAAATATATGCAGTTATTAACTTATTACGAAGGTGAGCAACGCCTGCACAGCTCTGAGGCCATCATTTTACAGAAGAAGCATATTGCATGCAGTGGGGTAACCCCATATCAAAACCAATTGAAAAATATAGTTGATTTAATACAGTAATTCAATGAAGTATTTGGAATGTGCTCTTAAACTAAGCTAGTCATTTGAATGCAAACACTCTCTTCAGATCCTATGATTTTTTTCCATTAAAATGCTAATTAAAGTATACACTCCACACCTAAGAAATATGTAGTTAAAAAAGGGTTCTTCATTTTGTATTATTGGGAACCTCATTATTAGACTATAGTCATGTGGCAAATCCAAGTTTAATCCAAGGTTAGTTCAAGTTTAAATATTATCAAGGGTAATTTTTTTTAGATTACATATGGGGAAAGCTAGTTTAGGGGATTTTTACATAATACATTTGGAACAAATCTTTATTAAACTACATGACAGCTAGATGCTTACTCCTCCCCTTGTAAGTGGAATTCCATACCTTGTACCATTAAAATCACCAACCACCTCTCTTCAAGAGTGCCAGATGTTTCTTAAATAGCCATCTATTGAATTGAATTGAACCCTTTGCCCTTCCAACTCCTAGAAATATGAGCATGCACATATATCCTTTCGAGGCTTATGTTTTGTCAGTATGTTTCCATACCTTTATGAATGAGCTGATTACTGTGGCAACCAAATAGTTTGAATTGTGCCCATCATGAAAAAAGTTTGTTTAGTCACCTTTATTCAAGCAGGTATTTCACTTTGTGATATACCAGGGAGAAAAGCTGCAACTGGGTTACCAGTTGGGATACCAACAAAACAAATAAAGGAGCTACAGGTTGTGTGAATTTATTAATTTACACCGAGATGGGTGTAAAAACTGTGAGACTCGGAATATATGCCTACCCGTCTCCATGCATGCTGACAAATCCAGCTTAGTGATAAATGTACCGTATGTTGCTTCTCTGTAATAATAAACATATCAAACCAATTAATTACAGGCTACTATCTAATTCCCGATAAGCTTAAATATCCAATTAGGGTGTTTGGAAAAGGAAGAGGTTCATCATTGTTAATCTCTCCTAGAGAGTTTGGAACTTCCTCTGTACCTATTTTGAATGTTGCTACGTGAACATTCTGCTAAGAAAGGAATACATCCACATAAAAATAAACTGGAGGAGTCAACATGGCAGCAATGATTTCTGAACATTGTAATTTATATTCCTTTTCAATAAACATATCTTTTCTACAGACACTGGCTCTTTCGAGACTAGAGCCTGCCCAGGGTCCTGTATCAGGAGGCACACAAGTAACCATCACTGGGACAAACTTAAATGCAGGCAGCAGTGTCAAAATTATGTTTGGACGCCAGCCTTGCATATTTGACAGGTATGGGTTTTCTTTTGTTTTCTAGGTATTTTATAAACCTAAACGTTGTATTGTATGCAGACTTTGCCGCCGCTAGTATATGTCTTCTTACAATGATGTGTCCTAGCTTCTTATATTGGCTGTTCTACTTTTTATTTGTTCTACGATTGGAAGAGTAACAATTATGCACCATGTGGTTTTCAGTCCCTCAGTTAGGCTTGATTTCTTATCCTTAGCTACTCTCTATCATATTAACGGGACAAAGAGTGGTGGTTTAGTATAAGTCCTTTCCTGGCAATGCTTAACATGCTCCTCCCACTTTTTATTTTATTCTAAACATACAGTAGCAAGCATTCTTTCTTCTGGTATTTTGGATTTAAATCCAGTCCTATGTCAAAATCACTGTACATCAAGGACATGGGATAAGACATGGAAGTTGATTAACTTGTGCCTGCTTTGTTTTTTGTAAGGTAATTTTAGCTTGGTTCAGGGCTTTAAACAAATGTATCAATTTTAGACCAGGAATAACTTCACCCATTATTCTTTGTGCTTTGACTTGGATCATCTATATTATTAAAAATAGAAGGTAGCATCTTGACTGTGCAACAATTTCAATACACTTTTAATGGGAATTGTTCACAGCTCAAAATAGTTTCCACAGTAATTATTCTACGCTTATAAGCCATAGACATGTTGGTACTGAAAAGGAACAGTCTATGTTGGGTTTGGTTTCTTTTCACCACTAGGTAAATTTAAGCCCATATTTTTAAAAAAAAATCTTTCTAAAAACACTCTGCTTTCTTAATATCTCATAAATCATGTAGATACAGTAAACAGATTAGATTTTATTCTGCTGGCCTATTAATATTGCAGTATTTTTTTAAATGCAAGTTTTCACCATTTGTAATATTTTTTTTTATGCATTGCATTGTCAGGAGAACAGCGAGTGAGATATTCTGTAACACCACAGCTTCCCTTGAAGGCTTGGAGAAGGTAAAGGTGACTGTACAGATCGACAAAGCCAAAATTCCACAGGAGCTACAGTTTGAATATGTGGAGGATCCAAAAATTATCAAAATTGAACCAGAATGGAGCATCATGAGGTACGAGAAACTAGCCCCTTGTTTGCCCGTTCATTAAGGAATGCAATTATCTAATGTCTTATCTGCACTCTAATCTGTTCTTCCCCCTTTATCCCTCAGTCAAGCTTCTTCTCTCCCTGTTTTCCTTTATGCTTTTACGTTCAATGCATTTCAATAAATTCTTACCTGACAGTGTTGTACGTCTATTCCCTGTTTGACCTTTTACAATCTCTGATCTTATCTGCTCTATTTTTTATTTGACTTCTCCTGCTTTTCTCACAATTTTCTTCATTTTTCACTGCCATTTTCTGTTTATGTGCACATACACTTTGGAGAACATTTCTACAAGACCTTTCAAGAAATGTTTTTCTGCAAACAATGTCAAATTACATGTTACGTAGACTGGAGATACATTTTGCATTGTCTTACCTCTCCTCAGAAGACACTGAAAAATTGTAGCCATTTAACAAACGTATCTATTAGTTAATATTTAGTTCAGCAGTTTATATAAATGCAAAGTAATGTTCTACATTATACTGTTTTTGTCTATCGGCACAGATTTTGTCTTTCCTAGACAGCAGTTGCTGAGCTAGGATTGCTTAAAATACTGTCCTAAATGTTGATTCCTTCGGCAAGTTTAGTTCAGAAAGAACTTTTATAATGCAGGTTCTATGATGTTTCACATAGTTTGTTTGTAGCATCTCCCTTTGTACCTGTCAGTTCCCTTCCTTATAAACCTAAACAAACTAAAAGGGACGTTTTGCGTTCATTCCAAGGCAAAGATCTAAGCAGAGTAAAAAGTCACTTAAAAGAGCTGACACCTCTACAAATCCTTCCAATTAGTATCTCCTGCACAAGCAATATTCTATGAATGCTGGGATTTGCTATATAGAGAAAATGAAGGCCATTTTATGACTGCTATAAAGACTCAGCTTGCCTTGGCCCAATTACAGCTCAGGAGGGTATCCATGTGGAATGCCACGCGTAGCTGGGGGATATAAGATGCATGCTTTACATAATTTATAAATAACACCGTGAAAAATAAAACCAAAATTACGTGCTCATATGGTGAAAATGAAATATAAGTAATACTTCCCTGATTCAGACCGCAGCACCCAAATGACACTTTCCTCCAAGTGTTAAAATATAAAGCAAACGAAATTTAAATGGGGCGCAGGTACATGTAAAGGGAAAAAAATAATAATATAGTGTAGATAGTTTGCTCAATGTGAAGCTTAAGTGATATAATGCACTCACAAATCAAAGAAGTGATTCCGACCCATCAATAAGGACTGTATACAATCTTTAATATTCTTCTTGAGAAAATCTAAAAAAACAAGCTTCAATGGTGCAGTATTCCAAGATCAGGTACAAATAAATGGAAAAAATGCACTCACAATTGTATATGCACTGAAAAGTGCATATATAGGCGTAGAAGTCCACCAGAGTGTGGGGTGTAGCAATCTCCAATTGAATGTTTCAACGCGTTTCACCCGTAGGCTTCTTCAGGAAATCAATTGAGAAAGGTATCCGTAAAAATCAACGAAAATTCAACAATCCGTAAGTCTTACGGATTGTTGAATTTTCGTT
The DNA here is from genome assembly GCA_023333645.1 of Sceloporus occidentalis. NCBI lineage: Eukaryota > Metazoa > Chordata > Lepidosauria > Squamata > Phrynosomatidae > Sceloporus > Sceloporus occidentalis. The sequence continues at coordinate 5,610,893 of JALMGF010000031.1, forward strand.
GATTTTTTACTCTGGTGGACTTCTACGCCTATATATGCACTTTTCAGTGCATATACAATTGTGAGTGCATTTTTTCCATTTATTTGTACCTGATCTTGGAATACTGCACCATTGAAGCTTGTTTTTTTAGATTTTCTCAAGAAGAATATTAAAGATTGTATACAGTCCTTATTGATGGGTCGGAATCACTTCTTTGATTTGTGAGTGCATTATATCACTTAAGCTTCACATTGAGCAAACTATCTACACTATATTATTATTTTTTTCCCTTTACATGTACCTGCGCCCCATTTAAATTTCGTTTGCTTTACATAATTTATACCAGATTTCTCTATTATTTTTTTTATAAAAATGTTCTTTATATTACTGTTATCTTTTTTTACTGGTTCATGCCGCATAATATTTAAATGTCTGTATACCTACAGAAAATATTGGGTACCCTATAACAGCAATAACAGTAGTAATAATGCACTGTAAGTCATTGAAAGGTTATTAAGATCTGCTGCTCAAATTAATTAAGAATTAATGAATTATATATATTTTTTTTTTATGAAAAGATAAATGATATTCAGTAATGATAATTCTTTGCACAATCACGGGTACTCTAATGAACGTATAGTTGTGATGTTTGGGAAAGCAGGACACAGATTGTTAAAGGGAATTGTTAAAATAGTATCAAAATGAAAACAGAAATATCTAATGTATGAACACTTTGCATTTATGTTTATAAAGACAACCAATGAAAAAATGTTCACCAAAAGGTGTAAACATCAAGGATGTCTTTGGGAAAAAAATATCACTAATAGTGACAGCATTTTGAGTGAGGGGTTTATAACTAAATTAACCCTTTTAGGGTGGATGCCAAATAAGCTATTTGGTACTAACAATATAACTCATATCCTTCCTTTAAAAGAGCGATTTGATTTACAACAGGAATGAATTAACCCTGCAACTTTAAAGGTTTTAAGTATGTATAGCCAAACTTTTTAATTCATTATATTAATGCCGGTATATTTTTCAAAGTAGTACTTAACCACTGCATGAGTGCATTAAAATCAGAACTCAAACAAGACAATATAACCAATCAAAGTAAAATCTGCTCATACTACCCTGTAGTTCTTTATTGAGACACAAAGTAAGTCTATATTCATTGTTAATTTAACTTCACCTTTAAGAAAACATATATAAAATACTTTTAAAAGAATGGGTGCGATGTCCTCTAAGCATGTTATGTTGTATGCAAGGGTATAGTTAGCTCAAATAACAGGCCTTGATGTCTGCTCACCTCTTGGTGCCGTGTGGTCTTTTTTTAAAGAATGAAGAACTAAGGAAAATAGCAGCTGCATCCCATCTATATGTTGTGCCATTCTGAGAAAATAAGTGCTTAATCCTACTATTGGGATTCTGTGAATATGTTTAATTCAATAGAGATGATTTTGGATTAATAAACTAAGTCCAAATGTATAGGTGAAAACTTTATTTCGGTCTTTGTATAGTCTATGTTTTTCTACCAATATTAAGTTGTGTCTGCTTCAGTCAGTGTCACTTATAAATATTACCGGTATATATATATTTTTTTACACTTTTGTAGTGGGAACACACCAATATCAGTTTGGGGAACTAACTTGGACATCATAAGAAATCCTCGAATAAGGGCCAGGCTGGGTGGAAAAGAACATGTTAATGTAAGTAACCATAGCTGTTTTGTCTCAATTACAATATTTTACTGCACATTAAAACATTTTGCTCTGTTTTTGCTAAAATCAATGTATAGAGTCTGGATTAACACACTATGCACTAAAGTATGAGAGTTGAAAGTTTACGAACTTTCATTTAAAAATAAATTCATATGTGTTTACTTTGATACTCGAGCTCCCATATGTTTTTGATTTTGCTTTAAGATCATAAAGTTTATGTTTAATTTGAAATCTTCAGCAGGTCAAAGTTTTTAAGGGCAACTGTTTAAGGGCAACTGGCTTTATTTAAGATTAATAATGAAAACGCTGTTACTCAAAACATGTACATTCTTAGTATATCATGTTGAAATAGAGCTTTAAACTAGACACTGTTGTGAAGTTGCTTATTCTGAAATCCCTCTGAAAGATCACAGTCAAAGTATGGAAGGCCATTAAAGCTCTTTGGATATCACATGTAGCTCATCATCCTCTTGACATGTGCACCAAATTACTTTATGGTCAGACTGATTTGTGTGAAATTGATTTCAGCATATCGGTCACCACCACTGAAATAACCACCCTGTGAGTATTATAGGGATAGATATAGAAGTGATTAAAATTGAATCTGAGGATTTACAAAAGAATGGTATCCCACGAATATGTCTGGATTTGCTTCAACAACAAATAAAGACCTACATTAACATAAGAAAATAACACAATGAAAAACAAAGCTCTGATGATCACATTGACATGCTGAAGTACATGGGCTTCATGTCAAATGATGTCACTATACCGCAGGAACACACTCTTATAGAATTTTAGCAACATTTAACAGGGGAATTTAAATGTTTATGACAGAATTTATTATGATATAAATCATTTGTCTACATCAGACCCACCTAGCAAATACTTGCTCATAATTAACCAAAATGTGTTGACATACATGGCTACAATCATAGGGATAGTCCCAATGACACTTTAAACAGGCTGAAAGGGAGTAGAGAGTGGGGTAGGCAGGAGTGTGTGTTTGTGGAGAGTGGGTGAGACCTGAGTGAGGAGCGGACATGGTTAAACCCTGTTACCCTACGAGGAGTATGAAAAGACTAACCTGCAGCCCCAGAGAAGGAGCTCATTCCAATTGAAAATAGGTGGGTTCCTAGTTATGCTACTATTTAATTGTTTACTTAAGCAAATCCAACATGAAAAACTTACAGAAATCTTTTTATTATAGTAACTGTGCCTTTTAGTAACACATAGTTCTAGTCTGATAGAAGACTATCTCAATTGAATATTCAAGAATGAAACAGGTTGATGAATGGACAGAAAGTTAAGTTAACAAGATGTCCTCTGTCATTTACTGTTTTTCCCCGTGCAAATCCATAGAGAGATTCTGTAGAAGTTCCCCCATGCATTTCCTTTTATCTGTGACCCCCACAACTGAATATGAGAATTAAGCGATAGGTCATAGTCAAGGATGACGCATAATACAAAGTACAAAGTACTTTAATCCGCATTTATTATTGGACACTAGCTTGTCCTTTGATTAGTTTCTGAAGACATAAAGTAAAAACTAAATTAGTCCCGTAATTAATTTACATTTTTTTAACTTTACTCTTGAATAGTTTTAAGATTACAAAATTTTTATCATTGATAGAATTACCATCACAGCTTTTAACCTAACCAAACGTGTTAATTAAAAATACCTTTATTTTAACATAGAGCTTATAGCATAACCTGGAAATAAGATGTGTCTCAGGGTGGCATGGCCAACATTATCTGAACAGTCTCCTGTCTTTAAGACATGTCCCTTATATTTGTCTTTCCTTTCAGAGGCTACCAGTAAGCAATCAACTGCAACTTAACAATAAGTGATAGATAACATAATGGAGCAGAATAGTTACGCATTTCTTAAAAAACATTGAAAAAAGTTACAATACTTCTCTTACGGGTATACATAAAAGTGGGATTATAATACACATACACAGTATTGCATATTTTAATCTGTAACCCAATTACATAGGTATATTTAGTGTGTAAATTATAGGATGTGACAAATATACATTACTGTACTCCATATGGTACATACGACTTCAAAGTGTGTGTTTTCCCATTTATTAAGGCAATAGATAACTTTATAATGTCATTTGTTATTGTTGCTTGTACATTATTCTGCAGAAGTTATATGAAAAGTAGCTTTGATTTACAGGATACTTAATCAGCATACGTATTTTATTGCAATCTTAAATGTTCTCCATCATCCAGAGGAAGAAGAAAAAGGTTAATTACAGCCTTATGGGGTTTACGGAAATGGTACTGCAAGAAAGATTAAACATTTTACAAAGTTTTAATAGGATTTGCACAGTATGAAGATATATATTTATTTCTTTTAGATTTGTAGTAACTTTACATTACATTTCAGTAAGTGTCACTACACATTGTTCACAAACATACAGTCTTTGCTACACAATTCTTTCGGTACTGACGAAATGGTTTGAGACCTTGAGAAAACATTATGCACTTTAAATTGTGTGTGCGCTTTATCAGAAGGTCATGGGAAGCAAATTTCTTTCCTAAGCACTCTGTTAGTAGAAACTAGAAAGCTTTTATATTATAACACAAGAAAAGTGCAAGGTAAAGTCTCTTCCCTCACTATAAAGAACGACATAGCATTTTGGTTTCCGATTTTCTATCATGCCAGAGAAATAATTTATCCCACAATAATTTTAATCAAAAATAATTAATTTTAGATTTCTGATTTAGGCTCCCAATATAACTTGTTGCTTGCTATATCCATTTTCTTGCAGAATTGCACCGTGCTAAACGCTACAGAAATGACATGCCAGGCTCCAGCACTTGCAATTAACTATAACCATCAGACAGATGTTACGGAGCGTCCAGAAGAGTTTGGATTCATTCTGGATAATGTCCAAGCACTGCTGGTCCTTAACAAGACCAACTTCACGTATTATCCGGATCCAGTATTTGAAACATTTAATCCCACAGGGATTTTGGAATTAAAACCAGGAACCCCCATCATTTTAAAGGTAGGTAGATTGGTCTGCCTCTATGAAAGATGTATTTCCTTTTGTTAGCGTCTTAAGTAAAAAAGTTTGAAAACACAATATTTCAAAGTAGTTCGATTTGGTATTATCTAGGTTGTAACTTCTAAGAGCAGATTCTTCAAGACCTGTTTCAGAAGTTATGGACACGTTTCACTTTTTCCGCAGCCCTGACAGTTTTGACAGTTGTATATATTTTATAGATTTTATGACTTGAACATTGACTTGAAATAATCTCTGCGTATTTTTTAGTATTTTCATATAAGAAAGTGCCTTCTTAATTTTAGCAGAAACGGAATTTGATATATGTTGGTTGTTGAAATGAAAGAGTAGTATGTATTTAATGTAGAATAAGTAAAATAAACAGAACAAAACAATTTGGGGTTCATTGAATAATTTGGGAATTGGCAGGAGACTTTGCACATCAGTTATGCTTTCAGAATTCACTATGCATTATAAAAGATCATTGCCGGCAGGGTTTCCCTGCAATAAGTGCTGAACTGACCTTGCACAATTCAGAGTTTAATCAGTGAGGTTACTGACAAAAACTCTTACTGATTTAAATATGGTTTATACAGATGGATCCAAGCTATTCTTGGAGACTCACTGGGGTCGGTCCTTCACAATCTATAATGAAGTCTCCTACCAACTCTCTCCCCAACTTCCTCTTTATTGAATAAACTTGTGTAACCAGGACTAGATTGTTTGAAGCCGTGGATAAACACAATAGAATTGTCAGATAATATATTTAAAGCATTGGGCAGCACGCTAACCACATTAGCAAAAAATAATAAGACAACTAAGTCTTATACATTTTGATTGATTCTCAATTGATTTTTTGCAGGGAAAAAACCTAATCCCGCCGGTGGCAGGGGGCAACATGAAATTAAAATACTCAGTGTTCATTGGTGAGAAACCATGCACAGTTACAGTGTCAGATGTGCAGTTGCTGTGTGAATCCCCCAACCTCACAGGACGCCACAAAGTGCTGGTAAGTAGTAGTGGGAGAAGTCCACTAGGCTTTGATAGGTCTTACTTCTTAAAGGCCATCATGTGCACCAAGCTGTGCATCCTGGGTAACCAACAAGCGGCTCTCCAGATTTCTTTGAATTAATTTCCCATGAGTCTTAGTGATCTTGAAGACAGTGAAATCCTCTGAAAAGTGCCCATGATTCTTGGGCTGGTAGCCATTGATTGAGCTGTTCACAAGAATTAGGGGTTTACCTTTGGCCTCCTACCCTGCAGTGTCTTACCTATTGCCTAGATCAGTAGATTTGTCCTGCAGTACATAACTGTTAGAATACAGTCCAGAAAAATACATTCTCTTAACTTGTGATTTTAACGGGAATCTTTCATTGAAAACTCCCTTATCTCTCGGCACAACATTCGTCTCTGTTGTGTTGTTTTCAGCTGGAAATATAGAGCTAATTGTGTTAATGTGTGTGTTATCACATCTATCACTTCTCTCTAGCTGTCTCCTATTTTACGTTTTGCAACACTGCAAACTGCTACTTTATTGTGCAGCTTGTCAAACAAATGGGAATATATGGCTGCAACAGCAAAGTTGCTGAGACACTTTTCTTTTTCCCTGGTATCTGTGCCAGACAAAGATAAGAACATTCAGTATTTGTTTCTTATATCAAATGTAATTAGGGAAGGTGCTTAACTCACAGAAAACCTGTCAATATAATTATGAGGTTAGACAGTACCCTAGCCACTTCAAAATGCTTGGTACATGCATACCATCTTTGTGACTGGCTACAAAACTAATAGATAGGTTAATTAATATATATATTTTTATTTATATATATATATATATATATATATATATAATTTTTTGACAATATTGGATACTTAGCTCAGTTTTACTTTCTGCACCTTATTCATCCACCATATTAACAATCTAACAAAAAGGCCAATGAGACTAAATTATGCATTATTTGAAGATAATAACATTAAATAACATTAAATCATGCTAACTAATTAATGGCTAATTTATAACATTAAAGCATGCTGACAAGTACCATTAATACGACACATGCAATTCAGTGTGAATCAAGGATTTTGCCATAAATGTCCACATAAAGCCACTGCAGGGTTACGTAGCTGGCAACAAATCAAAAGAAAGACAAGGTTATCGGTTAAAAAAGGCTGTTTAGGGAAATGCTGATAACAGTGGACAGATTTCAGTATCCTTATTGTATATGGTATCTGATATACAGCCACTGATTATATTCTTCACTATGACTTTCCTTATTGTCCAAAGGCCAAAGCTGATTTAATCCCCATACTGTTGGAGGACAATTAAACTTCTTTGGTCAGCTACAAAAATAGGCTTTGAATTTAGTGTTATAAATGTATTTAGTGTGTATACACCCAACTTATTTAAAAGTTCAGTCCTTGTAGCTAACACTGACTTAAACTGATTTATACATGAATCTCACATTAATTATATTTTCTTTTTAATGCTGCACTATATAGTTGTAAATGCCATCCTGTTTTGGCTGAACACAGTGTTCAGAAAACAAAAATATTCAAAAACATATAATGAGGAGATACAATTTTAGGACACTTTTTCCCCCAAATCAGTATATACACGTTATAGTTTTAATTCCATAGTGCTATTACAAAATTGGATAATGGAAATAAATAACATTAAAATTTACAGTATTTAACATTGACAATAACGAAAGAAGAAGAAGGCCCCGCTCTTTTGAGGGTCACATGGAGAAATCAGAGAATTAGAGATCTTAGGGGAAAAGCCTCTTTCAGGACACAGGTTGTGTTGTATTTGGATAAATTGTTTCACTCAACAGGTGGGTTTTTAGTGAGCACTTTGAGAATAGGTAAAGTATGGGAGGAATCCTGAATACTTGAGTGGGAAAAGATCATAATGGTAGGAAAGAGATGCAAGTTCTGCGTGGAACAAAGATGGAGGTTGGACGTGTATTTTAAGATAAAAGCAAAGATCTAGGAGGCACAGTGTTGTTTGGGTCTCTGTAGGTAAGACTGAGGGGTTTAAATTCTGAAGGGTGGCAGGGATTAGCACAGTGGGGCTCCAGAAGGATGTTGCGATACAAAAATCAGTCTGGCACAGGTGTTCAGGATGGATTGGAGTTGTAAGTAGACAGTTGAAATAATCCATACATATCGCTTTTTAACAATGGTAATTTAAAGTTCATAAATCATTGAGTTCAGAAGTCTCATTGTGGTCTGTCTGATAATTAATTCTAGTTAATAGGGGCGTATTTGTTAATCTTCGTAAAATCAGTGAAATATTTAGCATGGCTCGCTGGTTGTGCACATTGTTCCATTGTTGGAATTTACATAATACATTGAAACACAAGAATTCATTGACAGTGTTGTCACAGTTTATGGCAATATGGTCTGACATATCAGATGAAATAGAACAATGAATCTTATCTGTGGCAAAGGCTCATGGGATCTAAACAAAAGCTTTGTTGGACTATTTGCATAAAAATTTATTCTGTAACTTTTTTCCTGTGGTTCAATGTGCCTGGTGAGCTGCAGGGGGCTGGATCAAACAGGCTCTATTAATATATCTCTGTAGTGAATAGTTTACAGAACAAACAAGAAAATCTGATTATTTTTTTTTACAGCGAATAGTTTAGAGACGAAATGTGGATATAATAATACATAAGCAAATGCATTGATTTCCCATTGCATTAGACTTTGTGTTTTCTCATCAATATGTTACAATGGGTTTAGTTGCAAAGAGAATTACAATTGAAACAAGTTTTAAACATGTGCAAGGAATGCAGATAAATAGTTGTTTACCTAATCAGAAAAATAAATAAATAAGTTCAAAGAACCGTCTGTCCTGTTTAGCACACTATAGCTTTTTAAACCCTTCCTTGGTTTACCAAACAATGTGTAGGAGAGGAACTCAAGCGAGTAGAACACCTTCATGCAGACGTAGCTCTCAATGGATGGCCCTTTTTAGACAACATGATGAGACAAATTCTTCATCTCATCTACATGTCACCTACAACTCTTAATACTCCTAAGTATTGGATTTCCTTACCCACCAGTATTCATTTTTTCACATGAGGTTTTGAAGCTTCAAAATCTTTCACATGTTTTTGCTTATGTTCGATTCAACAGTTATTATTATAGTTGTGTGTGAGAGCATTTACTTAGGTCTTAACATGGGATATATGGTAAGGGTATATTAATAAATCTGGGTTGCATCTATCATATATAGCTTCCATTCATCAACTAAACCTTGTCTAAAATGGTATCTATGATTTCCCTTGCAGGCTCGAGTTGGGGGAATGGAGTTCTCACCTGGAATGGTCTATATAACCCCTGACAGTCCACTCAGCCTTCCAGCCATTGTAAGTATAGCAGCTGCCGGAGGTCTGCTAATCATCTTTATTGTGGCTGTGCTCATTGCATATAAAAGGAAGTCCAGAGAAAGTGATTTGACATTAAAGAGACTGCAGATGCAGATGGACAACCTTGAATCGCGGGTAGCTTTGGAATGTAAAGAAGGTGAGATACTGTCATACAAATCTAAATGTTACAATCACTAAATGAAACAGCAGTCTTTTTTATTTACTAAGCCAAATATCTCCTTAAATTTTGTAACTGTATGAATGTTTTTGCTTATTCATAGTTGTATATAAAAATGTATGTCTTCTACTTATGAATACCTCTAAAAATACAAATGTGTCATACTGGTGATTGGTCTCAAATATTTATGTATTTTACCTTTTTGGGCAATGCGACTAATATAGAAATATAAACACCAGAACTTTAGGTTATTAGACTAAATTTATGAAACGATATAGTATTTCAGAAAAAATGAAAAGCACCCAAACTAAAACTTTGTTCAGTTTATAAATATTTTTTTTTTTTACTGCTGTTAACTTAAAATCTAATTGTGAAATATTTCATTAGCACCTGTCGGTTATAATGATACAGTTGTCACAAAGTTAAATTAAGGCTACATAGCATTAATATCTCACAGTAATTTGTAATATTTGGGAATTTATTTCTTATTTATTACATACTCCTGCTTAATTAAGCCTATGGTATTTTTTAAGTGTGTTTTATGGCATAGGCAGCTTTTATCGCGGAAATATAGATGTGAAAATACTAGGCATTACGTATTTTTTCCTGTTTTTCAATTACAAAATCAATAAAGTTTGCTTTTCTCAAAGTAGATTAGGGATTTCTGTAGTGTTCTGCAAAAAAAATTTCAGAGGATAGGCTGAACATGTTGACTTTGGGTTTTGTAATGACGGGGAGATTGTTATGCCCTTGTGAAAAGGTAACAGAAAAGTGCCCTAGAGTTGAACCAAGGAGTTTGGAGAATATTGACAAAAGTTATTGGTTTGAGCAAAGCAAAGGCATTTGGTTTTGCACGGGGATCATAGAAAATGTGCATGTTGAGGCAATGAGACAATGTATAAGACTACAAAATTCCCTATTTTGGGATAATTGACTATTACAATGAATATACTCCATGGAGAGCTTAACTCCTAGTCAGCAGGGTCTGGAATTTAGGTCATGTTATGCTTACGTTGCAAATTATTGTTTCTGTGTATTAGGTTATATTTCTGTATTAAACTATGCTGTGTAAATACGGGGTCTTCTAAATAAGTGATGATCATACAAACAAAGCACTTCCATAAAATCATAAATGCAGATCCAGCTTGAGTTGTAACCATGAATATCATTTTATTAACTTGTATTCATAGCTTGTAATAACGGTAACTGCCGTTGATGAAAATTAAGATAACAATGTAATTACAATTCATTATTTCACAAAGATCCACTAATTTAGTAGAGTTGATATCACTTCAATTAAAAAATACCAAAAGATCATAGCAGAATGAATATTTTCTTTTCTTTGTGCTTCTCAGCATTTGCCGAGCTCCAGACAGATATCCACGAACTGACAAGTGACTTGGATGGAGCTGGAATACCTTTCTTGGATTATCGTACCTACACAATGAGGGTCCTGTTTCCTGGCATTGAGGATCACCCTGTTTTGAGAGACCTAGAGGTAGTGTATGGACAATGTATTCCTATCTGCCGATGTTCCAGGTTGCATATACTGCTCTGCTCATCAATTGCTGAGCTTATTAAGACATAGAGCTTAATGCATTGATGGCTTTATGCTTTTTTCAGGAAACTTAATATTAATGTATTCAACATATCCATATGTTTCTTTTGTGCCATAATCACATGGCAAATAACTAAAAGAGAGAATACATTTTTGCATATTTTGATGTATAGTATCATTATTTTGAATGATGTTTCTCTTAATCTATGTATTCACCTCTAGTAACCTAATCTCATATTGGTTGCTGGAATCTGCATTCATATTGTAAATATTGTTTAGGTCACAAGAGTTCTATAGTAATCTAAAAAAATTAAAACAATTGACTTTGGTTTGAGACAACACACTTTCATGGGCATAGGATGGGAGGTCAAGTAATGTCAACATGAATTTTTTGTCTCAAACAGTATCTGATCACCTGTGAATATTTTAAGGAAATCATTGAGAATGATTTATGAACACTACAGGACAACTCTAATGGAAATTACTTAGTTACGTGTTCCCTTGCTAATTGCCTCATGGTAATTAGTACAAACAAGAGACATTCCCTGGAAAGGATGCCTTTTGAAGTTAATTGTTGGAAAAAGGCCCCTTTGAAACTTCCATTATAAACAGGTTATGCAGCCCACTCATTTTCTAATTACAGTAACTTCCAGCAGCCAAGTACAGGAAAATAAAATCTCTGATAAACAAAAACCATAGGCTGCAATACTTTAACGTAAGTCAGGACCAGTTATTGCATTATGGCTTCCTAAACAAGTGTGCAGCCTACACAACTAACCAGTTTACTAACGGAAAAGTATAACACCAAGGTGCACTTTAACAAAATAAAAGCATTATAAATCAAACACACAAGTCTTTATTTGCAAAGCTATTTTGTTGTAAATCAGATCTAAAGAAGCTAAATCCATTTTTGGGTTCAATTTGAATATATATGCAGTTAAATAGAACTTGTAGCCTACGTTATATAAACTCTGGGTACTGCTCATCTTACTTCTCCATCTACAGTATATTTTGAGGTACATGTTTGCTATGAAATCTTCCACACTGATGTCATCCAACATTAGATTATCCTACTAGGTTTAATTATAGGCATAGTATAGTATCTGCATGTATGAAGACTAGCACTCATTAATCCGTTACATGTAACATGTACCATACACATACATACATTCTCTGTATGACCTTCTGGAGCTAATTCTGACAAATACAACCCGTTATAAACTATGGCTAACTCAACTAGAGAACATTGGGATCTAGTGTTGACTAGATATTATATTATATCACTTGCCATTAAAGCAAAGTCTAATAGAGCTGTAATTTAGATTATACCCTTGATGAGTTTCAGCTAAAACAGCATCTTAACTGGTTATGTAGAAATATAATTAATATGTTTCTTTTCATATTTTGTATCGGAATACATTTTTCCAGGTCCCTGGTTACAGACAGGAGCGAGTAGAAAAAGGTCTCAAACTGTTCGCACAGATGATAAACAACAAAGTTTTTCTACTCTCCTTCATCCGAACTTTAGAATCTCAACGAAGCTTCTCCATGAGAGACAGAGGCAATGTTGCATCTCTCATTATGACAGTGCTTCAAAGCAAGTTGGAATATTCCACTGATGTGTTGAAACAACTGCTTTCTGATCTCATTGATAAAAACCTGGAGAGCAAGAATCACCCAAAGCTACTTCTGAGAAGGTGAGACAGTTAACTACATTCTAACATTTAACATTTCTGACGTTGTGCAACTTATATGTCATGTCCAGGAAAAGCAGAGACAGCACACCGAGAAAATGCTCACAGTGCATTGTCCATAATCTTTAATCTGCCAAGCATAGATCAAATATATTTTATCCGCTGAAAATGCTATACCTGGCGACGTGCTTTGTTCTGCATCAAAATATGGATCGCATGTTTCCCTTCTCTTGAAATTGCAGGATATTTTTATACAATTTTATAAAATCACCTTGGTAGGGCTTTGAGCAACATCGTAAATAGTGAGTTTGCAAGATTGAAATTGCTGACCACAACTCCTGTTCACAAAAAGTATCCATGATAGCCTAACAAATTCTACCTGTGTTAGGCTAGGTTTCCACTTGTTTTTTTTTAGCTAAAAACGCCCATAAAAACGCCAATAGCGCCACCTGGCGTTTTTTTAGTGGAAAAACGCAGCAGCCAGATGTTAGCTGTTCTTCAATAGGAAATCGCAGAATGCCATATCCACTTGGCGTTTTTTTGTTTGGCGTTTTTTCAGTCCTCCTTGGCGTTTTTCTGCTTTTTTGGGCTCTGTGGCAGTTTTTCAAAATCGCAGCATGTTGACACTCTGGCGTTTTTTGCAAGGAAATCTTGGCGTTTTTCTCCAATAGAAGTCTATGGGAGAGAAAAAGCCATGTGGGTTTATTGCCTTGGCGTTTTTTATGGCGTTTTTTCCACAGTTACAATGCAGAGGATGGACCCAGTATCTGTGTGTCCTACGAGAAATAGGCTGGAAACAAACAGTTTCACACAAAACAAAGTTCATATTGAATTCTACACCATTTGGAACAAACATGCCATTACAAACAAACATACGCGACGCATCAACTGGATCCTGCGTGCCAAAAGCAACAGCAAACAATTTGCACCATCATTTGGGGCCAATCTTCCTAGAGGAGCAGACATTCGGAATAAAGCAGGCCTTACAAACCACAGAAAAGTGACAAAAGGGTCCGCCGGGGCGTTTAAGTAGAACTCTACCAAGTAAATGACATCAGGGGGCAGATACTTGCCATTTATCCTAATCCCTTTTAGCTGGGTGAAACGTCTAACTTGTAAAGGCTGGAAAAACTGCCTAAGGTCAAAAAAAGCAATTTCCACAGAAAGGCTAAAACGCCAGAAAAAACTCCCGAAAAAAACGCCAAAACGCAGAAAAATGCAGTGGCAGTTTTCTTGGCGTTTTTCATCAAGAAAAAAAACGCAGGACAAAAACCCAAGTGGAAACCTAGCCTTACTGTAAAAAACACAAAACCTACCATCTCCAAAACATCTAGAGTTTCATATAGATTATCCACTTGTAGTCTTAAAGGCTCAATATTCCATAAGTACCCATTGATGTCTTGCATCTGTAATATCGTGCAATGTATAAATTTACAGCATTGCTGTTTTAGCGATAGAAACAGACTAGAGAGAGATCCTGTCTGCTTTATTACACTGAAAATATACATTTTCATAGAGACATAACTTCAAGTCTCTATAGCAGTTTCAAAGTGTCTGTACAGGTCTTCGGTAGACAATACAAATCTTCATTTAAGAAGCTATGGACTACTGGCAGGCAACTCTATAAATGTTAGTGATGTTTTTCCTACAAACATCGTCAATGGTACAGTGACAGCAAGGGCTTGGATAAATTATTTGTACTCTGTCTTTGTTCTCTATGGAGTCATGTCCACTGAGAAGAGAAATTTTATTTAGTGCTGCTTGATAGTAGAGATAGTTTATATGATATTGGCTCAGAATTACTGTAGGGTGTCAGTAAAAAATGTAATTGGAACCATCTTTCAGAGTTTAAACAACTAAGAATTGTGAGCTTGGATCAGATTTCACCTTAATGTTGTTTTATAACAACAGCTGTCTGGCTTTTATAATTCTACATTACACCTCCAGTATTCCAGGAAGGTCTTATTCTGTTCAGCTGTTACCTATTATGTTCTTACTTGTTTTCCCCGGTTTATTACTATTTTATTTATTATAGTGTGTTTCTCCTTTTTTGCCATTTAGCCTTAGGGATTCTTATGTCAACACATTGGTTTAACTTGAAAGTAAAGATGAATAGCACGGCTTGTAACATCCGTTAAAGAATGTTACATAGGTGGTGATGGCAGAAAAGAACCAATTGGCCCATCTAGCCCATCTTAAAACTCATTTTACTTATAAATTCTTTAGAATAGCTTTATGTTCATCCCAAGCTCTCTTAAATTCCTTTACTGTGCTGGCCGTTACTACTTCCACTGGAAGTCTATTCCTTGTATCCACTACCTTTCCTGTAAATTCTCAAATTACCCCTCAGTCTTTTACCTTCTAACAAGTAATTAAGCCGCCTAGTTCTGGCACCCCTGTTTGTATTACAAATACGTCCATCTCGGACTTGCTTAATCTCTTGGCATATCTAAATCTCATGTCTCCTACCTCTCCGTTTCCTGTTCTAGCCTGTACATAGTAAGGTTGCTATCATGGTAAGTTTTTTTTTATCGGCCAGTCATTATTTAGGTTCACACAATGAGAGAGTTAGGGTCAATATTTTCTCAGTGTGTACAGTGTTGTAGTCAGTTACATCACTATATGTACTAAGATGGATACAAATCGGTCTTATATTGACATATCCAGAGTGGGACTTAGGTCCATGCCCGACAATGCAGTGCTGGAATTAGGCCCAATTAATTACCTGTGTGGCAAACATTTGAATTGTTTTATATCAGATTAGCACAAATTCGATCTCAATCAGTGCTGAGTTAGAGCCAGTTTCAGAGTTGCACAAGTTTATATCATTCTTGAGAAGGGACAAGTTCATCCTTTACAATGCATGACTCATTT
Source organism: Sceloporus occidentalis (assembly GCA_023333645.1). NCBI lineage: Eukaryota > Metazoa > Chordata > Lepidosauria > Squamata > Phrynosomatidae > Sceloporus > Sceloporus occidentalis. Next base: position 5,626,290 of record JALMGF010000031.1, read on the forward strand.
GTTCTTTGCATCAAACGTCCATCTTTGGTTGGAAATGACCGGTCTAAAAATCTCTGTAATTACAGGAACTTATTTTTACTTAACTATTGCTTTTGCAAATAATTTAATTAAATTCCCACACATTCTATAGTATTGTTCTCCTTTTCTTGCACTTATGTGTTTTTTTTTCTGGCTAGTTTTTTCTGACCCTGTTTATTGTCCATACTGGGATTTATTTCCATCTGCGCTAACTTAGGGACTGCACATGAGCAAAGCCTTAGTGAGGGATAGGGTCATTGTACAAGTTCATTTACTTGTTCTACTGATATGATGGTTCCCTGCTGGGTAGCAGTGGAGCAGAACTTACACATATCATGATGGAACATGAAATCCCTGTAGGACATTCCTCATTTGGAATTCAGAAGAGGTTGCTTTAAATCAGATGTCCATGATTGGGCCAGTCACTCTAGATGTTAACATTTTCCAGTATGCTTACAACTTTCAACTTCAAAGTCTTAGGAGCTGTCATACACATAAAAACAAACTACATTCAACACTAAACAATTATACATCAGTTTAGAAAAATAGTGATTTACCTAACAAGTAATCCATCATTGAGTTTTATACTTTGTGTTTAATTTATTAAAAATTGTCCATTTCTTCTAAATAGGTAAAGCAGGCCTAGAGGGGTTGAAATGAGTGTTGTTATGAATGAGGCCCATACTCCAGTTACAATACATGAGATAGAATGATCACCAAGTTGTGCCCCCAGTGTGCCTATAGATGAAATCAAAACTAATGGCATACCATCAGTAGTGATTTGTTCACCTGAGGAGTGAGGCTTGCAGTAGCTGTTCTTGGTGCTGAAATCTATGTGAGGCGTTCTGCATTACCAGCTGAACTGTACGTGCTGAACAGTATTGTTACTGAACCGTGGACATGATATGTAAACACAGCTCTAGACAATATTTTTCTGGGTTTTTGTACCCAATAATTGTTACCCAGGCAATTGTTTTCTTCTTTTTACCATTCACTTACTCTGATCATGACCTTTTAACCCTTTGAAGTATATGAGAATCTTAGAGGTTCCGGTTTATATATTAGCTATATGGATCGTTTACAGTAAAAGTTGTGTTGTATTATATACAGTATAGACCAAAAAAAGTACTGATAAAATCTGTTCTTATCTTGATCTAACCCTAACTTAAAATAGAAGTAGTTACATAAGAACCTAACGTTGCCTGTGTTCACTAAAAAGGCCAGCAACTATTTTTGGAAGTATTAATGCTTCACTTAGCATTGTATTCCACCTCTTAATTGTCCTGACTGTAGAAAATAAAACAACCCTTTATTTTGCTTGTCAACAAATCTACCTTGCCCTTAAACTTAGAAGATGACCATGTGCTGTCTGTAAAGTTCTATGAGTGAAAAGATCTCTAGATGAGTCTTTGTATTGTTCTTAAATCTACTTTTCACATTCTTATGTGTATGTTAATTTTCCAAAGTAAACAAGTCCATCTTCATAGCTAAGATCTTTTGTTATTTAAAATAGTTTCATTACCTTTCCAGTTCCATGGTGCATTTTGTGAATTGATGCCCAAAATGATACTGCATACTAATAAATATATTAGTTTTTATCTACTCTGTATTCCACCATGTCTCATTACCATAAATCACTTCAGCATGTTCAAAAACATAAATTAGTGTTAATAATTAGTAATGTCCGCATAGTTCAACTGATCCAAGCTATCCTTAATTGCATTGATCATATGCGTATTTAATTAAAATAATATATATGAAACACTTTGCTGTATTTGGTTACTATTCAGATGATTATGTTGTCATTTTAGAACAGAGTCAGTCGCTGAGAAGATGCTGACCAACTGGTTTACTTTTCTTTTGTACAAGTTCCTCAAGGTAAGATGTAACCTCTGGCTTTTGAAACACACAATCATATTGTGTATTGATCATTCTTGATCACTTTAGTTTCATTCTGAATAATAATAGAAATACTAATAATAAGTAAAATCTGGGCTTATATTAGTTAACTTGTGCAACATAACCCAAAATTACTTACATAAAAATGGAAGGTATGGTAAATTTAAACTGTTATCCCGACTGTGAATATATATCCTACAGAGAAAACATGCCAAATTATACAGTTTCCTTTCTTGCCCTGTATCTCAATTTCTATGTGTCAGATTAACCTAATTAAAGGTGAATTGGAATATGCCAGTCTCCCTGTGTTTATTTACCATGACATCATCCCACCAATGCCAAGTTTACAATAACTTGGCATAAACAGCATCCAATTTGTGGAGTTTAAGCATTGAAGTTATTGTTTCTACCCAACACCTGCAACTTCTATCAAGCTCAACCCACTATTAGCAACAAGCAGGAGATTATCAAACAGTTAGGGACCTCATGCTTGCTGAAGTATTATTCCCAGAACAGATTTGCTGCTCTGTTTTCAGATGTCACTGTGGGTCCAGCTGTGCTTGGGCACTTTTACAGCTAACGTGCTTGTGTAAACATTCAACATACCATGTAATTATCATGTAATACATGCCAGTGCATTGCAATTACCACATGATAACCATGCCATACTTCCCCTGAGATGAGGGCAGATTGTTTTATTATTTAGTATGTCTTCTTTAATGGATGGGGAAGATTTTTCTATGATAGATCCAACAAATATAACACCCTGTCTCAATCAGAGAATGCATATGTTCTAATGGCCCAACATAAATGTGTTATGGTCATTTATCGCCTAATACATGGAGTACTATATTTATTTTGAGATTTGTTTTAATTCTTCAGTTGTTTTTCGTTAACAATCCCATGACCAATTAAGACATTCATAGATATACACAAATGATCTTGTCTTGTCACTAGTGCACCGTTATATAATAAGGCTAAAAAATAAATCATTAATCAGGAGCCTTGGTTAATGTTCTTTTCTAAAGTGTCTCTATTTAGGAGGGACAGCTCCTCTTTTAGACCCAAATCCTTCTGATCCTGTTTCATTCTTTTCTTACACCTCATTGTGTTTTTATTTTGTGTGAATATGTGAATATAAAAGTAATATTTTTTGTATTAATTACTTACTTAGAGTAACTTATGAAATGGGTCACATAAAAATACTAGGTTAGACCAAGCACATTAACCATGTCAGTAACATGACCATTTTAGTTTTTTTAATTTTCTTGTTTTTATATTGATTTCTGATTGTACATCAGTTTTGGTATTCTTTTGTTCCGTTGGAATAAATGTTATAATTGTGGTAGTAAGTGCATCTATGAGTAATATATTTACTATACAAATATGCAATAAATGTAGCCTTTGCTCAAACTTGTATTGGTACAGATAGGAGATTTTGTGCAGAATGTTTTGGTTGAATCCATTTGGAATTCTAGATTAGCCCCACTTGTTGCTAGGTAAATAGTATGTGCACAAAAATAATTTCAGAAGTGCAGTGTGCGTAATTCCCATGTTTACTCATTAAGAGATGATTGTGCTTTATCTGTGAAGGAATGTGCAGGAGAGCCCCTCTTCTCCTTGTTCTGCGCTATCAAACAGCAGATGGAAAAAGGTCCCATTGATTCGATTACTGGGGAGGCACGCTATTCACTGAGTGAAGACAAGCTTATCAGGCAACAGATTGACTACAAGACACTGGTAAGTTCTGCTACAAAGAGTGAAAACCCACGGGGGAAATGCAGTTAGAATTGTCATTTTAATTATACTGGCTAATCTGCAATTTCCATCTGTTTAGTGGATGACACGATGTAGTCTTGGGTCTTCATTGTTAAAAATATTTACAATAAAATTACCTACAGACTTGTGTATTTGCTTTATTCTGTAAAGCACGTGGAGGAATATGCATGTATGAATTGCTCTGTATAAGATAATGTGCTGCTTCACATATATAATTGATACACACCTTGGTGGAAACTCTAGACCCAATCAACTTGTGGTTATAAAGAGAGATAACTACCAGACCAGTTGAAGGGAGAACTGTCACTGCCATAGTTACTTCCATAACTGAAATAAATCGTCAGTTCAATTCTTTTGTCAATCAGTTTAATTAATTTAACAATATTTTATTTAAAAGTTCACATTATAAAAGCAGAGATCTGTGGATAGATCTGGCACAGTCAGCATTATCTGATCAATTTTCTGTCTTGGAGGACCTCTCCTTACCTATACTTTGCAGTCCTAGTTTAAAATTAATATTATTTTAACAAATCATACATTGTGCATGTACACAAGCAGACTTTGTTTCTCAAAATAGATGACCTTTAACTATTACACAGTTTTAATTAATGTGCCTAAATGATCTCTAGAGCTCAAAGTCCATGTAGAATTCCTCTGTATCTCTTAAAAGAATTATGTGTGCGGCAAGTACATGAGTTCTGAGTTATTTGGGTGTTGTTTTCAATAATGATTAATTATATGGTCCCAAAATTTAACTTCAAGAAGATTTAAAAGTCGCTTCCTGGTCACGGATCCTCGGAAACACCATTCACAGCTTCTAAGAATACAGGGGAAAGCCTAATTGACGTACGTGTCATATGAGTTTCACTTGCATTATATACCCACAACTTGGTGGCTGGCACTTAGAGGTTCATGCACTCTTGAATTAATTATGCATTATAAAGGGTCATCACTGGCAAATTTCACTGAAAGAAGGCCTGAGCTAGCCCTGCAAGATCACTCACTTAAATATGCTTTATACAGGGCCATTGAAGATATTCTTGGAGCTGAAGCTCACCAAGGTTAGCCCTGTTTTTCACAATTGTAGGTTATGTACTGGAAAAACAAGTTATACCCCACATTGTGTTTTGAATTAGGGCACCATTTAGCAGTCTCCCAAATGATACTGTTACCCTACAATATCTCTTGACTAGTGCTATTGTTTAATAGACAGAAATGGGCTAACCTGTAGAAACCAGTTACCAGACCACATTGGTAAGTATGTAAGCTAAGTCTGTTGGTCATTGTAGCCCAGTCTAAAGCTAGGCTAGAAACATTGCTGCATCAATGGGAATAATCTTATTTTAGAATACTGCTACATTTTATATGTACATTCGGACCCTAGTAACCACCTCTAGATTGATCCTTTAACCACTTATATTCCTCACACCTATTTTCAAGATGAGTGCTATCTCCCATCTCCAATAGTTCCTTTAAGATTCCAGTCATGACTTTTCTCTTAAACTTTAAAAAAGTGATTGTAGAAGTTTTCTAAGGTGAATTCAGGTAAGCTTTGCTAGTCTGTCACCTGCCATGCTTTGGAATTGTAGCAAACATTTCAAATGGCTTTTTCCCCCCTCTTATTCCGTTTTTTTGTACGGAGCTTGGTACAGAGTACATTACAGATCTTAGTGACTAATTGAATTCCCACTAGGCTCTTTAAATGAATAGGTCAAATTATAGAGTGCTGGCTGTGATTGAATTGATGAATAGGATATGCTGCTGCTGATGATAGATACCCACCTACGATGGAAATGAATGAATGCAGAAGCCCATGAAGCCTGAGGGAGGAAGAGCCTTAGCTACCAGCCCAGAAAACAGACAGATCTTTTAAATATTAACATGTCATTTAAATCCGTTAACTAAATCAATCAGTAAAGAGATGGAGCTGAGGAGCATGTGTAAAAGAAATTTGCTTGTAATTTAATTCTTATAAAGAAGTAACAGATTATGTTAATGTTGGATTATACATACTGTATTTTAGGCTTTCAATTATGGACTTTAACTAAAGAAATAATGGTTATGTGTTTTCATATATACTTGCCGGGTGTGAATCAGCTGCTTGACAGGTGTGGTAAATATTAAGGCATATATATATATATATGGAGTCCTAGTCCCACTGCCACACTGACACAAACACTCTTGCCACACTGACACAAACACTCTTGGGCACGTTGATAAAACTCAAACATGCTGACCACTTTCAGCCACACTGACACAAACAGACTGAGGACCAATCACACATTATCACACTATCAGCCTAATGCACACAGTATTCTCAAACAATGACCAATGGCATACACTCAGAGACATGTCACCTCGGAGATCATGACATCTCATCCTGTCTATAAAAAAAATGATGTATAATACATATCTGAATATATACATATCCCTCAACACCACATTTTATAAAACATGTGTAAGTGGATTGAGTAACCAATGCATTTCTGTTCCATGTGCTTATAATTTTAGCTATAAATGTTTTAAAGACTCTTACCGTTTTCTAATTTGACATATACAAAGTAGATCCATGCCATTTGAGTTTGCAATCTTAGATTCTTATATACATCTGTTGTTTCGCCCTCTTTATCAATTGTATATAGCAAAGGCTCTGCCGATTATTAATCTATGTGCCAGTGAAGCTCTGCACTATATCATTGAACATTTTTAATAAATAAAAGAACTGTTGTACACATGATAATTATGATGATGCACACATAGTCCTTCTCTTCCACCCACTTGTAAGCACCTTACTGGTTTGCAGAATTCCTCTGTTCCAGAAATGCATAAAATATGTGATCCCATGGCCAGCTATAAATCTCTGAGGCTGCTGGTCATGTAGAAGAGGCTTCCTACCAATAAATTATCTAGTATTCCAGTATATAGTCTATATCAAACTGCTTAACATATCGTAGAAGATAGCTTTTAAATTCATTGAGCAGTTTATTATCTTCTCATTGGTAATTTTCTTGAGATAACTTTGTAGGTGTTATCCAAGAAATGTGTGTCCTAATTTATAAATGTTTACTTTTTCCATTTGCGTCCTTAATTTAACCTAGGGTTTTTTCTATGACTGTGTGGTGAAATTGGGTTGAGAAATTATGTTTAACTGCTGTCCAAATCTTTACCTTAATGTTTGCTCCTGAACTGAGTCTCATTCACATACATCACAGGAGAGGGAAATAATGGCTGTTCACCTAGTCTACATTTACAGTTGGTCATTCCTTTCTTTTAAACCAATGCAATCTTGTGTACTTGGCCATTAATCTTTGATTCAGATCACCAACAACACTATTAAAAGGAAAGTGATGTATGCATTATTATTATTATTTATTGTTTTATAAAGCGCCATGAAATTCCGTAGCGCTGTACAATAGGTGGACAGGACACAACAAGTAGTAGGTAACATAAGAATTTGACTTACAGAGACAACAGGTGAGGAGGGCCCGGCTCAAACGAGCTTACAATCTATGCATAACACTTCATTGTTGTTGTGCTCAATGTTAAAATATCTAGGTGGATGTCCATCTGTTTCCCTTGTACCTCAAGTCAGGTCTATCCTTTCCTCTTGTCCCTTCACCCTTTAACACCTTTTTTAACGTGTACCAATTGTTAAAATTGTAATCATAAATAATTTCAAAGTAAAGTTAATTGCATTCAAAACCATATCTTTTCCCAATCACATTTATTAATAATACAGTAAGCATAATGGCAACTCTTAATCAGAATGAAAGCGTAATATCCCTCATTGCACATACACAAAGTCAACTTTGTACTATTTGATTTGTTAATCTGTTTTCTATTATGTTTGGGAATCAGTCAGGCAAACCGTGATAGAAATCATCAGAAGTATTTACCTCATGGTGATTGATTTTGATTAAAAATAATGGAAAGTGCGTATCTTCTGTTTATCTTGATGTTCTGGCAAGACTCTTTCCAGACTATTTACAAAGGGGACTTTATTGAGGGTGCAATACAGACACACTCTAATGTATTCCATTTATTGAGCTAGTATGGACTCCACTTCTTTTTAAGTATGGCAGTTATTTTATTGTGTCAAAAAACTTTAAGCTGAAAAAAGCAATATTAATTACACTTCTTATTTTGTGCAGATAAAAAAATCTATGCATCTTCTACAAATGAGCACAAGCGAAGTTAAATCAATCAGGAGAAAACTTTTCATATATCCTTTAACTAATTGAGACTTGCACTCACTTTCATGTCTTTTTTTTAGGTGCTTAACTGTGTCAATCCTGATAATGTCAATAGCCCCATGATACCAGTAAAAATCCTCAACTGTGACACCATTACCCAAGTCAAAGAGAAGATCCTAGATGCTATCTTTAAGAACCTACCTTGCTCTCATCGACCAAAGGCAGCAGATATGGATTTAGGTATGTAACTCAGTGAAAGCATTATGTTAGAATTTAGCCATTGCATAATGTAGTTAGTGTTTCTCTTTACAGATGGTTACAAACATAATATTACATAAAATTAATGGAACGTTGACTTAACTGAGCAGAATTCTAGTGGAACCCGCTCAAACCCAATTAATCAATCATGTAAATATTTGGCTCATTCATATGTTTTCTGGAAATGCATCATTGTTATGTAATACAGAAGAAAGCACTACTAGGTTCTCACCATAGAAAGTGTGAAGATTCCTGAAGGTTTCTGTATTGTTTTATGCGATTAAACCTTTAAGTATATAATTAAATCACAATTAATGTTTTATCTTAGTGGCCCAGCACCTTGATTTTTTCCCCCATGGTCTAAATTAGAGGTGTATTTTACAAATGCTCTCTTTGAAAGTTCTAAAATATAGAAAAATTATTAGACCTGGTATGCACACATTTTTCTAGAGCATATAATGTTTGAAACCTGCAAATATTCTTGTAAAATTGAAAGATAGATATGAACATTATGGTGTTGAGGAGGCCTATGGGAGAATATACACAGACAAATGCAATGCATCTGCGTAACACAGAAGAACGCATACCTCATTTAAACTTTTGGAATTGACCTTAAGTAGAACTTTCTTACAATAAGCTTCTCGCCATGTTACTATTTTTTAATAGTGAATCTTTTAGTCCGTTTTGATCATTGCTTTTTTGCACTTTGACTTCTTCTTTTTCCAAGAGTACATGCAGTTTTCTTTGATTAAATAGAAACTTTTCGAACAAGAGTAGAAGATCAATCAATATTTTTGAAATGTTCTGTGACCTTTTTTTAAACCGTAAAATAATAGTGAAAATAGGAAAGTGTAAAAACACTCCCATTTTGGACTGTTAGTTGCAAATAAAATGTGGCACGTTTTATACTTTTATATGTACAGTTCTGATACATATGTAATTCCTTCTTTTTCAGAGTAATGTGGAATAATTTTGTTATATAATAAGGGTTTCTTTTACAAAGATAACTTGAGATAAGCTTGCATTATTAGTAAATTGACAGTTTTATTTTTTAGATGCAATACAAGTCACATTTAAAAGGGGAAGCCCCATGGGAAACATTTTTCTCCTTGATCATAAGATACAGTGCTGTATACAGTAATAAAAACCTGGGTTTTCTTTTGTTTTGCTCGAATAAAGTTAATTTATTGGCAGACCTGTAATGTTTTGGCTGACTTTCCCCGACCAAACACCACATGGGGCTGGTTCACGCCAATGCTAACCATGGTGTCTAGTGGATTGCGCAATAATACATACAGATGGCTAATATGCAGCTACCCGAAGACATTATATTAGGCAAAATCTAAACATGTTTAAAAAATAGTTGAATTACTGAAAAGGCAAAATAAAAGTTTATATTTTGTCAAGTTGGCAGTTTTTTTCTCTGGGATCAACTTATTGGAAACTGTGAGTAACTCAGACTTTGCTGAAACTCATCTCATGGTAACTCAGATATAGTCGGCACCATTCTCATGGTAACTCCTGCAAAAACTTACCGGTGCTAGCCCTCCATAATAAAGTATCAGTGCCATTTATCACAACTATGCTGAAGGTTTCCCAATAAACAAGATCAGATCCTTTCTTAGTGGTTATTATAAAAGTATGCATAGACATATATCCCATCTCTATTAAAATACTTGTTTTTTATGTAACATTTTATCCAAATGCAGTATTTTAATAAGCAATGTACACTCTTAGCAGTATGAATTTTTGGATTCTGTATTCCCAAAGTTACTATTAATGGGTTAGCTTGTTATTGGCAGTGTCCTTGGCTTTCATTAAAGATACCCTCTGAATTGGAGCTTCCTGCGATACCTGGAGAGGGAAAAAATAAGCATTTCATGTATGGAATGAAAGATACACTATCTTCTGAATGAAATATAAAGATTTCACTGCCGCTGTCTTCTGAGTTTTTATTCACTAGTACTTCCGATAGGAAGGAGAGATAATGATAATGGGATTTTTACTTACCTTTACTTGACAAGGTAAAACTGTAAAAGATTGGATTGGAGAATGCCTATCTTAGTGCTCTTGCCTTGAGGAGCTCCCTGATCCGATGACAGTGTTAAGGACAAAACTTTTCTTCTTCCATGTGATGCAGTGAATAGAAAATACCAATTTAAGGTCACCTTTAGCAGAGTTTTTCTTTCCAGTTTATTAGGTCATTCATTATAGAAAGCCATTAACAAGAAATAAGTCCTCTTTTTAGATGTTCTACTATAATATATATTTTTTAAGCAAGACAGTGCTTAACTTCCAAGGTTAAAAAAGTATTTAAAGTAGTCTTTTTCCAAGCTTCTATTAAATGTGAAGTTCTGGTCTTATATGTTGGTTTCTAAAAATGGAACCTGACTTTTATTAAGAAATAATTCCTATAAAGGAACATAGTTAGCATCTTTATTAAATCACATATGAAATGCTGGAGAGGTATCCTTGAAAGTAAGCATGTTGCAGTCCTAGTGGTTTACCTAAATAACTTTAGTTAACAATCACACCTTATGTCATCATTTTGTTGACACTATATGACGTGTATCATCCATGAACTATGGAAGCACAGCAAGGTACAATAACTGTATACAAAATAATTATCAAGCTTTGCTTACATTCTTGCTAGTCTTTAGTCTTATCATGGAAGACTAGGGGAACTAAATGCAAATAACTTGGAGGAAAGAGGAGATATAATAGAAACAGTGAAATCATTAAACAGAAGGTACGTTTCTTTCAAAAGAGGAGACATGTTAAAACTAGAGCGTCTGAGGTTTAGATGTAACGTAAATAAGTTTTACACTTATCTAGATAAAGAAATATACCAGATCTTTAATTGTGTTACATAGATTACCAAGCAACAGACATATGCTACCATATAGCAGAAGGAAACAATACACTGTGTTAAACATCATTTTGGGTAGTTTCAAGAAAAAACATCTTTTACATTTCTAGAATGGAGACAAGCAAATGGAGCTCGGATGATTCTCCAAGACGAAGATGGTACAACAAAGATCGAGAATGACTGGAAGAGACTGAATGTTATTGCACACTATCAGGTACTGTAGATGAAATGTCTCCTAGTTCCAGGTACTACTAAAACCACTTTACTGCCTGTTGCCTCGAATTAAGGGATTTTAATTCACCCCTGTGCTTTGAAATGGAAAGTAAGCAGACTAAAAGCCTAGCATTCTCTATTTCCATGCGTTATCACTTCAGTATGCGGTATGCAAAGCTAAGTTTACTTATTCATTTTCATATAAAAATGACCGCTGTAAGCATATCTGATACTGCGAGGATTAAACTTCAATAAACCTTTGCCTTTTCCCAATTTCTTAAAGCAATCATTTTAGACTTCTCTACACTGAGAAATAAGTACATATTTCTTATCCTCTGTGTCATCATATATTTACTTGGTTTGAAGCTATCTCATAATTACATGCAATTATCTTATACCTACACTGCCAATTTCATGTCATTAGATGTTTAAATGTCGGTACGTTGAAAAGATGCATTGTAGACTAAGATGAGCTTAACTACCAGGCACAAAGAGAAAGTTTAGTTTCTTAAAGCGAGCACTGTGTAGTGTAGTCTAGCTGGAAGGTACAGTTATAAAACAAGTTGTCGTTGTACAAATTGCTATGGACACCTCACTGAAACACTTTCAAGAAGTATCTTTTTGACTAGGACCAAAATGTTTTGCTCTTCAAAAAAGAAAAAAAAATCAAAGAAACTTTTAAGTAACAAAGTAGGTTTCTCAATGTTCTCTGAGATCACAAGAATATAAACAGATCTTTAGGACAAGACAGGTCCCTTTTTAAACAAAAACACATGCAGGGTAGCAGTATCAGAAGGAAACTATATCTGAAGAACTACATGCAAGAACAGAAAAGAGGGTAAAGGAACAGGGGCAGCTCTGTGTTAAATGTAGGAGATAAGACCTTCAATTGTCACCTGACTGCCAATCACCAAGAAAGGACTCTCTCCCACATGCTGCTGGCATTGTCTGTCCTATTGCCTTTGCCAGCTTTATCTCCCTCAGTTCATAAAAGTGCAAATCATTTTAGAGATAAGATGGCCTCTCAGGCAAGGACCCTGTATGCATTTCCAAAGCATCCACTTCATTAAATGTCAGGGGGTTGACTGTTTGTAGCAAGGATGGAAAGGACAGATTAAGAATCAGGTTTGAACCATAGATGATAAAATGAGAGAATAAGAAAATACCCAAGAAAAATACTTTCTCTTTGACCCAAACCACAATGTACATATGACGCTATAGGTCTTTGAACTGGTCTAAGGTGCCAGTTTATACGTGTAACAGTCAAAAAAATATAACCTCGGTTTATAGAAATGAAATCAGTAAAGCACATAATGTATTATCTTTATAATAAATCACTCTAAAACACAATTAGACCCTGTTTACAATAAATCAACTGTATTAAATATTAAATAGGATTTATAGGTTTGTGATGCAAAAATGAATCCAGTGCAAATTAGGATACCAAGACACTGTTTGAACTAGTCATTTTGTCTAGACCAATTCTAGATCAAATCTAGATCAATGGCAGTCAAAGGTAAAATACTGTCTGCATTTGTGTTTGTTTTTTTAATTGAAGGTACGCGTAGAAATATTTTGGTAGTTAATGAAGTGATCTTAAAGAACACAAGTAAAAAAAACTAAGTCCTAGTTGTTTACATCATGTCCTTGAACTTGACCTGGTAATACATAGCAATGATTCTCATGCCTGTGACAACTCATAACTACAAAACATCCAAGTCTAGGCCAATAATACACTGTAGCTTTGATAAATGATTATCATCTTGTATTATTTTTTACAGGTCCCAGATGGCTCTGTGGTAGCACTTGTATCGAAACAAGTTACTGCATACAACGCAGTCAACAATTCTACCGTGTCCAGGACATCTGCTAGTAGATATGGTGAGACACTGTCAGAAGTTTTAAAAACCCCGGTTAAGAGATATTACTGTGTATGTATTTGTCTTGCTTTAAACATGAAAAGTACAATAATGATCAAGTTGGCCTATGATTGCAGTGACTTTCTGTGGCACTGTATAAATGCCATTATATATATATATATCCTTGTGAAGTTAAGACTCCACCAGTAGTAATGAAATACCAGTTTAAAGACATCAGGGGTATCATACTTTATATATTACAATCTTTGTAGCTTGTTTTGACTCCTTTTTTTAACTTTAGTATACCCTTTTGCTCCAGTGATCTGCAGGGCTGCACTGCCAAGGGAAAATTAATCAGGTGCCCAAACCCTACTTAACAAGCAGAATATTAATTTATTTTGACAGCAGCTATTACCCCAGTTTTACTTGCTAGATCAGCATAATTTTCGCACAGGGGACAGTTAAAGTCATCTTCGATGCAAGGTTATATCATGACATCTTACAGAGGCTTTATGTCCTAAAAAGCCATTGGATCTTATATGATATTTCAGATGAGTTTGATAGCAATGAAGCAGATAGAATACAAACTTCCCATCCAGGGCCGGCCTAAGGCAAAATGCCGCCAGGGGCGAATTTTAAAATGCCGCCCCCCCCATTATCTACCCTTCCTCTCCCCCCCATTATCTACCCTTCCTCTCCCTCCGTCCCTGCCGCCCCCCCTTGTACTTACCTTTCAGCAGTCCTGCGGCGAGTCTCCCTGTTCGGACTCGGTGCCGGCTTGTAATTCTGAGCACCGGAAATCTTCCGGCACTCAGCATTACAATCCGGCACCGAGACCGAACAGGAAGACTCGCCGCAGAGGAGAGAGAGAGAGGGGCGCCGAGCGGGGACTGACAGCTTGGTAAGCGAAAACCACTCGGCGCCCCTTTCTCTCTCTTTCGCTTAAAAAAAAAAAAAAAAAGGGCTTGGGGCGGCAAAGTGCCGCCCCTTCAAAAGTGCCGCCTGGAGCGGTTGCCCCACTCGGCTCCATTGTCGGGCCGGCCCTGTTCCCACCCATCCAGCTTTTATATCAACAAGATATCGTCCAAAGCCCTATCTCTGTATTGTCTTATTCAGTATTTTGTAAATAAACTACAGTGGCTTAGCCATACAATATAATGTACCAACAGTGAGGAGAGCGCATAGAGGAGTGTTTTTAAGGCTAAAACACTTATGTCAATTTCCTAGACAAATAGCTTGCAAGAAAAAAAGTACTGAAATTGTGTACTGGGAAATTTCCTTGTTATTTATTCCTATCACACTATGTCTGCAAGGATATTAAGCATCATTAGGTTCTGCTTTTAGCCCCCAACCTCTTTGCTAAGGTTACCACTTACAAAACCACAATTAATGAGGCGTTTGTGGTGTCAACAGAGCTGCACCAAGAGCCCGACTGATCCTTTCAATTAATCTCCTTTGGTACATTAACCCGGTGACTAAAATAAACTTTTTTTGCCGCTGTCTGCTAACTTGGCAGCAGAACAACGATATATTTTCCTATTCACATTAGATTTTCTTACAGAACAGTAACATCTAGTATGCTGCGTTGCATTTGATGAAAATATGTCTAATATTAAATAAACTCTTTGAGATTTCAAATGTCCACTTCCTATACGTTCAAAAAATTTAATTGGGAAATATGGGTTTTGGCTGTAGTTACTGGAGTCATACTATAGAGAGACGGTCTACGTGAATCTCCCTGGTTTTTCGTTTGCTCTTGAGATGTTAAAGTTCATCCTTCACAATGGGCTGGGCATACTACATTTGGTGAAATGATTTTCAAGGGCCCTCACTTATTTAAGGTTGTTAAGTGGTTTAACCACTGGTTGAACACAAGTAGGTTTAAATACTGCTTGTCCAACTGAATTAATGAATCCGTAGCTTTTAAGATAACTTTCATAAGTGTAGATCTCTAAGTACAGTAATTACAATGACTGCACCATTTTGTTTTATGCTATTTATTATGCGTGTTAATGGTTATTTTCATTTGGTTCATTGAAATCTAAAAAGCAAGTCTGCGTTATAGAATGCAATGCATATAAAATTATATAATTGTGAAGCATAATTACTGCACATAGAATTGCACATTACACTGGATTCATCTGCTAAATACAAATAGGACTATTTGTTACGTTTAAAGTAGGTTCAACTAGACTAAAAGAAAAAAATCTGATTGCAGATAACTAATTAGAAAATGCAATGTTTTGATTGTTATGCCCCAGAGTAATTTCATTCTAAACACTGGGGGTGATTTTATTAATGGAATTTTGGGCCTTTAGACATATATTTGTTGAGTATCTAATACCACCACTTCTAATGGTGGTTCATGTTGTTCTTTCTTTTTATTTTTCCACAAAAACACAACAAATGTTTATACATGAGATGAGAAGATACAACTGTGACTTTTGTGACTTTATTCCTAAAAAAACATAGATACAGTAGTAACCAAAACAACTACATTATATGTTGAATAAAAATTGTAGTATGTTAGGTCCAAAACCTATTTTAATCTGAAGGTCTGTAGCCATTTTGAATTAGCTACTTTAAACAGATATTTAAACATAGATTTACAAATTTCTTATAGCAAATATTCGCTATATTGGTAGCTATCCTTTGCAGATAACACAAAATACTGCAGCTACTTAATCTCCTGAGGAGCTCCATCCACTGATGCGAATGAGCCAAGAAGACTCATTAATATTCATTTCTGAAGTGTTGCTGCAATTAATGAAAGACACCGTGACCTTTTCAAAGATATTTTCCCCTCACATTCCTTGTTATTGCCAAGTTGGGGGAAAAGTTGGAGGACGAGAAGTAATCATTAATTTCCGTATACAGCAGTCGGTGTGTAAATGAACATGACACTTACCCAATAATTACAATGAAGCTCAGGAAGCATTAACAGTGCTCTTTAAGACAATGTAAGAATCATCAGTAATGCTGCTGTGTGTTAATAACCACATAAAATACATCATTAAACATGGTTAAACTTTACAGAAGTGTAATTAGCAATATTAATTTTCTTCAGCCAAGCATTGCCATACATACAACTGACACTGATCTTCTGTGGGGGGTTTTGTTGTTTTTCCCTGTTTTTATGGTGTTACAATAACATAAGTATATTGTGTGTATTGTGGTTTTGCAATTATCATACAACATTTTACATGACTGAGGTAGAGCCAATGCTGGCACCCTTTTCTCCGCGCCTTTAAATAATGAGACCACACCAGTTATAATAACTTTATTCACAGAGCCCCATCTTATAACCCCACACTGTGACACTCAATATTTCACTTAATCTAAACATCATATAATCAAACTGTAAGCATAATTATGAAAAAATGCAAATCAACATACCATTATTCACATAGTCAACCTGCTTAAAATGAGTTGGCAACTGAGCCAACTAATTGCACTTTTAACCAACACATAGGCATACCAATTATATTCCTGTTGTGACTATTGGCATCCCATTGCCTGTAGCACATAACAATCAACCAGAATCACAAGGGTACCAGCCCAGATAGTGCCCTGCCCTAAAGCCAGAAGCTTGTGTACTACGTATTATACCATCCTTACTACTATTGAACCATGCCACCATAACTAACCGACAAAGTAATACTAAAACCCAAGCCATAAAAGAGGAGGGTGAGATGTGCAGCCACCAGCACACTGGGGGAAAATCCCTTATTGGTTCCTTCGTATTTGTCTAATGGCTGTTCCCAAGGGCCACACCACGACGTTTTGTTGTAATCTGCATGATGATGGACAGCATCCAAGAAACAGGGAGGGCTGCCTGGCGTCATCCTCAGTCATGCGGCCATTCTTTCTTAGTGTCAACATTATCAACATTTTAATGTACTTTAGAATATATCTGCACCAAATTAAGTTTTGTTTGGAAAAAGCTAAGTGAATTGACAATGTCATCCTAAAAAAGTAAGCTCAATGGAATAATTATTAAGGTTTCCAAAGAAGTTAACTACAAAAATTCTACATGAAATACAAATCCAAGATTTTTTCTTATAATGGCTTGAAACCCTGCTTTGTTCATATTCTGACTGTAAGTTGTGGTTGACAGTATTGTGTGTAGTCATCTAATAAACTGTTAATGAGTCATCTTTAAAACGAATATTGTTTTGTAAAACTACATGAATGTGATGTAGAAGAAAGAAATTCTGTGATAATGTGACAACAGATAATATTTTTCAATACTCTAATAATATATACTTACATACATTAATGGTTTGAATCCGTTATTCCTCTGATAAGCCCTAGTACTGGTTAATGCTGGATAATGTGTTTGTTCCCTAGAGTAATGATCAGACAGTTTATTTGATATACAGCTGATTGCAGGCCTAGGCTTTCTGTTCTCTTTTTAATACCATGTTTTCACTGTTTTATGGCATTATAATTTGCTGTGTCTGATTTTGAATTAATACAGCCGCTGTTAAATTTCTTAACAAATTGACTTTAAAGGAGCAGTATGCTGTAATTTTACTTCTATAAAGATGTGTCAAACAATGGTTTCTAACCACCAATTTCCATGCATAATCTTACAACATGGTGCTTTCTGATGGGGTTCTCTTCAGCATAAACAGAAAGGTTTTAAATTAAGCTGAATAAAAAAGCTACAATTTTTTAGAGCTAATGAGTGTGAGCGGCACTCAAGCTTATTTGTATGAACTGTGTTTTTTATACAAATGCATTTTATAATTGTTAGCTCTTAGTATTAGACTCAGGATCTTTTTTTTAGCTGGTTGGTTCTCAGCTTGGACAGCCTGGCTCATCATGCCATATTAACCAAACATATCGATTACCCTGTGTGTGTAGGATTGCATATGATATGTAAGTGCTCTTTTAATGCTCTATAGCACAAATATTTGTGGATTTCACTTTCAATATATTTGTTGATAATATTGATAAAGTTGATAAATATTGATAAAGTTGATAAAGTCAATATTGATTTTCTTCATTAGAAAACACTGAATACAATCTATGGGAGACATGACAAGGAACAGCCCCTTACTTTATGTAATAAAGTATAATTATTTATTAGGACCTATTTAAATGTAGGCACACAAAGATAGACTACGTATTATACCATCCTTACTACTATTGAACCATGCCACCATAACTGTGTATTGGAGGGACAGATTGTAATAATTCTGCTTTATCTTGCCAAAAACAGATTTTAGCACATTATGGTATAATGGTAGCAAACGGTTCCATGCTTATAATTTGTAAGGATGACCAAAGTCTTCTCCTGGCCCTGTTCCCTTTCTGTTCGCAGCTTATTTACACATGTCGTACCTTCTTCTACTAACAATAATAAGAACCCCCCTTCTACTAACAATAATGCAGATAACAACCTGATGTACAAACCAGTACTTTCATAATATGCTTTGTTCTGTGGATTGATTAAGAAAGAAACAATTTCCACAGATTGAACTGTTATTGTATTTAATACACACACCGCGTTTACCTGCTTACCAGTTAATAATCTAATTTAATTGCGCTTCATTCCCAGTGAGAATAACTAGACAGAATCTATTGTATGTGTCATAAACAAATGTCTAAATGAGGTATGTGTCTTGTGCCTATCAAACACAATAGGGATTGATTATTCTGGTTTAGCCTTGATTAGCAGCAGATAACAGAATAACGACGTGTGAATTTATGAAAATATTTTTGGACTAACTTAAAAAACGGAGCAGTGCTGGAAGGTATGAACCCCTCTCCATATGTTTAGATTACGCCATAGCGATAGTGTAGTCAAAGTGTATGAGTTTATTCAACAGAAAATCTTTCATTAAAAAGTACTGGGGAACTAATGGTTGAAGGCTGAGAGGGCATTTATAATCACGGGCTTTGTAACTATGCATAAAAGTGCCCGCAACTACTTGTAGCTATAAATGATTTCTTGAAGACAATGTCACATTTCTTTTGAATTTGCATAAAATAGTTCTAAAAAATGTGATTGTGATCTTTTCTTGGTGTTGGGTTGACCCCATTTTATATGGTTGGCTGTGTGTTTGTCTGTTTCAGAGAACATGATAAAGTATACTGGGAGCCCAGACAGCCTTCGTTCTCGTACTCCTATGATAACGCCAGATCTTGAGAGTGGACTAAAGGTGTGGCATTTAGTGAAAAACCATGAACATGGGGACCAAAAAGAAGGAGACAGGGGAAGTAAAATGGTATCTGAGATCTACTTAACAAGACTCCTTGCAACCAAAGTAAGTAAAATACATACATATAAAATTGAATTAAAAAACACACAATATCGTAAAGGTCTATGACAAAAATTTACGTTCTATGTTTAGAGACCGTGAATTTTACTAGAAATAATTTTAATAAAAAGTACTGCAAATGTGATCAGCAATTATATAGTATGCTTTCTCTCATTTAGATGTTTATTTTAAAACAAACAAAAACATTTGCTGGAATTGCATGGGTTTTAAATTCTTTAATTAAAGAAGGTAAAAAAATAATTAAAACGGTATGGAATGGGGAGTTCAGATTTCCATTGCCATATCCTGCAGAAAATTATTAATAGCTGAAAATTGCCTGATTTTGTTTCTATTAACACATATCCGTTAGACTCTTAGCATCACAGAAATATTATTCATGTTGTAGTTACACCTTTGAAATGCAGACGTTCTTTTTACCCAGCAAGTGTTGACAAAACACTAAAATATAACCAGTTCAAGACTTTAAATGGGCAAAACAATGGAGGTATGTTCGGTATCCATGTTGATTACGAAGTAGTGACAAATGCAGCTGCTGACAGGGTTAGATATTCCATAAAACATTATATGTGGCTCAGGAGAGCAGTCAGAAAACCAAAACTCTTCTAATAGAAAATTCATTGACTATCTCCGCAAGAATTCATTCATGGAGAATGATTGTTTGACGGGTTTATAACTTACATCTGTTGACTTCCTATTTCTTCAATGCCGGAGACTTCATTTCAACCACACCCCTCAAATTATTTTATCTCTGTCACTTGCACAGGATTTAAATTTGCTGACATACTTCAAAGGAGGTAGTAGCTTCGCCAACATTTTATTACTTTTTTTAATCTAAAGTTCTCTTGCAATGTAGCTGAATTTTAAAAAGTAAGTCATATTGCATAACCAGTTTGCGGAGTAAACAGTGTCAGAGTCTTTTTTTCATAATTGTTAGCTCTTGGTATCAGACTCAGGATCTTTTTTAGTTGATTTGCTCTCAACTTGGACAGCCTGGCTCATCATGCCATATTAACCAAACATATCGATTACCCCGTGGAGGGGGATTAAGCTGAGTAATAACATTTTCACTTAACATGATATCCCTAGTTACATATGGCTAGGACAAAATTATTTTCAGCTGTCATAACTTCACTGGGAGATTGGGTTTATACACAAAACCCCACGTTTAGTTATCCAGCTGTGTCCTTGAAACCCTCAAAGAAGGGTATACATCTTGACTCAAATTAATTAATGAATTCAGGTAGTTTTTCAAGGGAATTTTCCTGAAGCTCAGTGTTTCTCCTTGCTTTGGTGATAGAAAAAAAATACATTAAAACATAGAACAATAGAGAGGTATATGAACATGAAATTAAATATATAAAAAAAAGTGATTATAGTGGTTTGACCATCATAGCATTCAACAGAATGGTCATGCTGACTGGATTATTTTGTTAGGTGACTAAATTCCAAATATTGCCCCAGAACCACTAATACAAAACCATGTTATATCATGACATTTAGAACATATTTTATCCTCATTCATTCTCATACTGGCCAGGCAGTTAATGCTTTTCAAGTTACTGTTTCCTTAAAAAAAGTAAATTCAACCTAAGAAGCTGCAGAGAACAGATATTTCCTTACAATTTACTTGAAGGTATGCAAAAGGGATTCACAAGATGCAGGTGTTTGAGTTTTGCAAGACATGGGAACATGAATATTCTAGCTCTCAAACAGCATCCAGATTTGATTAAATTTGTTCCGTAGCTGTTCTCAGAAATCAATTTATTTTATGAGGATGTAAATTATTTAACATTTTATTTAGTAGTACCTTTATTTTTAATTCCTATAATTCATATATTTATATGGTGTATTTGTGTGTGTATATATATATATATACATGCTGTTGTTCACAAATTGTTTTCAAAGACAAGTGCACATTTGAACATAGCACATGTTATTCAACAATGCCATTATCATTGTGCTAGAAGTGATCTTATTACTCAAGCCTAACATTGGTAGTAATACATATTGCGGTAAATGCCGGACAGTTTTAGTGTCTTATTACTGTTGCATTTACCAATGTCTGTCATAATGATCCATAACAAGCAGCCTAAAGACAACCTGTTACGTTTGAGATATTTGGTTTTTTTTTTGTGGCAGTGAACACATTATTATTATTATTACTATTATTACTATTATTATTATTCATGTCAATTGCTGTAGATTGCATTGCACCATTATATATTACCTATTAGGAACTACTTCAGTCATCTGATCTGAGCTTGCCTATTTCCTTTTCACTTCTAACATGTAAGCCACTAAGATCAATTTATTAACATTAAATGGGGGAAATTAGTGAGGGTTAATAATCATACAAACAGGTACCTCCAGGCTCAAATTGTGATAGACATTTAAATTGTATGATTAGTTACTTATAATTCCCACAAGCCTTATAATAGATACTGGTGTCCAGGTACTTTACTTACAAATGATGCCAAAGTTAATCGTCCAAGTACACCAAGAGTTTGGCAAAGTGACAGGTCTGATTACTCATGCAGTGGCCCTTTGATGCATGATGATGGCCTTGAATGTTCTCTGAGTCGTGAGGGAGCACTTGTAACAGGGCGATCTTATGTCATTGGGAAGACTAGATGGGACAAATGTTTATCTGCTGACACTTTCTATGTTTCTATTGCAGGGCACTTTACAGAAGTTTGTGGATGACCTGTTTGAGACAATTTTTAGTACAGCACACCGCGGTAGTGCACTTCCACTTGCTATCAAGTACATGTTTGACTTTCTGGACGAGCAAGCGGACAAACATAACATCCACGATCCTCATGTCCGACACACTTGGAAGAGTAACTGGTAAGTAGGACGTGTAGGCATAGTTAAATAATACCTAAATGCTGGCTGAGTTGTTGTTGCTCAAAGAACTAGCTTACTTACAAAGTACCTTAATATGTATTCTTCATTGGTGGGATATTTTATCATATACACATATTTAATGTACAGGGAGCATACAGTTTTATAGCATTTTGATGCTATAGGCTTTTTACCTAATAGCAAGACTTAACTTTTTTTTTTCTTGCTTTACATTTTTAAGTCACCATTTAAACCAGGAGGTATCCCTTGAATAATACAATCCACTGTCATTCAATTATTATGGCCATTATAATGCTACATTATCAATTCAGAGAACCTGAAGAAGGTATTATCGTCTCCTAAAAAAAAATGCATCTCATTGTTTCTTCTTGCAATGTTTTGAATAGTTTTATGAATATTTAGAATTTTATGAAGTATACAGCCAGAATTTTTAGCAATTCATAATTGACTCGTAACATCTCATAACATCTCATGTGATTGCATGTTAAAAATATGTTTTATAAACATATCTAAAATACACTCACAAGGGTAGTGGCATAATATTATATGAAATCCAAACAAGCATGTAAAAGCAGAAAACAACTTTTATGTAGCCCCCAGCTGGGGCTCTCACCCTCCTCTAATTATGGCTGTGGTGTCTCTGGATGGTATGTGCAGTGTAGCTCCAATATTAGAACATAACATGACAATGAAAAGCAGTGCTAAGACAATCCGAGATGAATACCTGTAGCCCCAAAGCAGCAACCAAATATCTCCACATCAGCCAAATGGGTTGCGTTTGACATAGCCAGGGAATAAATGATGGAATATATCAAGTGCTATGTCTGCCTTCCTCAGGGACTATTAACTAACCAAATGATACAATTAGAATATTCTGCCTGATATTGGAGCTGCATGACCACTACACATACCATCCAGGGACACCACAGCCATACATAGAAGCTGTTTTCTACTTTTACTTGCTTATTTGCATTTTATATATTTAAAATAGCATTTCACTTGTGGGTGTATTTAAAATATGTTTATTAAACATTATATTTTTACTTGATATGCTGCACTGTTTGTATATATATTTTTTTTATATGCCTTTTTGATATATACTTCTGTGGGGTATCTCGGAAGAACCCTTGAGGCTGACCCTTTTGGATAGTAATCCAAAACAGGGGGGGTATTGTCTGGATTGTTTTCTATTGTTTTTCTGTATTTATATAATATTTTGGTTCTATACAAATGTACGCTTTCTAAATACGACAATTATTTTAGCAATCTCCCTGTCTAATTGCGCACCTGCTGTAACTGTCACATACTACTTTCTTCTTGTTTTAAAATAGAAGTAAATCCTCTTTGAGCTTACTTGAGCCCTAAATGAGTGGGTTCCAAAGAAGGATACTGCTTAATTATAACCTGTTTTGGTGTAGCCTTTTTATTTTTATAAGTGCAGACAATGATTTAGATATAATCTACAGTAATGCCATAATTGATACAATATTAATTATTGGGTACTGTCACATAGAGACACAGTTTCAGACTTGACTGGAAAATGAAAAGTATTTACCTCTGTAAATAAAGTTTCAATGAACCCAGTATGGCAATCTCATTTATGATGAGGTCTATAAAATGTTATTACTTTAATCTGATTGCAAGGAGATCATTTCTTAATTTCCTCCACCCCTCCCCTTTCTGCCCCTTTAAATAAACCCCCTGCTCATTTAGCCTGAGTGGCTGCAATCATCTTGAGATTAAAAGTGCTGATAATGCTAATAATATGCTAATGGTTCATTAGTCAGGCACTTATTGGTGCCCAGGCTATGAGCATGTCACAGTTATGTGCAGATCTAGTTTCTATGTCACAGAGGGGAGGAAGAATCTCACAGTCCCCTTATTCTTCTGTGCGCTAAACACAATCATGACCTCTTTTACTAATTGCTAATTACTACTAAACATTACCATACTAACGTAAAGTTGTCTGGTTAGATCAGTTGCAGAGTTCAAAGTATGATTGCAACTCAAAATGTGTAATATTTATTAGCAGCCATGCAAAATGTTGAGTTAGGATGGTATTGTGTTGACTACGAATGGCCTCTAATATACAGTATGATTTAGTGGTTACATGTCATATCGGATAACATTTAAAGTTAAAACAGAGATATACAGAACAAGGGACTCAAGGAAAACGTGTAGGATTGTTATTTAACTGTCATATTAAGATAATGGCGCATCTAACCAATCATGATTATAGATATGTTGTATAGATTAGACTGAAAACTATCCTTTTTCAGGAATTTACTATTTCTCAGATAAATCAAACTCAAACCAATATGGCATACTCGAGACAAACAAAGAGGTTTATATTGTGGCTGGTACTATAAGTTTTGTTCGCTACCACTGGAGGTATAGTTAGAATCTTAATGATAAGGCTTTTTTCTTAAGTAATTGTTATTGTAGCATTGAATTGAGCAAATTCAATACTTTGTGATGAAAATCCCCTTCCTCTATTTGTATTTTTTTATTTAAACATCAAATCAATGTTTATGCTCTTTTGTATTTTTAGTACACTCTAAAATTAAAATATGTTACCTGGAGCAAAGACTGTATAGAAAATGAGCTTTTTTGAGACATGAATAACCAGAGTATTTTCCTGTATTCCTAGTGTGACCTAGTCTGTGAGCTATGAGTACGTCTTAACACTACTGCCTTTGTGCCTTTTGACAGCTTGCCTTTGAGATTCTGGGTTAACGTTATCAAAAATCCCCAGTTTGTCTTTGACATCCACAAGAATAGCATTACAGATGCCTGTCTTTCTGTGGTGGCTCAAACATTCATGGACTCATGTTCAACATCAGAGCACCGTTTGGGAAAAGATTCTCCTTCCAACAAACTTCTTTATGCCAAGGATATCCCCAGTTATAAAAACTGGGTAGAACGGTAAGTTATTGATTAAATTAGAATACATGATATTGTTTATTTAAATCGAATACATATATTCATAGTATGTTTTGAAACTTGTCAATATATTACATTGCATTTTGTTTATATGGCACTAGCAGATTCTGTAGTGCTAATAGGGAGAGTAAAAATTAAAAATAACATTAAAATTAACAACTTTAACAAACATTAAGACAAAATGGTACAAAAGGAGAAAATGGCCCTTTTTCTGGGGTGCTTAAAATCTGTTATGGGGCCCTCCATGAACACTGGATTTACTAGGTCATTGATGTTTCCTTATGCGCAATGCCAGTCAGCAGCTGCAAAGGCAAATGTATAAAACGGGGCAAGTCAATGGTAAGACCTCACCTTTAATATGCGGTACAATTCTGGGCACCAGTCTTTAAAAAGGACATTATAGAACAAGAAAAAGTGAAAAGGAGGGCTAGAAAATGAATAAGGGGATTGGAAGACCTTAGTTATGAAGAGAGAGACTAAAAAGGTTGCATTTATATACACCAGAAAAACAGCTTGTTAGAGGGTCTATTATAATGTTGTATAAATATGTGCAGGGCCAATATAAAAAGCTCTCCAGTGACCTGTTAATTAATAGACATCTACAAAGAACAAGAGGTCATCCTCTGAGACTGGAACAGCTAATATTTCATAGACAATAAAGCAAGAGATTCCCAACAGTAAGGACAATAAACGTATGGAATTCACTACCAACAGAGGTGGTGCTATTAAACACAATAGATGCCTTCAAAAGGGTCTGGATTTTTATTTTGGAAAGCATAACATACAGGGCTATAAATAGTAGAATAATAAAGGATAGGTGCCACTTGATGGGCATAGTTGTTTACAACCTAAATTACTATGTTGATATGTTGTTGATGACAAACCTTTTTAAGGAGAAAATATTAATACGTCAAAATGAGGCCAAATACTACATTTCAGTAATTATTTATTGGCATTGAACAATAATACTGCTTATGTTCCTAATGCCACTTTTACTTATAGTTTTAATTTACGATGAGCGCCAGCTTTAAAGTAGTGAAATTACTAAAACAAGGATTGTCAATTTTGTAATAACCAAAACTGTAAGGCTAGTATGTTAGGGTGTAAGGTTACTGAAAATAGTTTGTCTGTTTAATGGATCCAGTGTATCAGTTTGGAAGCAATTCATACAAGCTTTTATGCTCAAGGGCCAATGCACATAGAACAACTTAGATTATGCCTCATGCACAGATGTGGCAAACTACTGGAGTGATGCAGCGTTAGTTATCCACCTTGCCTTAAGTCCCCAATCCATTTGTTAATGCAGGCTGCATCCACTAAAGTGTTTAGCAGATTCTGTTAACACACTCCAGTGGGTGCACTGCTATTCTTTACATCCTTAAGTTGCTATAAATTGGTCCCTTGGTGATATTTGAAAGGTACCCAGTAGCCAAACAGAAGAATTCTGTACAACACACTGTTTTAGAGAACCAAGAAATCACAGTACATCGAAGCCAGAAAGAAAATATTGTTCTTACTGATGTAAGATCCACCTTCAAATGAAAGTAAAGGAGCAGTGAGCTCCTTTCCCCTGGATACAAATAAAGCTTATGACAGGGGCTTGGTAGGCGGAAAGGAATGGTCGCATGGTTAGTGGAATAATTCACCTTGCAGAGCGAGAACCAAAAAGTGCATATGAAGGCACTTCTTTGCATAGTTGAAATATCCTTAGTTTTTGGCCTTTATTAAAGCAAAACTTGAGTGAAAAATAGAAATCCCTAAAACATACACAATACTCTCTCCTCTAGCAAACAAATGGTTACTTGTGACTTTGGTATTAAGGTGGTATTAAAAAGGTTGGTAGACCTAACTACATGTAGTTCGAGTTCGTAAATTAATAGGCTTAATCCTATTTGGTAGTAGCAAAATTAGCTTTTTTTGAGCCTAGTAAATTAACCTTTTCTTTATATTATCCTTTTAGATGAACTAATTAAAAGGGGAAATTATAATTCCTTTCCCTCAGAGTTTTTTTTTTTTTTTGGACTAGTGCTTACCTTGGTTGAATTGCTGTTTTTTTGATCAAGTTATTAAACCAGGACATATCTGGTGTTGGCAATAGTACAAGAAACTCCTTGTCTATAACCAGCAAAACAAAATTGTTCATTTTCTTTACCGTCAAATCTACTAACCTGTGCTCCAAATATATAGTACAACGACTGTCCCAAAGCCCAAAGGTTGGGTGTCACATATGACTAATTGGTCGTTCTTTAGATAATTACTAATATAATTATCCTCACTCAATCAGACTGTTAGTTTTTATTATATAACATGTCAACGTCCAATTTTTATAGCTCCCGACATGTCTCGAAACTCACCAGGTGCCACTGCGATGTTTATAGGACACCTGTCAGCTATTTTAGTCTATCAGAGTTTTGCTCCTAATTATAAAATCATGCATCATGTTATAAACTTCTTTGCTGAACGGGATGTCAGTATGAAGAAATTAAATATGTAAATGATTGAGTCTAATTAACTAGTTGACAGCAGTGCACAGATGTGGATGGCAATGACTGATTGCCTTTCTCATCCTATGTCCGCTCAAACTGGAATTACACAAGGGATGAAGGACATGCAGAATGCAAGAACCCATAATGACTAAGAAGAAGTGTTGCACTGTTAGTGCACTGCAATATAGATGTGGTGTCATTATTCCCTTTATTGAATATGTTTCTGTAATAGCATTTTCAGAATTCGGGAGCATGCAAATTAGCCTTTAGCTATTGGAGTTCGACATCTCTTGCCCATGCTCTGTAAAACTCTAGTCCATGGGAGCTAAACACCTTTTGAAATGGGTGGTAGCCAATCACAAGTAAATCTGAACACTGATGTTTTGCTAGTATACATGTGATTGGCTGAGATTGCAATTTGCATGCAAAATACATTGAATTTGCATGCAAAAAGCAAAATGGACTCCATCATAAATTAAAAATAATGAGTGCATTAACTTGTAGATGGATTTTTTTCTCGCTACCTGCCCTTTTGCACCTTGTGGAAATGACAGCCATACTTCATAATAGGTAGCTCTTACAATAACTCTTACTCTAAAGCACTGTTACTCACTGACCATTAAAATGTCTATAAAATAATATTTATATTTCTAGAAAAGAATGGCCATTCTCAAAAGGGTTGAATATACAAATTTTGTTTTTACCTGATCTCCCAGAGGTTCCATACTGTATTAATCTATATGCTAATATTTCCTTTTCTTTTTCAGGTACTATTCTGACATTGCCAAAATGCCAGCTATAAGTGACCAAGACATGAATGCTTATTTGGCAGAGCAATCTCGTATGCACATGAATGAGTTTAACACAATGAGTGCACTCTCTGAGATTTACTCATATGTTGGGAAATATAGTGAAGAGGTGAGATTCCTTATAACCATATATCCTTCTTCTGGTTGTAATTTATATTCATGTTCAGAGCTGATGTTGGCCATTATTCCCCATTGGTACCATATTTATTATTTTTTTGTATTTTATATCCATAACCTGGCTCCTAAAACCATCAAGTATCTCCTAACTCTCCATATATTTGGCTCCAGTGTCAGTAAAACTAGTTATTTTACTATATATATATATATATATATATATATATATATATATATATATATATATATATATATATAATACTTTTTTCATGTAGCTCCTAAATATTTCTATGTGGCTCTGTCTACAAACGTTTTTCATTCCCCATGTTTTGCTCAGATCACTTTTTGGGAGTAGTGTGCATTTATAGCAACTTTTGGTTCTGGGGCTATATGGGTTACAAATCCTTTTTTTAAAATAGAAATACTATGTCCCCAAAGCTTTCTCATTAATGAAAATAACCCCATTCTGTACTGTTTATTATATTTGAAATAATGAGCGTTGCGATTACACTTCATACTGGCCAGCAAATTAATGGGAATTATGTTCAATTGTGTCTGAGTTTTCCATAATGCAGTGTGCTACTTGAGAAGACTATATAATGTTTACTAATTCTAATCTGTATTGCCACATTGCTCTGGTGATAAATGGCAGCCAGTGTTTTTCATTGTATATATTTTAATTGAGTTTTCCAACTGTGAAGTAGCTTTGTCATACCTAACTGTGGCAAAAGGTGTATATTTTTATTCAAACAAGTAATTATATGATATAATGTATAGTTTTGGCTCCTCTGGCTGCTACAGAGTCAGAGTAAAACTAATATAAAATACTTTTTTCCATGTCAAATGTATCAAAAGCACCAGAGCCTGGTCAAGCTGAAGTTTAGGATCATATGCACATGTTTATTAACACTAAGACTGCAGAAACTTATACTTATATCATTAATGTATGCGGTGTATTGGTTTTACTTTTTTCCATGCAGCTCAGTCTGTAATAGTAGTAACACTTTTGCCAAGTGCCTGATGGATCTAATTCTTCACATATGGCATCTTATTTTCATCGGAAAGAAAATGGCTATATTTAGAAGGACTATCTGAACCAATCTTTCTTTACTGCAAAGTATTCTGGGTTTTTATTTTACAGTTAAGGGTGGAAGCTTATAAAGAACATTAGTTAATTGATGCAAGGGTGTAGGATTACTCAATAGCCAGAACTAATGACCATAATAAGAAGCATTCTCGTCTTCTGGTCTTATCCAACTTTAACCACTGAACTGGAGAAGGTGAAGTGAAAGAACATTGTAAAGTGTGTTACTAGTATATAATATATTTGGAATCTTATCCAACTCTAACCACTCAACTGGAGAAGGTGAAGTGAAAGAGCACTGTAAATTGTGGGCATTACTGGTATATTATGCATTTGAAATTTGGAGAAAGAGACACAATTTGCTAAGTAATGCCAACTCTGTGATGAGCAAAGCGTGTGAGACTGACACAAAACATCTGGGGAGTCAAAACAATATCAACAGAAAAATTAACAAAACATATGGACCCTGTTCAGAAGTATGTTTCATTGATACATAGTAATACGACGACATGCTAAAAATAACGCATATTGAATCATTTATGATAATGGCTCTCTGAATACACAATCATTTATATGGCGTACTCATTTCTTGTACAAGCGGCAAAGTCAAACCTAGCTGGAGAGTTCTAATCCCAAAGCGTTAATGGTTTTTTCCCTGCTTTATGGCAGGATACATCTCATTGCACAGCACAACTCATTGTGCTAACCATCTCAAATCTAGCAGGAAATTCTTCATTCTAATTAAAATTGTACTTAATTATTGGCTGAGGGAAATTAATTGGCTCCTTCAGCACAGTGATACCACTTTGCCAGCTCAGCCGCAGAGAGGAGCAGTAAAAAAAAAAAAAAAAAAAAAAAAGAGAATGCAGTATTTTGGAGGTGACCCTTTTATTTTGAAAGGGTCAAATTCGTGTGATTTTTGCTTATGTCAATTAGGGCACCTATACCTTAGTGAAGTAATTTGGTTGACTGTTGGTGTACATCAGTAGTGTCTCTCTAGGATCTATGACAGGATTTGTATAATTGGTAAGAATAACAGCTAAATTGCATAGAAATATATAATTTGATGGCAGATAAGAACCAATCAGCCCATCTAGTCTGCCTATTTTTCCTGATGTAGGGCTAAAATCTTAATCAGTCCTAGGTCTTGTTTTAGATTCAGATTAGCTTTAAACCTATCCCATGCAAGATTAAAATCTGTCAGTGTCACTGTATTAGCCTCAACCATTGCTGATGCAGACAACTGTTAGGATTCTGTAATATGTAAAACAACAAAAGAAAGTAAGTTTGCAAGATAAATACCCTTTTCGATATTTACGCATAGATTGAGATAGGAGATTCTGGTTTTCTCCTGGCTAACTGTAGTATAGCATCTACTAGTGATAGATGGCTGTTTCCATTCCTGTGATTGCATGATTGAGCCCCATACTGCTAAAAGACACGTTTTCTGCAGGCCTGGATCACATTATGGGCCAAAATGCCTTAATTTCACTCATACAATTTTTTTTCTATACTGGACCAGTCTGATTGAATATTTTTATGATTGCCTATTATAAAGAGTTATTATTTGAAGAGTCTCAAGTTGAACTTATTCAAAGAGTTCATTGGTATATTTATGTAGAGTATATTGATAATGAGTTACATAAAATCGCATAAAACCATATGAATTTGCCTGTTATCTGTCTTTAAAACCATTCCTCATTGAAAGCTTTTTTTTTGAGAAATAATTGCAAATTTAAGCTAAACCTCTCTCCCCAAGACTCATGTTTTATATTTCACCAAAATCAGGAATCTGCACACACTCCCCACAGGAACTCAGGTGC
This sequence comes from Sceloporus occidentalis, assembly GCA_023333645.1. Taxonomy (NCBI): domain Eukaryota; kingdom Metazoa; phylum Chordata; class Lepidosauria; order Squamata; family Phrynosomatidae; genus Sceloporus; species Sceloporus occidentalis. The sequence continues at coordinate 5,657,792 of JALMGF010000031.1, forward strand.
TTAGCTGTGCCAGGAAGGGCCAGCTCCCCAGTAAATCAAAAGAGAAAAAGGCTCCAGGCACTCAAGGGTTCCATAGGCAGATTTATTGACGGAGAAGGACAACAACGTTTCGACCTCACGATGAGGTCTTTATCAAGTGATCCTTCAATAAATCTGCCTATGGAACCCTTGAGTGCCTTGAGCCTTTTTCTATCATGTTTTATATTTAACCCTATGGGAGCCCCAGGAATAAGCAATGTTCATTTACATAGTACAAAATGCAAAGCAATTCTAACCATTCACCGATTTATAAAATGCTCAGTGCATAGTTTTAAATATTCATGAGTGAATTTCAAATCATTGCTACGTTTTTGCAGTTGGCAATTCTAATTATATCAGTAATAACCATTATGATGTCTTTTAAGAAATCTAATTAAAAATAACACTACAAATAATATCTATTTTTTCTTGGCAGACTTATGTTTTGTAAAAGATACAATGACCACATGATCCGAGTGACAGTCTTAATAACATAGGCCAGTTCTTAATGTCATTTGATGTCTTAGACAGAAAAAAATGTTCACAAAGGCAATGAAAGCCACATATGGTGGGAATTATAGTGTAGTTAAAATGAATCTATGTAAAACACAAATCACGTAATTAAACAGAACTGGTGAGCTTGTAAGGCAAATATTTATTTGTACAATCTTTACAAATATATCACAGTTCAATGGAATATGCTTTTCATTCATGAAGTACCGTATTGGCTCGGATATAGGCCACACCAGAATATAGGCCGCACCCTAAAAGTTTGGTGCTTTTTTAAAGAAAAAGTTTTGTAATAGATATGCTGCCACTCTGTCCCCCCCCCACCCCCGAGATATGCTGCCACTCTGTCCCCCACCCCCGAGATATGCTGCCACTCTGTCCCCCCAGATATGCTGCCACTCTGTCCCCCCAGATATGCTGCCACTCTGCCCCCCCGATATGCTGCCACTCTGCCCCCCCGATATGCTGCCACTCTGTCCCCCCTGAGATATGCTGTCACTCTGCCCCCCCGAGATATGCTGCCACTCTGTCCTCCCCCTCGAGATATGCTGCCACTCTGCCCCCCCTCCGACTTACCAGAGCAGACTCCCGGGTGTCTTGCGGGGCCGGAGGGGGACACCTACACAATACGCGTATACAACTCCCGGTGCCGGCACTCAGCGGAAGTGCCGGCACCGAAAGTTGTATACGCGTATTGCGTAGATGTCCCCCGCCGGGGGTCTGCTTTGGTAAGTCTTGGGGGCAGAGGTAAAATGCATCGTGCGGACGTTTACCGGCTGCGGCGATGCGCATAAACAACCTACGCTGCCGGCACGTCTGCACGATGTGCTTTAACAATCTCCCTTGCTGGGACTCCCCTCGTGGAAAGTGCCGGCAGGGGAGGCTGTCTGAGCCTATCAGAGAGTAGGATGCAGGTCCCCTGCACCGCTGCGGGGGATCTGTATCCTAACTCTGCTGCCTGCCCGGCGCCCGGAACTGCATGTCCCGGGCGTCGGGCGCTAGACCCCGAATATAGGCCGCACCCCCACTTTAAAGACTTAAAGTGGGGGGAAAAAGTGCGCCCTATATTCAGGCCAATACGGTATTTATTTTGTAACATATTCATCAATGCTTCTAAATATTCTTAGGCATTTGTAACTATCTTTTCACTTTGCTTTGTGTTTCAGAAGCATTGAAAAGCCTGGGCATAGGGTGGGTGAATAACTTAAAATATTTACACCTAGTAATAATTTAACTTGCATTTGATTACATTACCAATTTCGCAGTTTACCAATTTGGGGTTAATAAATGAGAGAACACAATGCACTGTAAAGAAGGGCTAATAAAAAATGGCAATAGGATCATCACTTAGAAGAATGAGACCTACCAATATGATTTACGTTATCTCAAAAGTAAGGTTATAAATACTGATAAATAATAACTTTTATTTTTGGCATGTTAAATTGATTAAGAAAAACATGCAAAGTATGTAACGTTTTTGATTTACGGACCTTCAGGAGCTGGGCTTGAAACATATAATCTCATATAAGGGTTATTTAATGCAAAAAAATATACGGAAAATGTATGATTTTTATGGACGTTATATCTGTTAAGGTGTGAAACCTTACAAATGCTTTTCTGTTTACTTTTTCTAGATTTTAACAGCTCTGGATCAAGATGACCAGGCAGGAAAACAAAAACTTGCCTACAAACTAGAACAAGTCATTGCCCTGATGAGTATAGACAGCTGAAAAATGTCCTTCCAGGTTACCCTGGAAGGGATAAACCAAGCCGTGCCTCAGTCGAGATCGTCATATTTACCAAGTGCAAGTTTTCATTGGCTGGATGCAGGGTCTTCTGTTCTGCTTCCTTTTCTTCTGTGAACCCCATGGATACATTAGAATGTCCAGTGGATTAAAGGAGAACATTCAGTGAGGCTGACTTTGGAATACAAAGACATTCTGGTTAAGACCTTTTCTTATACATAAACATTTAAATAATCAGTATCGGTATGGGAAACTAGAAAGTCTTATCTGCTGTGCTGCTTGTAATGTCTTTCCTTGCCATGACTTGGTATGGATGGAACACAAACCCAGTATTAATGTATTGTAACTATTGACGGAAAAAGGAACCCACAAACCTTCTTTGGCAGAACAAGAAAATTTCAATATCCTGAAATATGACTTTTAATCCGTCCTTAATGGAAAGGAGTTCATTAATGTTCTGCATGAAAAAAAAAACATATACATTTCCTTACTCAATCTCTCAGAGGCAGTTGGAAGTACAATATTTTAATTTGATTTATTTTTCTATTAATTTTTTTCTTTTTTTTTTCTTTCCCTTGGAAATTTTGACACTGATATATTTAGTAGTGTGTCTTGTTCTCCGTGAGTTATATTAACGTCTGTTTTCTTGTTCATACAAAGCTATTAGATAACTGAAAAATATAGAGGTTATCTAAAGAAATAACATCCAACAATGATTGGGTTTCAAGTAAATATTAAGTATTTATTTAGGTTAGCCTTTCAGAATCTATTTGCTCAGTTGATTACAACTGTTTACTAAATGGCTTCATGTGATCTAGAACAAGCTCTTTATTTATGCAGAATGCTTTGATCATAAATTTGGATTTAAATCCACTACTTTTTGATCCTGTAATTGTAGGGTCGTGGGTATAGGGATGCCTAGAATTTCTGATATTATTGGAATAGATACTTTACCCTGTTCATTTTTGATACAGACAGAAAAAAATTTAATTCGCTGTATAAACTTTGATTTTGCACATAAAGTACAATTTTGTTTTGGATATATTCTGGAGAGTTTAAAAAATACAACAGAAAAGCAAATCATTTTGTGGCCAAATTGGGTTTGGAAATCCCTATTAGCTTTATTAAAGCAATTTTAAAAGGATTACATATGTTCTAAATGCTCGAAGCATATAAGTCCATAACGTGTTTTTGTAACTGCCATATGGAATAAGGAGCACAAAAAACAATCAAGCAAAAAAGAAAAGTCTCAGCACAATTTTTATCCTGCATTACGGATGGGGGATTATCTTTTTTTGAGAACAAACTGGCATGGGTGACTAAGAGTTAATCTTTTTTAAAATTCTAATATTTTAAATGGTCAACTGTATTCTGGGGACAAAAATAAAACGTGAAAATCTTCTATAATTTTAAGCATCTAGCAGTATGGAAATTATGATTTTACTAATTAGAAAAAAGGCTTCTAATTTGATTTTGTTATAAGGGATAATTGCCCTTTTTTGGTAGGAAAAAATATCTGTAAAACATTTTTGTGTTTAAAAACACTTGGCACAAGTTAGGAAACACTATATAACAAACACAGGGCCATATTTTTTTGGTTTGTTTTGTTCCTTTTTTTAGGATACTATTATGCGTTTGTTTTTTCTCCAGAGCATTTAAAACCCTACGCACCTTATTTGAACATTTTGTATCATTTCCTTAAAAAAAGATAATGGTTTTTGAACCGTGAACATTAGTTAAAACATTTTTTCTTCTGGCTACTAATAAACAATAAAAATACTCAAAGAACTGCAGTAAATCAAAATGGTTGTAGTGAAATGCAGGTGACCAGCTTCAGACAACACATGACATGTGCAGAAGAAGACAATAATGCTCTGTCAGAATTTTGTTTATGGTTTTGTATGTTACATTTTTCCCAAAACCTTTCCCAGAACTTAACTTCCCCAAATCTGGAGCGCAAAAAAAAACCAAAAACACAAAAACAAAGAAAAAATGTAAATGAAAAATATATAAAATAAAAAACTACATATATCAAATTCTCATATCTGTGTGAACCACTGTGAGCTTCAAAGCCGCCTGTCTGACTTTTTTTCCCCCGTAACTCTTCTCTTTGCCTTGAAATATGCCAGAATTGTGCTGTGAATGTGTAGGGGTTCTTCCCTTGGAGTTCCAGAGGTATACCTTGGCTTTTAGTTAATAATTATTGAAAATAGCGCATGTTAAATCCAAGAGAATCTAAAGCCTTGCTGATGACGTGGATGTGGTTTTCATTTATTCATTTTTTCTTTCCTACTTTTTGTGTTTCTTTTAATTTTTTTTTTAATTTTATCTGCCTGAAAACATTGACATGAGTGATTTGTCATGTGACTATAATCTATGTTAAGGTGGAAACTTTATCAAACACTGTCATATGGAATGACTTGTTGGTAGGAAATACTGTTTCATGGGTCTTGTTCCCTAAATTAATTGTATAGACTGGCTATGCCAATACAGTTACAACTACAGTTACAAAGGTTGAGGTCCCGGATATAAATTGCAATCTAAACAATTCAAATAAGAGCATTTGTTCTCTGGAACCTTTGAAAAGTCTTTATTCCATTGTTGTATCCCCACCATTAGGGACCATTGAAACCTATTGTACAAAAAAAAGGTATATACCAATCTTCTTCAACTGGGAAAATATTTTAGAAAACAAAACTCACCAAATGGGTTTATCTAGCAACGTTTATCAGAATAATTTAGCTTGCAATGAATGCAAACATATAAAGTTCTAATTTTAGCAATCTATATGGATATACAAACATTAATATAAATTCATTCTCCAGTGGGTGGGGTGTCTGTACCCATCACAGCAGCTATAGAATTCCTTTATACATACCCTGTAGCTACCTACCCTTAAAAAACTGACTGCATAGGTACAAGAGAAGACATCTGTGTGGATATGTAGTGACATATATGCAGCTTCCTAAAGGTGATGAGTTTTTTAGGGTTTTTTTTTACCGCCAGAGTTATGGAAGAATATAGGTATCCCTAGCTCTAAATAGAATGCTAGAACATTTGGTGGACATTAATGCTGCATTAAAACTGAAGCACACCTTATAATTTTAACAGTACCATATGTTTTTATGCGTGAGGAACCATAGTAATAACTAGCACTTTCTACATCTGGAGCCTTTTGAGGTCCATCAGACTGTTCTTATTGTTCCTTAAACCTAATAAAAACACTAGTCTTCTTTAATCACTGTCTCCCATATACATGCAGATACCACTAAAATTATAAAAATATTAGTTAGGTGACCCAGATTGTATAAAAATCTCAAACAATTTCCATGTATTTTTATTATAACATATCATTGAAAGTTTGAAAATAATGATTAAAGGGGCGGCTATAAGGTAATTTTTATAACGATTGCTTGACAAGTGAATATAACACTGTTTATTTAAAGAAAATATATAGACATATACTGTATCAAACAAAAATGATTTTACCAATGAGTAGATTATAAATTCTAAAAAAAAATATGAAACCACTAATATTAGATAGTTATATGTTAGGATCTTTAAAAAAAATCCAGAGGACAGCTGCTGCAGTATGAATGCTTATTTGTTTTTCATGTGCCATATGCAAGACCACTTTAGTTAATAAAGGATTTATGGATAATGCTATAAAGGTATATTAAGAGCCTATGTAGCCAGGGCACTGGTGCCTTTCATAAAACCGTGGGCAAGCCCAGCATTTATAAATACCGGTGTATTAAGAAATTGCAGAGTATAATGTGCACTACTGTACCAGATTTATTTTCACACTAGCATGATATCCCCTTGAAATGCTGGAAGGAGATGTATATATAATGAAGAGGAACTTGAAATAATTTTATTGTTGTGACCTCGTGCTTGCACATGTCTAAGTTGTTTGCATACATAAGTAGTTAGAAACAGCGACGTATTTTGGCCTAGGTCCACTAGCCGCATAACGGGGGGCATATAGCCCTAGCATTCCAATGCTCCAGAGGCCGTTTGTAACTGGCCCATAAATATGCTGTGGAACACTGCACCTAGCCAGCACATCCTCCATAGTGAAATTACTTTGAGCTTTGCATACAGTGCATATGGATATGTCTCGTGTGCAGCATTATGGACAGGAGCCATAGAGGTAGGTGATAGGGGGTGGCTGGGGCACTGCCCTGGGTCAAGCATAGGACAAAAGCCCAGCCAATATACATAGATAGATAGATAGATAGATAGATAGATAGATAGATAGATAGATAGATAGATAGATACCAAATTATATCATGTAGGAGCACTCTCAGATTATAAGTACAATGCAGGTATGCAGTGGACCAGTGTTTCAGCTTGAAGACGGTTCTGTAATGGAATTACAAACTTTATCCACAATACTTGCATTGTTTCACAAGAAAAGCCATAATGAATTAATAGTATCATTTTATTTGATTTAAGTCAAACAAGTTAATCAGATTGTACCTAAGGATACATGTCATTTTATAGATTCTTAAATGTATGCTGAATTCAGCTTTCAGAATGTACATACTGCCAAAATATAAAAGTAATTGGATGAATTAAGCGTTTAAGTGTTAATAGAACAATTTATTAAATGGAAAGCAAAGATGTACATGACTAACATAACAAGGTAATTCACCAACCAGTTGGACATATGGACAGCTACCTAAACAGACTTCTTTGGTGTGGTGATTTTTTGGTGTGGTGATTTGTTCATTAATTGGCAAAGCCTAAATCAACTATGGAGTACGGTGAACATAGTAAAGTGGAAAAAAAAATACATTTGTGTGTCAGTCAAATTAGGACTTGTGTGGGGTAGTGTGTCTTTTGTAAATTAGAAAGTTAAATACCAGCATTCTAATTCCCAAAGGATGCACAACCAAATAGTTTTGGACTTTATGGTAGGATATACTGTTGGCTTTCTGTAATGTACCTAGTCCTTACAACTGTGTACAAAACTAGCAGGTCATGTGCTAACTTTATATTCTTTTATTATTTTTTAAGATACTGCTAGGATACTGCCAGGAAGAATGTTAGAGGTTCTTTTATTTATGTATCTTCCATCATATTAAAATTAATACGGTTCCTGAGCACACAGGCATTTTGCTTATTGGTTATATTTTTGTATATATTGTTTTTCTTATAGCCATGACCATGTAATGCCCATTCAGAAAATTCTATTGAAGGAAACACTTTGTTTAACGATAAATTAATGTGATATAGTAAATTATTAATTCAGTGGTATATGGGAAAAACACTTCCAAAAATGTCTTCCTATGAAAGGTAGGCTCAACCCTAGTCTATCTGCAGCTTTCCAGTAGTCTTGAAGAGCAGGGCCTACTCAGGGCTGGGGGTAGAAAAGAAATACTAACAACACAACAGCCATGCTATAGGCTGTACATGCTCCAGCTATCGGGAATGTTATACTCTTAATAACTTGAAAACCAGGCTTCGATATTGTAAATTAAGTCCATTGTATTAGCTGAGAAAACGAAATCATTACAAACTAAATTAGTAGTCAGGTGGCACAGCAGTGGGTGAATGGGCAATATTCACCAATTATTCAGTAGGTATATAAGATGTAATTTTAATGAATTCCCTTTTAAATATATATCTTACAAAGGTACCCAAGTCCAAAGTTTTTTTTCCATGGCTAAGATGTATTCTTCAGCACAGGAACCCCATTGGTTTCTGTAGGCCACAGTGGTTTTGATAAAGCTTCCACCAATAATATCCATATCCTTTAGAATCCAGTGTTACTGCAAGCCTCAAAGAGATGGTAAAAAAAATATTGCATAATAGAATGGAGGTTTTTACTATCCTAGATATTATATTAAAATTGGAAAATAAATAAGAGTTGTAACTTGGTAAAGGCAAGCTTCTGTACGTTTGTTATAATTAATTGTATACCTGTGTATGTAAATATAATGCATTCCTATTTTGCAGTCCAAAAAAACTAAACTATTTGTAATATAGAATAAAGTTTATTAAAAAAAATGGCATTGTGTTTCTGATGTGTATTTATTTATGAGGTAATTTAAGAAAACTCTTGGGGTATTCAACAAAAATGTTCTTCAGAAATGAAGGTGCTGTGAAGAAACATAGGCACAAAACACACTTCTGCTCCAATCTATATATAAAGGGTAAACAAAGTGTGCATTTTAGTCAAAAATACACATCTCACAATACATCGAATTCAGCGAAAACCAAGAGTATTAAACCGAAGACAAAAGATTGTATTACCTGACGAAACACCACAAACCAATACAAACTTAAATAAGTAGTCAGGTGGCACAGCACTGGGGTGAATGGGCAATATTCACCAATTATTCAGTGGGTACCAAAAAATACACCACATCAACCTGTGATCTTCTTTAAGTGATTAACATCACCATTTATAACCCCCCTGTAGAAACATTGTTTTTATATGATTACCAACAAAACATTGAGACCCACACATAATCTACTTTCCAACGAACCTTCAGCATTCACCCTCCCTCCCAACATTCAAGAAACATCTCAAAATCCACTTCTTCAGAGAAGCCGCACCACCTTATCGGTATGTATCGGTTTGTCTTAGTCTGTCAATTCTCGTCTTGTCATACCCCTTGAATATATGTATTGTATTAAGTTCTGCGTAAATTGTTGGCGCTATATAAATAAAAGATAATAATAATAATAATTTGGTATATTCATTAAAAGTCTTGTGGTAAATTTGACCTGACTTAACAGTTTTGAATGAGGTGATGAAACCTAATGAAGTGAACCCCACCCGGGGGCAGGGCCGGCCTTTGGGGTGTGCGACCGCACCCCCTCCTGTGGAGGATGTTAAATAAAGTAAAAAAAACCAACAACAAAAAAAACCAACAATGTTTTCATTTATGTGCCGGGCAGGGGCGCCGAGCGGTTGCTCGTGAAGTTCTCAGCAACCGCTCGACGCCCCTTACTCTCCGTGACTCCGTCGCGGTGCCGGCATCTCATGTTGAGCGCCGGACTATTCCGGCGCTCAACATGAAATGCCGGCAGGACTCCTCAAGGTAAATTAGGATAAGGAGAAGTAGGGGATAGTTTGAAGGAAGGGGCAGAGGGGGGGTAGTTTGAAGGGGCAGAGGGGGGGTAGTTTGAAGGGGCAGAGGGGGTAGTTTGAAGGGGCAGAGGGGGGGTAATTTTAAGGAGCAGAGGGGGTAGTGAGGGGGGGCGCCAGAGGAGTAGTTCGCACAGGGTGCCAGAACACCTATGGCCGGCTCTGCCCAGGGGTGAGCCTGGTGGCCACTGGCTGGATATGCGCAGTTACAGTTAAGTTTAGCCAGAGAGTCTGTGGCCAGGAAAATCCAGCTGCATGCCGCAGCATCCTATTTGTTGTACCAGCCCTGTTGGCCAGTATGCCTCTTCCTAATTTTCTAAACAGGGCCTGCCCACCCATGGAGGGGGTACTCAGCAGGGACAAATAGCACAATGTTACGTGACCCTGTGTTAATATTGTGAGAGCTCAAGACGGGCTGCAAGACTCTATTCAGGGTGAGGAATATTTTGTGTCTGTGTGATAGAGTAAGTGTGTGTGTTAGACTGTGTGTTTGTGTTTAAGTAGATGAGAGGTTTTTTGTGTGTTAGTTTCCTGATAGGGAATTAGTGGACCATATGGCTTTACAGAAGGTGTGAGTCCTCCCATGTCCAAACACCATAAGCTAACAGTCACTTTCTAACACTGTGCCCCTGCCTTATCATCCTTTATGGTTTAGAGTATAGACCAGAAAGGTACTTTTCCTAAACATACATTTTGTACACTGTACACAGAAATACCTACTTTCCAAGTTAATGCATGTGGACCTAATAAAAATCCACAAATTGTGTTATATATGCAGTATATATTCCCCAGTATTTCTCAAAATTCTATAATGCATATTATTATTATATTACAAAATAACTTAATAATGATTTAGACCAGCAGTAAATGCATTTTAAAGATGTGTAGCTCATTTAAGTAAAGATTTTGACAGTAATAATGTTCCCTAATGTGCTTAAGCTTTTCACGACCATCGTTTATCACGCTAATATTCTAAATACAAATGCTGCTTTCTAGTTTACTCTGAGCTACAGCTTTTAAATTCTTGTTGATTTTTCCCTTTAAATAATGCACTACCATGGCAACTTGGGAACAGGAATAAACAGACAGAAGGAATTCTAAAATATCTGTGGAAGAGAGATTAATGCCAAGAAGAAAAAGTTCAGTGACAGGCTGACATTCAGAGATCACCGAGAGATCACAGGACTAATTTAAGGAAACACAAGTAACATCCTGTACATTGATGAAATCCAAAACCAACCAAATTATACATAATAGACAGAAATAAATTGTTCATTATAAAGGACATTTGTAGCATCATTTTTTGAAACTACTATATCCCTTAAATACAAAAGAAGAAGTGAATGCCAAATAATGTTATAACAGTGACAGTATTTAAGTCTTTTGGGGAGATGCAGATTAAACTAATAAACATTTGCTAGCATAATGTAACAATAACACTAGAATCTGTCTTCAGCTACTTTAAGACAAAACACCAGTTGACGCATGTTGAGGTTTATATGTAGAAATTGATTTTTTTTTTTATTACAGTATGTGAATATATTTACATATTATTAGTTAAATTACAAGAATAGATATCACTTAAGAACAGATAACACTTAAGGAGAGAAAAAAATATATACAAAGAAAATATAGTGTAGTATATTAAAATCAAGAACCTAAATAAAAAAAAGAAGAAACAACCCTGGGATGCACTCACAAACCTAGAGCCCTTTTTTATCTAGGCTCAAGGATATTTAGCATTCAGAGGTATGTCTCATAGACTTTGATATTCAGCTTGCAGGACTTGTTTCCTATTGAAACCATGCACAGTATGTAGTAATAGGAGGAAGTGACCAATGTTAAAAATTAAATCACTTTGATAAGACACTATGTGTCATGCAGACATTAAAAATGGATCAAAAATAAATAAAAAATGTATAAAAATAAGAGTCACTTCCCACTCCTAGGAAGCAGTCTCCTAATTTATTTCTGTTGTGCCTGTCATGGTTTCTGCCTCTTCTTTATCATTCATTGTATACTGGCTTCTGTGGTGTTGTTAGCTCCTCTTTGCGTTCCTATATCTTGCGCTATTACGTCAACGCGTTTCGCTTCCAGGCATCATCATTGTATGTCTGTTTTCTTTGTTCCTCGCTAGGCTTTATATCAGAGGTGTTTTAACCCTCCATTTGCTGGATATCTTGGAATTGTTTATTGCAAATAGTCCTTTCCATTGTGTTAGATGCACGGGGAAAATATCAAATTATTTTGCAAAGATTAATCAATTACATGATTTGTATATTAATAAATGGATAACGGAGATATCAGACAATATTTGTATATATACCGGTATATCAAATTTGTCTGAATTAACGTAAAATAAAAACTAAAATTTATGTGTGTGATCATATTTCCTCATCTTGTGTTCCCTTAGATTTTCATGAATTCATATATACACATTGATCTGTTTAAATATTTTTTGTATATCATTTGTGTGTATATTTTTTCCTTAAGTGTTTTATCAACACCAATATTTCCCTGAGAGATAAGTATTTTGTATAATACTCTATACATCCCCACTTTGCACGTTGTTTCACCATGCAATTGATGTGGCTTAGTTCAAAATTCTGTTTGTGATAGTACATGTAAATAAGTGGCGTAACTACAGGGGTCACAATGGTCGTAAGTGTGACAGGCCCCTGTGATCACATGTTCCTATTTTCTTCATGCTGGTTAAAAATAGTTGAAAGGGCCCTTTATAAACTATTTTGAACCAGCACGTGAGCCAGGAACATATCGGGTTACGTATGTTACATCACGTGACCCCCGTGGTGAAACCGAGGCTGCCCACACAGTGTGCAAGCAGCAAGACAGAAGGTTACAGGAGAGGGGTGAGAGGTAAGCGGGTGCAGGCAGGAGGGGCTATGTATGTGACCATGGATGCGTATGCATAAGTGTATGTGGGCATTGATGTCTATGTATAAGTGGGTATAAGCATTGGTGTCTATATATAAGTGTGTGTGAGTTTGAATGTGTTAGTGTGTTTTAGCATGGATGTGCAAGTGTGTGTGAGCATGTATGTATAAGTGGAGTGAGACGGAGTGTGTGTTAGCATGAATGGTGTGAGAAGGAGTGTGTGTGTTAGAATGAATGTGTTATTTGTGTAAGTGGGTTAACAAATGTGTGCCAGAGTGTATGTTGGGGGGGGGGAAAGAAAGCACAGACAAGTTGTTAGGGGGCACTGACAAGCTGGGGCAAATATAGCACAGGCAGGCTGTTTGGGGGTTAGGATGGCCCTGATAAGCTGCTTGGGGACAAAAGCATTCACAAGCTGTTTGGGGCAAAGGTGGAACCGTGGAACATGTTGCTAGGTGACGTTGCAGGGCCTGAGGCAATTTTTGCGCCAGAGCCCTGTGGTTTCTAGTAACACCCCTGCATTTACCCCTGTAAATGCTGTTCTACAAAGCTACAACGTGTTTCACATACTCTTTGAAGCAACATTATCATGCATCAAAACACGAATGTCTTAAACTATCAGTAGTATATAATATAAATTTTTTGTTAAAGGCACAGTACATTACAAAACATAAAACTAATCTATTATGTGTCTATTACAGCTGCAGGGCTCAAAAAAATTGGTATTTTAATGTGTCAGTCTTGCCCAAATTTCTGAAAACAGGGTGCTCTAAACACCCCTAAATATTGTTTAGGAGATACATCAGAGAAAGGTGGCATCAAAGACCCAGTTTAAGTTAATATACCGTATTTGCTCGATTATAAGACGAGGTTTTTTCCAGAGCAAATGCTCTGAAAAATACCCCTCGTCTTATAATCAGGGTCGTCTTATAATCAGACCTCAAATAGGTCTGATTATGAGACTAAGATCCAGATCCCCCGCAGCGATGCAGAGGACCTGGATCCTCCTGTGTTAATCCCCCCCCCCCCAATTTACCGGTGCTTCTGAGTCCCCGGTGCTTAGTCCGGGCTGCGTGTAGAGCTCTACGCGATACAATCGCGTAGAGCTCTACACGCTTCCCGGACTAAGCACTGGGGACCCAGATGCAGGGGACCTGGATCCTCCTGTGTTAACCCCCGACCCAACTTACCGGTGCATCTGAGTCCCCGGTGCTTAGTCCGGGCTGCGTGTAGAGCTCTACGCTCTACACGATACAATCGCGTAGAGCTCTAAACGCTGCCCGGACTAAGCACCGGGGACTCAGAAGCACCGGTAAGTTGGAGGGGGGGGCATAACACAGGAGGATGCAGGGGACCTGCATCCTCCTGTGTTATGCCCCCTCCAACGTACCGGTGCTTCTGAGTCCCCGGTGCTTAGAGCTCTACGCGATTCGCATGGAGCTCTACATGCTGCCCGGACTAAGCACCTGGGGCTCAGATGCAGGGGACCTGGACCCTCCTGTGTTATGCGCCCCCCCCAACTCAGAAGCACCGGTAAGTTTGGAGGAGGGAGGGGGAGTGTTAAATGTGGGTTTGAGGCATTTCTGGAGGCAGAGTGCTCTGTGAAATGCCTTTTAACCCCTTTAATGCCACTCTGCCTCCTGAAATGCCTTAAACCTCCCTATATGCCACTCTTCCCCATAATATGCCTTTTAACCCTCTAAGTGCCAGAGTGGCATATAGGGTTAAAAGGCATATCATGGGGCACAGTGGCATATAGGGTTAAAAGGCATATTATGGGGCACTGTGGCATTTAGAGGGTTAAAAGGCATATCATGGGGCACAGTGGCATATAGGGGGTATAAGGCACTTCTGGGGCAGATGTGCATAACTGGGGGACAGGTTGGAAAATAGAAGGAAATAAAACCAAAATATTTTTCTCAAGCATAGCTTTTATTAAAAAAAGTGTTTAAATGAATTAACATTTACTGGTAAAACTTTTTTCCTATAGGGTCGTCTTATATTCAGGCTTTTTCTTTTTTTCCTAAATTAATATTAAGATTTGGGGGGTCGTCTTATAATCAGGGTCGTCTTATAATCGAGCAAATACGGTACTTAATCTTAGTGGTGGCTAACTAAGCTCATGTCACACCCATGTTGTGGGTGTTCTATTATGAGACATATCTAATTTCATAAATAAGTACTGCAGTCATAAGTGGCAGAGAAAGCTTAAATGTTTTCTGTGTGCAAGGTCTGTCTGAATTGGGCTGGCACACTCTGTCAAGGGGGAACTAGCAGTAGCATGGCGGCCCACACCACATGTGGCTGAAGACCGGTGCCACACATAGTATGATGTTATCTATATGAGTGAGTGTATATGTGTGAGAGTGTGTGAGAGTATGTGGAAAAAACACTTTGGTTCTCATAAAATGTCTCCACTTCAGATGTGGAGACCACCAGCTACAGGAGATGGTTTTGTATGCCCTGATGAACTGGGAATTTGCAAACCATGCATATATAAGTGTAACAAACTTGTATAGAAGACTAGAAAAAGAAACATACTAGTATGCAATGTACAGTTTTTAGCACCCAGTGCAAACTATGTCTCTGTTGCCCTGCCCTGCATACACTTACTTACCAACAAAGTTGAGCGCAGTTTGCAGTTATGCAGTTTCCCTATATTGTAGGGCCCAGCCTGGTTAAGGTCATAAAACACTAAGATCAAATACAAGTATGAGAAGAATAAAAATGAAGAAACAAAACAAGGGTAGTTAAAGCTGTCCAGCAGAGTAGAAGATTTTGCAGCAGTGTGTCTTATGAACACCTGGGAGCAGGAGACTGGCAGGATAAAAATAACCTAAAAAGTGAACAGGCAAAGGGAAAAACAGATAAATAAATATATGCATTGGGAGAGAAAGCAGGTGACTACATTATTAGTGGTATCAGCTGCATTGTCCTAGCGGCTATTGAAACAGACACAGGAATAATGAACCTGCCTGGAAAAGACTGTTGCCACTACCGCCCTCCAGTGGCAAGCTGTCAGACTACAGGGCATACAGCTAAACAAACAGATAAATACAACAAACATTGCAAAATGATGTACAAAAATGTGCTATGACAGCTGTACCAGAAACCAGTAGACTGATCTAGATGGAATTCGATGTCTTTTGGACACTTCTGTAATCCCATTGGACCAACTGATACATAGTGATTGTGGTGCAAACTCCTTAAAGTGGTCTTATTACCATATTAGGAGCCTTCATGGGCTGCTAGGACTTGGCAGGAGAATTACACTTTACAAATAATCCCCATATTCCACTGCATACAAAATGTATAATAAAAACACGAAAGTCACATACGCATATACTATTTATCTTTGTAGTGTTCATTTCCTGGTACTGAAAAGGTTAAAGTCCCTTGATGAGCTGGGTTTGCTCACCATTATGTGACACATTTTCTGTGGTGGTTAGTTAGATTGATTGATCCAAGGCAATCAGTGATTTGAGATGTGTGATGTGCCTCTCAATTTTACAGCTAAAAGTCTCATTAAATTCCCTTTATGGAGTGACTGTTGCTTTAGGGGATTCTTCTTACTGAAGAGCCATCTACGGCATGCTTTTTAATCGCATTATCAGCCAATTTTTATGCTTTGCTTTTGTTTGTACTGATTACATATTTTAAAGGTCAACACCATCAATTGTATTGTGATGAAAAATCCTGATATAAGCAAACTAGTTCTTTTTTTATTAGCATTTGCTAAAATATAGCATTTGTTAATATAACTGCAAATAAGTTTGCAATATGAGTATAGTGAAACCGTTTTTCTGGGCTAAGGGATAAGAAACCAATGACCCAGGTTGCCCTGAGCTTCTGCTGAGCCTTGAATGGGATCTGCTAGGGTTGAGGTAGGAATTCCATTGCCGTCAAATTTTGGAGGCGGTATAGCAGCTAATATATGAAGCAAGAAGAAATTTGTTAAATAATTTAAAAAAAATAGACAAACCCCAGCTAAATTAGGACAGCGATGGCTTAAGACACCTATAAAAATAATAAGGTAACCACATAAGCTGCCAAGAGCAGGTCCATCTTCTCCTTCTGTACCAGTCTGTCTTAACATTTCTTAATGTTATTATACATTTTGTACATTTCTCTCCTATTAATAGTAATACTTGAACAGAATCAGCTGGCTGTCTATGAATACATGCAATGTAACAAAAAGTAAAAGTTTTTTTTATTCCTTGACTTTCAACATTTTTGATATTATATATTAAAAATATTATGAATCAAAACCTCTTGTGGGCCCATGAAAAATTAACCTAGAGAACACAAAATGGTATGTTATCATTTATAATCTGTAATTATTTCTACCCAAAATAATAGCTCCTGTGTCTTTCCCGAGCAAATCGAAGATGTCTTTAAAGATTCAACATTAATTCCAATCTAGTGACCTCTGGATTATTTAACACAGTGTTGTAGGCTAATTGTTTACCTGTTTCATAGATTTTAGTAACACTTGCAATTCCTTATACAGCCACATGCAGACAATAGTTTATTCAGCAATTGTACTTGCTGGGTTCCTTTGCAATTTTTTTTTTTTTAAAGGTGTGTTGGATTAGGTTGAGACACATGTCATGGTCCGCTTCACTGGCCTTCCCCTTCAGTCAAAAAAGTTGTCAGCATGCCTGTGATCTTCCGAGGGTAGGCTAGTTGACTTTTCCCTCTTCTTAGGCAATGGCTTCCTGAAGAGGCTGCTTTATTTACACATAGAGAGCAGGGCTTGCTGCATTTGAAGTAACACTACTAGTCCAAGAGGAGCTTTGGTGGGTGGGGAGTTGAAGGAAAATGGACAGGGAGTGAACATGACTACATTTTGGTTCTCTGCCTTGAGAAAGAAAAAAAAAATAACACAGAGACCAGGGGAAGCAGAGCTTCATCCGAACACCCTGGGTCCAATCTTTAGAGTTCACGGCTATGATTATCAGCCTGCCAGTACATTGGCATTGCAAGAGATACTATATACGTGAGATAAGGGTATACATGAATGGTGAGACCTTCAATATGATTAGCACAACAGTAAATATTTTGAAGTAAGTGCGGATACAATATGCATTCAATCTGCATGTTTTGTTACCATTTATGAATCTAACCTTTGAACCTGGCAAAAACAAAAGTAAATACTATGACTCCAAAGAAACTAAATTGAAACCATTTGTTTTGGAAGAAGCCTAAAGTTTTTTGTTTTTGTTTATAAATCATCATGTTATTGATAAACTGCACAGCATTAAACATTGCAGTCAACTCACTGGTGGTTATTGATCCTGATAAAGAGTGTCCTCAGTAAACAGACTCACATGAGTCAATTTCAAGGCCACGTATTATCACATAATGCCATCTTTTCTTTACATGTCAGTTATTCAATTCATAATAAAGTTAAATCAGATTTTCTGTTTTCTCCAACAATAACTCTATTCCTATCTATTTCAAAGTGTTTTATGAAACATAGCTGATGCCAAAGAATGTTAGATTGATGGCATTTCAGATGATGGTACAAATGCAATTTGTGAAGGTCTCTGGGAACAATGCCTTCGTATTGATCGCTAGCCTGAATCCACTTTACTCCATATTAAAGACTAGGCACAGGCCTTGTTTGATAAAGAGGAGATAAAAAAAAAAAATGGGCAAACAAAGGAATAAAGTGTGAAAAGAAGCTGAGCCAGTGACAATTTTTCCAAGGCTAACAAAAGCTGACATTTAAGATCTGGATGCTACATGTTCCTCTAACTTAACAGGAAAGGAAAATAGCTCTCTCCCTGTTGATCACGTTTAATTTGTGTTAACAAAAGGATTTGTGATATACTTGACAAAAAGGAAAGAGTGCAACCTTGGCTGAATTTTCCTCCTGACTCATTACAAACTTGAGGAGTAATTTGGGGACATACATCTTGTCCTTCACATTAGACAATTAGTGGGGACTCTTCTAAAAGCAATCAAAATTCTGACTGTATCATTTATTTTATTTGCATTTATAATAATACAATTGAAATAATAATACAATGAAACCTCTATTCATATAAATGCCCAGTGCTGAGCACAAAACTCTTGTCCTAATTGTAAATATGCTGGGTGTTATGTGACTATTTGTCCTCCGCTAGTGTATTATATCCTTGGCTTGCAACCAATGTCATGTTCCTGCTAATCGCATCTATTTTTCTATTTGGTATCCGATTTGATCTCGTTTTCCGATTACCATGGTTCAGCCATCAATTATGCTAGAGAAGGGCCTGCTATACAAGTTTTTATAAGTTTTTTCATTTGTGTCATTCCTATTGTCATACCTTACTTAATAAGTAAAGCAGTGAACACATAAATTATAATTATCTTTTATTTTTCTATACTTGGGTTTTTTTGTCAGAAGATACATACCTTTGACATAAATAACCACAATAACCAAAGGAATATATTTTATCATCATGCAAATATAAACTTAAATTGTGCTAGTGGATAAGAATGGACTGGCAAATTGAGTCTATTCTTTCAGAAGTTGAAGCATATTTTACTTATGTCTTCTATATTGCTTTTTGCACACTACAAACGGTACCCAATTCCTGTATTTTGAAAGATATTTTTTTCTTATTTGACTTTAAGGTTATTTCTGGCATCTGTTTTCTATCCTTTCTACTAAGAAGTACTCTTTTTGCATATTATGTCTCAATCTATTATGCTCACCACTAAAACATTCGTCATCAGATACAGGACATGTTTCTACTACAGTAGTAGCTGTAAACCTTCATTGGGACATTAGGTTTCTGCCATTCTTCCCACACCAAACATGATTCTTGTAGATTGTGTTATTAATGCTCCATACAGCATATGATTTGAGCACGGTTTTCCTGGCTGAATTTAGTAAATCTTAGAGGGTGTCTTGAGATTACGATACAAGTATGATAATGAAGAACAATAGTAGTATTTGGTCACTGCTCAGTATGATGATTATCAATGATTCTTATAGAGATTACAAAATAAAATATATAAATAAAGATATAAATAAGTTGGCAGTCAGGCAGGGACCCACAATTGTCCTTGTCGTTTTGATCTGCTCTTGAGTGTGGTGCTTGTAGTAGTAGTGAGCTAGCAATGCAGCAGCTGTACTAGTTAGTAGCACTACTAGCGAAGCCACTATATTAAAGAGCAAAAAAAGAACAAACTGTGAGGAGAGCACCAACTCTGATATTGAAGTAAGTTCCAAATAAGGTTTGAAGTTTTCATAGCAGAAAAAGGGGCCAACTAGATAGGCCAAAGCCTTTTCAACCTTTCATAAATAATAATATGGTGGCTGCCTAGGGACCAAGGCTGGACTGGGACAACTAAACAACCCTAGCACTTTAAGGCCAGCATCCGCCAAATGATATGGATAGCTGTGGCTGCACTTTATGGTTTAAAATGTGTATAGTGTACAGCTGCCCGTATCCAGCTAATGGAGCATTAGTATCTGTAAGTATGCAGCCATTTTAGCCACTGGCTCACTGGGCACTTACAACTAGTTGTTCTGTCTTTATTTTAGTGGCCACAATCTAGAATCCATGACTGCAGTTTTCTTTAGTCAGATGTCTGGATCACAAACCATGAATTTTGTTTAATATTTGTTTCTTTCCATGACAAAGTATTGTCATCACTTATATATCCAGACTTTACAAGGATGAAGCCAAAATATCCATTCCTTTTAGCAGAACCACTGCTAACCAGTGCTGTATCTGCTGCGAGGCAGACAAGGCAACTGCCTTGGGCAGCACATTTAAGGGGGCGGCAAAAATTACCCACCCAAACACTATCGAGCGCCCCCACAGCAGTTACTACTTCCCAGTCCCTCCCTGTAGTCACACTAAGGATTGGCCCCGCCCCTTTCTTCTTCCCAGTCCCCCCCTGCAGTCACACTGATGATTGGCCCCACCCATTTCCTTATAGCGCCCACATTGCTCTGCAACTCATCTAACAGTACATATAAAATGAATATTTGGGCTGCTGAAAGTTAGGGGAGGTGGGGGTTAATTTAGGGGCAGTTGTGGTTAATGGAGTGTTTAGGGTTAATTTAGGGACAGTTATGGTTGATTGAGGGTCTTTAGGGTTAATTTATGGGCAGTTATGGTTGATGGGGTCGTTAGGGTTAATTTAGGGGCCGTTATGGTTGATGGGGTCTTTAGGGTTAATTTAGGGTCTGTTATGGTTGATGGGTCTTTAGGGTTAATTTAGGGGCTGTTATGGTTAATGGGGTGTTTAGGGTTAATTTAGGGGCAGTTATGGTTAGGGGGTGGGCCAATTTTAGATTAGGGGGGTGCCCGAGTTTAGTCTTGCCTAGGGCAGCACAAAACCAAAATACACCACTGCCCCTAACATCGATTAAGGTTTATATGGGTCATTGAATCGAGTCCCTTATGTCTAAACCACTGTGCCTTAAACTAAGATTCTGCTGGTATGTCAAGATTGAATATGACATTAAAGGGTCCTGGGCTAAATTCCCAATAATGCACTTGCTTAAAACACCCCGTTTGGATTGTAGTTTAATCCTACTAAGACTTTAATGTAATGTAAAGCCTTGTCAGGACACTATCAATGAGGCTCCTCTATGGCAGGTGGGGTGCTTAACTCTAAGGTTTGGTCAGAACCTGCAAATGAGCACAACAAATACAGAAAGGGAAGCAAACTAATAAAAGCATTATCCCTTATAAGAATTCAGATTCTGGGGGCTGCTGAAATGACTGACATGTACACACAAGAAGGCAAAAGATATATATATATATATATATATATAAATACTGCCTCCCAACGTAATTATAAAGGGTCTGAACCTTCATACATTTGGGTCGGTTTTCTGTATTTTCCTTAACTGGATGGCAGCCTGTGGCTTCTTTGATTATTTTGCGCTGAAACATTTGATGACACTTTCTCTGTACTGAACTTATAGAAGAATCCAAGTACAATGATAAAATGTCAAGTTGCAGTTAAATGTGTGTCACCGGAGACTGGAGCACTGACAGAGCTCCAGACAGTCCTAGATGTACTGAAGTGAAGGGTCCTCTTCTAAAACAAAATTGTTACATGCTGACAGCAAGCTTTCTGACAGTTCTTAGCAAAGGCTGTTTTCTTCAACTCATCCACGCAATATGAAATGTGTTGTAAGATGAATGTAAGTGCGTGTCTCGCTTTTTAATTCTTTGTAAAGCCAAAATACTTCCTAGGATAGAAAAAGAAATACTATATGCTGAAGAATGAATATTTAGAATTTAGCACATCACTCTATGAACACTGAATAATAAATTTGTACCAATTTTTTAATCTTTGTTTCTAAACAATAATTTCCACATAACTCAAGCTGCCCTCGGGGGTTGTAGGTTCTGGGCACATATGACATCATATCTTATAATGCGAGACCATGACAGACCACAAATGTCAGGGAGTAGTAGTTTGCAGCACTACAAGGCCCGGGAAAGGACTGATTTTTTAACATCTGCAGGCATTGGAAGGCATGCACAGTGCAAGCTAAAATTTACTTTAGTAGACATGGATCAGGGGAGCTCTGAACTAAGGAGTCCAAGCTGCTAAATGAGAATGTCAGCTCACTGGCCCTTTAACTAGATCCTGTGCTGCATGACACAAGAGGCCTCATCCACCCAATCCTGGTGGATCAAGCGCCACCAGGTACACAATTCTTTATGTAAGAGACATTGGGCCAAAAATAAATCTGTTACCACTTAATTGAAGAGTAATTCTTCAATATATTGCAAAGGAAAATATAGGAAAAAAAGAAATACAATTATAGTCTATGGAAGGATTGATATACATTTATGAATGATACATTTATCTCTGGGAATGTAACCCAGCTCTATGTCCATTGCATTGACGGGGAACATTTTTGTCACTTTTCCTACCATTCCGCCAGGGCCAGACTGGGAATTTAAACCAGCCCTGGAAATAATTGAATACCAACCCCGTATTTCTTTGTGTCATTTTGGGCACATTGCACATGATATATGAGCAGGGTGTCCAAAAATGACACCATGAAATATGGGGCTGGCATTCAGACATGAGCCTCAGCCCCCAAATAAGAATAGCCCCAGGAGAGACGGCCCTACATTACACACACACATATATATACCCTAACATAATAACAAAAGGCTTTCCTAATGATCAGCTACACTGTATTTATGATCCATTTGATTTTGTTTAATTGACAAAATATCTTTCAAAAACAAGGACAAGGGCTCCTGGGTTTGCTACCGTGCCTGGCTGAGGAAACCAGGTGAGATATATATCCCATCAACCACTCTCCCATTCACTTTACCACATAATATATCATGAAAACACACCAATCGCTGCTAAAAAGAAACCCAGCAACAATCCAATGCACAGGCAGTGAAAAGGATGTTTTGGACAGTCCTCTCAAATTATAGTCCGATGTGGAGTTAGTTTCGAACCACAAAAAAGCATAAACTAGAGATAACACAAGCGCACACATACTCTATAGCAAACTGTAGTGTTATGAATTTATTGTTAAAAGCTGCCCCGCTACCAGTCATGATACAAGGTTTCAAGTCAAATAAAGTGAATATACCCATAATAATCTGCCACAGCTGCCACTTCAAACCTCATGTAGGCCTGTTGTACATGAAAAAAACTTGAGGTAAACTTGAGGTTATAGAGGTTCCAAAGCTCATTGTAGGGAGAGCGCTAAATGTCCTGGGACCCAAGATATCCTTATAGCCTTGGTGGAATAGTGCTATATGTCAATTTAGGCCCAAAAACTACAGTGAAACGCACAGCAAAATGTATAGACCCTAAACTGGAAGTGCTCATTCGACACCAATGTATGAGGGGTGGAAGATGGCAAATGCAGAGAGTGACTGCTCCTACATGTTTCTCTGGGTCTCAGTTTCACATCATTTAATTCATTTTAAACACTAGACAAAGGGTCATTAAAAATGGTCTCAAAAAAAGACCTACCTTAAAAAAAAAACACTTTATTACCCTCACATCCTTTACTTACATAAATGTGTGCATCAGTGAATGGCAGAGTGTAAGTGTACATACAGTTGAGTGTGTGGCAGAGTATAAGTGTACATGCAGTATGAGATCTCCATAAACAAGTGAGTGGCAAAGTCATGCAAGTGTGTGCATGAATGAGTGGTTTTGCTTTTCTTTTCAATAGGGTTGTTATATTCAGGCCTTTTCTTTTTTCTTTTATTAAAATCTAGAGTTTGGGGGGTCGTCTTATAATCATGGTTGTCTTATAATTGACCAAATACGGTGATAGTTAATGAATTTTTACTGCATCGCTGTACTGTAATTTTTTTTTTAATATGGTAAATTAAGTTGAATTTAAATGTATAAGTTGTGACTTTGCATTGCACAGCATGTGTTGAAAACGTGTAACCTTTCAGTAAGTCAACAGATCAACAAATTATGTGTGGGACATTTACCCACTAGAGCACAACACTTAGAATTTGCAAGATATTGACACTACAAAAGTGTACTTATTTTTATAGCAATGTCATTTTATGTTATTGTGACTTGACAGACAATATTTTATTCTTGAATGAAATAAAGATTTAGTTGCAAAAATCCCCTTTTGACCTTTACTTTGATATATGACACAATATAGTGTTTGATTTGCTGTGAGAAGTTGCGGGAATGAGTGATGGGAATAATGTATCTCTCACATTTGTTTAAACAGATGGCATTGCCCTGAAGTTGAACAAATCCCCAGGATAGATGGTTATAGGAGACATACGGTGTATCACATCAAATCAATGCTCATTATTCATATTGCCACCTATATGTGACACTTTCATAATACAAAACTATTTAACCTGTACCAGGCGTTGGATTCAACAAGTTCAATGTAAAAAATGACTTGTAAATATAAATACTAGAACCAATAAATCTTAAGTTAAACATTAACACAGCTCATATCTTGCTGTAACTGTCCAAAGTATTGTGTTCAAATGAAATAGTAACATATGGGGCCCATTGTAACATAATTCTTGCTCTAAATGAATGAACAATGTGGGAAAACAAGGAAACAAGTGGATCAGTCATACATTAAAAGGACCCCCATTTTTCTCCTCTTTAAAGCAAAACAATGCTGGATTGTGAAAGTCTACAATACTTTATAACATGTAAAGCATACTGTGACACACTTAAACAGTAAATTGCAAAACCTTCCGTTCCAGTTATTAAAATATGAGTGAGAGGTTTCATACCCCTGAAACTTTAAACTATTTGCTCATATTCCCCTAAGCCATAAATCTACACCAGCAAGAGGTTCGGCTCTTTCCTAGGTACCCATATTCCCCAACCCGTTAGGGAACATTAAACCAATATCAAATTGCTGCCTTCTCATTGCGGATTTCCAGTTAAATAATCTCTCTTGCTGATAGTACCACCACAGCCACCACTTTTGACTCCTTAAATGCTCCGACTCTGCCACAAAGCCACGTCTCTTTCAAGGCCAAACCTGATATCTTTTTCCTGTTTCCTGTATTATTCAAATGCACCCCATCTTTCCGGAACATCCTCCTCCAAATTCGAGTGTGCTACAACAAAGCCTCCCAAATGATAATCAAACTTGCCTATAGCCTTGCTCAGCTTAACCGATGCTCTGCTAACCCCTTGCATTGAACAAGCTCCATGCCATTAAAAGCAAGGGTCAATATTAGACCAGCCCACTATAGGTGATGGGAATGGTCCCACAAGCAGAGAAGGTCACATTTGATGTCTTGCATGAGGACCCTAGGAGGCTTGTGGCAAAAACCCTTTGCTAAAGGTACCACGATGTGCCCTAACACGTGCTGAACTGTAGTCAAAATACCGTATTTGCTCAATTATAAGACGACCGCCCAAATTCTGAATATTAATTTATGAAAAAAAAGAAAAAGCCTGAATATAAGACGACCCTTATAGGAAAAAAGTTTTACCAGTTAATGTTAGTTCATGTAAACTATGTGAACAATTGTGTGTTAATAAAAGCTACGATTGAGAAAAATATTTTGTTTTTATTTCCTTTTTTTTCAACCTGCCCCCAGTTATGCACATCTTCCCCCAGGCTTGCCACTGTGCCCCAGAAATGCCTTATACCCCATAGATGCCACTGTGCCCCATGATATGCCTTTTAACCCTCTAAATGCCACTGTGCCCCATGATATACTTTTTAACCCTCTATATGCCACTGTGCCCCATGATATGCCTTTTGACCCCCTATGTGCCACTCTGCCTCCAGAAATGCCTTATACCCCTATATGCCACTCTGGCATTTAGGGGGTTAAAAGGCATATTATGCTCTACACGCTGCCCGGACTAAGCACCGGGGACTCAGAAGCACCGGTAAGTTGAGGGGGGGCATAGCACAGGAGGATCCAGGTCCCCTGCATCAGAGTCCCCGGTTCTTAGTCCGGGCAGCGTGTAGAGCTCTACGCGAATCGCGTAGAGCTCTACACCCTGCCGGACTAAGCACCAGGGACTCAGAAGCACCGGTTAGTTGGGGGGGGCATACACAGGAGGATCCAGGTCCCCTGCATCCAGGGCCGGCCCGACAATGGAGCCGAGTGGGGCAACCGCTCCAGGCAAGCCCATTTTTTTTAAAAGCGAAAGAGAGAGAAAGGGGCGCCGAGTGGTTTTCGCTTACCAAGCTGTCAGTACCCGCTCTGCGCCCCTCTCTCTCTCCTCTGCGGCGAGTCATCCTGTTCGGTCTTGGTGCCGGCTTGTAATGCTGAGTGCCGGAAGATTTCCGGCGCTCAGCATTACAAGCCGGCACCGAGACCGAACAGGGAGACTCGCCGCAGGACTGCTGAAAGGTAAGTACAAGGGGAGGGGGGGGCGGGGGAGAGAAAGGGTAGATAATGGGAGGGGGCGGCAGGGACGGAGGGAGAGGAAGGGTAGATAATGGGGGGCGGCAGGGACGGAGGGAGAGGAAGGGTAGATAATGGGGGGGGCGGCAGGGACAGAGGGAGACGAAGGGGGGGGCGGCATTTTAAAATTCGCCCCAGGCGGCATTTTGCCTTGGGCCGGCCCTGCCTGCATCGCTGCAGGGGATCTGGATCTTAGTTTCATAGTCAGACCTATTTGAGGTCTGATTATAAGACGACCCCGATTATAAGACGGCTCTGGAAAAAACCTCGTCTTATAATCGAGCAAATACGGTATACCACAAATCCCAGACTCTGCAGGGATATCATCCAAATAATAAATAATGGATGTTGTCCCTAACCTATAACCCATTCCAAAAAGGAACTAAAAACACAGCTGTATAAATAGTGAATTTGAGTAGAGGCATACTCATGTAAGAAAAAGTAGTAATAAGGAGACCCCTGCTAAAACAGTCCCAAGTAGGCAGAAGCCTCCTTGCTCAGAGTCAGAAGTTGAACTACCATGAGCCGCATGCTAGAACAGTACTGATCATCCTCGATCTAGTAAAAGTACTAAAACCTTGTTCACCCCACCTACCAAAGTAAGAACCAAGGCATGAGGTGTCATATGCTAGTGGCTTGGTGGGATCCAGGTGGAAGATAGCTTGTAAGCTATATATGGTGAAGCATGGAATGAGACCACTACTGCCAGTGCCACCACAACCTCCCTGTGTTACCACTACCGCCCCTGGTGCTACCACTTCCACAAGTATTGGGCAGATATGGTCCAAAAGAGTGGACCTTACACCTCCTTTTGCCCAGGTTGAAAAGGATGTGGTCACCTATGGCGACAATATTATTGCCGATAACGATGACTGGATTAAGATTATGAGCCAGACGAGTCAAACGTCACATCATTAATACTTTTCGTGTTAGATATGTTGCTTCTTCCACTCTGCAGAAGCACCAGCAGTGTACCTATGCCACAGGTTCCCCTACATGCACTGACAGCCCTACCACCACCATCACAAATACTAATATGGGGGGAAAAAAACACAAGTACAAATGGAGGTGGAACAGCTGATCAGTAGGCTGATAGAGTAGCTGCAAGCCATTATGGACATCACAGAGTACATGCTGGCCACCCTCTGTGACCCAAGGGTTAAGGGAAAGTTGGCCCTTAAAACTGTAGAAACTTAGAGGGACATGTTTGTCTGTAGGGTGCATGAGATACAGCACAAAATAGGTATGCTAAGCTAAGGAGAGATGCAGGAGTTGGAAATGGAAATTCCCAACAGCAGTGGCAGTAGTGCCAGCCACATGTCAAATTCCTAACCACTTGCACCCATGCAGAGCATAAGCACTTGATCCACAGGATCGTCAGCCATTTTGTCAGCAGCCCTTGATACTTTGGTGAGTAGTGCCACCCAAGCACAAGATATTTCTATCTTTTCTAATATGGTGGAGGGGATTCAGTCTTGTGGCTGGATGTGCCTTGTGGGGTTTTTTTTATACTATGAGTTTTTAATGCCATTTTTGAAAAGTGATTGGTGTATATAAAAGTAAAAGGAGGAGGGAAGACAAATAATACCAAGTGCCCATACATACAGTTTTGGTTATAACATATTAGTTGAAAGATGAGAGTTGGTACCGTGTTAGCCGTAGAATTACAGGAGACAAGTGGAGTTTGAATGATACCTTTATTGGCTAACTGAGTAAATATAGATTGCAAGCTTTCAAGACCTCTCAGGTCCCTTCATCAGGCATAGTTGTGATACATAAAGTAATACTGGTGGGTTGACAAAGCAATATACTGTACGATGAACCTTGCCCTGTCCATCTCAACCAGATTGTATGTATAGCAAGATATGGGAATGGGTATATTTGCTCAGGTGGCAGGCAAAGGCTTATCGAAAATGGTAGGTATATGCCCAGTAGCATAAGTATGTTTCAGGTGAGCTGTGAATTATAAAATATTTCCTCCTGTTTACATACATAGCCAAAGTTGTGAACTTTCTGGATTGTGGAGGTGATGGATTTTTCCATTGTCTGGAAAATATGGTCTTACCCACCATGCATATTGCAACAATCAATTTTAAAATAGAAATAGGTAAGCCCGGTGGGAAGATACTTAGTAATGCTTCTTTTTGCAGCGTACATCACCTATTGATGTTTTAAAAGCTCTTTCCCGATCCTCAACCTGCAGTTTTATCTGTAGTTCAGATTCCCAGGTGACTGTGTTCATTTCTAATATGGGGGTTCAGTCTGTCTGCCAGTGCCTGCCCTGTGCAGTGTCCTGCTTCTGCTTAATCTCCTTCCTCTGAGGGATCAATTCTTTCTTTTTTTTATTTTGGGGAAATCAGTGTCCTGTACTGTAGTGCTGGATAGGTGCTGTCTACTCATTCACAGTGATCTACTACTATTGCTGCTGCTGCCATATCAACCTTCCTTCCTCCGAGGGATCAATCACAATGGTACAATTTTTGGAGACATTTGGTTCCAGGGCGTTCTGCTGGATTTATGTATCCATTAGTGCAGTCCTGCTAAATTGAGTCTTGATCTCTTCCCAAACCTTGAGATGGTCCTGCTGTAGGTAAAAGGTGGATCCAGAACGGTTTGAAAACAAAGTTTGTTACCAGAAAATGGAGTTTGTTGCCTAAAAAGGATGTGTCAAAAATGAAAATTTCATGCAAATTCCTTGATTTTGTTTGCTGTGCTCAAGTCTAATTTAGACTGTAATTAGTTAATTTATTTGTGAAGAGAGAAACAGTAGAAAGTGGTTTAGGTGCCAATGGAAATCAGAAAAAATTGCCAAGGAATTGGAAGAGAATTGGATAGGTATGACATATGCCATAAGTGAGCAGAAAACCAAAAATAAGCTTGTAAGCAATAGTGCCTAAAAGCACCAGAAAGATCCATAAGAGTGGGCATCAAAAAGTGATCTTTGGCTCTGTAGATAGCAAATTATATGTGCATAGAGAGATGGGTTTATACATTTATACCTACTGTGACAGTGTAAACCCCAGGAAGATGCTTAGTGTGGCATTTGGGTACAGGTGCTATCCAGATCGTAAATATGGGTCCCTGGGGTGGAGGAATTGGAGAGCAGGGTGGGCCAATACTCCGTTCCCCCATTCTGTGGAAAATCCATGCCAGCTTTTCCAGGAGGCTAGAAGTCTGCAGGATCCGGTCCAGGATTCCTATGGGGCCGGCATCAGGCACAGGTGCTGGACATTAAAAACCTCTGGAGCCTGATACTCAGAGAGACTGTTGGGGGAAGAGGAAGTTTCCCTGAGCTCCCAGGGCAAGGAGAGGCCCTGAACAAGAAGACCATCTCTGAGCCAAGTGAGGCAATACCTGCCTGGACATTTTGTGTGCTGTCTGGGGGAGGTTTTCCAGAGCCTGGCATAGCTGGGTCTGGCTGGGAGGTCGGGTGATTAGGCTGGTCAGTCTGGGCCAGCACAGTTTAGTTAGAGAGGGCTCCAATTGGAAGCTAGGTTTTCTTTTTATGATTTGTTTTTTGGGGGTTTGAGTTAAAATAAAGTGCTATTTTATTCAAAGCTGGTGTTCCTGACTCTGATTGCCCTAGAGGACTGTGCTTAGGACCCCTAAATGTAACATGTATGACCCTAATGCTACAGGGTTTGTCACACTACATATATCTCTTTAATCATACTATACATACATACATACATTGTATTATATAAAGAAATAAGTGGAGAGATCTCTATGTGCCTACGTCAAATATTTGTTTGGGAACAAATACATAAAAAATGCAAGTACTTTTATTATGCAGAAATAATGTAGTGGTGGAGTAACATTGAAAAATGACTTATCCGCATCAGTGTCACCGATGTAATTCAATCAGATCAGTAACACAATAACACAAACCAAGATTAGTTAAAAGAACAAAGTCCTAAATGGTATGAAAACATGAGTTAATGAGAGATAACATATCTGAGCTCTTAAGGAGGTGAAAAGATTCTAATTATTGAATTTATTCACTGGTTTAATTTCTACCATTTTTCTCAAGGCAATATAATACCAATTTAGTGGAATTAATCTATCTAATTAAGACTTTTCTATACTATCATTAAAGTGTGAAGTTTGAATAGTGTTATCTGATTTTTTTTCTTTCTGAAGCTAGTAGAGACAGTTGGTGGCCTTAATCTCATTCATCCAGATGTTTCACTGACAGGCATGTCAGCATCAATTTAAAAGTCACTCATTTGCTTTCTGATGAGCCGTTTTCCTTAGCAGTTTTGATTTGTACTAAGCAAATGCTGTACATACAATTAGATCTCTCATTTGCTTATAAACTCAAAAATTGATTTTAGGATTAATATGGAATTGTTTTAAGGGTAATCTTTGAATGAACAAATAAAAAGATAATAGTTGCAAAAAAAACAAGCCGTGTATTTGAACCCACCTGCAACTCCACAGCCACGAGGTGTACAATTTGACCATAATTAGTTTATTTTGTGAGCATAATGTAACATTTAATATCTTATATTACTTATTTGTCCCTGGTCCCACACTTTCCTTATTTATTGGATTTTCCATTGAGTTTAAAGAATAGCCTGGAAAATACACTTAAATAATAAACTGTACCAAAGTTGCTAAAATGTCCCACAATTTATAGAAAATATATAACATTATTGGTCATCTCTGCATCATAGATAGCCATAGGTGGAGCATTTTTATCATCATATTTATATCCTCCCAAGTGTATGCGGCCTAAACACTTAGTATTCCTCAAGTACCATTTGTATATGATGGTGTCTTATTGTTTTACTAACCTTTTTTTACATTTCCTTTGTGCCGTTGGTAGCTGGAGTGTTAATCCAGCCATGGCTTTATCTAGTGATACTTTTAGCTCACTCAAGTCTGTAATTTACTCTCCCCTTGCCCAATATTTTTGACACTTTAAGATAGTACCAATGAATGAGAAACTGGAGTAAAAAAAATAATAATAATAGCATATACACATATGTAATTCCATACAAAATGGAATCTGATTGAAACTAATTATAACAATTTGTATGTCAGTAGATTAAAATTAAAATCTTATGTTGATTATAATTTCCCAATTATGTTACACAGGCCAAGGGCACTTGTAGCAGAAAAGGCTATAAAACAAAAAAGAGCATTAAAGAGAAGACAAATCGAAAGTGTTACATAAAAAATGATTTTGAAGGGATATAATAAATGGAAGAGACTACTGAGAATATAAGAGAAGAGGATCCTGACTACACCATTGAACACACACAAAAACAGAATGATCCATTCCTTTCTGTAAGTGCACTGTGATCCAAGTTAATTTATTAAGGTGATAAATTTTGTTTCTCTCGTAAGCAAAGTCTTTACACAGATCAATATACCACCGCTCTCTTCCCTCAACATTAAAATGTAAGAGGAACTGAGATCATTATGGTAGATGAAGTAGTGTTACAATGGTTCAGGAGGCTTGATTGCTACATTTTATTTCTAAAAGAGACAATACTCAGGGAATTAGTCCATCATTAATAAATATTATAATATTTATGTATTCTGTGGTATTTTATTGCTCTATTAATGTCCAGACACATAATACGCAGGCAGAAATGAAATCTAAACATTGTATTAAGACATCTTTCATTTAGATGTACCTCATTAAGAATTTTACCTGGTTCTTACCACTGGTGAGATTGTTCTGCAAAAGAGTCTCACTTACGATGTACACCAGGAGCTTGTTCTTACAGAGAGTTGTAAGAGAAATATTATAGTTCTTGCGTAGTCCACGGATGCTACTGTTAGTGGACCAATAAACAAAGTAGATTGCAATGATTTTGAAAATTTAAGAAATTAATTTATAAAAATCCCAAGAGATTTAATTTCATGAATGCAATGACATGAAGCCTTTGACCTTGACACCTTGTGTTTGTGTTCATGTTTTATTTTTTAGTGTGTGAATGAGATTTTACACCAAATCTATAAAGCCAACTATAAGATACAAAATATTCTTAACCCTGTTCACTGAATTCTAACATTCTTTTCTCTATACTTTTACATTTCAATTCCTGGATAGACAAGTCACAGAACAAAGAGAAAAAAATGAATTACTTTTTATGTTTTGAAATGATTTCATCAAAAATGATCATCATCATTTAAAAAAATAATGCTAATGATAATAAGACCTCTTTTGGACTGCTTCTTAGCATTACTAGGTACATAGTGATCTATAACACGCAGCTTCATGGGCAAAAAGGAACTAGGGAACATATGTTACTAAAAGCTGATCTTCTATTATAACATAGTTAAAAGGCAGGTTGCCAAGACAACCATTTTTTCTGACATTAAAATTTGCGATAGATTTAAATTATATGTTTTAATAGCATGTTAAACAATCTGTTTCCAAGAGCATTTCTAAAGCATTGTGATTTAATAGCCGACACATACTGTACATATGGAACATTCATATACCTTGACTTGATCCAAGAAGCATTATTTACGTGTAATTGTGTCTTGTATTTGTAAATCTAATATTTCTGAAACAACCCACAACAGCAGGGTTTCAGGATCACCTCAGTACACGGGCATCAGAAAGGCTTATACTTTTTTACCATCTGAAAAGTGGGAAAAGCCTTTTTTGATGCCTTTGCAATGTTTTAAATGCACTGTAAAGGCATAACCAAGTTTCTCAGCTCTTAGGGCAGGGTTTGAGGTCCCGCTCCATGCTGATGTCACATCTGATTCTAGAAGTAGAAAGAGGGGTCAGGTTTTTAGAGGATAACACAGGTGCAAGTTACTGCAAATGTACTAGTAAGCCCTGTAAAAATGACGTCTAGATTGTATTATTTAACTAACACAAATACAACAGTAGGTAACTGAACAATGATAAGTTGCAATAATAATAATAATAATAATAATAAAAACGACAATAATAATAATAACAATATTAATGATAATAAGAACTACGCTTTTTCCCTGTTTAGTGTCTCCATGCAAATGATAACGAATACTTATATTTCTTCCACACGACAGGTGCTACTGCTAAAAAACAAAAAGTCCTACATACATATGTGTTTCTTATGTTTTTCATGGCCAAAATGCTCACTTATATACTACGTTATTTTATACTCCGTTTACATTTATAGTGGGAGGGGTATGAGGTGTTTGGATCACAATTTTAATTTAGTTTTTAGGTTTTTTATATCATTTCAACATTTTGTGTTTTTTTTACTACAACTAATGCAACAAAACTAGAAATTATCATGATGTATTACCCCTTCAATCCCAGGGGTTTTTGGTACCTCAAAGCCCAGAGCAATTTTGCCATTTTTGGGGTATGTCGGTTTAGCGATTATTCTCTGTTCCTGTGAATAGTGTACCCATGTAAACTATATATTGTTTTTTCAAGGAGAGATAGAGCTTTCGTTTGATACCATAGTTGGATGATTAGCTGAAAATTTAGAATGAGAAATTTAGTAAAAACAAGCGAAGATTAGAAAAAGAAACTAATTTTTTTTTACATTTTCCCTCTGAATCCTCACAAAATTAGGTAAAGTGATGGAAAATCCCCTCCAAGTTTATCAATTCAGGTGTCCTGATTTCAGAAATACCTAATTTATATAGATTTTCCAGACTTTCCCAGCACCAGGGAGCATACTATAAGGTGTACAATTTTGTATAATTTTATGCCTATGGCTTAACGGGTTTGGGGGTTGTGAACGGGGGCAGGAGGGTTATACTGGCTAGATGTTATGCTAGGGCAATGGGAAGTAAGGTTTTTTTAAGAATTTTTTTATTATCTTTTTTTATATATTTTTTATATATTTTTTTTATTTTAATTTTTTTTACATTTTTTTGCATTTTTTATATATATTTTTTACACAGTAATGGTTAGAGGTCCTCCTAGGGACCTCCTGAACATGCCAGTGATGTCACAATGACATCACAGCTCACATTATAATTTTTTTTGTATTATTTATATTATTTTAATGATTTTTTAAATATTATTTTTTAAATGGACTAACATTTTTTTTTTTGCTTTTCTCTTTCAGGACGGAAGGGGGAGCGAGAGAGATGGTTTCTCACTCCCCTCCCCGCGATCCCCCTGCACCGATCACACTGTGATCGCAGCGTCTCTGTGCCTCATCGGAGGGCAGGATATCCCCGCAGGGGGTTTGAAACTGCGCGATCGGGCGATCGGGCGATCGGGCAGTTTACCTGTAACAGCTTACCGGCTTTCATGCCGGAAGCTGTTACAGGAGATCGGGCAGCAGTCCAGCCTGGTCTCCCGTTCAGCGGCAAGGATGTGTCCCTGACGCTGCACGAAGGGCTGGACGTACCGGGACGTCCATAGGGGTTTCTTAGTGGGCGTTTTTTGGACGTCCCGGTACGTCTATAGGGGATTGAAGGGGTTAAAGACCACGGGGATCTCTTTTGTGACAAGTAAGTATACCATGTGCAGTCATGATTACATCACCAGTGCCTTCACAGACTGCATGGTCTCTACTACTGACCATTGCATCCATTTGGACATTCAAACGCTGTCAGTGTAACTATTACATTCTCTCCACAGGTTTGGAGCCAGAGAGCAAGCAGAATGAGGATGATTACATACTAGTGGTCATTGTGTTCACTTTTTAGCCAATTAACAAAAACAATAATAACAACAACATAATAATAGCATTTTACCTTCACTGTATGTCTCATTTGCTTTCTATTAACACTTTTAACTAGTATTACTTAAATTTAGCAGTTCATTTAATTCAATGATGTATGCAGTTTGGCTTCTTAGATATCAAAGCTTAAAGATCAACAGGACTTGGCAGAGGCATTGAAATCCACGGGCAGCATTAATTTGTGTTAATTTCAGTCCCCTTTCTTTTTACCCTGGGTCATTAAGAGTTAAAGGCATCTTAAAGGCAAAAATATTCTGCAACAGAACCTAGCTGGTTCCAGTAGATGGAAAATATAAAACTTATTTTCAGTAATATATCCAGTATATATATATATATATATATATATATATATATATATATATATATATACTGGATATATTACATTAATACATTATATAATACTGATAAAATATTTCAATTGGAACTCAAAGACTGATCCATAGACACATACATATTATCAGCAAGACATGATTAGTATGTTATTTAATTTTTTATCATTTTAGATACATTTCACTGAATTACCGGATATCATTTTGTACAGTCATTGTCATTTTTTCCAAATGGTATCTTTTCAGAGTGGGATATAAAATCAAAAGATGAAACAGTCTTTTAAAGACTGATGTAAGGAAAGAAAAATGTTCTAAAGTTTTATTTGTATAAGACCTTCAAAAAAAGGTACAATTTATTTAATTGTTTCTGAAATTGTCATTACCCACAGACTATAGAAAGAACAATGGAACATAGTTTGTATGAAAAAAAAAGATAAAGGCAGGCTTTTTGCTCAAGATCAAAGACTAACTTGAGATTTTTAAACAATTAAAGTACCTTAATATAGAAGCTTTGCTAGTGAACTGGTTTACACAGTCTCAATTCGACATTGATATGAATGTAAATCTCTTTGCAAGTGCATTTTTTGGGGTCGTTTGGTGTTATTTAAGTGGATATTCCACCTTCCTTAACTGTATAAAAGTCAAATGTCAAAACCATGTCATTTGCCATTCATTTTATGTCACTTAACACTTACAGATTTTTGTGGAATGTGAGATAGTGGAAATGTTGGAGATATAGTCTCTTGCATAATGCACCATTTTACCTTTGCATGATGGGTTGGTGCAAATGTGTGCATGGGTGATTGTATGGGGGCTTTGTGGGAATTTAACAGTGGGATTACTTGATGTTGTTGGTTTGACTATAGAGTCCATAGAATGATAGGCTTTACAGAAATTGTGGTAAGTTTCTTTAATTGTTGAGAATTAACCATTTGTTTTGAGAACAGAACCCAAGGCTCTTTGTAGTAAAAGTCACAGACAATTATAAGGGTTCTCAAATTAATTTTTTCTACTTAAGCATTCTGCACCATTGAACTTCTCATTTTCTACTAATTCTTAGGTGGCTAGAGAGCTTCCTCCTCTTCAGTATTTTAGCCTTTAATTCCATTCTCTTGACCTACTTCATCCTGGCACAATTGGCCTCTCATAATAAAAATGTGAATCAGTGGCACAACTTCATTAAACATGTGCAAGCCTGTCAGACCCAAAACTGCTTAAAATCCATAAATTTTAGTTGAAATCAGGAACACCTGTGAGTGCAGGAGGAAAATTCAAAGTATAGCACAAAGCTGATTCTCTCCCTCTCGGATCTGGTTATATTTTATGTATTATGACTGTAAAGCAATTTTAGGATTAACCAGTTTTATGGAGGGTTTTCTGCTGATCAACCCTTTTGTACAATGCGTTTTAGAACTGAGACACTTCTAAGTTTTCCAGCCAATTTTGCACACTCGACAATTTCTTTCCTTAGAGTTCAAACACAGGATTTCCTCATAGAGTAAGGTCAGTCATATTTTAGACTATAAATGATTACAAAAATATTGGCAGCTCATTTTTTTTGTGTTTACGTACTTATTAAAAGGCGAATTTGTGAACAAATATTTTTTTAACCATACTATTATCATGAACTTTAGTAAGTCTTTTTTCTATTGTTATACATACTAATATATATGCTTAAGGTAATGAAAAGCTGAAATTTATGGACAGGCATGAACCTGTGTTACTGAAAGGTAAGTATCAGTGGCGAAATGTTTTCAACGTGTATACATTTTTGTGTGTCGTATTTTGGTTCTGTTTTTCCAAATTATGTGTTTCCACATGTGTGTGTTGTGTTTTTATTTACAAGAAGGAAGAAATGTTTATATTTAGGAGGCATGCAACAGTAGAAGGGAAAATAATTAGATCATTCTGCAATTGGTATCTGGAATGAGTAATTATTATATTTACACAAGATGAATGTCATAACAATGCTGCTTAGAGAATTCAGGGTAAATTATGCTGTGTTTCACAATGTGCAGAAAATGAGAATGATCTGACCCTCTAAGAGGAAATTCTGTTAAATGCTTTAATGTGGGGGATTCTAGAGATAATTGTGGAATGCATTTACATACACTGAAGAAATTGTGAATCAATATTTTGTGATACATTGTAGAAATAAGTCAAGGTAAAGTAAGGTGTGAAGTAAGACAAATTAAAATAAGGTAGCTGTTGCAACCTTAAGCCCATGATGCAGTGGCGGAACTACCGGGGTCGCGACTGTGACCGGGCCCTGGAGTTCTGCCACTCAAGGGGGCCCAAGCAGGTATCCCGGTGGGCCCGCAGATTCGGCCGGGGGAGCGGGATTGGAAGCCGCCTCCGGCGCCACGGGCGGGCTGGGCAGGGGGACAATTGCCCCCCAGGCTGCCCGAAATCTAATCTAAGCGGCCGCTGGGTGCTGATGCGGCCGGCCGGCGCTACTATAATACTTGTTTTTTTAATTTAATATGGCAAGCTGGTCCGGCTTGCCATATTACATTTTAAAAATGTATTAAAGCAGCGCCGGCCGGCGGCATCAGCACCCAGCAGCCGTGTGCGATGGCCGCCTAGTGATGGGAGCAGCGCGAGGGGTGAAAGCTCCACCCCCTCGCACGGACCTTTCACCCCTCACGCTGCTCCCATCACTATGCGGCCATCAGATTGCTGGGAATGTAATCTAAACGGCCACTGCGTGCTAATGCCGCCGGCCGGTTCTGCTTTAATACTTTTTTTTTTTACTTTATATGGCAAGCCGATCCAGCTTGCCATATTACATTAAAAAAAAAGTGTTAAAGTAGCTCCGGCCGGTGCATTAGCACGCAGTGGCCGTTTAGATTACATTCCCAGCAATCTGATGGCCGCATAGTGATGGGAGCAGCGTGAAGGGTGAAAACTCTGCCCCCTCGCACTCAGACTGCTGGAGCACCGGATGTCGTGTCAGTGACATCCTGTCAGGATAGAGAAGAGAACAGTGTGCAGCTACCAGAGGACGGAAGTGAAGAGAAGTAGTAGGTCAGTAAACTAATGTATTTTTTGTACAAACTGTATAATATTTTTTTGTATTTGTTAAAAACAAAAAAAATCGGCATGTGTGTGTATGTGAGTGTGTCCCCCTATATGCCACTCTGCCTCCAGAAATGCCTTATACACCTCCAGAGGCGTATCTACTGAAAATAGCGCCTATAGAAGGCACTGAAATTGCGCCCCTGTCCAAATATATAAAACCCATTTACTAGCCCCTGCTGCCCATATATATATAAATATTAGTCCCTGCTGCCGATAGCGGGTATAGATCAACACACAAACCCAGATCAATTGAAATTCACTTGTGATCTCGGCACTGAAGGTATATATATCAAATAAACAGAATCAGACATACAAGTCCTGTATTTGGACCTGTAGTCCTGAAACGTAGCATCGCAGGTGTAGATCAACTGAATAAGACATATTAACCCTGTATTTGCAGGTACACATAAATAATGTATGGAAACATAACATAGCAGATATGGATCTACAGAATAACACAAAAACCCAGCTTTGCAGGTGAAAATCAATTGGAATTCACATAAAAACACGGCATTAAAGGTATATTTAAAACCCCCTAAATTACAGGCATAGATCACAGGTTGCACACCCCAAAGCCAGCCCTGGCGTCCACACTGCCCACATAGAACCTGGCCAGCACCCAGATTACACACATAAGATTTGCAATCTTTGTCCCCAAATAGCTCAGCACAAGTCAACTTTGTCCCCAAACAGTCCGGCCAGTGCCATCTTGG
The DNA here is from genome assembly GCA_023333645.1 of Sceloporus occidentalis. Lineage (NCBI taxonomy): Eukaryota > Metazoa > Chordata > Lepidosauria > Squamata > Phrynosomatidae > Sceloporus > Sceloporus occidentalis. The sequence continues at coordinate 5,696,725 of JALMGF010000031.1, forward strand.
TCCCCAAGGCTCAAACCTCCTGCTAGTGCCATCTTTGCCCTTCCACAATTATACATCTATGATACACAAACACTTTTACAGTCACTCACTAATTCACACTTTAATTCAGACAACTCATCCACACATTAACTCATGCTCTCCTTCATTCAGACAATACATTCACATATTAACTCATGCTCTCTCTCATTCACTCAATGCATCCACACATTAATGCACACTCTTTACTTATATCTACCCCCTCTCCCTCCCCTATCACTTTCTACCCCCCTCTGCCTCCCCTATTACTTTCTACCCCCCTCTCCCTCCCTTATCACTTTCTACCCCCCTCTCACTCCCTTATCACTTTTTACCCCCTCTCCTTCCCTTATCACTTTTTACCCCCTCCCCCCCTTACCCACTATATACCCTACCCACTATATACCTTCCCCCCTACCCACTATATATCCCCCCCCCCTCACCTTGAAGTCCAGTGACGGGAGCACGATGCTGCTGTCTTCCTGCACCGCTCGCTGGTGCCCGCTGCTTCACTGCTGAGCGCCGTAATATGACGTCATATTTCGGCGCCCAGCAGTGAAGCAGCGGGCACCAGCGAGCGGCTTTTAAACGCTGTCTTCTTTTTTTTGATGCGGGGGAGAACGAGGGGCGCCTAGCAACCGCATCTCTCTCCTCCGCATCAGTGTTTAAAAGCCGTTGAAATGCCAGCACCGGGACGGGGGTAGAGGGGTCGTGGAGGAGAATGAGGGGCGCCGAGCGGTTGCTAGGCGCCCCTCTCTCTCCTCCGCATAAAAAAAAAACGGCATTTAAAAGCCGCTCACCGGCGCCCCCCTTGAGATGGCGCCCATGGCACGTGCCATGGCTGCCATACCCTATATACGCCTCTGTACTCCCCTATATGCCACTCTGTCCCATGATATTCCTTTTAACCCCCTATATGCCAGAGTGGCATATAGGGGTATAAGGCATTTCTGGATGCAGAGTGACATATAGGGGATTAAAAGGCATATCATGGGGCAGAGTGGCATATAGGAGGGCATAAGGCTTTTCTGGAGGCAGAGTGCCCCATGATATGCCTTTTAACCCCATTTATGCCACTCTGTCTCCAGAAATGCCTTTTAACCCCTATATACCACTCTGCCTCTATAAATGCCTTTTAACCCCTATATACCACTCTGTCTCTATAAATGCCTTTTAACCCCCTATATTCCACTCTGCCTCCAGAAATGCCTTATACCCCCTTATATGTCACTCTGTTCCATTATATGCCTTTTAACCAGAGTGGCGTATAGGGGTATAAGGCATTTCTGGAGGCAGAGAGGCATTTAGGGGGTTAAAATGCATATCAGGGGGCAGAGTGGCAAGCCTGGGGCAGATGTGCATAACTGGGGGGGTCAGGTTGGCAAATAAAAGGAAATAAGAAATAAAAAAAAAATGTAGATAGAAGGGGGTAGATAGCCTGAGAAGGGGGGAGAGGGGGTAGATGGTGTGAGAGGAGGGTAGATTGGGTTGGGGGGCCTTAACAGATTCTCGCACCGGGGCCCTGAGGCTTCTAGTTACGCCCCTGCCATGATGCTAACTCAGATATACGCATAACCTTTTTCAACAACAGCTATGAAACCACCTGCTGGGTGCCCTAGAGAAGACACCTTAACATGTGTGGTCACACTATGGCTAGAGGGAAAAGAAAACTGTACTTCCGACCTCCTGTAGGAGTTCAGTCTATGCTTAGAAAAGACAATTTGCCTGAATTACTACTAATACAAAAATCAGTCTCTAGAAATGCTGGTATTTCTCAATTGCAATTCTAGAATTTCTCAAATTTTAGTAAAAGACAACATCCCACTACCTTCATATCATATAGTAACTAAATTCTATAGCAACAATATTATTGGCAATATGATACTGCATGTTACATCACAACATCCCAAACACCTTATTTGACGTATACCTACTAGACAGTTTCTCTGTATTAGGAGGAACTGTTCCCTATTAGAATTTTTTGTGACCTAAGCCTGTGTAGTTAGGCACTGACTATTAGCATGGGGTTACCCATTTCATATACTGAGATCAGCATTTTTGAGCGCTTCAGACAGGTTCGAATGTATTGCACCTAAAGCATCCCAGGTTAAGCATTTTAGAGATAGGAATAATGTTGCACATGTGGAAGAGTCACTCCCTGTCCTGAGTATGGAGTACCGACCCAAATTTAATAGCATTAAAAGTATTTTTGATACCTGACGCCGACGTAGGGATGTTGTAGACAGTGGTTACAAAATGGTGCCCAGAAAATCCAGAACATTGGCCTCCTTCCGAAATCAGGAAAACCTGTAGATTTATAAAAATTGGTAGTACCTTTTCAGCCACTGGTGATCTCTTCAACATGAGACACTGCATTAGTTTCAACAGAAAATTTGTGGCGTATTTACTCATTTGCAAAACGTGTGGTGTCCAGTATGTGGGGTAGATGATTAGGAATTTGAAGCATTGGGCCAGAGAGCATTTATTCATAATTATAACCATCAATCCCTAGATACTGAGACTGGGGGGAAAGCCCCATTAGTAAGCACTTTTATGAATGTGTGGTTTTCTTGTTTGTGCTAATACACTCTCCTGTAATTCCCAGCTGATTCATTTATGTGTTGCTTACCTGCATAAATATATAAGGTACTTTGCTGCCATCCAGTGAGGCCACTGTCCTTTAGGTTTTTGATTCTAGTTGGCCTAGGCCAGGGGTGTCCAAGTTTTTTCTGCAGTGGGCCACTTCATCAGAATTGTATACGTGCGAGGGCCGCACTCATTTTTCACTGTGAGAAAATATGGCCTTTAATAAAATATGCAGATTAAAATAAAGTAAATGACACAAAACCTTTACTTTTCCTCTCGCTGATTTCTGGGCCTAGAAAGTGTTGTGACTACAAATTCAGGATAATTAAAAATTAAATAGTTGTATTTATTCTAGGGATGCACCAAAATGAAACCTCTGGACTAAAACATTCACTTAGCCAAAACCGAAAATGACCCTCCACCTTTAAAAATAACCACACAACAATAATCAGCAATCACACTCCTATCATACCCAGGCAACAAGTATATGCTGGTACCTAGGCATGATGGGACTGTGCTTACTGTTAGCAATCACACTCCTATCATGCCAAGTCAGCCAGTACATGCTGGTACAGGATAGCTGTAAGTGATGTGCTGTCAGACACCACTAGGTGTCTGTGTTCAGTTCAGAGAAGGAGCCCAATATGCAGGACGACCAAAGGAATAGGGACGCAAAAACAGGTGTAGTTCAGACTCACTTTACTAGGTAAAGTCCAGGGTCTGGATCAAGCACAGGTACAGGTGACGGTACAGGTGCAGGCACAGGTGCAGGTGACGGTACAGGCACAGGTATAGGCGCAGGCACAGGTATAGGCGCAGGCACAGGTGCAGGTAACGATACAGGTGCAGGTATAGGCACAGGCAACGGTACAGGTGCAGGCACAGGCACGGTAGCAATACAGGTGCAGGTACAGGTATGGTTAACGATACCGGTTCAGGCACAGGTTCAGGTTCAGGCACAGGCTCAGGCACAGGCTCAGGCACAGGCACAGGCTCAGGCACAGGCACAGGTTCAGGCACAGGTTCAGGCACAGGTTCCAAATAGGGCAAGGAGCACAGCACTTGGGACGCTATGTAACATACAGAGCGTCTCAGAATATCTGAGCACTGCTGAGAGGGTGCTTGGGGCTTTTATAGGGATCACAGGTGTGCTGTATGACGTCACGCCTGTAGATCCAGCCCTAGTACCGCCTTCTACATGAACTCTAGAGGGAGACGGCGCTGGAAGCGCCGCCCCTCTAGCAATAGCCTCCTCGGTATCACCTCCCACCCTCTCCTGCACACAGACGGCAGAAGGAGGAGGTGCCGGAGCGGCATGAAGAAGCGCCGCCCCTCTCTTGGCACCCGACGCCGCTCCGTCGCCATCTTCCCCAGCTCCCCACGTGGATGTGGGGAGCGAAGAAGCAGCCGACCGAGACGACGCCAGCACCAGGGATCCGGGAGAAAGCCGGCGCCGACCCTGCGTGCCGGTACGTACGTGACATGTGCAGACCCCATACTGCTGACAGCATCAATACACAAGGGGGGCAGCAAGCTAGGTTTCAGCATGTACTGGCTGACTTGGCATGATAGGAGTGTGATTGCTAACAGCAATCACAGTCCCATCATGCCTAGGTTCCAGCACTTACACATACAACAAGTAAATGCTGGAACCTAGGCATGATGGGACTGTGCCTGCTGTTAGCAATCCCACTCCTATCATGCCAAGTCAGCCAGTACATGCTGGTACAGGGTGGCTGTAAGTAATGTGCAGACCCCATACTGCTGGCAGCATCAATACACAAGGGGGGCAGCTAGCTAGGTTTCAGCATGTACTGGCTGGCTTGGCATGATAGGAGTGTGATTCCTAACAGCAATCACAGTCCCATCATACCTAGGTTCCAGCACTTACACATCCAACCAGTAAATGCTGGAACCTAGGCATGATGGGACTGTGATTGCTGTTAGCAATCACACTCCTATCATGCCAAGTCAGCCAGTACATGCTGGAACAGGGTGGCTGTAATTTATGTGCAGACCCCATACTGCTGGCAGCATCAATACACAAGGGGGGCAGCTAGCCAAGTTTCAGCATGTACTGGCTGACTTGGCATGATAGGAGTGTGATTGCTAACAGCAATCACAGTCCCATCATGCCTAGGTTCCAGCATTTACTGGTTGGATGTGTAAGTGCTGAATCATTCACAGATTCATTCCCTCAATCACGCATACTCATTCAAACACCCTCCCCACCCCCTTACCTGCACTGCAGCTCATCGATGCCACTCACAGACTTCAGCAGGGGGCACGGCCTCCCTCTGCGTTCTCTGGTACTGCACAGAGGAAGCAGTACTGGAGCAGAGTCATGTGATGTCACGTGAACTCTGCTGGGTTCCGCTTCCTCTTTGCAGTACAAAAGACCCTCCCACTGGTAAGTAGCAGGGCTCTTGTTGTAGCAGGGCTTGAGGTACGGCCCGTGTAAGATCGGTTTCCCTGGCTGCCGATCTTACGCGGGCCGCACCTCGAGGTCTCGCGGGCCACATGTTGGACGCCCCTGGCCTAGGCCATAAAACATTTCTCAATAGTTTACAGTAGACTTGTGCATTCCTCTTCGGGTGAACATGAAAACGAACAGTAAGAGTGTGTTTTCGTGTTCGTTCCGAAGACACGCCGAAGAGAAGACAGCGGCGGTAAAACGTAGGCGAAGACGAAGACACACACCACGAAGATCTTCATGATCGTCTTCGTCTACCACTCTCCCCAGTCCCTTCCCCTTCTAACTTACCTTGGCATCGCGGCATTGCGGCAGTTCACGGAAGTAGAAATCCGCAGGTTCGCCGTCACGGGTTACAGGGCAGTGCGAATGAGCCTATTGGTCGTCTACAGGGACCTCCTCTGGCATCAACCAATTGGTTAATGCCAGAGGAAGACCCCGCAGGTGACCAATAGGCTCACTCGCACGACCTTTGTAACACCTGACAGCAAACCTATGGATTTCCGCTCCCGTTAACCCCTTCGATGCTGCGTTAGATAACGGGAGTGGAAATCCGTAGGTTAAAGGGCTGTGCAAGCGACCAATAGGCTCACTCGCACGGCCCCTTAACCCCTTAAGGTGCAACAAGTGCACCAGGAGCCTAAAAGTCTGTACGAGCGACCAACAGAGTCGCTCGTACAGACTTTTAAAACCCCAACGCTGCAACTTACCCGGCAGATCCCACTGGTCTCCCTGTTCTATCAGTTAATAAATGATAGAACAGGGAGACCAATGGTATCTGCCGGACAAGTTACGGCACCAGGAGTTTAACAGTCTGTACGAGCGACCCTATTGGTTGCCAGCAGGGGGCTCGTCTGCCATCAACCATTGGCAGACCAGCCCCCTGCTGATGACCAATAGAGTTGCTCATACGGACATTTAAACTCCTGGCGCCAGAGCTGCTGCGGTACGCGTTAACCCCGTATTAACCCCTTAACCGAAAAAAAACGAAGAAAAAACGAACACGAAGAATGTCCACGAATATTCGCCTGAAGAGAAGACAGGAACAGGCGAATATTCGCCGGAATACGAAGATTTTTTTTTTTCACGAAGAGGAGCACGAAGACAAACACAAAGAGCCCCCTGGTGCCCAAGTCTAGTTTACAGCATACAAATGATATTTGAATTTGTTTTTTTGTGCTGATATGATTGACAGTGTTAAGCAATGATTTCTGGATGGATTTAGGCAACCAATGGCAAGAGGGACAGTGCCTAAAATGCTGTATTTCGAAATAAAAGTCAGCAGAATATCCATCAGCACAAGAACAGATGCTGTATTGGACAGATAGATACACAGATCAATCAATTTATAGATGATAGGTCAATTCATAGGTGCAAATAGTATATTCTCATATATTGTATTATTTAATAATCTATAACTAATGTTTAATAATAATTCATATTTTCTTACTGCTTAATGAATTTTTCAGCTCAGAATCTATTGTCACAGTAGTCCTTACTTTGTATTCTGCAGAGGTATTAAGTAATTAATATATGCCAGGGTAGCAAATCAGAGTGCCAATGTCTAATCCAGCATAATATGGCTCTTGTTATTAAGATGTAAACAGTTCTAGTTGATCCAAGAATAGATTCCATTTGGGCTGACAGCCTCGTCATTAGACAGCTATTATTTGTAGAGTTAAGATGAAAGCACATTAACAAAAGGTACATCTTTGTCAATTATTAATGACATGAAAGTATAGGAACAGATTGTCAATAAAAATGCCTGCATTTCTGTTTTCAAACAACAAATCTTTGACCTAGGGGATTAACTTGGTTAATATATAATTCAAAAATATATTGTCTGGTACATTTCTGAGTATGTATATATACGGTATATATATATATATATATATATATATATATATATATACACATATACACCTTTTTATATATAAACACACACCTTTATATATATAAACAAAAACACCAAAGCAACTAAACGGAAAAGGTACAAACAAATCAATAATAATCTAAACTATTTTTTCTATGTAGGGTTTGATTATTTTGCTGTATTTCAAGACTACAAGTATTTTCTTAACTCCAATGTATTGCATTTCAACCATTGTAGGTATTCTGACACAATAACACATTACTTTGGTTCAGGAACATAACACGTTAGAAGAAGCTGTAAATAAATAGTGCTATTCCATTATAACAATAAACCTCTCTTGAAAAATAAAAATCTACCTAAAGAGCTTCTTCTCTTTTTCAGTGTGAAATGTGCTTACTTTTGATGTTGCTTTTAAAACTTTGACACAGCATTCTTATAAACATTCATTAAGAATTTCAACAAAAAGAGACCTATATAAACATTACTCTGAACTTGCTAGAAATGTTTTTAAAAATGAAATAAAAGTATTTTGGGAATGTATCTGGAAACTAATGTTAACATTAAAACGGAGGTAGACAGCATAGTTCTCAATCCCAAAAATCTTATTATGTAAGACTACTGGAGTTTCAAGACAGATTGACAAAGTTTCCCATGGCACTGTTTTATACTAAGATAATAAAAACAACAGAACATGATGAAATAATAAAAGGAATGATATCAGTGAAACACCATTGTTGCTTTTACATGGAATTGATATAGACTGAAATAAAATTTACCTCCACAAGGGGGCATTGAAGCTACCTAGGCACCTGAAAAGGTCTGTTCAGGTTTAGCAGTGGTTTATAAAATGAGTGGTTACGATGTCTTATCCAAGAAGATCTACAAAGAATACAAGAAAACTATGGATTATGATAATAGTCTTAATTAAAGCAGAACAGCATATTGACTGTGTATGTACTTCAAATTGTAAGATCATTTTAGTGCATTCACACAAAATAATCTACTATTCCATCAGCGGACACAGATGAATTTACCTTGGGTAACAACATGTATTAAGCTGCACGATTAACTTTGAAGAATATGGAGTTTATAAATCACAAGACACTAAATCATGAATAATGTATAATTTTATTTTCCATTATTGTAAGTCTAAAGCAATGGATTGCATTATTGTGATATAAACACAGAATGTTGGTCAGTTTAATCTTTTTGCATAGAGCCATTACAAATAATCTAATGACGCGTGACAAAATGTAATGGTTTGAGACTGTTCCAGTTCCTAAATCCCCTTTTACTAACACAGAGATGAACATATCCATGCATATCTATGGAGAGAGTATGATATTAACTCTGGCCTCTAGAATAATTGGCTTCTGTTCTGAAACTGCTGAAAAAGTTGTGAGGTTTATAACAGCAATCATTCTGACAGGCAACACAAATATTTTCTTAAAGGCCATCAATACCAAAATCTCTGTGCTCCTTCTAAGCTGTAGAGAAGGTAATTTCTCCTGTATCTAGTAATGACCAGAGGTTAGGGACAGCTTGTCCCTGGGGCTTCAGTTGCTATTGCCTATAACTCTTCAGAGCAGCCTGGGTGTGAGCTAAACAAGCAAACCAATTTTTAAAACCTATGTGGCCAACATATTTCTGTTCCCCCTTCTCTCATTCTCTCTTCTTCTCTCGTAGCAGATATTTCTGTTTTCCTTGATCTCTCTCACTTTTCTCATCACCTTCTTCTCTACTTCCCTCTACTCTCCCTTTCCATCCTCCTTCTCTATCTCTCTCTCTCCCCCTTTGCCCTCCCCCTCTATCTTTCTCCCTCCTTCTCTGTCTTGTCCTCAGTCCTCTCTCTCCTGTCTTTTTCTTCCTCTCACCCTCTTCAATACATCTATCATTTGCTTACCTAACCTCACCTTACCCTTTCTATCCTCACTTCCCCTCTCCTACCGTCTGTTTAACTGACCTACCTTCTCATTCTCGTCACTTCTCCTTACTTCACCTCACCTTTCCTTGCCTCACATACCCTCTCCCTTCCTCACTTTACTTGCCATTTCGTCACCTGACCTCACATATCCTCAGTCTCCCTTATCTACCCTAATGAGAGATGAGCCTAGGGTTAGTGGCCCTTGGGTACAGTTTTTCTTCAGCACCCCGTAACTAAAACGCTACACAAAAACTCACCCTAACACACATTCACTCTGACACCATATAATTACACACATATATACACGCACTCTCTCCCTCTCCATACTCGATGCAGTTCTCCCTTCCTATCAACCCCCTCCCCTTGACTCGTGTGCATACCTGAGAACATCTCTGCTCCGGCTAGCCGGAGCCTTCTCTTGCAGGACACGGCCGGGACTGCACACTGACGTCGGTGGGTGGTCCCGCTGACGTCGGCGGTATTCCCACTGACGTCAGGGCGTTCTAACGGCAGTGGGAAACACCCCCATTTAATGGAAAAAATGGGCGGGGAGCGGGGCATGTCAAGACCCCGCTACCTGCGACCGGGAGGATTCGGGGTCTTAACCCGGAGAACCGGAGGAGCAGCATTTACCCGACAATCTCCAGGTCAAACCCGGAGAGTTCTCAGGTATGCTCATGTGGAGTCCTGCCTTCACTGCAACTCTCTGCAAGCTGCTATGCCGCTGTCGTCCTACCATTGTTGGGTCATGTACCATCTGCCAATGTAACACTAAGCTCTATCTTTAAATCAAAGTACTGTGTTAAATGAAATCCAGAACTAATCTTCTGTTTATAATAACTTGGTTGTAATTAATAGTGTAAGTAACTAAGTAACTTTACAGCAACTAACCCCAACAAGACATTTTTTGACAAAAGTTCCTGTTGCCTCTTATTTTAAGACACTTATAAGCATTTGTTATACAAGTGTGAACATTTAAAAGCTTTTATCCTGTCGTACGTAGCAGCTTCAGTTTTACACCTATCTAATCTTCTGCCTTTGCCTTTCACAGAAATGTATGCTGCACATCTTATGTATTGTGAAACATTCATTCTGTTAGCACCTGAAAACCCACAGACTGTCACCTTACCGAGAAAGATATATCACTATTGTTTCATTGCAAATGTAGGTGATCACACTATAGCTCTATGTGTGCTAAATGATTCTAATAAATAGAGAAATGTGTATTGTTACAGAGATGGCGAGGACAGTGCTGTGAAAAAGTATTTGTCACACTTTCAAATCATCAAAATAATTTTAATATTAGACAAAGACAATCAAAGTAAACAAAAAAAATAGTTTTTAAATCATTCTTTCATGTATAGAAGGAAAAAAGCTATCCAACCATACCTGGCCCTATGTGAAAAAGTAACCCCCCTTTTACTAAATCAACCGAGTTAATCAAACTTTATTGACAATTGGGTTAAAGTTCATTAGACACATCCAGAAATTATTATGATGCAGCCCTGAAGCATGATGCAGTTGAATCTAAACATCAATTAAACAGAACCTAGTCACAGTACACATTTTAATCCAATTGAGATGCTGTGGCATGACCTTAAAAAGGCAGTTCATGCTCAAAAACTTTCCAATGTGGCACAACCAGTTATTAGGTTTAGGTGGGGCAATTACTTTTTCACTTATGACCAAAGAACCATACATGAAACGTGTGGTACTATGTGGCAGCTGTACATGATGTCATGCTTTTTATTGTTCAAGGATTGTGTTTCAAAGTGTTTTTCTCTTGAAGAGGTCTGGTTGGGGCTACCCATGCACATGAGCACTGCCTGATCTTAACTGTAAATTGGGGGGATTGTTTGAGCCTTCACAGTTACCTCTTCTCATTGATGTACACCCCAATTGTCTCATTTTAAATAGACAATATTTATTAGTACTGGTACTGTCTAGCCTAATAAGTCTTTATGTTGACATTTTGATCAAAAACTCATAGTAGTATATGAGTGATGTGAGTTGTATAGGAGCTGCAAAACCCACCACTGAGTTACCTGAATTATCTTTAAGATGTGTGTTTGGGAACACATTTGGGAACACGTATTATACGTTTCCAATTATAAAAAAATATATATGCAAGAGGTCTTGAGCACACACTAACACATGAAGACACTATTTTTGTCTTTTTTGAGAAATAATTCTTCAACCAAGTTTACTAAAGGTAAGGATATTTTTTTTTAACCACCAATTACCCAATATGACATGGAACATTTGGGGTGAGTTATGCATAGGTCATTAAGGTTAGATACAGATCAGGAGTTTAGGCATGCAGCCAGCCTCAGAAGTAAATATGATGGCTTATTGCAAACAGAACACACCTCAGAAAACAGATGCTAAACATTAGTATTAGATGCCACAGGCCCAGGATTCACAAACTCCCTATTCACTTATATTCTATGCACATGTATTACATAACAAACAAACACAGCAAAATCTGCAATGGAAATTTTAAACCTCTAATTAGTCAATGCGACACAAATATTTCAGGATATGGGTAAACAGACCAATCACAGTGCACCTAATTAGTAGCAATCAAAACAGTTTTAAACAACATCAATGGAGTATACAACAATTATTTGTTGTTATAGTTTATTATGAACCCTGATGCAATCAAAATTGTACTAATGACATCAATTATGTTTAAATGAAAGACAATAGATGATTTATATATGGTTGGAGTTAATTAGTGACTTACAATTACTGATACTATCATTGGTCAAAACAATGTCTCTTGAAGCCACTTTAATCAAAGGAAATGGTCTGGTACATCTTAACTGCATACATACTTAGAAAAATGATGATGATGATTCAGTTGCCATACTGCAAAAGGTCAGCATAAGTAATCTATCACACAGCTGCCAAAAACCTCTCAAGCAAAGCCTTGAATGAATAAGGATGAGAGGCATTTTGGATCAACATGTATCTTTTTTTAAGTCACAAAGATTAACAAACCTGCAGTTCATTTCCTTAATACCTATGGGTATCTGCTGTAGCATAATTCTTGCAAATGCAACTAAAATATTAAAATAATCAAAACACAAAGTATGACCATATTTTTTTTTTACTTGATTTGTAAAGCACCTGTGAATTGATTAGCTTATCTACACGTATTAAATTGTATATATTTTTTCCAGATGGCAATCAGGTAAAATAGGGTTTGTTTTTTTGTTGATGACATACAAGTCACCATAACCAATCCTGCAATCAATGTGTCACATTTCCATAGATGACAACATCAAATAAGAAAAGTTTTCTATCCAAGGTCTGTATAAGAGACAATGAGTTTAATCCAATGACCGGTCTAGAAAATTAAGATCACGCGCTAAAATCATACTCACAAGTTAGTAATTCAATTCCTAAGGCACAAATAAAAAATGATCACTGCTGAAATGCACATAAATTTAACGTGCAATCCCATAATTACAACACTGCACTATTTCCATGTCTTAACATTTTAATGTCAAACAAGCTCAAAAGGGAAATATCACGGGTGCAGCTTGTTGCCACAGCACAAGCTCGTGGCAACCGATATTGTGCAGCCAGTCGTGTTAGTATTCGGAAATGAAGTATTTTGACCCTTTGCTTGTCTATAGTTTATGAATCTGCGCTGCCTGAACCGACCTCTGCTAGTCCTGACTTCGCCTACACTTAATCCCTACTGGTACCTCGCTTCTGGCTGTCCCACGTCTCCAGCCTTGCATACTGGGCTCCCATCTAAAGTCTGACCTAGTTTCATCATCTGCCCTTTGCTCCTGCCACAGTCATCAGTCTATAAACCTTGTCTCTTATCCTAGACAGAGGATTAAGGCAGAACACTGACTACAGGATCCAGTCTGCATTCTTATGAAGCTTGTATTGGGTAGTGGCACTGGACATATAAGCCTCCTGAAGCATCACAATCTGGAGAGACTGCTGAGCAGATTGTCATTTGGTTCCAGGGCAAGGGACAGCCTTGAAAAGACAATCCCTGACCCACTTGTGGCATTATCTGCCTGGACCTGTGTGTGCTGTTAAGGGGAGGTTTTGCATAGCCTGGCGTAACTGGGTCTGGTTAGGAGACTGAATTCAGTAAGTGTTAAGGTTAGTCACCCTAGACCAGCAATGTATAGCCAGAGGTTTTTATTTTTATAGTTTTGTTTTGAGGATTTTAGTTCTGTGCACCTGTAAATACAAATGCTTAAATTCAGTGTTACTGGGGCGAATTGCCATAGAGGACCGTGGTTAAGAGCCTAAAAACTGACTTAGATATGCTCAACTAACAGGGTTTTGTCACATTATATGTATATATATATATATATTGCACAGATTATGTGCAAATTATAAGTATGGGTCCCTGGGATGGAGCATTTTGAGAGCAGGGTGGCCAAATGCTCCATCTCCAAAATTTCAGAACATTAGATGCTCATGCTGGGTTTGCAGGATCTAGTCCAGAACTTTGATGAAGCCTGCATCAGGCACAGGTGCTGGGCATTGAATCCCCCTGAAGATACAATATTAGAGAGACTTCTGAGGGGAGAGGTTCCCCTCTGCTCCCAGGGCAATGAGGGAGAATACAGAGGCTGGCTTAGCTGGGTCTGGTGGGAAATCTGTGAGTAGTTGGGCTGGTCAGCAAAGTATAACCAGAGAGGCTTTTTATGATTTTGTTTTAGGGATATTTTGTGTTTTGTGCACCAGCAAATAAACCACAGGATGCTGTGAATCGGTGCCCTAGAGGACTGTGCTTAAGATGCCTAAAAGTGGCATTTATGGTCCTTATGCTACATGGCTGGTCACAACATACACACCAATACCACAACATGTCTTATTATAGTTCTTTCCCAAAACTGTTGCCCAATATGTATATTGCATTGTGTTAGTATGCATATCATAACAATGACATAAATATATTCATGTGTGGATATAATGTGAAAGTAATGTATTTATGTGCACAACAAAGATGTATGATATCATATTTTCTGGATATTGGTAAGTTGATTTGAAAGAAAAAAATAAAACGCTGCTGGGAAAAAAAATATTTTACATTATACAAATTTTCTGTCTATGTGAAGATTGAATTCCCATTCACTGATGTTACATTGACCTCCCTCCAGCTCAGGGAAACAGTTTTCTAGGTTATGAAAAACAGAATATAGCATAATATGTTTATGCCATAATTTAGAAAGCCAGGTTAGTTTTCTTCTGTTTTCCATTTATATGTAATAAAAAAATAGCTGACGTGAATATATCTTCATTTTGACCCATACCAGTCTATGCATAATGCTCATTGTGATTCCTATTGCAGTTGTTTAATTTTAGAAGAAAGAAGAAGAAGACAACATTTTTATCATGCTCGGTTGTTGCCTGGTAACAAACACATCTTTCACATTCTTATTAAAATGAAATTATGAGCCGTATTTAAATGTCTTTGTGCATAGCAAAAGCCAGAAGAGGAAGCATGTTATTAAATCCAATAATACATTGCACTGCATTCTATGCAGCACAAGAAAATATTTGCAAAATAAAATTAGATGTGTGGAAACATAAATTATGAATACACAAGACAAATGTGAAAAACATACCATTTGCAAGACTTTCATGGTGGTACAGATTGGGCATACTGTATGACAATATGTATAATTTTGGCCACATGACTTTTTCTGTTATGAGGGGCACTAACAACCCCAAATCACATGTTTTTTTACAGGGTGTAAAGAATGTGGGTGTAGAACATAGCAAGCATGGATCCTGACCCCGTCCCTTCCGGCTGGCAAATAAACGAATGTTTGGCAATGATTGACAGTATACATTTAAGGCAACGACAATGTCTTTAATCAAAAGTAAAGAAATAAAAAAACAAACTTGAGTGATGAATAAACAAACTGGGAATAAATAAACCAAACAGGATAAATAATATATTGCCCCTTCAAAGGAACATCCAGAAATATGAAAAACAGAATTATATTTCATGTGGTATATGGTTTTGATTAATTGAAATACATGTGTTCTGAAAATTATGTTGCATATGAGTCTTTCACGTAAGCAAAATAATACATAAATCAATTTTACATTAATACATAATTAATGGTGATAACAAACAGAGATGCAGGCCACGCCACTAACAAACATTATGTAAGGTGTGTACCACAGTATAATATCTAAATCGCATTCATATGTCACTATACAACCCACCAAAGGTAGGGCCTGCTTGGGCAACATCTGCAGCTATTCCACTTACATACCTTTGGTACCAAAATATCAATGCCACATAATTTAACTTCCCATAGATCTTAGTTTCATAAAAATGACTATTCACGAGAGTTGTGCTGCAGATAAGCATATGAGAGTAATGTAAAAAAATTGATTCTACTGCAAAGTTTGAAAAGTGTCCTTATCACCATAGCAACCAAGAAAATGAACCTGGTAATTGGCCAATTCAATTGGTTGCTATCTTGATCAGAACACTTACTCTTTTGCTCTTAATACATAACCAGTATATTTATTGTAATGTTCTACAGGGTGATGTTTTCTTAAATGCAATGGATGAAAACATGGACTAACTTATTAGTTTTTATGTTAACGTGCCTATGGTTGCAGAGAGATTACACTAATTTCCTCACGCCATGTTACACCAACACTACATATTGGCTTGGAATTGTGTAAGTACCGGTATATTACACACATAATACTGTCATTGTTGTGCACACACACACAATATTAAAATGTTAGCTGGCAGCCATCTTTATCCCTGTTTTAGATAGCAATTTAGGTACCATGAAGGTTTGGGCTGATTGCAGTAGGGTTGTATTTACCTTGAGCGCTGTCCTAGGCCTGACCCAGGGCAGCGCTCCAAGCTGCACCCATGACGGGCATCATCCTCACTGCAGAGTCCAAGGACATTATGTCATATACCATTGGTCTGTGTCTTAAAAGTACACAGCATTTTGTAATGGATGCCATGGAGTCTATGCCAGTTCATAGTGTAAATGAGCCAGTTGAAGAGCTCAGAGATATCCCTTGTAACTGGCCCACTGAGCAGTGGCACAGAGGAATGGCAAATCACCGACTCTAGGCCAGCGTTTAGTTGACCTAAACTAGAATAAATTGCTGGACTGCAGATTATGTTTTGGGCAAATGCAAAGGTACCTAACTCTTGTGTCTCTTTAAAACTCAGGACCATGGACAGGTGCCATGAATGCTCTTAGTACAGGGAGTATCAGACTTTTTTGAGTTTCTCTACTGCCAACCTCTTACCAACTATTTTTTCCTATTAAATACTTTTGTGTGTTGGATTGTGTGTTAGAGATACTTAAATTTTTTGTACACAGTTGTACTTATTTTCACACATCAAATCTCTGAGCTAACAAACTAGGCTCTTATGCACATGCTGTGAGTTGTTACTCAATGCAACATTGCTGAATGCACTGTCCTAATATAATCAAAATGTGTATTTAATGTATTCAGTGGGATTTGTATGAAAAAATACAATAACTTTTCATAGGTACTGAACACAATGTAGTATTGTATGTGCTTTTTTTGACATAGTAGCTATTGTCAGCCACAGTGTTGCTATTTATTATGTTATAATGATACAAAATGTTGTTTTTCAACATTTAAAGCTTTAAATAATATGGAGAAAATTGCAAAATATACTGTGATAATAAGAGCAGCTTTTTACAGTTCTAAACATTAACGGGAAAGCATCTGTTCAGTTAAATAGATATTTGAGAAAGGTTAAGTGCTGTACTTATGCAGTCAATATGTATTTGGTACAAAATAGAGGATGTCCATACAAAATGCAGAAATTATATGAATAATAATAACTCTCATGGGATTGTGAAGCAGGCATTATAAATTTCTAAAATGTCTATAATTCTAGATTTGTAATTGGTACACAGAAATATGATGCCTGCACAACTTTGTTTTGCACACAATATAGTTGGCTTTTATTACTTTGAATATTACTTCTGTTAGCTATGATCTTGGTTTGAACTTGTGCCATCCTATACTTAGAAATTTATAGTGGAACTCTGAATATTATGTCTAATCTATATAAGCTACATCCAATGTCTAAGATAAAATCTACCAGAAATAACTTAATAGGGTTCTACTTATTTGTGTCAATTCAGGGAAGGTTCACAGGAAAGTTGTGGTTTCAGCTCCTGGAATTCACTATACATTATGAAATGTTTTAATGTCCACACACAAACTGTGGCACCGTTTCGACTCATAAAGGTCTTTATCAAGGCTTGATAAAGACATATAGGGGTCAAAACCTTGCCACTGTTTGTGTGTGAACATTAAAAACCCTTACAACTTGAAGTACTGAGCCTTTGTCTGTATATTTGTTATTAAGGGTTCTGGTAAAGCCTGGCTCATGCACCTGTTGATTTTTTGGTGCTGCTGACCCCCCCCCCATTATTGCGATACAAGTCAGTGGTATTTGTTCAAAGTATTCTTTCAACCATTGCATTATGTAGGGTCAACTCAACCCTTCTTGCTGAAGAAGCATGCCCTTCATAATGAAGTGAGGGGGTTGAAACCACAGTTCTACAAGAAAAAAAATGGATCAAACAATTAGTTACATTTTTTTAGTGAATGACTATGGGCAAATATTCTATTTTGTGTAGTGCAATCTATGAGAGGATTGTAGCAGAATTTTACATTGAATCAAGCCCAATTTTCTTTTATATGGTACATTATTAATATAATTAACAAATAATAAAGCCTGCAAGCTGAAAAAGTATACCAGGTGTCTAGTTCATGAATTACTGGTTATATGCTAGAATCTTTAGAAACTTGATTGTTCTGCCCACACCAACAAGCTCCAACCTTACTTGGTCCATGACCTTGTGTCATCTTTAGGATAACCTTATGTCAATAACATGCATAATTAAAATTCCCTTCATTTCCCCTCAATGAAGATATATTGCAAGCAAGCATCCATTTGTCCTTCTAATTTAAGACTAAAACTACACCCAGTAGTTCCCCTCCATGATTTTGTCTACATGCAGTTCCCTGTTCTGTAGCTGTGATCTGCTGTGATGTGCTTCCTGGTCGGGATGCCTTTCATTTTTCTTTTTGTAACTAAGGCCTTTGCTGTGCGTAAGTAATTGCTTTTTCTCCTCATGAAATTGTCAGTAAGGATGATTAATTTGTTAAGTTGATATGTTGAGGAGTTCTAAGAGAGCAGACTATAACTGTCACTTTGGTATACTTCACACCACTGTCATATGATCAGATCTTTTCTTAGAAGACTTTCAGTGCAGCAGGCTACATTGCCAATGACCGTAGAAAGTATCCCTCCAGCTGCAATGTGGATTTGCTTTCCACAAGCATTAATGAACAGCTCATTAGAAAAGCTTATGTTTTGGAAGATACATGGAAGGGGGGGGGCAGAAGAGTGTCACCTCTGCAGAGAAGTAGGTAAATGATTAGTGGATATCTAAAAATGACACACTCATTCTATGTAAGATACAAAATGAGATCTGAAGTACTCACACCATGGAAGTACTCAGAGATCACCTGGATGTTGCTGTAAATCTTGCAATATCCAGGGCCGGCCCTAACATGGAGCAGAGTGGGGCAATTGCCACAGGCAGCACTTTTGAAGAGGCGGCACTTTGCTGCCCCAAGCGCTTTTTTTTTAGCGGGGGAGAGTGGCACCGAGTGGTTTTCTGAGTGGTTGTCAGTACCCGCTCTGCGCCCCTCTCTCTCCTCTGTGAGCCCTCTAGCTCGGTGCCGGCTTGTAATGCTGAGCGCCGGAATATGACGTCATTTCCAGTGCTCAGCAGTAAAGCAGCGCGCACCGTGGCAGAGCAGGGAGACTTGCCACAGGACTGCTGAAAGGTAAGTGAAGTACAAAGGGGGAGGGATAGGGTAGATAATAGGGAGGGAGAGGAAGGGTAGATAATAGGGAGGGAGAGGAAGGGTAGATAATGACCCCTGGCGTCGGCGGGGGGGGGGCGGCATTTTAAATTTCGCCCCAGGCGGCATTATGTCTTGGGCAGGCCCTGGCAATATCCTACAATATCACCTTCTGTTATAGGACACAATTGGAGAACAGGAAAGGCCACTTGAAACTTGTCCAATTTTTCCCACAGCAAAAAATTGCCTAAATGAAGTATCACTTGCTATAGCTATAGATGTCCTCAAGCAACATATTCGCTTTTTGACAAAGATCAGAGTGGTGAGCATACTGGGTGACAAATTATCTCACTATGTTGAAGATTTGTAGGCTTTTGTGGAAAATTCAACAAATGTTTCTGCAAAATGAGTCTGTTACACTTAGCATGTTGAAGTATAACCATTGAACAGAGATCAATGTATACCAAAAAAAGAAAGATGCCTCAAGACCCACCCGACCAGTTCCGCCTCAGGTTGAGCCCTTAGATTTGAGCAGCCATGGGACTGACTGATAATTGACCTAAAACCTCAAGTGCCTTCCCTAATCTGGTAGTAGAATAATGGTAGGATAGTTGGTCAAGCCAAAAAGCCAGGTTAGAAGAAATTGGGTAATTGAATGCAAAAGCCAGAAAATCAAATACTATATATATATATATATATATATATATATATATATATATATATATATTATTCTGAAGGGGACCCTTGTGACAGTGTTGCCCCAGGGCCCTACCTGACTTTGATCCACCCCTGACTCTCACAGTGTTTGTAAAAGGACAACCGTGTCTGCACTTATACTAATCACTCAACCCCCATTCATATATTGAACAATATTTCTTCCACAAGCCATATAACGAGAAAATGAGGTGACAGCTGTAGGCACCAGTTTGTTGGTCATTGACACCCGGACTGATATATACCAATCACAGGGCAAGAATGCCAGTCAACTGCGGGACAATTGAGCACTGAGTTTATGATCATTTTTGCAGAACCTTTGCTTTAAGACTTATTTCAATTGGATGATCTTGGAAATATACTGTACTTTGCTAAGACTGCTACAACTACTGGTTCTGAAATGAATATGGTTGAAGGTCCGAGGTGAAAGGAAATTAAACTGCACAAACCACTAACTTAAACCTATTGCATGTTTCACTCTGCATTGGACCTGAATATTTCATAATAATGCATTGACAAATGGCTTTTGGGTTAGTAGTTGAGTATTAGTGTAATGTAATGTTGTCTTAGTGGGAATGACCTTTAACTCTACCCACTTCCCACCCAGTCCACTACATAAATTGTTAACTCAGATTACAGTGCCCAACTGATGCCCCTTGGCACGCTGCATGTGCTCCCAACATTCTGAGCTAATTTTCTTCAACTTCAGGTATGTAGTAATAAACAGACGTTTCATGTTTATGTGCTTTCACAGTTTGAATGAATTCACAATTGCCAAAATGTAGGCAAATCATATAGAAACAGCAAGTTCCTTGTTTGACTATTTGCGAGATGCAAATGAAACCTCCCCTTCTCTCTGTTTCATAGAAAATGACAACGCACTTTCAACAGCTGTCAAACTGACACACTGCACATTTACTGAAAAATGCTACACTCCATGGTTCATTTTTTTAATGAAGTTTTGTAAAAGCAAATGAACAAATGAGGGGGTGTCTTTTTGTTGCTCTAACTTTAACTTGTCTAATATTGATTGAATCAGAATAAACTTCAAGCAACAAGAAAATGCGGAGCAAACTCTGAATGACGGACCTGGTAATGAACTCTGGTGGGTTTTTAGGCACTCTTTTTGAAAGTATATCATTGTAATTGTACAAATACAGGTTCAATGGGAAAACATGTAACATGTTAATTTTAACTATGGCTATTATTTCTACTGAAGCACATGGTTGATATTAATATGTTAAAAAGCATTATCAAGTAACACAACTCATTACAAATAATTAAAAGTCTTACTGTGCAACAGAAAGATGTCTTGGATATAGATAGGTACAATGATAGTATTTTTTTTTTATTCAAGATTTCCAACAATTGCTGGAGAACTGAATTAAAGTGTTCATAGTGTTTACTCTGTGTTATAAACATTTTCCACATTCTGTATTATTTTATAGCTCTTCTACCCCGTCTCACAATGAGTGAAGTGTAGTTAATACCCATACATAATGTGTACTGTATAATATCAACTGTGAAGAAAAGTGCTACTTGCTACGAGCAAATTATTCTTTGTTTGGGTAGATGACAGTCTTGAGTTTCATTTGTGCTAATAAAGCACATGTATATAATGGTATAAAAAATTCTGATTAAGTTGTTGTTAGCTGTAACATTAAAGCAGTAGCTTTGATAGCTTGTGCCCCAACAAATAATTGATTAGAAACCTTTATGCCTTTTCCACAAGAGGACAATATTAAACTGTGTAAATGGAAGTTCTGTATCATTCATCATGAACTCGCCAGTGCCCTCTCACATCATAACATCACAGTGCTTTAGTATAAGACAATACAATATTCTGCCAGTTATTAAGGATATCTGATGTGAGTACTCACAATTAACTTATTAAAATTGTTTTGGATTGATTTTATTTTAAATGATAGTATTTTCACCCCAGATAAGTTTAGATTTGGTGACTAACTTTGTATAATTAACTCAATGACCTGCGCTCCTATCTCCTTGACGACAGATAATGTGCTTCCACCACAGTAACTTTATAAAAAGAGAGGAATAATCATGCAGTTTCTGTGAATAAGAAACTAATATGGTTCCTTCTATGGTGCTGGGTTTCTGATAAATGCCTATTGCTTACTGGGATCTGTTCACAGTGTGCTAAATGGTAAAAGTTAAATTTTAGGAAAGGGTGACATGGACTTAAAGTAATATTGATGACTGTTTTCCTACTAATACATTAATTTAACTGCATTAGAAGAACCACAATGACAAACATGATACCAGAAACTGGGTCAAGGCTAGCCAATTCACCTGAATGCAGGAATATAAAATGCTGCATATGTGTATCAAGTGTCACATTATTATATTTTCTTATAATTGTTGCTTTCATCTTCCTCGTATAACCGTAGCACTATTGTTTTTATCCTGTGGTACCATATTTCTATTTCAAAAATTAGTCATGTTGTCTTTATTTATCTGAATTATTTCTATTTTCTTTATCCTGTATTGTATTTCCCCACATTTATTTATTCATTTTATCTATCCATTATTCCCTGCTAGTTACTGTTCATGTGAGGTAAATGGGTATTGTTCTCCTTGGTCATCGGACACCTTTCAACGACGAGTTAGAGAAAGGGTAGGCTTAAGTGACCACTCATAAAAGAAAGCTTATCATATAGGTTGCATCAGTATTGGTATCATTCTGATTATAAAATTATATTAAAATTAAAAGTATTACCGTAAATTATACTGTTTGTCTATAAATCACTGTTAACCGCTACAAAGTTGAGCATCTGTTGGCAAAGGGGTATGTAATCGATTAGAAATGGTTGATCTTTGCATTATAGCTCATTGAAAAACTTACAAAGTCTTATTAAGTAGGGTTATGAGTTTAAATCTTAATTTGTCTCTATTTCAATTAAGCCCTGTTTAATATATTTTGGTTTATCAGGAAAATTCAAAACTCAGTGTGGTCTTTTGGATTGTGAGACTTTGAATCAGATTATCCACCCGTAGCATCAATAGTTGATGAAACAGCTGTGCAGCAGAACATACTTTTAAATGTTACCCACAATTCCTCTGACATTCTTCTTGCAGGTTATGAGTTCCATGGCGCAATTTATCCACATCACTTCAATTAGTTCAGTTCATCCCAACTGATACGTTACCAGTTACCAGTTATTCATGAAGACAAAACAAAGCATGTTTTCAAAATAATGCATGGCATTTCCTCTTCCATTTACAAAGACAAGATATTTTACTGAACACATATTACATAGGCTCATTTCTAGATGTTCCCTATGTGAATAAAATGCTTATTTTTTATCTTAATTAAAATAAACATTTCACCCTGCCCTGCAGCAATTACAAGCTGGTAATAATCAAGCCATACATCAACGCTACTCGCAAACATTGTTATATGTCAATTATTCCGTAGTGAAAAACAGAGACGCATATAAGATGAGCAGGGTCATTTGGAGCCTGTGAAACGGCAATGCAAATATATTGTGTTGATGGAATAATTCTTAAGGCAGTAAGTGTTCTTAAGAAAGGATTTCAGTACTTTTTACAAATTTAGAGAATATATTGCAGTTAGACTTCATGATTTAAAAAAAAGGTAAAATTTACATTAGATTTTTTTTTTATTTACTTTTGATCTTTAGTGTTTTTAAGTTTCCTTAACTTTGGTCGCATCATATAAATGATTAACTATCTTTTATGCATGTTTTATCATTGTAAGTAGCAGTGTTTGGGGATGTGATTTGTGCTACCACATGAGTATTACAATTAGTGACTCACATTTTGGTGCTAAGCATTGTGTCTGGTTTTTCATATACAATTGTTGAGAACTGAAAAATTGCGTAAAGTTGCACATTCCTTACTATGGAAACATTTCCCCTAGCTTTTCGTCAGTAGGGAATCAGCCATCGGAATAGGTAAACAGTAAACGTGTAAAATTTCTTTTTAATTCTTAAGTGGAAGCAGCTAGTACCATAATTTTCTTTAATTTTTTAACCATTCCTACTGCACAATGCAAACTTGTGCACAAACCATGAAACATAAGATCTAAGAATTCAGCACATACCCAGCAAATATGGCCATATACTGCTTAGCCCGCCACTACATCAATGTACCCCAACTTTGGCAAGTTCTATCTAATTTTTTATGGCTATATTGCTCACCAAAGAGCTGAATCAGTGTCCCCTAGGCATTAAATTGCACAAGAGTTTGACTAAGTTAAAAATGTAATGCAATCAGACTATCATGCAATTAAAAGCCTAATCTGGACACCAGAGAAGTCTGACTTGGTTAAAAATGCAATGCAGTCTCACAAATTTGTCAAAATGTAGCCAGTTTTTGTTTTTCTCAATTATGTTTTTTATTTTCATATATTTATAGTTCGACCATACCTTCCCTCGCCCTTCTGTCTTCTAAGTTGATGCTCCATCATCATACTGTATGTTCCCTTAATATAAACTATTTGTGTTAAAAACCTAGGATATTACACTATTGTCTTAAGCTCTTTACCACTAAATGGAGACATAGGAGGAAGGCAACTAGAAATGCACCCTACAAGAAAACGTAAACACACTAACACACGCATAGTAACATACCATATTTCCCCATATATAAGACGCAACTTTTTTTGAAAATTTGGGGTCTAAAAACTGGGTGCATCTTATACAGTGGTTGTAGATTGTAGATTGCAGTTAGTACTTCCCAGTACTTCCCGGCAGTCACACTGACGATTGACCCCGCCCCTCTCTGATTATTGGCCCCGCCCCTTTCCTTACAGCGGCCAACTCATCTAACAGTAAGTATAAAATTATTATTTGGGTTGCCTAAAGCTAGGGGAGGTGAGGGTTAATTTAGGGGCAGTTATGCTTGTTGGGGTATTTAGGGTTAATTTAGGGACAGTTATGGTTAATGGGGTGTTTAGGTTTAATTTAGGGGAAGTTATGGTTGATGGGGTCTTTAGGGTTGATTTAGGGGCAGTTATGGTTAATGGGGTCTTTAGGAATAAATTTAGGGGCAGTTATGGTTGGGAGTGATGAGGATGATGAGTATGAATTTTATGATAATACTTTTTTTTTTCAAATTTCAGGCCCCAAAATTAAGGTGCGTCTCATACAGGGGAACGTCTTATACATGGGGAAATATGGTACTTACACTCACACACTCGGCAACATACTTCAACACACTCAGTATCATATGTACACAGGACAGCTCTTCTACTCCTGGCAGTCGTGATGACACTGCTTGGGTCTGAGTGCCGGGAAATTACATCACATCCCCGCACTTAGACTAAGTATGCTGCGACTGAGGGAAGCCCTCTGGGGGGGAGGGATGTTGGTGGTGCTGGACCACTGGATGTAAAGTAGATCTTACCGCCCTGAAAACTCTAGGTGCCAGGAAGTGATTTCTGGTAGACTTGGCACCTGGGGTTTGTCAAGCTCTGCAGTATTCAATGTTTTATTTAATTCCTAGTAAAGCTTACTGGTGCTTTTAGACTGGGTTTTAGAACAGGGACTTATCTACCCACTGCGATAGGCTTTAGAGAGTTCTGTTTGGATATTCGCCTGCACACTACAAAAGGATTCAGTAAGCTCAGCCCTTTTGTTAGTCCAACTGCCTCCAACCAGATGCACCATGGGTACATTCCTCCATCACTCTACTGCATAAAGGGACATTCATGTCATCATATATATGTTGTATATGATGGGTGCATTGTCATTTTAAATTTCCATGTGGTCCATTTTGCAAACGCAAAATAGCCCTCATGCTTCTTCCCCTTTCCCAACCCAGCTAAATGCCATACAGGAAATGTATTTGGTGAAATGTATCTCTCTGCTCATGATGTAGTCGACTATTGATTTCAATGGGAGCACTTTCCTGACAAAGATCGGGCAGCCAATCAGTGGCAAGAAGCTTCAGTTCATGGTTGAACAAAGAAGATTTTTTTTTAGCAGAACTCATATATTTATTTTACTTTTATATGATTAGAAGTATATCTGTGTATACAAAGGATTTCTACAAGTTCAAACACTAACAAAAATTAATAATTATACACTTGTACAGAAAAATACACTTGCAAATTAGTAAAGTTCAAAAGATTTAAATTCCCAATATGATTTTGTTGGACAGAACCGTGACAGCTTGTTGTTGTAATACATAAAAGAAACACATAGAGCTACATTGTTCATGTGATGGAAGGGGATTGAAATGTACTTTTGGCTTGTATGGCTGCCAATAAACCATGTGAAATGCTTTATGCCTAGAAAATGCATGTCTGTTGATTAAATATATTAATTAGCAGGTAAGTAAATAATGTAAGTAAAACACTACACAGTTTAATACTTACTGGCTATGACCAGCCAAGAGCTACAAATAATAAATTCTGTATAAACTGCAAACGGAACACTCTGGCACACAAAGGTAAATTAAGTGGTGAGTGTTGTAGAAATATATATATTTACTTTTGGAAGCCTAGGGGATTAGAATGCAAACCACAGCCACCTGTTAGGAATGTTCACAGCCTAACAACTGCCACCATCAGAGAATTAAGCAAGGACTGACTACAGACTATGCAAATACACAAGAAAATAATTAGTCTATCATAAATCAAATGCATGTACTAAAATGAAGAACAGAATCCAGATGCTATCACTTGCCATTTTCAGCCGTACCTGAACGTTTCAGTGACATGACTTATTATATGGACAAAAATATTGGGGCACCTGACCATTACACCAACAAGGACTTTTATAACATAATTTTCTAAATACATACACATGAATGTGTTGTTTGACCCCCCCCCCCTTTGTACCTATAACAGCTTCCACTCTTCTGGGAAGGCTTTCCACAAGATTTTGGAGTGTTTCTGTGGAAAATATTGCAAATTCATCCAGTAGAGCATTTGTGAGGTCAGACAGTGATGTTGGAGGAGAAGGCCTGGGTCACAATCTCTG
This sequence comes from Sceloporus occidentalis, assembly GCA_023333645.1. Taxonomy (NCBI): domain Eukaryota; kingdom Metazoa; phylum Chordata; class Lepidosauria; order Squamata; family Phrynosomatidae; genus Sceloporus; species Sceloporus occidentalis. Next base: position 5,723,172 of record JALMGF010000031.1, read on the forward strand.
TTCCAGTTCATCCCAAAGGTATTCGATAGGGTTGAGGTCATGGCTCTGGGCGTGATAGTCACGTTTTTCCACACCAAAACTCATCCAACCATGTCTTTATGGACCTTGCTTTGTACGCTGGGGCACTGTCATGCTGGAATAGAAAAGGTCCTTCCCCAAACTATTCCCACAAAGTTGGAAGCATAGCATTGTCTAAAATGTAATGGTATGGCCTCTTCAGTGTAAATCCTTTTATTGTAAAACATATAATGTTTTACAATAAAATTGTGCCAATCAGTACTGGACGCATTACAAATCACCTAAACATCCCACTTTACACACATTACAAAATAAATAAATATAAGATAAATATAAGATAAATATGGAAACCATAGGAGCAAAAGGAGAATAACAAAATATTTTGAATAAATTAAGAAATGCAGTATTTTATGAATGTGAACAATAAAGGATAGGCAAGGAATAAGAGAGAGGAAAACCATTTAACTGACATTTGGACTCTGCAATAGCTGCTTCGAAAATTTAAAATATACTAATTGTGTATAAAAAGAAATCTACCAAATCCGCACTGACTTCATAAAAATTGAAGCAAAGACTTTGAAGGCCAATCTAGTCTGCCAATTTTTGGAAGTAAAAAATGACTTTAATCAGTGCTTAATCTCCTATCGGAATAACTTATGCCTTCCCTATGCATGTTTAAACTCCCTCAATGTATTAGCCTTTACTACTTGTGCTTGGAGGTACTTTCATTTATTTTCTTCCTTCTCAGTAAATTAACCCCTTAATGACCATTGCCAGTTCTGGACCGTCCCGGAAAAATGGTCACTTAACGACCTTTGACGGTCCTGAACCGTAAAAAAATTAAATAAGCTTAGAAAGTGATCAACGATCACTTTCTTCGCTTAAACGGTGTTGCTGTAATGCCTCGATGTCGAGGCATTCAGTAACACCGAGATCAGCATCAGGGGCCATGTCTGGCCCCTCCTCGGGGTGTCAACATCCGCCATACACTGTATGGCGACGGACGCCTGTTTTAAAACAGTTTAGGAGGTGATCAACGATCACCTCCTAAACTTCAATAGTGTCACTGGAATGCCTCGATCAGGAGGTATTCAGCGACACCAAACACTTACCCCAGGACGGGCTGTGACTGCTCCGGAGAGCGGTCACAGCCACCACTGCCGGTGATCTTCACCATCCGCAAGATGGCGGCCCCCCTGTAAAAAAAATAAAATAAAGTTGAAAAAGTTCGCTAGAAGGTCTCCAGACCCTCTAGAGAACTCTGGCTCCACTTGCAGGTTGAATACAGGTACTGCATTCAACCATGCAAGTCAATGGAGCCCAGCTTTGTAATCACATTGTGATTAGTAAAATATAAAAAAAAAATATATACCGTATTGGCTCGAATATAGGCCGCACTTTTTCCCCCCACTTTAAATCTTTAAAGTGGGGGTGCGGCCTATGTTCGGGGTCTAGCGCCCGACGCCCGGGACATGCAGTCCCGGGCGCCGGGCAGGCAGCGGGGTTAGGATACAGATCCCCCGCAGCGGTGCAGGGGACCTGCATCCTACTCTCTGATACACTCAGACAGCCTCCCCTGCCAGCACTTTCCACGGGGGGGGGTGCCGGCACGGGAGGTTGTCTAAGCGCGTCGTGCGGACGGTCACCGGCTGCGGAGGTTGTTTACCCGCATCGCCGCAGCCGGTGACTGTCCGCACAATGCGTTTTACCTCTGCCCCCAAGACTTACCAGAGCAGACTCCCGGGTGTCTTGCGGAGCCGGCGGGGGACATCTACGCAATCCGCTGAGTGCCGGCACCGGAAGTTGTATACGCGTATTGCGTAGATGTCCCCCGCCGGCTCCGCAAGACACCCGGGAGTCTGCTCTGGTAAGTCGGGGGGGGCAGAGTGGCAGCATATCTCGGGGGGGGGAGGACAGTGGCAGCATATTTCGGGGGGGAGGAGGAGGACAGTGGCAGCATATCTCGGGGGGGAGGAGGGGGACAGTGGCAGCATATCTCGGGGGGGAGGACAGTGGCAGCATATCTCAGGGGGGGGAGGACAGTGGCAGCATATTTCGGGGGCGGGGAGACAGAGTGGCAGCATGTTTTTTTTCTTTAAAAAAGCACCAAACTTTTAGGGTGCGGCCTATATATGGGGGCGGCCTATATCCGAGCCAATACGGTATATGGAAAAAAAATGCTACAAAAAAAAAATGTGCTAACATTTAAAAATAATTATGCAATGATGTCACCAGAGGAACCAATTGGATTAATTGAGTTAACCGGCTTCAAAGATGTTCCAAAGAGGAGATGGAGGCAGAATGACCAGATTTGGAAAAAAAGGTTTGGAAATCATAAAACGCTACTTGTACTTATTGCCCAATAACTTACAAAAAAACAGCAAAAAAACATAAAAACATTGGGTATTTCTAAACTCAGGACAAATAGTAGAATCTATTTAGCTAGTTTTTTTACTTCCTTTTGTAGGTGAGTAAAAGATTTTTCAAAGAAAAGTCATAAAAGGTGTTTTTTTCTTCAAATTTTCACCATGGTTTATTATTTTTTTATAGTAAATAAGATGATATGATCAAAACATATGGTATATGCCTATCTTGCCCTGAAAAAAACAATATATAACATGTGTGGGTACACTAAATGGGTGAGGAGAAAATTACAGCTGAACACAAGCACCGCAAAAGTGTTAAAACAGCCTAGGTCCCACAGGGTACAAAAAGAAAAAATGAGCCCGGTCCTTAAGGGCTTAAACTTCCTTTCACTATATTTATAAAACTCCAGCACATGTTGAGACTGTATTCTGAACCTTCCTACTGCACATCAGCATACCCTCCCAACATTTCAAAATGTGAAAGAGGGCCACTTTTATTTTTAATCGCTCTCGCAGAACTCATCAATACAAGCAATTGATGCTGCCTGAGCATCATGGGAAGTGCAGTTAACAGTAGATATTAGCTGTGAATTACAATCCCCATGATGCTCAGCCAGCCAGGTGTCCACATGACTAGGCATTGTGGGAGTTTAAATTCACAACTAACATCTGTCATATCATCTGCTGTTAACTATAGTTCAAATGAGGCTCACCCAGACATACTGCTTCCATGATGCTGCCTGCCCATAAACACACATATACACATACACTGCCCTTACACACCTGTCCATACACACAAATACGCTGCGCTTACACTCCATTGTAGGGCCGGCCCTGTCCCTTACCCATGTTTAGTGTTGTTCCTCCACATGTGCATTCCACATGTGTTCAAAGTACATTCCAAGGCCCTGCTAAGTGCCCTAATCAGCCACTTTCACCTGTCCAACAGTTGCCCAGTCCCACTGTGGAATGCAGACTTGCATGGCTCTAAAGGTCACTTTAGAAACCGTACGCTGCTTGGACGCTTATCTTTGCTCAAACTTGCCCTCCAACATCTCGTGCAGGTTTTCAAGGGAAAAGGAGTGAACACATGCAGAAACTAAAATTTGCATTTCCTGATGTCAGGGAGCAGCTGCCAGGAGAACAGATCAGTGAACTATATATGCATCACTGATCCCTGTATATAGTATATATTTATGTGTGTGTTTATAACATAACATTTGATGTCAAATAAGAACCATTCAACTCATTATCTGATTTTCCTGTCATACAGTTATTCCCTAGATGCTTTTAATCATCAGTAACCATTTTTGAAACAAAAAGCTGTAGTGGTTTTAGTTAGTTTTGTGTTCGTAAACTCCTTATAAACAATGCTAGGTCACCAATAATACAATTGCTGCCAATAAACTCATTTTACCCTAGTGTAAAAACATGGCGCAAAACAGAAATTTGTTTCACAATGAAACTCGGCTGTATTTTTTTTCCTGTTAAAATATTCATATCCAAGGCTCTTGCTAATAATGACTTTCCATATTTTCTTAGGGGGTTGGGAAATTGGATTTTAAAACTATGCATGTGCTATATTTAGGTAATTTGGAGATTGAAAACATCAATCCAGCAGAATAAAACCAGTTATGATATATTTTATACTAGCCTATAAATGACATTCCTTGAGAAGTACTGTTTTAGGATGGATCAATCAGTAAAAAATTGTTGAATTAATTTTAAGAATCTTCATGTCCCGCTGTTATCGGGCTGTTTGGGACAAAGATGACACACGGAAACATGCTGTTTGGGGAAAAAGATGGCAAGTCCTATGCATCCAATCTGGGTGCTAGGCAGGTCCTGTGGATGCAATCTCGATGAGACAAGTAATTTGTGTGCAATCTGGCTGACCCTTTGAGGTTTGCGCCCTGTGATGGGGATATAGATATTCAACTTGTTTGAGGCACAACTGAGTAACGCTTTAATGTGGAGGTTTTGTCATCTTTTAGTTGATTAACTGAGTTGAGATCAATTGATTTTCTTTACTCTTTAACCTAAATACCTATGCTACTATGATACATAACATAGCACATATATTTGTCCAGGCATTAGTATTTCTACAAAGTATATAATTCCAAATATATAGAACTCTGGTATGGGCTACAATAAAGTAAAAATAAATAAATGAAAATCAAGTGCATATAAATATTGTTGTGTTATTATTAACCCCTTGACAACAATTTACGTGCCTGTGCACAGGCGGCTGGCTGATTTTAACCTCTTAACGTCCATTGATGAGTAGGAGGGGATCAATGATGGCCGGACTCAAAGATAGGGCATAGGCACAGACTGACCAAAATGGGGAGAAAAAAGCGCACTTCCCAAATGTGTCCTTTTAACCCCAAACACCAGACAAATCCATGCATGGGTGGTATCACTGTACTCGGGAGATGTTGCTGAACACACATTGGGGTGTTGTTTAATAGTGACATATAACTGGAGTTATAAATTTATACACAGAGTATAAAACAATTACTACCACAAACTTTGGCAAAGGCTGGTGGTAGAATATCATGCATGGAAAGGGTTAAAACACTAGCATTTGAAATACCTTGGGGTGTCTAGCTTTCAAAAATATATGGTTTGATGGGGTAAACTGAATTAGCCGACTTCAAAGATGGCCCTATTAGGATAGGGGGCAGTAGGACCAGATGTAAAAGTTTCAAGTAAAAAAATGCGCACTTCCTAAATGTGGCGTTTTACGTCTCAAACAACCCGACAAACCCATGCATGGAGGGTATCACTGTGCTCGGGAGATATTGCTGAACACATATTGGCGTCTTGTTTGAAAGTGACATATATCAAGAGCTGTAAATCCATACCTGAAGCGCAATTTTAGTGATAAAAAAAACCCACAAAAAATGAATACCACAATGGGTGGTAGTAGAATTAGTGCATGGAAAGGTTTAAAATACCAGCATTTGAAATACCTTGAGGTGTCTAGTTTTCAAAAATATATGGTTTGAGGGGGTAATTTGGTTTGGTGTGCCGCCTCTCGTAAGATGGAGTCACCCACTAAAAAATAAACAAGAAAGCCCCAGGCGAGAACATGGAGCAAGAAGGGCCCATGACTGAGGGGACGACAGGCAGCCCTCTCCCCCTCCCGATTTCCTGTTTTTCAGTAAATCTGCTGAGTCAGCTAGGGGGGCTGTCGGTCAATGTTGATTGATGGCCCTGAGCTGACAATTGATAGGTGTGTATCATCCTACTGTGCTTAGGGGTGGGGGTCACTATATATATGGGAGCCCACCCCATCTAGTTCACTTTTTCAATTGACCTGGAAAGCTTTTCCTCCCTCCCACCCCTCTTTTTCTGTTCCTTGGCGGTTGGTTATCAAGCTGGCATAGAGCAAGGGTTAACCACCTTAGGTGTGGTTTGACCGGTGGTGCACAGGCCCTCGGCCTAAGTGCAGGACACTCCTTGGGCTTGTGCCTTGGTGAATCCTAGCCGTGACAATGGCTTCCGTGCAGGGGACGCCGGTGGTCTCTACGGTTTTTTACGGTTTTGCGCCTGTGCCAGCCGGGTCAGTAATTTACAGTCGTTGTTTACAATTAAGGGTTACGATTTGTAGACTTTATATTTGGTTTACAATTGTTAGTTTTAAGGCTTGCACGTGTCATAAGTAAGTCGGGTGGTGCGGCACGTGCATCGCTATATTATATACTATGTTATATGGTGTTTACAAATAAAGTTCATTTTACTATGAATAAAGTTATTTATATCTGTGTCACGGTGTGGAAGGCGTAAAGCGGACTGCACCGTGGCCTTATTTTTCCATAATAAAGCATTATATTATTTACTTTGTGTTTGTGTATTTATTGTGGGAAGGGGGGTAAAAGAGGGCGTCGCATTGGCGCTACCTCAGTCAAGTTCCCAGTTCTGTCCAGATCCTCCTGAGAACTCTGAGCTCTCCCTGCAGGCACTGCATTCAACAATGCGAATCAATGGAGCCCAGCTTACTAATCACAATGTTAGTGCATGGAAAGAAATAGAGTGAAAGGCACCTCGCGGAAGATGGCCGCGAACACGATGTTCATGACGGGGGCGTGTCCAACTTCCCATTTCCATTGAGCCAGTGCAGGAGGTAAGCAGAGGGCAAGGAATAGGGATGATAGACAGATCCACACTAAGGGTGGATAATTAGAGGGAAGAGTCAGGATCTGGCAGGGCTATATAAACCCCCAGCACTGTTCAGTCAATGCTGGCTTGTTAACTAAGTGGTGCCCCATTCCTGTATCCTGATTACCTGAATCTTGCCATTCCTGACCATTATCTTGTTTGTGGATTTCCTGGCTAATTCGACCTCGGCTTGTTTACTGGACTACATAAGTTTCCTGGCTATTTTTGACCTCGGCTTGTTTATTGGACTCCGTGCTTATCTACTACCCTTGAACTTGGCTACGTTTATATGGACTCTTGTGTATTTCTGTAATCCCTGACCACGGCTTGTATTATGACATTGCTTCTGGTATACGCCTGTCTTTTGTGGAATAAATACCTGTTTACACCACTACGGAATCTCCTGTGTTTAGCGTCTCACTGCGCTGTGCTCCGTTCCCCTACCTCCTGACACTAAATACCGCATTTGCTCGATTATAAGACGACCCTGATTATAAGACGACCCCAAATCTGAATATTAATTTAGGAAAAAAAGAAAAAGCCTGAATATATGACGACCCTATAGGAAAAAAGTTTTACCAGTAAATGTTAATTCATGTAAACTATTTTTTTAATAAAAGCTATGATTGAGAAAAATATTTTGGTTTTATTTCCTTCTATTTTCCAACCTGCCCCCCCAGTTATGCACATCTGCCCCAGAAATGCCTTATACCCACTATATGCCACTGTGCCCCATGATATGCCTTTTAACCCTCTAAATGCCACTGTGCCCCATGATATGCCTTTTAACCCTATATGCCACTGTGCCCCATGATATGCCTTTTGACCCCCTATGTGCCACTCTGCCTCCAGAAATGACTTATACCCCTATATGCCACTCTGGCATTAAGGGGGTTAAAAGGCATATTATGGGGCAGAGTGGCATATAGGGACGTTTAAGGCATTTCAGGAGGCAGAGTGGCGTATAGAGAGTTAAAAAGTCATTTCTGGAGACAAAGTGGCATTAAGGGGGTTAAAAGGCATTTCATAGAGCACTCTGCCTCCAGAAATGCTTTATGCCCCCCATTTAACACTCCCCCGCCCCCCCAAACTTACCGGTGCTTCTGACTCCCCTGTCATGTAGCCGGGGCAGCTTGTAGATGTCTACACGATTCGCGTAGACAACTTACGCTGCAGCCGGAAGGAGGTGTGGCTAGCAGCGGGGGTTGTCTGTGTCCATCACGCAGACCTTCCCCGACTGTCAGAGAGAACTCTGACAGCCGGGGAAGGTCTGCGCGATGGACTGGGGGACAGTAAATCTAAAATTAAAAAACATCACTCATAACCTCAGTATCCATTAGACCTTTTTCAAACTGATACACCGATGGTACATAACCCTCACCAAAATATAACAGTAATTTATCAAATCTTTGTTGGAGCTGCGTGGCGAAGGAGGGCACTATGTTCCATATCTGGTGGGAATGCAGTGGCCTTACTATAATAAAAAGGAAGATCTCATTAATCTTTGACAGTATTTTCCTACAGAGAGCAGTTTTAACACCACAGCTCTTTCTTTTTCACCTCGACGAGCCAGGAGGCACTTGGGAACAAAGATGCCTTCTGGTCCACGTTCTTATGGCAACAAAGTTAGTAATTGCAAAGCAATGGAAATCCCCTATAGCTCAAAATTCAAGTTGACTACCAACAAGATATGGAGGAGGGGTTTTTTTAGATTAAATAGGGATTATAGGAAATTCTCAGCCTGGAGTAATATGATTTTATCTTAATTTGGTCAGTCACTCCTTCTTTAATTTCTGTGGACATAAAAATAAAAAGTAGGATAATTTTGTTTTAAGTGCCTTATTGAAGCATTAGTTCTCCCCCATTACTAGTTCTTTACCAATTTATAGATTCCATCCAAAGTAAATCCCGGTTGCTGCTGCTGCCATGCGTAATTTAAATATAATATATATATAATTTATATCTTACATACACACAGTATGTTCACATATACTATTATATATTAATTATTAGGAAGCCGTGGAAACCATGTTGATTACAGATTTAATAATGTACATACAATCATTACAAACATGAGGTAAATTCAGAGCGTTAACCCCTTTATTACCAGACACAAACAGACAAACACAGCAGATTGAGGCTGCCTTGGACCCAGGACTGAAAGTCCCATTGAGGGACTGTCCCAGACAATCCGGGAAATGTGGTCACCTTAGCACCCCATTGTTTGTTTGTTTTTTACTATTACATTAATTATTTTTAAACAAGTTGTGAATACACATAGTTTATACTAATGGTCTCTCATCTACAGAATATATAGATGTGATATATTTATATTTTTCTTATGCAGCTGTAATATATCTTTGAAAGCTTATGTGCATATGGTAAAATGAACAACAAAATGGTTAATACATTGATTTCCTTTGCTTTTCATACCTTTTTTAATTGTTTTATCACTGTCTGTGTCTTTGTGGAGTGTTTACAAAACCCATGGTACCAAGAAGCAATTCTACCTCAGTAACGTGATTATGGAACCTTTGGCCTTGCAGATATTGGCAGACAACAACTCTCAACACACCCAGAAATGGGAATATTACTCCTACATCAGCTACCTGTACTTCTCTTGGGATAGTCTAATCATTCACATTTCCAAATGAACTTCATAGGAAGTATTTTCTTTTATTATATATAATGGTGCTAATCACAGCATATTCATCCCACAGAGTGTAAATTAGATAGACATGAGAGGCAGGATTTTCTTCAGATGAGGATATTTAACAAAATAAATAAAATAAACTGCCAGATCTAATTAACGCTTTTCTGCAGACAAAAGGTGTGTTAGAGCTACAAGATGTTCAGGGTTTTGGCTTGTGAGTTGTGCGTACAGGAGGTGGACTACAGATCTCATAGAGTTAAACATTACCATCATGTTCCTCAAAGTCTTCAAACTATTTTTTAATTCTTCAGAACTTCCATCTGTTGTAGACAAGCTGAGGCGTGAATTGTTTGACAAGGAAAGCTATCCTGTCCCCTCGGGTCTACCTTAGGCACCGTGTCAATCTGCGGAGTCTGACCAAAAGGATTAGAAAAATGACTATGACATCTGAAGACCCAGACGATTGATAAGAAGTTGTGCATTACCTTAGGCTTTGAGCTCTGCATGTGTCTGCACCAGACTGTGCCAAAGTTGTTGCTTGTTCTTTGAATAATTTTAAATGGAAAATAACTCTGGCAGCTTAAGGCTGTCTTGCATGGCATGCAGCAAATTTAATGCTACCTCAAAGACAAATTCTTTTCCTATTTTACAGCTATGTCCAGATGGATAGCGGCACTAACTTTTGCAATCATGAATAGGCAGACCTTGACACCTTAAGGTATATCAATTAACCTTGCAGGAAAGCACTTTTATCATGATAGACCCGTTTAATATAAAATCAGGATTAACATTAAGATTATCTGTCTCTTGGATAAACATTCTGTCATTCCAGGTGTCGGTGGACAGCATGAGTTGCTGATAACATTTAATTTATTAAAATATCTTTTGGTTCATCAGTCTCCATGAATTCCAAATAAAAGCATAAGCACCAACGGAAAATGTGAAAGTCAAAAGCAAAGTTTAAAAATCAGTAGGATTAGAGTGTATGTAAGTGTTGAAATACTACTCACATGATAACACTAAATTTCAATTTTGCAGATTGGCTTAAAATGTGGCATCAGTAAATTTTATTTTAAACATAGCAATTTTAAGTAGTAAAAAAGGACATTTTGGAAAGAGGATTGTATAAGGGAAAGAATGATGTTTTGGGGGCACAAATATACCTATAAGATTCGATTGGGATTACAGGAAAAGCATATATAGATGGAGAACTAAATGAGTATGCATACCCATCCAGCATCATTTTTATAGAAACCATTCAAGGTTGTAGGCTTTGGAGGCAATATCTCATGTATAGGCAAAGTCTGGAACCATGTTGAATTTGTAAGGGAAATGCTATACAGCATCACTCAGATATCCGAAGATGGTGTTAAAATGATTTTAGTCATGAAAATACAATCATTTTAGTATCATATAATTTTCTTTGTTCTTGGCATATTTTGCTCTTTTCTGTTTGGTATCAATAGACAATCTACATTCTAATTAATTAATATACACCAATTACTGTAGCTATTTTGTTTATATTCTGAATATTACACATCCTTGCTGTGTTATTATACTGGCCTATATTTGAAAATTATTTTAATACAGCTTCATTAAAAATGGGAAAAAATAGACTGAATTTTTTTTTTAATAATAGTGTGCAAACAGGAAATTAAGGATGTGGAGCTGATAAAAAGGTCTTAAACTTTGTATTTTCTAATCCCTGTGAAAATAATGATTCATTTATGATTGATTAACTATGATCCTCTCCAGCAGCAGATCAATGTCAGGTGGTTATAAGAGGCCCCCTTCAGAATAACATATACAATACTATAACACACAAATATATATACTGTATATATTATTATTATTTTATACATTAGACTTGTGCATTCGGCTTCATACCAACTGCAAATTTACGGAATGTTGGTAAATTTGTACAATTTGCACAAAGCCACAAAAAATGAGGCCAGACCCCCACGAATTGGACAAAAACGAAGCAATGCTTCCACATCTTCTTCTATCCTTTATCTTCTATCTTTAATTTGTTATCATCAATTTTCTATCTTTTTCCGCATCTCCACGGACATAACCTGGCGAGAGATCAGGGCAATATGGTGGCACTTTCGGTGACGCCCTCTTCCTCAATTGGATGTGACCAGACACACCACCAAATTGCCCTTCTCCATTATGTCCTCTCCCCCGATTGGAGTAAAATAAGGACGAAGACAGAAGATGAAGATGCAGAAGTAGAGGCGGTTGGCAGAGAAGGTAAGGAAACACTTAGAGAGTATGAGAGAGAGCGTGAATAAAAATGAGAGTGTAAGAGTGCGTCACATCATGTCACATCATATGAAGTAGGAAGCTGACTCTGCCATCAATGATGGCCATTATGGATTCTGCCTGTGTCTCTGCAAATACACTTACATCACCAGAGGGGGGCATGCTATGGAGTGCAGACATACACACATGAATTACACTGCAGCAAGTGATGGCCCTATTGCCACAAAGGGCCCTGGGGCAATTGCCCCATTGTTAATTCACCCTTGATCCTCCCTGAACCATCTGTGGAGAGTCAAGTTACAAACCAAATTATTCTTTATCCCCTAATGTTCTAATAACTTCACTAGTACTGGGGAAATACCCTATTTTTTAATAATTATTATCAGTATTACTATTTTCTGCTTGGTGTTTACATGAATATACAGAGTAAAATTTACAAATATATTATGTTTTACCATAAGCTAATAATTAAAAGGCATAAATATTGTAACAAAAATACAGATTTAGAAAGGGGAGAAGCAAAAATAAAATGAATGTAAATCTAATTGATTATAAATACAGGGAAAATATGGTTATTATGCCACATAAAACAATGTTTGCATTACAAACTGTGTTATCTAGGACATACATGGATGTCGCTATTCCTATACTGTATCTCAGAAGCAACAGAAGAAGAATGGAACATTGGTTCCCATGCTAATATTGTGGCCCCAATACATACTTAACATGGATAAAGCACAAATAACGAAAGTCCAACTGTGTTTCAATTTTAAAACCAATGGGAACCTGTTTATATCCACCAATGGAATATTAACAAAGGAGACCTGCATCATTATCGTTCTAACATGGTGATGGTTCTACATTAAACATAGTTGTTATAGTTCAACAGGAGGAATAGATACACCACTGACATAGCCAGCCTTGTGGGTCACTAGTTCAATTCACCTGTTGGAAGCCTTGCAACAGTGAGTAGCCACATTATTAGTTATTATTATTACTTGAATACATAATAATATTATTATTAAAAAGGAGTATTGATATACTTGATATATTAACTCTTCACAATTGATAATATTTTTTTTTTCATTATGGGTGGAAGTCCATGTGCCACATTACCTACTGGGTAATGGGAATCCTAATCCCAGCTGCTGGATGGGGAGATCAGAGGTTTCTCTAGTAACTGGTCCATTTACAATTCAAAGGTCTGTGCTTAGCCAACACATCCTCTGTAGTATTCCTCACCAGTGCTATATTTAAAGTAAGCATACGTTTAATCAAAATACACCTTAATGGAACCAAGCATTTCCCAAGCATGGTGGAAAAAATGGTTTAATAAAATATTTACGGGTTTTATGCCCACTGGTAGCATTTACTTGTAATAAGAGTCTGAAACTGTAATGCAACACTTCATTTTTCCATTTCATTTCACTTCTGATTCATAACACTTTTTATGGTTGTTTTCTGTAATATGTTTTAGATAAGACGAGTCCATAAGCATTTTAATTATAAAGAAAATTCCCTATGAAGAGAGTACAAGCTTTTGTACTGCTGGATAATTAATTCCTCCTTGGCTATCTATTTGATGTTCTGTAGAATACAAAGCAGTTCATGTTAAGTAATCCCTTAAAATTGTACTTGCTTCTTATCCAAACATTGGATTAAACAATAGGGGTTTCTTTTACAGCTAACAGCTTCAAAGGATGTATAAATACGTTTTTTTACTAACCTTCCTATACTTAAGTCCATTTCTTCACAGCAATAAATATAAGAGGCTTAAACTAATGAAATCCAGGGAATTTTATTCTATGTCTAAATCTGAAATAAATGACATTCATATTACTCTGAAATATAATTTTTTATTATTTAATTAAGTAATATTATGTCTAAGATGCAAGGCAGTAATTGGTTTATGCTGCAACATTATTCAATAATCTAATATACTTATTTTATTAATCAGGATGACACTGAGCAATAGGTAGAGTGATTGATACCTAATAAAGGTAATGTGCTAAATGCCTTTGAACTAAAAAGAAAGAGGTGTACTGTATATATAGATTCTGTACACACACACACACATACACCTTATGTACTATATACTGATATCTGATATCAATATCTATCTATCTAATCATAGTAATATTGATGGGAATTCATCCACTTACGCAAACCTTAGTAGCCCCGTATGGCCCTACATATATACAGTATATATGAACTATGTTTTTCTCTCAGGATTGTCCTGTGGTCCTCAGATAAGCCTATAGTAAATACCCTTCATATATTTGATTCCTATGAATAAACATTTAACAATTATGGATCGTGTATCATGTAAAGCCAACACTTAATTGTAACCCATGGATTAAAGCAAAGCAATTTACTGGTTTTTTTTCTCATAGAGCATCTTTTTGGCACCATTTACTAGGATAAATGGCATTTTTTGTATCTTTTATTCCTGGCAGTAAATTAACATTAGGTCCCCAAAGGGAAAACCATAAACTGCATTGCTTTGATATATAATTCTTCTTATTTTTTAAGATAATGTATTAAGTAATCATTAATTATATACCAAATCCTGCAAACAAACTGGTTCATAGCATGTTTGTATACAAAATAGTTTACATGTGAAATGTTGAATTATTGTTACAATTTCTGCCTTGGATTACAAAAATGTTTCGTTTTTTACATTGTTATTGCAGTGTTGGAAATGCTAAAAAAAATATTTAATTGTGATGAGAGGCTTCAGAAACCTGTTATGATGCCATGATGAAATCTCTACCAAATATGTTTTTTTATGTTCAATACAGTACATGCTCCAATAGTACAATAAACTCTTGACTTGTTCAAATTGCTTTTTTAGGATTATCGTCCATGAATAGGTAATATCATCCCTACTATATTCACTACACTCTAGGAATATCAAATATGTATTTGTGCGATAGTCACATTGATATTGCAAGTAAAACTATTGGGTGTATTCACTAGGTGGACAGGTGTCTCAAAGATAACACCCTTTTAAAAAAGTTTGCTAAGTCAATAAATAAAATATTGCTTGCTAATTTGAATGCCAGCAAATGCCAATGAAACACATTAAACATTTCAGAAACTTGATACAACTAAGAGTTGTGAATTGCAATTGTGAATTATTATTGATAATAGTACAATAGACTGTAAGCTTGCAGGAGCAGAATCCTCTTCTTCTGTACCAGTATGCCCTAATATACATTAATGTTATTTTCAATATGATAATGTTTCGCTATTTAAACTTGCCAAATGCTTCCCCCTCGCCACCTGCAAGTTTCTGCAAATCCCCTATAGGTAAATCTGCTAAAGTAGCCATCTAAACTATTGCATTATTAAAACATGGTGGAGATTTTTGTGCATATATTATGTAGTAATATCTTGCTTTTGATTTGATTAGATGTGATCTTCCAGCATTCGATTTAAAATAATGTTATGTGTATGAGTAATTATTTCTATCATGGCTTGTTTTAATTTTTAAGGCAAAGTTGTTTATGCTGATTATGTTAATTGAATGCTGTGCACCTGTGTTTTTTCTGTACTTATTCCAGCGTGCCCAGAACCTTTGATTAAACAGAATTGATAACTTGTGTAACATGTAAGGTGGCAACTTTCTGTCCCTATGTTGTAGAATCATTGTTTAACAAAACAGCATTTATTATATGCTTTGTTCAGAATTAATATCTTATGAAAAATGATGTGCATAAATTGTTGTTTAAGACACAGAGCACTGCAGTTGCTAATATTAAATTAAATTACCTTAAGTATTGTACTTTTCTAAGTTCTTTTAACTTTTTGTGCTGAACGCATTTCCTACTTTAAGCAGCCGAAACCGGCTCCAAAATCTAATAATGGAGGGTCTGATGCTCTGGAGTTACAATGTTTCCACAAGTTAGGCATGCTGTTTTTGAAATATCAAAACTACTTACAGAACTCTGAGTTGGTTGGGTCTTATCAGTAATGTACAGTTGAACACTGTCAACGGTGCTGCGCTGTGTAATATTACTTAGCCTTGGTATATGTCCTTGCTCTAAATAAGTCTATATTATTGGGCATATCTATTATGAAAATGTGAATTTACCACATGTCTATTCGTATTCCATCACAAGACATGGAGCGTCCATAAAGAGCAATTCTACAAGACAGAAGCTCTCATTACTGTATGTAGTGTGTATGGCATTTACTGTGAATACCGGTATATACACGGAAAAAAGTCTCTGCAAACCTTCTACACATAGAATGCTAGATGGCAGATCATAAAGTTTTCCAAGTAATATTTTATTCTATGCTTCATTTCTGTTCTCTTCTGAAAGCCAAAGTGAAGGGAATTTATTGCTGGGTGCATCAAAGCATTCATTGAATGTCCACTCTGAAAAAAAAATGCATCATAACACAGACATTGACAAAGGCTCAGCAATACCAATACGCCTCCAGCTATTAACACTTCATGCTAGCTGTAAAGTCGAGATACATCAGTCATCTATTAAATAAGTCAGCAGCTTGCTGTCACATTACCAGAGGCAATAGATTAATAAAATTAAAACCCATTCTTCTTGTGCCTTAGGACTTGCTAAAGAAAAAACTAATAATGCTATAATATACATACTGTTAACATTTTTCATTCCTAGCGAAGTCAAAAGAAATTAATATGTTAGTTTTTTCTTATGTCTGGAGAAGAGAGCACTGATTTATAAATAATATATTATAGTGAATCTTGTTTTTCTGAATCTGCAGGAAATCTTACTAGATGTGGATAACTTGATTTACCCTGGAGTCTCTGGGAATTACAGCTTATAACCAAGCCTGTAGGGCAGACTTTGAATGGGGATGACATTTGACCCTGTCTACTCCCCACCCAGCTTGCCACCTTTTTGCCCCCTTTCCCACTTATTATGGGTAATCCCTCTCCTGGCTCTTATAAGGAGCAGAAGATGGAAGGAAAGCTCCGAGGACCAGTTCTAGGAAGTTCTCGGGTAAGTGGTCTTATCTTTATAGAAAACGATGCAACAGCCCCAATTACCTTGGCCATTTCACTGGTTGTTATATTGATAAGTCCAGGTCTTAAACTTTGTGCTAGAATCCAATGTAGAGGATTTCTAAGCAAAACAATTATAGCTAAAGGAAGAAGAAACAGGGTCACGTTTTTACATAAATAATACAATATACAGAAATGTAATTGTGATGTTTTGTCATCTTACTATTATATTATAGTATTGCAGTGGAAAGGGGAACTGTTTTTCTTTTTTAGTATCACTTAAAAACAGATTTGCAAATATAAAAAAGTTTTCACAAAATACAATTTGTAAGAATTATGGTGGCTTTTTGTATGCCTTTAAGTCTGTTATAATGGGCCAAACACACTGGTTCTCATCATTCTGCCTTGTGGTAAACAATAGAAGGTCACAATCACGCAGAGGTCTCTGGGGAAATACACCTATGGTCTGTATAATATACAATCACCCATATATGGTATTTAGTATTTTGACATGTGATATTCTTATTGTATCCCTAACAATGGATTCATATCGGAACCTGACTAAGCTTTGTTTTTCTGGAGCTCATCTGCATCTTCCCTGAGTGACAGAATCAAGCATTGTTGCAATGTTTAATGGCTGTAGGTGTTGGTATGTGAGATAGTCCTGTACCTAAGGATGCATTAGAAGCAAATGTGGCCCTAAAGTTTACTTGGATAATGAATGCCTTATCTATAACTTATAGAGGCTATTATTTGCTCTATGGTTTCTGAGACATGATATACATGAACTGTATATCAACTGTACAAACAATTGTATGCAAATATAAAAAGTATGACACCACACAGACACTGCATTGTTCAGGAAGGAGGCACACTTTAACTGCCAGACTTTGATCTGAGAGGTTCCACTGAACCTAAAGAAAACAACAAAGGAGCTGTTGAACGGGTTGGCGGAATCAGGTACCAAAGTATCTACATCCACTATTAAGAAAGTCATATATCTCCATGGCCTAAAAGACTTTCTTGCCAGGAAGAAGCGCCAGAATGAAGCCAGCATAAAAAGCCAGAATGAAGCATGTAAGCGATCACGAGGATGACAACCTAGCATTTTGGAGGAGTGTTCTCTGGCCAAATGAAACAAATATTGAACTGTTTGGTCATAACGATCAGCTCTATGTATGGAGGAAGAATGGTGAGGCTTTTAATCCGAAGAACACCATACCAACTGTGAAGTATGAGGTGGCAAGATCTTGATGTGGTTAAGGTGCATTTCAAAAAATAGAAGGCATGGTGAGGAAAGAGGATTATCTATAACTACGGAAGCAACACCTCAAGACATCGCAACTGGTTCTTCCAGCAGGACAATGATCCTAAGCATACCTCCGAGGTTGTAGCACAATGGCTTACAGACATCGAAGTAAAAGTATTGAAGTGCCCGTCACAAAGCCCTGACCTGAAAAAACTGTATCTGAACAAGAAGGCCCACAAACCTGACACACGGGTTATGTAAGGAGGAATGGGCAAACATTCTTCTAATATTGTGAGAAGCTTGTGGAAGACTACCCAAGCATTTGATTCAAGTTAAGCCATTAAAAGTCAATGCCACCAAATACTGACAAAGTCAATGCAAACGTTTAGCCCACTGGAATTCTGTTCTAGTGATTTATAGCTGAAAGAATTATGTCTGTAATTGTATGGTAATGTGAAATGTGTGGCATTATGAAAACTTGAGTTTGAATGTCTTTAGGTGTATGTAAACTTTTGGCCTCAACTGTAAGTACAAATCCTGGTTAAAAAGGGCACACAGACTACATTTACTGTACAAAATTAAAAATCTTTAGCAGGCATCTTTCACAAAAGTCACATTTCTCTATCTGCACTCTTAAACCTTGCCGGAAAATATCATAAATGCCGTTGTTATGGCAATGGTAGAAATATCACTAAAAGTGAAAGCACAGGTGTTATTTATAATGTCCCAAAGGAATGTGCATATTTCAGAAAGTATATGTTAATGCTGTATTCTTGTTTTAGTATATGAAGCAAAGAAAACTAAGAAATAATAAAGTCAGGTCTAAAATAAGTAAAATGAATCACATCTTTAGGTGCAACCAGTAAATTGATTTAAGTATCACTGTGAATGAAAAAATTATAATTTTATACCTGATGTAACACTAAATGTAATTATCCTGTTGTATGTAAATATTAGGTAACGATGCAATCACACAATTACAACATTTTCTGAACACCAGTAACTTTTCCATATATAGTCATAACTTTATTAGTTATTATGGAACAAATGGAACACCAATTTTAAACAAAAAACAAGTACAATAATTGGAAACCAAGCAGGTGTTGCAGTCTCATTTATCTAGCTTCCCAATAGCACCACTAAATTTTTTAAATGCAGTATTTGATAGAACATATATTTTTACATATGGGTCCAATAGGGGCCAACTTTTTAATCTGTTTTGCCAGATGAATGTAGCATGCATTTGATATTGTAAATGTATTGTTGTTTATGTCCTCTTCTTGACTACTTCAGGCTGCAACACATAGGATTACAGGTTTTCTACTTTATGGTACACATTTCATTGTCTTTGAACCTTGTGTATTTGGAGGTCACCTTAAGATACTGGTCAAATACACTATATGACCAAAATGATGTGGACACCCCTACCTAACTGTAGGTGCTATTATTGTGATGTGGAAGCATATAGGAATAACAACTCAGCCGCAAAGGGATAGACCATGCACACACAGAGAGCGGGTTGCTGAGTACCAAAGCGCATCCCATATAAATTGTCTGTCCTTTGTAGCATCACATCACTCAGCCCCAAACTGCCTCTAGAGGTAACATCAGCACAAGCACTGTGTGTCCGGAGGTTCTTGCAATGCCAATGGAGTAAAGCACGTCCCTGCACTCTGGAGTAATAGAAATGTGTTCTCTGGCGTGAGCTTGAAGTCTGATGGATGAACATGGGTTTGGTGAAAGCTACCTACAAAAATGCATAGTGCCTACAGTTTGGTGGAGGATGGATTTTGGTTTGGGGCTGTTTTTTCATGGATTGGGCTAGGCCCCTTAATTCCACTAAAGGTAAAGGTTAATTTGACAGACATTTTAGACAATTGTATGCTTCCAACTTTGTGGCACCAGTTTGGGTAAGACCCTTTCCTGTTCCAGCATGACTGAGCCCCTCAACATCAATTGTTTAATATACATTTTTCTTGGTGACGCTGCCTGGGACATTAGAGAGGTCCTTTTAAAGAAGCACTTTATATGTAGCTAAACATTAACTATATGATTTGATGAGGCACATGTGACCACAGCATGACATGCCTCCGCTAGCCTAGCTATAACAATATGGCAAAGGCTTCTTTATTTAAATGCTATACTTGCCCAGTTCATTTTTCACTTTGTTTTAGTGACACTGATTTGTGCATATCTGACTAGTTTTGCATTCTTTCACAGTTGCCATGCAAACAACAATAAGGCTTACACGGCAGACAGAAAAAGGACATGCTGAGCTGGGGGAAGGTTCATTAGCTTCCGCATAATGTGACACAAATCATCCGAAATGCATTTTCTCAGAGGAATTCAAATTACATCTTATTGAATTTCATTATTGCTCCCTAGAAGTTTACTTGTAAAGACGTAATTTTTTGGTAACTTTGGTAATTATATATATATATATATGTATATTGTGACAAACCCTATAACATGAGGGCCATACATATCACTTTTAGGAGTCCTAAGCACAGTCCTCTAGGGCAATCAGAGTCAGGAACAGCAGCTTTGAACAAAACAGCACTTTATTTTAACCGCTTAAACCCCAAAAACCAAATCATAAAAAGAAAACCTAGCTCCCAATTGGAGCCCTCTCTAACTGAACTATGCTGGTCCAGACTGACCAGCCTAATCACCCACTACCTCAACCTCCCAGCCAGACCCAGCTACGCCAGGCTCTGGAAAACCTCCCCCAGACAGCACACAAAATGTCCAGGCAGGTATTGCCTCGCTTGGCTCAGGGATGGTCTTCTTGTTCAGGGCCTCTCCTTGCCCCTGGGAGTGCAGGGAACTTCCTCTTCCCCCAACAATCTCTGAGTATCAGGCTCCAGGGTTTTTTTAATGCCCAGCACCTGTGTCTGATGCCGGCTTCATAGAAATCCCGTACTGGATCCTGTAGACTTCTAGCCTCCTGGAAAAGCCGGCATGGATATTCCACAGAATGGGGGAATGGAGCATTGGCCCACCCTGCTCTCCAATTGCTCCACAATATATATATATATATATATATATATATATATATATATATATATATATATATATATATATATATATGCATTATGTAGAATTTCAAATAATATAATTATAAGGCACATAAAATGTGTTACCCACTGACTTCACCAGATTCCAGGAACAATTCCTAGACTCTACTACTCTCGGTCCCATCCTAAAGGTAATTACTATAATTATTCCAGATTGCTTGTCTTTGAAGAGGAGCTAGGTATTACCTATTTTGCATTACTGTGTACTTGTCGTATATTTAGACCCCTTTAAAACGTAATTTAATATGACACTGTGGTGAAAAATAAAAAGGCAAAAAGAAACCACTATAGAGCAGGGTGTTATTCTTGGGTGTGCTATGTTGCTTGAGTGTGGTTGCTTAACAAGATTTTTGGCGGAAAAGCCTACAATTTAATGGCACAAGGTAAAGACAAGTTTATATAAGGGTATAGGTGATGCATAACTTAAATATAAAAATATATAATATTAATAACAACATGTACTTAAATGACCTTTGGAGAAGAAAAGAAAATGTGCATACTTTGGTTCTTTTGCTATCAGTTTTTAATCCAGTGGCATAGGTCAATAGCGCTTATCCCTTAAACTGCATGTAGCCTTACAATGTAGAACACCTATACATTTCATCTTAATGGCACTCTCCATTTTGGTGCTCTGGATAACATAAGTAACATAACAGGGATGTATCTGAACTAGTTCTGTCTCTACAAGCTGACTCCACCCCAAGCAGCTCCTATAAAAAGCAGGAAAGGAATTACCTTTTTTAGCAGGTTACCAGCATACCTGGGAACTTCTGGGCTCCGGCTACCCGGAGCTTTCCCTTGCGGCATGCGGCCAGGACTGCACACTGACGTCAGTGGGTGGTCCCATGAGGTCGGTGGGCGGTTCCGCTGGCGTCGGTGAGCGGTCCCGCTGGCGTCGGGGGCGTTCCCGCTGGCATCAGGGGACATTCCACCCCCATTTAAAGAAAAAATAGGCCGGGGCAGGGCGTGTCAAGACCCCGCGACCCGGAAGTCTTTACCCTGAGAATCGGAGAAGCAGTCAAACCCTGAGAGTTCCCAGGTATGGTTACCAGATATGTCTCAAGGGATTATCTCATATAGCTATTCAAGCTGGTGGGAATCAAGCTGGTTGATTGCAGAGACACATACTGTAAGATTTTTTTCCTAGGGCAGCAAAAATCTGTCTGTAACCTTGTCATGTATACCATTTATTGTGTACTTTTCAATATCCTGAAGGTTATTTTCATTATTATGTAAAATTATATTGTTTTGTTTAATTTCTGTATGGGGTGGTTATTTAGTTGATAATACCTCATTCTGGTATTAGTACAGCTGAAATTCAATACAACACCAAACATTCTCAAGAGAACTAATTACAAAAGCATCTGGCATAGCAGATACAATTTTGTAAACTTATATTGCAGGTCCAGGCAACATTTTTTCTAACGAAGTCTCTGCTAATTATTTACAGGTTCACAATTTGGCAAAGAAAATCACTTGGTGTGTTATACGTCATAAAATAAATTAATACATAATGTATAATTGCATAAGATTCAATATTGTTGGGGCTTTTTTGGGTTTAAATTGAAATGGAAAACCGTGATTCGTTTAAGCATTTACTGAAAATCTACATGTAATAGACATTTTTAATGTATATTAACTTATACAAAATAATGCAGTATATTTATAATACATCTTCCTTTAGTTGATAATACAGTATTGCAGGATTTTTTTATTATATTACTTTCGATGTAGGATTGTGATAAAGTGTGACTAGAAATGCCCATACACTAAGACAAGCTGTTTTTAAGGATTAATGCCATCTGGGTGCCTCTAAGATATCCAAACTTTAGTTTGTTTAATAAGATAAATGGTACATTTGCCTCACTATTTGACTGCAACCACAAAAATTCCGCCACGACTGACACTAATTGGCTCCCATGTTGGCAGGATCTACACAGAGGCCAAGTATTGAATGAACTTGGAACTGAGCTACTGTCTGTCACCTCTCCCACCACATCTGGTCTTTTTCTACTAAGCAGAATACCATTGCTGTGCTGTGTAGCTTGGATAACTCCTGGCAGCATTGTCTATGGAGAATTCCGCTCGTTCTCTGTTGTCATATTTACACTTTAATCTGTTTTTTCACTTACAATTAGTTTTGTAATACTACTATTGAAATATGTAGGAAAACAAAACACAATGTTATCTGATACCTAGTAAGAAAAGTTGAAGAGCTATGATAAACCTTTGTGATTTTATAAAAATCTAATGCAAAGAAGTATCATTTTCTTAGACATGGAAGGGCTTTATAGAACACGTTGGAAACCGGAAGTCCGTGAAATTGGTGCCAAAACCAGTGTTAGGCACATTATAAATATGTAACCAGAGGATAAGGACAATACACTTAAAAAAGACATAAAGTCAAAACGCGTTGTGTTTTTAAATATACTTTTTATATTTGGGGAAATATAGGTTTTCATACCTAGTTCTCCTTATTCTAATAATAAAAGAATCCAGAAGGAAAAGAACTGTGTGGATCCTTTTACTGCCTGGAGTGGGTTCAGAAGGAAGGCATCCTTTCGTTTACACCCCAGATTTACTCTAAGGTTGTGTATTGGGGCATGTGTGCTTACACCTTTATGTTTATTGTTATTTGTATTATTTGAGTGGAAATTTAAAGTGGTCTTTTCACGAGTTGTGTTATAAGTTGCACTTTACACTTATTGTTATTTATTTGATTTTTTATATTTGTAAAACAACCATTGTTCGATTAAAGATGCAGCCTTTCAGGATACTCTTTGGAATGACTTGTTATCCACAGTATTCCTCATTCTCGTACATCTCTACTGGCCTGCCCTCAACTTGAGATCCTGGGAATATCTATTTAATAATAATAATAATAATAATTATAATAGATCTGGTACTACCTACAATGCATATGACCAAAACATCCTGGTGCAATGGTTGGTAATGTTGCTTGAAATGTAAAAATTGGAGCAGGTACTGGATTGTTCACAAAGTAGAGTTTAAATACAGTGATAAAATATTGAAATGTCAGTCACAAATATTAACAGACCTTTTTAGTGTATAGAAATATGATTGTGTGTGTAGCTTTTTCAACAAACCCAAAGTTATGATACTATTGAGTTGTTCTTAAACCATTTTTGTACCATTTTTGCACCCGTCTGGATCTCTTGCAAAGGGAATTTTTCTTGCATTTCAGTTCTGAACTGCCCTCGTCTGCAGAATAAGACTGATATGTTAATGGGGATTTTTCTTCTACAATGACATAAATGAGCTAAAACCTGAGACACTCCTGAGTGGGGACATACCATAGAGCAGTCCATTAAGCACATGTCTGTTCTTGGTTGTTCTCAAACTCTTTTGGATGTGATATGATACTATTGGCATGTCTGTGTACAACAATAATAAACTGTTAAAAGAACCAGTGTAACTTCCCCAAAAGAAGAAAAGTAAAGTTATATATAAATTAGTTTGGCTGATTTGCATTAGCGTTTTCTTCAGATGGAAGGGATAGAATGTCACACCACCCTACTCATGACACACTGTTCATTTTTACAAATGGAACATTTTTTGTGTCCTACTTTCCGACCTTATTGGTACAACCAACTGCATACCAAATTTACAAATGCCTTTAGGATGTTTTTACAATACTCCATAGAGAAGAGACAAAAATAAAAGTATGGGTCACATGTTTTGCACTAAAGTTAAAAGGCTTTGCAGGAGAAGCAAAATCTTAAATTGGCTTCCAAAGTGATTCATTAATGTATTCTCCAACGATACTTTAGTAACAATTATACAGTAGAACCATAATAATAAAAAGCATACTACAGATTATAGTACTAAAACTTTTGTCAATGATTGATACTTCCTTTGAGCCTTGCTTACTAATGAATGTTCAGTATGCTTTCATATAAACATACATATATATTTCCTTTATCATAAATATATTTGTAGCCTTTATAATCATATTAAATCTAATATTGAGACAAAATTCCGTTCTATATGAAGTAGTATTTATATTTTTATTTGTAACACAATCAAAGAGAAACCTCTCTAGAAGATTAATACAGAGTGTAGGATTCATATAAGCATCTATCATCTAACACTATACATGGGTCATTACTCATAACTTGTAATAAACTCTCTCATGGTAGTTTAAATACATTAAAATTTCAAATCCGCCTAGCATAGTAATTAGAGAGTGAAGGCTCACTGGTCTCTAGTTTTTTTATTAAACTTGGTACACATCTGGGCAATGTTGTGTTTTATGACAACAAAATAATACTGTTACCATTTCCACTGCTATAATTAACCTCTTCTCAGGTACATGATTGCTCAAATATACTTTACTCTTCAATGTTATAGTAAATTTGACAGCATAGATTATACTTTTTATATTATTGGTGAAGGTGTTTAGGCCAAGAAGTGATATTATATTTTGTGTTCATAAAAGGTACATTGTTTTGTGAGGGGGGGGGGTTACTGGACAGCACAAATAGTAGATCTAGATCCTTACAAAACATGTGTATGGCTGACAAGCCAAGAATCAATAAAATGTTTGATTAGTTAAGCGCCTAAATATCTGGAAGTTAATGCAGATATAGCACATCACCGCACAGTGCTTAATAAGTTATTTTAGTAAATAAAGACAAGAGACATTGGCTTTCCTTGGATTGTGTATGGGCACAGCGCTTTATTCGATTTTGAGCTACACACTGTGACACATTCTCCTTTAAACCATAAAGATCATAACTCTGCTTGTTTTATATGGGTAGGGCCACCCGAGAGGTCTTTTAATTGTCTCTTATTGGCTGAAAACACCATCTCTGTATAGAAGTGAAAAGGTCAGCAGAATTAAGGTGTAAACTCGCCCTTGCATGCGGACCAGAGGCGTATCTAGGGTATGGCACCTTTGGCTCGTGCCATAGGTGCCATTTGAAAGGGGGTGCCAGTGAGCGGCTTTTAAACGCCGTCTGGCACCGCAGCAGTGCAGGAAGACAGAAGGCTTCTGCTCCTGTTGCTGGACCTCAAGGTGAGAGAACTACAAAGGGGGAGAGGGTATAAAGTGATAAGGGAGGGGGAGAGGATGGAAAGTGATAAGGGAGGGGGAGAGGGTAGAAAGTGATAAGGGAGGGAGAGGGGGTAGAAAGTGATAAGGGAGGGGGAGAGGGTAGAAAGTGATAAGGGAGGGGGAGAGGGTAGAAAGTGATAAGGGAGGGAGAGGGGGTAGAAAGTGATAAGGGAAGGAGAGGGGATAGATATTGAGCAAGAGGGTAGTAAGGAAGGGAGCTAGAACGTGACAAGGGAGGGAGAGGGGTTAGATATAAGTAAAGAGTGAATTAATGTGTGGATGCATTGAGTGAATGAGGGAGAGCATAAGTTAATATGTGAATGCATTGTCTGAATGAGGGAGAGCATGAGTTGTCTGAATGAGGGAGAGCATTAGTTAATATGTGGATGAGTTGTCTGAATGAGGGAGAGCATGAGTTAATATATAGATGAGTTCCTGAATGAGGAAGAGCATGAGTTGTCTGAATGAGGGAGAGCATGAGTTAATGTGTGGATGAATTGTCTGAATGAGGGAGAGCATAAGTTAATGTGTGGATGAGTTGTCTGAATGAAAGTGTGAATTAGTGAGTGACTGTAAAAGTGTTTGTGTGTATCATAGCTGTATAATTGTGGAAGGGCAAAGATGGCACTAGCAGGAGGTTTGAGCCTTGGGGACCAAGATGGCACAGGCAGGGTGTTTATGGGACAAAGATGGCACAGGCCAGGCTGTTTGGGGACAAAGTTGACTTGTGCTGGGCTATTTGGGGACAAAAGGTGGCACATCTTATGTGTGTTATCTGGGTGCTGGTCAGGTTCTATGTGGGCAGTGTGGACGCCAGGGGTGTGCAACCTGTGATATATGCCTGTAATTTAGGGGGTTTTAAATATACCATTAATGCCGTGTTTTTATGTGAATTCCAATTGATCTATACCTGCAAAGCTGGGTTTTTGTGTTATTCTGTAGATCCATATCTGCTACGTTTCCATACATTATTTATGTATACCTGCAAATACAGGGTTAATATGTCTTATTCAGTTCATTAATACCTGCAATGCTGTTTCCATGTATTTATTTGATCTATACCTGCGATGCTACGTTTCATATATTATTATTGTATACCTGCAAATACAGGATTTGTATGTCTGATTCTGTTTATTTGATATATACCTTCAGTGCTGAGATCACAAGTGAATTTCAATTGATCTAGCTTTGTGTGTTGATCTATACCTGCTATCGGCAGCAGGGTCTAATATTTATATCTATATATCATGTCCTGATGAAAGTCTAATAAATAGACTGAAACGTTGATTGGAAAACTGCAGTTTCTGGAGTGATTATTTAAAGAAGTCCCTGGAGTGCCGGTAACTATTTTTGGATGTTTTATATCTATATATATATATATATTTATATATATATAAATTTTTTTATATATCGGCAGCAGGGACTAATATTTATATATATATGGGCAGCAGGGGCTAATAAATGGGTTTTAGATATTTGGACAGGGGCGCAATTTCAGTGCTTGCCATAGGCGATATTTTCAGTAGATATGCCTCTGATGCGGACACTTACGAAGCAACATGCAAATTCACTAATATCTTATTTGTTTAGGAGTACATGTGAGGATGGGTGACTTCCAGTTTTGGGAGTTTCAGGAAACATGCAAGATAAATACAAATCCGGGCAGGAAGCATCGCAGAACCGACAGGCATACCCAGCCGGGGTACAAGGCATGCCCGTTACACAGTCCAACTGTTATCAGTGGGAGTTCCTAGCGATGTTGTGGGACACACCCTTAATGGGCGGGGAGTAGCATGTGTCCGGACCTTCCTCCTGTGACCCAGAACCTGAGAAGCAGTGTTCCTGTAGTCTCCAGCAAGACCTGGAGAATTCCCAGGTATGCACATGTCCCACAGACACACTCCAAAATCTTGTTGAAAGCCTTTCAAGAAGAGTGGAAGCTGTTATAGCTAGTTAAGGAGGTGGAGAGCAGATAAATAGCCAAGTTCTGAGACAATTCACTTAGGTATAGGCCTTATGGAGTCCAGGCTTTAGCTCTGTACTGGGCCCCAAGATTTCTCATGGTGGCCCTTTATATATACAGTAAATATGTATAATCATTTTTCACCATTAGTAAGATTAACTGCAAAATTTTAGATGCATACTATATGATTTTTACATTTTCCTCTACTTAAAAAATGCTTAATCATTAGCAACCTCGGTATTAGTTCCCATTATGGCATCTTAAATGCAAATCATATAATCTCTGGTGTAGGCCTGTTACCTTTGATTATAACCTATGGGCTTTAGTGCATTTCTTTGTATTTGTACCTGTGGTAATACTATCCTGCTGATGTATAATGTGTTTTTCATTTCTGCAGTTTCTCTTACATCAACCAGGGGAAATGTGTAAATAGTCCACCACAAAAATTATATGGTGGCAACAGAATGGGTCTAATAACAAAAGACCTGCTAAGAGGTCAGTGTATTCTGAATAAAGTCACCTGTATTCAAGCAATGGTTTCAACTAGACTTGTGCATTCGTCTTCGGGCGAACATGGAAACGAACACGAAGAGTGCGTTTTCGTGTTCGTTCCGAAGACACGCCGAAGAGAAGACGGCGGCTGTAAAACGTAGGCGAAGACGAAGACACACACCACGAAGATCTTCGTGATTGTCTTCGTTTTCGTCTACCATTCCCCCCTTCATCTTACCTTGTCTTGTCTTCGCGGCATCGCGGCAGTTCCCGGAAGTGGAAATCCGCAGGTTCGCCGTCACGGGTTACAGGGCAGTGCGAATGAGCCTATTGGTCGCCTACAGGGACCTCCTCTGGCATCAACCAATTGGTTGATGCCAGAGAAAGACCCTGCAGGTGACCAATAGGCTCACTCGCACGGTCTTTGTAGCCCCTGACAGCGAACCTATGGATTTCCGCTCCCGTTAACCCCTTCGATGCTGCGTTAACACAGCATCGAAGGGGTTAACGGGAGCAGAAATCCATAGGTTAAAGGGCCGTGCAAGCGACCAATAGGCTCACTTGCACGGCCCCTTAACCCTTTAAAAAAAAGTTAACCCCTAACTAATTGAACAGGGAGGGAGACCAGTGGCATCGGCAGTGCCGATGCCACTGGTCTCCCTCCCTGTTCAATTAGTTAAATGTCCGTACGAGCGACTTTATTGGTCGCTCGTACGGACATTTAACCCGGCACAGACTAACTAATTGAACAGGGAGGGAGACCAGTGGCATCGGTCTCCCTCCCTGTTCAATTAGTTAAAGACCAGTGGCATCGGCAGGGCAAGTTGCAGCATTGGGGTTTTAAAACCCCAATGCTGCAACTTACCCTGCCGATGCCACTGGTCTCCCTCCCTGTACAGAGTTAAATGTCCGTACGAGCGACTTTATTGTTCGCTCGTACGGACATTTAATTAATTGAACAGGGAGGGAGACCAGTGGGATGTGCCGGGTAAGTTGTAGCATTGGGGTTTTAAAAGTCTGCACGAGCGACCAACAGAGTCGCTCGTGCAGACTTTTAAAACCCCAATGCTGTAACTTACCCGGCAGATCCCACTGGTCTCCCTGTTCTATCAGTTAATAAATTATAGAACAGGGAGACCAGCGGGATCTGCCGGACAATTACGGCACCAGGAGTATAACAGTCTGTACGAGCGACCCTATTGGTCGCCAGCAGGGGGCTCGTCTGCCATCAACCAATGGCAGACGAGCCCCCTGCTGACGACCAATAGAGTTGCTCATACGGACATTTAAACTCCTGGCGCCAGAGCGGCTTTAACCCCGTTTTAACCCCTTAACCGGGGAAAACGAAGAAAACCCGAGCACGAAGAATGTCCGCGAATATTCGCCCGAAGAGAAGACAGGACCAGGCGAATATTCACGGAATACGAAGTTTTTTTTTTTGCCGAAGACGAGCATGAAGACGAACACGAAGAGCCCCCTGGTGCCCAAGTCTAGTTTCAACTGTCACATAGCAGTGAGAAAAGTACCAGCTGGGATTCTCACTAAATCAATGTAGAATATGAAGACGTTATAGCCATCCTTATAGACATAAAGTCATATATGTCCATTCACAATGAGATTAATATATAAACCCCTAAAACAGTGAAACATATAGGTATAGTATGGTTTGTGGTCTAAGACACTTGTACTCGCAGAAGAGATGGATTATAGCAATGCCAAAGGCCCAGTCACAATTCAAGAGAACAGAAAACATATGCTTGCTTTTTTTTATTATTGTTTCATTGCTTTTTTTCCAGAAATGTTCAGTCCCATATGCATATAGTCCACATGTGTGTGTTTAGAAATATGGAGAATTCTGTGAGGATCTTAAGGTATCTTGCATACTTTCTAAAGACTAGCGGCCTTTGTGATCTGAAAGACACCAAAGGAAGCTAACTAATTATTTGAATATAACATGCTCAGCTGGCTCTGATGAGAAACACAAATTAATTCTGATAATTAACATTTAGCCTTTTCCCCTCAATACTCTCTTGGCAAAAGTCCATTACCATTTTCAGAAGCAAGATTGACATATCTCTACAGAAAGCATATGTATTAATCTAACGGAGACAGAGAGCCAGTTGGTTATCTATTCCATGCACTATGAGAAAGCACACAATATGAATCAATTATACAGGACCCAGTGCAACACAAACAATTGATATGGAAATTGGAATAACTTATTATATGGATATGTGTGTATGTGTGTGTTTACACTTCTTCTGCAAGGTTTTTTTTAACATTGAGTTTGCTAAGAGAAGTATGTTAACTTAAAGCTTACTTTGTAATCTACAGCTCTTGAAACTTGCCTGCTGAACATTTTAGCACAATGATTTAAATATCTAGTACAACATGGGTGATTGTTAGTGATGCAATAATACGAATTACTAAAATTAAATGAGGGAACTCCATAACTTAAACCATTTATGATACAGACAATTTATAGATTTGGGAAATGTCGTTCAAAATTTTTGAAGGATCTGTCCTCCCAAGAACATGTGTTTTTATCACATTCAATTGCTAATGGCTTGGCTTGGATTTGCAGTCTCACCGGTGACTGATTAAACCCATGTGAGACAGACCTCAGTAACTGCATGGGAAACGCTGGTCTGACTTTGATGCCTCAGTTTTGCAGTGCTTCCTCTGTTTCCTTTTATTTTCAAGATCTGCCCTGCATACATTTTCAAAAGTGGAGACAGTCTGATGAAAGGTATGTCTCCAAGTCTCGCAATCGGAGGCTAGAGCAGACCAATGTCGATGCTCAATGTGACAGGCACTAAGGGATTTCTTCAGCGAGTCCTTGTACTTCTTCTTTGGTGCTCCTCTGTCGAGGAGGCCATTGACAAGTTCACCATAGAGCACAATTTTGGGTAGGCGATGAGCTTCCATCCTGGAGACATGCCCTGCCCAGTGCAACTGAGACTGTAGATGCATGCCTTGATGCTGGTGGTCTCTGCCTGTTTGAGAACTTCAATGTTGGTGAAGAAGTTATTCCAAGCGATGTTAGAAATTATGCAGAGACAGCGCTGATGGAAACAGTTGAGGAGTCACAGGTGATGATGATAAATAATCAGAGCTATGCAGGAGAGTGGTCAGTATGACAGCTCTGCACACAGATATCTGTGTCTCTCTTCAGAGGCTTGTATAGTCTGCCAAACACTCTTTGCCAGTCTACAATCTATCTCTTTGTTGATCTCGGTGTCTGAGGAGATGATGCTCCCAAGAAAGCTGGGCTGATGGACTGTCTTCAGCTCTGTTTCTCTAATGCTGATGCAGCCTCTTCAAAATAGGACATTATTTGCTCTAGGTCTGTCTCCGTGTGTGGGAAACAAGGACAGCATCATCGGCGAAGAGGTGCTCTCAAATGAGTTGGTCCAGTTTTAGTGTGGGCCCTTAGTTAAATAAGCAGCCATCGGTGTGGTACCAGATGTAAACACTGTCCTCTTCATCATGGTCTACAGTAGCCCTTTGAAGCATCAAGCTGAAAAAGATTATAAAGAGAGTTGTTGCAAGAATACAGCCTTGTTTTACACCTTTTTCTATTGTGAAGGGTCTTGAAAGGTCGTTGTTGCATCTGACTTGGCCAAGTTGGTCTCCGTGTAGCTGAATGATCACATTGAGAAACTTTGGGGGACATCCAAGGTGATCCAAGATTTATCACATACAATTTTCAGTTCACAGTGTGGAACACTTTGGTGAGGTCAACAAACGTCACATACAGTCCCTTGTTTTGTTCCCGGCATTTGTCTTGGCGCTTTTTGAGAGCAAATACCATGTAGGTGATGCACTGCTTTAGTTTTAAAGCAGTCAGACTTTTCTCCCTTGTTCTTATACAAGATAATAATTATTGCATCATGGAGATTGCCAGAGGCCCAAAAGTCCATGGATCCCCAGCCAAGATCGAGAATCTGGGCACATGACGCAATAGTAGACATTGGTTTCTTTACTTTTGGATTCACTGCCATTGCATATGTTCCACTACTAAGAAAGGATGGTAATTTAACTAAAAGGTATTTGTAATAACCTGTATAACACCAGACCTTCTAAGGTTTTGCATGAGTACTATATTATATTCTTTGTATCACAAAACATTTAGTGCCTTGCCAAAATATTTGTTTCTTGTATAGTTGAATATACTCTCTTTTAACAAAAGAGTAAACATATATCAATCATTGATCAGATAGGAAAAATTAAATTGTATTTATCTGTACTGGGTAGCTATTTATACTATTTTAGCAAACCTTTTGGGGAAGGTTATGTTAACTAGAGGAATCCATGCTTGTTTCTTTCCCAGTGGAATTTAGAATGCTTTTAATTTTAGACTTGGATTCTTAATTTAAAAAAAAAACTATTTTAAAGGGTGTCCTTCCAAATAGGACTGTTGTGTGCATTGTTTCTGTCATTGATCTAAAAGAAATGCCAGCCCCTGTGAAGAACTGTATAGACTTTATAAGACTTTAAATTGAAATTAACATGTGAAGGAACAGAATACAGAGCAATGATTAATGGATTTGTAATGTGTGCAGCTTTTCAAATTACAAAGACTGTTTTTAAATTCACAAGTCAAGAGTATATTGCTCAGCTCTTTTGATGAAAAAGGCAGCCAATGTTTTGCAGTTCAATATATCTCGCAGATAAAACATTATTATTCAAACATGCAGGCTGCCCCCAGTGTTGGACAAAGGTCAAATGGACTCTCACACATGGTCTCAGTAAATCTGAGGGGAATGAAGTCCTGGGATCTCATGTCATATCCCAGCGCTATGCTTTACTCATCCTTCTAGAGACCTGAGCATGAGGCAGATAAATGACACTCTTACACTCTCCTAGTGTGTGTCCAGTCACCGGCCATATGCTTAAAGACTGGATCTGTTGCATGAGTAACCCACTTACTGTAGACGAAAGTGCACCAGTTTCCCACCGGGCATTTGCCTGGTTTGCCACGTGGCAAGTCTGAGCCTCCAAGGAATGCATATGCTGCTGTACGCTTAGGAATTATTATTTTATTCGGATTCAGTCTATAAGAAGTTTTTATGTATTGTTTCTTAAGTTTCACAAATATATATTTCATAAACAAAATTAGACTATAAAACACAGCTTTATTGGTAACCATCTCAACATTTTATTTTCTTTGTGTAAAACCGATTGCTTCATTAACTTACTATGAAATGACTGTTTATCTTCTACCATAAGTGAATTAATTTATTGAAACTACCTACTGCTCGTGCTTTTTGTTTATCAAGCAGTGTTTTAAGGATACATATGCAAAAGGTTCACCACCTGGATGCTGAAATCTATGGTTTTATGTCAATTTTCTTTCCTACAGTTATCAACCTTCTCTTTACCCCACACTTACAAAAGCGGCCGGATGTAACGATGGGCCAAGGATAATATGGGGGAATAATAAAGTAGATCCTGAGAACATAAAGTTAAAATAAAGGTAAACACATAAGATGGGTTTTCAATAAGTATATATTGTTTATTTTAACCTGTAAACACCACTATCTGGGTTTATTTAATGTACAGGACAATAAATGATAATATGATGGGGTTCATATTCTGTTGAAATCCTTAATATAGGGCCCTATAAAGTTTCAATTTGAAATTTAATATTTACAGTGGCAATATTTAAGTAGGGCTCTCCAATCAGTTGCTGTGTTGATGATGCACATGTTGACACATATGAGAAAGCTGGGACCTTCTGATGTAGTGAGCATGTAAAGCCAAGTGCCCCCCCCACCTCAAGATAATAAACACACACAAACACCCTTATACATACAAACACCTTTAGCAGCAATTATTTAAAGTAATTGTTTTCTGTGTGACTTTATCAGTTTCACACATCGTTGTGCAGCAATTTTGGTCCACTTTTCCTCACAACACTGCTTCAGTTCATTGATGTTTGTGGGCCTTTGTTTATGCACAGCTCTCTTAAGGTCCCATCACAGCATTTCAATCTGGTTGAGGTCCAGACTTTGACTGGATCATTGCAGCACATTGATTCTTTTCTTTTTCAGCCATTCTGTTGTAGATTTGCTAGTGTGCTTGGGATTATTGTCCTGTTGCATGATCCAGTTTGGGCCAAGCTTTAGCTGTCAGACGGATGTCCTCTTGACTCTAGAATACTTTGGTATACAGAGGAGTACATGGTCGACTCAATAACTGCAAGCTTTCCAGGTCCTGTAGCTGCAAAACAAGCCAAAAATACAGCACTACAGTACACCCTCTATATCTTTCTACTTTTATCTCCAAATACTAATTACCCTCTTCACTCTTCTGATCAATTGCATCTCTTTTTTAATGTTATCTCCTCTTCCTACTTGCATATACAGGATTTTAACTGTGCTATACCTATTCTTGGAATTTCCTAGCTTCCATGTACTCTAACTTTCACTACAAATCAGATAGTGCCTATCCTCCTAATACATACATTTCCATCCTAAAAAAACTATTCCTCGTCCATAACTTTAAAATCACCATGGCACTGACTTCAACATTACTCTCTGTACAATTAAATCATCCTCACCTAATGTCCCTTTCCCTCCATCTCATGCCTCCTCTACCTCAGATTGTCAGCTTACGAGAACAGGATCCTCGTCTTCTTCTGTACCAATTAGCCTGTGATGCATTTCCTGTTCTCTTAAATATGATTCCTGTAGATGCAACTGAATGGGACTTCCCACTGTATGTGTGGATACATGTAGATAAAGGCTCTGGGAATGATTGAGGTTGTACTAGTATCTTAATTTACATCTAATTGAGCATGATGAACTGTTGGAAAAGTTGTAGACCAGTAACTCTCCAGTTGTCACCAATTTACCTATAGCCTTAAGTACACTTAAACACACTTACTCTCACACATACATACATACATACATACATAGCTGTATGTACTGTACTCAGGAAATGCTGCTCTAGGCATTAAATTGCATGAGACCATCTCAAAGAAACATTTTTTTTTAAAAAGTATAATTTGCTACTGGTTGTTATGGCTTCCAGTATAAAAATAGGAAACAAATGCACTTATTGAACTTGTTTTCAATATAAAAATAGTATTGAAATGCAGCAAAAACAAACCTTTACATAGTATAGTACTATCTATGTTTACAAGTAAAAGTCCTTGCTGAAAGTCAGGAAAAGAAGCACATGGCATAACACAATACATGGAAGCATAGTCAATTTACAGAAAACAGAAAAGACTAACCTCTGTGAAAAATGTTTAGCACTGGCTAAACCCAAAATACACTTTTAATTCATGCACATGTTATATCAAATACACACTTCTATTTTAAGGGGGTGGATATTTCAACTAAGTACAGATTACTTAAACATAGTGTATGTAAGTTATTTGAAATACAAGTTGGCAGCATCAAATTACTTTTTATTAATTATTTCATTAAACAACCAATTTAGCTGTGATTTAATTCTAAAATAGTATTCAATTTACAAATATCATTAACTCATTAACTAGTTTAGTTATTTTTGGGAATTTTTCACTACTCGTATTATATTGTGGAAATGTCAAGTAGAAATATGCTTTGTATTCCTCTGATTGGGATTTCTATTTTCAGAACAGCCTCAAGGAGTTTATATGGCCATATGCAGGAATATCATTTACATATTTTCCATATTATTTTAAGCTCAAAAAAGATGACAAGTTAGCTCATTGCAGATAATGAGTATCATGTATTTATGAATGAATAAGTTTATTCTAAGTGAAACTTCTCCAAATTGTAGTTTATTAAAGTAGAAACTACAAACTGAATTAATTTTTTGGTTTTATTTGAAAATTCAACACTGTCTAAATAAGTTAAAAGAATGACAATGGAAAAGCATGTTACCACATGGAGAACTGTTAACTCTGCAAAGTTCGAAAGTCATGTTCAATTAAACATATAATACAGTTTAGCAGTGGTAAAACAGGATGATATGAGGTAAGTCTAGGAATACTTTAGCTCTTTCCTAGTTATTTTCCCTTCTCTTTCGACTGTAGCCATTTTGTTTATACTTGTCTCAGATTTCATTCTCTCCAAATTATTTTTGTCTGACTTTACCTCTTGTAATACCAACAAAGCATAATAAAATTTAGGTCTAAGAGGAAAACAGAGTGTAAGAAATTATGCATAGGAGTTTATTCAGTTAACGTATGCCTGTCCAAAACAGATTTTCAGTACATGAGCTTTACTATTTATGAAAGTCCAATCTTTGTGATGTCCGCCGTGAAGAAGCGCTTAGTTGTTCCTTTATAATGTGTAGTTAATTCAGTTTGATTTCTTGAAAACTGCCTCCCCTATTAAATTATGAATCATACAAGGTGCCAACTTGGCCCATCTTTCAGAAAAAAACATTGTTGGAGTCCTTTGGAATGCATAATAAGACTGCAACTACTCTGCAAAAAAATCCTACTGTAGCGAATCAAATTTAGCTCATTTTCTTTTGAAGAAAGTTCATGAACACAAGCTGAAAATGGCATGTTTGCCACAACAAATTGTTCTCTGTCTTTGTAAAATGTTTTGCAAATATCATTGCACCTATTTTTCTCTTCAAGTTAATGGCACAAAGCTATGAAATGTGGAAAACAACTTAATTACAATACTGACATTTACATGCTCAACAGATAAATTTCTGCAATCCTGGATCTCAAACATGGCAATAGTTTACTATGAGTTTACCCTTATGTTCCTTTTCATGTAGAATTGAAGAAAATGCTTTTTGGAAAATAAATACAAACATTGGAATAAAGGAATGCTTACTCTTTTTGCAGATATAAATACTTAGAGAAGCGGAACAAAACTTGTCAAGCACAAAATATTTCTTTGCAAACTTGTTTGCAAAATATTTTCAGGCTGATATATATATATATATATATATATATATATACACACTACAACCTACCTTAGCCGTCTTAGAAGCCATAGCAGAGTGTGGGCCGAAAATAGAAACATCGATCCTTGCTTCCCTTAAGGTGCATTTAACACACTTGGCCAGAGATGTAAAGACAGATAAGTGAGGTTGCCGAGTGGCAAGGAAAAGTTCTGGTTGGTCTTGCCTTCTAAAAGGCTCTGTTCTACTCTCATATTCTTTTAAGCATTCAACTGGGCATAAATTGGTTGATGAGGGAAAACTTGGATAAAAGACTGATCTTGAGGCCGTTTTAGTAGGCCTGACAATATCAAACTGAACCCCCTCAGGGGTAAACAATCGTCTGGTAATATCCAGCGCTCGGATATCCGAAATCCTTTTACAGGAGATAAGACAGAACAGGGTAACACGTTTTGCAGATAGTTGATACAATGACAACTCTGAGTTAGGAGGCCAAACATTAAACATATGTAAGATTAAATTAACGTCCCATACCTTCAAGTATTTAGGTTGAGGAGGACGGGCCATACGAACGCCTTTCAGGAGACGACATACAGTGGAATGTTTACCTGATGGTATTCCTTCAAAACCATTATGGCCTGCTAAGATAGCTGATCTATACAAGTTGACTGTGCGATATGCTAAACCTTGTTCGGACAGAAAAAGAAGAATAGAGCTCACAGGTGCAAGAACAGGATCCAAGTGTTTCACCAAGCACCAACGACTACATGCACCCCAGCCAAGTCCGTAGGCTCTTCTAGTGCCTGGAGCCCAAGCCCCTGCCAAGAGTTGTGAAGTTGTGCTTGAAACTCCTGCGAGGCACCAGGGACCCCTGATACCAGCCAAGCCATTAATTGTAGTCTGCCTTGAGGGAGAAGGGGATGTGAATCCCCCTCCGGGTTCACCAGGAGAGTTGGCAATGTAGGGAGGAGTCGAGGAATACCTATCTACATCTCTAAAAGTGTCAGAAACCACGACTGGGAGCTCCAATAAGGTGTTATGAGGACTAGTGAAGTTCTAAGGCGTCTGAGATGTAGCAGGACGTGAGGGACCATGCAAAAGGAAGGAAACGCATAGTTCCGATGAGGTGGCCACGGGTGTAAAAACACATCCGTCGCTAGCACCTCTGGATCTGGTCTCCAGCTGAAAAACCCCTTAAGCTGAGTGTTCAGCCTAGATACAAAAAGATCCATATCCAGCGGACCCCCAAAGTTCCAGGATCGTTGATGCCGATGAAGACGCCAATATCTGGAGTCCTTGATAAATCTCGAATGCCAGTCTGCAACTAAATTCGACAATCCAGGAATATATTCTGCCTGTAGCGAAATGTTGTGAGCCAGGCAGAAATGCCAAAACTCTGTTGCCAGCTGGGACAGGGGTTCGGACCTCGTGCCCCCAAGATGATTTACATAGTGAACGACTGATATATTGTCCATCCGAAGTAAGTTGGAGCAACCGACTACACCACATAAGAAACTGTATACTTAACTGAGGGAACAGCAAAGAAAAGAGGAGGAGCTTTATATGGAGGGGAATGTTGTAGGCGTATTGTTGGTTCTTTTTTTCTGATTTGTATTAACTCTATGTTCTTGGCTGCTGTTAAATTAAAGAAAAGAGTAATACATAATGTGAGCCTCCGTGTCTTTATAAATTACCCACACCTTTGGTGCATGGCTCAAAGAGACAAGAGGCTATACCATGTCTTGCTATTTGAGGTCTCAATCATAACTTGACATCTAAAAGGTATTGATATCAATTCATCTCCCAATGTTTATGCAGGGAAAGACTAAGTTGAAGTCTATGCCTCTGCCCACCCAACATATTTCATGAGAGTCTTGAGCAATTTCCTAGGAATATGGATTGGTAATGTATGAAAACACATAAAGGAGTCTGAGTAGCACATTTATGATTTTAACATTGACCCTCCCATGCTAAGAAATATGTGGGCCAGCCAAGGAGTGCAGACCCCCCCTACACACACACACAATGTTGCTAAAACCAGCAGGACATTATACAAGTATAGTCAGGAGATACCTCAAGTGATCCAAATACCTAAAATGTAATGCAATCCAAGCATGGTCAATATAGGAATCAATGTGAACAGTCAAATCTAGTACCTTAGGTATATGGATATTTTTAACATATTAAAACTGTTTGGAAACTATTCCATTTTTGAACACCTTCTTTTATTAATGAGGTTTTAGCCCACATATTTAATCAGAAAATATTGTGGGGGATGTACATTAGGATTCTGAATACTTTCTTTCCCATAGCTTCAAATAGTGGTTATTAAAACATTTTATTGGACATGCTCATGCATACTCGACATGCTCAATCCACAACCCAGTGAAAATATTTAATCAAATTTGGGCTCAATTGCTGAAGGACAAATATAGTTTGAGTGGTGATACAGCTCTTATTTCCTAAACACTTCTATCTGGAAGGGATGATGAGGAGGAGAATCCTTGGGAAAAACATCTTTGTATGTTACCCATGTCCATGTTGCCTGGTGATTAGGCTAATTTTTTATTTGTTTATATATTTGTTTTGCTGTTTACTAATTTTATGTTATTAATTGAGTTTGTACTCAACTTATTTTGAAAATAGTTTGGCAATGTGAATGGGAAATGAGCGTACTCTCCTATTGTTTGAGTGGAGATGGAGTTATATTATTGATTGTGTATTTCATTTTTTCTTCATATTAATTCAATTGGAGATATTTCAACTCTGTAAAAAATGTCTTCTCAAAAGTAAATATCATTGGAATATTCAGTATTGAGAAAGATTGTAGCGTAATCAAAGTTCTCAGATAGTAGCAAACATAATAAAGAGGCTAGACCATATAATATTTAATACATTATTATTTTTATTAAACCAGTTTTTTATATTTTAATAGATGATAAAATTAAGCCCATCGTTATTAGTGCCTTGCATTGTACTTTCACACAAGGGACTCGATGAAGCATACAAAAAAAAAATATATATATATATATGTATATATATATTGACTATAATGTAATAATGTAATATTTTCTATGCTGTAATAAAGTAGATTTGGAATACAAGAAATAAGATTTAAGACAAAACTAAAAATTTAAATGCTGACCTTTGCAACCTGCATTTTGTTAACTGTTCGCAGCTTTGCTGTCTGCACAATATGGCTTTCATGTTAGCAGCATGAGGTTGAGAATTTTTCTCAAGAATAGCTTGTTAAGAAACATTTATTCCAAAGGGCTATTTAATTTTGCTACAGCGCATATTTTATCTTGTTTTATAAAACTACATTATATATGATGATACCCTGTTGCCTCAGTCTGCTAATGACCATAGTGCTCAATGTTGCTTTTCTTAGTGATATTGGTTAGCAAATATTTTAAGGTTTATTGTTCTCCCTAAGAGAAATGAAATTTAAACTAAAGCTGTACAGTGACCTAAAATAATTTTATTAAACTGGATTCTAAACCAGCAGACATACGCAGAATCAGCATTTGACTTCAAGAAACAACACAAAAGTCAGTATTTATGTTGGTCAGGCTTATTGTTGAAATACAAACATAATTTAAACTAGGCGCAGGTTTATGCTTGCTAGAGAATATCCTTGCTATATTTTTAAGTAGTCAATTTTTATTTCCAGGGATCCTAAGTACTTTATGTGTTTGCAAAGTATGTACAGGCATTCGGGACACATGTTTGAGTATTAAACCTTAACTGCTCCCAACTGTAAACATACAGTATATGGTTACCTGTAGACCCTGAGTGACACCTGTCCCAGAATTTATTTTACGGGAATTGGCCAGTGCTACTTCTAGCATGCCAATAATTATTAATTATCT
This sequence comes from Sceloporus occidentalis, assembly GCA_023333645.1. Lineage (NCBI taxonomy): Eukaryota > Metazoa > Chordata > Lepidosauria > Squamata > Phrynosomatidae > Sceloporus > Sceloporus occidentalis. Next base: position 5,764,220 of record JALMGF010000031.1, read on the forward strand.
TAAAGAGAGAGCGTTAATTGTGCCCCATCACAGGATCCCCATGATAGATCTACAGTAAAAAATGTAAAAAAAAAAAAAAAAAAAAAAAGCATTCCATGAGCTTAGTTTACGTACCCTTTTGATATCTGCACTTTTTGCTGGAATTTGTACTAAAAAAAAAAGCTAGGTGCATAATATTGAGATTTAAAGCAGTGAGGCAATATGTGTCTGTAATTCCCAATTCAGTTGTATATAATTATGCATTGTAGAAGTATAGTGACCTCTTTTTTTATGCTGGTCTATATGTTGGCAAGGAGGTAAATTTGCAATGGTATACTGTGCTTCACTGTTTGGTTAGGGTGTTAGCAGTTTGTTAATTTTTGTCTTGTGAATGCCAGTTACCATTTGTTGCGGTATGGATTGTATCCAACAGCTCCACACACTCACCTGATCTGATGTGGCTAGATATGCCATACCTGAGAATTAAAATGCAGCGTGCAGTCATGCATATGCTGCCATCAGCCATACTTGTTTCAAATGGCGGCCATCACTCCCAGTCCGGCTCTGGAATGTATGTATGTATGTATGTATGTATAAAAATGTGTTTGTTTAAGTGATGCTAATGGTATGTGCAGAAGTTAGTTCATTGAATCAATCCCCACATATCTACTTCATGCCATTGGAAGATTAATGGAAGTTATATGTAAGAATGTTTATTTTAAACCCTGACCACTCAGCCTTGGCCCCACTTACTGCCCAAAAAATAATCACACAGCCACTATGCCTGCCTAGATATGATGGTTAATAGTTCCCACAACTTTTTTTTCTTCTACACAAGCAGAATCTGGCAGTTGCCTTCACAAATATATTTACCTTTATGTATTCTGCTCTAATAATAGAGTTATTATTTAATGTTAGACACAATGTCAGACTGGTTATTAATGTTAAGAAGCGTTTTATATTAGTATGTGAGGTCTTTATCTCAGGAGCCTACATAAAGTTCAGCAGAATGCCAAACATATTGGTCTGTTGTTTAAAGTGGCTCATGTGTATGCAAAAAAACAGATGGACTGTCACCATTTCACACCTGCTGGAAGAACAGCTTGTGTACATTACATGTGGTAGTTTTCTTTAAGACTACATCTATCTTAAAGTACAATTTCTTGTGCATGAAAATTCATCCATTTTGAACAAACCAGCATTTAAGTAGGGCAGAGTATGTGCAATACAAATAATTTCTTTTTTAGATATAGATTAAAGCCACTTTTAGTGTATTGTAGGGACATGTGTTAATATGAGAACTATTAAGTTTAAAATGTAACTTTAGAATCAATTGAAGAGAATTATTATTATTCACATGCATATCATAAATAAGATCATTAAATGAGAACATAATCTGTTTTGTTTTTTTGTACACATTCACAAATCTCTTTGCTTGTTTAAAATGAATAGAAACCCATGTCAATGCCTTATCCATACCTGTGATGCTTAATATAATCAACCTTTTGCATGCCATTCTTGCCTGCATCACAGTAAACTCAATATGCTCATGGTTGCCAAGATCTTTTCTATAAAATAAATTGAGTCCAATGTGAACTTTAAACACTTGGGATATCATGTTGGGATGTACAGACTAAGGTCTTAGAAAGTCAAATAAAATGATGGCTCCAGCTCTTATTTAACATACTTGGATGTCAGATCACGACCTCAGAGACTTGATTTATGTGTTCCTTTTTAAACAGAGCTTGTACCTCCTTCACAGGAAAAAAGCATTTTCTAGATACTTGTATCTATCAGAGAAAAGATCTTATATTATTAATACACCATTGCTGGTATTTTCACAAAAAAGTGCTATCTCTTGTTTATCCTCAGCTCACAAAATGCAATAAAATAGAAAGAGAGGGTCATTCTGTTCTCACTAAGCTACACTTTTCTGAGGTTTTCTTTTTTTATATAATTATCCGACAATATTTAGGCACTGGTGGAACTGGACTAGGGTTTATTCCCTGAAGGGTTTTTATATTTAATTTATTCAACTAGCTTTATTGAAGTATTGTTATCCAGGAAAAATGTGCGTGATAACAGACAGACAACATAAAAAGACAACATAAAAAATATACAGTAGATAGTGTCTTCTACAATATCCTGATGAGGAATATCCACATACCATACCTGCAAATAGTTATTGCCTAGTAAACACCTGGGAAGAGTGGATGTTTTAATTTCTTTAATAGTATTAAAATAACAAAATGTATTATTGCTCAGGGCAGGATTGACAGCTATCCTGTCAGGGAAGGAAACATTGACAATGATCCAAATGAAATCAAGCAATAATTTCACTGGCAGCTCCTGTCTAACATATATTGAAAGGACACTCCAGCCATCATAATGACCTGAACACAATTTCTGTGTTTCTGCTAGATTTGTGGTTGAAGTGAGGCACCTAACCCATTCTGGGGTATGTATGTTTTTATTGTGGCTCAAATGAGACGTGGACCTAGCAAAGTGTTCTGTCAAAATTCCACAACATCTGAGAAACATGTCATAGCCATGCATATGGGGTATTACTGTACTCGGGGGTGTTGCGTTATACAAATCATAAGTTGTTACAGTAACTGCACATTCCCTGGGGAAAAAATGTAGTGAACTACTATGCTAGTTTAAAATGGAAAAACTAAATTTTACTGCAATGTTCGGCACAGATCATGAGTTAGTGGGAAAATCAAGTGGCATAGACAGAGCAAAAACACAAAAATTGTTCTGGTTGTTTTTGCAGAATTCTCCATTTGCATTTTCCTCGCCTGCTTGACATCTCCTGCCATCCAATAATCTTACCACCAGTCAGTTCCAGCACTGATTTAGTGACTGTCACCCATGAGGCGACAAGTTCAACTAGACCCCTGTGCAGATGCTTAGAAAGTGTTCCCATTTTTTAAATAGGAGTGTTTTCCTGCCACTGATTGGCTGCTTCAAACGTTGTCAGACCACAGAGGAGGTGGGGAGTTGTAGCACCAAAGGTTAAGAAAAGGGGCTTTAATTTTTCTTTTGAAGAAGACTTAAAAGTACTGCATACACATTAGTCAAGCATGTCTCATAATCACAGTCCAACATATTGTTACATGATTAACATTTTCTCTCATATTTTATGATTTTAAATCATTAGTATGGAACCCTTATTTTAAAATCTCCTAGGGATAGAGCTTTAACTAATAGTTCCAGTTTGTCTGTCTTTGACATTCTTTTTTCTGAGAGCGTTGTTGGAAATATTTAACAACTCTATTAGCCTTAGACCTGTAAGGTCACTTTGATATTTCTTTAGAAAACCTATTCAATTTTTTTTCCCCCACATTTATTATGTGTATAAAGGTATTCTTCAATATTTTTTATCATCTTGTGCACTTTTCAATCAATCATTTGTGTTAGTTACGAAATACACTATGTACACTATATGAAATCTAAGCTATTTTCCTTAAATTTGATGGCACTTATGCTGTATAGCTAAACATATTTTGCTACCTTCTGTATTTGTAGTTAATATTTCTTTACTGCAAAATGATCTTATTAATTATGTTTTTTATTTTCATAAATATTTCACTTTATTTCTCTTTGTGTGAAAATGTAAGAAGTATTGCAGTTTTTAAGGAAATAATCAAATTACTTTAGTATAAGTCTAATGAACGGCAAATGTATTTTGGTTTTCAAGGTAATTTCTTTTTTGAAATACAAATATACTATAATTCAAGACAAGGCTTAATGTTATATAGACCACATTCAGAATTGAAATAAATTAAAAGAACCATATCCTCTATCCATTTTAGAGTATGAAGACTGGATAATATTTTCATGGAGCATTCAATGTTAGCAGGAAAATAGGAGCAGGAGTCGCCCTAAAGGCAGTCCATTTGCCAATCAGGAGGCAGAATGGACAGGTTATACCAAATGGAGTCATTGTATTAATAGTTGAAGGTCCTCAGACTTCAGCAAGGAGGAATAACAGTACCATTGAATTTCCGGTTAAGCGCACTGGTCCTTGACAGTAAGAATCAGGCCCTCCATGTTTTTGATGTCAACGGTGTGTAGCCATCTAGTGATTGGGGGATTTTACTCTGTTTACAGTAAAGGGGATTGATGGTTTTTATCACGATTGATCAGGGATTTCTTGTACTTGAGATTGGGTGTGGTATAATAATACAATGGCAGGCGACTCTCCAAAAGAAGGGTACCGCACATGCATAATTATTCCCAAAACCTTATTCCAAAAGGGCTTGATAAAAGGACAGCCCTACCATATGTAGAGGAGATCCCCATGTGGCTCCTCTCACCAGTCCGAGATTGTGGGAGCAAATCTGTCTATGTCGGCCGGGGTCCTGTACCATCTTGTGAGTATTTTATAATACCTCCTGTATCATGCTGGAGATGGAGCATTTCTGTGTGAGGATTATGATACTGTGCCATTGGCAGTCTGTCAGTAAAAAGTTCAAGTCTTGTTCGCAAAACCATAAATAGTAGTATTAAATACTAGTATTATTGAAGGAGGCTAGAATTGAGTGTATGTGTGAAAGCAAATGCTGGCAGGGCTTTGCCAAAGTACATTACTCCTCAAACAAGGTTAATTTTTTGGAGGATGAGTGTGTGGCTGTCACAGACAGTGTTTGGTTTGGTGGTAAATGGAGGTGGAGATAGCCGAGTGGCATCTCCCAATGTCAGGGATGCTTCCCCATTGTGAATATTTTTTTATTTTTTTTTATTTTTTTTTTTGGAAGCTCGAGGTGCGTGCTCCTTTAGTGCCGCATTCTGTGCACAAGGCAACAGAAGCCAGACTACGATTCCGAGTTCCCTCACGGAGAACTCGGACAAATTCCAACCCCCCCCATGGGAGGGTCGGATCTTGAGTCTCACCCCGAAGAGTGAGACTCCTTGCTGGGTTTGTAGAGAGAGGAAGGGGCCAGAAGGCTCCCAATCCTCCTCCAGCAAAGTCCAGGCTTCACTGCCTCTTAAAAAGAAAACAGTGTCCAAAAACGTGGGATCAAATACGTGTGCCATAGAATCGTGAGGGCCAAGCCGTGAATTTCAAACCGTGAATCAAATAAGGGGGGCAAATTAATAGGCACTCGTGAAAACGAAGTGAATTATATAAATAAAGAAAAATAATTTAAGGACAGACCATTGCTGGCCTGCCGGATTCAAAAATATAAAACTTAACCCCAGGACCAGAAGGTACCTGGGGAAAAGGTAGTGCTGACGGGCCGCCAGTGGAAACGTGCGCTCACCGTGTGCAGTGGCGTGCAATACCACACACGGTGACTCCAGCATTTCTGCCAGGGCAATTTCACCTCGGGCTCCATCTGCTATCCCGAACCCTAAGGCCAGAGGATCAGCATAGTCCCCCCCCTTCTCAAAGGGGAACTACACTTGATCTTAGCCAAAAGGCCGAGAAGCGATTATGTGAATATGCCCCAGCTGTAGAAAGGCTGGGGTTCAGAAGGAGGCTGGCGAAGGAGGTTAACTTCCCAGAGCACTCCAAGTCCTCTCACACCACCATGGTTGGGGTGACAGTTGGGAAATAACATTTTAATAGCCGCAGAGACTTTGAATTTCAGAGAGGTGCATTGTTAAGGTGTATACTCTTGCAAATCAACTGCCTGTGCTGGAATTTCCTGGACTAAACACCAATAGGTTGAATGGAACACAAAGTGATACATCCAATAAAACAGGTTTTTAAAGTTTATCTGTGGCCTCTCTAGTAAAATTGTGTTTGAACAACTTATGTTTGGTAAAATGTTGCACCCTAGCCTCACATTATATGGATGGAGATGATTTTTTATGATTGTTATTGTGGTATTATGTAATACTGTTGTAAGGATTATTACATATCACTGTATGTCATTGGGGTAGTACAGAATTATTTTTATTGCAGGTTGTTTCCAAAACACCACAGAGGTTGGAAAATTTACATCCACATCTATTTCAAGCAGTGAAAATTGATTTAAATAAATCAAACATTACACAGTAAATGAAAATAGAACAAAATTGTAGCTGAAATGATAAACCTGACTTGCTTACACATAAGGGTTGAAAGCACAGTGAACACATTTAAAAAAAATGGATGGAATTTTGAAAAAAAGATTACATTTTTACAAAATGTATTTCTCAGTGGAAGACTACAGATTCCACTTATTTAGTTTAATGATGTTAACATATGTTGACTGCCTCGGTTTATAACCAAATTATGAGCAACAGGTTCATTCATTTCATTAACTCTATGTGAGTGCCAAGATAGAATAAAGTATCAAGGTTTATGGCTTGCTGCCATTTTTTTCATAATAATAATTAATTTATGGAAAATTGGGAACAGATTTTTTTTTCTGTTTTGTTCTTAATATCTAAAGCTCCATGGGTGACAAATGGAAGCCTCCATCACTTTCACATTTCAGCTAGGATTCATTAAAAGAAAAAACAAACGTGGCTGAATGTTTTCAAGCAAAATATTTTTTTTAATCCACTTTAAATCCTGCAGGGTATCTTTATCAGATTACTGAAATAAATCAAAGGCACCAATTAATAATACAAATTTGCATTATTATTAATTATTATTATTAGCACATTGCATTCCCTGGTTATTTCTAGCAATGGAGAGTGTGCTTACAGAGATAATTACCTAGTGCTACAAACTGAAAACAAGAGACAGCGCTTGGATAAATGTAAAAACAATATGTTTAATACAAAGACAAAAAAAAATATACAATACATTAAAAGAAATACAGAGACAAATATATATATATATATAAATAAAAGACCTCAATAATTGGGTACAGATATATATATAAATAAAACAGGATCAGTGGAGTGATGTTCAGCCTGCCCCACTAGGAGTTAAAACAATGAATATACAGGGAGAACCAAAAAAAGAAATACATTTACTATATATATGTAAAAGAAAAATACTTACCACTGGTAATGACTGTGCCTGGCCAGGCTTGCGCCAAAAAAACAAGCAGGACGCGTTTTGTTTGTGCCCATTGCAGCTGAGGAAGTGCAAACGAAACACGTCCTGCTTGTTTTATATATATATATATATTGTGGTAAAGTGTATGGGAGAGTGGTGGATGGGGTATATATCTCACCTGGTTTCCTCAGCCAGGCACGGTAGCAAACCCAAGAGCCCTCAGGTGAGGTTTCCTAAGCTCATTACTGGGGAGGAAGCCTTAAAAGAGAGGGCTGTTAGGTTTGAAGGGGGGGGGAGGAGGAGAAACTGAGTGAAGGAGCAGCTGCAGCCCACCAGGTATGAAGCTTTACCTATGGAAAACCTGTTACTTTGCTTTGTGCCAGACCTTAAGCTTGTAGAGAGGTATCCGGATGTTTAGTTAAAGCCGGACAGGCTTAGAGTTTGTTTTGCTTACAAGGTGCTCTGTGCCTGCAGCATCCAAATAAACATGCTTTACGTTTGAAACCTGTGTGAATACTGTCATTGCTGCCCCATGCGTGAGCTGTTCCCTACAAATATATATATATATGTCTCTGTATTTCTTTTATTTAATGTATTATATTTTTTTGTCTTTGTATTAAACATTGTTTTTACATTTATCCAAGCGCTGTCTCTTGTTTTCAGTTTGTGTTTATCTTTGTAGGCTCTCTACCTGTTGGAGAACGTGTACTATTCAAGACTAGCAGCTTTGTCATTTATTGGTTGTGATACCAGTTTATTGTTTATATACCAATTTTTTGTTATTTAAACACATAAGACTGGTAATTATTATTGATTATTTAGTTTTTTTTCACTTATTGGTGTGTGGGTTTGGCTCTTGATCATTCCCCCTGTCTGTGTGTTTTGTTTTTTTTTCTTTTGGATAATATTAAGCGCTGTATTTTTTGCTTCTAACCTAGTGCTACAAGTATTTAAAATATCCTAATGTAAACAACTGTACAGTTGTAATGGAAAAATAGATATTGGCTGAAATTTGATAAAATATATAAATTTAAAAAAAAAATATTTTATTACACTTGATGGGAATGGATTTTACTGAATTACTTGTGGTATATTTGTCTCCAACATTGATAACAATAGTGAATGTAACTAGTGTATATCAGTTCCAGAAGTGACTTCATGCAATTCAGGTTTGGTATTAGTAATAAGAATCACAATCCAGGATAAATATTATTCCACATTCTAGGTCTTAATAAACCATATATTAGAATGAACTGGACCGGGTACTGCTACAGGCTAATAATGATGTCAAGATAATAGCAAACCTGCTTGAATATGGCCTGAAGAAAACTGGGAGAAGAAACTGTTTTCACTTTGTGGACATTTTTACATCAGTGGTGAAAAGTACTAGTTTTGGAGAAAAATTGTCAAAAGTTATAAAGCTAAATTAATTCTCTATCCATTCATCCATACATAATATACTACACTGCTATGATATAAGTGAAACCTGTAGTGGAAGGGAAGCATAAATAAAATGATTCAATTGTTTTGTTTTGACTGCTGTACATATAAGTGATTGAATAATTCCATTAATTCACTATTTATTCTCTCAGTATTGAAATATTTAGTTACCAAATGTAGTTGAACAAAACTGAAAAGAAGAATTTTGTCTTATTACATATATCATTCATTATTATTTTGATATATTATCATACCCGGGAACTTCTGGGCTCCGCTTAGCCGGACCCTTCTCTTGCGGGATGCGGCCTGCTGACGTCAGTGGGAGTTCCCGCTGACGGCAGCGGGAAACACCCTTATTTAAAGGGAAAATGGGCAGGGTCCGGGGCTTGTCAAGACCCCACTCCCGCGACCCGGAGGATTCGGGTCTTGAACCGTAGAAGCAGTGCTTCACCCGGCAATCTCCGGGTCAAACCCGGAGAGTTCCCAGGCATGTATATTATACATGGTTATGTGTACATTAGTGGTGTGTGTCTCCCATGGAAGGGTGCATAAGAGTCCTCCAGCTCAGTGTTTATCATGTGCGACCATTCAGACCACATGCCGCAATATTTATTCTAGGGATGCACCAAAATGAAAATTCCGGACCAAAACATTCACGGTTCATTTAGCCAAAACCGAAAATGACCCCCTACCTTTAAAAATAATAATAATAAAAACTCACATTTTTAATAAAAGTAGGTAACACACCACAATTGGACTAAAAGTGTAAGTGATGTGCAGACCCCATACTGTTGGCAGAATCAATACACAAGGGGGGCAGCTATCTAGGTTTCAGCATGTACTGGCTGACTTGGCAGGATAGGAGTGTGATTGCTAACATCAATCACAGTCCCATCATGCCTAGGTTCCAGCACTTACACATCCATGCTATCACACACACACACACACACACACACACTCATTCATTCCCTCAATCACACATACTCATTCAAACACCCTCCCCACCCCCTTACCTGCACTGCAGCTCCTCGATGCCGCTCACAGGCTTCAGCAGAGGGCGCGGCCTCCCTCTGCGTTCTCTGGTACTGCACAGAGGAAGCAGGATGTGATGTAATGTCATGTGAACTCTACTGGGTTCCGGTTCCTCTGTGCAGTACAGAAGACCCTCCCACAGGTAAGTAGCAGGGCTCGAGGTGCGGACCGCGTAAGATTGCCCTGGCTGCCGATCTTATGCGGGCCACACCTCGAGGTCTCGCGGGCCGCATTTGCGGCGTTTCTATTGGGGGGGGTTCCTACGGCCCTGGGGGGGATTTCTTAATTATCGGTCCCCCCCTGCATGAGTTACTGGGGGGGGTCTGTCCCCCCAGGTTCCTACGCCCATGATTTTCCCCTGTTTTCTATTTTCATTTACACTATTTATACAGTTTGTATTTATGCTATTCTTGTAAACCTGTGTGGTAAATTGGTAGTGTAGCCACCTGCACATGGAGTCCATAAAAAATCTTTTGAGTACCATTTTCACTTTTTGGAGTACAGTAGTGAGTAGTTCATGACACATTAAAAATTCAAAAACAAAGAATTTTTCTTCAATATCATAGAAATAGTACAGCAAAATTAGACTTCTAAAAGCATTACCTGTAGAATTAACAACACAAATTCAAACATCACATAAAGTCAGTAGTGCGATATGCCCTAGAACAAATCCTGAGAACCTGCCAGACTCAGAGTGGATAAACTTGACGGGACCAATTAGGAGTCCTCTTCCAATACATACACATGTTTGCGAAACTGTCTGAATCCTCATTCCATAATAAAGTGAAACAGACGATGAGTGAACTTTTGGTAAAACAGGAAGACGTATATTCAAGTAGAGAATATGCAAGCTTTAAACATTTTCTTGAACCATTTATAGCTTATCTTAAAAGGATCAGGCCTTATTTGAGCAAGCAGGCAGTTTCAAGCATCTTGGGGCTAGTTTCAAGCATATAGGGGCAGTTTTGTTCACTCTAAAGAATGTGGGGACTTTTTACACTTCCTCAATAAACAACATTCTTATCTCCCTTTTGACAAGACAGAGCTTTAGTCTAGGCCTCATTAGTCTGTGCCATCTGCAGCATCAGCAGTTTTCATATCTCAGGAAGATTCTGGTATCCTTAGGAAGAGGCCCACTTTTAAGTGAAGTTAACCCCATATTTCCTAAACACATATAAAACCTTAAGCATTTGCTCCAAGACTGGGCTGGAGTCTGTGTCCAGGGCTTACCGTTCTGTAATACATTTTTTATGATGCAGCTGAGGAGAGGGTATCCTCTCTTGTATTCCTTGTATTCACTTCCCGAGTTGGCAAACATGTTCAGGACATAGTGTTAAAAATTACAAAAATTGTTGATATTTCCCTCCTCTACATTTTATTACTTTCTGGAAGCAAAGTGGTATATCGAGATGCCTTTCTCTATTGGGGGGGGGGGGGCTGACAGCTAGATAGTAGGTTGCTGAGAGAGTAATATAAACAATGTGTGGGTAATAGAGTCATTGAATGGACAAAGTACTAGACATTAAATAAAAGAGTGATGATTTCTAAGTAACTTGTGGCTTTTCTACTTTACACCCAAAAGTATGTTTGTTGAGCATCTTTTATCCATATTATTTATCTACTTTTGGATTCTCAAATAATTCACAGTAACGGTATGACAGATGTAAATAGGGTTGCAATGTTACTATCATTCCATACCCGACATCTCTAATATTAGAGGTTTGATCTCACAAATCAGTTTAAAATAACCAAGCCAAAGTTGAATTTAATTTAATTTGGCACTACCATTCCTCCCAGAGAAGTAATAGCGATTACTAATCTCTTCCTTTCCCAGTAATGTGGCTTTCCATTTGCATCTACTGTATAAACTGAACAGGAAGATTGATAACGCTCAGCATTTGCATAATGTATAGTGTGCTTTATGCTAATTAGATACTTGGATTGTTAATGTAGAATAAATCTTTAATGTATGAATCCAGCACAATGCTGAATAATGAAATCCATGGAAAAAGTTCAGGTTTGTACACAATACTAATGTATAATATTAACCATAATTTAAAAAGAAAATGGTAAAATCAATTTGGAAGAAACATATATTTATTTAATTTCTGTTTGCATGAAAATATGGAAAGAGAACATTTAACTTAGCAGTAAACATTTTGCAAAATATTGTTTCATTGACTTGGAACAGCAACAATTTTTAAATACACTACATTTAAATTAGGACATTTGATACAATCAAATTTTCCACAATCAACCCATAGAACAAGTGTATAGTATATAGCAAATAATATTACCTATAAATGCCTTCTGTGATTTTGTGTTTGACAGTTCAATTAGAATCATTGGCTCATATGTCTTCGGGGTACCGGAACCGCAAATTTTGAGTCTGTTGTTGGAGATTCCACTTATAGTTAGTGTGATTTCATGCTCAGTGGCCTTTGTCCTTGTCCACGGGGCTGTTTGATCTATTAATATATCTCACCAGAGGGGCTGCTGCTTTTTTTTTGCTAATCTGAGTGACTCTGACAATTTATTGACCTGCTTGCATATTATTTACTACCCTTGTTGGGTCAACGGACAAATTGTTCTGTTTTCCTCAGAAGAAGGCTTTGCAGTGCTCAGTGTCCAAGCATACCATCAGTGTGAGAGACCCTCGGCCACATGCAGACACTTCACCTTTCTGAGAGCTGGAGATTCTCTGGTGCCACCCTCACCTGATCTCTCTGCTAGCCCACTCATACCATCTTTTACACCTACTTAGCTGCAATTTGCTGAAGAGAGATATCTGCATTTAAAGCATCTCATGGAAAACTTTTTACACCAAAGGGCCCAAGTCCAGATCAAATTTTTGCTAAATAGGGGAAATCGGGCTGCTTGTCTGCAGCAATGTCTAAACCAATGAAACCCCACACTACCTCTTCACACATCAGATTTCCTAATGATGAAGTGGTAACTTACACCAAGGAGATTTGTGATACGTTCCACTAACAATATTTCAATAAAGATGCAAGCGGAGAGCTATATGATAAAGGTAACTAGGCAATTTGGGGTACTGAACTGGTCCAATCCCTTAGGTGACATAATTAAGAAGGCCACTAATAAGATACATTCCACCAAAGCCATATATGCATTGCTCAGGAGTGAAGAGGATATTGTTGCCTGAAGGGGTGGATACATGGCCCAGTCATATGCCTGGTAATGAGTCTTAGGACATAATGGAATCACTGTCCTATGTTTGACCTACTGCCCTCAAATATGTATAAAGACATGCATTTCAATATGCCACGATGCTATCCCCCTTACATAAAGTTTTATTTTGTAACATTATAACACTGATGCCTTAACAAGTTATATAGACTGTAATGTTCATAACATGCTTGTACTCTGTTACTAATCAATGCATATCTTGTCATATCGAATAAACAGTTTATAAAAAAACCCCAAAAAACCAAAAACCTCTATATAAACTACTCTAGTATCTATAAAAACATATTACCTGACCCAGTTCTATGACATCAGGCTACACTGTCTTCTATAGATCTTGGTTGTATTTTTTGTTATTGTACATACATATTCCTGCACCTGTTGATCTGTGCTGATTTCAAGAAGTCTCAAAGGGGTAATCAATCAAGCCTAATCAAAGAGAAAAAATTTGATACTTGGCAATCAGTCAGTATCAACATTTGTACAATCAAAACATTGATGAACATTACAGAGTCTTTTCACTACTTGTTTCCAAAAACTTTTCTGATTGATATTTACATCTTGGGTCAATAGAGTATGGTTTAGAAAAAAACCCCACCCTATGCAATTGGACAGAATTATGAAGTTTTACATGGTTTGCATATAATGTATATACCGTATTTGCTTGATTATAAGACGACCCCCCAAAATCTTAATATTAATTTAGGAAAAAAAGAAAAAGCCTGAATATAAGACGACCCTACAGGAAAAAAGTTTTACCAGTAAATGTTAATTCATGTAAACTATGTGAACAATTGTTTGTTAATAAAAGCTATGATTGAGAAAAATATTTTGTTTTTATTTCCTTTTTTACAACCTGCCCCCCCAGTTATGCACATCTGCCCCCAGGCTTGCCACTCTGCCCCAGAAATGCCTATACACCCTATATGCCACTGTTCCCCATGATATGCCTTTTAACCCTCTAAATGCCACTGTGCCCCATGATACACCTTTTAACCCTCTATATGCCACTGTGCCCCATGATATGCCTTTTGACCCCATATGTGCCACTCTGCCTCCAGAATTGCCTTATACCCCTATATGCCACTCTGGCATTTAGGGGGTTAAAAGGTATATTATGGGGCAGAGTGGCATATAGGGAGGTATAAGGCATTTCAGGAGGCAGAGTGGCGTATAGAGGGTTAAAAGGCATTTCTGGAGAGTGGCATTAATGGGGTTTACAGGCATTTCACAGAGCACTCTGCCTCCAGAAATGCCTTATGCCCCCTGTTTAACACTCCCTCCCCCTCCCTCCTCCAAACTTACCGGTGCTTCTGATTCCCCGGTGCTTAGTCCGGACAGTGTGTAGAGCTCCACGCCAGGGAGCTGAGTGGGGCAATTGCTCCAGGCGGCACTTTTGAAGGGCCGCCCTAAGCGCTTTTTTTTTTTTTATTTTTTTTTTTTTTTTGAAGCGGAGGAGAGAGAGGGACGCAGAGTGGTTTTCACTTACCCACTCGGCGCCCCTCTCTCTCCTCTGCAAGCCCTCTGGCTCTGTCTCGGTGCCGGCTTGTAATGCTGAGCGCCGGAAGTGACATCAATTTCCGGTGCTCACTATTGCAAGCCGGCACCGTGGCAGAGCAGGGAGACTCGCCATAGGACTGTTTCAAGGTAAGTACAAAGGGTGGGATAGAGTAGATAATAGGGAGGGAGGGTAGATAATGGCGTCGGTGAAGTTTAAAATGCGGCATTAAGTCTTGGGCCGGCCCTGCTCTACGCAATTCGCGTAGAGCTCTACACGCTGTCTGGACTAAGCACCGGGAACTCAGAAGCACCGGTAAGTTGGGGGGGCATAACACAGGAGGAACCAGGTCCCCTGCATCTGAGTCCCCGGTGCTTAGTCTGGGCAGCGTGTAGAGCTCTACGCGATTCACGTAGACAACGTCCGCTGCAGCGGAAGTTGTCTACACGAATCGGGTAGAGCTCTACACGCTGCCACGACTAAGCACCGGGGACTCAGATGCACCGGTAAGTTGGGGGGGGCAGGAGGATCCAGGTCCCCTGCATCGCTGCGGGGGATCTGGATCTTAGTCTCATAGTCAGACCTATTTGAGGTCTGATTATAAGACGACCCCGATTATAGCATTTGCTATGGAAAAAACCTTGTCTTATAATCGAGCAAATACGGTAATAAAAGAGCACAATACTATTCAATAAGACAAAATGGCCTGCAACTTTATATATAATGTTTCTCAGTTAGTATTACATCAAAACTATACAGTGTCTGTATACACATAAGGCAATGAGAAAATAAAAATATAAAATCATATCATAATGCAGTTTGTAAAATAAAGGGATAATATAAGCTTTGACATGGGCACTAAAACTAGTCTTAAGTATAAATAAACAAACTAAATAGTTAAAATTCCGTTTAATTAGTTTAAGCACAAAAGCCACTAGGCCTATTATCGTGGTGATTAAAGCATTGTGGATGACTTGTGAAACAAATGTATGTTATAATGTAGAGGAACTAACATCTGGACATTGTCTTCAGTGGATACCCCATAAGATCATTTTTAATTACCTGCTATTCTATTCTATTTTTCTAGTGTATCTATTGTATTTTGTTCTTTTCATTCTATATTTTTGGATACAAATACCCTGCCTATATTTGTATCTTAATCCTTTAAAGACCAGAGATATCATATCATGGGTTAAAATCTGCACTGCATAGATCAGGAAGCAGGGCCTTGTATGTTAAAATACACAAACAACAATTACATTTGTAAAGTGATGATCCATGTGATAAGCCATTTTTTTACAAGTTATGGATAGTCATAAAGTAACACCACCCCTATGCTCTTTGTAACATTCTACATTCTGAGCATAGTATGGGGTAGGGTATGCTTGGTTGGTAAACTCTAATCAGGTTATGATGGGAGAATGTTACCAGTTGTTTATGTAAAATGGATAGAATGTGACAATCCAAATACACATTTAAATTATTCAAAAGGACAATCCTAAGTACTTATCGTGGAGTATTATTTAAAAAAAAAAAAAAAGATTATGGTATTCATTTCCATAATATCTGGTACATAGTGTTGTATACTTAGTAAACCTATATAATATTTTTTTTAAGTATCTCCAGTGAAAGAGTAATCTTAATTGCAATATTTAACAATTATAAAACTGAGTAGGTGTCACGTACAAGCAGTAAGAGACACCGTGGTCAGGTAGGACTCCAGGACAGAACAAGGTCAAACAAGCCAAGGTCAAACAAGCCGAGGTCAGGATTCAGGAGATCAGGATAAACGGTAAACGTAGCCAAGGTCAGGATTCAGGAAATCAACGTAGTCAGGCGAGCCAGGGTCAAACACGGGAAAACAGTAATGAAAACGCTATCTGGGTACTAGCACAAGGCATAGACAACCATCAGAAGGCAAGGCATAACTGAACTGAGAAGGTTTAAATAGAGAACCGCAGGGGAAGTTTGAATCTCCCGCCAAAGCGTCATGACGTGCGAGCGCTAAAGCAGGACGCCGTGTACCAGGAGGTCTGCCTCTCCTGCGCGGCATTTCCGAGGACGGCAGCGGTAGCGGCTGTGCGGTGGAGGGGGGTCTCCCTCTCTTTCGTGGCGGCTGCTGCGGAGGTGGCTGTGCGTTGGAGGGGGGGTCTCCCTCTCCTTCGTGGCGGCTGCTGTGGAGGTGGCCGTACGTTGGAGGGGGGTCTCCCACTCCTTCGCGGCGGCTGTTGCGGAGGTGGCCGTGCGTTGGAGTAGGGGCTCCCTCTCCTTCGCGGCGGCTGTTGCGGCAATGTGGGAACCGAGGACGGGTGAATGACAGTAGGTAGGAGTTTTATTGTATGCATTCATTTAACATACATATTTCGCTGGAGATTGTTAAACTGTTAATTTCTACCATTGCCACTATCTGTCCAAAAGAAGTCTATTTCGCTACTCTGTAGTAGGATATTAAAAAAATTTGACCAGGGGTATTTAACAGGGACATATTTGCATGGCATCATAATCGATAATATAAATAAATTAGTGCACTTCATGTCCCAAGTAGCACAGACATTGTGAAAGTTACGTTTTTATTTAATAAAGTTATGATTTATTAAGTTGTGGAATTCAAACCGACAACATTTCATGGTTGCATTTTCAGCAGTTTTGTTTAATTCCTGAACACTACATGTGTCTTCCAAAAATGAGACAGAAAATGTGGTACAGAAGTACAAGTCGGCAATTTCTATCTAGTAACAAAAAGCTTGCTAGTATTTTGATTTTTTTAATGTTGCAATAAATGTGTTGGCTAAAATTTCTGTACCTGCATGAATTTCTTATAGTTGTCTGGAAATTTACGTTTACACGAAAGCTGAAACTAACAATTTTAGAAAGCTGTTTTTGCTGATTTTTTTTGTTATACTGAAAGTATTGTTCATTTACTGCATCGATACATGATTCACGGCTCATTTACTTACCCTATTAGAATGTTAAAACCAGTATGGGTTTTGGTCACATTCAGAAAAGTTGCATTAGTCAACATGCAAACAACATTTATTTTATTACTATATACTGGGTGTATATTATTACTTTTTTGTACTAGACTTACAACAATAGATAGTTTGTGGAAAGTGGTAAAGTTTTGCAACGTTGCAAGATTCATTAAGAGTTGCACACCGGAAAGTGTACAAGAGAAATGGTTATTACCTAGTGTTCAAAAATCTAGTTTTCAACATGAACTAAATCCATATATAGAGGCATAGAATACATATGAATGAACAAAGGATGGGCATTCATGTAGGTGTACGGCAATAAGTGTGATTGACACACAGTTAAAAGAGGACATATTTAATAAAAGAAAAAGTGCCAAGCCATCCAGTTTTACATCAACACTTGCCAGGTTCTTCCTAATCTTACAAGGGAACAGGCATGTCAGACTGGTGTTAGCCAGCAGAAATCAGCACTGGTTTGAGAATGGACTTTCTATATTTTTGAAGTGGTCCAGGAAGGATGGTCTAATCTCGGTCATCCGAGAAGAGTGTTGTAAGAGAGTGTGATCAGTGCTCCATAGTGAGGTATGTATCTGGACGAGTTCTCACTCCTTGCCATCTACCTCCTGTAGCTCTGCCTTTAGGCCCCCCAGCTTGTCATGCACCACCTGTCGCAAGTCAGTTACCAGGTTGCTGAAATCCTTGGCATCGCTGCCAAGCTGAGCAGCAGCTCTGGGTGAACAGCAAGGTTAGGTGTGTACTTCCTTTGTTGTCACTGTAATGGAGGACACCACTCTAGTATTCAGTCATGGCCTTCTTAATTCTCTTTGCCCCCCGGGTACAAACTCGTTATTTTCCCAACATACAGTGGCAGTACGATGGGGTAATGTTCTTTTCTTGGGACAAGCCCTCCTCCTTACCCATAAAAACCGGGGCCGAACCGGAGGTAGACAGTTCTTTTCTTGTCCCTTACAGGGACGGACAGGTGTTTCGTCGGCCGGACAGGAGTTCGGCATCTGGTGAGGCGCACAGGTTGCTGCCTGGGGGTCTTCGTTGCCTCCGATTGCTCCCCGGGTGGTGAGCAGAGAGAGGCTTCCCTCCGTAGCGGTCCGCGTTACGGAGGATGTACTGAGTTCTTCCTTTTCTGAGCAAGGAAGTGGGAGCATGCGCAGTGTAGGTGGAACGCACGCCCGGGTGGTGTTGCGTTCCACTGAAGATCCGATCGCGCTACTGAGCATGCGCGAATCGGATCTTCCGGAGGGCGGCAATTTTAAAATTGCATTTAAGCGCTTTTGCCTGTCTGACTGCTGGAGCTTTCGTCAGTACAGTGCAGCCATGTCACCAGCCCCCCCACACGGTTCAGAGGAGGTTAGGGTAAGATATTTTCTTTATCTTGACTCTTTCCTATCCTCTTCCCTCCTAAAAATATAAAAAAAAAAAAAAAAAAAATTGATATATTTTTCTTTTTAATATACATTTTTTATTTTTCATCAGATGTCTAGTCCGTTACCATCAGAGAATCCGGACAAGGATAAAAGACCTGCTTCCGCTCCCAAAAAGGCCACTTCCAAAGCTAAGCATTTGTCATGTGCTGAATGTGCTACTCCACTGCCGGATGGCTGCAGGAAAAAGGTGTGCAACGCCTGCTCTGCTGACCAGCTTGCTGCTGAGAAGCGCAAAGACCTTCAATCCTTCCTCGGGTGGTTCCAGGAAAATTTGGCGCAAACTTTTGAAGCTTTTCAATTTTCGGCAGCTCAATCTCAGGAGACAGTTAAGTTGGTTTCCACGCACAAGCGCAAGAGATCCAGGTCTTCCTCTCATTCAGACCTTTCCTCGGGTGAGGTCTCCCGGTCCTCTAGTTCTTCTAGTGATAGTTCGGAGGAAGAGATAATTTTCCCCTCCCAGGATCTCCGTAGGTTCACCAAGGAGGTGACTCGTATGCTCCTAGTAGGTGACGTGGGGAAGGTTAAAGGTTTTCCTGTACTCCCTAAAGTGGATGACCTTATCGCCACTGGAAGCACCCTGAAAAAAGAGCCTTCATTTCTAAACGCTTTAAGCAGTTGTTCAGGCTTCAGGGGGAATATTCTTGGGAAGATCCCCCCAAAGTGGACATACAGGTGGCCCAGCTCTCCAAAAAGACTACTCTCCCCATCGGTGAAGTGTCCGGGCTCAAAGACTCTATGGACAGGAGAGCAGAGACTTCTTGCAGGCGGGTGTTCCAGGCAGCAGGAGCTCAATGTAAGGTGGCAGTGTCGAGTGCTGCAGTGGCTAGGGCCCAGCACATGTGGCTTCAACTTTTGCAAGATTGTCTTGCGGATGATGCTGATTCTGAGATCAATCAACTGTTGAAAAATTTAAAACATTCCAACGATTTTCTTGTGGATGCAGCTCAGGAGTCCCTTAAACTCTCAGCCAAGAACATGGCCTTGTCATCCGTGTCACGCAGAGCCCTTTGGTTACGGTCCTGGACGGCGGATTCAGCTTCTAAATCTGCGCTTTGTGAATTACCTTTAGAGAGTAAGAAGTTGTTTGGTGCTCCGTTGGAGGATCTTATTAAGCAGATCTCGGATACTAAAAGAGCTTTGCCTCAGGATCGAAGGCCAAGGTGGAACCGCAGATATCCTTATAGGAACCCGAGACCCGTCTTCCAATCCTCCAGATCTCAGAATTTTCGTGGGCCTTTTGGAGATAAAAAATTCCAAGAGCGGCCGAAAAAGCAGGATAAAAGAAAATTCTGACTGCAAAGTGGGAGGACGCCTACGACTCTTCGGCCTATCCTGGGAACAGACCACACAAAATCCGTGGGTTCGTCAGATTATTTCGGAGGGTTACAGGATAGAGTTCTTTCGGCCTCCGGTCCGCCAGTTCCTGATTTCGTCCTACCCTTTGGAAAGGAAAAATTGGACTCTCTTTTCCGAAAGCATGAAACTTCTGGGAAAAGCGGTGATAGAGAAAGTTCCTGTTCACCAAAGATTTCAAGGGGTCTATTCCCGGTTGTTTCTGGTACCAAAGCCGGATGGCTCCTTGCGTCCGGTTCTGGACCTGAAGTCAGTAAACAGCTGTATCCCCTACCAGCATTTCCGGATGGAGAGTATCACCTCGGTCACTCAGGTACTAAAGGAGGGAGATTTTATGGTCACCTTAGACCTGAAAGACGCTTATCTTCATGTACCGATTGCCGAAGCATCCAGGAAGTTTTTGAGGTTTGCCTTGCGCGTCAATCACAGGGTGCATCATTTCCAGTTCAAAGCCCTTCCATTCGGTCTGGCATCAGCCCCAAGAGTTTTTACGAAAATCCTTTGTCCTTTGACAGCTCATCTCAGAGAACAGGGTATCTCGATAATTCCTTACCTGGACGATTGGCTGATCATGGCGGCCTCCCGGGAGAAACTTTTGTCAGACCTTTCCACTACTATGAGGTTCCTGGAACTCCACGGATGGTTAATCAACAAGAAAAAATCTTGCCTCATTCCCGCTTCCAGGACTCTTTTTCTGGGGTTTTTGGTGGACTCAATGTCCCTTTGCGTTTATCTTCCGCGTTCCAAGCGCCTCAAGATAAAACAAGAGATCTCGTCACTGCAAAGAGATCCAATTTGCTCTGTCAGGAAGGCTATGAGCGTTCTGGGTCTTCTCACCGCTGCCATCCCAGCGGTTCCTTGGGCAAGGTGTCAACTTCGTCCCTTGCAATGGCAGATCCTCTCGAACTGGTCCAGGCAAGAAGAAGATCTGGAAACGTCCTTCACTATAAGTGGCCAGGTTCTCTCCCAGTTGAATTGGTGGAAGCAGTCGTCCCATCTCGCCAGAGGACTCTCTTTCCGTCCCCGAAGTTGGATTATTCTTACCACGGATGCCTCCGGCCGAGGATGGGGAGCCCATTTGGGCTCCCTTTTTCGAAGAGGAGATTGGGCTCCAGTAGATGCTGTCCGCTCTTCAAATTTCCTAGAGCTAAAAGCAATTCTTCAGGCTCTCCTGGCCTTCAGATCGTTTATAGAGGGTCAAGCTGTCAAGATCCAATCAGACAACGCAGCGGCCGTCGCATATATCAACAAGCAGGGCGGCACGCGGATCCGGAGTCTTCAGATCCTGTGCTCAGTTATTATGGAGTGGGCCCAACTTCATTTGACGGACATTTCGGCGACACACATCAGAGGCCGCTACAATGTAATCGCGGACGATTTAAGCAGAGCAAGATGGTCGCAGACAGAATGGTCTTTGACCCCTCAAACCTTCTCCACTCTGATGTCACTCTTCGGTCTTCCGGAAATAGATTTGATGGCGACTCGCAAGAACCGCAAGGTCCCGGTGTTCGCATCCCTCAACCGATGGGATCGTCCACAATTTTTGGACGGTCTTTCCATGGTGTGGAATTTCCGGTTGGCTTACACCTTCCCGCCAGTGGCATTGATTCCTCGAGTTCTGCTGAAAATCCGAAACGACAAGGCCAGGGTCTTGGCCATCCTTCCATACTGGCCCAACAGGGGTTGGTTTGTCCTCCTCCGGCAGTTGACTATCACCTTTTGGGAGCTTCCAATTTCTCCACATCTTCTCGAGAACATCGACCTTCGCCTGGAACTTCTTCAGATGTTCCGTTTGACAGCCTGGCTGTTGCAAGGCTGATCTTGAGTGACCAGGGTTTGGACAAGGACGTCGCAGACTTTCTGTTGACTTCAGTCAGGAGTTCAACTTCCAAAATTTATTTTCGGGTATGGACCAAGTTCCTCCGATGGTGCACCGCTAGGCACCTTCCCATTTTCCCTCCTGCCATCAATTCCGTCATTTGTTTCTTACGGGAAGGTCTGACTTTGGGCCTGAGTGTCTCGACCCTAAAAGGGCAGATCTCGGCCCTTAGTCATTTTTTTCTTTCGGATCTGGCCTCTCACGTGCTTATTAGACGTTTTTTTAAGGCCGCTACTATTCGCCGTCCTCCTAGGAGGTCCTTGTTTCCATCATGGGATCTTGCCGTTGTACTTCGAGCCTTATGTTCAGCTCCCTTTGAACCTCTGGAGGAGGTATCCATGAAGTTTCTGTCGCTGAAAACGGTTTTTTTAGTGGCTATTACATCGGCTAGGAGAGTTGGAGAAATCCAGGCGCTTTCGTCCTCTCCGGAGTTCACGATTTTTCATGACGATAAAGTGGTTCTCCATGTTAAACCTTCTTTTCTCCCAAAGGTCATTTCCCGTTCCACTATTAGTCAGCCCTTGGTTCTTCCTACTTTTTTTCCGTGTCCTTCTTCTCCGGAGGAATTGTTTTGGCACACGTTAGATGTCAAGAGGGCTTTGGAGATTTATATTGCTCGTACCTCCTCCATCCGTTCTTCGGACCAGCTATTTATCAAATTTTTTGGACGGTCGGCCGGGTCAGCAGTTTCTAAGGCTTCTATTTCTCGTTGGCTAGTGGACGCCATCCGCATGGCTTACCACTCTAGTGGTCTCACTCTGCAATGGCCCATCAGGGCACATTCTACTCGGGCTATGGCGGCCTCCTGGGCTGAAAGAGCTGCAGCTTCTCCTGAGGACATTTGTACGGCTGCTACCTGGTCCTCATTTTCCACTTTCGTGCACCATTATCGGCTAGACATCTTTTCCTCCTCTGCGGCGGATTTTGGGCGTAAGGTGCTCCAGGCAGTGGTCTCTTAAAATGGCCCCTCCATTTCTGGGATCTTGCTATATCCCATCGTACTGCCACTGTATGTTGGGAAAAACGGAAATTTTTACTCACCGTAAATTCCTTTTTCCTTAATACAGTGGCAGTACCGGTTTCCCTCCCTTGTTTAATAAATTATGTTTGCAAGCTATTTGGTGTCTGTCTTGTTACTTACTGTCTACCTCCGGTTCGGCCCCGGTTTTTATGGGTAAGGAGGAGGGCTTCCGGGGCACTTAATTGTTTTTATCTTTAGATCAGCTTGTCCCAAGAAAAGAACATTACCCCATCGTACTGCCACTGTATTAAGGAAAAAGGAATTTACGGTGAGTAAAAATTTCCGTTTTTAACGGAAACTACTGTACCGCTGAGAAAACATCTGAGAACAAAAATATAGAGGAAGGAAGTACACATGCAAATGTATTACGAAGTCAATTAAAAGTATGGGAGACATTTTCCCACCCATGTGATAAACCACATGACTGCAATCTTCAATATGGGGATAGTGGGACAAGGGAAGAGGGGTGGTGGTAGGAAGGGGACAATGTGTGATTTCTTTATTTAGTAGTTTTTTGTATTTTGTGTACGAGAAAGTGAGAGGGTTCTCTCCATTAAAAGCAGTGGAAGTACTAGGAATGATAGAAACTGGGATTTTTAGCTCTTAAATGTAATGTATTTAATACTTATTTCCTGAAAAAGCTGGAAAATCCCAGGGAAACACCTAGAGAAATTGTACATCTTGAAGAAGAGTTTATAACCCTTTGTTGGCTGCTATTCTGTTTTTTGCACAAGGGATTGTGCAACACACATTGTAAGTGTCTCTTCACAATTCACAATATAAGTACAGTGATATTGTGCCAATGTCTATTCTAGAATCATAGAATTAAAGAACTGTTGAACCAGAATTTTTGTGAGTGGGTAAATAAACAAACCATTGCTTACTTTGAAGGGTTATGTCAGGACTCGGGTGATCAGGTCGGGTAGGAGCCCATGTGCAGGGGATACTTGGGAGTCGGTCTGTAACCCACAGTGCATGATTATATAAACAAAGACACCACAAGCAGAAATCCAGGTAATGCAATGTATTGTATGTATATAATAGGACAAGCAAATAAGGGTAATACAGTCTAAGCAAGAAACCAGATGTATGGCAAAATAAATACCGGTAATAAGTCATTTGGCAAGGAGCCCGCTTGGAAGGGCTTGAAAGGCAGAGAGCCCGCTTGGAAGGGCACAAAAGGCAGAGAGCCCGCTTGGAAAGGCACAAAAGGCACACAGCCCGCTTGGAAGGGCACGAAAGGCACACAGCCCGCTTGGAAGGGCACGAAAGGCACACAGCCCGCTTGGAAGGGCACGAAAGGCACACAGCCCGCTTGGAAGGGCACGAAAGGCACACAGCCCGCTTGGAAGGGCACGAAAGGCACACAGCCCGCTTGGAAGGGCACGAAAGGCACACAGCCCGCTTGGAAGGGCACGAAAGGCACACAGCCCGCTTGGAAGGGTACGAAAGGCACACAGCCCGCTTGGAAGGAAACAAAGCAGGGAATCCACTTGATCAGGACACAAAGCAGGTAACCAGGAACGGTACAGGTGCAGAGTCACAGCAGAAAGGTCCACAGACTGACTGAAAGGCAGGGCAGGTTCATAAAGGCAGGGTAATCCAGGTAACAAGGCCCAGCTGGATGTATTGACTAGGGCTCAACCCAGGTAACAAGGCACACCTGATCCTAGTAATTGAGTTCTGAGTGCTCCAGAGGGTGGAGGGTGGCCACCAAGGTCGGCCATTGATACTTACAAAACATGCCATCTACCAGTTAAGTAGATGCTAAAAAAATATCAGTGTAGTTTAATCATAATTGGCTTTGTGGCTTACTGCTAAACTTTTGGTCAATGTATCTTCAAATACTAATGACATGCTAAAGCTTTTGAGTAGAAGATTTATTAATAAACATACGAGGTATGGATTGTGCTTCCTTTATGTCTTTGCTGAAATGTTAAATGTTTTACCCCACAAAATGTATATATATACAAAGGGTGTTAAGTATATGTCTTTATTGAATTTACATAAACCAAATCATCAGTTTAATATATACAAGTTTTAGAAACATCTGATATAAATAAATCAAAATTAATTATATAAAATCCAGTATAAACTGCAAAGACAAGCTTACAGGATCAAACGAGATCAGATCATCATAAAGTGCTCCTTTCACACGTGCCTATAAAAACAATGATCAAAGAAATCTTGAATTGTGTGAAATTTTATGTGATCAGCTGAAAAATGCATGTTTGCTAAATTGTACCTTTTATTTGTCTTTATATTATGTAGTTATACATGCAGTAGACATATCACAGAAGGAATTTGATAATGTTCAGAAAGTTAAAACATCATCTTAATGAAAAATAATTGTAAAAATGGTACTCCTCTAAGAATTTTTTCAGTTGATTAATGTTATAGTTTTACAATTTGAAGTTTATCTTGTTAGTCAAGCTGGGGAATAGTGATTCAAAGAGGTTCTGGAGTTATGGTCTACTGGGACTAGCATGGCATTCATAAATCTGAAATATGTATTGTATTTTTTTGTGTGAATGAGAAACTGTAAGGATCTTCAAATATAAAATTCGAGGTGCTCAACCGAGACTTTGTTCAACCAATTAGACATGTATTTACCTTTTGTTCCAAACTCATTATCTGTAAGAAACCTGCACCACATTTTCTCATAACATCCCATCCGACTACCTTTTTTTATTTATGTGTTACTTCTTCAATATCGCCTTGACTTTTGAACAGTTGCTACTCAGTCTCTTGTAGCATCACTTTCTTGACAGCAAATGATTGGCTGCTACCTTTAGCACATTGAAACTTAATGGTGCAGTTTATTCACTAAAGTGAGTAAGACCATGTTTCACATAGGTCAGAAAGGCTAGCTGCCCTACTCCTAAGCTTATCTTAGGTTCCTACAGCAACTGTACATCATCAACTTGCACCACATGGTGTGCTAAGGATGCACAGAGCCACTGCACACCCTGACAGAGGTGGAGATTTGTGCAGTCACAGACCTATGCACAGTGGTGACTCTAGAAACAATATATAGGGGGGGACACAAGATACCACAGTCAAACTGGGGGGCCATTATTAATTTCCACCATTAAATCATACCACTGAAAAAACATTATATATACTGCCAAAAGTAATGTTCTATGGAATGATACTTTTGTTATTGGACTAACATAATACTTGATCATTCAACATGGGAAGCCTGAAGCCACAATTTAGTGCGACTTATCCTTGAAATAAATATTATAGAGTAAATAACACAATACCTTAACTTTTCCACTAAATGATTTCAGGGCCTTGAACGTTTTGTCCCCTGAAGTCACTTCAACTTCAGGAGGGCATTTTATCTCTGGATAAGTATAAATTAAATAATTCCTATTGTAAGTTAAGTGCCAGGAAACAGATGACTAAACACACACACCAACACAAGCTGTCACACGGATACCCAGACACGCATACCAGGACAGGCTCTTTCACACGGACACCCAAACACACGCAACAGGACAGGCTCACACCAGGACAGGCTCTGCCACACTGACACCCAAACACACACACACACACACACACACGACAGGCTCTGCCACACCCACATCCAGACACACACAAACCAGGACGGGCTCTGCCACAGCAACACCTATACACACACACCCCAGGACAGGCTCTGCTACACTGATAACCAAAAACACACAAATCTACGTCACAGACATCTACATCAGGATGGATTTTTCCCACTGCATTGTCGTTTATACCCCCTTAGTGTTTCTGCCCCTTGTGTACATGCCCCAGTCAGCACCCTTTTATTAAAGATTAATCTGCTGCCCCCACACCCTTGTATGATTGCCTCCAGCCACCACTATTTGTATTAATGCCCCCAGCAAGCCCCTCCCTTTACTATTGATTTATGTGATGTCCCCATCGTATATATGCGTTAGACATGCATTTTTAACTACATAATGAGTACTTATCTCTTTGAAGTAAAGACTATGATTGAAACATGATTTCAAAATTACAACTGAACTGGCAGTTTCGTTAATATTAGACCCTGCTGCCGATATATATAAATATTAGATCATGCTGCCCATATATACAGTATTAATATTATCCCCAGTTGTCGATATATATTAATATTAGTCCCTGCTGACGATATATGTATAAATATATATATATATAATTAGACCCTGTTGCCGATAGCAGGTATAGATCAACACATTAACACACAAACCCAGCTTTGCATGTATACATCAATTGAAATTCACTTATGATCTCAGCACTGAAGGTATATATCAAATAAACAGAATCAGACGTACAAATCCTGTATACAATACCGTATTTGCTCGATTATAAGATAACCCTGATTATAAGACGACCCCCCCCAAAATCTGAATATTAATTTATGAAAAAAGCCTGAATATAAGACGACCCTATAGGAAAAAAGTATGTAAACTATGTGAACATTTTTTTTTTTAAATAAAAGCTATGATTTAGAAAAATATTTTGTTTTTATTTCCTTTTTTTTTTTTCAACCTGCCCCCCCCAGTTATGCACATCTGCCCCAGGCTTGCCACTCTGCCCCAGAAATGCCTTGTACCCCCTATATGCCACTGTGCCCCTTGATATGCCTTTTAACCTTCTATATGCCACTGTGCCCCATGATATGCCTTTTGACCCCCTATGTGCCACTCTGCCTCCAGAATTGCCTTATACCCCTATATGCCACTCTGGAATTTAGGGGGTTAAAAGGCATATTATGGGGCAGAGTGGCATATTGTCAGGGTACCAGTGAATCAGGACAGGAAAAAAGGTACTGGTCAAACTGTTTATTAAAATAAAATAATAACAAGAATCCAAAACATAAGACAACCGGGTGTTTGTAGAACAAGCCAAGGTCAGGAGCCAGAACGGGTAGTCACATGAGCCAAGGTCAGGAGACCAGAAATCCACATAGTCCAAAAGCAGGCAGGAGTCGGCACCAGAATGGGAGTCAGGCAGGCCGGGTCATACACAAGAATGAAACACTGGAAGCACGCACTCACAGGTCCGGAACCACGAAAGGGCAACCAGCAACTGAACTAGGGGTTAACTTGGACACAAAAGTTGTAAGAGGAAGGGGGTGCGGCCTAACAGAGAGCCATGAGGAGGAAAGCCAGTACAGGTAGGCCAAAACCCTGACACATATAGGGAGGTATAAGGGATTTCAGGAGGCAGAGTGGTGTATAGAGGGTTAAAAGGCATTTCTGGAGGCAGAGTGGCATTAAGGGGGTTAACAGGCATTTCATAAAGCACTCTGCCTACAGAAATGCCTTATGCCCCCATTTAACACTCCCTCCCCCTCCCTCCTCCAAACCAACCGGTGCTTCTGAGTCCCCGGTGCGTAGTCCGGGCAGCGTGTAGAGCTCTACGCGATTCGCGTAGACAACTTCTGCTGCAGCCGGGAGGAGGTGTGGTTAGCAGCACGGGTTGTCTGCGTCCATCGCGCAGACCTTCCCCGGGTGTCAGAGATCACTTTCTACCCCTTCTCCCTCCCTTATCACTTTCTACCCCTTCTCCCTCCCTTATCACTTTCAACCCTTTCTACCTCCCTTATCTCATTCTACCCCTTCTCCCTCCCTTATCACTTTCTACCCCTTCTGCCTCCCTTATCACTTTATAATCCCTCTCCCTCCTCTTTCCCTACTGACTATCTACCCTCTCCCCCTTTGTAGTTCACTCACCTTTAAGTCCTGCTGCGGGAGACCGAGGCTTCCGTCTTACTGCTCTGCCACGGCGCGCGCTGCTTCACTGCTGAGCGCCGAAATATTATGTCATATTCCGGCGCTCAACATGAAACGCCGGCCCCGTGACGGAGGTGGAGGAGACTGAGGCCCCCCCCTTGCCCCCCTGTAGCGACGCCACTTCCTATGCAAGAGTGATCTTTGACTGTCTTGACAGAGTTTCCCGAAGGAAGTTCAACTCCATGAATTCCATATCCATTAAAAAGCATTGTCCTTGGCAAATTTCTCAGTAAGAAGGGTTGAGCTGGCTTTATACATGCCTATCCAAGATATTCTTGGAGCAGAAGCTCATTTGGGTTAGTCCTTTTGTAACTCTCCTGCAAACCTTACTGCAAACTGTCTTTTTAGTGAATAAGCACCACTGTGTTTTGCATGTGCTTGAAGCATGCCTTTTGGTATAAAACTATTCATGGATATAAGCAACAGTTTAGTTTACAGACTTTGTTGTGTGTTTTTTTTTTGTTTTTTTTGTTAATGTACAATAAGAGGGTGGCTAAGCAATTAAATATCAATAATATGTTCTTGATAAAATGTTAAAGTAGAATTTGCATGTACTTGCTAAAGCTACGACAGTTAAAACAAAGCAAAGCTTCCCGTAGGTTCTTTGAACTGTAACTTTACACATGGTTCTTATTGTAAGAAATCTATCTCCTCTATTTTAAGTTGGTTCTCTGTAAATGATAAAGTGATTTTTGCACTGAATCGGAATGTAGCTCTTTCTTTCATCTGTTATGTCTGATATAAAGAACAGAAGCTTATTTCATTAAAACTTTTCAGCCTGCTTCAGAATCTCATCATATTTTTCTTCTTCTCTGTCTGGGGGCTTATGCCAGAATAGGCTCTCTGGTAATGTGCATTACATTGTACTGTTTGTCTGACTTTACATTCTGCAATAAATTATTGAACATTTGATTTAGAGTCGAGGCATCTGTTCAGCAAAAACATTTTGGAATCATCAGTTTTCATCATCTTAGGCTATCAATCTCTAGCCAGGAACCCTCTGCTGGTGCCAAAAAGTAATATAATGATTCCGTTTAGAGAGAGCAAGTATTTAGGGAAGACAAAAGACTTATACTGGCAGCAACAACAAAAAGAAGAATTATTATAGACTAACACACAGAATAGTTTGTCTTTTTTTCATTATGTGCATTTGAATTCTCCTGTTTTTTTTTAGCTATATAGATAAGATATAAAATGTTTACATTTTACAAGTAGATGCAATATTTACTTTTTAATAAATGTATGAGCTGCTTTTCTGAAGCTTGTAGAACACAAAACTATTCTTGTGCCTCCACATAAATACAAATGTCATGAAGGGCAACAAATCAAATTGTAACTAAATAATTTTCCTTTATTATGCATCAGCTTGGAAGTTCTAAGTGGTATCTGTAACAATTTTACTTGAGAAGTGGATCCAAAGTCTAGGTTGTCCAGTATGGACAATGCAGTCTTTACCTTCTACAGCCCTCATTTCCTAAGGGTTTAGGCTCATAGGTACCTGAATGCTAGAATATTGGGATATCAAGGGATTTAGAGGTTTGGGGCCATTATAGAACAGGGATTGCAAGTAATCATAATCAAGCCAATGACTGGTACACAGTGGATCTAGACAATAAAACATATAGCACCCACAGAACAGGAAAACCTTAAAGGACACATGAAAGAAAAAACGGGGGTCCATGTCACATGATGCTGTGTACAGTAAAGTGTCCTGATTAGTCAGGTCATAAGAATGGACCAATCAAAAGTAACTACTGATGCTTTTGGTGGATTTAATGTTTTGCTCTGCAGCCACTGAGGTAGTCAATGGAGCATCTGACTTGTTAAGCGTATGATTACTTTTTTTTTTAGTGTACTAAGGTACTCCCAATCCAATCACATAAGATTCTATTTTATACTATATGCCGAGCACTGATGCTCTCTTTATCCAGTACACACGGATGCCGAGGAGTTAAGATTCTGTCTATTTTATTTACCGTATTTGCTCCATTATAAAACAAGGTTTTTTCCAGAGCAAATTCTCTGAAAAATACCCCTCGTCGGGGTCGTCTTATAATCAGACATCAAATAGAGGTCTGACTATGAGACTAAGATCCAGATCCCCCGCACCGCTGCAGGGGACCTGGATCCTTCTGTCTCCCCCCCCATTTAACACTCCCCCCCCACCCCACACACACTTACCGGTGCTTCCAATTTCCTGCTGTATACCGGGGAAGCGGGTTGACGTCCACGCAATCCGCGTAGACAACTTACGCTGCAGCCGGAAGGAGGTGTGGCTAGCAGCGGGGGTTGTCTGCGTCCATCGCGCAGACATTCCCAGACTGTCAGAGATCAGAGGGAACTCTGATCTCTGACAGCCGGGAAGGTCTGCGCGATGGACGCAGATAACCCCCTCTGCTAGCCACACCTCCTTCCAGCTGCAGCGGGAGACAGAAGGAAGACTGCTGCCCCGGTATACAGCAGGAAATTGGAAGCACCGGTAAGTGTGTGTGGGGTGGGGGGGGTGTTACATGGGGGGGAGACAGAAGGAAGACTGCTGCCCCGGTATACAGCAGGAAATTGGAAGCCCCGGTAAGTGTGTGTGTGTGTGGGGGGGTGTTAAATGGGGGCATAGGGCATTTCTGGAGTGGAGTGCTCTATGAAATGCCTTTTAACCCCCTGAACGCCACTCTGCCTCCTGAAATGCCTTATACCTCCCTATATGCCACTCTGCCGCATAATATTCTTTTTAATCGCCTAAATGCCAGAGTGGCATATAGGGGTATAAGGCATTTCTGGAGGCAGAGTGGCACATAGGGGGTTAAAAGGCATATCATGGGGCACAGTGGCATATAGAGGGTTAAAAGGCATATCATGGTGCACAGTGGCATATAGAGGGTTAAAAGGCATATCATGGGCCACAGTGCCATATTGGAGTGGCAAGCCTGGGGGCAGATGTGCGTAACTGGGGGGCAGGTTGGAAAATACAAGGAAATAAAAACAAAAAAATATTTTTCTCAATCATAGCTTTTATTAAAAAATTTAATAGTTTACATGAATTAACATTTACTGGTAAAACTTTTTTCCTATAGGGTCGTCTTATATTCAGGCTTTTTCTTTTTTTCCTAAATTAATATTCAGATTTTGGGGGGTCGTCTTATAATCAGGGTCGTCTTATAATAGAGCAAATACGGTACTTCCATAAAAAGGCCCACCAAAATCCTCAGCACCAGGCCCATGATGCTCTTAATCCGGCCCTGCACGTGACCATAACTGGGAAATTTCTGCATTTCGCCCAGAGACTTTGGGTGAAGCTCTGCTTCTCTGGGCCTCCAGGTCACTACGGGAAACTTCAGGTCATGAGAGTGGTGTGCTGCAGCACACCCCAATCACTGTTCAGATCCCCATTAAAAAGAAATTGTGTGTCCTGTGATGTCAGTGAGACCACCCACCAATGTCAGCAGAATTTCCTACCCGCATCTCGCAAATGGTGTTCTGAGTATCCAGAACCGGAAAGTTACCAGGTGAGCACATTATTGAAGTGAGGAGAGGTTTTATAAGAGAGGACTTATAGGGGAGCATGGCCTCTTTGTTACAGCATTACATGTTCCTGACCCATAGTGATTTAACCTGGTAGTTTGTTTTGTAATGCTAGTATGATGCAAGAGTTAACCAGCTCTAGGTGTGGTTTATATGTGGCACACAAGCCTGATTCTGTTTTATTATTTGGATGCTGTGCTGAGGACAACAGCATTTTGCCACAGGGATATACATTTATATGCCCATGCCAGTTATTTGTTTTTTAAGTTGGTTTTACAATCTAGAGGGATTTAGGGTGTATTACACAACAGGTAAAAGTGCCGTGGTTAGGAACAGACCAGCCACACTAGTAAAAGTATTGCAGGAGAGGGCCTAGGGAAGGTGAGCTGAAGGAATATGGGAGGGTGTTAATGTGCTATGTTGTAAGCATCCTTAAAGAAGTGGGTCTTGAGGGAATAAAGGCACTGAGAAAGGCGGATAGGCCGGGGGAGAGCATTCCAGAGGATAGGGGCAACCCTTGAGAAATCTTGTAAGCGTGCATGAGAGCAAGAAATCAAGGGAGAGGATAGAAGGAGATCATTGGATGAGCAGAGAGACCTATTAGGAGTGTATTTAGAGATGAGTGAGGAAATGTAGGAAGGGGAACGGATGTTGAAGGGCTTTGAAATGAATACTGAAGCGCACAGAGGGGAGAGGTGTTAGGAAGGGACGGATGTGGGCAATGTTTTTAAGATGGAGACAGCAGATTTTAGAGACAGACTGAACGTGGGAGGTGAATGAAAGGTCGGAGTCAAGGGTGACACCAAGACAGCGGGCATGAGGAGACTGGGAGATGATAGCACCATTAACATTGAGGGAAACTGATGGGGGAATTTAGCGTTGGAGGGAGGGAAGATGAGAAGTTCTGTTTTGGAGAGATTGAGTTTCAGGAAACATGCAGACATCCAGGTAGAGACAGAGGCGAGACAGTTAGTTACAAGATCTAAGACAGAAGGAGAGAGATCAGGAGTACAGAGTCATGCGATTTGGACTCTGTAATGCCCCAGCCACATTCCAACACTTCCTACATGACATACTCAGAGATTTATTGGATACATGCGTCATAATTTACCTCGACGACATACTCGTATATTCATCATCTCTTCCAGAACACAGAAAACATGTGGCTCAGGTTCTCACACGTTTACAAGAGAACCATCTCTACGCAAAACTTGAGAAATGCACGTTTGAGACAACCAAGATCGAATACCTTGGGTTCATCATCACACCTGGTCAGATTGAGATGGATCCCAAAAAGGTCGAAGCCATTCTACAATGGCCAACTGTCAAAGCTGTCCAAAGGTTTGTGGGGTTTGCCAACTTTTACAGACGATTCATCAACAGTTTTTCGCGGATAATACAACCCATAACCCAACTGACCAAAAAACAAACACCGTTCCACTGGACTCGGCAAGCTCAACATGCTTTCGAACTCTTAAAACAGAGATTCACTAATGCACCTGTCCTTGTCTTACCTGATCCAGAGAAAGCTTATTTTTTGGAGGTAGATGCCTCTGGGACTGCTGTAGGTGCTGTATTATCCCAAAGATATGGGGAAAAGGAAACTCTACACCCTGTCTCCTTCTACTGCAAACGACTCAGTCCCGCAGAGAGCAACTATTCAGTCGGGGATCGTGAATTGCTTGCCATTAAGATGGCCCTGGAGGAGTGGCGTCCTTGCTGGAAGGAGCCCAACACCCTATAACGGTCTTTACGGATCACCGTAATTTAGTGTACCTTTGTACCGCGCGAAGACTATGTACCAGACAGGCTCGTTGGGCACTCTTCTTCACCCGATTCCAGTTGCATATAACCTATCGTCCTGGTACTCGCAACGGGAAAGCAGACGCCTTGTCACGCCTATACGAAGATCGCAAAATGACCAAAGGAGAAGGAGACACCATTCTTTCGTCGGGCCATTTTCTTTCCATACAGACATCTCTTTTCCAAGATCTCCAAACCTCTGCATTTCAAAAAGGGACTCCTGTATAAGGACAACCTGATCTATATCCCTCCGTCAGTCAGAGCCAACGTCTTACATGCAGCTCATGATCATCCCTTGGCCGGTCATGGAGGAGTACTAAAGACCTTTTCTTTGCTTAACAGAACCTTCTGGTGGCCTAAGATGAAGCAAGATGTCCTCACTTATGTTCGTTCCTGTGACACCTGTGCCAGGGCAAAAAATCAAGTGACAAGACCCACTGGCCTGCTACAACCTTTAGCAGTACCTACAAGGCCATGGGAAGACATCACAGTGGACTTTCTAGTTGACCTACCCTCGTCACACCAACACAATACCATCATGGTTGTAGTTGATCGTCTCACGAAGATGGCCCATTTTGTTCCTGTCCGCCACTTACCCACAGCTGCTGAGACGGCTGACCTGTTTATAGCTCACGTTTTTCGTCTGCATGGAGTCCCTGATTCCATTCTATCCGATAGAGGGGTCCAAATTACTTCCAGATTTTGGTCCGCCTTTTGCCACGGTCTAAAACTCTAACGATTGTTATCCTCAGTCTACCACCCACAAACCAACGGACAGACTGAGAGGGTTAATCAAGTTTTAGAACAATACCTCCGTTGTTATATTTCCCATCACCAAGACAATTGGTATCATATGCTACCTTTGGCATAATTTGCCTATAACAATCAAATACACAGTTCCATCGGGATGTCACCCTTCAAAGCCAACTATGGCTACGATCCGTTGTTCCATGTGAACTTACCCCCGTTCCACCAGTCACTGATCGCCTCCAACTTCTTCAGCAGGGATTCCTTACCTTACAACGTCATCTTCGGAAGGTGCAAAAGGACTACAAACGACACGCAGATAAAAGGAGAAAACCTGCACCGACATACCAAGTAGGTGATAAGGTGTGGCTTTCATCCTCACACATTAAACTCCCAGGTCCCGCAAAGAAACTCAACCCTACGTTTTTAGGTCCTTTTGCCATTACGGCGGAGTATGGTTCGACAGCAGTCCGTCTGGAACTTCCTGCTACATGGCGCATACACCCTACTTTTCATGTGTCGCTCCTCAAACGATGGGTTCCTGATCCCTATCATAGAAGTCCACAGACTCCTCCACCTCCGATAACTGTACACACTAACACACATGAACACACTCATTCCAACACACACACTCCCTCAAAAAACACTTATATCTACACATTCATCCTCACACACAGACAGAACACATACAGCTCCATGATAACACACAAACACTTAACCTTACACACTCATGCTAATACACACTCCATCTCACACCACTTACACATACATACTCACACATACACATACATATCTATGCTCAAACACATCTATGCTTCTACATACAAATGCTTTCACATTCAGTTTCATGCTCACGTGTACTTATATAGACATCCATGCTCACAAACCCTTATCCATAGACATCCATGCTCACATACACTTATACATTCAATACATGTACTTATATAGACATACATGCCCACATTTACTTATACATAGACATGCTTACATACTTCCACCCCTTTTGTCCACACCCCCTTACCTCTCGTGAAGCTTTCTATCAAAAGTGATTAGAGTTGCCTGCTGTACCATCTTGTTAAATAATTATAGACTTGCTCAGTTCTTTTTAGAGTGACAGCTTAGTATCCAGACTTTAAGTATGGATGGACATACAGGTTGTTTTGTAATTCATGTAAAATAGAGTGATATGGAATATTAAAACACTGAGTGTTCTAGGCTTCTGCTAATTGTTTTTTTAAATAACGATTGGGAGCACATATTTTGTAACTGTGACAGGACCAACCAGGACCCTGACGGGGTACACCCGCCAGATGCTTCCTTCTCCCCATAGCCACCAGAATCCCACCCCTGCCACCAATGTAATGGCACCGACCTGTACCGACAAGGACAGCACCGAGACATACCTCAATACAAGTTCTGTGTTATTATTAGGGTACGTCTCGGTGCTCGGTAGTATTGCTGTGCTACAGTTCCACTGAGGTTCCCTGAGTAGTGGCGTTTCCTGCTGTCCTCAACGCTAGTTCCTCCTGCTAATTGAAGTCTCTTTCTTCCCATTCATAATTGTCTGTATTTTATTTGACTTATGTGATTTCATCTATGAATTTTGAGCTCGGCATTGGGTTTTTCTTGTTTTACTCATTTGATTTCCTTACTTTTTTCATTTTTTTTTTTTTTTTTTTTTCCTCATTCATTTTCCTGCCCTTTCGGTTCACACAAAATTCTGAGGTTTTTTTTTACTTGGAAAGAACATTTGATCCTGAGTCTCTCTCTCACTTTTGTGTTGTGGGTTTGGGTTTCTCCTTATTTTCAGAGATTCATATGAACCCCTGAATTGGGCAAAATTTCTTAAATGTAAAATTCGTAAGGATTTGAATCCACAAGTTTAACAACAATGTAAGCCTTAACTGAGTTCTGCCTTGTGAGTAGTCAGTATAAATTGATGTGAATCTTTGTATGAGCAATTATGATTTTTAAATTTGGACATCTACCTGCCCCTATCTGTTGCATGTTTCCTTTCTTGAGTTTTGGCTATTCACAACTATTGTATCTTTCTAGATACGCTGCACTCACCGTACTTGTGGATGCCACAAATTCTAGCTAACACTAACTCACACATAGACTTAACCTTAATGAATAAATCTGCTACTGCATCGCAGATGATACTCTGTATTCATTCTCTGACCTCAAACCATTAGAAAAGAAAAGGGTGCTTAGAAATTCTTTGTTTTCCAAATGTAGAGTCTAAACAGGTTTTGTAAATTATTATACTAAATATCTTCTAACATTCACTATCTCTTCACATGGCAGGTAAAAGACCACCTAAGAATGCATTATGTTTATTTGTGACATTCATTTTGCTTTTCAAAAACACGCGGAGACAGAAATGCCAGACAAGCTCCACTACTTTTCACAGTCTAACACCGTGGTATATCACATAGTTTGTTTATAAAAGA
Source organism: Sceloporus occidentalis (assembly GCA_023333645.1). NCBI lineage: Eukaryota > Metazoa > Chordata > Lepidosauria > Squamata > Phrynosomatidae > Sceloporus > Sceloporus occidentalis. The sequence goes on from JALMGF010000031.1 coordinate 5,801,282, forward strand.
ACATTTATAGAAGCAAAAGAAAAAACACTATATGCTTCTGCATTCCAATTCTGCTCTAGAGAATATCTAGAAATATCTTTTTTTTTTTTATTGTATAATGCACAATATCTAATAGCTGGCAAGTTGCCTTCAACACATTTCAAACACTTGTTTTGGGTTGTAATTTTGTAAATAGAAAGACTTAATTGTAAAGCAGGGGTGATTTGGGGGGAAATGTAATGTCCTACTAACAAAAAAGTTTAACACTTTGTTTTTACATATGTGTGCTATATGTTACATTCTTTAATTGGGTGATAGCATCTATGCTGTAAATATTTTTGTGTATGTGTATAGAAAAGTATACTACTACAAGGCTCTCTTTAGGAAAGAATAATTTTCCTTGGCTACATGCCAGCTGAAGGTATGTGAAAAGTGAGATTGTTTAGAATATTTTAGAACTGTACAAATGCAGAAAGTAATAATTAATTGTTACTTATTAATTAATAATTCATCTTTACTAGTGTTCTGAGTGCACTTATGTCCTTTTATTGTGCCCTGTTGTTTTGTGCAGGCATAAAATAGAAATAATATGTACAAATGTAGTTCAATAACAGTGATTTTAAAGAAACTTATTTCCAGATATGTCATCCATCTTGCCCTATGCATTTAGATCGGGCACAGATAAATCTACTAAAGAGAAACAGAACACTAATGTGGAAAATAGGCTAAAATCCATTAAAGGTAGACATATTTAGAAGAGGAAAATCGTATCTGCTTTAAGAAAAGGTAGCAAATGCTTGACCCAAAAGAAATCACGCAGTTAAGGTGAGCATACAGATTAGGGAAACGGAAGCGGTAATGGTGCTCTATTGGAGGTAGGCAGGGCCGGACTGGGACAGAAAAGCAGCCCTGGAAACATTTGGAGACCAGCCCCATATAGTTTATCTCACAGTCGAGCTCTTATTTTACCATACAAATAACTATAAAACATTATTTTTATCACATTATTTGTATTAAAAGCACAAGTGTTAAAAGGCTCTAATAAATTAAATACATTAGACATAATGGAATCAAAACATTTGCTACTGCAAACATTTTTAGATGAAAACGTGCCATTTTAATCAGTGGAACAAAACAGTGATCACATTATTCTTCACGATATTCTTTATAAACTTTTATTTCTTTATTAATTCATGTAGACTATTTTTTCAGATTTAATAAAAGCGATGATTGAGAAAAATATTTTTTTGTTTTTATTTCCTTTTATTTGTACAAAAATAAAGTGAATAACAGTGCTTTTAATAGATATATGGATAAATAAAGTATATAAAGTGAATATAAAAAATAGCTGCCAGCACTTAACACATAACCCCTATGTGACAGTAAAACAAAAAAAAGATAAATACATGGAGCGCTGCACTTTATTTATCTTTTATTTCCTTTTATTTGCCAACCTGCCCCTCCCAGTTATGAACATCTGCCCCCAGAAATGCCCTATACCCCCCTATATGCCACTCTGCCTCCCTGATATGCCTTATACCCTCCTATATGCCACTCTACCCCATGATATGCCTTTTAACGCCCTATATTCCCACAGAAACCCGAGGGGCTATATGTATAACTGTAAGCAAAATATACACATACAGTCTTCTAAGTAGGTGCCAACCTGCCAACTCTCTTATGGCAATTGTAACGGTGTACGATGTTTTACTAGATCTCCTCTAATTCCTGCTCTAGTAATATATACTATATATATATATATATATATATATATATATATATCTTAAACTGTATAATTTTAGGAATCTTATACATATACTAGTAATGCGTTTATTGGCACAAATGAAAATAGCAAAAGGCAGCCAATGGTTAACACAGTACTGAAGGCAGTTCAAGAGGTGTAGTAAAACTTTAGCAATGTTCTCATACAATAGCCATCAATCTCAGCAGTTCCACCATCTGTTAATGGGTGCACTTGCCATTTAGCACAAGCCCTGAAGATAAACATTAATCTAATCTACCTCTCGGGAAACAATCCACAGTGAACATTAGGCACATGCTCAATGCTACAAAAAGGAAGATGACTGTAGGCTTTATTGTTTTTGCTGGCTACATGTGAGCCCAGCCTTGTGTACAGAAGTACAAAAGTGAAGCAATTGTGGATTTTTTTCTTATTTTATCTTTTTTAAGTTGCAGAATATATATAAAATATATAATATGATTTTTTTTATACAATATTTTTTTGTGGGAAGGAATTAAGGTTGCATGTGCAATCTGCCTCAACCCTTTCTGTGCTTCCATTATCGGCTTTCTTTGCAGTCCTTTTTAAAATATGTATGTTTCATAGGACTGGGTAATACTGGGTATTATGTCAATTCTATTCAGGGATGCTTGTTACAATTAATAGCTGCTTGGCTAGGAATGCCTTCTTGTTGACTGCTTGGTCCCCTCATGATTTCAAATGGAAATCTACTCTAAAAGATAAAAAATTCATAATATCTTTTATTATTAGACCAAATATTTTGCCAAAAAATTGCAAAAATGTATCCCTCAAAGTCTCAAAGGTGCAGTAGCAGCAGGGAAATGGGCAGGCACTGGCAGACAGATACACTGGCAAATGCTATGGGACAAAATTTGGATCATATTTATGAATGAATCCCTCAGACATTAGGAAGGTGATAGAGCAGCAGCATAAAGTAATAAGCAAGCATTTAATAAACATAAAAAATCAATGCAGTCTAATCAGCATCATTTTAAACAAACAGAGCAAAAGGTTTATCAGATTGGGTGTTTAAGATAAGATACAGTCAATTCAATTAATTATTCCATGGTCATGGAAAGAATGCCCTCATTAAAGGACTAATGGGGAAAAGATCCAATGCTTGACAGGAAAGATTTAATTAGCTACTTCTCAATGGGGTTATAGAGACTTAATGCATACAAGACTGAATTTAATTAACAAAAATATAGTATAGGGAATGTTTGAACTGTTAATTCAACTACTTAAGAAATATATACATTGGGTTTAATATATAAATAATGCTATAGCATATAATGCTTTTTTCATAAACTGTTGCCTTTTTGTGATATTTTTTTCCATCTATTTCTTGTGCACCACTTCTTTTCCTCTTCATGAGCCTATAATCCATCCCTCTTGTTTATCTCCATATTATAACTAATTTCTTTCATTTCTGTTTTTATGTCTTTTTCTTCAGCGCCATGTTCCAGTTAATTTGTGTTACTAACATGAGCTCTCACTCTTTGGTAGCATCTAGCTGACAGGTATTTTGAAGTATTCATATGTAAAAACATTATAAGATTAGACAAATATGTAGGTAATGGAAGTATAGAGCTGTCCGTAATTAACATTTTTAGCGCCTTCTCAATCATTGCTGACTTTTTAGTTTCTAGTTACTGTTAGGTTAGGCCTAAGACTGCTTAGGACAAGGGTACAATTGCCAGAAAATATTTCTATATCTTCTTTCTGGTGCTAGAAACTGCTTTTTTATTCTTCATTTTTTTCAATGTTCATTTCTTCTACCTTTTCTCCTGACACATACTCATACCTGGGAACTCTCCGGGTTTGACCCAGAGATTGCCGGGTGAGCGCTGCTCCTCCGGTTCTCCAGGTCAAGACCCGAATCCTCCGGGTCGCAGGAGCGGGGTCTTGACACCCGCCCATTTTTTCATTTACATGTGGGTGTTCCCCTGAAGTCAGCGGGGCCGCCTACCGACGTCAGCAGGAATGCCCCCGACATCAGCGGGAACTCCCCCAATGTCAGCAGGACCGCCCACTGACATCAGCGGGAATGCCCGCTGACATCAGTGTGCAGTCCTGGCCACGTCCCGCAAGGAAGGCTCCGGGTAGCCGGAACCGAGAAGTTCCCAGGTATGCACATACTTATACCGAATTTCTCACACACAGGAGATTAAACTACCATAGGTGGCCCATACATAAACATAAGCATTTATTATATACTAGTATCATCTGCTCTAAAATCGTAATAATACCGTCTGTTATCCATCTTTATTTGTTGAATCTGGTGGTTTTGGGAGCTTTGCAAGAGACAGTCAGGAGAAAGAATTAGCTATATTAGTCTGACCAAAAACTGCTACAGATGATAGCATTATTGAGCCGAAATAGTAGTTTAGTACTAAATTATATACAGTATATTAAAAGAACTTGAGTATATTTTAAGATAGTGTTGTAATTTATTTAATAAAGTATTTATTCTACATTTTACATCAGTTTTTATATTATATTTATTTACATATACTCCATACACTCTGCTGGATCCACTCTGCTGTTCATCACCTTAAAGGGGGAGTACTGCCCTAAGTCAGTACAGTGTTCTTTATCCCTAGAGCCAGGTTACAGGCTCTAGGGAAGGTGAGATGCTAACTGTAGCCACCTTTTTTCTGTTTCTTTTCTGATGTGTTGCAATACTGCTCTATGTGATTTTATCCATTTGTAGATATCTCCATTCAAGTACAATTGGATGTGTGATCCCTAATCACACCACTTGTTGATGATTTGAGTCAGTCTTTGTCTGACTCATTAGAATGGGAGTTTTTTTTATACATTTTTTTTTTTTAAATTCGCTATATTTTATCATACAGAGTGCACTATTATCCTTTTTTTCCCCTGTCATTTATTCTACATAACCCATTGGGGTGAGTTTATATTTACTTCTGTCGCTCCACTCACTGTTGGTGGGTTGCACCACCAATAGCTGTCTTTTATATACAGTATATCACCAAAACAAGATAGTGAGACAAACAGGACATGCTATAAACAATTTTATTTAGTAAATTAAAAGGTGCCAAGAGCTGTGTGGGTTACAATTTCACTTTAAATTAACATATAAACTGTAGTACTTGAATTAAAAAAAAAACAAAAACCTCAATATGAAAATTTGTTATATTAATCTTTTAGAATTGTTATAGCCATTATTTTATTTGTATTATTATTATTGTGAAATAAAACTTTGTATTTTTTATTGGGACATGTTCACATTCACAGTACGTTGTATCTTTTGGATTCACAGCTCATAAGTTTTTTTGTGGTTCTCTTGAGAGTGATTTTGGTTTATAACAAATGTGTGTAAATAGATCCGCAGGTCTGCTTATGACGCATAAATCTCTCCCTAGCTCAAAAGAAGTCTACAGTTATATAAGCTTTTGAAAAAAAAATTATAATCACTCTCTTGCTTTGATCTGCGATGTCAATCGGCAGTTTTATTCTAGTTAAGTTAATAAAGTGAGCAAAAAATTGGCAATGGGAAAGCACAAGTGTTTGAGAAATAGTCTTACATTGACTTTTGGCTGCACCTTTATAAATGAGACTTGATAACTGAGAATGAAATGTGACTATGAAAAAAAACATTTCAATGCATTCCATCTGATAAGATCACCTAAGCATTTGTCTTTTTTTGACTGTACTCTATTCATCTGTTTGGTAGTGTATTCTGCATACAAATAGAAAAGGTACCATAAACATAGTTCTTATTCTTGCTTCAGGAACAAAAAAATTATCACAAGTTCAGTAAAACTATGTACTAACTTTTGATACATATAAAATGGTCAATTCTTAACCTCATTTGCACTTGCTTGATAGTCAAAGTTGCTGGGGTATACTAAACTTTACCAACCCCTTTCCCTCTTTGGGAAATTACTGTTAAGGAACTGCTCCCACCATAATCTTCTTTGCAGTCAGCCTTGAAAAAGTAAAAGTATCTGTTGTGTAGAAGAAACTGCTGCTTCTACATAAAAAAGGACAGATCAATGTCCCTGCTTCTTTGTTTGCTTCTTGTACTGCCTTTGAAGGCACATGTATATGATTCTTTAATCACTTACCATCATTTACAGTATGGGCAGCCTGTGCAGCCACTAAGGAACCTTGGCAAGTTTGTGGAAGGTGACTGAGCCGCAGCACTGATTCTTGTCTTGCCTCTTCTTGTTTTTCTTTCTTCTGTCTTTATTTTAAGTTCGCTTCTCTCTGCTCTGTTAACCTGTTATCTAGAATAGTTCCTCCAACAGGGCTCTCAGTGGCTCAGCCCTTCCACATAAGTACTCCAAGAGGCCAAAATAATGTTCTGTCTGTATTATTTTACCCCAGTGTGAAGGAAAGCAAGCAACTGAGGGAGGAGCAGGAGAAGTCAGGTCTAGCACACCACTATCTACATCGGGATGTAGTCACCCACTGGAACTCCACCATGGACATGATGGAGCGGATCCTAGAACAGCACTGGGCTCTTTACTCCATGTCCTCTGAGGACTGAGGACTTAAGCCAAAGGGCTAAGGACAATTTGGCCCTTAAAGATAATTTTAAAAGTTGGAGAGACATACTTGTTCATGGGGTGCCTGAGATGCTGCACAAACAGGGCAGTAGTGGAAACCACATGTCCTGCAGAGCAGCTGTACTAGACTCACTGGAGCATCATCCATTTAGGCAGCGGCCCTTGATACTTTGGTGGGTACTAGTACCCAAACTCCCCAAACTCAGAGTACAGTCTCTGAAATGATAAAAGCCTGTCTTGAGGAACTGTCACTACCTCCTGGTGCTGAACCTCTAGGTTATTGGGACCTTCTTCCCTCATCTCTGGCACCCGGTGGATGTCTGTGCAATAGCAGCGGAGGTTGTCTGCGTGCATCATGGATCCTCCTCTCTAGCCGGTGAACATGTGCGCAATTCACACAGATTACCTCCGCTGCTGCCCGGAAACTTCCTCTGGGGCGTCTACGACGAAGCGCCGGCATCACATGACCTTTCCGGTACTCAGTCATAGAAGCCCTGGCGGAAGTGCTGGGCAGAAGCAGAGGTTGTCAACGCGCATCGCGCAGACACTTACCGGCTGCCCCCACTAGACACCAGGGAGTCTGCAGCATGGGGGACAAGTCTAGGATGCATTGGTAAGTCAGGGAGGGCAGGGTGCCATATAAGGGGGTACATGGCATATCTGGGGGTCAGAATGGCATATAGGGGGTATAAGGCATATCAGGGAGGCAGAGTGGCAGGCATATAAGGGGGTATAAGGCATATCTGGAGGGCAGAATGGCATATAGGGGGGTATAAGGCATATCTGGGGGACAGAGTGGCAAGCCAGATGGCTGAGTGGCAAGCCAGATTGGCAAATAAAATGAAATAAAAACATGAAATTATTTAATATAAAATTGGTTTACATGTAAATTAATATTTACTAGTAAAACTTTTTTCCTATAGGGTAGTCTTATATTCAGGCTTTTTCTTTTTTTCTAAATTAATATTAAAATTTTGGGGGGTCGTCTTATAATGAGGGATGTCTGGGGGACCTTTTCTTAATTTCTATAATAAAAGGGGAGTCCAGTAGGCATCAGGTACCTCCCCCTTTAGGAACACCCCTTAAATGTGGTTCTAAATAAAAAAAGCACCCCCCCCCTGAATTTTGGCTGAGCCGAACAGCAGGGAAATTAAATTTGTTGCCTGAAACACTGCAAAAAACAAACAAAAATTTAGTCCGAAACAATTTTGCTTGTCTACTGCCCATTTCGTTTTTTACTTCGGGAGTGAAATTCGATGCTGGTGCTCACATTAACTCCTATTCACTCTCCTTCACACTATCTCTCACACTCTCTAAATGTTTCCCTATCTTCTCTGCCGATTATTTTAGCTTCTAGTTCTGCATCTCCTTGTTCTTGATATTCTCTTTGATCTTCTATCTTCGTCTGCATCTCCACGCACATAACCTGGCATAAACTTCCGTCAAAATGGTAGTGCTTCCGGTGACATCCTCTCCCTTTATCCTCGAATCAGGGAAAAGGACGTCAATGACATTCTCTCAACCCATTGGAGGACATGTTAATAGTTTATTTTTTCAAATGAATGTTGGTGTGACCCCCCCCCTTTGCCTTTAAAACAACAATCTTCTGTGGATTTAGGCAGCCTCAGTTGCTTCTCTATCTCTTCATGTAATGCCAGACAGATTCAGATGTTCAGATCACTTCCAGGAGTCCTTGTTCCTCTTAACGCCGAAGATTGCTTTCAATAACTTTGGCTGTATATCTGGCATTGTTGTCACACTGTAGAATAAATTTGGGAATAGTTTATTTAAAAACATTCTTAATTTACAGCATTTCCATGTCCGCCAAACATATCTGCACAGTACTGTATATTTAACTCACTAGTACACATGCAATCAACCATTTTTGTCTTAAACCTCTGATATCCCAATTCAAAGTGTAATGCAAACATTTAAATCGCTGCAGTCTATGCCATAAACACATTATATTACCCTTATTAGCATATATGTCACTTATAGTGACACTTGTATGACTGTGGCTTAGACAGACTTTGCAATACATGAGTATGCATATGAAAATGAAAGTGTATAACAGATATGCCATTAATTAATGGATACATGAACTCATGCACCCCATCCATGCAGCATTAACATATCACAGTGGAAATCCTATATTAAACATCATATTTTATTAATATTTTTATATTGTTATTTATGAGGTTTATACAAAGTTGTAAAATTAATTTCCCTCTAGTATTAGTTAGTCCATCTGTTAGTACTTGTAATTCTGTGAGTCAAAAATTTAGTAAAAGATATCCCAGTTTTAACATTTTTGGTTTACTGGATCTATTTGTACATATATTTACAAAGCCATTAGACGATTTGGCTGTATGTTTTGATAGGCTGTGCAACTGAGTTTAAGTAATTCATTGCTATACAACGATCTATTAGAATAAATGTTGCTTGGATTGCTTAGAGTAATATTACTATAGTAAATTGAAGAGGCTGTTCATTGTCCCTTGCAGCCTCGCCAACAAAGAATGTGAACTACATTGCAAGTACTTTAATAAGCAATATTTTGGGCCATTAAGAACTCAACTGGTCAGCTGAATTTGACTTACAAGACTTGATTGAGATGTCATGCCCTTGTATGCTATTGTTTGCAAATTAAATCACCCATTCAACAAAATATAAAGTTTTTGCAAAACCATGTGAGTGCCTTTGCCAAAACATTTTTGGATTTTCAGGCAAGTGAAAACTTGCATATCCTTGCTTGAAGCATACAAAGTGTAATCACAAGAACTCACATGCTCTTACAAACACAATAAATATGAATAATAAGGTAACAAAATCAAGCAGCATCCCCTGGACCCTCTATTTATGATGATTGACCCCCTTCATGATTTGCCTTCTTTATATATGAAAACCTCTCATTTCAGGTTCCATAATGAGTATGTGTTCAGCTATAAAGCAGAATAAATACCCTGACCTGATTTCCATTTTAACACTTCATTTGCAATTCTTTTTTCTCCATCCTTGAGTTTGGAGTATGCTCTAATGCACCTTGAGCCTAGGTACAAGCTCAGATGTTGTTCATTCTGCCAGGGCTGGTGAATTAAGCAAGGAATGCATTGCTTCTCATTTTACATGCCTCATAAAATGCTCACTCACCTTCCATAGGGCTTTGTGGAGGGCAGGTTGCAAAGATGCAAGCTGCCAAGCTTCTACAGTGGGGCCAAATAATGTTGTTATACGTGACCCCACTAGGAAATGTCTGCCCATTTTTGGACCATCAAGACTGGCCATGTCCATGTCCATATAGTTATAGTTATATCACCTGAGTTATAATAAAATCTATTTTATTATAACTCAGGTAGAGTTAGAAAGGGTTTCCAAAAAAGTTTTCATTCAGGGCCATTAAAAAGCATCCCTGTCCATACTAAATGAACTACTAATTTAAAACTCTATGGGGATTATGTACAAAATAACTCTGGTACAAAGGTGCAGCAGTGATTCTTTCACGTTGACAGCCAATTAAATAGTCCTTTTGTTTCCATAGAGATAAGACAGCTTTTCAAACTTTGCACAAGAACCACTCTATAGTTAAAAATGTTTCTATACTTTGTGTGAACTGATTATAAAAAAGGGAGGAATTGTAGTATATTGGTCCCTAACAATTCATAAGACAAACATTTGACAATTTCCTAAAGGCTCAGTATTGGACTAATTCACACATATTTAGTTGAGCAATGATTTATGTAAATAAATACCAGAACTCTACATCTTTTTATTGCACTGATAATAGAACTAGGGATTAATAGAACTGTCTAATCTCTAGTTTTAATTTTTTCAACAAATGCCATTCACTAGCTAAGCACAATGAGGTAAGAGCAATATTTTAAAATACTGCAAAAAGCCAATTTAAAACAATTGTATTACAATCATTATTTTAGAAAAGCAACATATTTTAGCTTTTAGAGTAAGAAACAGTTTACAAAATGAGAATAAAAGCAAATAAAAAACATTTTAAAATACAAGTTTTAATATTGATGGAATTTTTATATAGGTACCAATCCTTCACCAAGTTTTACTCTGATAATCTTTAATACAAACTTCCTGAAAGTGGGGAAACGTTCACAGCAATATTATCAATACAAGTGTGTTTATGTGTTACCTAGTAGAATTGCCAATAATTTGGTGTATAAGCACATCGATGTATCAAGAACCATGGGCTTCTAAATACATAAAATAAGTGTACCTAATTTAATAGGTTGATAAAGCCACTTACCGTATTTTTGTTGAGGGCAGATGCTTTACCATGCATGCTTCTATTATACCTGCTCCACGCTGGTAAGAAGTTAGACAATCTCTATTCCGGAAAATAACTTTGACCGCTGGTTTGCTTGTAAGGAATGCATACAGTGTTCTTGTTTTTTAGTATTTAGTAGGAATGCAACATATTGTAGGCTACAACACAATGAAAACTCTTTCAATATTTTAAATTAAAGTCCATTATGTCAAAAGCTTACAAAATATTTGGTTTAAAATGTCTGTCTTGCTATGTATATTAGTATATATAATTAATGCTAGTTCAGGTGAGTGCTTCCCCTTTGGATTTGTTTATATAACCAAAGTTATACACAATCCATAGATCAGCGCACTCACATCAAATAGGTTCTAAACTCTCATAACTATAGTTTTTATTAAAGCTACTTAAAAACACCTTTCTAATATAACAAGTGGTGGGCTTGGCATAATATGGCCATATGATCTAACTAAACCTCCAATTTTGTTATATTAGAAAAATGTTTTTAAGTAGCTTTAATAAAAACTATAGTTATGAGAGTTTAGAACCTATTTGATGTGAGTGTGCTGATCTATGGATTGTGTATAACTTTGATCTTCAGCAGCACAGGGGCGTACCTAGAGTATTTGGCACCTGGGGCGGATCCTGTATGTGGCACCACCCCCCCCAAACACTTTAAAACTGCATAGCTTCTATCGTAATATACTGGCGCAGACATTGAAGGTGGTACAGCATTACTGTTATCATTATATACTGAGGCAGACATTGACGGTGGTACAGCATAACACCTACCACTATATACTGAGGCAGACATTGACGGTGGTACAGCGTAATCCCTGTCACTATACATTGAGCCAGACACTGATAATAGTGCAGCATAACTCCTATCACTATATACTAAGCCAAACATTGATGTGGTGTAGGCCTACCACTTCACTGTCTGGCTTAGGGATGCACCGAAACGAAAATTCTGGACTGAAACCGAACATCCAGCATTTACCTGTCCGAAACCAAATATGACCTCCCACCATAAAAAAAATCTCACACTTTTATTTAAAGTAAGTAACACAGCAAAATATATATATATATATATATATATATATATATGATTGTTAACAGCAATCGCACTCCTATCATGCCCAGGCATGCCCAGATTCCAGCATGTACTAGCTGACTTGGCATGATAGGAGTGTGATTGCTGTTAGCAATTATATATATATATATTGTTATTATTATTGTTCACATGTGAACTCAGCACTGGAGGCATAGACTCAGACATACAAATCCCGTATTTGCAGGTATACAATAATAATGTATGGAAACATAGCAAGAGATAAAACTACAGGCATATAGTTGCACAACCCAAAGCCAGCCCTGGCGTCCACACTGCCCACATAGAACCTGACCAGCACTAATTCACACTTTCATTCACATAATGAATTCACACAATCATTTATTCTCTCTCATTCACACAAATTTACACATTCATTAATGCATTCTCACAAACTCATTAATTATCTCCCTCATTCAGACAATTCATCCACACATTCTTTCATTCTCTCACTCATTCTAACTATCTACCTTTCCCCCTTTTCTACCCCTTCTCACTATCTACCCCCTCTCCCTCCCTTCTATCTACCTCCCCACTTCTCACTATCTACCCCCCTCCCAACTATCTACCCCCCTCCTGTAATGTTTCTGTTGGTAAATGCAGGTAAGGAATCCAGTATGCAGGAAAGGTAGCAACAGGAACGGTTCGGACAGAGTCCAAAGAATAGTTGAGCAAGCCGGGTCAGGAATGGAGAAGGTAACGTAGTAAGGCAATGGTTCAGCAACAGGAGGATCCTCAGACAAGCCGGGTCAGGAGTGGAGAAATCAGAGTAAACAGGAACAAGCCGAGTCAGCAACGAGAGGGTAATCAGACAAGCCGGATCAGGAGTGGAAATATCAGAGTAGCCAGGAACAAACCAAATCAGGAGTAAACGCAATATGCAGCAGGGAACAGCTCAGCTGGGAACAACAACCGAGCACTGAATGAGTGTCAGTGCTCAGGTTTTAAACTTGCCGCTTCTCCAAGCCCCGCCCCCAGCTGATGACGTGGCGCTGTGCGTGCAGCGTGATCTCCACTGAGGCATAGAGAGAGGGAGGGGGCGTGGCATGTGTGCGTGCTCCTCCTCCCTATTCTGGAGGGGCGGCATGGGGAGCAGCAGACCCCGAGTGCCCGCCGGACTCGGGCACCGAAGATTGGGCACCGGGGAAGGTAAATGGCGAGTACCCGCTATCTGCGGGTACTCGGGAGAATGGCTCCGCTGCAGTTCGGGACGAGAACGTCCCGGATCGTGACACCTCCCCTTCTCACTATCTATCCCCCTCCCCACTATCTACCCCTCCTCTCCCCCTTTGTAGTTAAAGTTTTTTTACTTACCACCCTGCGGTGGGAGAACGACGCCTCCGTTTTCCTGCTCTTCCGCTGCTTCCTGCTGTGCCGCTGCGCTGCTTCACTGCTGAGCGCCGAAATATGACGTCATATTTCGGCGCTCAACATGACATGCCGGCACCGCGACGGAGTTAGAGGCCTCGCAAAGGAGACTTGTTAGGCGCCCCTCTCTCTCTCCTCCGTGTAAAAAAAAAAAAAAAAAAAAAAAGACGATGCTGCCGGGGATCCGGACATGTGGTCACCCTAGCCCGTGGCACCCCCCTGACGATCGGCACCCGGGGAGGACCGCCCCCACACACCCCCCGCCCCACTCTAGGTACACTACTGCAGCAGCACCCCCTTATAATTAATGCTAGTTTAGGTGAGTGCTTCCCTTTTGGATTTGTTTGTATTTGAAGCTCTGAGCAGGCTTTTGGTTTAGCACCCCTCCCCACCACAGGTGCTCCATTAATGGGGTCCTTAGAAACCTAGAAATTGCAGAAAATAGAGCTATGAGAGTTTATAACCTATTTGATGTGAGTCTGCTGATCTATGGATTGTGTGTATATATATATATATATATACACCCATCACATTATGACCACTGACAGGCGAAGTGAATAACACTGATAATTTTCTTATTATGGCACCTGTCAATGGGTAGGATATATTAGGCAGCAAGTGAACATTTCATTCTCAAAGTTGATGTGTTAGAAGCAGGAAAAATGGGCAAGTGTAAGGATCTGAGGTCTGTAGTGGTCAGTACCTATCAAAAGTGGTCCAAGGAAGGAAAACCAGTGAACCAGCAACAGGGTCATGGGCGGCCAAGGCTCATTGATGCACATGGGGCACGAAGGCTGGCCCATGTGGTCAAATCCAACCAGGAGCTATTGTAGCTCAAATTGCTGAAAAGGTTAATGGTGGTTCTGATAGAAAGGTGTCAGAACAGTTTGTTGAGTATGGGGCTACATAGCCGCAGACCAGTCAGGGTGCCCATGCTGACACCTGTTCACTGCCATAAGTACCTACAATGGACACATGAGCATAAGAACTGGACTATGTGTGATGCCTACCGTGTCCGCCGCGGTCCCTCGCCGGTCTGCTACTGGTGGGCGGCGCTCGCGTGGTGACGCGCACCCGTCCTCTTAGTGTAACGTGCGCGCGGCACGTACACAGAGAGGACGTGCCGCGCACACGTCCCCTCAGCGTACTGTGCGCGCGGCACGTACACTGAGGGAAGTGCGCGTCGACACTGCATGCTCACGCCATGACGACATGCGAGCCGCCGTGGCACGCCCACGACACGAAGGCAACTATGAGGGAGCTGCCGCGACGAGTCGGCAGCACTCGCAGTGTTACGAGCGAGCTGCCGCGGCTCGTTCGCGGGGCTCGACTACCCCAGCATCTGACAGTGTGGCACACCCGTGGCGCTCGCGGGTGTAGCACACTCAGATGCCGTTTTTTGTTTATCGCGCCAACGCCATTCGTGTGCGCCGGTTGCGATGACATCACTCACATTTATGATTGGTTAATTGTGCTTTTTTCCCGCCCTTGTGCTTATTTAAACCTCCTGTCCCATTACTGCAGTGCCCGTTCAAAGAGTCACTTGCGTGTATCTCTGGGTTATAGCTCTTTTGTTCGTTCCTGATTGATCTACGAGTACCTGACCTTGGCTTTGTTTCCTGACTTCGATTCTGTGCTGCCTGCCCCGACCTTGGCTTGTGTACCAACTTTGCTCCTGTGCTGCCTGCCCCGACCGTGGAATATCCTGATTACATTCTCTCTGCCTATACCCTTTGTGCTGTTCTACGCTACGGTCTCTGCTTAGTGGGTGCATCATCCGTGTTGTCCTTGGCCCCGCATAACACTATGGACCAATGGTGGCCTAGTCTGATGAATTACATTTTCTTTAACATCACGTGGATGGCCGGGTGCGTATGTGTCCCTTACCTGAAGAACACATGGCACCAGGGTACATTATGGGGAGAAGGCAAGCTGGCGGAGGCAATGTTCTGCTGGGAAATCTTGAGTTATTTCATTCATGTGGATGTTACTTTGACACGTACCACCTACCTAAGCATTGTTGTAGACCGTGTACACCTTTTCATGAACACGGTATTCCCTGATGGTATTGGCCTCTTTCAGCAGGACAATGCGCCCTGCCACAAAGCAAAAATGGTTTAGGAATGGTTTGAGAAACACGAGTTCAAATTGTTGACTTGAGATCCAAATTCCCCAGATCTCAATCCAATCGAGCATCTGTGGGATGTTCTGGACAAAAAAATCCGATCCATGGAGGTCTATTATGATGGGGTCAGGTGAGGAAACCAGTATGCAGGGATAGGGGTGATGTGTATAGCCTAATATAGGCATAGTCCAACAACATGTACCAGAACGAGAGCAGCCAGGTAGCAAGCGAGGTCTGGCAACAGGTATCAAGTCCAGAGTATCCAGGTATCAGGCAGGATACGGCAACAGGTATCAAGTAAGCCTAGTCAGGTAGCAAGCAAGGTTTGGCAACAGGTATCAGGTAAGAGTAATCAGGTAACAAGCATGGTCCGGCAACAGGTATCAGGTAAGCGTAGTCAGGTAGCAAGCAAGGTTCGGTAACAGGTATCAGGTAAGAGTAATCAGGTAACAAGCAGGGTCCGGCAACAGGTATCAGGTAGTAAGTAATCATCAAGGACAAGGTAACACAGGGACCTCAACCGTTAAAACAACCAAGCACTGAATGAGTGTCAGTGCTCGGCTTTTAAATGTGCCGCTTCCCCAGACCCCGCCCCCTGCAGTGCCGGTGTCCAATGGACATTCCGGCGTCTCCATGGAGGAATGAGAGAGGAAGGGGGGCGTGACGTGCAGCACCATGCACGTCCTTCTTTCTGTGGCGGTTCTTTGTTACGAACCGCCGCGCTTGGACACCATGAGACATCGGTGCCGTAGCGATCTGGCTCGTCAGGGGGATCAAGGACGTAGGAGGACCGAGGAGGTAAGTGCCGGGTACCCGCTAGTCGCGGGTACTCGGGAGACATGCTGCGCACAGGGCCGTGACAGGCTCCCCCCCTGAGGAGAGGTCTCCGGCCTCTCAAGGGACCAGGCTTGCGAGGGTGGCGTAAATGGAACGAACGGATCAGGTCGTCAGCGTGTACCCCTCGGGCATCCTCCCATGAATTTTCGTCGTCATCGTAACCTTTCCATTGGATGAGGTACTGGAGACGTCCTCTGTGGCATCTGGAGTCCAGGATCTGGGCTATTTCGTATTCTTCAGTATCGTCAAAGTGAACAGGAGCAGGGGTATCGGGACGTCTCTCAGGAAAAGGATTGGCGTGCCACAGCTTTAATAACGAGACGTGGAAAACCGGGTGGATCCTCATTGTCGGAGGCAGACGTAGTTCGACTGTTACAGGAGAGAGGACACGAGTCACAACAAAGGGGCTGATAAACCGAGGTCCCAGTTTCCTCGAGGGACAACATAACTTGAGATGGGCGGTGGAGAGCCATGCTTTGTCACCTGGTTTGTATATGGGAGCCTGGGTGCGATGCTTGTCCGCTTGGGACTTGGATCTCTCTTGTGCCTTGGTGAGGGTGCGGTGTAACGTTTTATGCATGTTGATCATTCGTGTGATTCGTCACTGAAGGAACCATACCGGAGATCGGTGAACCGGGGAGCATGGACGGATGGAATCCATAATTGGAGAAGAAGAGGAGACATTCGCGTTGTAGAATGAATATGGTTATTATATGCGAATTCCACTATGGGTACCAGGTGGTACCAGTTGTCTTGCAGGTGGGTGGTGAAACAACGGAGGTACTGTTCGAGTGTCTGGTTGGGTCGCTCCGTTTGCCCGTTGCTTTGGGGATGAAACGAGGTGGACAATGATCGATGGATGTGGAGTTCTTCACAAAACGCCTTCCATACCCTGGACGTAAACTGTGTTCCCCTATCCGATACGATCGTTTCCGGTAAGCCGTGTAGACGAAACACTTCCCGAAGAAAAAGAGAGGCCGTTTTGTCCGCCGTGGGTAGCCGTGATGCAGGGATGAAGTGAGCCATTTTGGTGTACCTGTCAACCACCACCATGAGGGTGGTGTGGTGGTTTGAGGGTGGCAGGTCTGTGATGAAATCCATAGATAAGTCCGTCCATGGCTTTGTGGGTATAGGAAGTGGGCACAGGAGATGCTGGTCTGGTACGCGTGCTCTTTGCCTTGGCGCAAACGGAACAGGAACGGATAAATGCCAGGACGTCGTCATGGAGGGTAGGCCACCAGAAGGTTCTCTTTATCAAGTCCGTGGTTTGGGTGGTACCCCCATGTCCCGCTGCTGGTGTATCATGGTGATGTTTCAGGACCTGTAACCGGGCTGGAGGATGGACGTAGATCTGGTCGTCATGGAAGTAGAACCCGTCATTCAGTCGTAGGTTCGGTGCATCAGTCGGTTTTGGATCGGAGGTATCAGGACGTAACGTGTTCCAAAATGTCCGGGTCTCAGCACTGTGTTGTCATCCTGCTGCTGGATTGTAGGGATGTCATGCATGCGGGAAAGCGAGTCAGCTTTGGTGTTACAAGAACCAGGCCTGTAGGTTATGTGCAGTCGAAACCGTGAGAAGAATAGAGACCATCTGGCGAGTCTAGGTTGTAACCGTTTGGCTGTTCTGTAGTATTCCATGTTTTTGTGATCCGTGTGTACGGTTATGGGATGGAGCGTTCCTTCTAGGAGGTGTCTCCATTCTTCCAAGGCTGACTTCATGGCAAGCATTTCTTTTTCACCCACTCCATAATTCCTTTCAGCAGGGGTTAATGTTCGGTAATAAAAGGCGACGGGATGGAGCTGATTGTCTGTATCGTCTCTTTGGGATAGGACGGCACCAATTGCGGTGTCAGAGGCATCGACCTCAAGTGTGTATGGCTTTTGAGGGTTCGGATGGATCAATATGGGGGCCGTGGTGAATCTGTCCTTCAGGAACGCGAAGGCTCTCTGCGCAGCTTCGGACCAGCAGAACTTTCTTTTGACTGATGTCAATGCGGTGATCGGTTGTATGACCTTTGAAAAGTTCCTAATGAAT
The DNA here is from genome assembly GCA_023333645.1 of Sceloporus occidentalis. NCBI lineage: Eukaryota > Metazoa > Chordata > Lepidosauria > Squamata > Phrynosomatidae > Sceloporus > Sceloporus occidentalis. The sequence continues at coordinate 5,819,322 of JALMGF010000031.1, forward strand.
CTGCTATAGAAATTCGCGAAACCGACGAATCTCTGGATGCCTTTTCTGTCTGTAGGGACAGGCCACTGTAGTATCGCGTTGACCTTTTTTGGATCCATCTCCACCTGGTTGGGGGTTAAGATGAAACCCAGAAATTCAACTGTTTGGGTTTCAAAAACACACTTTTAGCGGGTTTAGCATATAAATCATTGCTCCTTAAGCGTTCTAATACCTTGGACACGTGTTCCCTGTGTAAGGATAACGAAGGTGAGTAGATCAGGATGTCGTCCAGGTATACTACAACGAAATGATCCAACATATCCCAGAATACGTCATTCATAAAATGTTGGAAGGTTGCTGGGGCGTTGCACAACCCATAAGGCATGACCAGGTATTCGAAGTGTCCGTACCTGGATCTGAAGGCAGTCTTCCATTCGTGGTCCTTCTTTATCCTCACCAGGTTGTACGCTCCTCTGAGGTCTATCTTGGTGAAGTAGGAGGCAGACCTGACACGTTCCATTAACTCAGGGATCAGAGGCAGAGAATAGCGATTCTTTATCGTCACGTTGTTCAACTCCCTGTAGTCTACGCAAGGACGTAAACCACAGTCTTTCTTGGACACGAAAAATATGCCTGCTCCAGCAGGGGAGGTGGACGGTCTTATGAAACCTTTGGCCAGATTTTCATCGATGTAGTCCTTTAGCGTAACAAGTTCAGGAGCGGACATGGGGTATAAGTGACCTTTTTCAGCTACAGACAGCGGGCCCCTGATGAGTCCCAGTTGCATAGGCTCCTCAGGGTTGTCTTTGGGTGTGGTTCTGTTTTGGGGTCGTACGCTAGGCCAAGAGGATGAAGGTGATGATTGGCGTTCCTCCTTTGTTTCCCGTAATCTCCTGTCTATTTGAATGGACTGTCTGGTGAATTCCTCCAGAGAGGATGGTATGGCGGTGCGGGCTAATTCATCCCTTATGGGGTCCGACAGGCCCAACCGGAACTGGTCGTGCAAGGCAGATTCGTTCCATGTAGTCTCCAGGGATACACGTCGGAATTCCGCTATGTATTCCTTCACGGGTCTTCTACCCTGTCGTAACGCCCTTATCGCACTTGTAGCGGAGGTGGTGCGAAATGGCTCGTCGTATAAGGCGTCCATGGCCTGACGAAACGAAGCCCATGTCTCAAGAACTGGGCTGTTGTTGTGGAGCAGGTGATGGGCCCAGAGCTGGGGTTCGTCCGACAGTAAAGAGATGACGGTTTGGATTTTGACATAGTTCGAAGGATAGGACCTGGGTTTCAGGTTGAATAATATCTGACATGAGGTTACGAAGACCTTGTATTTTTTGCGGTCCCCGGAATATTTGTCCGGCATGGCTACCTGTGGTTCTGGAGCGGTTGCCCCTGTAATACCAAGGGACTTGGTGGTATTTGTTGTTGCAAAAGGTTCTGACCAGTTTGGACCTCTTGTAACGATTGGGTGAGAGTTGCCATCTGCTATGTGAGAGCAGCAACGGTCTCCGCTAACCCCGCGGTTTCCATAAAGGCTCGGTTGTTATATTATGATGGGGTCAGGTGAGGAAACCAGTACGCAGGGATGGGGTGATGTGTATAGCCTAATATAGGCAAAGTCCAACAACATGTACCAGAACGAGAGCAGCCAGGCAGCAAGCGAGGTCTGGCAACAGGTATCAAGTCCAGATTATCCAGGTATCAGGCAGGATACGGCAACAGGTATCAAGTAAGCATAGTCAGGTAGCAAGCAAGGTTCGGCAACAGGTATCAGGTAAGAGTAATCAGGTAACAAGCAGGGTCCGGCAACAGGTATCAGGTAAGCGTAGTCAGGTAGCAAGCAAGGTTCGGCAACAGGTATCAGGTAAGAGTAATCAGGTAACAAGCAGGGTCCGGCAACAGGTATCAGGTAGTAAGTAATCATCAAGGACAAGGTAACACAGGGAGCTCAACCGTTAAAACAACCGAGCACTGAATGAGTGTCAGTGCTCGCCTTTTAAATGTGCCGCTTCCCCAGACCCCGCCCCCTGCATGCAGCGCCATGCACGTCTTTCTTTCTGTGGCGGTTCGTTGTTTCGAACCGCCGTGCTCGGATACCGTGAGACATCGGTGCCGTAGCGATCCGGCTCTTCAGGGGGATCGAGGACGTAGGAGGACCGAGGAGGTAAGTGCGGGTACTCGGGAGACATGCTGCGCACGGGGCCGTGACAAGGTCCCACCTCGCAAATTACAGGATTTAAAGGCCGTTAACGTCTTGGTGTCAGAAACCACAGCACACCTTCACAGGTCTAGTAGACTCCATGCCTCGACAGGTCAGGGCTGTTTTGACGGCAAAAAGGGGACCAACACAATATTAGGCAGGTGGTCATAATGTTATGGCTGATCAGTGTATATACCGTATTTGTAAAATATAAGACAAAGTGTTTTCAGACCAAATATTCTGAAAAATACCCCTAGTCTTATATGCGAGGTCATCTTATAATATAGACGTCCCCCACAGTGCTGCAGGGGACCTGGATCCTCCTCTCTGGCAACCTCCGCTGTTGCTGGCACTTCCTCTGGGGCTTCTATGACCGAGCACCGAAATGACATGACCTTCCAGTGCTCCATCATAGAAGCCCCAGCGGAACTGCACGGCAGAAGCGGAGGTTGTCTGCACGCATAGCACAGACATTCACCGGCTGCCAGAGAGGAAGATCCCTGCAGCGTTGCAGGGGACCTGTATCCTCCTCTCTGGCAGCCAGTGAACACCTGTGCGATGCACGCAGAAACCTCCGCTTCCGCCTGGCACTTCCGCTGGAGCTTCTATGATGGAGCACATGGGGGGGGCGTCTTATAATCAGGATCATCTTATAATCGAGCAAATACTGTATATATGAGCAGAAACACTGTTACCATAATAACTGTTACTTGTGTGAGCATGCCGTCCTGTGTTAACTTTGTCAGCATTCCGCATAATTATTTGATGTCTGTACATGATGCCTAAATGGTGTGTGTGTATGTATATAACAATACATGTCGATTATTATTTGCTTTTGCTGAAACAAAACAAAGTCACAAAAAATGTTCCTAGAGTCATACTACAATACTCATAACACATACTCACCTTCAGTGAGAAATAGTCTATTTTAACATTTTGTAAATATTTATACTTTCCCTTAATGGAAGCAACTATTAAGTAAACAAGAATAAAAACATTATTATTTTGACCAGTTAATGGAAAGGTTGTGCTGTTCATCAAATTTTAGGTATAGAGAGAGATTAAATCACCAATGTTTCATTGCTTTCATTTGTACTTGACCTTTTTATTTTAATAACATCACACTATTTTCTGAAATTATAGAAAAGACATTTTAAGGAATAGAATGACTTGTTCAAGCATTGGTTGGTTATTAGAGAAACAGGTCGACTGAGCATCTTGGTTGTTAAGTCTGGGTTAAGTTGATCATTTTTATTTTTTCAAATAAAATGGTTTAGTGAGATGCATATATGTAAATTGTATTTATGTTTCTCATAATTCAGTATTTTGTAGAAATATGATGTATTTAAGGAAAAATACCTAAATGCTTGTCAGATATATTGATGGACATACAGTATATGCATCGGTGTATCTCAGGGTTCCTCCTGATCTTGATCTACCCATAGTTACCACCATGGGTATGCACAGTGGACATTAGGATATGAGTGAGGTGAGGCAGAAAGGTAAATGTCACTGGGATTATTTTACAAGGAGGCAATATTGACCCCTGAATGGACATTGATGGTATGCAGCCAGGGCTTTGTGGGCTCACTGCTGCATGTATCTATGAATCAGCCTGTAGAGGGGCAGCCGTGACCACTACGATTGGACCTTGGCTTTATTTCCCTCCCGGTGTAAGCAACATATTTTCTGCTGACGTTATTGTGGGCTGTAAAATACTTTTTATTTTTTTTTATTTTTATGTTTATTTAATTTTCCAAGCAGTTTAACACAAACATAGAATACATCGGTAAGGCATTGCAATAACGGTTCTTTATTGCCGACAAAGAAATATATAATCTTAAATACGTTTAAACAATTATTCCAAGCAAAACAAGTTGTCCAATCCTCGTTCGTTGCTATATTTAATATTACAATAAATTATATATTTATTTAAGGACTTTATAAACGAACAGGCGCTATATTCCTGGCCCCACCGAATGGAAGGAAAAAAAAAAAAAAAAATAAAATAAAGAAAAAAACAACCAAAGAATAAATTACAGGATATTTGGCATAAGCTATAAATATAGCAGCCAAATATCAATGACAGATACCACATATATCATTCATACGTCAGTCATACTTAGGAGGAGATGAGAAACAGATGGGGGCTAGCTATTGATCGAGAGTTGGGTCATAATAAATTGTCCGCCCAGGGGTACAGCGAATGGTAAAGAAGAGAATAGATAAATAAATAGATAAATAGATAAGTAAGTAAGTTATATAAATATATATAGAAAAAGAGATAAAGATCTTAATCCTCAATTACGATCTCTAGCATTCTGGGAGTCGATATCACAAAGTTGTTTCCAGGGTCGCCAGATGTTGTCAAATTTGACAAGTTTATTAATTTTGTTGTAATATCCTCTTTCCATTAGGTACTGATGGTTAATTTGATTGATAACTAATCTCCAGTTAAATAAACCTGGTTGTCTCCAGTGCCTAGCTATACATATCTTTGCGGCCATAAGGACATGTATGATTAAGATTCTATAATTTAAACAAAAATTCTCAAGTCCCAAGTGGAAGAGGAACACCTGTGAGTCTAATTGTTCCAGACTGTGAAAGAGTGATCCAAGTAGTTGCAAGAGATTTTTTCTTAAATTTAACAATTGCGGGCACTCCCACCAGATATGAACAAAGGTGCCCGTATGGGAAAAGCAACGCCAGCATCTATTTGAATGTACGGTACTGATTTTATTAAGTCTAGTTGGGACCAGGTACCATCTGTAAGTTATCTTAATATAAATCTCTATTAGGCTTATTGAGTGGACGAACTTTTTTGTTTGGACAAAGGCCTGACGCCATTGGTCCAAGGAAAACTCAATACCTAGGTCATTTTCCCACTTCAGGATCGGTGGATCTTTCTCATCTTTTTGCAATGATAGTAGAAGTATAGATGAACTTGAGATTTGTTTCTTATTTTTATGTTTTGTTAACCAATGTTCTAATTCGGGGTTTCTATCAATCCCTACCTGGTCAATAAGATTCTTCATCCTCAAAAAAGAAAATAGTTCAGATGATGGTAGGGTAAAGGAATTACATAACTGAGGAAAGGGTATAATAGTGCTTTGGTCTAACAAATTGCCAATACAAGAGATGCCGCATCCTTGCCATCTGGACAAGTCTATATCTCTGATAAAAAATCGGATAGCCTCGATAGGGGTGGAGGGCATAAGAGTTCTCTTTATTCCCATAGTTCGTTTTAGTTTAGAAAGTGTTTTAAGTGTATCATGAATTATGGGATTCGAGACTTTTATATCTTTCAATCTATTTGTATCCGCCCAGAAGAGAGAATATAATTCACCAAGTCCAATGTCTAATTCCTCTATATATAGCCATTTTGGGAAATTATTAGATTTTTTGTCCCAAGCCAAATAATGGGTCAGCATTGTAGCTTCATGGAGTTTATTGATACTAGGATAAGATATTCCCCCTCTATTTGATTTTTTAGTTAAGATGTTATATGTAATTCTTGGTCTTTTATACTGCCAAATAAATTGATCCATAGTTTGCTGGATCTGCTTCAAAATAGGGGGGTGAACTCTTAAGGGGATTGTTCTGAAAAAATAAAGAATTTTGGGGATTAAATATCCGTTTATTAGGTGAATTCGGCCCATCCAAGAAATTTCTAAATTTTTCCACCTTAGGAGCTGTGCTTTTATTTTGTCAATTAGTTTTTTGTAATTGAAATTGATAAGTAAGGGGAGCTCATTTGTAATATTAATTCCAAGGTAGTCTAAAACATTAGAATTCCAGTCGAGTGGACACAAGGACCCAAGCTCAGTTCTTTCATCTTGCGTAAAGCAGGTCGTGATAACCTGCGTTTTACCAAGGTTAATTTTATAATTAGAAATTGAGCTATATTTATCTATCGCCTTAAAAAGTGCGGGAAGAGAAGAAGTTAAATTCGTCATTGAAAGAATTACATCATCTGCGTAGAGAGAGATCTTAAATGACTCTGAGTTAATTTGTATACCAAATATGTCGGGCGATTGTCTCAATAACTCCGCAAAAGGCTCTATAGTAAGAATATAAAGTAACGGGGCTAATGGGCATCCTTGGCGAGTTCCATTTTTTTATAGGGAACCAATCTGAGTCCAATAGATGGCCGACCACCTTGGCAGTTGGATTAGTATAAAGGTTCATAACATAATTTTTAAATGTTCCCTCAAAACCATAATTTGTTAGCACGGCATCTAAGTATCTCCAATTCACCCGATCGAACGCCTTTTCCGCGTCAAGCGCCAAAAAAGCTGATTTGATTCGAAGGGAGTTTGCCTTATGTAAGAGGTTTAAAATCTTACGGGTATTGTCCATGGGACTCCTGCCTTCCACAAATCCTGTCTGATCCTTATTAATAATGTTTAGTACCACTTGTTTTAGTCTCTGCGCTAATATTTTAGAGTAAATCTTAATGTCTAAGTTAATTAAGGAAATAGGTCTATAGTTAAGTGTAGAGCTTGGGTCCTTGCCTTCCTTGAGTATTGGAATTATCGCCGCTTGGAGAAGTTCTACTGGTGGTTGCACCGTTAGCGAAAATGTGGAAAATACTCGCAATAGTAGCGGGGCAATCGTTTGCTGAAGCGATGTATAAAAAAGGGAAGAAAATCCATCCGGGCCGGGAGCTTTTCCTAATTTCATTTCCTTTATTGATCTCTTAATTTCTACTAATGAGATAGGTTGATTTAGAAGTTGTAATTGTGGGGCTGAGATCTTTGAAAGATTTAATTTCTGTAAGAATGTAGTTATTTCCGAGTCCGAGTATGGAGACTCGGGAAGGTTATATAGAGTTTTGTAATAATTGGCAAAAGCATTGGATATATCTTTAGGGGTAAGGAAGTGCTTATTTCCAACTATAATCTTTTTAATAGTTTCAGCTTTATGTTTGGCTTTAAGTTTATTAGATAATATTTTTCCTACCCTATTACTAGAATAATACCATTTCTGGCGAAGTTGTAAAAGCATCCAATTGATTTTTTCCTGTTCTTTAGTTACGATTTCCTTTCTAATAGCTTTTATCTGGTGGAGCATAGGAAGGTCCCTGTTATTTTTATTAATTCTCTCTAGCTCAGCTAATTTTATATGTAATTCAGTCAATGTAGAGCCCCTGCGTTTCCTCTCTCTAGTGCCTATTTTTATCAATACTCCCCTCATGTATGCCTTGAATGCGCACCAAAGGATAGGGTCGGATACTTCTCCGTTGTCGTTGACCTGGCAAAATTGCTTAGCCTCCTGTGACAATTCGTCTAAAATTAATGTGTTTCTCAATAGGGATTCATTTAGTCTCCATTTGTTTCTTGTTGTATAATCGGGATTATTAGCAATCTCTAGAAAGACCGGTGCATGGTCCGACCAAGTAATATTTCCTATCTTGGAATCTTTCACCATTTTCAGAGAGTTTGGTTTTGTCAAGAAAAAATCAATTCGCGAGTACGTTTGGTGCATATTTGAAAAAAAGGTATAGTCTCTCTCTAATGGGTGAATAGTACGCCAGCAATCAAACAGAGAATTTCTTAACAAAAAATCTTGGATCCCATAAGATGAGTTTTTAGGATGACTGCGATCTAACTTAGGATCTTGAACAGAGTTGAAATCCCCACCAAATAGGAGAGTGCCCGTCTGAAGAGAGTCAATTTTAGTAATAAGTTTATCCAAAAAACGGACAGAAATCCTATTTGGGGCATATACATTAACTAATGTAAACTTAATATCATTAATTTTAACTATTAATATCAAGAAGCGTCCATTAGGGTCAGCTTCCTCATATATGAGATCTATTTTAAGTTTATTAGAAAAGATTATAGCCACTCCCCTTTTCTTCTTTTGGCCTTCCATATTAGCTGAATAAACATGGGGGTAATTTTTAAATTTCCATAAGGAGATATGCGACTTTATCCAGTGGGTTTCTTGAATGAAAGCAAGATCAATATTATTATCTTGCAATGATTTAAGTAAGGCACTTCTTTTTTGTGGAGAATTTAGTCCCTGGACGTTTAAGGTAAAGACCCTAATGGTCATGAAAGTAATATATTGCCCCCAGTGTTTCTCCTCTCCTTCTTTCATTCATCCACTTAACAGAACAGTCATAAAATACAAACATCATCTCTAGAGTTCAAGCAAACTGATTATGTTGCTAACCCTAAAAGTTCCTGTTTCCACCACAGGAGTTATGTAGGGAGGGAGGGGGAGAGGAGGTATAGTTAAGAAAAAGAAGAGGAAAAAAAAAAAAAAAAGGGGATCGCACTGTCACTGTATAGTCGAGTGCAAACCTAATGATCAGGTTGCATCTTAACCGCACCCCTCAGTATAGCATAATGTATACACGGCTCCATGCACCTTATGATTACTTAATTAACACTTTTGAGAAAAAAAAAATATAATCGTGGTTATCTTGTCAAAATGGGCCTAGAAGCCTGTGTCTAGACATTTCTAAACTTAATTTAGTAATAGATAATTAATTCCAATAAATATCAAAATGACCACATATTAATAACAAAAAAAAAAACCAAAAAACACAAAAAAAAAAAATAAAAAAAAAAAATAAAGGGGTAGCATATCGTCCCTACTTAGCATGACATCAGTTATACCAATATTTAGAATAAGAGAAGGTCAAATAAAATAATAAATAAAAAGAAGTAAACTCAGTACCTGAAATCGCACTATATAGTCAAGTCCAGGCCAGTAATCAAGTTGCATCATAACCACACCTCACTATATACAATATAACATAATATATACACAGCTCCATGCGCCTTATAGTTAATTAATTAACACTTTTAAAGAAAAAAATATAAACGTAATTATCTTGTCAAAATGTGCCTATGAGGCTGTGTCTAGAAGATTCTAAACTTAATTTAATAATAAATAATAACATCAATGTCAAAAATGACCATATATTGATAAGAAAAAGATTCAGGATATAGCGTATCGACCCGGCTTAGCATGGCCACCATTGTGCCAGTATTTGGAATAAAAAAAAAAAAAAAAAAAAAAAAAAAAAGGAAACGCACTATGTAGTCAAAACTGGGCCCCTGATAATCAAATTGCATCATAAACGCACCCCACAATATAACGTTCTGTATACACAGGTCCATAGACCTTATAGTGCTTTTAGGGAAAAATATAATCACACTTGTCCTATCAGGATGTAACTAAAAGCTGTATCTGAGCGGGTCAAAACTTAATAAGTAGTTAATGCAATCAATTTCAAATTATCCATGTATAATACGGTTCAAGATATAGCATATAATCATCCTTTCTTAGCATAACATCAGATGTGGCTATATTTGAGGTAAGCAAAAATCGCATGAAATAATCAGCACTTAATAGATATACATAGACTCTCTCAGTTCCCATTGTCTCTAGTGCAGTAGGAGGGAAAAAAAAAAAAAAAAAAAAAAAAGAGAAAGTAGATTTGTTCTACAAAAAAGTGAGGTAAAAATCTAAATTGTGAGGTGTATAGATTGTAAAAATCAATTAAGAAGGCTTAATAAGGAGAAAAGATAAGTGCCATGATCGGTAAATACCTTGAAATTAAACATGTGTTTAAGAATATGTGTATTGTAATACGAGATCATGTTCAAATTTCACGATTTATGTGATATAAAATTACAAGAAAGTGCAAGTGTAAATTTGTAGAAGTTGTGTGTCACTCCCCTGTGTGGGAGAGTATAAAAAAAAAAAATAAAAAAAAATAAAAAAAAAAAAAAGGCCACGGTGAGTAAATACATTTAAAATTAAACATGTGTTAAAAGTGTATGTAGTGCAAATTCGTGTTCAAATTTCCCGATCTTGTGTTGCAAGTGTAAAGTAATGAAAATTATGTGATATTGATGGACATACAGTATATGCATCGGTGTATCTCAGGGTTCCTCCTGATCTTGATCTACCCATAGTTACCACCATGGGTATGCACAGTGGACATTAGGATATGAGTGAGGTGAGGCAGAAAGGTAAATGTCACTGGGATTATTTTACAAGGAGGCAATATTGACCCCTGAATGGACATTGATGGTATGCAGCCAGGGCTTTGTGGGCTCACTGCTGCATGTATCTATGAATCAGCCTGTAGAGGGGCAGCCGTGACCACTACGATTGGACCTTGGCTTTATTTCCCTCCCGGTGTAAGCAACATATTTTCTGCTGACGTTATTGTGGGCTGTAAAATACTTTCACACACTGATACCCACTAAACATTTTAGGTTCCTGTAAAAGAGAGAAACCAAGGGAGGAGAGAGAGGTAGAGCAATCTGGGCCCAGATAAGGGAGTGTGCTTCCTAAAGAGGGACCCTTGGGAGGTATGTGACTTTTGGGGCAAACAATTTCTGGAGAAAACCCCCACAAAACATGAAATCATTTAACTGATAAAATTGTGTGTTTTTATAAAAGCCTAAATCAATTTGTAATCCTTGATTGGCACTGGCTAATATTACCTTTCACAGTTGTCTCACTTAATATAACAACATAAAAACATGCTATGATGATGGTACCTAAATGGTTTTGAGTCAAATACAGCTAGAAGAGAAACAATGTATTTTTTAGAATGTTTGCTTAACCACATAGGAAATATACTCATGGTGTCTTAAATACTGATTCTGAGAATGTAAAAGCATTTAGACCACAGCATTGCGCAAACAAACATTTTATGGCCAATTTTAAATGCTTCTGTCTGCTGCGACAAGTTCACTGGTCAGTGAAATTAGAAAGCTCAGGTGGTAGGTAAAATATCATAAGATTACCAGATGCCAATAAAAAATTGTATGCTCTTTATAGCTAAGAAAAGTTCAGAATAATCTGTCAGAAAAGACGAAATGTCATCCGCCATAAGTGACACATAACCCTTTTGATGTTGGTAAAGTAAAGTATGTTAACACATTTCTTTGGAGCATAAAGTGTTAACCTATATACAGGCTAATGATTCCTTGATGTTACTTGAAAGGAAAAGGTTTTATAGTAACTAATCGCACATTAAATCCATTAGTTAGAGATGATTTAAACAGTAATTAAATAAAGGTTTTTACCAGTTACATTAAAGAAATGATAATTAACATTTCTGAATTTAGCTTAAAAGTTTAAATGTCTCAAGCTTAAGATTTTTAGTCATGATAAATGCATTATAAATAGATGTGCTTGTTAGAGAAGTAGAAATGTTTGAGATTTGCATTTTTATAAACTCAACTTGGATTAAAGGGTTTCTTAAGTAATGGAAACTAACTACACAAAGTGTAGAACTTTTTGGAAAAAGTGAAAAGGAGAGAAATGTTTGCACTTTTCTCTGTTTTCCTTTGCGCCTCTCATTTGATTAGATCTACTTGATGTGTTGACCCAGAGTTATACTTACTAGGGTTCAACCAATGAATGAAAAAAAATGGTGTATTTTTTTATCCCATTTTTGTATAAATTCTGATGTAGACTTGTAAAATATGATCAGTCAGCAGGGGCAACCCCTTAGTTGATATGGTGATTACACAAGGTTTAATACCAGAATTGTGCATATCCACCATTGTTTTTAGTTTCACATGATGCCTTGAGATAATTTAAAAAAAACAACACTATTGTAGATTATCTTTTCTAACGTATTAATTGTGATTGAAAATATACCATTTAAAGTGTTCTTCTATGGCAGTCTATAAATTGTAGAAGTTGGATAGATTCAATGCTGGCTATAGATTGCAACAGAAAAAAAATAGAATAAAGCAATGATACATTTAATTTTGAATGTGCTATTCAGTTACTTGTGATATGTATATCCACAGTATTTAATCCAGCCCACTGTGCCTGTACCCAGAATGTACTTTTCTATTCATGTTACTGAAATCTACAGTTCTCTGACTGTACAGTGTTCATGAAATATTGCAGCCTTTATTCATGTTCAGAAATCATGTTTATATGCTAGGAAGTAATACTTGATATTATATATCTCCTGCTTTAATTATTATTACTTTCACCGATAACATTTGTAGTTATCACCCTTCATTGTTATAAACATTTGACTATAAAGAATTTTTTTTTATTTTTTTTTTACACATAGAACATAATGGGTTTACCTACGGTATGTTTGCCTTTGTGTAGGCTTGTTGCCACTGGATCGTAGACTAGAGGGTTGTCTCAGGTACCTGATTGGTGAGTGGAAGAGCCATCCAAAGACTTTGTTCGCATGACAAAGCCAATCTGCACTTTTCTTCCTGTGAGACACAAACCATATAAACATATAGAACGGTGACCAAATGCCTCTAGTAAAATACCATGTGTTTTCTGCTCTCCAGTACTGGTAGGCTGCTAAACAGTCCCAAATGAGACATAGGCCTAAAATTTTCAAATTTCACATTTGCCAAAGGGAGTATGCTTTTGACAAAAAATTATTCAGCTATAACTATAGTTTATAGAAATTTCCCACACAAATAATGTTATTGTTTTTTGTATTGGCATTGCCTAGCAGGCACATCTCATTTTAGACCTACAATAGTATACATTTTTGAAAAGTAGACTAAGAACAAAAATTTTCATATATATATTTTTTTTATTTATTTATTTTTTTTTATAAGAAATGTAAAACATTATCCACGCTCACCAGGAAACATGTGGTAATTTTGGAAGCAAATGCTGTTCCTTATGCCTTTTTTCTAGCAGAGCCTGTGGATTATTTTTGGAGGCAGATGGTGGAATCCTCCCTGGGAAATCTTTGCCACCGAGTCTGGGAATATGTTCAGGATGCAAAGGAGCAGGGTTAGGGGGCTATTCAAAAAGATGATCTTGGATGACCTTCTGCAGGACCTGAAGGCCTACCATTTTATATAATACAAAGGAATTAAACATTGCCATTTGTATTGGAAATTTTCCAAAAACGTTCTTATTCCAAATTGTTGCAGTTAACCAAATATGGTTTCAAGCACTGGTCAATCAAGTCAGCATCACCCATGTGCTATTTGTAGTCTGCTATGCACTTTGGTCTAGTAACATTTGTCCATCTAACACATATTGTCTCAATGGACTCATTGTGTACCATGGACAACATACATGCATACCTTGCAGCCATCACAGAACCCAGACGTATCCTGCCCTGCAACCCAAAAGTAGGCGCGCATGTACATATGTGGAAAGAAAAAATAAACAAAAATAGTGCAAATAATGTGGGATTCAAAGTGCTATATATGCGTGTAGTGTATACACTCACAAAAATATAGATGATCAAGGCTCTTCAGAATAAAATTCTTTCTTTATTTCTTCTTATAACTAAAAGATGAATAAAAAAAGGAGAACGGCCAATAGTGCAATATATTTCTGTAGTTCTTATAGGGAAATAAAAATGCACTTACAAGATGATCGATATTTTCAGGCACTTCAACTGTAAGTCCGAAGTTCAGAATAATAAAGTCCAAAAACAATAGATAGTCCTCGTGGGTAGTCCTCAACGCGTTTCGCCTATCGGCTTCCTCAGGAGAACAATTTCTTTTGGAAAAATTCATAATGTTCGTGGGTGTGGAGCGTCTATTTATGTGTATTGTGTCCGTGTTCCGTGTTCCGTCTTTACTTCCGGGTTTGACGTCAGCGCGTTGTTCCCGTCGTTGTTCGGCAACCATGACGCTTTAATGATTCATCCTTCCTATGTCTACGGCGTCTCCATGCGTCTCCTAGCAATTGGGACGCTGCAAACCTCCTTTCTTTTCGAAAATAGAAGTCCTCTCCCCTTTCTGTTTGCAAGCTCATCGGATCACAGTAGTGGTTCTCGAGCGAAATATCTGAAAAATCTTTAGTGTCGCTCGTACTCAGAATGTTAAATAAAGGAGAGAGGGGATATATTAGGAGTTTTATAATATAAATAGCATAAAATACGGATGGGGAACGGAACCATGGAAGATGGAGAGTAGAAAAAGAGATAGTATATAATGTATATATATGTAAAGATATGGTGTAACAATTTGTCCACAGGGAGACTCATAAAGTAGGTAGGAATGATCGTTAGCTTGTATAAATATAGAGAGACATTAATATTATTTTATATGATAAATGACTTGATTATTAATTTATTAATTGATAAGAATATATCAAAATCAAAAAAAGAAAATAAAAAATGGATAAAAAGTATGTAGAATGAGGCAAGATTAATAAAATTACATAAAAAATTAATTTAGATAGATTTAAATAAATATGTTTAAATAAATTAATCTCTATATCTATCTAGTTCCCTTACTAGTTTAAAAGGTCAGTATGTTAAAATATATATATTAAAAGCTATATATTAAATATATATATATATATTTTTTATTTATTTATTTTTTTTTTTTTTTTTTTTTTTTTTTTTTTTTTTTTTTTTTTTTTTATCGGTCAATAAAAGCAAGTATATCTAGATCAGTGTTTAGGCCACCCTTTTTATATGTCTGAAATTTAAAAATCCATTCTGTCTCCTTTTTAGACAGTACTGTATTTATGTCACCTCCCCTCCAGTGTGTTTTTACAAGGTCAATTCCTAGAACTTTGAAGTCTGATAATGAGAACTTTGTGCATGTGTTACAGTGTCTAGGTACACTGTGTTTCATATTTACATTCCGTATTCCCCCTAGATGTTCCAGTATTCTGACTTTAAGTTCTCTTGTAGTGCGTCCAATATACTGTTGGCCGCACTTACATTCTAGTAGATATATCACATTTTTGGTGTTGCAATGGATGAAATGTTTTATTGGGTATTCTTTCCCTGTGTTATTGCATTTAAAAACTGTGATTTTCTTTTGTTGGGTATTGCACGTTCTGCACACTTTACACCTCCCACATTTATGGAAACCTGGAGATTTGTCCACTAGAAAGTTCTGATGTTCTTTCCTTTCATCTTCATTAGGTAGTAAACTGGGTGCCAGAATAGTTCTTAAATTAGCTAGTTTTTTGTATATAATTTTTGGTTTGTCTGGGAGATGACCCTGTAATATCTCATCTTCCTTTAGAATAGGCCAGCATCTACTTAGTGCTTTCTTGATTTGGGGTGCTCTATCATTATATTGAGTTAGGAAGGAAAACTCGTACCCGTCTTTATTTTTTTGTTTTTTGTTGTGGTTAATAAATTCTTCCCTTCTTTTTTTCTGTATATTGTCAAAACTGTCTATCAAAAGATCTTTTGGATAGTTTCTTTCTTCGAATTTATCTAATAGAAGGTGGCTTTGGGTCATAAAGTCTTCATCATTGGTACAGTTTCTACGTACTCTAGTGATTTGTCCCTTGGGTATGTTTCTAAGCCAACTGGGGTGGTGGCGGCTAGAGAAATCAATAAAACCATTGCCATCTGTGGGCTTAAAAAAAGTTTTGGTGTTTATTTTATTGTCTCTAATGAAGAGGGTAAGGTCTAAAAAATCTATTTGTTGTTTGTCAATACTTGATGTGAAGTGTAGATTATATTCATTACGGTTGATATATGCTATAAAATTATGTAAGTTTTGAACATCACCTTGCCATATTATAAGTACATCATCAATGTACCTCTTCCAGAGAACCAGATTCGCGCCGAACGGATTGTTGTTCCAGATGTGATTGGCTTCCCAATCAGCCACGTAGAGATTTGCATAGCTCGGCGCGAATCTGGTTCCCATTGCAGTACCACATGTCTGTAAATAAAAAGTCTCATTGAAAGAAAAATAATTGTGTGTGAGAATAAAATGTATGCAGTCAGTAATAAATTTACTCTGTAGTTCATCCATATTAGTGTCTAAAGAAAGGGCTTTCTTAATGGTCTCTATACCTAACTCGTGAGGGATGACCGTATAAAGTGAAGTGACGTCCATTGTTGCCCATATGTAGTCTTTCGACCATGTGATATCAGCCAAAGTCTTTAATATGTCTGTTGTATCTTTTATATATGAAGGGCTTATAATGACGTATTTCTGGAGAAAGAAATCTACATATTGTGATACATTGTTGGTTAATGAGTCAATACCACTTATGATTGGACGTCCGGGGGGGTTTGTCATACTTTTATGTATTTTCGGTAGAAAATAAAAGATAGGTATTTTTGGATATTTCGTATCAAGAAAATTAAACTCGTTTTTATTTAGTACCTTGTTGTCATACCCTCCCTGTAGTAGTACTCTCAAGTCCTCTTGAAAGGTTCTTGTGGGGTTGACTAGAAGTTTTTTATATGTATTTTCATCATTAAGAATACGTAAAGCCTCTTTGAGGTAATACGTTCTATCCATAATAACCGTAGCCCCTCCTTTGTCAGCAGCTTTAATGACTATTTGTTTATTATTTTTCAAGGACCTAAGGCTTTCCTGTTCCGCTTTAGTTAGATTATGTTGTCTCTTGTTTTTTTGTTCTATATCATTGAACTCTTTGAGCAACATATCAGTAAAAACCTCAATGTGGACACTTTTATCCTGCTGAGGGAAAAATTTAGACCTGGGTTTTAAAGATGTATGTGTAAATGTATCTCCCTCATGGGATTTTGTAGTATTAATATTTTCATCTTTTAGGAAAAATCTTTTTACTGTAAGTTTCCTCAAAAATTTTTGGGCATCTATAAACAAATGGAAGCTATTAGGTCCTTTGTTAGGTGCAAATTTGAGACCCTTATTTAAAAGAGATAATTCATTCTGACTTAACTCATGTTTTGATAAATTAACTATTTCATTCTTTTTATGTTCTTTTTTAGATGTTAATTTATTACCCTTTCCTCTTGTTCCTCTGAGTATCTTGTGGCTTTTCTTTTCTTGACTGGGGAACCCATGTGGACTGGAAAATTCCTCTCTCTGTCCTGGAATGTTGGATAATGAGAATGATCTATCTGTGTATGTCTGGTATTTCGGGATTGCTCCCTGTCTAAAAAAGACTTCTTGAAGTCATTAGAAGTGTGTGGTTTATTGCTATCTTTGTTTTGCCATACTGACGTTGTCGATCTAGGTGAATATTGTCTGAAATTATCTCTTGTTGTGGGGTTATCTTCTCTTTTTCTATATCTATCGTTAGAGGAGTTCCTGGTGTTCTCCCTATGTCTCTCTAAGGGTCGTCTAGTCTCTGTGGTAAGAAAGTAACCATATTCATCTGCCGGTTTTCGTTTGTAACTATTGTATCTATTGATATTCTGTCTGTTACCATATTGGTTGTATCCTGATTTATATTGTACATTATACTCTCTGGGCTTATATCTCTTGTGAATATCTCCCTGATGATCTCTTTTATCTCTCTGCAATTTTTTGCTTTTTACCTCTATTATAGAGGATTCTTGTTTTTGTATTCTCTCATTTATATTATCTTTTCTTCGTTTAATCTCCACTCCCTCGAACTTTTGATCAATCAATTTTTCTGTTTGTTGGATATTAACTTCTATATCGGTAAGACTATCTCGTTGAAAGTCTATTAGTAGTTTCATTAGTTCAAATGAACAATGATCTAAGATGTTATTCCATTTAGTCATAAATGGTCCATTCTCTTCCCCAAAAGCTGGGTATTTCTGTATTCTGAGGCCTCTGGGTATCAATTTATGTGAGATGTAATGTTCAAGAAATGTGACTTCCCACCATTTTTTTAATTCTTTTTCTGCTAGTCTCTCTAATTTTTCAAACAATTCAGGTGAAACATGATTTTCATCATTAGTTTGCGCGAAAATGTTATTTAATTTTTGTGTCCTCATGTCTCTTATATTGGAATGAAGGCTACTAGAAAAAGCCATATGTGTTCTAAAACTGGTGTTTATAGGTAGAGGAAAAAAACTATGTAATGCCAAAAAGAAAAGAAATAAACACCAGATAGTGAACGTGGAAATAAAATATTAAAAAAGTACTTCCTCACTGTACTGCCGCAGCCCGCAATAACACTCCTCTTAGTGTTCAACCACAAGCAACCCAAAAGTAGGCGCGCATGTACATATGTGGAAAGAAAAAATAAACAAAAATAGTGCAAATAATGTGGGATTCAAAGTGCTATATATGCGTGTAGTGTATACACTCACAAAAATATAGATGATCAAGGCTCTTCAGAATAAAATTCTTTCTTTATTTCTTCTTATAACTAAAAGATGAATAAAAAAAGGAGAACGGCCAATAGTGCAATATATTTCTGTAGTTCTTATAGGGAAATAAAAATGCACTTACAAGATGATCGATATTTTCAGGCACTTCAACTGTAAGTCCGAAGTTCAGAATAATAAAGTCCAAAAACAATAGATAGTCCTCGTGGGTAGTCCTCAACGCGTTTCGCCTATCGGCTTCCTCAGGAGAACAATTTCTTTTGGAAAAATTCATAATGTTCGTGGGTGTGGAGCGTCTATTTATGTGTATTGTGTCCGTGTTCCGTGTTCCGTCTTTACTTCCGGGTTTGACGTCAGCGCGTTGTTCCCGTCGTTGTTCGGCAACCATGACGCTTTAATGATTCATCCTTCCTATGTCTACGGCGTCTCCATGCGTCTCCTAGCAATTGGGACGCTGCAAACCTCCTTTCTTTTCGAAAATAGAAGTCCTCTCCCCTTTCTGTTTGCAAGCTCATCGGATCACAGTAGTGGTTCTCGAGCGAAATATCTGAAAAATCTTTAGTGTCGCTCGTACTCAGAATGTTAAATAAAGGAGAGAGGGGATATATTAGGAGTTTTATAATATAAATAGCATAAAATACGGATGGGGAACGGAACCATGGAAGATGGAGAGTAGAAAAAGAGATAGTATATAATGTATATATATGTAAAGATATGGTGTAACAATTTGTCCACAGGGAGACTCATAAAGTAGGTAGGAATGATCGTTAGCTTGTATAAATATAGAGAGACATTAATATTATTTTATATGATAAATGACTTGATTATTAATTTATTAATTGATAAGAATATATCAAAATCAAAAAAAGAAAATAAAAAATGGATAAAAAGTATGTAGAATGAGGCAAGATTAATAAAATTACATAAAAAATTAATTTAGATAGATTTAAATAAATATGTTTAAATAAATTAATCTCTATATCTATCTAGTTCCCTTACTAGTTTAAAAGGTCAGTATGTTAAAATATATATATTAAAAGCTATATATTAAATATATATATATATATTTTTTTTTTTTTTTTTTTTTTTTTTTTTATTTTTTTTTATCGGTCAATAAAAGCAAGTATATCTAGATCAGTGTTTAGGCCACCCTTTTTATATGTCTGAAATTTAAAAATCCATTCTGTCTCCTTTTTAGACAGTACTGTATTTATGTCACCTCCCCTCCAGTGTGTTTTTACAAGGTCAATTCCTAGAACTTTGAAGTCTGATAATGAGAACTTTGTGCATGTGTTACAGTGTCTAGGTACACTGTGTTTCATATTTACATTCCGTATTCCCCCTAGATGTTCCAGTATTCTGACTTTAAGTTCTCTTGTAGTGCGTCCAATATACTGTTGGCCGCACTTACATTCTAGTAGATATATCACATTTTTGGTGTTGCAATGGATGAAATGTTTTATTGGGTATTCTTTCCCTGTGTTATTGCATTTAAAAACTGTGATTTTCTTTTGTTGGGTATTGCACGTTCTGCACACTTTACACCTCCCACATTTATGGAAACCTGGAGATTTGTCCACTAGAAAGTTCTGATGTTCTTTCCTTTCATCTTCATTAGGTAGTAAACTGGGTGCCAGAATAGTTCTTAAATTAGCTAGTTTTTTGTATATAATTTTTGGTTTGTCTGGGAGATGACCCTGTAATATCTCATCTTCCTTTAGAATAGGCCAGCATCTACTTAGTGCTTTCTTGATTTGGGGTGCTCTATCATTATATTGAGTTAGGAAGGAAAACTCGTACCCGTCTTTATTTTTTTGTTTTTTGTTGTGGTTAATAAATTCTTCCCTTCTTTTTTTCTGTATATTGTCAAAACTGTCTATCAAAAGATCTTTTGGATAGTTTCTTTCTTCGAATTTATCTAATAGAAGGTGGCTTTGGGTCATAAAGTCTTCATCATTGGTACAGTTTCTACGTACTCTAGTGATTTGTCCCTTGGGTATGTTTCTAAGCCAACTGGGGTGGTGGCGGCTAGAGAAATCAATAAAACCATTGCCATCTGTGGGCTTAAAAAAAGTTTTGGTGTTTATTTTATTGTCTCTAATGAAGAGGGTAAGGTCTAAAAAATCTATTTGTTGTTTGTCAATACTTGATGTGAAGTGTAGATTATATTCATTACGGTTGATATATGCTATAAAATTATGTAAGTTTTGAACATCACCTTGCCATATTATAAGTACATCATCAATGTACCTCTTCCAGAGAACCAGATTCGCGCCGAACGGATTGTTGTTCCAGATGTGATTGGCTTCCCAATCAGCCACGTAGAGATTTGCATAGCTCGGCGCGAATCTGGTTCCCATTGCAGTACCACATGTCTGTAAATAAAAAGTCTCATTGAAAGAAAAATAATTGTGTGTGAGAATAAAATGTATGCAGTCAGTAATAAATTTACTCTGTAGTTCATCCATATTAGTGTCTAAAGAAAGGGCTTTCTTAATGGTCTCTATACCTAACTCGTGAGGGATGACCGTATAAAGTGAAGTGACGTCCATTGTTGCCCATATGTAGTCTTTCGACCATGTGATATCAGCCAAAGTCTTTAATATGTCTGTTGTATCTTTTATATATGAAGGGCTTATAATGACGTATTTCTGGAGAAAGAAATCTACATATTGTGATACATTGTTGGTTAATGAGTCAATACCACTTATGATTGGACGTCCGGGGGGGTTTGTCATACTTTTATGTATTTTCGGTAGAAAATAAAAGATAGGTATTTTTGGATATTTCGTATCAAGAAAATTAAACTCGTTTTTATTTAGTACCTTGTTGTCATACCCTCCCTGTAGTAGTACTCTCAAGTCCTCTTGAAAGGTTCTTGTGGGGTTGACTAGAAGTTTTTTATATGTATTTTCATCATTAAGAATACGTAAAGCCTCTTTGAGGTAATACGTTCTATCCATAATAACCGTAGCCCCTCCTTTGTCAGCAGCTTTAATGACTATTTGTTTATTATTTTTCAAGGACCTAAGGCTTTCCTGTTCCGCTTTAGTTAGATTATGTTGTCTCTTGTTTTTTTGTTCTATATCATTGAACTCTTTGAGCAACATATCAGTAAAAACCTCAATGTGGACACTTTTATCCTGCTGAGGGAAAAATTTAGACCTGGGTTTTAAAGATGTATGTGTAAATGTATCTCCCTCATGGGATTTTGTAGTATTAATATTTTCATCTTTTAGGAAAAATCTTTTTACTGTAAGTTTCCTCAAAAATTTTTGGGCATCTATAAACAAATGGAAGCTATTAGGTCCTTTGTTAGGTGCAAATTTGAGACCCTTATTTAAAAGAGATAATTCATTCTGACTTAACTCATGTTTTGATAAATTAACTATTTCATTCTTTTTATGTTCTTTTTTAGATGTTAATTTATTACCCTTTCCTCTTGTTCCTCTGAGTATCTTGTGGCTTTTCTTTTCTTGACTGGGGAACCCATGTGGACTGGAAAATTCCTCTCTCTGTCCTGGAATGTTGGATAATGAGAATGATCTATCTGTGTATGTCTGGTATTTCGGGATTGCTCCCTGTCTAAAAAAGACTTCTTGAAGTCATTAGAAGTGTGTGGTTTATTGCTATCTTTGTTTTGCCATACTGACGTTGTCGATCTAGGTGAATATTGTCTGAAATTATCTCTTGTTGTGGGGTTATCTTCTCTTTTTCTATATCTATCGTTAGAGGAGTTCCTGGTGTTCTCCCTATGTCTCTCTAAGGGTCGTCTAGTCTCTGTGGTAAGAAAGTAACCATATTCATCTGCCGGTTTTCGTTTGTAACTATTGTATCTATTGATATTCTGTCTGTTACCATATTGGTTGTATCCTGATTTATATTGTACATTATACTCTCTGGGCTTATATCTCTTGTGAATATCTCCCTGATGATCTCTTTTATCTCTCTGCAATTTTTTGCTTTTTACCTCTATTATAGAGGATTCTTGTTTTTGTATTCTCTCATTTATATTATCTTTTCTTCGTTTAATCTCCACTCCCTCGAACTTTTGATCAATCAATTTTTCTGTTTGTTGGATATTAACTTCTATATCGGTAAGACTATCTCGTTGAAAGTCTATTAGTAGTTTCATTAGTTCAAATGAACAATGATCTAAGATGTTATTCCATTTAGTCATAAATGGTCCATTCTCTTCCCCAAAAGCTGGGTATTTCTGTATTCTGAGGCCTCTGGGTATCAATTTATGTGAGATGTAATGTTCAAGAAATGTGACTTCCCACCATTTTTTTAATTCTTTTTCTGCTAGTCTCTCTAATTTTTCAAACAATTCAGGTGAAACATGATTTTCATCATTAGTTTGCGCGAAAATGTTATTTAATTTTTGTGTCCTCATGTCTCTTATATTGGAATGAAGGCTACTAGAAAAAGCCATATGTGTTCTAAAACTGGTGTTTATAGGTAGAGGAAAAAAACTATGTAATGCCAAAAAGAAAAGAAATAAACACCAGATAGTGAACGTGGAAATAAAATATTAAAAAAGTACTTCCTCACTGTACTGCCGCAGCCCGCAATAACACTCCTCTTAGTGTTCAACCACAAGCAACCCAAAAGTAGGCGCGCATGTACATATGTGGAAAGAAAAAATAAACAAAAATAGTGCAAATAATGTGGGATTCAAAGTGCTATATATGCGTGTAGTGTATACACTCACAAAAATATAGATGATCAAGGCTCTTCAGAATAAAATTCTTTCTTTATTTCTTCTTATAACTAAAAGATGAATAAAAAAAGGAGAACGGCCAATAGTGCAATATATTTCTGTAGTTCTTATAGGGAAATAAAAATGCACTTACAAGATGATCGATATTTTCAGGCACTTCAACTGTAAGTCCGAAGTTCAGAATAATAAAGTCCAAAAACAATAGATAGTCCTCGTGGGTAGTCCTCAACGCGTTTCGCCTATCGGCTTCCTCAGGAGAACAATTTCTTTTGGAAAAATTCATAATGTTCGTGGGTGTGGAGCGTCTATTTATGTGTATTGTGTCCGTGTTCCGTGTTCCGTCTTTACTTCCGGGTTTGACGTCAGCGCGTTGTTCCCGTCGTTGTTCGGCAACCATGACGCTTTAATGATTCATCCTTCCTATGTCTACTACAAAATCCCATGAGGGAGATACATTTACACATACATCTTTAAAACCCAGGTCTAAATTTTTCCCTCAGCAGGATAAAAGTGTCCACATTGAGGTTTTTACTGATATGTTGCTCAAAGAGTTCAATGATATAGAACAAAAAAACAAGAGACAACATAATCTAACTAAAGCGGAACAGGAAAGCCTTAGGTCCTTGAAAAATAATAAACAAATAGTCATTAAAGCTGCTGACAAAGGAGGGGCTACGGTTATTATGGATAGAACGTATTACCTCAAAGAGGCTTTACGTATTCTTAATGATGAAAATACATATAAAAAACTTCTAGTCAACCCCACAAGAACCTTTCAAGAGGACTTGAGAGTACTACTACAGGGAGGGTATGACAACAAGGTACTAAATAAAAACGAGTTTAATTTTCTTGATACGAAATATCCAAAAATACCTATCTTTTATTTTCTACCGAAAATACATAAAAGTATGACAAACCCCCCCGGACGTCCAATCATAAGTGGTATTGACTCATTAACCAACAATGTATCACAATATGTAGATTTCTTTCTCCAGAAATACGTCATTATAAGCCCTTCATATATAAAAGATACAACAGACATATTAAAGACTTTGGCTGATATCACATGGTCGAAAGACTACATATGGGCAACAATGGACGTCACTTCACTTTATACGGTCATCCCTCACGAGTTAGGTATAGAGACCATTAAGAAAGCCCTTTCTTTAGACACTAATATGGATGAACTACAGAGTAAATTTATTACTGACTGCATACATTTTATTCTCACACACAATTATTTTTCTTTCAATGAGACTTTTTATTTACAGACATGTGGTACTGCAATGGGAACCAGATTCGCGCCGAGCTATGCAAATCTCTACGTGGCTGATTGGGAAGCCAATCACATCTGGAACAACAATCCGTTCGGCGCGAATCTGGTTCTCTGGAAGAGGTACATTGATGATGTACTTATAATATGGCAAGGTGATGTTCAAAACTTACATAATTTTATAGCATATATCAACCGTAATGAATATAATCTACACTTCACATCAAGTATTGACAAACAACAAATAGATTTTTTAGACCTTACCCTCTTCATTAGAGACAATAAAATAAACACCAAAACTTTTTTTAAGCCCACAGATGGCAATGGTTTTATTGATTTCTCTAGCCGCCACCACCCCAGTTGGCTTAGAAACATACCCAAGGGACAAATCACTAGAGTACGTAGAAACTGTACCAATGATGAAGACTTTATGACCCAAAGCCACCTTCTATTAGATAAATTCGAAGAAAGAAACTATCCAAAAGATCTTTTGATAGACAGTTTTGACAATATACAGAAAAAAAGAAGGGAAGAATTTATTAACCACAACAAAAAACAAAAAAATAAAGACGGGTACGAGTTTTCCTTCCTAACTCAATATAATGATAGAGCACCCCAAATCAAGAAAGCACTAAGTAGATGCTGGCCTATTCTAAAGGAAGATGAGATATTACAGGGTCATCTCCCAGACAAACCAAAAATTATATACAAAAAACTAGCTAATTTAAGAACTATTCTGGCACCCAGTTTACTACCTAATGAAGATGAAAGGAAAGAACATCAGAACTTTCTAGTGGACAAATCTCCAGGTTTCCATAAATGTGGGAGGTGTAAAGTGTGCAGAACGTGCAATACCCAACAAAAGAAAATCACAGTTTTTAAATGCAATAACACAGGGAAAGAATACCCAATAAAACATTTCATCCATTGCAACACCAAAAATGTGATATATCTACTAGAATGTAAGTGCGGCCAACAGTATATTGGACGCACTACAAGAGAACTTAAAGTCAGAATACTGGAACATCTAGGGGGAATACGGAATGTAAATATGAAACACAGTGTACCTAGACACTGTAACACATGCACAAAGTTCTCATTATCAGACTTCAAAGTTCTAGGAATTGACCTTGTAAAAACACACTGGAGGGGAGGTGACATAAATACAGTACTGTCTAAAAAGGAGACAGAATGGATTTTTAAATTTCAGACATATAAAAAGGGTGGCCTAAACACTGATCTAGATATACTTGCTTTTATTGACCGATAAAAAAAAAAAAAAAAAAAAAAAAAAATAAAAAATATATATATATATATTTAATATATAGCTTTTAATATATATATTTTAACATACTGACCTTTTAAACTAGTAAGGGAACTAGATAGATATAGAGATTAATTTATTTAAACATATTTATTTAAATCTATCTAAATTAATTTTTTATGTAATTTTATTAATCTTGCCTCATTCTACATACTTTTTATCCATTTTTTATTTTCTTTTTTTGATTTTGATATATTCTTATCAATTAATAAATTAATAATCAAGTCATTTATCATATAAAATAATATTAATGTCTCTCTATATTTATACAAGCTAACGATCATTCCTACCTACTTTATGAGTCTCCCTGTGGACAAATTGTTACACCATATCTTTACATATATATACATTATATACTATCTCTTTTTCTACTCTCCATCTTCCATGGTTCCGTTCCCCATCCGTATTTTATGCTATTTATATTATAAAACTCCTAATATATCCCCTCTCTCCTTTATTTAACATTCTGAGTACGAGCGACACTAAAGATTTTTCAGATATTTCGCTCGAGAACCACTACTGTGATCCGATGAGCTTGCAAACAGAAAGGGGAGAGGACTTCTATTTTCGAAAAGAAAGGAGGTTTGCAGCGTCCCAATTGCTAGGAGACGCATGGAGACGCCGTAGACATAGGAAGGATGAATCATTAAAGCGTCATGGTTGCCGAACAACGACGGGAACAACGCGCTGACGTCAAACCCGGAAGTAAAGACGGAACACGGAACACGGACACAATACACATAAATAGACGCTCCACACCCACGAACATTATGAATTTTTCCAAAAGAAATTGTTCTCCTGAGGAAGCCGATAGGCGAAACGCGTTGAGGACTACCCACGAGGACTATCTATTGTTTTTGGACTTTATTATTCTGAACTTCGGACTTACAGTTGAAGTGCCTGAAAATATCGATCATCTTGTAAGTGCATTTTTATTTCCCTATAAGAACTACAGAAATATATTGCACTATTGGCCGTTCTCCTTTTTTTATTCATCTTTTAGTTATAAGAAGAAATAAAGAAAGAATTTTATTCTGAAGAGCCTTGATCATCTATATTTTTGTGAGTGTATACACTACACGCATATATAGCACTTTGAATCCCACATTATTTGCACTATTTTTGTTTATTTTTTCTTTCCACATATGTACATGCGCGCCTACTTTTGGGTTGCTTGTGGTTGAACACTAAGAGGAGTGTTATTGCGGGCTGCGGCAGTACAGTGAGGAAGTACTTTTTTAATATTTTATTTCCACGTTCACTATCTGGTGTTTATTTCTTTTCTTTTTGGTATCCTGCCCTGCACCAGCTGCTTTAGGAAACCTTTAAGGTGTTTCTGTTTCTATGGTCTCAAACAATAGACTGTGTGGGAATAGTTGTCCATGTACACACATGTCATTCCCCTCGTAAACCTGAAAGGAGAAGCTGTACCCTGTTTCACTTTCACAAAGCTTGTACATCAATTGAAGCACAGCATCAGATTCAATTGACATAATTCCTACTAAAATGCAGAAGATAGTCGACAAATCATCAAGGCTTCAGCCTTTAAGTAGTTTAATGGTGAGCGAATTCACCCTTTCAGGTATGACGTATAACACTATACAGCTGATCTTCATAGTCTTGTATTGGCCTCACACAGCATCTCAAAATAAAGTGCATCTGAAATGGAATGGTCAAGCTCACAAGTTCTCAATAATATTCGGTTTTAAGCTGCTCAATCATATATCATCCGGTTCCTCTACCCAAGTCATTAAATTCAAGAAAGTGCCAAATGGGCTTTACTTGCTAATCAAGAGAGGTGTAGTTTAACTACACTGGCTTCTTCTGGCAGGACATTTAGCATTTCAACATTAACCCCATGCATTTGGAAAATAGACGACACAAAACTTTAAGGCACCACACATTTATCAAATGCATTAAGGTGCAAATTATAGCTTGAATGGAGTATGATGGCTGGCAAGCTAACTAACCAACTGTCACAAACCCGGGGAGCAGGTCTGCTAGGAGCCCAGGTGCAGGGGATACGAGGGGCTCTGTCTGTACCCCACGATGCATAATGGCTTGGGGTTGGTACAGACAGGCGCTGGAAATAAACCACAGACAGAAGATGCGGATTAAGAGTTGTATTGTAGATGATGGTACAACAATATATCAACAAGGAAAGTCTCTTGGCTGAAAGCCCTCTGGATGGGGCACACACGGCAGGAAGCCCTCTGGATGGGGCACACACGGCAGGAAGCCCTCGGGATGGGGCACACACGGCAGGAAGCCCTCGGGATGGGGCACACACGGCAGGAAGCCCTCGGGATGGGGCACACACGGCAGAAAGCCCTCGGGATGGGGCACACACGGCAGGAAGCCCTCTTGCAGGACACACGGCATGGCTAGAAGCCCTCTTGCAGGACACACGGCAAGTTGCCAACTTGCAGGGCACACGGCAGGTTGCCCACTTGCAGGGCACTCGACTTGGCAGTCCACTTAGTGGGGCGCTGGCCGCAACTCAGGTACACGGCAGGTTGCCCATTTGCAGGGCACATGGTAGGTTGCCCACTTGCAGGGCACTCGACTTGGGAGTACACTTAGTGGGGCGCTGGCCGCAACTCAGGAACACGGCAGGTTGCCCACTTGCAGGGCACACGGCAGGTTGCCCACTTGCAGGGAACACGGCAGGTTGCCCACTTGCAGGGCACACGGCAGGTTGCCCACTTGCAGGGCACACGGCAGGTTGCCCACTTGCAGGGCACACGGCAGGTTGCCCACTTGCAGGGCACACGGCAGGTTGCCCACTTGCAGGGCACTCAACTTGGGAGTCCACTTAGTGGGGCGCTGGCTGCAACTCAGGAACAAATCAGGAAACAAAGCAAGAACAGATCAGGAAGCAAAGCAGGAAGCAAAGCAGGAAGCAAAGCAGGAAGCAAAGCAGGAAGCAAAGCAGGAAGCAAAGCAGGCAGTCCTATAACATAAATGTCAAGGCCCAGACTGCAGGGCTGGGCAGGTTTATAAAGGCTGTCTTGATCAGGTAATCAACTGCAGCTGGACCTGATAATCAGTTTGAGTGGTTCTGAGTGGCAAGGACGGCCACTAGTGGCTGGAAACATGAAATGAGTAGCACCAAGTTTAAACAAGTCCATACAGCGAAGGGTGAACGTTACACCAACAATGTGTAAAAGGCATAATGGCAAATTTGAAACAATTTTTCAACTTCTTAACGTGAAAAAATGGAATATACCGTATTAGAATATATATAGCTTATAATAATAGCTGTGATTTACTGCCTTTCATATACACCTGTTTTCTTAATACTACACTTGGGTCTAGGCTTAAATGAAAAGAACAATTACTGTATGATATTTCTAAGAACCTATACTATAGACCACAGAAGGCTTATGATAGTTTATCTTCCTGCGTATTCCTTTATCTCAAGATTAATCCTTTTCTTAATATATATTGAAACCAGTTGATGGGTAGTGATTAAAACTGAATCTCACACTGGGCACCTTTGATTATCCCACTTGACCCCAAGATTTTCATTTTTCTGTAGTTAAGCATAAATCATTGAAGAAATAACACATGAGTTTTCTTTTACATAATACAATGATACATGACACGATAACACAATGTGAACTGAGCTGTTGTTAAACAGGTTCTATGACTTCATTATACCTTTATATCCATTATACCTTAGATGCTAAATGATATGAGATTTGCTTACTTAAAACATTTACCTAATTGACTTAATTTGTGGTAACATGATCACTTCCTATATATGCTACGTCTAAATGTGTTCTAAAAATATGCCAAGCATATAAGTCAAACTCTTTGTAAAAGTTGCTACAAATACATCCCCCATTCTTTTACTACATATATTAGACCCAAACAAATGTGTTACTTTCAAGTTTCTTGCCATGCAAATTAAGTTATAACACAATTGTTAACACAAAGTATCAACAAATATATATCACTGTTTGTACATAGCATATAGAAATTAGCTCTGTATTGTTATATTTACATAGTATTATTGGATGGTTAATGGATCCCCTAGTGACAGAAGACACTCTTTACTCCCAGCATGGAAACATTTATGGCCACTGCTGAAAATCATTTTGGCAGCAAAGAAACAAAAAAAAAAAAAAAAAAGCTTAACTGTTCATGCATTCATTACTGATGTGAAGTATCACAGTCTTGTTGGGAAAAAAGCAAGAAATGTTACTATTTCAACATTGCTAATTGGATATAATCGTATATGAACTGTAGCCCATAAACACTTGAGTGTGTATGTATGTATGTATCTATGTATGTATTCCCTTTAATAAATAATACATACACTCACACACATACCATCACGCAAACTCTCTCCAACACAATACACTAACACACACACTCACCAACTCGAATACTATACACTTACACATGCATACACATCTATTTCTGGGCCTCCCCAAGGGCCACCAACTCTAGGCTCACCCCTCATACCATGTGCTAAGACCATACACTCACATGCATTAAACACACTCTAACACCATATACTTATACATACACTTACTCTCTCTCACACATCTGCTTATCTTTTCCTCTCTGCTTCTCCATCTATAATGCAGCTCACACAGCTCTCCTTCTTATCTTACATGTAGATCCTCTATCTTTAGTGCAGCTTACACTCTCCTTGCAAGCCACTGCTTTGCTGCCGTTGCTATCCCGGGGTCACATTATGCATCTTATGTGACGACGTTGGGCTTCTGTGTTACTAGGGCATTTGGGTGCTATGTACCCAATTTACAATGCTCCTGAGACTAAGTAATTTCTTAATCTCTGATTCCACCCCATTTATGTTCAACTGCAAACTAAAGCAGTAGGAGCACATGTAAATTACAGAAATACATAAAGATTGGCCAGTCTGTAACACATAGAAGCTGACACAACTGAGCCAAGATGGGCTTTCTGAGGGGAATACACACATCAAATATAAATAGACTATAAAATGTATTTTCTCAAGACCATCAAAGATAAATTTATAAAGGGCTTAGAGCACTGGATATTTCTTGTATTTCAATATAAGTTTTGCAATCTTAGGTGAACAGCTTGGTTGCTTCTGCATGTCAAGAAATTTGAATTGCAAATGAAATGCTGAAATGTAGCAGCCAAGGGTCTGAATCAGTCACTTTTGAAAACACAATTATTGCTTAGCAACCACCAAGGAGATCATGCCATACTAAAGTTCAGTTTTCTTAGCCCCTTTGTGACCTGTAGATGCTTCAGGGAAGGATGGCTTACAGCTACAGCTACGTATGAAGTAATGCCAAGCAGGATGCATGAATACATGTGAGATTTTGATTAATGCTTATTTAGACACATCATATGACAAATTTATATGTAACAATGCACACCTTTTCATCTGCACATATTGGAGGAAACAAATTGGTACATGCAGTACTTTACATCTGCTTTTAGTATCTTCAAAGTTTATGAAAGTCCAAGGTTAAAATCACAAACAATGTATGAAGCACATCGAAATATGTTGCTCATTGCTGAAGAATTGAAAAGTAATTTTCAGATGCTAAAATCCTTATAAGCTCATCACCACATGTAGCCAAGTCAGCTGAAGATACGAGCCTAAGTGTAGTACAAGTCAAGATCAGAGAGCTTTGTTTCATAGAGGGGAGCAGAAATGAGAATCTGCATGTGAAAAGTTGGGTTCTCTTTTAAGGGGATACTTAAATCAACTCCTCCTTGACTCAGTGGCCAGTGCTGACCCCTGAACAGTTGGCTTAAATCATTCTGAGCACACTCCAATATAGCTTTGTAAAATCGATGATATATTTGTTAAAAGGTCCTTCTTTGCCAACCACTTCCATTAGTAGTGGTTGGCAGAGAAGGTAGGGAAACATTCAGTGAGCATGAGAGAGTGAATGAGATTGCAAGTGTGAGAGCGTGAGAATGTGAGTGAATGAGGACCCACACACTTCAGATGAAAATTCAGAGCTTTTTGCTTTGCTTGAAATGGGGAAGTGGCTCTATATATTTAGTACAGTGCAAAAGTTTTAGGCAGGTGTAAAAATGCTGTAAAGTAATAATATGGTAATAGTTTTTATCATTTAAAAAAAGCAAAGTGAATGCACAGAAGAAAAACCTAAATCAAATCAATATTTGGTCTGACCACCCATTATCTTCAGAACAGCATCAATTCTTCTAGGTACACTTGCATACAGTTTTTAAGGAACTTGGAAGGTAGGTTGTTCCAAACATTTTGGCGAACTAACCACAGTTTTAGGTTAGATTTAGGCAATATCAGTTGCTTATCTCTCTTCATGTAACCCCAGACATACTTGATAATGTTGAGGGCTCTGTGATGACTAGACATGTGCAAATGGCCCATTTCATTTTTGGGCAACTAATTTAATTCCCTGCCCATTAGTTTCGGCCGAAAACGTTTAATTTGGGAACAAAATTTGTTGCCCAGTGCTCATATTAACTCACTCTCTCATTCTCGTTCACGCTTTAAGGCTCTGTAAATGTTTACCTACCCACTTCTTTTATCTTTTATCTTCAATCTGCTTTCTTCAATTTTGTATCTTCTTCCACATCTCCACGAACATAATCTGAAGGGAACTTCAGATGACGTCCTCTACCCGATCCTCCAATTGACAAAGATGATTGAAGATGCCAGGCTGAAGATGGGAGAGAAGGGAGAAGATAATGAGAAGATACAAGATAGAAGATGAAGAAGATGCGGCAGAAGCCGAAGTAGGGAAAGAGAGATTGTGTGAGAGAGAGTGAACAAGAATAAGAGTGTTATTGAGCGTGTGAGAGTCTGAGTGAATGCGAGTGTATGTGGGCCCATGTATTTCAGACGAAAATTCTGGGCTTTTTGCTTCAGTTTCATCTGATTCATGGGGCCTTGTTTCTGTGGCTTTGTAAGAATTGCAGAATTTACAAAAATTCAGTAAATTTGCAATTCATATGAATCGAATGTACAAGTCTAGTGGGGAACATACCATCACTTGCAGGACTACTTGTTATTCTTTACACTGAAAATAGTTCCTAATGGCTCTATATTTGGGGTTGTTGTCATGCTGCAGAATAAATTTGGGGCCTTCGTCTGTTTTTTTGAGCATTGAGAAAAACATCAATTCTGACCAAATCCCAAACTGCATTTGCAGAAATGCAGACCCAAAATTGCAAGGAATCTCCACCAAGCTTTACTGTTGCTTACAGACACTAGTTCTTGTTTTGCTCTCCAGCTTTTCAGCGAACAAACTTCCTTCTGCCAAATAGTTCAAAATTTGACTCCTCAGTCTAGAACAACTGCCTTTTTTTGGACCCCAGTACCTGTGCTTTAGTGAATAGTTAAGTTGCTTGGCCTTGTTTCCACATCAGAGGTATGGCTTTTTTGGCCACAAGTCTTCCATGAAGACCACTTCTGACCAGACTTCTCCAGACAGTAGAGGGTTCTACCAGAGTCCCACTGTTTTCTGCCAATGCTGAGCTGATGGCACTGCTGGACATGTTCCAATTTTAAAGAGAAGTATGACATGTCTTTCACCAAGGCCACTGCGTATAAGGTCCACATCATTGCTGTTTCTTTTTGCTTCTTCGAAAGATCTTGAACAGAACATCTACAAACCCCTATCTGTCTTGAAATTTCAGTTAATGATTATGTTTCAACCTACAATTAAATTGATGATCATTAGCCCCTATTTTGTATAATTGTCTAATCATACATTTAACTATATGTGTACAAAATCCATGACTTTGTGCACGTGTACCTAGAAGAATTGATGTTGGTTTGAAGGCACAACACGTATTGATTTGATTTCTATATTTTTCTCTTGTTCTTTCACTTTGCATTTTGTTAAATGATTAAAAATTAAGTTTTGAAAGCATTCTTACTTTATAGCATTTTTTTCACATCTGCTTTAAACAATTACATAGTACTGTATGAACATACATACAATATGTACAAAACAAAGACTATTTAGTAGACTATAGATAAACATAGGCAAATCACAGCTACAAAATGGGTAGCATGTTGGTTGATATCCTAAGGTTGTAACAATGTCTTCTAGTTTGATGTTCTGAAATATATTTGTCTGTGACAGTGTAAGGTAAGTAAGTGTAAGTTTTCCCCTGTAACATCTGATGTTATAAGCAATGCAGTGAAGTCTAACATATTTTCTATGCTATATTTTCTCCTACAATGGATTAATCACAATACAATGGATTAATCAATCATAGGGTCAATGAAAAAACTTTTTTTAGTATGGTCAAGATGCATTTATGTTGTATTACATAACAAAATAAACTGTATGGTTAATTTAATGCCCTAATAATAATCCCCTAATATTTTAAGAAACTTAGACCAAGACTGATTTACTTTGGCTTTTAAATCTGCTGTGATATATTTTTCTCCTTTTCAAAATTAGTTGTTATCATTAGGCATCAGGACATCAGCAGTTAATAGTTAGGCAATTACTTGGTGAGCATAGATTTGTGTCCTAGCAATATGAAGCAATAATGATTGCCTGAAGCCTGAATAAGGATAATAATGTTGCTTCATACAGGTTTCTATTCTTCTACAATAGATTCTACTGGAATGCAAACATTTCTAAAGCAAGTTATTATGTAACTAACTACATTGTAAGTCATAACAGCATAGTTCTTGTTATATTGACTTCAAAACACAACAAATGTATTGCATTTTCCATTTTGTCACGCAGGACATATCGTGCGCAGGAGTTGCACAAAAGCAAAAACCCCGCAACATCTCAGTGATGTTTGTTATAATCTTGAAGGGTTATACAAAATCGAAACTCTTGTTGTCTTGCCTTTCTTTTGCTTAAAAGTCACAGCATAATAGAACAGAAAAGACACCACAAAAGAACATATCCAAAATAAAGGCAACAAATTCTAAATGAATGTTATTAAACCTAGATACCTTGTCAAGTCTATATAGCTTTGAAATATCTTTAATTGAAGTATATACATTGAATATCTATTTGTGTATAAACCCTTTAACTGCTCGTGTGATGTTTATCTGGGTTTAGGAGCTGGACAAACAGACAGTCAATGTATGATGTCTTCTGCTGAACTGTCACTGGGGTTGTTAAGCCCAAAGAATCGTGATAGGTACAAGGTTATTTATCTTACGACGATATACACTGTATTTAGAAAAGATATCTGGAATGGGAGACATTGAAAAGGTTAAAACTAGACTTTTCAGAGGAGACAGTCAATTGAACTATTCAAGGTAGACATTTCTATTTACTTTCAATTAAAATTGAAGATCTGATTGAGTTCTCTATTGACATTTTAAAATTGTTTTTGCGCCAATAGTTTTTTAATCTATGTTCTTTTTTCTATGTTTGGAAGACACATACACTAACATCCTCAGATGGACACACACACTAACCTACCCAGACCCACACACTACACACTCACATACACAAACATACCAAAGACACATGTTCACACACACTGATATACCCCCCCACACACACACAGACATACCCAGGCAGACACTAACTCTTACTATGCAAAACCTCAGCCTGTCTTTGAAGCAGTTTGCCCTGCCAAGCCTATTTTAGTCCTTCATTATATCTACATGATGCAGATACTTAGAGGATATAGCTGAACACATAGTACATTGTTTTTTGATTCTATGGTACCTATCCTGTGGGTGTGTGCAAATAATGCATAATTTGTCTGCTTTTCAAAAACACCTACTATTGTAGTGTAGTTTTTAACCTGTGAGAGTTGTTCAGGCTACAGTGACTTATAGTGTGTGCCTGTAAATATAAAATATAAATCCTTGCCATTAGCTGTGTTCAGTTAATAATGGATACAATGTTTTCATCTATTTTCACCTACTTTTTTATTTTTCCCATACTAAATCATAGTTTGTATAAAGGGGCATGGATTCAAGAGAACCATACTTTTCCTAAAACATAAAAAAAAGTTTGTGTGGGTACACTAAATGAGAAATAGAGAAATCAGGCTTGAATTGAAACATCGAGAAAATGCTGAAGTTGCTTGTGTCCTCAAGTGGAAAATAGCCTTTGTCCTTGACGCAGATCCATCTAATAAGTCAGATAAGAAAAAAGTAGTACATTTTTCAACATTGCATAAAATATTTTACTCTGATATACATTTGAATAGTTGATTCTTCTGGGCTTTAAGGATTTATCAATTGTATGGTAATTTGTCACTGATTTCACCTTTCTTGCAGCACAATCAAATCAAGCATATCGTTAACAGAAAAAAAATTAGACTGACTAAAATATCACGATGATTAGTGCAATGAGAAAAAAGAAGAATTTTGTATTTTTTAAATTATCATTTAGAATGTTTCAGTTTATGGAGAGCTGCCTGCAGATTATTTTTAAATCAATTTAAAGTTTTTAAAGAATCGCACAGGAAACCTTAACAAATTATTTAAATGTTGAAGCATAAAAAAGATACAGATTTTGACTGCATATTTGGAGACCGAATATTATTTATTGAGAAATCAATAATTTTCTTTTGTAATATGTGCCTCAAGGCACCTCAATTTCCACAATTCCTACCATTTCCTCGAGCATTGTCACACCTCAAAAAAAAAAAAAAAGACAAAAAAGGTATCATTTCATTAAAGTAAATTTAATATACTTTGGGCATTTATATTAAAGTCAACGTATAGACTTTTACTGTTTTCCTAATCCTTGTATAATTAATGAATACATGTATAACAGATTAATTGTCTAGAAAAAACAAGTTCTTATTTTAGCATATTCCTGAATGCAAAAAGGTATATTTTTAAGAACTGCTCTGCCAAGTATCTTACCAGATGAGTGTTCTATTTGAGATTCATGTCGCCTTCTGCTTCTTCATCTAAATCAAGGTTCTCACACAAAAATATGTTTCTTAGTTATAATGAAAGTGAAGCATTAATACAAGAAATGGAAATTTGTTCTTTTATTTTTCTGAAGATATTATGATTTATCATTTTCACTAAAGGACTAAAGTGGAAGAAATTCAAGGCAGGTAGATGGGCCAATTTATAGCCCACTTAAAGTGTTCCAAACATAGATCTAATATTAAACTCATATATCATCTTGCTTGCATTCATTTCTTATGTGATAGGTTGAATAATGTACAGAACTTGTTTATCTGTGTTACTCGTAAGCATAAACACAGAGGACCTTGGTTAAAGATTCCAATGTGTATGGTACTCCTAGAAATCTGTTTTACAAATGTATTACTTTTAGGGGCCATAAGTGAAAAGATCTATTAAGTTTCCCATTGATGCTAAATGACTTAAGAGTGGCCAATCATATCCATCAGAAGATCAAGTGGCTCTGTGGGCATTTGCTTGGTGTGCCAGAAGGTCCAGGCGTGTCTCTAGGACTCTTATGGTACATGAAGTTGCTTATTAACCTAGTAGTGAACCTGGTATAGGGATCTCCACCAGCTCAACTTTCTAGCCAGTTTAGATCTTTTCAAAAGGCTAATATCTCTATGAAAATTATGTGTTCCAATATCTGAAAAATGTTTCCTTTTCATATCAGGAAACTTCATATTTTGTGCTGTCAACGCTGTGGTTTTTATTATACAACAAGTAGATACAGTGGTATATGTGAATTTAGGTGCTCTTTTTAAGTTTTTATGATTATATGTTGCAAAACCACTCAAATAAAATCACCTTCTATATTTTACCAAAGTTAAGACAAGTGTTAAAATAGTGAAGGTGTGAAAAATAATTAAAAATAAACTGTGCAGGCAGTTCTTTAATTGTATATCACTCATACAAAAAGAGGGACAAGGATATTGTGTAGTAAATTCAGTAGAACAAAAGGTCCTTACTAAGTGAATAATCAATTAACTTTTAAGTGAGCCTCTTGAACCCAGGCTCATACATATCAGGTGTAGATATATCCTATTTTACTCAGATCATTTCTATTTAATCTCAGCAGATGCCAGAGCAGAGTTGGATTAAGCTCAGCGGAAGGCAAGAGAGAGAGGAGGTGGAGTTTTAAACATATAAGTATAATATAAACAATTTATTAGAAAGATAAAGTAGCCGCTTACACATTTGCTGTATTCGTTGAGCAGCCACTAAAAAAAAATAACTAAATGTGTAGCTTTGTGTCTCAATGCACATATTCCTGAATGCAAAGATGAAACCGAGGGATATCTAATTTACAAAAGAGCATCTCAGTCATATTTGTTTGAATTCCTCCTCACTATGAAGCGACATCTGAACATGCTTTGCTTCAATTAAAGTAGGATACATCTACCTATTTGTGAGCCTGGATTTAAGAGGCTCACTTAAAAGTGAGTTGATTACTTAAATAAAAATAGTAAGGTCATTTCATGCTTTTTAATTTACTACACTATGCCTTTTTCCCCCTTTTTGTATTTTCTTTGAGTGATATACGATTGACAAACTGCATGCACAATCTTATTGTGACCAAGATACGTTAAAATATTTTTACTTTATTTTTTACTTATTTTGCGCACCCTCTCTATTTAAACACTTGCTTATGTAACAATCTAGCTTCTCTTTAAGGTATAAAATACATTATTATGTAATACAAATAATTGACTTCTAATGAACGCCTTGTCACTTAGGAAAGCAAAGCACTTTTGTTTGGAAAGCAAAGTTCAAATCTATCATCATAAATAATTTTGCGTCTTGCTTTGAAATAGTCAATCAACAAAATATGCAGCCTTTAAGAACTTGTTTAACACTCCTTTATTTTGAATTTAGGATGAAAGTTTAACAGCATTAATGCAATATTGTTTAAAGCCTAGCAGCAACTATATAATGTTATTCATAACACAGCAAATTGCATATGAGTGAACTATGATTGCTGTGGCTAACCAATGTATAGAGAAATTACTACAAATGACTTGCTATTAAATGAAGACAAGAGAGTAACCTGCCAGTGTAGTACATTATATCCCAAACGGGGATGTTAACATTTAGACAGATTAAGCAACTGCTTATGACCAGATAAAGAGTAGTCTTAAAGAGATACTCCACCTATCATATACGCTTTAATGCATATGATATCTGTGAGGTACCTTTACATTTTCATGGTGTATGTGAGGTTTGGTGCCTCCATGTGGTACTCTGCAGGATTACAAATAAAATCTTTATTTGTGGTACAGTGGCCCTTTAACCCCTTGAAGACGGAAAAACATCTTGTTGGTGACAATTGACGTGCCTGGCATGTCATAACTTTCTCTCAAGTGGTGTTGCTGTAATGCCTTGATGTTGAGGCATTCAGCAACACTGAAATCAGCAGCAGGGGACCCCTGTGGCCCCTGCACCAGACGTCAATGTCTGCCATATATAATATGATTTCAAAACACTTAGCAGGCAATCCACGACAGTGAGGCATTCCACGCTACTGAAAACCCACCCCAGGATGCACTGTGACTGCTCCAGAGAGAGGCCACAAGCACCACTGCAAGAGATTTTGCTTCTCGCAAGATGGCGGGGCCCATTAAAGAAATTAACAAGTTCTCAAGAGGGTCTCAACTAGACTTGGACGCCAGCCAACTCTTCATGGGGGGAAAAAAATCTTCGTATTCCACGATTTTCGCCTGTTCCTATGTTCGGTTCAGGCGAATATTCGTGTACATTCTTTGTAGTTGTTTGTTTTCTTTGCTTTTTGCCGGTTTTTTTTAGAAGGGGTTAATATGGGGTTAATGCGTTACGCAGCAGCTTTGGCATCAGGATCCGTACAAGCAAATCTATTGCTCGCTGGTAGCGGCCTCCTCTGCCATCAACCAATGAAGTGCATCTGCTTGTCAGGATCCATCCAGGCTGTGGAGCTGCATATCTCTGATTTTCCCAAATGCCAAAGTTCATTTGGGAGAGGAGCTCCCTGCTGGCGACCAATAGAGTCGCTTGTACAAGAATGATCACCGCAGAAATGTTAAAACAGCTATTGTCACGAAGGGTGCCAAAAAAATTCAGCCATTTTGATAAGGGGGTTAACCAAGCACAAACCAAAAATCAAACCTCAAAAAACTAAACCTATTTGGGGAATTTACTAAACAGGGCTAAGGCTTCCTTCTTGCTTGTCCAATTCCCTTCTGTGACAAGTACTCAGAAAGTCTAAGCACTTAAAACATAATGTTGCATTCAGACACAAAAATAAAATATATTTTCAACCACCGTTTGCATGGTGGCTGGTGACCCACCTAATGCTTCCTCTTTTAAAAAACACTGACCATACCTTTCCACTGAATGATATGTAAACTTGATGACCTGCTTTACTCACATTGTGATTATACCCAACTTCACCTTTACACCTATACAAGCTGTTACAGTGTCCCACTTGCAATACATAGGGGATTCTGCAAAGCCCCCCATATGCATTTGCCCCCCCCACAAACACACACACACACTTTTTGCTGTGAAGGTGATGTGTTTGGGTGTGTTTTGGAATTGCAGCTTCTCCCTAAAGTATGTTTTTCTTTGTTTTTTTTCTAAAATGTATATGAACATATTTACAATGTACTTTCATATGTGTTTATGCTGATACACACACATACACGCTAACACCAAATACTAACACACACATGCTAACAACATACACTTACATACATTTAAACACTTTATCCTCATACAGTAGCAGACACACACATGCTAACACCATATGCTCACAAACACTAACATCTTACCGTAACACACATTTGCTAACAACATGTGCTAAAACACACTAACACCACACTTCTGATCACTACCCAACAAACATGGACACACACCGACTCTAACACTACAGAACAGTACACACGCTCACACTCCTAACACCTTAAAAGCCCCCTGAGGCCAAGCCAAGCAAGTACAGGGTGTACAACCTGATGGCAGCCCAGCAAGGCAGTATTAGATGCCCATACCTATATATACACTTTATCCACAATAAGAAAGTAAACCAATATTGATACATTTGAATGGTTTTGTCATACAACAATAATTCACAGTAACAGTGAATTAACTCCCATATATTTGCTGACTTGCTTGGCCATAAGCACCTTCACGCAAGAGGTACCTGACATCACCGAGAAGATTACTGCCCTGTTTGGTCTGAGGTCTGCCAAGGAGAGGCTTCACCTAACACCTACCCAGTACCTACTAATCATACAATACTAAGCACCCTACTGGCTATACAACTATACCACAAACTTACAAAACACACACATTGTAGTTCCCCTTTAAATGCCACCCATTATATATATATATATATATATATATATACACAAAACTGTAGAAATATATACATCTTTTTTATGATGCTACATATAAATAGATACCATATTTTAGTCTTCAAGGTGCTTACTTGATAAGGGTGATAAAATGATGAAATTAAATATATTATTGGAGTGTTATTACCGCTAATTTTTATATAATTTGAAACATATATATTGACTCAATAATCAGTTTTGTAATATGAAACTTTAGTGACTCCCACTACATGGTGTCGTTCCAAAATCTTATCATCTTGTCTGTTCCTGACTGCTTTGTAGACTATAGATACATTTTCACTAATCAATAAGAGCCTTGCTCCCACGTCAGGACCAACCATTGATGGAGATGTAGGGCTTCATACAGGTATTGATGTAGCTTTGTCTTAGATCATTTGTATGACATGCACATATCTGCTGCTGCAACATCTCCATGGAAACCAGTTTCTTCAGAATAGTTTAAGTCTCGGAAAATATAAGAAAAGGTTTGTAGTTGCAGAAATGAAATAGTAGAAAATTACCTTAATGAAAATATCGTTTTATGGGAACAAATTGTTTACAATTCAGTGCCGAACACTTGATCAACATGCAAATTGCTTTTGTTGTGTCATGCTTAATTGCGCAAAGTAACTTTCTGGAGGTGGAAATAATGTATTGCCCACAGATCTCTATTATTAGTGTTAGAAAACAAATGTTATTGTATTTGTTTTACGTAGGAAAGATTTCCATTACATCCATAGAAACATATACTAATGTATAATTGTATGTATAGTAGTGATCCTAAATTATGTTGGTTACACCATGCATTAATCTTAGGTAGCCTTATTTCTTCAAAAGTTCCTGAACTTCATGTATGGAATGGAACATTTCATATAGAGTGCTAAATTTGAGATTTACAAATACTTTGCTTTAAAAGGAAAGTATTAAAACTTGTATCATTATAACCTACTGTAAATATATATAATTTTATACCGATGAGAGCAAATATTTAAATAAATACACCATTGCAATATTGCATACATAAGTTATTTTCCCCAAATCAGGTGTTTTAGACAATTTATTTTCAATGCAAGCAAAATCCCAGTAAAGAAAAAAATTGGGTTCGGATTTTTGAACAATATATTTCCATTCAAGAATACATCGATTTCTTACATTTAAAAAAAAAACTAATTGTATTTAACAATCTTAATTTTTTGGATTGAAGCATGTACGCAGTTTTCTTTATATAGATGTCTGGGCACACACACCTAGCGCTATCTCCCCCTAGTGGCTGGGCATGGTATTGAGTCCAGATGTATAATTCTTGTGGTACCGTCAGTATAGTACAGTATAGTAACCTGAAAAAGCTGTTATGGGTAGGTGCCAAGCAGCTCTTTAGGGATGCCAGGGTTAAATGAGTGAGGCATATAACACCTATACTTGCTTGCTTGGTTTGGAAGCCATTTTATGCTAAGTGAAATGAGTGAGACTCTCCTTAGGTACTTTGATGTAGCAGATGTGCTTATGTGCTTTGGCCAGATACAGTACTACAGCCTCATCTTTATTAAATGTATATGTGTGTAGGTTTGTATCTGGGTGTAAGTATTTAGTTCTTAGATGTTTTACAACAAAAGGTTAATGTAATTCAAAAATAATTTGTGCAGTTGTAGATTGCAAAGCACACCACTTTTAATGGAAGAGATTTTAAGTACTTTATTTATTTTTACATTTTGTTCTCTGAAGAAAGATGTAATAAAAGTGACATTTTCATTTTTCAAACTGAATATATTCAATGAAAAGTGATGTTTTATTAAAGAACAAGAAATTGAAAAGCTTTGTGTTGTTACATCAGGCTTCAAGTGGATGTAAAGCAGTGAGATACCATAGTATGGTCACGGTAAAGATATATTTTTTCTATAATAACCTCTATGACACTTATAAAATCTTTTGTTTTATAAGATATCAAAAAGGCAGTCCAACTCTTGCTGTTGTGAATGTCAACTCTTTCCCGTTTAATGAAAACTGAGCTGGCAATTTGACAACAAGGGCAGCAGTCTGATTTGTTTTGGTATTTTATGTTGATGGACAAATCTTGGTCGTCTTAAACCAAAGTTTAAAAAAACATCCAATATTTATACTTTGCTAACATAAAACCATGAAAAATCAAATATGTAGAAAGTATACCTATAATTGATATCTTTTAGCTCAAACTGCACATCTCTGTTGCTAGACTGAAACATCAAAAGAAAAAATGTCACAAATATAGATCATTGTTATGTCTAAATATATATATATATATATATATATATATAATTTGTCAACAAAATGGAATTGTGATTAAATTTGGGCGAGAGAGAAATAAATATCTGGGATTATGTAATAATCCAGTGGGTTAGGTATGTACTATTAAAAATGTTAGTGACACCACACCCTAAGTGATTCACAAAGTGTCAATACCCTTTCCTTAACAGGTAGATGCAGCTCCCTGTTAAGTATCCCAAAACAAGTCTTTTATTCCTCGGTTCTAAAAACAAATAAAAAATTCCAATGGCACAATATCATAGCTTTGCAAACAATGAAGAAACACTTACAGTACAATCCCATGTGCAAACAGTGCAAAAGTAGCAGCAAACAGATAAACTGGTGTAGATGCCAACCATCTGAAGTCCTCAACACGTTTCCCTGGGTTGTACCCAGTTTCTTCAGCAGGTAAATATTCAAATAATTCCAAAGATCAAAAAGTGTTTGTACAAAAAATATCCAGTTCCTGGTATCTGCAACAATCATTGATCTTTGGAATTATTTGAATAATTACCTCCTGAAGAAGCTGGGTACAACACAGGGAAACACGTTGAGGAACTTCAGATGGTTTCGCTTAATAGTCATCAGTATATAAACTGTGATTTGTTATTTCCATAGTACTTTAATCAAGATATATATATAAGTCACTAGCTTGCCAAGAATTTTTTTTTTGGGAAAATGAGAAAACATTATTCCCTGCTAAAGGTGCAAGGGCATCTGACTGTTTAACAGATGAGTATTTTTTTCTTTTTTGCTTAATACATACTGTAACCAACAATAATCTTCATGTGGACCCGTTTTCTTTATTTTAAAAGCCAGCAACATGTGAAGATGTAAATAGATCATTAGTGTTGTTGGTATACCAACGTTAATTTTCTAATGAGAAGTAGAATGAGTTATAGGTATGTTTATATATAGTTAAGTTTCCTGTTTTTTTCTGTTTATTATGTACTGATAAGTCATAGATCTGATACATTGATTATGACAGTTTAGTCATTAACACATCTTTTAACACAGAAAGGGCAACTGTGCTTTCCTTTTTCATTTTAACTGTGAGTATTTAAGGTCTACCAACTCTTCGAAACCACTCATCAGGGTTTTATAATTTTAGTGCTTAACATAAACTTGGTTTGCTCTTTTCATTTTTGTATCTAATAAGGCCAAATACAATTGTTTTTGTTTTCATGTTTCCATGTTAAGCACTAACTCTCTCAGGAGGTTCCTTTTGGAAGGCTTAAAAACCCAACACATCACAGTACTGTGCATAATACTCAGCAGGATGCTTGTTTCCATGCCAGGTAGCAGATGCCATAATAATATTATATTTCTCTTTTTATATGCTAAAGTTTGACTGTTCCCCTGCTATATGGACGAGTTTGAATACATATTTTGTAACATGTTTTAACTACTTGTTTTAAACCAAACACAAATGAAATATAAAGAAATATTTGCATATAGGCATTGTGGTTTGTTTTTTTTTGCTCTAAAGTCCATTGTTCCTGGGAAAACCCAAGTTCAAAGTTTTATGAATCTACCAAAATTCCCATTAATGTGAGTTGTTTGAATGAGCAGTATTGGAAGATTGTGATTCAGTAAATATTATTGTAAAACATATTTCCATGGATCACCCAATCTTTGGTGTCCTGCCAAGTACCAGTATAATAATTTGTAATTTGCACAGTTAATTGTAATTTAGAAAGAACTGTATCTTACATCTTAATTAGCAAAAAGCCTCATAATGAAGTCAGCACAAGTCTTGTAAAATGAA
This sequence comes from Sceloporus occidentalis, assembly GCA_023333645.1. Classification (NCBI taxonomy): domain Eukaryota; kingdom Metazoa; phylum Chordata; class Lepidosauria; order Squamata; family Phrynosomatidae; genus Sceloporus; species Sceloporus occidentalis. The sequence continues at coordinate 5,864,091 of JALMGF010000031.1, forward strand.
AGGTAGAACTTGATTGGTAATGAGTGGGTTTAGACAAATTAACCTTGGGCACATTTTCATTACTCAGTGTCTTCAATAATGATAGGACACATTGTCATATCAAAAGAGATGCTATGCTCTTTAAATATTTGTACGGCTTTGCATAAATGAGTTGCATTGAAAGACAATGCATTATTTCAGTTCAAGTACTCCATGGAAAGCTCTAATCTGAAACTCTGAGTCAGGACACCGATCCTGAACAATGAGAACTGTAAATCTTATTTCACAGAGATAATTCAATAATTAAAGATTAGTTCACTACACAGTGAAACATTAAACTGCTCATTTTGTGTAATAAATTTGTAAATATGAGAATAGGATGGATTCAGACTTTGACAAAATATAGATTATACGGAAAGTTTTAAACAGAGATGCTACATGCTACCACTGTGTGACGGCTAGAAGACCAGCAGTGCAGGAACTTGGTACCCTCCACCGGGGTTCTGGAGCAGATCAGGGCACTAGCCAGGCAAACAGGGTGGATAAGTATACAGAAGACGTAGCCGTTACACAAAGCCGAGGTCAGGGATAAGCGAGAACAGGATAGTCGAATAGCAACCCGTCAAACGCAGCCAGGGTCAGAGCCAAAAATCATAGGAGTTTATTCACACGCAGCCAAATGCACAAGGCACTATCACAGGCATTGATCTAGCATTAGAACCATCTTTAAATAGTCATTGAGATTGAATTTCCCGCCCAGGATCGAAAAGTAAGCTTGGAATGCAAGGTGTCATGTCCCATTAAGAGGCTGTCAGATCCTGGAGGAAATTGGCCACACAGGGGCTCGCATGCGCCTGAAAGTGCCAGAGACCATGCGGTCGGTGTCGGTGGATCCTGGCGGCAGCTGCTGGGATCGAGGGGCTTCGAAGGGATGGCGGTTCGGTTGAGAGTACTCCGTAGTTACACACTGACCAAGTGGTTTTAATTCATTTTTAATTAGGGTAGAAACATTAAATTTTTTTATATAGCACCAGCAGATTCTGTAGCACTGTTACAATAAGGGACAATGAAACTAATTGACAATTCAAAATTACATCATAAAACATGTTTAAACATACAGGTACAAAAGGAGAAGAGGGCTCTCTTCTTGTGAGCTTAACGCCTGGTGTTGGGGGGTGAGGAAGTAGGAGAGGACGGCTTGGGTAAGGATTAGTTGATTGACGCAAGGGTGGTATGGAGAAGTGGAAAGAGGTTATAACAGTGGAAGAGAGATGCACATCAATGGAGGAACAAAGAGGGCAGTTAGGAGCATATCTGGATATCAGAGTATAGATATAGGGGTACAGAGTTGTAAAGGTCTGTATAAGCCAAGGACAGAAGTTAATTTGACTCTGGAGGGTATAGGCAGCCAGTCAATAGGAGAAGCAAACAAAGAGCAGTGGGAAAGGAAAATTAGTCTGGCAGCAATGTTCAGGCTGAATTGGAGTGGTGAATGGTGGGAGAGGGGAGATTTTGTCAGAAGGAGTTGCAATTATCCGAGGAGATATCCCAAAAGAGTTAGTATTTTGGTTGTTTCTTGTGTGGGAATAGGATGGATTTAGTAGATGTTTCTCACATAAAGGCAGCATGATTTGGCGAATGACTAGATGTGAGGGATGAAGCAGAGTCGAGTGTGACACCAAGGCCACAAACTTGGTCTTTTGGTTGGATTGTGAAGTTGGTTGGATTGTGAAGTAGAGAAATCAGGAATTGTAGACAAAAGGGATGGTTGAATAACTATAAGCTCAGTCTTGGAGATGTTAAGCTTCTGGTAATGGTACACCATGCACAATGCAATCTCTGAAAAACAGTCAGTAAGACAAGTTAGAAGAGAGAGTGAAAGCTCAGCAGAGGAACTTTAAATCAGGGTGTTGGTGGTATAGGTGGTACCGGAAAAAACAAATGATGGTATTAGTTGTATGAGAGAGCAGTTTGGACAACGGAGGAGAAGGAAAATCGTCAGAAGGATGATAGTTTAATGTGGGATCAAAGTAAGGTTCTTTAAAATGGGAGAAATTAAAGTATATTTGAATAAAGTCGGCAAAGACCAATGTAAAGGGTGAAGTTTAAGATATTGGTTAGGGATGGAGGAAAGAAAGAAAATCAGTACACATGATAGGACTGTTGTAATAGAGGGTGTTTTTGTTTGTATGAAAGGTGCGAGAATTAAAGCAGGTTGAAATAGAGGGGCAAGGGTTGAATTCAAGAAATCAAATATTGGGAAGTAGGTTGTATACTCTATACACTAACAAATGAACACCATCGATTTCTCAGTGCATCTCATCTTATTGTAATTATTATTCTATCTAAAATATAAATTAAATGCTTAATTCTGCATTATAATTAGAACAATGATCCAAGAATGGAGTGTTTTATCTTTTGCCTGGTATGTTCTTCCTACTAATTACACTTTTGCACCAAAACTTTTTATTATGGCCCACTAAGTGCTGTCTACAGATATGATGGCTGTCGTAGTAATATAGCTATTTTTTTAACCTCATCCCACAAAAAATCATTAACTCTCAAATAATCACGATTAAAACTATGCTTCAAGTGAAATCAAAATGATTTGTTTAGCCTTTTTTTGTTAGATTACATAATTTCAAGAAAGGATTAAATGCACTACATACTCCACATGCTCCCTCCTCTCTATCCTGTCTTCTCTGCAGCTTCACACTCTCCCACCCATTTCTCTGGATCCCCTCACACCTTTTATGTCAGTATCTTCTCTGCAGCTGCACCGAAAGAACAGAGGAGATCCAACAGCTACAAGGCAAGGTGAGAGAGGGCTGTGGGGAACAAGTAGCGAGAGGACTATGGGGAATAAGGTCAGAGGGCACACGGAGACCTAGGGGGGGAGACAGCAGGGGGCACAAACAGGACTGAAGGAGATGGCAGGGGGCGCAGAGAGAGACTTATTTTGAGGGCAACACATTTAGTTCTGGAATAGAAAAATGTCTGAATTTCATCTGAATGTCACGGACCGGGTGATCAGGTCTGATAGGAGCCCAGGTGCAGAGGATACGAGGCGCAGGAAATAAATCACAGACAGAAGATGCTGATAATAGTTATATTGCAGATGATGGTACAACAACATAAAAGTATAGAAAGTCTCTTGGCTGGAAGCCCTCTGGATGGGGCACACACGGCAGGAAGCCCTCTGGATGGGGCACACACGGCAGGAAGCCCTCTGGATGGGGCACACACGGCAGGAAGCCCTCTGGATGGGGCACACACGGCAGGAAGCCCTCTGGATGGGGCACACACGGGAGGAAGCCCTCTGGATGGGGCACACACGGGAGGAAGCCCTCTGGATGGGGCACACACGACAGGTAAGCCCACTTGCAGGGCACACGGCAGATATCCCACTTGTGGGTCGCTGGCCGTAACTCAGGAGCAGATCAGGAGGGGGGCGTGGCTGACCAGCAAACAGCATGGACGCTTAGGATCAGAGCTCCGACGCACGCGGACAAAACTTAGCTTCGGTTAAGCATCTTAACCCATCATGGGAAAGCATGGCAAGGTTCCTGGCACCCCAAGACCATCGGGATCTAAAGAAAAGGGGTCAATTACCTCGTTGCGGACGTTCTTTCACCCTCCGCCTGACCAAGACTCTCGGGACTCCTGCGCTAGGCCGCCATCTTCCGCGGCTAGCTTGGACAGTGATGTAGCCGAGGAGTCCGTCCCGGATCCCAAGCAGTCCTCACCCGACCCTAAGGTGGATTCCTGGCGAGTAAAGATCGACTCTCTCCCCACCAAGCAAGATATAGCAGATATCGTCGATCGGGCCACTAAAGGAATCCGATCAAGCTTAACGGCCATACAGGCAGACATACGCCATGTTGGCGAACGCGTAGCGGTTCTGGAAGAGGAACAACCTCGTGTTTTTGCCACGGTCGACTCCCTCACCTCACAACTGCGGGAACAGTCGTCTATTATTCAGCAACTAACGAGGAAACTAGATGACCTTGATAACAGAAGCAGACGCAACAATCTTAGGATCAGAGGTCTGCCGGAAACGATCACGCATGAAGATTTATCGACCACGCTTACAGCCATATTCAATAAGGTTCTCACCAGGGATGCTGAAACCCCTGTTCGCTTTGACAGGGTGCATAGGGCTTTACGGCAGAAACCTTCTGGATCTCTGCCTCCGAGGGATGTCATCTGTCGCCTCCAGGACTATCCCCTCAAAGAAGACATTATGCGGGCCTTTCGTTCTCGACCTACCTTTACTTGGGACTCCTGCCCTATTTCAGTGTTTCAGGATCTGTCACCCGTGACTCTACAGAACCGCAGGATGCTCCAGCCGGTCACTAGGGCTCTCCGTGAGGCGAACATCCCCTATCAGTGGGGGTTCCCGTTCGCTCTTTTGGTTCGGAGGGGATCTGCCACACATATCATCCGGCAGCCGGACGACGTACGGCCTTTCACCGAGGCCTTGGGCCTCCCACATTGTGACATCCCTGCGTGGGATTACTCCTTCCACCCACCCTCGAGTTTGTCGGATCCAGCCAAGGCCTGGTCACCAAGACCGCAGCGTAAGAAGAGGCAACGCGGTAGAGACGACACACAACATCTGGACACCCTTGTTGACTGAACTGATCGTCGGCTGCCATATCGAGGTCACTAGGACTTCCGTGGATCTCTCCCCGGACCGACGTCTTGTGAGTCCGCTTATGGACTGTGTGTGTCGACCCCTGCTGCCCTACGGACAGGTTTTGGTTGGGTTGGGGAGTGTTCGGCTGCTACCTATCTGGGGAGTCCTCCTGAATCACCCCTTTAGTGCCTCTCATTGAGGTGGACACGCGTCACCCCGTTTCTCCACTGTGTTACGCTGCATTGTATGCCTATCCCCCTCTCCCGGTAGGACCTCTGTCTCCCTACCTTTTGTCTCGCGGCCTGCACAGTTAATATTGTGGTTACGTATGTGTGGCCTTTGCCCTTTGGTACAGGGGGTGGTTCGGGTCATGCACTGTCGCCTTTTTGTTTACTTGTTTATTACTTTTATGGTATTCTTTGACATTTGTGGTTCGGCCTTTTTGTCAACCCAGTTTCATGCCCTAGGCTGTCGCTCTCGTTAGTCTCCGCCGTCACCCATGTGAGTTTTACTGGGTCCGCTGCGTCGCTCGGTTCCTATCTCCATTTTTTTCTGTTTTGGGGTTTATGTTTTTTCTAATGTTCTCCCCCCGGAGCCGACCCGCTCCTCTTCCTTGCGGAGGTGGGGCGTTGGTTCATGACCTACCGCTAGGTCTTTGGGCTCACTACTTGACGCTTCGGCGTCCAGAGTCTTTGGCTGTTCTATACGTGCTCGCTCTAGACTCATGTTTTTTATTTGTTTCATATGGTTTAGTTCTGTTTCTGTTTCAAATATCTCACTGCCAGGATGCTATTAACCCACTACGGCCTTTTCTGTTTTCCGATGTCGATCCCTGACTGTATTAAACTCACCTCGCTCAATGTGAGGGGCTTAAACAAGCCGCAGCAGAGGTCCAAATTATTGCATATATTACATGCATTTCGTTCCCATATTGCTTTTTTACAAGAGACGCACTTTAAATCCCCGCGGGAATTTAAGCTCACAGATCGTCGTTTCTCCCAGGTGTTCCTATCGAGTTCCTCGGAATCTAAAACCAAGGGAGTTGCCATTCTTCTTCACAAGTGTCTCTCCTTCCGACTTCTAGATGTGTGGAGGGACTCGGAGGGTAGGGCTCTCTTTGTTAAGGGCTTTATTGGCAATCAGAAGATCACGCTAGCTAACGTTTATTCCCCGAATCGCAATCAACCGACTTTCCTGAGTCGCATGTTGTCGAAATTTGGGGACTTTCAGGAAGGTCTCTCCGTTTTCGGAGGTGATCTTAATATGACACTAGACCCCCTGAAGGACTCCTCTGCCCGTTCTTCTCACATCCCTTTTAGGCATATTAAAAAAGTCAGACGCGCACTTCATCTTAACCGTTTGGTGGACGTTTGGAGGGCCCAACACCCTACTGACAGGGATTACACATATTTCTCTGCTCCCCACAACAGATACACGCGTATAGACGTGATGTTTCTCTCTCACCACCATCTTTTACAATTGCGCTCATCTAATATTGACATTTGCTCGTTTAGTGATCATGCTCCTGTCCACTTTACCCTTGCCTTGACGCAGCCTACGTTTAAACCCTGGTCGTGGAGGCTTAATGAAAACATTTTAGATAATCCTGTCCATTTATCTGATCTATCAGACCACCTCAAGCATTATTTTGCCGACCACACTTCTGTCGATCTCCCCTTTTCTACAATTTGGGAGGCTCATAAGGCCGTCATGAGAGGCCACTTTATACACTTAGGAGCTACCCTTAAAAAAATTCGTCTGGCCGAAGTCGTGTCGCTCACCAGACAGATACACAGGCTGGAACAATCTCATAAAGCCACGCTGTCCCCTGAACTGCTTTCTCAGCTCCTCACCCTTCGAACCCAATTAGCCTCCCTTCTGGAGGATAGAACGAAACGTTCCTTTATGTTGGCCAAAAAACACTTTTATGAACTGGGTGATAAACCTGGGAAGCTACTGGCCAGGGCGCTGCGGGCGCAGTCCTCCTCCTCTTACATACCCAGAATTAGGAACAGCAGGGGTACCCTCAGCTATGAATCCTCCGAGATCGCTCAGTGCTTTTATGAATACTACTCGTCCCTTTACAACTTGCCAGCAACTACCCCTGGTGGCCCGCAGGCCCATCCCTCTATCCAGTCTTACCTGTCTGAACATTTTCCTCAGCGTCTAGAGGGATCCGTCATCGAGTCCTTAAACTCCCCGATCACCAGTGACGAGATAAACCTCGCCTTGAAACTCTCCCCTAAGGGTAAGAGTCCGGGCCCAGATGGCCTCACCACCAGCTATTATAGTCGCTTTTTTGCGGTGTTGGGTACCCACTTGACAAAATTTTTTAACTCCCTGGCGGGGGGTCAGACCCTCGACCCATTGTCCAATCTCGCTCATATCGTGGTTATCCCTAAACCAGGGAGGGACGCAGACCATTGTTCAAGTTACCGGCCCATTTCCCTGATCAACACTGACCTCAAATTGCTGGCCAAGGTGATGGCGTTGCGTTTGGGCCCGTCTCTCCCCTCCCTGATCCACAGGGACCAGGTGGGGTTTGTCCCAGGGAGGGAGGCTAGGGACAACACGATCCGGGTGCTGAATTTGATAGCCCATGCCACTACTCATAACATCCCCCTTGCCTTGATATCTATGGATGCCGAAAAGGCATTCGATAGAGTTGCTTGGCCTTTCCTGTTCCAGACATTGTCCTCAATTGGCCTCCAGGGGAACTTTCTTAATCTTGTTAGGGCCCTGTACTATAACCCGTCCGCGCAAATTAAAGTAAATGGCATCTTGTCTTCACGTATTCACATACACAATGGCACCCGACAAGGCTGCCCCCTTTCTCCGCTGTTGTTCATCCTGGCAATGGAGCCCCTTGCCTCTGCACTTCGGGGAAATGCTAATATCACTGGCCTTCATATTGCTGATCATACACATAAACTCGCCATATATGCTGATGACATGCTCTGCATGGTCACGCAGCCCTCCTCCTCCCTCTCACACATCCTTCGGGAATTCAACATTTTTAGAGATCTCTCTAATTATACCATCAACTTACAGAAATCAGAGATCCTGGGGATTAATTTATCTGTGTCACTCCAGGAATCTTTGGTTAGGGACTTCCCCTTTCGTTGGCAGCCCAGGGCCATTAAGTACTTAGGCCTCTGGATTCCGGCAGATCTCTCCCAGCTCAAGTCGCTAAATTTTGATGTCCTGTTCTCCGCGGTACTTAGTGATCTTCGCAGGTGGGCTGTGCCACATATCTCGTGGTTCGGCCGTATCGGGGTCATAAAAATGAATATTCTCCCTAGGTTCTTATATCTCTTTCAGTGTCTCCCTATATTCCTCCCTAAGGCCTACTTCAAGGCTTGTGATAGAGTTTTCCGTAAATTCATATGGGGGGATCGTGCCCCTCGTTTAGCGTTCCGCCATTTGATACGGCCCAAGCTCCGTGGGGGCTTGGGGTTCCCCAGTGTGGAATGGTACTGGATGGCATCCCACCTCCGTCGTATAGTGGAGTGGTCCCTAGAGGTACCGAAGCTGTGGATTCCCCTGGAAGACTCTTTTATGTGGCATCAGGTCTCGGCGGTTCCATGGCTACGGGACCGTTCCCGTCGCTTAAAGGTTCCTACACATCCCACGATTTCGGCTACGTTACGAGTCCTCCAGCGGCTTTCATGTCGTCGACTTCTTACGTCCTCCCCGTGCCCCCTTCTCTCCCTCTCATATAATCCGGCGCTCTCCCTCGATTTGCAGAGGGGCATTTCTGCTTCTTTGCCCCGTCTGGCGACGGCGCATGTTAGAGTTTGCCATCTCCTCCAGGGCTCCGAGTTCAAGCCCATTGCCGCTCTGGTTGAGCAGACGCCTCCTCCCTTTCGCTCGGTGTTTCTGTTTCACCGATTGAAACATTATGTTTCCTCGCCTCTCCCTAACGCTCTACTCACTAGGGAGCTGACTGCTTTCGAGCAGTTGTGTGTTTTACCTAAGGAACCCTCGCACCTCCTTTCGCATCTGTATGCACTAGTAGTTGACGCTCACTGCACTTCAAAGCCGTTTTATCTCAGCCTCTGGGAGAAGGACCTCTCTCTTCAGTTTACTGACGATGAATGGGATCAGATATTCTTACTCACCCATAAAAGTGTCATCTCTTCCAGAATCCAGGAAAACGCATTTAAATTGTTATCTCGTTGGTTCAAGGTGCCCCTGGAGCTACATCGTTACTTACCCCAGGTTTCTCCCTTGTGTTGGAGGTGCGCGGAGGTGGATGGTTCCTTTTTACACTTGTGGTGGGAGTGCAGGCATATCCGTCCGTTCTGGGAGGCTGTAGTTAGGGTGATAGTGGAGGTGTCCGATCCCGATTTTGTTGCCTCTCCGGAGTCATTATTACTCTTGCACACGCATGTCTCATATGGGACCTATAAGAGGTCTCTCACTATTCACTTGATCCAGGCGGCGAAGTCAGTTATCCCCCGGTTCTGGAAGAGGCCAGGTCCTCCGCCGATTGAGGCCTGGATATCTAGGGTTAATTTCATCTATCATATGGAGGGTCTGGTGGCCGCATCCCAGGGGCGAGAATATAAGAATGGCCTTAAATGGCTCCCATGGCTGTCCTTTATGACCTCGCCTCGCCTTCTGGTCGCCGACTACGGGCGATCTCCCTTAGGGGCTTTGGGCGTTGACACCTTGGCGACTTCTCCCGCCTCTGTTGTTGACTTCTGACTCTTTCCCGCGATTGGCCTTAGTTTTTGTTTTTTTTTTCTTTGTCTATTTTTTGTAGCATCCTGTACCCTTATTCAACTTTATGTTGTTTCCTCGGCGTTGTGAGATTCTCGGTTATTTTGTTATATCGTTACTCGATTCTTGTTTCATACATTGTAACGCTTCTGGTCCTACTTTGTATTCTCCGGCCTTTACTTTATGCCCTTTTTTGCCGCTAAGGGCCTTTACGCGACTCTGGTATGCTGTAAATTTTTTAGATCCTCCTATGTGAATGATTGTATCTATCTTACTGTGTGATATTGTGGATCGTTTTTTTGCCACTCACATTTATTTCCTATTGTGTGTACCATTGCACATTTTATGACTTGTTTTTGTCACATCTCTGTATAATTACTGTGCATGTCTAATAAACGGAGAATTGAAAAAAAAAAAAAAAAAAAAAACTCAGGAGCAGATCAGGAACCAAACAGGTGGTCCTAAAACGTCGATGTCAAGGCCCAGACTGAAGGGCTGGGCAGGTTTATAAAGGCTGTGATAATCAGGTAACAAGGTGCACCTGGACATGGTAATCAGGTCTAAGTGCAGCTGGACATGATAATCACTCTGAGTGGTTCAGAGTGGCAAGGGCGGCCGCTAGTGGTGGTTGGAAATGAAAATGAGCAGCTCAGAGTTCAAACAATTCCAGACAGCGAAGGGTGAAACGTTACACTCCAAAAGGACAGAAAGCAAAATTAAAAATGTGTCTGTGTACAAGTCTACTAGTTATGGTTCTCAATAGTCTTTACAGGGCCTTCAGGTTTGCTGAAAGGGAAGCGGGTTCTGTTTATTAATTTAGTAGTGTCTAGGGCCCGCAACTGATGTTTCTGTGTGGTATGCAGCCCTTTAGATTAAAAAGCAGGATAATGCCGTCATATTGTATAGAAAAGAATGGTGCAATAAAGTAGCATCCCAATACAATACTGGATTATAAGTATGGTTTAAAAAAATATGTTACGTTACATGATTGTTAAAATTAAACTTAAACAAGTCAACGTGTAAAAAAGATTTTTTTTTTATAATTCCCAAACAATCAAACTGTTTCTTTGTCAAATACACTGCTTTTTGATAATTTAAGGGTGTTTTCTTTCTACGGCAGGAAATACAAGCAGATTTAGCATTTTGTAATTAAAGGTGCCCTGAGCAAAAATGTTCATGACCGCATAATACCCTAATCTTTACAAATCCTTTAGCTTTCTTGACAAGACATCAATAAGTCAAAGGCAAAGACACAGGAAAATAATAGAACCAAAGGCACTCAGGATGCAATAAAAAAAGAGGATTAGATCTACATTACTTTCATTATGTTATATTGTATTTTTATTATTAGGTCCACTGTTATCATTTAATCTTATAGCTAGTGTGTCTGATAGAGTGGAACAAAAACAAATGGAAATTATTTTCTCCCCTAAAGAATTCTAGATGAAAAAGATTAGCTTTGCATGTATTTAAATGAAAAAAATGTAAATCTAGGAATGTAGTAAATTTCCACATGCTGCAGCTGTTCAAATAACTGGGCCTCCTCCATAAAAACTGATTGTCAGGCTATGAACCTAGGCCTGTAGGCAATACACAGAGATGTTTCTTTCTCACGGTTAAAGAAGAATCCAGTTTGCCAGAATATAATGATCTTGTCTACAAAACAGAGAACTGATCATTCCAAAACAGAAATGCACATGCTGTGGACCACCATTATATTTAACTAGGGCTATTTGACAGCAATCTGGACCTCAGAGGTCTGTTCCTGAGTTTTCATCCGATAAGACATTAATTGCACTGTCTGGCATGTTATGTAAATAAACCTTACCAGATCTGACATAAAAAAGTGTTATATCAAGATAAATTTACCTTTAGTAGATCTTTTACATTGACTTTTTTTTCTGAATTGGGATAGGGTTACGCCTCCCTCCCTTCCCATGGTTGGCCGCATTTGTTTTCTGCTTTATGATCAAAATCAAACAAATTTGCAAGTTTTTAAGGAATTACAGCATGGGAATGGAGGCAGAGAGATTCAGAAAAGGCCACAAAATTACAGATGATGATGAATTGAATGATGAGAAGAATATGTCTCATCACACAGTATGTTCCATCAAATAAAACTAAGCAGTGGTCCTATACAACATGATGTTGATGATGCTAACACACAAGAGGATCTATTTACTAAACTTTGAGTGCTTGCAACTTGGCAAAAAATGCAAGCTTGTGGCAGCAAACCCGCACAAGTTTGTCCAACTCACAAATTCACTTATGCCAGTTTAGATTAGCACTCACAAAAAAATGCTTTACAGGATACCCAAGAAGCCTTGGAGAACCGCTCACATCGACCAACTTACATTTTAGAGGTATCCTGGAGACGGTGACTGATCTACCTTCCTTCGTGTCCGGCTTGCTCCATCAAGTGATACCTAAGGTGACAGAGGATTGTAAGAGTACATAGAGTACTGCAGCCTTATCCCAAACCAACTGACACCCCCCTACGAACGAAGTTTCAAGCAACATTTGGCACCTGTTTGAGATGGAGAAAATCACTGCTACAATAAGAGATTATCCAAATTCCAGTGTATATGAGAAACGGGGTTGACTTTCACGAAACTGAATCCATAAAGATGGCAACATTTACACAAATACTTCCATAATTGTATCCCTGGATCTTGATGGGACTGGCACAAGTCATAGAGAAAGTTGTGTAGGACATGTGTATCTGTAGTGATAAATATTTTAATATCTTATTTTAATGTCTATGTATTTAGAATGCAATGTCATAATAGTCCCTGTTGCAGTAATGGTCAGGTGTCCTAATACTTTTGTCCATATAGTATACATGTGCCTATTCGATCACTTTGTTGCATGAGAATTATTATATATATAATTAAATATTTTAAACCAACTATTATAGAGGATGAATGAGTATATAAACATTGCTTAATGTTAACATTGCTTAAAAAATTGCTTAAAAAATGTGTTACTGCAAAAGTTAGATTAGAAAGATATTGAAATTGTCCCAACAATATTATGATTCAGTTCATAATGAACAGTCTTTTTTGTTGGAGAGGAGCACAATAACATAAGGAATTACACAATTAAATGGATATTGGCTGTTTTGCTTTGTTCAGTAAATCTTTCTTTTGAAATGTATATTTAATGACCCATGAAAACAGACGTACGTAAAACACTATATAGCTGTACTTAAAATTAATGCATTTTCTTGCAGGGAAATACAGTGTTTATTCCCTACACCGTGTTTGTGTGTAGATGTAAACAATCAAATTATAAAAATTCAAAAGGAGAAATGATTTGATTGTATGTTGTCTGCTGGCGTTTGATATAGTATTCACATCACAACATTACTATGCAAGGTTTGTAATTATAAATTGAACCAAACTAAATGGCACAGTGATCTGAAATGGAAGAAGGCTAAAGTAATTTTTGCTTTAGGAGATCATTATCCAAAACATATATTTAATCCAATAGGTTATGCAGAATCTGTCCTAGTCTTTTTCTCATGAGGTGTATTAGTAGAGTCAATGTAGTTTTATTTTTTAACTTAAGTATAGCAATATAGGGCAAACCTTCAGCAATTGATCATGCTAAACTCAATGATCAATCGATTTAAAACTTTACTTTGGTAAACCTGCAGTACAATAATGCTTGCCCTGTATCAACCGCAAGAAATGAGTAAGAGCCATGAGGAGATTTTTGTCTGCAGATAACAAGAAAAGTTGCAATCTTCCAAAGCTGGACTTATTGTGTCAGCATGATGTGCAGATGTTTTCCATGTTCTCACATGACACTACTTTAAGTCCCACCTGATTGACAAATACTGCTGAACACAACACAGTTATAATGTCATCAGAAACAGCTTTCCTAGTATGGATAAACACCGACATATTTCTCTGAGATCATTTATTAATCATGTAATATGTTTTCTCATTCATACTTTTTGCCAAGAACACTTAATTGAAGCTTCTCATTAGGTTCTGTGTTTTTATGTGATTAAACTTTTATATGAAAGAATACAATGACAGATCTTCTAAGGTTTATTTACTAAACATACTAGTGCAATTAATGTTTGGCCTCGGTGAAACATGACTTTAAACTGTATTCCAAGTATAGCCTCAGTGCTATTATATATATATATATATATATATATATATATATATATAAATTGTCAGGGCCCGGGTAATCAGGTTGGGTAGGAGCCTCATTGCAGGGGATACCTGGGGTTCTGTCTGCACATGGCGATGCATTGTAAATAAAGGATAAGTAAGACAGGCACAAATGAATACACCGCAGGCAGAAAACAGTCTCTTAGCAAGAAAACGTACTTATAGCAGAAAGCCCACTAGACAGGGCATAAGGCAGAAAGCCCACTGGACAGGGCATAAGGCAGAAAGCCCACTGGACAGGGCACAAGGCAGGAAGCCCATTGGACAAGGCAAAAGGTAAGAAAGCCCACTGGACAGGGCACAAGGTAAGAAAGCCCACTGGACAGGGCACAAGATAAGAAAGACCACTGGACAGGGCACAAGGTAAGAAAGCCCACTGGACAGAGCACAAGGCAGGAAGCCCACTGGACAGGGCACAAGGCAGGAAGCCCACTGGACAGGGCACAAGGCAGGAAGCCCACTGGACAGGGCACAAGGCAGGAAGCCCACTGGACAGGGCACAAGGCAGGAAGCCCACTGGACAGGCACAAAGCAGGATCAGGTACACAGGCAGCCAGGCACATGTCAGGAACAAGTAAGGATCAGGTACAGGTACAGGGCCAGGGCAACACGGTCCCATTACTTCATTGGCAAGGCCCTGACTGAAGGGCAGAGCAGGATGAAATAGGCAGGCTCAGTCCAGTCAACGAGGCTCAGCTGGTTGTACTGATTAGGTCTGGGTGCCACAGAGTGAGAAGGGTTACACCCAGGTAAGCAGAGGCAGTCGGTCTGCTTGTTAGCCTACAGGGTACTGTGTACACACAGGAGGCCTCTAGGGGCTGTCGCTGATATGACACGACAGGGTGGAATCCTGACAATGATCTTAGAAGTGTAAATAGAACTGTACAATACCTGTTTGACTGAATGGCTTAACTGTCAAATGTACAACCTTTGAACATGTATTTTTTTTTTTAAATGTTGAACATTAAAGACGTTGTTTCAGCACCTTTAGAAAATCAGTCTTAATAGAGTTAATGGTAAGAAAGCCCTCAGTTAATTTACTATTAAATGGTCTTACTGTTGTGCTTCTGTATTTAATACATTGTCATAATTGGCAACAACATATATGCACCTACTCTTTCTAGTACAAGAAGCAATACTGAACACTTCAAGTAAAACACTCATGAGTGACTAGTGCATATAGGATTCACAGCATAGTCACCGGGGAGCACTGTATGGTCACTGTGACTGTAAAATGCTCTTTCAGATCAGTGCAGAGAAACCTGGTACCAGGAATTGCAGTTGTGTAAGTGTATAATGGTCAGTAATACGTAAGCATATGTTTAAAGGGATAGTCTAATGTCCCTGATTACTTGTACTAAAGAAGAATGCATATTGAAGTATTCTGACTTATCTGACACAGCAGTTGTAGTCCTGCTGCAAAAGCCGACTTCTTCCTCCCTGACCCAACATTTCGTACCACCTTGAAGCTGTCAATCAGCAGCAGGAAACTGCTCATACTGAAAACAATGGCAGGACTTTCCTACATGCACATTGGAATGCAGCCTTCACCAGAGCTAGAGCTTGAGCTGAGTGGTGGTAAGTACATAACGCACAGCTGGCCAGCTGAACTTTCTCCAAAATTCCCCATGCAATTGCAAAATAGACCACATAGAAATGTAAAAGGACCACACAGGCTATCAGATTCATTAAAGTCCATATGGTGGCTGGAGTGCACCATTAAATGCATATGGAAAAAAATGCATGTGAAATCCATTATGCATATGTATGTGTTTGTTATTGTGAATACATGTCAATGTTTGTGAATGTATTAGTGTGACTGTCTATATTTTTGGTCTATTTCTATTTTGGTCTGATGCCTAGGCTGGCCCTATACAGCATTAATGTTTAATGAATGGAAGATACCAAAGGCCTTATTTGTAAAAACATTTTGTTACAGTGTAAAATAGCAAATTTGTTTTGTTGATTAAATATATATTCCAATTTGAAGTTATTGACTAGACATTTGGAAACAAATGGTGTGACAGTTTTTGAACTATCCAAAAATGCAGGAAATGTGAAATTGAACAAAATGTTTACATGCCGTACTGTACATCATGAAAACTGAAAGATAAACAAGGAAAAAGCAAATTAGCTTTTTATTTTATTACAGATTTGAAGTTGTTCTGCAGAATGTGGATCTATCAAATAAACATAAAACAATTATTATCTATAAATTATACCTAGAGGCAAATTGTCACGCAGTCAAGTAAATCCCAAGATTTCCACTGCTATAAATGGAAATTTGAACAGTTAGATTTTATGGAAACGAAATGATGAAATAAGGCAGCTGCGCTTACCTATACTTTTAATTTGCTGCTGTGATGACTTTGGAGACAATAATAGCGAACATGATGAAACAGAAGCAATTAAAATAAAAATCAATACATAGAAAGTAGATACCTTATTTGAAATTAAAAAAAATTGATATTGTGTTGAAGAAAAGTATTTTTTATAAATAAAAAGGCATTCTTGCAGGCTGCAACTGATTTCTCATTTTAATAAATCTTGAGCTTTACATGGACTGAAATAAAAGAGAGTAGTATTTTGAGAATGTATTTTTTTCTTAAATCCCTGAAAAATATGAAAGTGGTTTGTAGATTATTTGGTTTAATTGTGAGAATGGGCTTTTTAAAGCTTCTATTGGGCCAGAGTTGCAGGTGTCCTGTGAATATGGCGAGTGGTATAAATTATCCACATCTGGAAAATGTAAGCTGGATGAGGCTCTTCTGAAGAAATGTTTAGTGAGCTGTTTAGTTCAGAAGCAATCATTATGAACTTTTTTTATTATGTCAAAGCTCTGGGTGGGTTAAGATGAAACATTTTTCTTAAATTAGAACTCAAGTGAGCAACTGTACAGAATGTACAGAGTTAGCAAGAGGGGTCTCTGTTCTCCTTAACTTGCCAATTCGATAAATGGGGCATTTTGCAGTCTGATCGCTAATAGGACAATCTTCTATTATGTAGCAGAGGGGTTCCATCCTTGCAGACATACTGCCCTAGGCCTAGTCAACCTAGGCCAGAATATACTACTAACTGGTGGTTTTACAAATGCCTTTGTAGTCAATATATAACCTATAGGTATCAGCTTGATATCAGGCTGCCTGACTCAGAGCTCAATAGAAAGGACAGCTGTCACAGAGGTAGGTGCAGGAGGTGCCTAGAGCAAGTACACAACTGAAAAGGTAAAACTGGGTAGAGCTTAACATTCTCATACCTAGAGAATGAGGTAATTCCAAGAAGGGAAAATAATCAGCCAGCTCATAGATTTTGTTGGTATGGTGATATCTGGACAGAGAATTGAATGTATATGTACTGTACTTTCTTACCACAAAGTGCCATAGAAATTAGAATGTATGTGTAATGACATGCAAGTTGTTCCTTTAATTATACCAAGTCCAAGTTTCTGCAAAGCTTCATTTAGAAAATAAAAATGAGCTATCCCTGTATGTTTATTGTGTGAGCATAAAATGTGAATTCCTATTGTGTACATCAAATTGCTTGCAGTAAAAATAACCAAATGTTAATGTTTGAAAGCTTTTATTATATGTAATTTCAGAAAAAATTGCATGTACCGTATTTGCTCGAATATAAGACGACCCTGATTATAAGACGACCCCCCCAAAATCTGAATATTAACTTAGGAAAAAAAGAAAAAGCCTGAATATAAGACGACCCTAAAGGAAAAAAGTTTTACCAGTAAATGTTAATTCATGTAAACTATTTTTTTAAATAAAAGCTATGATTGAGAAAATTTTTTGTTTTGTTTTTATTTCCTTGTATTTTCCAACCTGTCCCCCAGTTACGCACATCTGCCCCCAGGCTTGCCATACCAATATGGCACTGTGGCCCATGATATGCCTTTTAACCCTCTATATGCCACTGTGCCCCATGGTATGCCTTTTGACCCCCTATGTGCCACTCTGCCTCCAGAAATGCCTTATACCCCTATATCCCATTCTGGCATTTAGGGGGTTAAAATGCATATTATGGGGCAGAGTGGCATATAGGGAGGTATAAGGCATTCCAGGAGGCAGAGTGGCATTAAGGGAGTTAAAAGGCATTGTATAGAGCACTCTGCCTCCAGAAATGGCTTATACCCCTATATGCCACTCTGGCATTTAGGGGGTTAAAAGGCATATTATGGGGCAGAGTGGCATATAGGGAGGTATAAGGCATTTCAGGAGGCAGAGTGCTCTATTAAATGCCCCTTTAACGCCACTCTGCCTCCTGAAATGCCTTATACCTCCCTATATGCCACTCTGCCCCATAATATGCCTCTTAACCCCCAAAGTGCCAGAGTGGCATATAGGGGTATAAGGCATTCAAGAAATGCCCTATGCCCCCATTTAACACACACACACACACACACTTACCGGTGCTCCCAATTTCCTGCTGTATTGCCGGGGCAGCGGGTTGACGTCTCCTTCCGCTGCAGCCGGAAGGAGGTGGAGTTGGCAGCGGGGGTTTGTCTGCGTCCGTCGCGGATACCTTCCCCGGCTGTCAGAGATCAGAGTTCCCCGCACCGGAATCAGAATCTATTTGAGGTCTGATTAGAAGACGACCCCGATTAGAAGACGAGGGGTATTTTTCAGAGCATTTGCTCTGAAAAAAACTTCGTCTTATAATCGAGCAAATACGGTATTTTCTAGCTTCAAATTCTTTTTTTATAAGTCTGATATTTTAGACAGAATTCTTCTGCATCAGATGCAGATCTGCATTCTAATAATAATCAATAATATCCAGCATTTTCCATAATAAAGCAATTATCACCATTAACACATAAATAAATATAGATAGATAATAGATAGGATTTAACATAAACATTAAACCTCAAGGCCCCCTTTTTCATACATAATGGAATGCACATTCTTTGACAAACTTCTTTATATGACTTTTATCACAAACCTGCTAAATAGATTCTAATATTCATCCTATGTTTAGAAATACCAGTTTTTTGCAAAGTTATAAGGAACTAAGTATAGGTAGAGTTTTGCTATTTGAAAGCCGGTAGTTCAACTTACCCTCATATTTTGAAAACTAGATACTCTAGGGTATTGCAAATGGTGTTATAACTTATTTTAACACATTCCATGCACTAATTCTACCACTAGCCTTTGTCAAAGTTTGTGGTAGTATTTGTTGGTGTTTTTTTTACACAAATTGTACTTCAGGTATGAATTTACAGCTCCTTGCATAGGTTTGTTGGTTTTTTGGGTGCTAAAAGGCCACATATGGGACATGTGCAACTCTTTTCAACTTGGAATTTTAACAACTGGTCAGTCTGCCCCATGTCATATTTGGACATCTTTGAAGCTGGCCAATGTTCCACAAGAGAGTTTAGCTAGCTGTTCAAATTACCCCATATTTGTTTTTCCTAAAACAGTAGTCAGCAAAGTGTATATTTTGTATATTTCTATTTTAGGTAACTGGGAGTGCTGCAGTAGCCCTTCTCTGAACTTTTTCCAAAAATGTCAATATAGTCCTGCAACTGGCATCTCCCTCTTTCTGATACTAATGCCTCTAGCTATACACCCCAGCACCCTTCTTGCTTTATTACACTACCTACTTACCTTTAAATCCTCAGAAACAATTACTTTTAAAAACATCTTTTCTTTTGTCACAAACAGAACAGCTCCTGTAATGCTATATCCTGCATTTAGATTTTTACATTAGAAGTACATTTTACATTTATCAACATTAATCTACAGCTGCCACAGCTAGCCACAGGGACGCAACTAGAAACCACGGGGCCCTGGTGCGAACATTGCCCTGGGGCCCCACCAACTTCACCATGTAACACAGTGACACCTTTCCTCTAAACAGCTTGTGAGTGCCTTTGCCCCAAGCAGCTTATCAGTACCATTCTAACCCACAAACAGCCTGCCTGTGTCATGTTTTCCCCAGCTTGTTAATACCCCCAAAAAGCTTACCTGTGCCATTTTTGCCCCAACAGCTGGTCTGTGCCATAATTGCCCTCAAACAGCTTTTGTGTGCCACCATTGCCTCTTGCTCCAACATACACTCTGGCACACATGTGTAAACACACTTACACAAATTGTACATGCAAACACACTTACTCATACTCACTAACCCACACATACACAATTATTCTAACACACACATTCCCTATCACACCACACATGCTAACACACTCTCCATCTCACACCATTTATACATCCAAACTCACATACATTTATACATAGACATTCATGCTCAGATACACTTATACACAGACATCCATGGGTACATATACTTGTGCAAGCACATTCCTGATCACAAACTTATACACAGACATTCATGCTTACACACTCTTGTACAAACAAACCCATGCTCAGATACACCTATGCATCCACATACATATATACAAACACACATACTGTTTATACATACACGCAACCTCCCCCGCTTACCTCTCACCGCTGAGACCCCTGCAGTTACACCACTGCTCGGCCTTTCTTCTAGTTTATGTATATAATTTACTGTTTGCCTTCTTCTAACTGGAATGTATGTAAGTGGCTAATATGCCATTCCAACTGGATCGGTCTCTGTTTAGTTTTCAGTAAGGCAAAAAAGAAAATAATATATTAAGCTTTATGTTTTGGATATTCACATAAACTGTTTAAAAGCTTAATGGTAATGTTTGTTTTAACTAGTAGCAGGCTACTCCACTAATCAGCGTAACATAAAGTACAAATGCACATAGAGAAAGCATGTTTTGCTAAGTCATAAAAAAAACCTAAAGAAGCAAATAAATTATGACATGTGAGACTCCAATGCTCCGGTAACACATATGTTCTATTTAAAACTGTCTTGAAAAACCAATGCAATTAGCTACCGCAAACGGGAAATACACTAAAGATCAAATAAAGAAACTACATTTACCAAGAGCTTTAAAAAAGTCAATTTTGAACTTACCACTTGAATCTACTTTTAAAATCAATACAGCTTCTGAACATCACTCATTTCTGTTATCCATTGATTGCTCCAAATTCTGCATAAGTCATACTTCAACAAGTTTTTTCTTACCCTTTCAAAGACCTATGTAGGCCTTAGCTCCCTAGATGGCTTATACAGAACATTTTCTCTTCCATTTTTGGAACATTAAATGATATTTCTGTGGACCAAGATGAACAATTTAAACCACATTTCAAAAAATATCAAAGTGCTTTAACAGTCACATTTTTAAGGCACATCCATTTCAGTGTTTTAGCAAGCTAAGATTACAGTTAAAATACAGTATTTTATTCCTATTCGGATTTCCTACTGATGTATTTTCATCATTTTAACAATTGTGAGTGAAAGATATTTGAATTTAAGCTAATACTTTATTTTTGAAAAGATTGACCAAATTGTGGCTGAACCATGCAGATTTTTTTTTTCAATGCAATAGTTGATGAGCGTGTTCACATGTGAAAGAATAGACTGCATTAGAAATCATTATTTACTCCTGTTCAATATTATTGTCATTTTATTCTGCAAATGTGTAGAAGGCTGAAATAAAACGAAATGAAGGTCTAATACTTACAGCACAATATATATATATATATATATATATATATATATATAAACATGGAATTTGTTTGCATGTTTTTCCTTAATGTAGGCTCAAACCTTAATCATTTATTGGTCTCGTCTTAGATTCAGGATACCCATATGGCCACGCTATGTATGTATAAAGTCCCTTACTGTATTAGTCTCTAACTTCTACTAGAAGGCTGTCCCATGTATTTGCCATCTACCATGCTCTGTTGTCGCTAAACCAACAAAACTCCTGATGCTATACTTTGCCTTTAGGTTTTTATGTCCCAAGCATTATTTTACATTTATCAACATTAAACTGCAGCTGGTACACTCCCAGCTGGAACCGTTCTTCTAATTTACTTAAATCATTAGCCATTTAACTTATTTCAGCAGGAGTGCCTACCCTTTTGCCGACCTTTGTATGCCCTGCAAAACAAGAGATATCTTACTTTTTGTAAATACAGATCCCTCAGGTGCAAATCCCTCACTAGTAACAAGAACTTCCATTGATATACACCAGTTAATTACAACCTTCAGCCTCCTAACAATGGATAAGCCATTGCCTATTTTAACATCCAGTCCAAAACACTTTTAGGGAAAAGCTTCAATACTGTATGAAATTTAAACCGTTACATACACCACTCTGGAAAATATTCCTCAGTACCCATATACATGTACATTGTATCGACTAATGTTTTGACAGAATTTTACGGAGAGTGAAAAAAAGAAAAAAACATTTTAGTACAGTTAATTACAACCGTTTTAGGATCAGATTTCTTCCACAAAAGCACTAACCCACTGCTGTGTCAACCTTCTAATGCCCGATAGAAATAGTGAAAAAATATGTTTTGGATGCACTACATATTCAGCGATAATCAAATGAATCCAAAAGCCATTTACTTTATCTGTAGTTGATTTTTTTTCTTTTCATTCCTAGATGTTTCCATATCTCATGCTATCACATTTTTACATCTCTCAAGCATTATTGAGCTGTGAGATATACATCTCATTTTCAAGTATATGCCCAAGGAAAGCACAATAAGATAAAGTGATTTATTGGAGATCACAGGGTGTAATTGGCTTAATAAAAAATTCTAATTAGGTATACCAAATTAACCCCTGCCTCCATTCGCCTAATCTGATAGACATTAAGGATAAAAATGTGTTATTTAAATCTGAAAACTGTTCTATATACATGTCTTACAGCACTTTTTTATAGTGATCAATATGTATGTTGGTACTGACGTTTTATTTTCCTTCACATATTATGGTTCTAGATTCAAATGGATGCTTTGATTTGCCAAACCATTGGATACAAATGTCTGGTACTCAGAGTTCTGAGACAATGCTGAATTTCCTTAGGAATTAAATGGTAATCCTATAGGAAGAGAAAAAAATCTAGAATGTAAAATACAGTGCTGTATATATCAATGTAGATTATCATTGGCAAAAACCTGATTTTATTTTTTGCTACAACAAACTTTTTGCTAACCTGGAGGCTGCCTATGTTGTCATTCATGATATTTTGCGTGACTTTCCCTGCTGAAACGCCAGACTGAGCCGATTCTATATGGCAATGCCTGTACAATAATACAAATTCATCATTAGTGTCAGACTGGGCTATGAAGATGAAAACATTCTGTTTGCCACAAGGCAGTGTGATAAGGTATTTGGGAATAAGATGATACAGCTAAGGCACATTCAAATGGTTAATATGCAGCTGTTGTAACCATACGCAAAAACTAAAACTGATTTTTTTTCTTTTTTTAAGAAAAAAACACGTTTTTAAAAACATATTTAGAATCTAATATTACCAACAAACAATCAGCAGGAATTCCCTTTAAATATAATCTCAAATAAATTCAGTTTGTCCTATAAATAGCATTTCTAAATTAAAGGTGAGGATAGAGTATGTCTTCAAAATAGACATGTTAACACTTGATGGAAACACCCTCATGGAGTAGTAGTTATGGACAGTCTGGTTAGGTTTTACATGGCTAAGCCCCTAGATCTTTGTCACTGCATGACATATTATGGGGTTGTTATGTACATATGGAAGTGTCATTTTTAACATAAAGTTTTTGGTTTTATTTATTGCACACTTGAAATTGTACAGCAACCTTATCTGCAACGGTAATTCACTTACTTCCTTTAACCATTTATTCCTACAATACTGGCCATTAGACTTGGGCACCAGGGAGGTCTTCGTGTTCGTCTTTGTGCTCGTCTTCGGCAAAAAGACATTTTCGTATTCCACGAATATTCGCCCGTTCCTGTCTTCTCTTCGGGCGAATATTCATTGACATTCTTCGTGTTCGTTTTTTCTTCATTTTTTCTGGTTTTGTATAAGGGGTTAACGCGGTACGGACGACGCAGCAGCTCTGGTGCCAGGAGTTTAAATGTCTATATGAGCAACTCTATTGGTCGCCAGCAGGGGGCTCGTCTGCCATCAACCAATGGTTGATGGCAGACAAGCTCCCTGCTAGCGACCAATAGAGTCGCTCGTACAGACTTTTAAAATCCTGGTGTCGTAACTTGACCGGCAGAGACCACTGGTTTCCCTGCTCTATCAGTTAAATGTCCGTACAAGCGACTGTATTGGTAATTCGTACGGACTTTTAACTGTTGCAGCAGGGAGACCAGTGGTCAGATTGAACCTTAAGGAGTTAAGGGGGCGTGCGAGTGAGCCTATTGGTCGCTTGCATGGCCCTTTAACCTACAGATTTTCGCTCCCGTTAAAAGAAGAGAGCGGCGGGAAAAACGTAGACGAAGACACACAACACGAAGAATCTTCGTGATTGTCTTCGTCTACTAATCTCCCTGGTCCCTTCCTCATCTAGCCTACCTTATCTTCGCGGCATCACAGGAGTTGACGGAAGTGGAAATCCGTAGGTTCGCTGTAAGACGTTAAAAAGGCCATGCGAGTGAGCCTATTGGTCACCTGCAGGCGACCAATAGGCTCACTCGCACTGCCCTTTAACCCGACGGCGAACCTACGGATTTCCACTTCCGTCAACTCCTGCGATGCCGCGAAGATAAGGTAGGCTAGATGGGGAAGGGACCAGGGAGATTAGTAGACGAAGACGAAGACAATCACGAAGATTCTTCGTGTTGTGTGTCTTAGTCTACGTTTTACCGTCGCTCTTCTTTTCTTCATGTCTTCGGAACGAACACGAAAATGCACTCTTTGTGTTTGTTTTCAACAATGCACAAGTCTACTGGCCATGTCCGTAGTAGGATTTTACTGGACATGTTAACAGATACATCTTCATGTACTGTATGCTTGATAATACCAAAATAACACAGTGACCATAGTCATTTCTGTCCATTACACATACTTGGTGCATGATAACACCCTATAGTTGAACCCTGGATAACTGTATATGTCATGCTCTATTAATTATCCACATTACTTGACTTCAATTTACAGCCAACACTAAAGGTCACTTTGAAAAACCAAAGACTCTGCTGATAACTTTTGGCAATATGGTGGACCCTGAACCTTTACAGATACCACCAGATTGAGAAGAACACAAGCAATCTAAACTGGGGGTGAGTAAATTGATGCTATCTGGCTTTCAAAAGTGAAACTGACTGAGGTCCCAACAGGGCACAGAGAATCCCCTGGACACACCCCTACATACAACAACCAATCATACCGCACTCAGCTACGCTTATATATGTGCCCTGTCCATTAAACGATGATAATTCCAAGGGCTTTGACATTATTTTGGTATTTTGAACTTAAATTCTATCGCCTTTTCATTCAATGTTTTTGACATTAGCTTCACAGACTGCTAATTATGGTCTACAATATTGATCATTCAGAGTATCATCCTCAGTGCATTTAGATGTCAAGCCTATTCTCAAGCCAATTCTCATAAATCCAGGGGTCATATGGCATGTTTTCTTTAATTCCTACAGCTGTGTTTAATTTTTTGACACCTTTTTTGTACTCTCCAGTCTCCTGTTTTACATTTAATGAATATTTAATTCCTCTAATTTTGAATATTCTATTAGATATTTAAGTTGCAGCTCACATTTTATTTAAAAATCTTCACAAAGTGTCTTATTTAGACCATGGACCACAGACCTTGGACCACAGACCTTGGACATGGCTTGAATGCTCTATTTGGCAAAGTACACAAAAAACAAAACTCAAGTCATGATGCATGCTGACCAATACATAACCTTAATGTGTCACAATCTGGTGTATCAAACTACTAATAGTTTGCATACAATTGCTACTTTGATACTGGCTTTGGATCAGATTTATATTATAATTACATCCAAACACAAGCATAAGCACAGAAGACACATTTGCATAACTAAGGAGCTACTTTGTTTTCTTAAAGTTCACCTACGTTCATCTTAAAATCAGTAAAAAGCATTTTCAGTTTTGTTAAACAAGGGGCACATTGCATAATCTTGAAGTACTGAACATATTGAACAAAAAGATCTTCTGGACTTTGCATAAATTATATTATTCCTACTGAGAATCTCTTTTGCGTGAGCAAAATGCATCAAACTTTGTATACCCCCCCCCATAGGTACCGTGTTTCCCCGAAAGTAAGACAGTGTCTTACTTTCTTTTTATCCCTAAAAGCCCCACTATGTCTTACTTTCGGGGTATGTCTTATATTGGGAAAAAATTGTCGAATTTTTTGTTTTAACCATAAAATTAACATGGATGGACCACGGAAAACATTATTGCTGCTCCAGCAGAGGAGAACTGTAAGCCCACACAGCCCGGTATGTTGGGACTTGTAGTCCTCCTCAGCTGCATCTTGCGGTTACAATAAGAGCTGCAGAGAATCTCTTCACACCCCCCTCCCCCTCCTTGGTCTCTCTCTGTATGACCAGCACTGACCTTTTTCCGGGAGGACACAGAGCCAGTGACACCTGTCGGCAGACTGATCAAAACGGCGCTGTCTCTTCAGTCGGAGGGGGAGGGCACTGGAGGCAAATCCCCCCGTGTTTCCCCGAAAGTAAGACATATGTCTTACTTTCGGGGTACGGCTTATATTAGCTGACCTCTCTGAAACTCCCGATATGTCTTACAATCGGGGGTGTCTTACTATCGGGGAAACACGGTATCTTTACGATTGCTTCAGATCCTAATTAAGTATTTAAAATTTTCAATAAATTGCATTGCCAATATTCAGTCATGAATCTATTTCTTACTGAGGGTTAATTGCTTCAGAACAGCTTCTTTACAGTTTCAATGTCTTGATATTAAGTCTGAAGATAATTTAAGTTTAATTTAAAGAGCAGATTCTTTTGGCCAGATGCTACCTATTTTAAAATGCAATTTAATAGCCACACATTTTATCTAAATGAATAACATCTGTGTTCATTAGACTCGCTGCTGGGGGTATATATAGATCAATTGTTGCCTTTTTGTTGCAAAGTTAGGAAATATCTTGATACATGACAAGGTGTGTTTAGATAAAGAACATAATATTTCACCTTACTAATGTGTAGATTATCAGAAAAAGTATTAGACCTAAGCAAAACTTCAGTCTTGTTATTCCAGTTTTGTTATTTTGTTTATAAAAAACTGAATTCCATAATAATTATTATTGTTCTTTTTAACATATTTATTTTATAAAGTACACAAATGCCTCAATGGACAGCACTTTAACATAAATTCAATATTTAATAATGAATACAAATAAAGATACACAAAAAATACTCTAAACATAAATTTCCATAGATAAAGAAATAAAACACTATACAGCCTTCCAACTGAAAAGAGAAAGTTACTGGCAAGTGAAAACACTGCACATAGATACGGAAGTCCCAAAGGAAAGGAATCTACCTGTAAAACCACAATGTTCAGATTTGGAGAGACTGAAATGGAAACAATGTCGTCACTACCATGGCAACCACACGCGGTGCCATATAGCCAACATAATGGAGCCCCTACATCACACACAGCAATTAACATACCACTAATGCCCCAAGGATTAAAGCATCTCAACATATATTTATATGTATATCTATATTTCAAAGTTATCATTCAGACCTTTTGGTACCAATGTGTACCAATATGTGCCCAAGTGAGCAAAGGTTTCTAGTTTTTGTATTGCGGCTACAGCAATAACATACGGATTTGGAGTGCAGTCCATAGCTCAAGTTTACACATTCATAAATCCATTTTATACATACACTTAACACTAATGCTCCACAGCTGTAACAAAAGAGGACTGAATCAGTCTAGAATGAAAACCATGACCAGGGTTTAGTGAATAAGCCAAAGTAATTTGAATGGAGATAAGTATGGTAAGTAAATAAATAATATTGAAAACTTTGCAATGTTGCAATTAAACAATATGTATTAAATCTTTATTAAATATTTTCAATAAAATCATTAAAACCTGTCTGGTGAGCAAACGGAAGAAATACATACAATACCGTGGCCTGGCATAGTAAATCTCATGTTCTTTCTTAAATCAAATATATAACCTCAGAGGCGTATCTACTGAAAATAGCGCCTATGGCAAGCACTGAAATTGTGCCCCTGTCCAAATATCTAAAACCCATTTACTAGACCCTGCTGCCCACATATATATAAATATTAGTCCCTGCTGCCGATAGCAGGTATAGATCAACAGACAAACCCAGATCAATTGAAATTCATTTGTGATCTCAGCACTGAAGGAATATATACCCTCCCCCCAACCCACTATATACCCTCTACCCCCCTACCCACTATATACCCTCTCCCCCCCTACCCACTATATATCCTCTCCCCCCACCCACTATATATCCTCTCCCCCCCTAGCCACTATATATCCTCTCCCCCCTACCCACTATATATCCTCTCCCCCCCACCCACTATATGCCCTCTCCCCCCTAGCCACTATATACCCTCCCCCCCACCCACTATATACCCTCCCCACATATACCCCCCCCACATATACCCCCCCCATAGTTCTCTCACCTTGAAGTCCAGCGACGGGAGCACGATGCTGCTGTCATCCTGCACCGCTTGCTTGTGCCCGCTGCTTCACTGCTGAGCGCTGTAATATGACGTCATATTTCGGCGCCCGCACAGTGAAGCAGCGGGCACCAGCGAGCGGCTTTTAAACACTGTCTTCTTTTTTTGATGCAGGGGAGAGCGAGGGGCGCCGAGCAGTTGCTAGGCTCCCCTCTCTCTCCTCCGCATCAAAAAAAAAGACGGCGTTTGAAAGCCACTCACTGGCGCCCCCTTCAAATGGCGCCTATGGCACGAGCCATAGGTGCCATACCCTAGATACGCCTCTGTATAACCTCTACAATCATGAACAAATATTAAAAGCTTAATTTATACACAACTATATATATCTTGGATGCCAATTAATTAACAATTTCATATTGAATAACATAAATCAATCAATATGAATTCATAGAAATCCCTAGGACCATTACAAAATAACAAACTCCTATGTTAAGTCATAGAGGCTTCCTAGTTTTCAAATTAAAAAATAATTTAGATTTTAAAAGACAGAGACGTGAATATGCCACTAGTACATTTCTTTTTTCAGAGTAAAAAGTGATTTCTGGCAAGCTGATCAGTACCACCCTATGAAATGATATACTGAGTTTCTGCTTTATAAAATTCACAAAATGTCTTTGCAGTATATGTTTTGAAATAGAAAAACAAGTTCAGTCTCAGAAAATAAAGTATTGCAAGCAATGATTATAATGACATGATACATTATATAACTTGTAAAAGATGTAATCAAAATTTCCCAAAATTATACTTTTGTATATGGTTATACACAATGCATTTATGTAGCTTTCCTTGATTATAAATGAGCAAACGTAAAACTTAAAATAGACGGTTTGTGAGCAGTTATTCAGCAGTTATACCTTCATAGTTTCAACTAGTTACCCTTCCTATACTTCTCATATTTCTTCAGTATTGACTGATATGCTGGGTTCTCTACACAACCAACTGTAGCATAACCTGACTCGATTGTTGATTAATTGTGATACAAAGTGATTTAGAAAAGTAATTAAATTAGACGCTTCATAGGTTTGTGAATGAGGTGAGAGGTCTTGTGGCCTGCTACTGCATTTCATTACACACCACATCACCTCTTGCTTTCATAATTGGACTATGCATTCATATTTTTGAAAAGGCCACCATAAATTAATTATTTGCATAAAAAGTGGAGCATTATTAGTGGTGAACATAATGACAACTGAAATAGAAAAGTATAACATTAACCAATAATTAACCACAGTTCACATTAAAATGATTATCCATGTACAGATTTGCATTAAGTTAGATATTGTAAATATTTTTAGTGTATGTCTGTGCATGTATATTTTAACCAATAGAACCAGTATCCCTATAATATAAAGAAAAAAATAGCAGATATTTCTACCAGTCTGCACATTGAGGTGGTTCTATCATATAATAAGACTATGCCGCTATATGGGCTATATTAGTCTATACATCAGTTGTGGTAATGTACCAATTCCTTATAAAGCTCGTGAAATGTTCTTTGTCTATGAGAGGAAGAGGTGAGGGATAGTTAGTTTGATAGCTGGGAAAGAGTGAGAGAAAGAATACTATAGTGACAAAAAGAGGAAGTGAGATGAAGAAAAGAACCTTGTAGTTGTTTGATGTGGTTGCTTTTGACCTGCTTTCTATAAGAGCTAAATAAATATGACAATTATGTCAGTCCAGTATTATTTATACATGTTCTGAGAAGTGAGCATGAGACTTGTCAGGTAAAAAAAAAATACTATATATATATATATATATATATATAAACTAGATCTGTACCCAGACATGAGATATAATAGCTCTGCTTCATAAAATGCTAATAATAACGAAAGGACAACTCCTGTCTGATGTGGTAAATTTAGGACATCTAAAACATAGTGTGCTTAAAAATGATCTGTAATATTTTGGGAATATTGATCGAATGAGGTTCATTTCCCATTAACAATGTTGCCATCAGATTTAATGTACTGCAAGGGTTATAGGATAACCATACTTTAAACACTTTCAGATGAAATATGAAGAAATCATTTTACTTTCAAACTGTTGCTTTATATTTGCCTAAAGTCTTATTAAACAAAAAAGAATAAAGATTTTATGACAAAAGTGACAATGCATTAGACACTCTTTGAATGCAAAGATGCATCACAAAAGAAATCAAGGCATAATTCGGTGAGCCAAGATATGAAAGGATTAGAGTTTAATAGAGAGTAATAGATCATTAATCTAAAAATTAAATCTTTCAATAATGAAAAAGAAATATACAAATAAGAGAACAACCAGTTAAACACATATAGAGCATGCTATTTTAGTCATTTTATTTTAAATGACACAGTAAGTAATGAATATGTATAAATATAAAAAATCATTATTTAATCATTTGTTTTTTCTTATAAGTGGAGAATTAGGCTGGAGAATTTCCTTGCATTGATCACCTTTTTGTGTCCTCAGTTTACAAACTATGAGATACGAACAAGATGGTATGTTCATGTGACATGATGTATTTGTAAAATTGCACACTTTCATTTTCACCCTTGGCATTGATATTGGCAGAAGGTTCAGCTGTGCCAGATTCCTGCTGAGCATTAAGTCTGGCAAAATGATTCAAGCCCATTGAGTCATTTACTTTCACTCGTGTATAGAGATACTGAAAACATGCATTGTTAATGCTTCCAAAAGACCAGCTATGAAAACCTGTGGGCATGTGACACCTGTTTCTATGTTTACCATCTAAATTAACTCAATTCATCACCCAGAAATCAAACACTTAACAGGAGAGCTTCTAGTGGAAAAACTGAACATCTGCACTAAAAAAGTTGATAATTATTTGCCCTAAACAAATTGCAATGAGAATAATAAAATGAATGTTATTACCTATTTGTTTGCAATATTTTATTTACACCATTACATTTTGTGATTTTATTTTAAATTCTTCCATATAATACCTTAAAGATTAGTGGACTGACCTTTAAAGGTAATTTCCCCAAATACTATTAATTATCTTTTTAAAAGCCATACATGATGGAGATTGAAGATCTTTAAGAAACAAAAACGTTGTTAATTATATGCTCGGCTATAGCGTTTTGAATATGAACAAGTGTTAAATGGCCCACGTTACTTTTCATTTTATCAAAAAGGATAACATAAGGTAATTAATACATGTTTCATTGGAGAATTTGAAAAAAACAAACGAATAGTGACTAGGGAGTTATCACAGCTTCCTAGCTACAAAACAAAATAAATTCATAATCAAACTAATATTAAAAATGTTTTGACTGACCCACTATTATTAAGATAAGGACTCGAAGAGTTACAATTTAAAATTTTAGGTGGGCTATGTGCCTATCTGACACCCACTGGTGGTTAAAAAGAGAAATACACTTGTAGAGATAGAGTTTAAAATAAAGACAACATATTACGGAGAATATAAAAATCGTAATCTTAATCCCTTTAGTCCTTGAGTGTTCATTCAACCTTCACTGTAAAGCAATTCATTGCTTGCCCCTTCTAGCACAGAAGAGATTAAAAAATGTACAGATAAAATGAATTTACTACCCAGGACAACGGTTCCTTCACAATGCAATTCTCTTTTCTGGTTATCGATGCTTTGGATTTTAAAATGCTAAATGTTTTAAACCCCTAGATTTAGGCTTACTACATATGAAGGACACTTGACAGGTAAAACACAATTTCAGAAATTGGAGAAGAAAATGCAAGTATAGAAGCTAATTACCTTAAGCAGACTCTTCGTTTTGAATCCATTAAAGTACACATTAAAGAACTCAAGGGTTGGGTTGAATGTCTTACAGCTCATTATAACAACCACAGAATGTTTAACTCTATACATTGAAAGCAAAGATTATATGAACTCTGATTATTTGTATATTATGACTGAGTAGCTAAAAAGAGAAATATGTTTTATAAAAAAATACTGCTGTTAAGGTATTGTTAAGGCTGTTAATTAATGAGATATTTTATATTTACAAAAGACTACAATTCCTCTCGAGCGTACTTTTTTCCATGTGGCAGTCTCAACTTTCAGGCACTCTCCCACTGAACAGGCCATTGTCCTTTTTTACAAAAACACAACCAGAAAGAGAGAATAAGTGCTATACAATATAAGTGCTTCCAGCCCTAAACAGTGACTACCCCCCTTTACTGTGAACATAAAAATAAAGCAAAACAATACAATGTAGGGTGGGCAAAAATTTACTATACATCTAACTTACCAATAAGAGCATGTACAGAAAACCTTGTTTGTAAAGGGAATCATCTTCTATTCTTCAAATGGCGATCAACAGTGTACATATAAAAATATAAAAAACAACATTACATAGCCTGATCTATATAATTAAATATATACTTTAATGGTATGGTATGTCTTCTTGCAGAAAACGCAAAGGTCTGCAACAGGGTAGACATTCCGGGTGGAACAACTCAAATGGCGAATGAATGCTTGAGAGTGTGGTAGCTGCAGTTTAATATTGATAAAGGTAAAATAATGCGCTTGGGATGTAAAGTATTGCATTGGTGGCACTGTTCTGTGGGTGACAACGGAAGAGAGAGACTTAGGAGTTAAGATCTCTGATGACTTTAAGCATTGCATGATGCTGGGTTATATAAGGAGAAGCATTAGTAGCAGAAAGAGGGATGTGATTATGCCACTTTATAGGTCTCTGGTCTGGCCTTACTTAGAATATTATATACAGTTCTGGAGACTCCATCACCAGGAGAGCTACAAACATGGTAAGTAGTTTGCAGGACAGAAATGATCAGGAAAGGTTAAAGGATCTTAATAAATGTATAGCTTGGAGGAAAGAAGAGAGATGGTATGCAATAGAAACATTTAAATACTTAAAGGGATTTAACAAAGTATATGACGCAAGCTTATTTGAAAGGAGGTGCAATGTTAGGTTGTAGTCTAAAACTAGAGGGTCAGAGGCTTAGATGTAATGTAAGGAAATTCTGCTTTACTCAAAGGGTAGTAGATAACATGAACAGTCTCCAAGCAGCAGTGGTGGAGGCTAAATACAGTGAGGGAATTTAAACAGGCATAGTGAGTTTTCCTCACTATAGGACCCGAACAAAAGACTTAAGTAGTTTAAACCCTTTACATCAAGAAAAAATGACTAGATGGGCCAAGTGGCTCTTATCGGCCATCAAATTCTGTTTCTATATACAATTAATGCTCCCAAAATCTATTGAGCAAAATAAGTTGATGGAATAGGCACAGAGAGAGTTTAAAAGAAACCCAATTTTTAAACCTCCAATGATGATGATGATGGAAATGCAGATGGACACCAAGGTACACAAGTAATAGGGTAACCAAATTAGCATCTTTTAATATCACATATAAAGAGGAATAAACAATATCCAAAATGCTTACAAAATAAAATAGTGAGTGGTCCTCTCAGGATGTCCAGAAGCAGAATTGTCAGCAGAAGTCTTGAGACTCCACAATGCTAGCGAAGCAGTCACACCCTCCAATAAAAGTTGCACCTAAAATGTTGGGTGTATGGAACACACACAAGATAACAAATGAAAAGTTAATTTAAACTAAAAGTATTTCTATATATTTTATAACTTTTTATTTGAGTGTTAAAGACTGTGACTGTGAATTTTTTTATATTATCTATGAAAGGAACAATATACGGCTCATTGAATCAAAGAATAATGGCACGATTTACATACAAACAACTGTTTATTAGAATAAGTTGTGTTAATAGAAGACACGTATAAGCACAATATATAAGGTATAATAAATAAAGTCAACAATTTTCTAAGAACAAGGGTGATTACTTTGCAGTAGCATCAAAGTCCTGCTTTGTCTTAAATAGTTGGTGTTTTGCCACAAATTAAAGAGAATATGTATAATTATTGGGATGTGATATATGTGCACTGATGTTACAAATACTATGTTGAACCACCTCAAAGCATTCGTGACATTATTTACAGTATGCAATTTTGAGTTCCACACAACAATTGAAGATATCTCGCCATAGGTCTTTATAGGGATACCATGGAACTTTCTGGCCTGAACCCTCTAGGAATCTAGAAATGGTGTTTTATTCCAACTTCTTGTCACCCAAGTTGCACTCACTCCTTGCTGCTTTCAAGTATATGTGTGCTGACACACCACCCCAATGCAGCTCCACTCATTATCACCTCCCATAAAAAAACAGGAGAAGAAGAGCTCTGGGGGGAAGTTTGTAGGTATTCATATAGGGCCATGGAAATTTATCACTAATGGATTGCAATAAGCACCATTAGGAATGGTTGAAAAGCAGGACTTAATACAAGGCAGGTTATTTTATTTGTTGGGTCGTTTTTTTAATTTTATTGTGGACTGTGCATACATAAATCCAGAACACCATCTCCATAACATTTATTTTCTAGGTCAATGAAGGGGTGCACAGAAATCACAGGGTTGTTAGACTAGCAGACTACTACATGTTGTTCTGAGCAGGAAGGCCGGAAACAGACAAGGGAATGTACTGTTGCCCTGAGTTGGATGACAGCAAAACACAAGGTGTGGCAAAGGGATACAAAAAACACATATATGGGTCTATGCATATAATTAGTTTCAATTCCTTAATCACATTCTCTGCTAAGTATACAAAAGAAGTTCACAAGGGCCTTTTAAACAACTTTAAACATGGAAGCTTCTAATTTTGTTTCCCTTTAAGACCATTGTCAGAACATTAAGGTTATTAACTACTACTACTACTACATGTTTTTTTTCTGTTTTAATAAAATATTTACAAATAAATAAACGTTTATTTAAAAGATGTTCATATATTAATTCATTAGTGCAGCAATAACTTATGCATGGCTAATATAAATTATATGCTTTTTAATTATCCTAATATACAAATAAACCTAATGTATAAATATTCCAAGTATTTGGTATTCCTGATCTAGATCGTGAATGAACTAAATAAAACATAAGAAATCAGGTGAAGCATACATATGGCCCCATAAATCTCATATCTGAGTAATCCTTACTGAATTTTTGACATTCACAGTGCTTGAGTGCACCTTTCAATTGAGATATATGGAAATGAAAATATGGATTTCATGAGGGGAAATCGGCTGTTAAGAAATGTAATGTTGATATTAAACTGTCACTATGTGTGATGATTGGCACATGAGGTGTTTTATGATAGGGCTATTATATAGTTGAAAAGACTATAATAAAGATGTATTTGAATTGCGTTTACCTTTTCTAAAAGTTGATAAATTGTTCAGTATCATGATAGCAAATTGTATTCGCTTTCTAAGTTCTTTCTCTATTTTGTAGAATAATCATAGTATGAAAGTTCCTTACCTTCTATACAAATGCAAGGATTAAGGATGATTTCCAGCAGCAACTCAAAATGAATGTTTCAGTTAAATTGCTATCAACATGAGAGCCTTGCATGTGGAACGTCAATATATTTATCTGTTTCATGCAGGCCTGGTGGCTAAAAAAAATACATTTAAATGGATAGTCTTATAAACAAGGCAGATGTTAGCAAGTTGATTCACCTCTGCTTCACATATTCTGAAATCACTTTGCAAGAGGGTTGCATGGATGTTTTTGATAAGCACGAGTGTTATTTGTTACTAAATTCTCATTTAGTGGTTTTTCTTTTTTGGGGGGGCAATGTGCTTCTAAAAAGGTATATTAGAACAGATTTTTAACTTTCCAATTTTAGACCTAAAGACCTACTGAGATGGTTTCATGCTGTATAGAGTACATGCTTTTATGGTATTGTGCTTAAATTATCTTTTTAATAAAAAAATTAAGATTTAATTTTCTTTTATTATGATAAACAATATGATGTCTGAGCCTTGTATCCATCACTAACATATGCTGCAGAATCAGCACATTCTAATTCACAATCATTGGGTGGCATTCAAATATGTAATCATTATATTAATAATTTTCAACCTGACTGGTTCTTTAGACCTCAAAATAAGTTTCTTTGCCTCTTGATCATCTGAGATGGATCTGTGGTTTACCACTTGGCACTCAGGAGAAGGCTGCCACTATTCATCTCAAGGGTAAACCCAAGAAGTCTAATAATGTAGTGTCCCAAAACATTTGGCTTATAATAGCACAGACAACACCTCTCAATGTGCAGAATTTGATCCAGTGCAAAATAGGCGCAAAGAAAGGGTGCACCAGGAGTGTACCAGGAGAGCTACCCAAAGGCATTGTTACTCTAGAGTCCACACACAACGGTAGCTAGCTGGAACTGCAATTAATCAGAGTAGCCTAGGTAGGAATCCCCCCTGTTGCCCTTGTTTGCCACTTGATTTAAAATAGCAGAATTGGCATACATCTTATAAATATAAATCTATTTTCTGCTTGCTCTAATCTATAGCAAAAATGTTTAAAATACAGAATTCAAGGTCTTAAATGCAAACTTGTAGATTTTACAACTATTTTAGATTAAAGAGGTTTTTGTTTTTATAATAAACACAGCAACATAATTTAGGAAGCATTAAAGAAGTCTGCAGGTCTAAATGTTTGTGAATTAGTTTATGCAAATGTTATGCTTGTAAATGCAGCCCACTGTGCGTTTCATGCTGGCAACGTGAATATTACTACAATAATTATAAACATCTCTGAGAAAAGGTTTATTCTAAAGCTAAGAGAAGCAATAAGCCTATACGTTTTCTTATCAGCATCGTTTTGTCCATGTCTACTAGAGATATCAACACTTGTCGCATCCTGTTGAGGAATAGTAGCCCACCCACTGATCTCTACCAACATGTGAACACTAACAGATGGTAAACTGTCATTCCTAAATGCTAGCACTGATAGAAAAAAATTACATTATAGGGGGCTGTTAAGATTAATAAACAGAATTTTTCATTCCAATTAATTTGTATGATATTAAAAACAAACTATTTAAATTATTATTCAATTTCAGGTTTGAATCCATCTTTTTAGAAAATAAGAAATTGCATATTAACTTTTTGAAGCAAAATTCACATAATGCTAATAATATGAATGAATGATATCTTGTCTGTTTAACACTGTGCAATAATATGAAGTAGTTACAATATACAATAGCAATTGCAAAGAAAATGTGCAGGCAAATCTATATTCTAAATATAAAATCAACCTTTCCAAGATACAGTTGTGATCAAAAGATTGCATACCCTTGGAGAATTGGTAATATACCATATGTACCATTTTTAAAGAAAACATGAGTGAACAGGCAAACCACATTTATTTTATTTCTCATGGGATTCATATTCAGCTGTAGGTTATAACAGAATGGCACAATCATAAAACAAAACATGGCAACAAAGAACACAATGAAATTACCCCTTTAAAAGTCTGCATAGCCTTAGTTCTTAATACTGTGTATTGCCCTCTTTAGCATCAATGACAGCGTGCAGTCTTTTGTAATAGTTGTCTATGAGGGCCCCAAATTCTTGCAGGTGGTATAGCTGCCCATTCATCATGGCAAAATGCCTACCGGTCATGCAAAGTCTTTGGTCATCTTGAGATCTCCCCAGAGTGGCTCGATGATATTAAGGTCAGGAGACTGTAATGGCCACTGCAGAACCTTCAGCTTTTTCTGCTGTAACCACTGGAGGATCAACTTGGCCTTGTGCTTAGGGTCGTTGTCATGGGAAGTCCAAGAACATCCCATGTGTAGCTTTCATGCAGAAGAATGCAAATTGTCTGCCAGTATTTTCTTAGAACATGCTGCATTCATCTTGCCATCAATTTTCACAAGATTCTCTTTGTCTTTAGAGCACACACCCCCCCTCCCTAAAAAACATCAGTGAGCCACCACCATGATTCACAGTGGGGATGTATTCTATTCGCCTTGTTGACCCCTTTTCAAATATTGCTCTTATGGGTGTCACCATAAAGCTCTATTTTGGTCTCGTCACTATACATTACAGTGTGCTAGGCTCTTGGTATTAAGTGAACAGTACTGACTGGCATTTGAAAGCTTTGGATATCTTTTCATATCCTTTTACATCTTTATAAAGTTTCATTACCTTGTTACGCAGATCTTTTGACAGTTCTTTTTGCTCCCCATGGCTCAGTATCTAGCCTGCTCTGTGCATCCAGATGGGAGCTAACAAATTCATTGCTTATTTATAGACAGGCACTAATTGTAAGTTAAAAAGCCACAAGTGTGGGAAATTAACATTTAATTGCCATTTTAACCCATGTATGTCACCTTGTGTGTCTGTAACAAGGCTAAACATTCAAGGGTATGTAAACTTTTGATCAGGGCCATTTGGGTGTTATCTGCTATCATTATGATTTAAAAAGAAGCCACCAGCTAGAAGAAGACAACTATGTGATACAAAATGGCTTCTTATGATCACTAGCCTTAAATAAAAGATTTTTTTTGCATGATCATATTTTCAAAATCAATGCCAACATTCACAATTTCTTCCAGGCTATGCAAACCTTTAACACAACTGTATCCCTTGCTGAACTTATTCAGGTGAAAGAAAAATTGAAATAAATAAACATTCAGGCACATGCCAAGTTCACCCATAATTGGGGTCTGTGGTCCTCCATAACTTATTCGGCAATGAGAATAATGCTTGTATATTTTAACATTGTGCATCTGTCAATACCCTTTCTGGCCAATATACTGGTGCACTCCCAGTTGGCCCTAACCCATTACATGGCATGAGCCATAGTGATATTAGGAACTGTTTCATGTGTATCTTATTCAAAATATACTTAAAGAATCCATGGTTTGTCACTTTTTTGAAAAGCAAAATATTAGGTCTGGGAGCCCACATATGTGCAGGGTGCACAATAATGGCACCATGAAATATGCAGCTGGTATTCAATCATTTCTGGGCTATATTAGCGATTGCTACTTTGTATACAGTTCCTGAGTTTTATAACAAATTTCAACCCCTGTGGTTTATTTTGCTTAGGACCGCTACAAACATAGAGCCACACCTACCTACCACGGACAGCACGGCGTAGTAAGACTGGCATAATGCAAATAAATGTATTTAAATAAGTCTGGCTTATGCACATAAAAATGCAGGGGATTTATCCTGAGAAACTGGAAACGATAAAAGCTGGCACCTTATAATAGAAATATACAAAATGTTTGCGCTTACAATACATTGTTATTAATTCAGTTTTGAACATGGTCTGATTTACATTTATGTCGGACCAATACTCTAGACATATACTAGTGCAAAAGAGACTTTCAACTGTGGTCAAATAAAGCCTGTGGAAAGCAAAACACTAACTGAGATTAGACCTCATTTACTTCTAAGTTGATGAAGACAGCAGTTTACCTGGGGAAATATAATGGTTTCCATCTGACATAATAATGCACAGGCTACAATAAAGGATGGACTAGCTCTGTGTGATTTTCAATAAAGTGTTTTAAAGTGAAAACTTTCCAGGTGGCTAGAAGCAGGTAATCATGCTGCCAATCTAAAGTCTAAAAGGGTCATGGTCTAGAAGAACAAATACACATAGCATAAAGGTGCATTTTCTGAGGCATTAATATCTCTCTTGACAGTAATGTTAATACTTAGTTGGTTAGAGCTGCACTTGACACAGTATAAGATGAATGGCCTGTCTTTCATGAGAGTAAGTCTCTTTTCTACAAAGTAACAGATTATTTTATAATGGAAATTTTGAAAACTGCATTTTCTTTGCCGTTGCAAACACTTCTGTTTATTTATATTTTGTTATTCATATTGTCTTCTTTGTTGTTATACAGTAGTGAACTGTTAACATAAGGTCGATAATATTTACCAAAAAAAAAGCTTAAGAGGAATATTTTAAGATAAAGGTTTTAAAATAAGAGTGCTTAAAAAATACTGTCGGGATCTGTTTCCCCCAAATCAGCTAACTACAGTTCTTCCGTGGATTATTGAAGCATCAGTAGCCAACTCTTTAGCGGATGGTAGCTTTATGAATGGTATGCAGAGGATCATCTTGGAAACCCGATTAACAACCACAAGGATGACT
Source organism: Sceloporus occidentalis (assembly GCA_023333645.1). Classification (NCBI taxonomy): domain Eukaryota; kingdom Metazoa; phylum Chordata; class Lepidosauria; order Squamata; family Phrynosomatidae; genus Sceloporus; species Sceloporus occidentalis. The sequence continues at coordinate 5,904,161 of JALMGF010000031.1, forward strand.
GTGGTACAGTTTTGATATGTAGAAAGTGTGGCGGGACAACCTGTACCCCGGCTAGGTACTGCCGTAACACCAGCAGTTAACCCCTTCAGCGCAAGACAGAACCAGTGTTGTAGAGAAGAAGGGGGGATGCAGCGACACTGGAGCCGCGTTGACGCTGTAGCTAGCCGTAGCTTACAGTATTCAGTGCTTGTACTGTCCTGAACATACCATGAAACAGAAAAGCACATAAAGTCCTCATTCAGTTCCAGCAAGGGAAATACACAAACAGCCTAACCCTGGGACACTCTGTGGAGGCGTAGTCTGGGGATCATAAAACATGTGGGCTGCCCTGTGCAAGTCCTAAAATTAGTGCTACATCTTCACAAAAATTCTCACGTGGAAAGAGTTAAAATACTCCCATGTTAAATGTCCATGGAGTGTCTAGTTTTAAGAAAATGTATGATTTAATGGGGTAAATCGAACTGTTCAGGTTCAAAGATGTCCCAAAAATAGGACATGGGCACAGACTGACCCGATGTCCAAATTTTAAAAAATGCACACCTCGCAAAGGTGGCCCTTTACCTCGCAAGTAACAAGAAAAACTGAACACATATTGGGGTGTTGTTTGGCTGTGGAGGAGATGTAAATTGATACATAATGTAGAATGTGTGGGGGCGGGAAACACACAAAAAATACTACTGCAAACTTTGATAAAGGCTGGTGGTAAAATGTGGATGGAAAGAGTTTAAATAGCAGCATTTGAAATACCTTGTCTTGTTTTCCAAAATATATGATTTGATGAGGTAAATTGAACTGATCAGCTTCAAAAATCTCCCAAACAGGATATGTGGGCAGTATTTTTAACATGTCAAAATTCTATTTTGAAAAATACAAGCTACCCAAATATGGCCTTTTAGTCTCCAAACAAAATGACAAACCCACGCATGGAGGGTATCACTGCTGAAGACATATTGAGGTGTTTGACACTGGCATATACTACTATGAACTTTGACTACAGCTGGTAGTATAATTAGTGCATGTAAAGGGTTAAAATACCAGTATTTGAAATACTCTGGGGTATCTAGTTTTCAAATGTATATGGTTTGATGGGATAAATTGCATTGTCTGGCTTCAAAGATGTCTCAAATAGCACATGGGTGCAGAATTACCAGATTGTAAAACAATGGTTTTGAAATAGCATAAATAGCTGTGTTTATTGCTCCACAACTGGCAAAAAGAAAAAAAGAAAAGAAAACAGGTCAAATAGTCTATTTAGCAGTTTTTTCATTAGCTTTTATAGATTAGTAAAATATTTTTCAAGTAATAGTTAGAAAAAGTCATTGTTTCCCCTCAATGTTTAACCATATTGTATATTTTTTTACAGTAAATTACGATACAATAAAAATAATGGCATCTAAAGAAATCCCTTCTTGTCCTGAAATAAAACCATTAACAAATAACTTGTGTGGGTTCAGTAAATGAGCGAGAAGAAAATTACAGCTAAACATGAGCATCACAGAAATGTTAAAACTGCCATTGTTACGAAGGGTACAGAAAACAAAATCAGCCATTGTCACAAAGGGGTTAAAGCTTTTTTGTTTCCATCCTATTTTTTTTTCCTGGCAGCTTAATGATGTACCTATCGTTTTTAACTCATTATCAAACACATGATGTCAGGATTCTGGACAGTAAATTGTAAAATGGCATTACTCTATAAAATTATATTAGGATCTAGAGAAGGACAGTAAAGCACTGTACTGATGATTTTAATGTTTAGCCAAATGCATCAAGTGCAAAAGAGGGAGTGTATTTAAATATGTGCAAATAAAAATTGACTCACAAATATGCTAATTTCAGTGGAATTGTCCTCACTACTGCTGTCCAGGTTAATTCTTGCTACAATGTGCTACTACGCATGTGCAGTTGGACTGCCAACCTATTCAGTGAGTATGCGCAAACCATCTGGTGCAATACACAGAAGCTCATAGCTGTAGGCATCTGTCTTGTAGCCTACCACACTACATAGCAGGGTTTTATAATAATATTGTTAACATTCCAACTATGTATCTGTTTCAAAAAGAAGAGACATCTTCTTTGCTAAGTCACAAATAAAATGAAAACTAACTTTTTTATTCTTTCATTAGTGATTTTTCTTGGTTTCAGTGTACAATGGCAACAGACACAAAAATAACACGATATTTTTTAGTATATATCTCTGTCACATATCAAAACATTTGCCATTCCATTCTGGATTATTTACAAAGACTCTGGACTCTTCTTTTTCATATGATCAGTTATATTACTTTATGTTAACATTTGATCTTTAACACTCTTTCGTAGCTTGTTCTAAAACAGGACTATTTCTGTTGAATAGATTTTATGAACAAGGTGACTTTTATTTTAAATCCTTTAAATGGCCTGTATTGACTGAGTGTGTGTTTTTGTAAAGTGTTTATAAGTATTAAAGACTTTAGCTGTAATCTCTCCAAGACTTTGAGACAGAATAGAGATATATTCCAGGTCATTTTTAAGAAGCAAAGCTTGTGTACATCAATTTGCCAAGGGCTTCTGAATGATATTACTTTATCTATTTAACTCTTTATAGCTATAAATGCCTTTGTAGACAAAAAATAGATAGTTTGATGAATAAAAACTCAAGACATTGTATTACCTACTTAATGACGCATATTTTGACTTTAATGAAAAATCTATTTTTTACTTTTCATTGCCAATGCATCTTCAATCTTTCTCTACGTGGACAAAGAATGGGATCGCAAGTCCCTTGGACATATATCTACATATAATGACCATGCTTTCAGATGGTTTACAAGTGGGGTTTTCTTTTTCATTGTTTGATGAAATATATACTCATTATTTCTAATTATACGTGCTAAATTTACTTATATGGACATTCATCAAATGGACATCCACAAAGTCCATAGATGAAATAAAAGTCTTATTAACCCATAAGTTTATATTTCCATTCATTTCTCCAATTTACATTCCACTTACCCGTGATTTCTTAAACTTGCTCCCCCTTGAGTCTGTGCAGATCTCCATAGCATTGTTTTATTTGTTCAAAAATGCAGAATGCTTGGTTATGATGCTGGTACCCTGCCTTAGACTGACAGTGGTGAAGAAGGGCTGTAGTGTGTCTGTAAGGGGAAGTTGGGTTGCTGCCCTGAGTCAGGCCCATAAGATGTAGCAAATATCAGGTGATATCATGGTACCTGCCATAGTTATTTAACATCCTTATATCAATTTGACATCAACTGGCTGACCATGTTCACTCTTTTAGTTATAGCGTTACACATTTTGGCAGTAGTATTTGTTTAGCCTTATTGTTGTACAATTTCTGCATATTTATAAAATATGGTTGATTGACAGACCTCCATGATCAATAAAATCAAACTACACAATTTCCCAAACAAATCATGTTCACTAAAATGAAAAATAGAAGCCAGTAGTTTGATGCCAAATTTAAAAACTGCTGCCAATCTTTTCTTAAAGCTTTGGCTAAGTTTATACACATTTATGGATGGCTTTTTCATGAACTAAAAATCATACAAGCAAAAATTGGACAAATGCACTGAAAGCAGTATGAATGGGAAGTGTTAATAGGAATTTGCAGTTTGTAAGAAAATAAACATTTACGGGACTGAACAATCTGGTTTCTGCATACAAAACCATATGTAGAGGTAATTTTTAAAATTAAGACCAATGCAATTGTGCACCATATGCTTTACAGTTCGATTCATCTTTACTTGTGAACTCTCCCAGGAGTTCAACCTTAAACTGGATAGCTCTCTCTTGTACAGTAATTTTACAGACAATGTCCAACAAAAGTCTATAATATATTATGTTGAGTACAGAATTATAATGAAAATGAAGCAGTAAGACTGAAGGAAAGATGAGAGGTATGATTTATAGCTGTGGCTATTCTAAGCAGCTCTGCAAACTTAATGTGCTTAGATGTAAAAATGGATGAAGAAAGACATATCTACAGTGAATGAAGTTGCAAAACAATTATAGCCTCTTAAAAAAACAAAAGAACTGAGGGGTACATTTCAAAAAGAAAATTAAACATACTGCAGGGACTATAAATGTAAATCATGTAGAGTATGCATAAGTGCTATCAACAACAGTTGTAGCAAAGTTTTCTTCATAGAAACGTGCACTGGAATAGATTTAACAAAGGGGTCATAGGGAAGTGTTAAACAACATTCTCTATGATATAAAGTTCAGCTTTCTTCATTAAGAAACACAAGAACACAGGAAGCCCAATGTGGATATTTCAGAGAAGCATTTGATTAATTTAAATAAAGCTATGAAGTTGTTATTGAGGCGATCAGTATAAGGTAGAATAAGGATAGAGAGATGCAGGCTAAGGAGAAAACCAAGGTGTATATGCATGAATATTACAGGGACAGTATAAGGACAGTTAAGTATGGGAAAGGAAAGAGTGGCAGACTAACACTTTGGGTGTTTAGCATGGGCAGTGCAGTTGATATATAGTAGAAAGCTGATAAAGGGGGGAAATGAGAGTAAAAAGAAACTTCCCACAGTGCCAGCTTTGTCCCAAACAGCTTATCAGTGCCATATTTGCCCCAAGCAACATACCACTGCTATATTTGCCTCAAACAACTTACCAGTGCCATTTGTATCCCCAAACAGTCTGTCAGTATTATCTTACCAAATTGTGCCCCCACTATATTTTTACAGAGGTTACTCTGAGGAATGTTATTTTGAGGAATAAATTATATTAGAACTGTGGAGAATTAAAATGAATAGTACAACAAATTTTGTTTAGGTCCTGAACAAATGTTTTGCATATGCTTAATAGGAAATCAGATACAATGGAATAGTTGAGTAACCTTTGGCACTAAGGTGGTTTTGTACTATAATCCCTGTTATGCATGTGCGGGTGTTAAAGCATAACACCCATCAGCATACAGTTATCCAGACATATAAATGATACAGTGCAATCCCATTACTATAATATTAAACCAGACGCCGAGGGTTGTACTGTATTTCTCCCATATTTGTATATAGAGCCAAACAATGACAGAGTCATCATCATATACTGAGCCTGACTATGGTAAAGTATAACTCACCATCAATATATTTTGAGTCTGACAGTGGTATGCCACAACTCCCACCATTATATAATCATCCATGACTCCTACAATTATATATCCACATGCAGACAGAGGTACACCATGACTTCTATCATTATATCGCGATCCAGACACAGACGATGGTACAGCATGACTCCCATCACTATATAATGAGCAAGGCACTGACGGTGGTACATCATAACTACCATAATTTTACGAGGCTGAATTCTAGTTCATTCTTCTCTGCTGCCTAGCCTAGCCAGGGTAGATACTGAGCTACAAAATGTAATTTTGACAACATTGACAGGATGGCTTTATCTATGGTGTGGGGGGTAAGACTTGTATATGTATATTATTTGATTTTACCCAGCAAAATAAAACAACCTTTCTTATATACGTTCCATTACCTAAACTCTTTGCCATTCTTAATTTCTTATCATAGTAATAATAAACACTATAAAAACCTTAACCTGCAAATACAGTACATACCAAGTGTTAAAAGTAATTTTAAAACTAGCTAGACAGCATTGCTATATGCCTAGCAAGTGGAAACTACATTACTTTCCAATGATGCATGGTCTCAGAACTCAGCAAGTCTGGAAACTGTACCCAAATTTATCATGAAGATAAATATGTTAAAAAGTTTAAGTTTTCTTTTAGTTTGGTAATCAGCTTGCACTACACAACACAGTGGAATGAAAACGGTAGATAACATTTGCAAAACACATTTCTTCTCCGTTGTTTCTACTTGGTGCTGTGCTTCTGTCAAACTTTAGTATATTCATAACTGTAAATTACATATAGCTCTAATTGTTATCTGTTTTTATGTGCTTAATGGGAAATTACAGAATTATCTAAGATAGTCTTTTTCTTTTCTTAAATAAGTATATAGTACAGTATATATATATATATATATATATATATATATATATATACACACAGTCAAATAAGAATTCTTTGGTTTTACATATCAGGACATATTAATATTTATTTGTTCCTTAGCAAGTCTAGAAATTAGGCAACTACAACCTCAGATGAACAACAACTGGAAGCCCTCTGGCAGGGCACACGGCAGGGCACACGGCAGGAGCACGGCTTGGAAGCCCTCTAGCAGGGCACATGGCAGGAACACAGCTTGGAAGCTCTTAGGCAGGGCACACGGCTTGGAAGCCCTCAGGCAGGGCACACGGCTTGGAAGGTAGGTAAGTCTGGGACCCCCCGGGGGCAAAGCAGTAGCTCAGTATACAAGGCCAGGAACACAATGCTCTAGCACTGAGGTTACGATAATGCCAAAATTATATTGGGCCTTAATTGCTTGAATGAGGGGCAGGAAGCACACAGGGAACAACATGGCAAAGGAGAGGCAGAAGGAAAAAGGAGCCCAAGATCCACCTGGTGGAGTAGTGGATAGGTGATACACCTAGATTCCACAAGGTTGCAGGTTCAAATCCCTGTGGTTCCTTAGCATGTTAACTGTAAAAGTTCATGACAGTCCAATTAGAAAAAGACTGAACCAGTGTGATTTGTTTGGATGGATTGACAGGAGAAAGTCTTATCTCTAAAAAGAACATGAAAGCAATGGCTTAGGTTTGCAAAGTTGAATCTGAACAATCTGGAATAATGTCCTTTAGACAGACAAGACCAAAGTGGAGATGTTTGGCCATAATTCACACTGCCACAAAAGATGAAAACCAAACACAGCATATCAGCACAAACACCTCATACCAACTGTCAAGCACCGTGCTGGAGGGGTGATAGTTAGGGCTTGTTTTGTAGCCACAGCACCAGCGAACCTTGTTGACAACCATGAACTCCTCTGTATACCAAAGGATTCTCGAGTCAAATATAAAACCATCTGTCCCACAGCTAAAGCAGAAATAGGGTCTTGCACAGGACAATGATCCCAAGCTCACCAGCAAATCTACAACAGAAAAATAAAATAATGAATGCAATGGCCCAGTGCAGACCTCAAGGGTATACTAACATAAAAATTAAAAATGAAAAAATATATCAACAAAAACATGATTTTATACATAAAAAACAAGTAATAAAAATCACTTCCAGTCATATCCTGAAATCTGTAGAAAGAAAGACATGGAAACAGATTTACCAATTGCTTTATAACAAACAAATTATTTCAGTGACCAGTGTTCTATGGTGTGTGGTCCCGTAAGCATGACCTTGCCATGTGCAAAGTCATAAAATACAAGGTGGAAAGTTACAAACACAAAAATCTGAATCTACAAACAAGAAGAGGTCAGGTTCACAAGCAAAATAAGCTCAGTCCAGTAAGAACAAGCCAATGTCAAGTAAGCATAGAAATCAAATACAAAGAAAATGAATGTCTTTACGCCAAAACACCAGAACGACAGATTGCCACATAGTCCCAGCTATAGGTTTTTTATTGTGATTTTTGGTGCCAATCAAATAAGATGCCCGAAACAGGTAAGTGCCCGAAATTCCTGACTGTGTTTACCTACACTTTGTCTATATTTAGCATGTTATACAGACATGACAAATATAAAATAAAAGTAAATCAACATTATTTTTGTTATTTTGTGAAAACTTAGAGGGGTTCTATATTAAGGTTTTTATTTTGAAATGCTCTAAAAAGTTAGAAGTTTTAAACTGGGCATTTGTTACATTTTATTTTGGACTACACGTTGAGGTTTTATTTAAGTTATTTAAGTTATGCAGTGCTGGTTGATATCACTTTAATGCAGTTGATGGACCCAGCAAAATCTTGGGAATGTGAGGATTCCTAATTTATCTTAATTTGTGAATAATAGTTTATTTATACAATGTAGCATACATTTACTTTCTGAAATCATATTGTTTGCCCTATATATGTCATCTATGTTAATGGGTCATGCACAAAAAAACAGAATGTTGCAGAATCTTGTAAAACTTTTTTATTGGACTAACAGTATTTAAAATAATTTACGAGCTTTCGAGAGTCCTCTCTTTATCAAGTGAAAAGCATTTCTGACCAAGCAACTGAAAAACACAGTTTAAAACTGACCAGTACATGTTCTGATACAGGGTTAAAACAGGGGTTAAAACAACAAGGTAGAGAATTTGCAGACAAAAAACTTAAGAGGGTAGTAAATATAAAATAGTGCCATTTACTGCACAGATAAGGGGGGGGCAGCAGGGGTAAGCATGCAAAAAAAAAAGGCACAGGAAATTTGAAATTACCTCTGTTTTGATTCTAAGGTCATGTATGGAGTGACTTGTTTTGTTAAAGTGGCGCCCAACTGGAGTGCAATAGTCTTCTTTGTCATGATGGTTGATGGAGTCTGTGCGGAATCATGTTATAAATCAATTACTTTGAAATGAATTTATATGACATCACATTTTCCCCCGTTACTTTACGTATGTTAGTAATATTATATATAAAATATTTTTTTCTTTTGTGTGAAAATATGCTTTTTTGTATTAATGAACACATGAATGGACGTGTGGATTTGGGAATAATGGGAAACTATAGCTATAACAGCATGTTCCAATTGTGAAACAGCATTTTTTTTGTCTTATTGTGTTTTTTTGTGGTTTGTTTGCAAATGTTTTAGTTATTGTTAAGATTTGGAATTTTTCTTTTTTTAGGCCATTGGGGGAAACTGTGATGTTATATTATCTTGTGTAAGTATGCAAGTCAGCTGATACATTCTCAACTATGCGCTATGAATAAAGAACCCTGGCAAGTTTATCCTGAAAAAAGGCCTGACCTAACACTTGATAATGCATAGTTCAATTGGTGAGGAGATGTTCAAGAAATCTTACAGATTTAACTATAAATCATACAGGACAAACCCAGCCCTTGTTGCCAAAAGAATCCCACCTGAGTTAGTGTATCATCATGTCATGTCAAGTTTTAGCAAATAAAACCTTATCAATTCATCTGAAAAACAGCACCCCATTTTGACTTAAAATATACTACAAGGGATTTTAGAAGAGTGGAATAAATATTTGCAGTTTATTCTGGAATGTCTTCATGAACTCAAATGTAATACTCTTGACATTAATAAATTATCATGTGAATCCACACCGGAATTTTTTATAAACCATTGCATTTATCAAATACTGTGCATTGTGCTTACAAGGGTTTAATGCTATGAATGAAATCTGACCAACAATCACAGGATACACTTGAGACCACAGCTTCAAGACTTGCCTGCTAACAGAAGCATAGTGATTTACATTAGGATTATGCCTTAATTTAAAAAAATGGGCTTTCACTTTTCTATTTAACCAAGAAATCTTCAAATCCGTAAACTCTTTTCACATCAATTACTTGTGACAGTAAGTGTTATCATTTATGTAATGCTTTCTCCAACTTTTCCCCCTCACAAAATGCCTTGTCAACAAACGTAAACCATAGCATCAATCATTATATTTTTGTTGGGAGGGAAATGGAATACACATCATTGATAAATGGCGATTTGTCATATTGTTAGATTGATGGCTCAACAGCATCCTTTTAGAGGGAAAATAAAGCAAGGTCCTCTAGCTATTTTTATTTGTTCCCCAATTTAGGTTCATCATAAATATTTTAAAATAAGAACATACTTTTAGTTTATTGCCTTTGCATCAGGGCTTTTTGTCTGTAGCTATAAAGATGTTTTGGGGTCTTTATCTATGTATGTGAATAATACATGTTTTCAAAGGATTATAAAAAGTGAAAGAGTGCGACTAATTTACATTAGGTGAAAGAGAGCCTGTAGTGCCATTGTCTGGGATAAAACTAATTTAAGGCCTAGAGGCATTTTAAGAGAAATTGTCGCTGTCACCGGTTTTAAACTAAATGATTTAAAAAACCTGTAGCTTTGGCTTTTTACTTTGTTGGTGGTGTCCTGGAGATATTGAGTTTAAAAGTTAGTTTTAAACTGCAAGCTGTGTCTCAGGATGGGACAGCATTATCAGATACATTTTCCTGACCCTCATAAAGGATGCCTGGATCAATGAGGAATTATCAGTAATTTAACAACAGAGAAGGGATAATATAAATTAGGATTACAATGCTGTGCCTGAAAAAAATTTAAAATGGCCACTCCTATTGTATACTATATGTTTTACTACACATATATTCATTTGTTTAATCTTAGTAGGTTGTGTTACTTAGTAGACTTGTGGACATTGACCAGTTCTAGCCTCCCATAGAACCTCTGCAAAAATGGTAGAGCCTCTGGACACAACCGCTTTCCTCCAATCGGGGAGAGAATGTGCCCACACACCACGCCTAGGTTCACTGAGAAACAGAGGAAGAAAGAAGACAAGGGGAGAAGCGGACATAGAAAGAAGACAGAACAACAAAAAGAGTCAAGAGAAGAAGCTGAGCTGCAGGAAACCGAAGTGGTAGGCAGAGAAGGTAGGAAGAGATTGATAGAACATAAGAGAGTATGAGAGAGTGTGTGAATGATAGAGAGCATGAGTAAGAGTGAGTGAGAGTGGAAAAAAAATTCAAACGAAAATTCAGAGCTCTTTGCTTTTCACTTCTTTTGTTGGGGTTCCTTGCCTACTTTCAGTTAATTTCGATAAAATTTAACCCCATACAAATCCAAATGCACAAGTCTTCTAGCCACTATGAGACCCCTGTGACTGCTGTCCCATGCATAGCAAGATATCAGTGACTTGACAGTGACCCTATTTCCAACTTCCAGTAAGCTGCCTGTGCAGGAGAAAAATAGTGGACAGACAAATCTCTGGCTCATCCGTTACCTTGTCAAACAATGTGTGGAAAGTACATATGAGGTTTTTTTGCAACCTGTCGACTGAGATTTACGTTTTTGTTTTACTTAAGCTGCTAAATCAGTTACATAATTTATTGTAGCATTAGAAAAATCATCCTTAAAATCCATCCCACAAATAATTCTTTAATCATCTAAAATTTTGCATTATGCATGTTTTTCTGGAAACGCTATGAAACACAAAAACAAATAGGTTTTTGGCATGGAAAATAAAGTGTTCTTAAACGTTTTGGTGGTTTATTTGATTAAACCTTTGGGAAAAGGACATTTTTTTTAAAAAGGGAGATGGTCTTTCCAAGCATGTTTCCTCAACTTTACAATAGTCTCCAAATTAATTATTACTATTGTTAAAAAATAAACACAATAAAATACAATAAACTATGTTTGATTGCTTGCCATAGAATTACTAACAGGTGTAATTACGCTATTCTTCATAATAATATTTTCTAAACTGTAAATGATTTTCCAATATGCCTTATACCATTCTGCACAACTGATTAAGCATCCAGTGATCAAGAATGCATCACATTTGTAGCACGATTTGTACTACAAATTGTTTTACGATGGTTTTCATATTCTAATCAAAATAAATGATATTATTTTGAAAACAATATACAAGTAACATAATAAAATGCAATCAACGCAACATAAGCTCTGTTAAAATAATTTTGAATCACAGTAATGTACCATGGCATTAACATATCAAATGTTTTCAATAGGCCATTTCTTACTGATAACATTGTTGGGAAATTAGTCAGTATACAGACGGAGTCATATGATGAAACATAGATAAATCTCTTCATTAAAAGCAATATGTATGTAAATACTATATTCTTAATCAAACTATACAGTTTAAATAATATTATTGAAATATGACTGTTTTAAATCCACACTGCTTGCGTGTGATATAATACTTACAGAATTATGTATTATATAGGACAGGTGTAGCTGTAACAATTTATATTGTTATTGTTGTTCATAAATATGTTAACTATAGAAAATGGAATGAGACTATAAATACAGACTCAATCATTTGACCTGCCTTTAGCATAAAATATTTACTTCGATAATTAAGCAATAAACTTATGGAAAGTGCTGATGCTTATTTCACTGAATAATGAATAGTAAAATTACCTCGCAAGGAATTGCAAACTTACAGACAGTAACAGGCATCTATATGCCTATGTGTTCAACAGTATCGCACAGTAACAGTCTATATAAACCTATATGGTATAATGCTAACAATAAGCAAAGGCAGAGAACATAGTTTTTTTTATTAACATTGCTTTTACCATTACATTATTTGGTTTATTCACTAAGAAGTCAGAGGGTTTTAAGTTGAGTCAAGGGTTAACGTGACTGACCTGACTCAACTGAGGTTGAATGTCCTCACTTGGTAACACTCGCAAAACAACATGAAGACTCACTAAAATGGGATTTTTATTTTTATACTAATTACTGATATACCAGTCTTGATATTATGTATTTATTTCATTAATTGAAAAAAAGGAAACTGGGGTCCCTAGCACCACCTATTAACCAACCAGGGATGATCGCCCCAACCTGTGCATGGTGGGTAATTAAATTAACCTGAGGGGTATATTTCCCAAATATAACCACCCTCACCCCCTATCCTATTTCTGGTGGGATGGTGAAGGGGTTATAATACATTAATACATTATTAACCCTTAGAATGCATCCTTGCCTCGCACTCTAGTCCTCTGGGATAAGGGAAATTAAGTTTTTTTAAATCCCCTGATGGACAGGGTGACATCAAGCTAGCAATAAACTAACCAACTTCCTAATTGAGCATCATTGATGTTTGCATGTTTAACTATGATCCTTAAATTCTGGAAGATAAGTTGATGGATAAACTTATGGTTCGAGCATAGTTATTGTAAATGTAATATGGTTTATTCCATGATGCAGATACTGCCGAATTTAAACCCTTAAAAAAAATTATTTTAAAGGGCAACAAACCCTAATCCTGGGCTACTACCGCCTTTCCTTCCCTTTTGCATAGAGGGGGCAAAGTTAAAAAGATGTTTAAATAAACCAAATACCCCCTCTACCTCTAAGTCCCTTTGCCTTTTGAATAAACCCCTGCCTCACCACACAGATCGGTGAAGCAAGAGGGACACCTTTCTATAATTATTTAATTGGTTATTGATTTTTCACATTTATGAATGGGGGGCACCTAAGTCTCCTTGCAACCCCATGAGATTGCAAAGTGATTTGTGCGTTTGGAAAGGAGCGTTGGGAACTCGAGTGTATTTTTTGCAAATGCAAATGTAAGTTTGCTTGGGTAAATTTGCAACTCATGTAAATTTACTGCTGGAAACTAACATTTTTTTCCCCGATTCGTCAGCACTCGCTGATAAGTGAATTGACCACTATATCTCACAGTGGCACTGTATTGTTTTTTGCTACATTTATGCAAAATTTAGAGCTACTGCTTTTGTATTAAGCATCCAGTTAATCTGATTTCATGCAAGTTATTGCAGTTTTGATTAGCCCCAAACAATTGCCATGATTCTCATAAATCTATTGAATGTACTCCTGTGCAAATAAGTGGTGTACTATATGGAAATTTCGCTGATATTCCAGAAAAGCAAAATATAATATAAAAAATTATATTTATGAAAGGGTTCTAAAGAAGAATAATTTAAGCAAATTTAAATTACTTCTCATTGTCAAATAAACTCACTATTACAATCAATTACTAAGACATTTTAGGGAGCAGAAGAAATTCTGTATAAACACTCCCTCAGATCTGTACATCACAGATATTCACATGTAACTGCTCTTTATACCCATACATAACCACCCTTGTAAACTGGTTTAATACAGCGCCATGACCATGCATATCTAAGTTCAATCAGTACCTGCACTGGTACAATCAATGCAAATCCGCACACACATAAAAGGTACATGCATCTATATAGGCGTTTATTCAGTTTTCATGTTTTCACTATTAGCATAGCTAGAAACTTCTTTGGGAGGGCACTGATGGTGTGTGTGTGGGCAGGAATGATGACTTTTGTGGGCATGAATAATGACGTTTGTGGCCGGGCTAGCCCCAAATTTGTATGCGGTTGGGAGGAGAAATGGGTAGGGAGCAGCATGTGCCTAAACGCCACTCCCGTGACCTAGAGATTTTGCATTGTGATCCAAAGAACCAGATAAGCGGTACTTATCCCAGAGTCTCCGGGCAAAACCTAGATATGGCTGTATGAAAGAAATAGGTATCACTATTTGATCTGTATATACAAAAAAATGGCACCACCGTTTATTTATGACATCATCTGCCACTTCAGAAAGAGACTTTCAAGTCCGGTTTTTGTTTTCTCCAGAAGTGCCATGCTTCCCTGCCTGCTTTTTGAATATTCTTATTTACATCAATGTATTGTGCAGTGCACCTGTATTTGTTAAGACATATTAAAGTGATAGATAATTATCCTTCAAAATTTGCATTAGTCAGAAATGCAAGATCAGTAAATTAAATCTTGGTTCCATGTTTGAACTATCTTCTTACTGCACATCCATCAAAGCTGATATTATATTGTTTTCTGAGGTACTTCATATACACAATCCTTTGTTGTCTTTCACTTAGTGTTCATACAGAAAGCGAGGAGGGGATATTACAAAGGCATTTTGTATTAATATACGAGAACTATTGCTTGCGGCAAACTACAAAAGAATTTATCTTTAACTCAGTTACACTTCTTCTCCCAGCACAATGCAAACGTCTGATAACTTCCGTATTACAATTTCCGTATGTCTGCATGTTGTTTGTAGTGTATGAGAAAAAGGGAATCAAGTCTCAACATTGGTTAACAAAAAGATAACCTTACTAAACATATGTAAATCAATATGCTTAATCTGATTCTCTCGCATTCAGAAGGATTAGAAATGCTGCAAGCATTCAAGTTCACAGGTTTGCTCTACTCTTGCATAGTTTTCATTAAAAGCTCTGTATTATCAACACAAAAGGTTGTTATAAATATACAGTTGTTAACATTTTTAAATCTAACCATCCAACAATGAAATCTGTAGTAGTATGCATTTCAGTCTCTTACGCAGTCAAGGGATCTTATAGAAAATGCTGTGTGTGAACTACCTATTTTATCATGTGTCATCGAGAATCACCAGATTTGCGGGATTTTAGGGGTCAATACCTGTTTTTTTTACGGGGCACTGCTACTGCTGTCTGCTGGGAAGTCAGGGCAGACCAGCAACAGCAAAAGAGAGCCCCCATGAGCCTTTGGAGTAAGCATGTAAGTGCGAAACGCGTCAAGCGTGAGTCTGATCCTGCAGAAGGCTTTTCATTGCTGCTGTCCAAGGACGCAGTTAAAGTTTTTCATGTTTTTTTTACTACATTGACTGTTTCATTAATTTTTGCTTCGCCCAGATGTGTGCCCACTCATTTGTATACTTGAAATTCAAGACTGGACTTTAAGTGAGTCCTACCGCGTTGTGGCACCTGGAGAACCGCTGCACTGGTATTTGGGGCAGCTGGAGCGTGGCCAGGATTAGTGTGAGCTCTGTGAATTGCATGCCTTAAACATCTCTTGTGAAAGCAATTGTATTTTTTTGCTTTTTAGTGTTCTTTTGCCAACAGTGGCCTGAATACACATCACATTAAGCTATATATGACACTGAGAATCAGGCCCGGACTGGGACAAAAAATAGGCCCGGGCATTTAAGACTGAGCAGCCCATTTTTATTTATTTATTTATTTATTTATTGTTAAAGCCCACCCTTCATGTACCATCTTTGCATTTCCCCAAATCACTTAAACATTCATGATAGACACAAACACTCACTCATTCACACATTAACATTAATGCAGTCTCACAAATCATTCAAGCAATTCATCCACACATGAATTCATTAATTCTCATACACAGTCACACAATTCATCCACACATTTATTCATTCATTCATTGATTCTCGTACGCATTCACACTACCCCCTCTCCCCATCTACCCCTCCCCTTCTTATCTGCCCCTTCTCACTATGTACCCCCTTCCCCACGTCTCAATATCTAGCCTTAGGGGTGTGCGGCTGCACAGGGTTTAAATTAAAACATCGGGGAGGTTTTGTTGTTTTTTTTTTAACTTTATTTAACATCCTCCATGTTAAATAAAGTTTAAAAAAACTTTATTTAACATGGAGGATGTTAAATAAAGTTAAAAAAAAAACAAAAAACCCCGACGTTTTAATTTAAGCCCTGTGCGGCCGCACACCCCTAAGGCCGGCCCTGGTTGGAGCTGCTGGCCTCCTAGAGTGGCGGACCCGGTCGCAGTTGCTGCGGGCTTAAGGGGCAGGTGCCCCTTATGCCCTGCGTTAATTCGGCCGTAGAGGCCGCATAGGCCCAGTCAGTCCGGTCCTGACTGAGCCTATTTTAATGTAGGGGCCTGGAGCTGCAGCTCCATCAGCCCCTACGCCAATCCCGCCCTGGGCCGCCCGGCCCACCGGGCACATGCCCGATGGCCAGTCCGGGCCACCTGAGAATAATTAACTGATGCTGATGCAAGTCTTTAATCTTAGCGCTTCCCTGGGAAATAATGTAATTTCACAATAAAAAGCCATTGTCACAATGTAAAGGGCTATTTTGAAATAATTGATATGGTATGATACTTCTGGTAAAGTAGTGCATTCATAATCTGTGGTAGATCAAGATACAGAACATGTGTCTGCTCTATCTATCTATCTATCTATCTATCTATCGTAACTCTTTCTCCAGGGGCAAATTAACAATGGGGAAATTCGGCCAATTGCCCTAGGGCACCTCATGGCCAGGGGTCCCCACTTGCTGCGTACTTGCTGCAGTGTAATTTATGTGTCTGCATACAGTATATCTCATGTTGGGTGATGTGGGACCCATTTGGTGCATGAGGGGCCCTCTCCTGCTGCTGATTTATTTGCAGAGACGCATACAGACTTCATTATGGGCATCAGTGATGGGGAGTCAGATTCCTTCTTCCTATCATGTGACATGATTAGCCTGTAAGAAGCTCCTTTTTAGTCACCTGTTGCCGTCAGTAAATGTAAACTGTATGGTTCTCTGAATGGTTCCTTTTCTGCGCAAAAGGCAAGAATCTTTGTTAGAGTGTGAGGATCCGCCAGTCATCAACCTTCGGCAACAGGTAAAGAGCTGGGATCCATGTTTTTGGCAGGCAGCGTGTATGCACGTGGGGTTAGCTCTAAAGCAGACCTGGGCAAAGCACGGCCCGCGGGCCACATCCGGCCCGCTGAATAGCTCGGACCGGCCCGCAAAGAGTGTCCTGGTGACTCACCAATGAGTCCGGTGTCCCCCCCCGCCCCGGTCACTTACCTTAAACTCCTGTGTTGGAAGCGTTTGTCTCGGGTGACGTCAGACGCCGGCGATCAGCAGTGAAGCGCCTCACGCTTCCAACACAGGAGTTTAAGGTAAGTGACCGGGGCGGGGGGGGAGATCCTGAGAAGGGGGGGTTAGGGAGTTAGAGGGGAGATACTGAGAAGGGGGGGTTAGGGAGTTAGAGGGGAGATACTGAGAAGGGGGGTTAGGGAGGGAGGTCTTACTGTGTGTGTGTGTCTTACTGTGTTTGTGTGTGTGTGTGTGTGTGTGTATCTTACTGTGTCTGTGTGTGTCTCACTGTGTCTGTGTGTGTCTTACTGTGTCTGTGTGTGTGTCTCACTGTGTCTGTGTGTGTCTTACTGTGTCTGTGTGTGTCTTACTGTGTCTGTGTGTGTCTTACTGTGTCTGTGTGTGTCTCACTGTGTCTGTGTGTATCTTACTGTGTCTGTGTGTGTCTCACTGTGTCTGTGTGTGTCTTACTGTGTCTGTGTGTGTCTTACTGTGTCTGTGTGTCTCACTGTGTCTGTGTGTGTCTTACTGTGTCTGTGTGTGTCTTACTGCGTGTGTCTTACTGTGTTCATAGCTTATTCAGTTATTGTAATAAATATTTTAGCCCATTTTTTAGCTCAAAATATTTTTTCCTTTTTTTTCTCCTCTAAAATCTAGGTGCGTCTTATCAGCAGGTGCGTCTTATAGAGCGAAAAATACGGTATGCACTCCGAAGCCTTGTTCATTTTGTTCACTTCTGTGCTGTGCTAATAGTTATTCAGGCCTTACTTATTCAAGCACCTCTACCAATGACGTAGGCTTGAATAACTTTATTAAACAGCACATAAGTTAACAAAATGGACAAGGCTTCGGAGTTTGTAGTTTGTAGAGGTCTGGCCCTCTAAAACCATTCCAATTTCTCATGTGGCCCCATGGGAAAATTAATTGCCCACCCCTGATCTAGAGGGAAATGGGGTGACAAACATAAGGCATAGAGAAAGGGTGAGAGGTATTGTGGGGGTTGTATCGATGACAAGGAA
Organism: Sceloporus occidentalis; assembly: GCA_023333645.1. NCBI lineage: Eukaryota > Metazoa > Chordata > Lepidosauria > Squamata > Phrynosomatidae > Sceloporus > Sceloporus occidentalis. The sequence continues at coordinate 5,922,375 of JALMGF010000031.1, forward strand.
GTTCTAGCAGCTAAGATGGTATGCTTCTCTGAAGAAGTGGGTTTTTAGATGTTTCTTGACCACTGACAGGTGAAGTGGATAATTGATAATCTTGATAATTGATTACCATGACATCTGTCAGTTGGTGGGATAGATTAGGCAGCAAGTGAACATGTCCTCTTCAAAGTCAATGTGTTAAAACCAGGAAAAGTGGGCAAGCATAAGGATCAGACTGCCTTTGACAAGGCACAAATTATGGCGGGTAGACGACTGGGTCAGAGCATCTCCAAAAGGTCCAAGGAAGGAAAAGCAGTGAACTTAAAGGATCTGCTGCTAAAGTCTTGGTGCCAGATACAACAGAACACCGTCAAAGGTGTAGTGGAACCCATGCCTCGACGGGTTGGGCTGTTCTGGCTGGAATAGAAGGACCTACACAATATTACTCAGGTGGTCATAATATTATGGCTAATTGGTGTGTGTGTGTATATATTCCCATTACACATTATAATGTGTCTATGTGTGAATGCAAGTATGTGTATTATGCCTTTGTCTGTCTCTGTGTATAAGTATAGCAACACAAGAGCAGAAGCAGCTTCTGTGACATATGTAAAGATTATTTTTATACTGTCTTGCCTGATAGCTGGTTGGTTATGTGGAGACATTGTTAGCTGGCATGCAATTTTGTAAGGAAAAATGCCTGCTTTGGCTTTGCCCAACCCCCCCAACCCATGTCTGTGGACCTTGTACTGTCCTCTTGAATATGATTCCAGGAAATTATATTGTCTATAGCTATTCCGTCCCAGGCTGAATCAATTGAGCTACATTGAGCAACCAATAGCTTGCTAATGCACGGTGCGTACTGATATGCATATACACAATATGGACAAAAGTATTGGGACAGCCCTCCTAATTATTAAATTCAGGTGTTTTAATCAGACCCATTGCCACAGGTGTATGAAATGAAGCATCTAGCCATGGAGTCTGCATTTACAAACATTTGTGGGGAAAAATGGGTCATTCTGAAGTGCTCAGTGAATTCAAGCGAAGTACTGTGATTGGGTGCCTCTTTTGAGTTCATGAAATTTGATCCCTTCTAGATATTCCAGTCAACTGTAAGGGAGGGAGCTTCTTCTAACAGTATTGCCCCAGGGCCCCACCTGACCTTGATTTGCCACCCTATATCTATCTAGCTATCCATTTATCTATCCTCTGTGTACGTGGATTATGTACAATACACAACATATGCATATGCAAGTATTTGCATGTAAAAAAAAGAGTTCATTGCTACGTTGTATCAGAATTCCTGAGTTCCGGTGCGGGGAACTCTGATCTCTGACAGCCGGGGAAGGTCTGCGCGATGGACGCAGACAACCCCCGCTGCTAGCCACACCTCCTTCCGGCTGCAGCGTAAGTTGTCTACGCGGATCGCGTGGACGTCAACCCGCTGCCCCGGTATACAGCAGGAAATTGGAAGCACCGGTAAGTGTGTGGGGTGGGGTGGAGTGTTAAATGGGGGGGAGACAGAAGGAAGACTGCTGCCCCGGTATACAGCAGGAAATTGGAAGCACCGGTAAGTGTGTGTGGGGTGGGGTGGGGTGGGGTGGGGAGACAGAAGGAAGACTGCTGCCCCGGTATACAGCAGGAAATTGGAAGCCCCGGTAAGTGTGTGTGTGGGGGGGGTGTTAAATGGGGGCATAGGGCATTTCTGGAGGTAGTGTGCTCTATGAAATGCCTTTTAACCCCCTGAATGCCACTCTGCCTCCTGAAATGCCTTATACCTCCCTATATGCCACTCTGCCCCATAATATGCCTTTTAACCCCCTGAATGCCAGAGTGGCATATAGGGGTATAAGGCATTTCTGGAGGCAGAGTGGCACCTAGGGGGTTAAAAGGCATATCATGGGGCACAGTGGCATATAGAGGGTTAAAAGGCATATCATGGGCCACAGTGCCATATTGGAGTGGCAAGCCTGGGGGCAGATGTGCGTAACTGGGGGGCAGGTTGGAAAATACAAGGAAATAAAAACAAAAAAATATTTTTCTCAATCATAGCTTTTATTAAAAAATGTAATAGTTTACATGAATTAACATTTACTGGTAAAACTTTTTTCCTATAGGGTCGTCTTATATTCAGGCTTTTTCTTTTTTTCCTAAATTAATATTCAGATTTTGGGGGGTCATCTTATAATCAGGGTCGTCTTATAATCGAGCAAATGCGGTAATTCCTTTGTATATTTTTATTTTATAAATATTGACAAAACGTCCTATAGAGCACAAAAAAAACCCTGTTTTCTTGGGTAAACAAAATCACATAGCAGATCCAGCTTGTGTTTCAGTGTGTTTATTTTCATCAAAATAGCCTAATTGCATTATCATCAAAAACAATGTTTAGTAAATAAGGAGATACATGTGGCAGGTTTACCAGGTGTTTTTCTCTTTAGTGAACAATTTCAAATGCATTGATTTTTAAATGCTGCAAGATTTCATCAGCTGAGCTGCTAAAACACTGGAAATCATTTTTCATAGGCATACAATGGTCGTGTTTAAAAACCTATGTTAGCTTGCCTTTTATCTAAAGAAATACCGTGCAATGCCTAGTCTGTAACAGAATATACAAATCATGTTTCACACCAGCCATTTCAACTTTCCAGTTATCATATAAAGTTTCCGTGGCAACCAAGCCTATCAGGGGTATTATAAAATTCTACAGCAACAAACTAAAGTGATGACTGGGTTCTTTGTATAGTTTTGAACAGAGAATATCGCAAAAAGAAGCAGAATGTCTATGATGACCACCTACAAGGCATTAATATACTATCTTCATACTGCCATAAGTCATGTATTACTTCAAAGACTAAAACAAAGCATTATAATATAAATAAAATACAAGGTTTAAGTGTCTTTGGGTACATGTACTGGGCTCATATTTATTCACTACTTACTCCTCTTGAGTATTTCACTACCGTATCCTTGCAGCTTGTTAAGAAAACTGTTGTGTTCTCATTTTATCATACATTTTCTACTACAGTCTAGATGAGACAGCTATAGTTTAGCAAGCCGTCGGCTAGAGAGCATTGCTAGAATGAGAAGTCAACCAAAGGATCTATTAAAGCAGTTGTAAATGCAAAATCTCCATTATAGGTATAGCTCGCTCTTCTTTACAATGTGCATGGTTGGCTCCTGCTGACAGGGTTAACTCTAGGCTGCCAATGCATTGGCAAATGCCCCCACTGGTGCAACTTACAATGTACAATTATGTCCTGGATCGGCTATCCGGCACAAATGTCAATTGCCCAGTGGGCTGCTGGCCAACAGCGCCTCAATACTCACCCAATCTCGCAAATGTAAACCAGAATAATCACACATTAAAAATATGATAGCAGAATGAGGATTAATCTTCAGTGCATAGTTGTGTAAGCTTTGTTATTTTATTATCAGCAATCAGAATGTAGATTTTAATATATATATTGAAAAGCATACCTGATCAGTAGTAGTGAAATACTTTCCACTTTGTATATTTACATTATTTAATTTACATAGCAGCAAGGTTACAAATAACCCTTCCTGTCACCTTTAACCCCTTAACGACAATTGCCGGTCCTGGCACGACACGGAAAAGCATGTGCTTTACGACAATTGACGTGCCAGGACCGGCGCGTCTTTAAACGGGTGCAGAAAGCGATCTGTTTTCGCTTTCTGCACCCAAAAAACGTTGCTGAATGCCTCGACCTCGAGGCATTCAGCAACGCCGCGATCGGAACGAAGGGGCCATCTCTGGCCCCTCCACGGGGCGTCAACATCCGCCATACTTTGTATGGCGGCGGACGCCCGTTTTAAAAGCGTTTAGGAGGCGATCAACGATCGCCTCCTAAACTTAAATGGTGTCGCTGGAATGCCTCGATCAGGAGGCATCCAGCGACACCAAACACTTACCTTTCGATGGGCTGTGACCGCTCCGGAGAGCGGTCACAGCCGCAGCTGCCGATGATCTTCGCCATCAAGCAAGATGGCCGCTGCCCTGCAACAGGAACCAACAAATTTTAAAAGTTCGCTAGATGGTCCAGACCATCTAGAGAACTTTGGCTCCACTTGCAGGTTGAATACAGGTACTGCATTCACCATGCAAGTCAATGGAGCTCAGCTTTCTAATCACAGTGTGATTAGAAAAAATAAATTAAAAATAAAATAAAATTAATAATAATTAGAAAAAAAATAGTAAAAAACCAGTAAAATGTAAAAATAATTTCCCACTGATGTCACTATCAGGGGAACTTCAAGTTGAAAAAAAATGTTAAAAAAATTAAAAAAAAAGGCAAAAAAATATATATATATATAAAAAATATATTTTTGTGAGCAAGTCCTAAAATTAGCATATTAGCTTAAAACAATTCTCGCATGGAAAGAGTTAAAATACTGGCATATTAAATGCCCGTGGGGTGTCTACTTTTAAAAAAGGTATGATTTGATGGGGTAAATTGAATTGGCCAGGTTCAACAACGTCCCAATTAACACCGGGGGAAGGATGGCCACACACCTAATTTCCAATTAGAAAAATACACACGTACCAAATGTGGCCTTTTAGTTCCCACAAAAATGACAAACCCATGCATGTGGGGTACCACTGTACTCAGGAGATGTTGCTGAACACATTATAGGGTGTCGTGTGACAGCGGCATATACCAGGAGCTGTAAATTCATACATAAAGTAGGTGTGTGTGGGAAAAATACACACACAAAAATACTACTGCAAACTTTGAAAACATGCTGGTGGTAAAATGTGTGCATGCAAAGAGTTAAAATACCAGCATTTAAAATACCCTGTGGTGTCTAGTTTTGAAAAATATATGGTTTTGTTGGGCACACTGAAATGGCCCGGCTCAAAGATGTACCAAATAGGGCATGGGCAGTGGATCCCCAAATGCCAAAGTTCAACATTGAAAAATGCGCATGCCCCAAATGTGGCCCTTTTGCCCCCAAACAGCCAGGCAAAATCATTCATGTGAGGTATCGCTGTACTCAGGAGATGTTGCTGAACACATATTGGGGTGTTTTGTGATAGTGACATAAACGAGAACCTTTAAATTCATACCTGAAGTAAAATGTGTGTGACAAAACAAATGCAAAAAAATGACTACCACAAAGTTTGACAAAAACTGGTGGTAGATATGGTGCATGGAAAGAGTTAAAATACTAGCATTTGGAATACCCTGGGCTGTCTAGTTTTCAAAAATATATGATTTGATGGGGTAAATTGCATTGGCCGGGTTCAAAGATACCCGAAATGGCACATGGGGGGAAGAATTACCAGATTTGGAAAAAATGGCTTTGAAATAGCAAAACGCTACCTGTACTTATTGCCCCATAATGGGTAGAAAAAAGCAAAAAAACATAAAAACATTGGGTATTTCTAAACTCAGGACAAATAGTAGAATCCATTTAGCAGGTTTTTTCATTACCTTTTATAGATGAGTAAAAGATTTTTCAACTAAAAGTTAGAAAGTCATTTTTTTCTAAATTTTTCACCATATTTTATACTTTTTTTAGTAGTAAATAATATGATACAATCAAAACAATGTCATCTAAAGAAAGCCCTTCTTGTCCTGAAAAAAACAATATCTAATGTGTGTGGGTTCAGTAAACGGGAAAGAAGAAAATTACAGCTAAACACAAGCAGCGCAGAAATGTTAAAAAGGCCATTGTCACGAAGGGTACAAAAAGTAAAATCAGCCTTTGTCACGAAGGGGTTAAGCCATATCACCATCAGCTCCTAGAGGGAAGATTAAATTCACATTTAACTATTAATTTTCATTGGTTTTTCTTTCCCTTAACTTTCAGGGTATACCTAATATACCACAGTTAAAATGTAACCAAGTTATTTGGTTATTAAAAATGCAATTACTCTTTCAATAATCTATATTTGCTTTGATCAATATATATAACCTGAGAGCATATATTGAAGAACACTATGTGTGACATCAGTAATTATGCATACTGACCAAATATCAATCTGCCTTTCCTGTTGCACTTAAGTGAACTTTTAAAATGAGCAAAACATCTAATGTATAAAGAATTCCACATATTTCATTTTAATTAATAATGTCAAGATGTACCAGGTCTGATATTAATTATTTTAACACGAGGAACAAGCTTTTTGCTGTAGGCAAAATGCTACTATATACTGCATTAAACAAACAAGCACGAAGTGTCTACAGTACTGGAGTAATTGCAATCGTTCTCATGTGTGCCATTAGAACTCTTTTTAAACAACAAGGTATTCTACAAATGTGTGCTCTAGAAGCAATTTCCTCTGCCTTTTCCATAATGCACTCTTTATCTGCTTCTTTTCATTACTACATACTTATCATATTTGATTCCCCACAAACATAACAAAATTGGAATTGAGACAGCACAAGCACCCTTGGCATGTACCAAGAGTAGTACAGTACATTGCCCAAGTAGTTTAAGTTTGGAACTGTGCTAGACCTGACCCCTCATACACAAATTTCCAAAGCACTCAGAAAACCTACCTTTTTTTGAGAAGCTTAACAACCTTTCTTCCTAAGGTTCAGCCAGTATCCTAATCAAGCCATCTGAATGACCAACAATCTTTACAGATCATCCTGACTCAATCAAATCATCCGTATCCAAGCAGTCCTCTCCTGCTGTTTCACTTCCACCTCAACCACCAACTAGATTGTAACCAGTTTTGTTATTGTGTGTGATTTTAAATTATTTTACTGACTCGGTTGTGACAGCGCTACGGAATCTGCTGCCGCTATATAAATAAATGTAATGTAACGACCCAGGCCAGCACCTCTAGTCACCCTCCATGACTTAACATGAAGAGGAACTTTTTTCTCCTATTTCTTTTCTTTACATTCAAGGACTCTATCTCAGTAGTAAATGGAGGAAGGTATACTATGGTCAGTTGTTAGGCCTCTGCAATACAAATGGTCTGGTTACAGCATCAAACAGAGAGCCCGGTCTGCTCCAGTATTACAGCATTAAGGCCTAGGCCAGAATATCTCATTATATCTGATCTATCATGTCTATAAAAAAAAAGTGTCCCAGAGCATTACTGTAATAACAATAAACTGTGGCAAATAAATTGTTTTCTATATAGTAAAAACTTCTAAATGTCTTACCCATTTACACAACAATAAAGCTGACTGTAATGTGTGCTTTAGCTGCAGTAAATGCCTTATAAATTAGCATGTACAAATAAAACACTTTGATCTAAACAACTTTTTGCTGTATAATCTGTATCAGTGGGCCATGTTTATAAACAAACTAGTACTGGAAAGAGTTAAGCACTCATACTCAGGTTAAGCACTCATACAAGGAGTGCCACAAAGGCAAACAAACTACTTTGACTACAATTAATATACCATCTGGTATAAATCTATATTTGTTTTTTTGTCTTGTTATTTTCAATTAATAAAGTGCATCCTATAAACATGATCACTAAAACAAAGGGGACAACCATAAGGATATAGTTATTAACTCATTGTTATGTCGCCCCTGGTGGCCGTCCTCAGTGCTGCCTTCCTGCAGCACTGCAGGAGCTTTCTCAATGTGCGCCAGGGGGCTCACAGTGATGTACAGCGGGAGACAGAGCTGACTTGGCACCAGGATTTAAAAACCTGGAAATGCTGCATTAGGGTACCTTAGTGTGGTCTTCGGTTGTTTAGCATTTCTGTTCTTGTTAGCTTGCTTATTTTGATTGCTATACTGGTGTATGACTCTTGGCCTGTCTGACTACCTGTTCTGTTTACCATACCTTGCTAGATCTGATTACCTGCTCCATGTACCATACCTGGCTAGGTCTGATTACCTGCTCCATGTACCATACATGGCTAGATCTGACTACCTGCTCTATATTCAATACCTGGCTTATCTGTCTACCTGTTCTGTGTACCGACCTTGGCTTCATCTGGCATATACCTGTAACCCTACAGTATACAGGTATGGGGCAACACATGCTGTGCTTTGGTTATTACCCGAGCCTCCACACTGTTGGGATCTTCAAAGTCTCTGTCCTCTTGAGGCTCAACCACTTGCTAGGTGTATCAGGGCGAAGAACTCATGTGGTGTGCGCTCCTGAGTCACAGCAGTTGTGACACTCATAATTAAGTGGCTGTGTAGTTATCTCCTTTCACACCTAATTAGCACATTTTCACAACGCTGATCCCTGGTGAAAAATGTCCCTACTTTTACTGTACATGACTGATTCTGCCAAAACAGCAAACTGTTGTAAAACATTCACATTGCTATAACGTCCACAGCAAGCAATGGACCCTCCAGTTCTTTTTAGGGACATACCATGGCAACCTGGCTAAGTGATCACAAATCTCAGTTAAGAGAAAGTAGACTAGATGAGTCCCCTTGGTTTGTTGACACAATTTCTGTTCATTCTTTCTCTAAAATATACCTTTTAATATTTGCTTGTATTTCTAACTTGGAACAGGTTTACCCCTGAAATTGATTTGACGTTGTATTGACGAACATTAACAGGTAGTTCACTCTTTTTCTGCAAATACATATTTAGAATAATACATTTTATATTTGATAGTTGCACTAGTGATATATGACTGTAAAGTAATTTTTGTGCAGTAAAACTAGACTAGTAGTGTAATCTTATACCCAAGTACCCTGATTCTGATTTTGCAAGATCATAAAAGAGTTGCTATTATGCAAGTTACCTTTGTGCCAAAGAAAGATTAGATCTGATGGAGCTCAGTAAAATTGGATCATATGTGCAGAATTAGCATTCGTATGAGTGCTCATAATTGCTAGACACCTGTCTGGCTCCATCTCACTGTATTGCTATCCCAGCTACCTGCCCTGTGGCATTTGGTAGCTATCTTTGGTAAAACTGTCCTTATTATCATTATTAATTGATCTATATATCATGAAATTAAAAAGCAAACCTTTTCCTTATGGTCAGTAAACAACTAATGAATGTTGTCAACAAGGTGTAGTTTAAGATTTTTATACACTATATGGAAATTTGAGGATGAGTTTGCAGAAAGGCTGCAGTTTAAACTCACTGACTTGGTTATCAATTATAGAAATCAATCTTGACAACCTGGCCTGACATAATAAGGTTACCTTCAAACAATAACCAGGCCCTTCTTGCAGGAGAAATTTGCTTGGGTTGGCCCTTCTTAATGTATAGTGAAGTTAATGAATTGAAATTGCAACTTACACAAAAACACCCGCTTTTTGGAATAAATCCTTTAGTTTATGGATGAAAGTCCTTAGGAATTTTTTGGATCTTGTTTTAATATCCCAAATAAAAGGTTATTTTTTAGCTATTGTACTTACTGGGGGATTAAATGTATTAGATATGGATTTTTTCCAGGTTTGTGTAACAAAAGTCTTTAAATATGAGATTTACATAAGCAAAAGCATCACACCCAATACCTCTTTGAAAGCAAATCAAACCCATGTAATGTGTTGTTAAGGGAGCTTTGACTCCATTATACAGAAGAACCTAGTTACTGGTTTATAAGATAGAAAAATATTAAACTTCACAATTTTATCAATGTAACATTTCATATGTAGCAATATTGAGACCACAGGGCTCAAATAAATGACCTGTCCAAACCTTAATTCTACTTGACAAACGCTCCAAAAAAGCTACATTTTAAAGTAATGTAAACACTTGCAAGTAAGTAATTACACATTTCTTACCATAACAAATAATATAGAATCTATTGGATAAGTCTAATGTAATGTAAAAAGCTGTAAAAAAAAAAAAGCTAAAAAGCAAACCAGAATTTAATATTCTTTCAATTCCAAGACATGAACAATTCAAAGAGAGATGTCACTATACTAAATTAAAGGCCACGGAATTAGATGCTACATGGATTTCTTTAACTATAATTATTTTGGAGTTCTTTTTTATTTTCTTATTGATTTATACACTAGCAAAACAAATATACTATATTGATTTTACAAAGGGTTAAACAGACATCAAAACAAACATGAAAGCACTCATGGTCAATGGCTACACCAGATTGCATGTAATGAGATTTTGCTCTGACAATGGCCTGCCACTAAAACATTTTTTCTTTTAATCTGATAAACCAGGGATTCACTGGTTTATATGAGGAATCTGCACACAGTGTGCTGTGATCATAACATATGTTTAATATGTACATTCATTTGAGCAGTTGCTTTCATGTATGATTTTTGCACGCAATCTAAAAAGTTTACAAGTTAATTGAATCAATCCTCAATCTCTTGAGTGTGCGAATGGGAGAAGATAAATGGCACATACAAAATAAAAGTAAAATAATTAGTAGTTAAAAAACATTAACCTTTGACAATTACTTTGTTTTCATTGAGCTAATAAAAAGTAATTTCAATTATCCCATACAAGGGTATGTATGGCTATCAAACAGGGTAAACAGAGGAGATAAAGTTAAATGTGAGATATAAATTCATTAGGAGTAGTTTTAATAAGATATCATATCAAATTCTCCTGTTTGTTCCTGAAACACCACCAGTGATTTAACACTTAAGACACTGGTGTAAAGGTTAAGTAATTCTCAATTTTTTATAGACATTGGCAAAACCTGTTAGCCTCATTAATGACCTTCATTCTGTGAAATTAGCAAATTCAAAGTCAGGTGCTGCACATGCACAGAATCATGAACGGCATTTACGCAGCCCAATGCTTAATGATCTAGCAGTGGAGTTCCAGATTGAATTTCCAGCACAAGTACATGCCTGCCTGCTAAAAAAAACTAAAAAGCCTACAGATGGATTAGATGGGCTATGAAAGAGTTCAGAGAAGGGCTACTGAAATGGTGAATAATCTACAGCAGGACAATTATCAGAAAAACTTAAATGATCTCAAAATGTATAGCTTAGATGAGAAAAGGGATGTTATAAATCATACTTAAACAGATTTAACAAGTCATCATGCTTTACAACTAAAGGTCCAGATTCTTAGATATAATGTAAGATGGTTTTACATAACTGAGAGGGTGACAGAGTGGAACAGTCTTCCACCAGAATTGGCTAATACAATGAGGGAATAAAAATAATGCATGAGACAGGACTAAACACTGATTTGAGGTTTCTACAGTAGGGAAAAAAGGGTTGGGGTCAATGGTTATTGCCAATAAAATCTGTAATTCTCTGTTCCTGTGATTAAGGTTACATGATGCAATATGTACATCAGTAAAGTGAGCTGTCTCATAGTTGAATGGTGTAGTGCTCTGGAAAATGTCATAAAGTGCACACGTGTACGTATGTATAAAATTGACCCCCACAATTTCACCAAGCAACATGTGCCACCTTTGCCCCAAGCAGCTTATTAGTGCCACCCTAACCCTCAAACGGCCTGCCTGTGCCATATTTGCCCCAGCTTGTCAGTGCCACCAAACAGCTTATCTGTGCAATCTTTGCCCCAAACAGCTGGCATGTGCCATCATTGCCCTCAAAACTACACACTTGCCCTCTCCTTTAACATACACACTGGCACGCATATGTAAAGACACGTATACAAATAACACATACACTTACTCATTCTTACTCGTACTCACACACTCCCTCTCACACCACTCATGCTAATAAACACTCCATCTCACACCAATCAAACAGCCATGCTCTAACACAGACATCTATGCTCACACACACTTATACAAAGACATCTATGCTCACATACACTCATACATAGACATCCATGCTCACATACACTAATACATAAACATTCATGCTTACATACACTTATACATATACATTAATTCAGTGGCATAACTACAGGTCCAGGTTTAAAGGGCCCTTTCTAAACTATTTTGAACCAGTACAGAAAGACAGTGGTCGGGTTACATAGGCTGAAAAAAGACATGTGTCCATGAAGTTCAGCCTTTCCCATATCTGTGAATTGCTGTTGATCCAAAAGAAGGCAAATAAAATTCAGTGTGTAGCTCTTTCCAATTTTGCAACAAACTAGGAAAAAAAATATTTCTTGGCCCCAGAATGGCAGTCAGATGTCTCCTTGTAGCCACAATTTCCAGGCAAAGAGTTTGAACCTTTTTTGAATATAGAAACCACATCTGCCTCCAGTGCTCTGGTACAATTCCTGAAAGAAAAGAATCATGGAAGATTAAAAACAGAGGTTCACTTATTTCCACACTTAGCTCCTTAAGTAATCATGGGTGAATACCATCAGGCCCCAGAGCTTTGTTGACATTAACTTTCTTTAGTTGCTGCAGCACCTTGTCCTGAGTCATCCAATCACAATTTGTTGGCATGTTTTATGCAGTAACAATTTGCATATGCAGTGCCATAGGTTCCTCTTTAACATATACTGAGGAAAAACGATGCCCCTAGAGACACAGACCCCGTCACAGTTGCGACCGCTGTAGTTATGCTACTGATTCAATGCTCAGTCAGAGCACAAGTAATGTAATAGTATATATACATAGAAACATAAAATTTGACGGCAGATAAGAACCACTCGGCCCATATAATTTTTCCTGATGTAAGGGGTTTAAACCCCTATCAGTTTTTGTTCTTCAATTTTTACTTCAACTATCTGTTAAACCCAGGGCCGGCCCAAGGCAAAATGCGAATTTTAAAATGCCCCCCCCTTATCTATCCTTCCTCTCCCTCCGTCGCTGCCACCCCCCCCACTTGTACTTACCTTTCAGCAGTCCTGCGGCGAGTCTCCCTGTTCGGTCTCGGTGCCGGCTTGTAATGCTGATGATTTCCGGCACTCAGCATAACAAGCCGGCACCGAGACCGAACAGGAAGACTCGCCGCAGAGGAGAGAGAGAGGGGCGCCTTTCTCTCTCTTTCACTTTTTTTAAAAAAAAAGGGCTTGCCGCCCCTTCAAAAGTGCCGCCTGGAGCGGTTGCCCCACTCTGCTCCATTGTCGGGCCGGCCCTGGTTAAACCATAAGCTTGGTCACTTATATTTTGGCAATGGTATGTATTTACCAAGACAACACTGGGACATAATTAGGACAATATTAAAAATGAAGCAACCCATATTGCCTTGACAAATATTGCTCAGTATTAACCAGAATTTCATGGTACGTAATCATGGGCCCAAACATAGTAGTATTGTATTTTTGAAAAGTTTGTGATATGAACATGTCCTATATTTACTGTATCTTACAATATATGATTACATACTGTATCTGCACCTTGTAATATATATGCCACTCTGATCCCCTCCCCGATGCAAACCATGAAAGGGCTAGACATAAGAATCTACATTTTCAACCAGATTTTTGTCCTCAATATATTTTTCTAGGAGTCTAATAACTGGAACTACTTTGTAGAACAGCGAGACAAAATAGTGCATATCCATTGCTATGTGCATTTACTGACCCCTGCAGGCTAATCTTAACACAATAAACTTATCTGACTTCCAAACTATTACATTTTTACTCTGGTTGCTAAACATTTTCAGCTTATTTTGTGTACCTAGCAGTGTTAAATTGCAAGTTAAAGAGAGCCAATGTGTCTGGGGTTCAGCTTGCAAATACAGGCATGAGTGTACCGGCTGTGGGGGTAGCCATGCGTTTCTCAAATGTTTCAAAAAGGGTAGGCAGGCTAATCCTGCCATCCCTTCTGGAAAAAGGGGTGTCACCAGTGAACATGGATGAGATGCTGCCGTGGCTACAGCCGTATGAGAATAGGGAGGCTTATTGAAGAGAGCTTTCAGTATGGTTTTCGAATACCCTTTTCGGGTATAGTTAAGGGTTTCATTGCCAAGAATCTTTAATTGCCACTGTTGTATCTACGGGTTGTGACTGACAAAACTGCTAAAGAGGTGTCTTTGGGGTGTGTAGTGGGACTCTTTGTTGAGCCCTTGTTGAAAAATTAAAAAGTATCACCTTTGGAGGTAGTGCCCAAAAAGGAGCCAGGTAAATTTTGTTTAATCCATCACCTGTCCTTTCCGAAAGGGGATCAGTTAATGACGGGATAGACAAGGAACTTAATGTAAGGTATCTTACATTTTGTTTGACAGGGCTATTAGTAGCAGATGGTCAGGGCATGTTAATGGTTTCTGGGCTATTCGGAATGCAGCAGGTGTGTCATCCATAGTTCATTATTTGGATTATTTGTTTATGAGTTTTTTTATGCAGGATCGCAGGTTTGTTCAGTTTTGCTTAGCACATTACAATGATTGTTGAGGAAGTTTGGGGTTCCCTTTTCCAAGGATAAGGCTGAGAGCCCAAATTTAGTCACTACATTTTTGAGCATTGAAATTGGTTCTGGAGAAACGTTATCTCGGTTGGTTTAGGTTTTTTCAATTTAGATGTTCACCTAAAATGGCGGTGGTACGGGCATGCAGTTTGAAGATGGCTAGATGGTAGATGATGGATGCATGCCCATATGTTTCAAAGAGTGTTCATTATGTTATTGTCCTAACCCAATCATGTCAGCAGTTCAGAACGATTAATGGCATTTGTTATTATTTGTTAGTTTGACGTTTTTAATACTAAGCTGTGTTTGTTTTATAATAAATTATGTTATGGCATTTGGTAAATAAATGCTGCAGCCTATTCAAAATGAGCATCAGTGTGTTTTTTCTTAAATGTCTGTTATTTATTTATTTGTAAAGGGGGGGGCTTAACCACAAGTAGTGCCTGGTCAAGCATTTACCCTGATAACTGACAGCATGATATAATATATATTCAGCCCACAGATCAATGTTCTTACCTAATATCCATGCGTAATCCACTGGAGGATGCCAACATCTACATAAAATGAACTCAGGCTCAACCCACGATGACAATTAAATGTAGATGGCTTACTTAGCACTAGAGAGCCTGTCATGTTCAGTGGAAAATGAACTGACCCACAGAATTAAACAGAAAACACTTTAAGCAGCACGAGTATATATCTGCTTTCCTGCCATTGCCAATGTTTTGTATTGTTTCACAATGGGAATATGACATTTTTCTCAAATATTGGGTCTTGGCAGCCTTTCCAGCAATTGGTACTGATTGGCTCAGGTTTTGTATGTCCAAATACTTGCTGATTTGGATTGCAATGAAATACTAATGATATTAACAACAACACATACAATTGTTTTCAAAACCTTATCAGGTATGGGCTGCGAAACTGAATAAAGTATATAATAAACACTACCAGGTAGTAATTTCCATGTTTCTAAATGTTTAACAAACATGAAGACTGGCACACAAAAGTGCCCAAATAAGTGAATTGCATTCTATATTACATTCTGTTTACTGCATATGAAGAGACTGTGATTACAGGCTCTTCAAAATAAAATTAGGTATTTACAGCCAAGCGTATTTTCTTTAAAATCTGGTGCAAGCTAGATATATTGTTTCGGTACAGGTCTAAATAATTACACTAACATGTACCACATTATTTTCCTGCGCAAACATGCTTTACAACGCCCATTAGAAAAGCTGGTGACAGATTAAACTAAGGAGTACATATAATGTATTGCAGTGTTACATGATGATGAATTGATGCCATATTTTCATAGGTTTCTTCCCCTCAATGATCTGAGTATGTGCAACACAACAAAAAATATAAACAGTAAAAATAAATATGTGCAGGAAATTTTGCAACTTATTCCTGTTCCAATACGACCATTTTGCTTCCTTTTTAATAATGCATATCTTCTGTATGTTGATGTAGCATACAAACTCATTTTGCTTTAAAATAGAACCATAAAACTTGTCCAGTAAAGACATTAACTCATGTGTATGTGTGTAGTTGAAGGTGTGCAGGTATACTGGAGTGTGGCTTAAATCAAAGCTGTCAGAAGGGAAACAGGTAACAGGGGAGAGTTCATATTGTCTTCAGCCAACCTGATGTCCCATGCATCATAATGTAGCATTACCCCTGTAAAGATTTTTAAGGTGGCCAAAATTGCTTTAGATAAGTATGAGATTGCATCTGAATCACAGGGTTTTGCTGCTTTTGCGTGAATTATGTGTGAGAGATTCCCTAAAAAGAGTATGGCATTATTTGAATATCTGTTTTAAAAAAGGTAAGACAGGTGGAGTTAGATCGGCCCCTAGGGTTGACTCAGGTAGGAGTGAGGACCCCGGTGAGCATCCAAAGGATGTTGTTAGATGGTTTTTCTCTGGGTTTCTGGATTCCGGTTGTTCCTTCAGCTATTCACACTTTTTCTGAAAATGTTTGGTAAGTGATTAAGAAGTTATAGTTGCAGATAAGTTGTTCAAAGAAGTAGCTGTGGGTAAGATAGCGGGACCAGATAGAATAAGCTAGAGATCAGAATCTCTCCGTTAGGCCTTATCAAGGGGGTAATTGCCCCCCAGGCCGCCCTGAATCTACATTAAACGGCCGCGCGGCCGCCCATTTAAGTGGCCAATTCGGCCACGCCAGGGCCGTCTTTAATGCCCGCAGCATCCGCGGTGGGCCGGCCGGCCAAACTGGCCAGCACACCGAGATGCCATTGCAGCCGATGTGGCTGTGACTCTTAAAGTGGCGGTAAAACACGCTGGCCGCTTGAAAATCATTAAGCGGCCAGCGTGCCTGCACAGTGCCGCCCAGTGTCCTGTTCCGTGTGACTCCGCACACTTGTGATGGGCCGCTCAAGGGGACGGAGTCACACGGAACAGCTCCTCGTGACAGCTAGAAGAGCACATTGGAGGACAGCAGCAGTGAAGGATGGCAGCAAAAACAAAAGTATTAAAAAAATAAAAAAAATTGTTGGGGTAATAGGCAGAAGGGGAGCCATATTCAAGGGGGGGCTGCATTGAGACAACAATTAAAAGGGGGCTGGCTGGGGGAACAAATCCACATGGGGCAATACACAAGGGGTATAATGTACAAAAAGGGGGCTGGCTGGGGGCACAAATCCACATGGGGCAATACACAAGGGTGTGGGGGGAAATACATTAAAACCAAAGGGGGGCTGGCTGGGGCATCAATACACAAGGGGGCAAAACAAACAAACAGCAAACCAGCGTGGAAAGCATTTTGGATGTGGGTGTCAGTGTCGCAAAGCCTGTCCTGGTGTGTGTGTTTGGTTGTAGGTGTGGTAGAGCCTGTCCTGGTTTGTGTGTGTGTTTGGATATTGGTGTTGCAGAGCCTGTCCTGGTGTCTGTGTGTTTGGCTGTCTGTGTGGCAGGACCTTTTCTGGTGTGTGTGTGTTTGTCTTTCTGTGTGGCAGGGCCTGTCCTGGTTTGTGTGTTTGGGTGTCGGTGTGGCAGAGCCTGTCTTGGTGTGTGTCTGGGTGTCGGTGTGGCAGAGCCTGTCCTGGTGTGTGTGTTTGGGTGTCAGTGTGGCAGAGCCTTTCCTGGTATCTGTGTGGCAGAGCCTTTCCTGGTGTGTCTGTTTGGGTGTCGGTGTGGCAGAGGGGTTTTATCTATACCTTAAATGCTTAGTTGTTATGTGATTTCCGGTTGATCTGTACCTGCAAAGCTGGGTTTGTGTGTTATTCTGTTGATCTGTATCTGCTATGCTATGTTTCCATACATTATTTATATATACCTGCAAATACAGGGTTTGTATTTCATATTCAGTTGATCTATACATGCATGTGCTGTTTACATGTGTTGTTTATTTGATTTATACCTAAACTACAGGGAGTAAGTAAAACAGAGGTGTGGCTTAGTGAATGAGGAACAAAGGGACTCTGGGGATGATTACAGGCAGGGGCCCAAGGAAATGCCTAGGGTCCAATTTTTCCATATTTAAATTTTATTTTAAATTTTATTTTGTTACAAAAATTAGCTGTTTTTTAATGTATTAAACATATTTTTTTTTACTCCCAGTCCCATCACATTACATCAATATGCGTTAGAAAATCAGGAAAAGATGGGCATGGATGGTGTGCTGATTCGGTGGCGCAACGGGCCACTTGACTAGACTTGGGCCTTATACCTAACAAATAACAAGAAAAATTCTGTTTTATACATCGTTTCTCTTACCCAGTTGGTACCTCAGTAAATTATGTTATAGATAAGGCTTTAACTAGCGTTCATTATGCAACTTTTGACAGGGCTTTACAGTTCATGAGGGAGGCTGGACATGGTAGTCTCCTAGGTAAGACGGATGTGGAGTTGGCCTTTCGGCTGTTGCCGGTCCACCTGGATTGTTTCCATTTGTTAGGATTTCAATTTAATGGTGAATTTTTTTTTCATATGTGTTTGCTTATGGGTTGTTCAATTTCTTGTTATTTTTTTGAGGTATTTGCCACTTTTGTGGAATGGGTTGCGGTTCATAGGTCATCTTTAAATTCGGTTTTGCATTTCTTAGATGATTTTCTGTTTGTAGGTGAACCCGGGACTGTGGAAGTCAGCATTTGATGGATAATTTTCAGCAGTTACCACTGGAATTCGATACACCGTTAGCAAGGGACAAAACAGAAGGTTCTAGTAATTTGGGGGCACTTAAGCTTTTGCTGGATATAAATGGTTCTCATAAGCAGGGCCGGCCAAAGACTTAACGCCGCCTGGGGCGAAGTTTAAAATGCCGCCCCCCGCCGAGGGGGGGCGGCATTATCTACCTGCCCCCCACCGGTACTTACCCTTAAACAGTCCTGCGGCGAGTCTCCCTGTGCTGCCACAGTGCCGGCTTGTAATGCTGAGCGCCGGAAATTCACGTCACTTCCGGCGCTCTGCATTACAAGCCGGCACAGAGACCGAACAGGGAAACTCGCCGCAGAGGAAAGAGAGAGGGGCGCCGAGCGGGTAAGCGAAAACCACTCGGTGCCCCTCTCTCTCTCCTCCGCTTCAAAAAAAAACAAAAAAAACCCGCTTGGGGCGGCAAAGTGCCGCCCCTTCTGAAGTGCCGCCTGGGGCAATTGCCCCAGTCGGCTCCATTGTAGGGCCGGCCCTGCTCATAAGGTTATCTTAAAAATGGTTCAAGGTCTCTTTGGTCACATGACATTTGCCTGCAGGGTATATAAGGTATTACCGTATTGGCCCGTATATAGGCCACACTTTTTTTGCTGTTCTTAAAGACGCCTTGCGTAAATTTAGAGGATTTTAAATGTATACTTATGAAAAAGCAGATTAAAAATAATAAAAATGTTAAAATGTAAAAACATTGCTTTAAAAAATATTTTGTTATGCAGTAAGCAGACTCTTTGAACACTGTGCATTTCAAATTTGTTCCCAAATTAATCATAGGAAGCAACAGTTACACACCTGTGAATTTAGTTACAAAGGACCATTAAGAGAATATTTTTATTAGGAGACATTATCACGTTGTAGTTAAAAAAACATGAAAAATTGAGTCCTTTATTTGTTGTGCATGATTCCACCGCCCCCTGCTGGTTGTAGTATAACAATGCATTAACATTCAGTTCACATACTGCAGACTTTCCATTTTCTACTCATTACCGGACAATGTTAAAACTACACAGTTTAGCTGGGATGGTGGTTCTGGGGCAAGATTACACTAATCCTTCACTTCTGAGGCTGACTCATCAGACTTGCAGGCTATTTTATTTGGCACCATCCTCTGAATCCTATTATAAAGGCACTTATTATAACAAGCGCCTCATTATAAAATAACAAAATGCTTATCGGTTTAAAAAGTGCAGGATGTCCTAATTTATGTCAGCATTTTGATTACCTGACAGGTGCTTTTGCAGCTGCTTGTTACACTACCAGATTTTGATTAGCTTGTCATTAAAACCTTTCTGGCCTTATTTTTTATCTTTGCCTTGCAAACAGCTACTAATGAAATATTGGAAGGAAATGGAGGTAGGAATTAACAGGGGGGAAAAAATAGATTTTGCTTTGATTAACAACAGCCTTTTGTGTTTGCAGCCACATTAAATGTCAGTCTTAATAATATTTTTTAGATTTGAGATATTTGTAAAACCACATTTTAAGAGCTTTTTAAGAGTGCAGGAGAGTAGAGAGATAAGCAGAATACGATGTGTAATATGACATAATATGTTAAATGTCCTCTAACAAATGAGTATTGTGTTATTAGGAGAAACAATTACCTCAGAAAATTTGAATGTACTATGGGATTCAAAAGTTATTCTGGTGAAAATAAAGTTTGATTTTTGGACCGTTCCATTGGTTGCTATGGTCATAAAGCCACTTCTTAAATGTAGCACTACAGCCACTTTACAAATAAATATCCCATGCGTATTACATAGAAGCATGGTATTCCTAATCATAAGTCTCGATTATAAGACAAGGTTTTTTCCAGAGCAAATGGTCTGAAAAATACCACTCGTCTTATAATCAGGGTCGTCTTATAATCAGACCTCAACTAGGTCTGACTATGAGACTAAGATCCAGATCCCCCGCAGCGATGCAGGGGACCTGGATCCTCCTTCCCCCCCCCCCCCCACACACACACACACACACTTACCGGTACTTCTGAGTCCCCGGTGCTTTGTCCGGGCAGCGTGTAGAGCTCTACGCGATTCGCGTACACAACTTCCGCTGCAGCCGGGAGGAGGTGCGGTTACCGGCGGGGGTTGTCTGCGTCCATCGGGCAGACCTTTCCCGGCTGTCAGTGATCAGACTACGCACCGGGGACTCAGAAGCACCGGTAAGTTTGGAGGAGGGAGGGGGAGGGAGTGTTAAATGGGGGGCATAAGTCATTTCTGGAGGCAGAGTGCTCTGTGAAATGCCTTTTAACTCCCTTAATGCCACTCTGCCCCATAATATGCCTTTTAACCCCCTATATGCCACTCTGGGGCAAGTATAAGGCAATTCTGGAGGCAGAGTGGCACATAGGGGGTCAAAAGGCATATCATGGGGCACAGTGGCATATAGGGGGTATAAGGCACTTCTGGGGCAGAGTGGCAAGCCAGGGGGCAGATGTGCATAACTGGGAGGGCAGGTTGAAAAAAAAAAAGGAAATAAAAACAAATATTTTTCTCAACCATAGCTTTCATTAAAAACAAATTGTTCACGTAGTTTACATGAATTAACATTTACTGGTAAAACTTTTTTATTTATGGGGTGTCATTACAATGGGTTTGGCTTTTTATTTATTGAGCTACTGCTTGTCTATTTTAAACAATAAGTGCTTACAGTGTGCATTTTGATGCATTTTCCCTCTTTAAATTATGAGGTTTGAAATTCTCAATGAAGGATCTACTGACACCTGCTATTGGTGTGAAAGCTAGTTAACACACCATACAATTGTCATAGAGGGTATTAAAGCATATCTAGAAATCCCATTTAAAAATATTCAGATAACCAGTAGGCTGTAAAGATAATAAAAAAAGTAAACTTTTGTAGCAAAATATTTTACAAATACACAAATATGCCAACTGTTTAACGTGCAGACTAGATGGGTGCTGTCAAATTCTGTTTCAATTTTTACCACTGTAAAAAGAAGGAAACAATCTGCTTAGAGTATACAAGAAATACCTGTCTTCTTTGAATTTGACAACCAAAAAAGTGTTGTACGCGTGTTATTGAAAATCTATCAATTCAGAAGGTAGTAGGCCTAAAGAAAGGTAAATAATGTATGATAGAATCATTCTATTGTAATAACCATGAAAATGACTTTTATGTTTTGAATGTAAGATTATTCTGTAACTGTCTATAGGTTTATTATATCCGGATATCAACGAACTCTCGTTTTTATAATGAAAAATAAGATGTTAGGCAACTGAGGATTGCTTTAATGATCCACTTTTAGCAGCTGGAGTCTCTAGCAGAAGTTTGTCTTGTGATGATAATTGCAGAAGGACTTCTTGTACGCAAAAACAGCAGCACATTTTAATACAGTATTTAGCAGTCAGTTTAATTTAACATTTTAACTCATAGTAACATGGGGTTTTTTTATTAAACATATCTCAAATAACCACGCTGACCTGTTGGGTTAAATTCGTTTTTCCTTACAATGTACTGTTATGTGTGGGTGATTCAATGTTGGGACTGCATTCTCTGTTTTAGGGCCTCTCTTGGTACCTCCAGTATTCTGCATCTAAATTTTTAAACCTGAGATGTTGTGCTTCAGTATTCTAATTGTGAAGATCTGAGGGTGATATTGTGCC
Source organism: Sceloporus occidentalis (assembly GCA_023333645.1). Taxonomy (NCBI): domain Eukaryota; kingdom Metazoa; phylum Chordata; class Lepidosauria; order Squamata; family Phrynosomatidae; genus Sceloporus; species Sceloporus occidentalis. Next base: position 5,944,314 of record JALMGF010000031.1, read on the forward strand.
ATTCTATGTCCACAATAGCCCACTGCTTCCTCAAATGTCATCATCACGCTACCCTAAGAGATATGCAAAGCCTTCTTACCTCCTCCTTCAAAATGTTTTAAGTTGTTAGTATTGTCCTTAACAGGGGCAGCATTTTAAAAGCAAATACACATCATTTAATAAATGCAAGATACTCGGGCATGCGCTTAAACTAATGTGCCAAGTTTTTATGCCTTCTTCAAAATATACATAGGCTATCATTTGGAGAAAACCAATATAAACATAGTGTTTTGCTTTATATTTCAATGATTTATTGTTTGTAAGCTTTTTATATTTGTGTTTTGAATATATTTAGCATTTCTTGTATATATCTCTGATGCAGAGTCAGTGGTAGATAAATGGGGAACCCTCCCATCAGGTAGAGGCTGGGATAACCGTAAAGCTATCCAGGATCTACGAAAACAGCACAAACTAATTAAGGTCCGAGTTTTTATGTAACCAAACATGAGCAGACTAGATGGGAAAAATTGTTATTTTATGTTTCTATACAACTAAAGAGAAAGAATAAGTAGGCTATGGATGGTATGTAAAATTACACTTAATGCATGGATTGCATTGTGCTTTAATGTCGTGTGACTGTATAGCCAACCATTTGTATGACCTATTGTCAGGGAGTGCTAGGTTCTAGTGCCCCTTGCTGTATCAATATACACAGTGGTTTGGACACCACCAGCAGTACTGTCTGACATCAGAAAGTTGCTCCCGGGTGAATAAGCAAGCAGCATGTATCTGTTCAGATTGCAGGGAAACAGAAACAATAAAGAAAACCCCATGACATGAAAACATGTGACTTATAGTACATGACAGAAAAAAAGTCCAGGTCTTCAAAAGACCACAAGAGAATGCAAAGGCTATGTGTATGGCATTGTTGTTATACACAAACTCTAGCATGACGTTTCTAGACATACGCTGAGGTACATTTACTGATGTAAAAATATTTTATTGAACATTGTTCCCCTTCACAGTGAAATCTCCATGCCAGATTTTGACTATGTTGCCCAAGACTCCATTAATTAATTGAGTTCAAGCCAACTTTACACATGGTGGTTAAGATCTTCTTTTGCCCTTTATTTACATATGTACAGACAGATCTTGGAAGACCTATAATCATCATTGCTAGGTCTTCAGCAATTATGTAGAGGTGTAATACAAAATCGAGGTGGAGGTCATGTGACTGCCCTAATTGGGTTAGAATAGAAAATTGAGCACATTTAAATGTAACATGCAGACAATCGTGTAACACCCTCATGACCTTGCTTCTTTCTTAGCTGCTATATAATCTTTACCAAATGAAATATTTATTAACTTTATTATGTTTTGTTCTACAGCGTTTTGATTTAAACACATAATAGTTCCATTATTAAAGTACACATACACATGATGTTACATTACTACAGTTATTGTATACATATAAACTCATGTGATGTACTACAGCTATTTACTTTTCATTTAACAGACCAGATCATTTTGTAAGAATAAATTATTGCAAAAAAAGTTTCTGTTTACACACTACAGCAAGTGGCAAAGGTGACCTTCTAAGGTATATGATTGCATGAATATGGATGAGGCTTTAGAAAAGAAGCAGTTCTCTGCTAATTGCATGACCTGGTGGGAAATGGCAAGTGTTGTGCAGCCAAGCAAGCTATCCTAGGAAGCACAAGTACAGCCTTTGAATGAGTTGCTATAATGGGGGTCGCAGCCCTTTCATTTGGTTTACCAGATGCCACCTTCATATATAAGAGTGTGATATACAAGATGATGTGAAATTTAAATATTATGGGGATTTAATGAGATTAAATATTAATAATACATTATTAATTATGTTTTGGTTGAGTAAGTCTTGTATAAAATGTGTACTATCATCTATTCGTTAGTAATATAGGTACAAAGTAATTTAAATGGCTCTCACCCTGTCCTAAAATATGGTCTTTTATGTCCATTGGGCTAGCCACTGCCAAAACATTATGACAAGCTGAATATTTTCAACTTTTACCCCTAAACAAACAAATCCTGTTGGTTTAGGTCAAAGTATGTCTTTATCAGGTTAAAGTGATAATAGGTATGCTATATTTAATTCCAGTTAAGTAATAAAAGTATTTAAATTAGCTTTTGGGAAAAAAGTAAGTTAAGAAAGGACTTCGAGTCATGTTAGCTGTACTTGTTATAATTGGTATTTATATTATAGTTGTAAATTGTTGAGTAACCTAATGCATACAGCAGAATTAACAAAGACAACCCAAATACGGTAAACATTTTAAGATTTAAGCTTTGCTATGATCTAGTTCACAAATATATAGTATACATTTAAACTATGACACCATTCTGCAAAAAATGTAATATTGCAAAGCAAAGTGCACAAGTATAAAAAATAGTCTATATTTCAGCTTGATGTATATAAATACCGTATTTGCTCGATTATAAGACAAGGTTATTTTCAGAGCAAATGCTCTGAAAAATATCCCTTGTCTTATATTCAAGGTCGTCTAATAATGAGACCTCAAATAGAGGTCTGATTACAAGACTAAGATCCAGATCCCACTGCAGCACTACAGGGGACCCGGATCCTCCTGTCTGGCAGCCTCTGCTGCTGCCGGCACTTCCTCTGGGGGCTTCTATGACGGAGCGCCAGCATCACATGACCTTCCGGTGCCCCCCCCATAGAAGCCCCGGCGGAAGTGCCGGCAGCAGCGGAGGTTGTGTGTGCGCATCCCGCAGCTGGTGAACCTTTGCGTTTTACTTGACACCAGCGGCGGAGGTTGCATTGCTGCCCCACTAGACACCAGGGGGTTAAGAGTGGCATGGGGTTAAGAGTGGCATGGGGGGTTAAGAGTGGCATGGGGTTAAGAGTGGCATGGGGGTTAAGAGTGGCATGGGGCAGGGGTTTTCTGGAGGCAGAGTGGCATATAGGGTGTTAAAATGCATGTCAGGGAGGCAGAGTGGCCTATCTGGGGGCAAAGTGGCATATAGGGGGTATAAGACATTTCTGGGGGACAGAGTGGCATATAAGGGGGTATAAGGCATATCTGGGGGCAGATGTGCATAACTAGGGCAGAGTGGCATATTATTAAAATAGTTTACATGTGAATTAATATTTACTAGTAAAACTTTTTTTCCCTATCAGGTGGTCTTATATTCAGGCTTTTTCTCTTTTTCCTAAATTAATATTCACATTTTGGGGGTCGTCTTATAATCAGGGTTGTCTTATAATTGAGCAAATACGGTATCTGAAATTTCTTTTTAAAAAAATCTAAAAATAACCACTAGATGGCAATAGAAAACAATGGCAAGATCTAAGAAATGAAATTTACGGTAATAACCTGCTATGCTTAAAATGATCACAAGAGGCGGTAATGCATCTTCCAGAGCAATGCATTGTTTCATGTGTGTTCCAACACAGGCACAAGAATCAAACTTTTTTTACAATGTTGTGAACTCTTGGTAATGAAGCATAAAAATGGGTGGAATTATAAACAATTATTTGTCTATTATTATTATTATCAATTTTATCTTCACAGCTGTAACCAGCTGCTTAAAGCCCATAGGGAATACTGCCTTCTCTACACACCTAACTAATGTGGGAGCACGCATTCTGCCATTTAGTGGTTATCTCGTGTCAGTGAACATTCTAGCATTGTCGGGTAGGCCTGATCTAGACACCACAAACAGCCAAAAATAATGTATATAGAAATACTCTGACCTTCTTACAACATACTGTAAATTCAGAGGGGTTGGCCTTTCATAGTATATATTGTGAACTCCGTGAATTGCTTTTTAAACTCACCTGTAGACCTTGAATAATGCTGTCTAAGATAGATCTCAATTGGACTAAACTCTATCATGTAACATTAAATTGAATTGGGTGAGAATGGAGGCTATACCCTGACACATGCCAGATATCTAATGTTACTTTAATATGTTTAAATGATTAATACTATTGTGGATTAAAAAAAAAAATTCTCCATATACTTTATCCTTCAGTCAGTTTTCTATTGACACTGTATTAGAATCATCTTCAAAATTAAACTGATATTATCTATCACTTTTCTTGTAGAAACCAAATTAAGGCTTGGTTAACACAATTCATCTTGAGAAAAGTATGTGGACTCCCACATATGTTACTATGCAGCTTGTATTTGTACATAATGTCTTTTAGTAACCTTTCACTGAACAAGATTTTGGAGTGTGTCTGTGGGAATTTGTGCCCATTCAGCATATAACACAAAATGTAATTAAATAAAACTTAAACAATACTAAATTAAATAACACTACATTAGAGTATTCATAATATCATGTCAAACAGTTTAACATTTGTTTAGAACAACATGTTTTGAAATGCACAGAAACCAAAGAAAACTGGCAAACGATCAATTCCATTTTTATTTTGTTTTTCATTATCAAGTTACCAACACAGAATCATGAAATCCAGGCCTCTTTATGCACCCAGCAGTCTTCAGGGTCACTTTCTCATACTTTGTTCTTGTGTTGTTGTTGAAAGAGAGCACCCTGTTAAACTTCCATCATTGTTTATTTATGGTGTTTGGAGTAAAAGTAAAGGATACAATGAGTGGTTTATTCCCTTTATACCTCTCATTATTGTTAACTTGGTCAATAACAAAATAAATGTTTTGCCACTAGAAACAAAAGACATTTCAGCAGTTGCTACACAATGAGATGTGGCAAAAAGAGTGCTTATGCTTGTCAAATTAAAACATTGTCTTAAGTGTTAAGTATTGCTTCGGTTTACTTACCATAAGCACAGTTTTCATTCTGAAATACCTTTCTTAATAAATTCTTATTAACAAGCAAGAACAGTATATATGTTCATTTTTTGTGTGTTAAGAAGTTCCTGGCTCTGGGAAGTGTATCCATAATTATGGTGCCCAGAAACATTTGGTTTCATTATATCAGACTAAGTGTAGGTCTTCACAGCTAAAACCATGGCCATATAAATGCCTGAAGTATGTAAAGTTATTCAGTGAGTTTTGCTACGTTAGTAACTATGTTATGCTTTCCCCTGTATTTTCAGACATACTGTGTTGGCCCTCGACCTTTACAAAAAGTCCCTACAGAGTATGTGGACCCAAATGTACAAATACACAAAGGGCAGTTGTGATGGGAAGGTTGAAGTAGGTGTTAAAAATTACTTTAACATTTGCGAAATCCAATTTCACTATTACTATGTACCAATCACAAAACTGCTAGCCAAAACATTTGATCTAAGATCTAACACCTAAACCATAATACCCAAATGACCATCTACTGAACAAGGTAACCAAAGGTCCCATACATTTAAGCAAAATATAACTGATGATAATCTTGTATCAGCTTGACTATTTATAGAGCTCTCATCGCACCTGTACAGCTATGTGTGAGTTACTTCTATACAAAAAGGCTTATACTCACACAGTAGCGTACCTAGCGGGGGGCGGGCGGTCCGCCCCGGGTGCCGCTCGTCAGGGGGGAGCCACGGGCTAGGGTGACCACATGTCCCGGATCCCCGGCAGCCTCGTCACTTTTTTACACGGAGGAGAGAGAGGGGCGCCTAGCAAACGGTCGGCACCCCTCAGTCTCCTTCGCGAGGCCTCTAACTCCGTCCCAGTGCGGGCATGTCATGCTGAGCGCCGAAATATTTCGGCGCTCAGCAGTGAAGCGGCAGAGCAGGAAGCAGCAGCAGAGCAGTAAGCAGCGGTAGAGCAGGAAGGTAAGTACAAAAACCTTTAATTACAAGGGGGAAAGGGGGGGAGATAGTGGGGGGAGAGGGAGAGGGGGGTACATAGTGGGGAGGGAGGTAGATAGTGGGGAGGGAGGGGGATAGATAGTGGGGAGGGGGGAGATAGTGAGGGGAGAGAGAGGGGTAGATAGTGAGGAGGTAGGGGGGAGAAGGGGGTAGATAGTGAGGAGGGAGGGAGCGGGGAAAGATAGTGATGAGGGGTATAGTATCCCTTTTAATGCTTAGGAATCTAATTAGCATGTTGTCTGGTGCGTGGCAAGTTTCCAGACACAATAACATGTTATGAAGTAACTGTGCCAATAAGGGCGCTAAACCCAAGATAAGGAGCGCAAATATTTACGCTGTGGGGGGAACAAAAAAAAGCTTTAGAGCGTAGTAATAAGCCTTGGATATCAAGTGCTAACACCTAGACTTAGCCAAGGCTTAGAACTGCGCTCCGAACATGTATATAGTGAGGATAGTGAGGAGGGAGATGGCTATATAGTGAGGAGGGAGGGGGTACATAGTGAGGAGGGGGGGTAGATAGTGAGAAGGGAGGGAGAGGGGGGTAGATAGTGAGAAGGGGTAGAAAAGGGGGAAAGGTAGATAATGAATGAATGTGTGGATGAATTGTCTGAATGAGGGAGATAATTAATGAGGTGGTGAGAATGCATTAATAAATGTGTACATTTGTGTGAATGAGAGAGAATAGATGATTGTGTGAATTAATTATGTGAAGAAAGTGTGAATTAGTGAGTGACTGTTAAAGTGTTTGTGTGTATGATAGATGTAAAATTGATTTGTGGAAAGGCAAAGATGGCACAAGTAGGATGTTTGAGCCTTGGGGACCAAGATGATACAGGCAGGGTGTTTATGGGACAAAGATGGCACAGGCCGGGCTGTTTGGGGACGAAGTTGACTCATGCTGGGCTGTTTGGGGACAAAGATGGTAAATCCTATGTGTGTAATCTGGGTGCTGGTCAGGTTTCTGTGGGCAGTGTGTACGCCAGAGCTGGCTTTGCGTTGTGCAACCTGTGATCTATGCCTGTAGTTTTATCTCTTGCTATGTTTCCATACATTATTATTGTATACCTGCAAATACGGGATTTGTATGTCTGATTCTATGCCTCCAGTGCTGAGTGCACATGTGAACAATAATAATAACAATATACATATATGTATGCCTGGGCATGATAGGAGTATGATTGCTGTTAACAATCATATATATAAAATATATAATATTGTTATTGATTTTTTTGTGCTATTTTACTGTGTTACTTACTTTAAATAAAAGTGTGAGATTTATTTTACGGTGGGGGTCATATTTGGTTTCGGACAGGTAAATGCTGGATTTTCGGTTTCAGTCGGTTTCGGTACATGAAGTGGTAGGCCTACACCACATCAATGTTTGGGTTAGTATATAGTGATAGGAGATATGCTGCCATATTATCAGTGTCTGGCTTAATGTATAGTGATAGGGATTACTCTGTATCGCCATCAATGTCTGCCTCAGTATATAGTGTTAGGTGTTATGCTGTATCCCGTCAATGTCAGCCTCAGTATATAGTGATAGGTGTTATGCTGTACCCCCATCAATGTCTGCCTCAGTATATAGTGATAGGTGTAATGCTGTACCACCGTCAATGTCTGCCTCAGTATATAGTGGTAGGTGTTATGCTGTACCACCGTCAATGTCTGCCTCAGTATATAATGATAACGGTAATGCTGTACCACCTACAATGTCTGCGCCAGTATATAACCATAGAAGCTATGCAGTTTTAAAGTGTTGGGGGGGGTTGCCACATACAGGATCCGCCCCAGGTGCCAAATACTCTAGGTACGCCCCTGTACTCAGAAGATATCCCCAGTGTTAAGCAAACAACACTTCCCTTTAATCTAGGGAAGACATACATTAATAGAGGAACTACATTTATGAAGGAGTTCCAGTCATTTATAAAGCTTAAGTCTGTAGGCAGATGGCAATAGCTGTTGATCTAACCTCATTTTGAATCTGTGTTTAACTAATCCAATGTCTGCATTTACCAAGAAACAAAAAGCTGCCCGTCACGATAAAAAAAAATAATAAATGACCATTAGTTTTGTACAATCTTAGTCCATACCAAATTTGAAAAAGATATGGTGATGGTCAATCAGGGCCAAGTCTAGGTTTTTAGAAGCCTTTACAAAGAGAGTTAAGGTTATACATGTCTTGAAAATTACTCTTCTGGGAATCAGTGTGCAGTAATTTTTACAGTGGATATAATGTAAAAGGTTGTTGTTTTGACCACAATATGCTTTTTGTTGTGGATTTCATTAAAAATGGTTTTCACTATATTTTGTACATTACCTGAATTTCTTGAAATGTATTGGTTAAGTTACTGTCCATTAGTGGTGACAAATAGTTTGGGAAAACATTGTAAAGCCACGATGAGAGGAAAGGAGAGACTACAACTATTCATTGGATTTGTTGGTTTTGCCAAGTTCCGAAAACGAACGTAAGTGAAAATAAAATTTTGTCTAAATCTGTTTTGCTTGCAGTGCACTGCTTAACCAGTATATTTATTTACTAATTGTTAGTTGGAATCGTTTAAAAAAAAAATGTTCTTGCACTAGATCTTAATAAGAACATAGAAAAACACACCAAAATACACCAACAGGTTAAACATGTGTGTGATAATGTGAAGTTGGATGAAGTTGTTGAATAAAAAAAAATTAAGTACCTTTCCTTGGTCAGTCTCCAAGAAAGACAAAAGACACACCACTGACCTTTCTACTGACCTTTGTTCTGTGGTGAAAGCTGGGAGTTAATTGAAAAACTAAATCCTAACATGCAATTTAGGTTTTACCTAGTTATGTACAATTAAATTCTATGTTTCCATACAGTGCAGACCAGTGTCCTACCAGATGCTGTTTACTGCCCATGCTTAACCCAGTTGCAAATGTTCTATGTCATGTGTGCCTGCACCCACAACATGTGGGCACTCCCTAACTACTTTGTTACATATGATCATGATTTACATCTGCACTCACACATTTTTATTAACTTGGCCTAGTGCTCAGTTATTGATGCAATGTCTGCAAAGGCTCCTGGTTCCATTACTGGTTCCAAGCATCTGTTACAGTGATCAGTGCTCGATGTTGGTACTTTTTATTTTAGTGTCAAAGATCTTAAGGTGTCAGCAAACCAAATAAATAGAAACTGTTCTGGGACATCCAACCGCCTGGATATAAGCCCTACGCTAATAAGTCTTACATATTTTTTGCAGGTGTAAAAACCAGGGGTTAATTAAAAACGATATAATTGTGCCAAATATTTCCAGCTCCTGACAATTAGTGCAAAATAACATAATCTGTTTGTGAAGAAAGTTTGCTTCTTAATTTTAAACGATTTATACAGATTATACATTAAGGGTATGTAACAGGGTCAGATTTCATGTGTTTTTTAACAGTTTTTTATATGAATACATCCAGCAATAAATTCTGACAACCAAGTACCCGAGTACCAGACTTTTAGCCAATATACCTTGTCTAATAACTATTGTTCATTCTGATACCATTACAATTCATGGAGTTATCCTATACCAATAAATCCCTAATGTCATGTCCCAGACCCAGTAACTAAAGTATCTGCTTCCCTACCAATGCTTCAAATGGCTTAATGCTTTCACAATGCAATAGTTTCAAGTCATTTTTATGGGGTTGCAAATAAGAAACCTGCATTTGCAGTCTTGCAATAACTAAATAGAAATGTGATCTTGGGAAATGGGAACTTGTTATTAAATCCTTTCAAAAGAAAACAATGAAAATATTGTTTTGTTACTCCCTATTTGGGGCTATTTTCCTTGATTCAGCATTCTGTGATTTCCAATTAATTAGATGGTAGTTTTGCTGTCTAGCCCCCCCCCTGAATGACATGACACATCTGTCCAGACATTTGTCCTCATTGATTTCAGTCATTCATCTAGAATGTTTTAGCCATCTAATCTACATGCAAATAAAACTTTACTCCTTCAAAATTTGCTTAACTGTTACATGTAGGTTATCCTCCCAAATTTGTTTTACTTTTTTTTGTACAGATTTTATAAATGTGGAGTAAATTATACTTTGTGTTATTAGATTTTAATTACCTTATGTTTGTGCAGTTTCATTGCCAAGGGAGTACCAATAGGTTAAGTGTATTTTTCAAAGTAGAGAAGCTTTGAATTATTCTATAGTAATGGGACTGATACACATGACTGATTGTGATAGTAATCCTAAAATCTTAAATAAGCAAAGCATAATTTTTATACAGTGGTCATTAGACAATGCACATGTATGAAGATGCACTATAAATGGAGTTACTGCCTGTGTATTGGCAAAAGAAACAAAAAGGTTGGACGCTAGTTGCTGCATTCAGTGTTGTATTGCATCAAGGAGTGTAAGTACTTAGGTGTTATGTTTATGTTATGTTTTCCACAGTGTAGCAGCATTCCATTTGGAAATATGTCTCACGGACACTTCCATCTTTACTCATTAAAAACCTAATTTTAATCATTGGAATTCCAGTGCTATCTTAATAACAAATCTTCTATGGTTAATAGAGAGAGAGGAATAAAACCATGGATGCCCTAAGATCTCAGTATTACTGGCTACAATTGAGGAACAAACTGGGAACCTGAGATTCTAAAATGAAGCCATTCTTATAATAGACAACATATCCATACATAAGGGGTAGAAATATGTATCCTCAAATGACTTAATATCATAAATCCTAGACTAGGAGTGTAATTTTAGTTTTTACATTCCCAGAAATTCTACAAATATGTTGGTTGTAATAAGGATGGGTACTTTATTTATCTGACGCTTACCTCACATGTCTACCCAGGGACATATTTGTATATTTATTGATAATACACAGAACAGTTGCGTGAAGTTGTTATAAATAGTAACAATAAATAAATGAATAGGAAATGCATATATACATTACAAATTAAGACTAAAGAAACAAAAAGTTGGCGGGGAAACATGGAAGTGCTCACTTAACAGAAAAACAGGCCTCTCATTGTAACTACTCGGCTCAAATTCAGTTCTTAATACCCTACTCCTACTCCTAATTGTGGATGCTTGAAACAAGTTAAAGAGGGTGCTGGCTCTAACTCCTAACTATTGTGCTTTGATATCTCTTGCTTGAACAAGTTAATTAAAATGTGTACCAAGCAGTGGATTCTAATGACCTCTGTGGGTTTTTTTTTTGTATATCTTATTGTCCTAGCACCTCTCAGTCTTTCTTCCCTAGTCTCCTTTCTTTTTTTCATCCGACTCTTTTATTATTATATTTATTATATTTTACTCCACTCTTTCCTTCTTTCACTGGTCACCTTACCCATTCCATTCTCTTACATAGTTTCCTCTATTTTTCTCTCTTTATCCATTTCAATATATTTTACACTCTGGTCCATACTGACCACTCTTCTCTACATTGACGCAAACCTATGAATACAACTCTCTTTGAAAAGTGATCCACAAAGTATTCTCAGTCAAATGACACTGACTAAAACACATATCACTCATAGCGACACACATCACACTCAGCCACACTCACACACGTGTTCTTGTTCTCTGTGATCATCTTACTCTCTCAGGAGCCTGACCCACGAAGAGCCCTGAAATGGTACCATTAACATATATATATGTCATAATTTCACTTTAAGAAGCATTATTAAAGTGTGATATTGAAAATTAAACTATGATATTGAACAAACCCCGTAGCTTAACCCTTGATTTGCAGGATGCAAGTACATATTCAGTTGTTGCAGATGATTAAATCACTAACATCTGGATAATCTCTTGATCTTCTGCTCTCAATGGTTCTCTAAATTGGTTCCACCAGAAGCCGTGTAATTCTTATAGGCAAGTTCTTATGAGCTTCCTGATTTAAATCCATGTGTGCAAAGTGGCTTAGCATAAAATGGGTTGAGTTCTTCTACAATTTACAATCTGCCTCATTCCCCTTCTCTCCTGATGTACAACCCCTAGGCCACCTCCCAGCTACTAATGTTAGCTGGCATGAGAGCTCAGACCTCTGTGCACAGAATACAAGTGCAATAGCTCTGTACCAGTGATGGCTCACGTTGGAGCATTGGCTATGGTAGATGGTTAGAACCTGTCAGTGTGACGGGAACAACCTGTACCCCAACTGGGTACACCCGCCAGACAATGCTTCCTTCTCCCCATGGCCACTGGGAACACAAAACTTAAACCGTCAGGAGGACTAGTTTCGAAGACCGCAGGAAACACAGCTCTTTGGGAACCTCGCTGGCACTGTAGTATACAGAAGCATAGCAATACAGTACTTTACCTCCCTCATAAGGGCAGCACCGAGGCTTACTTAATTTATTTTGGAAGCCTCAGGTGTCATGCTTCTCGTGAGGTGCTTCGTGAGAAGCCGCAGCAGAGGCCTGATCCTTTCGTAAGTTCTTCTGAATTGGCACTCCCTGAAGGGATATGTTAGACATTCGTGGGTCCACATTCGCTCACACTCTCATATTCTCATTCTCGTTACCTTTCCCACGCTCTCTATAAGGACATCACTAAAAGGGCCAACTGATGGAAATATGGCAGCACTTGCAGTGACATCCCCTCCCCCAATTGGAGGGTCAGAAAGGACATCACCACAGCGCCACCATTTTCGCGGAAGTTGTTGAATTATGTCCACAGAGATGCAGATGAAGAAAGAAGATTAAGGATTGAAAATAGAAGGGAAAAGAAAGAGGAAGATGCGAACGTGGTGGGAAGAGTAGATAGGGAAACATTTAGAGAGAGTGAGCGAGAATGTGAAACTGAATGGGCAGGGAACAAAAACAAAACAAATAAGTTTTGGCCATTTTGCACATATGTAGCTTGTATTCCTAAAACACACTGATAGAATGATCTATCCACTGGTGAGGAGATTCCTTGATAATTATGCCTAATGTGACGTGACCATGAATGCCAAGGCAAGCAAGAGGCAGAATTAAATACACGAGGTTCTTGGTTCCCATGCAAAGTGGAACTTTCCCTGCTATTTTAGATTTTATCCATATGATAAATCTAAGATTTTCATGGATATCTTCCTGCTGTAATAGAAACATAGAAAGTGACGGCAGATAAGAACCAGTAGGCCCTTCCAGTCTGCCCAACCTCTGAGTACTTTCCTTTAGTACTTGGCCTTATCCTATATCTAGCTTGGCCTTATGCCTATCCCATGCTTGCTTAAATGACTTTACTGTATTAACATCTACCACTTCTGCTGGGAGGCTATTCTATGCGTCCACTACCCTTTCTGTAAAGTAATATTTTCTTTTGTTACCATTAAACCTTTGCCCCTCTAGTTTATGCCTGTGTCCTCTTGTTGTGGTAGTATTTCTCCTTTTAAATAAACTCTCTTCCTTTACCTTGTTGATTCCCTTTAAGTATTTAAATGTTTCTATCATATCCCCCCTGTCCCGTCTTTTTTCCAGGCTATATAGGTTAAGATCCTTTAACCTGTCCTGGTAAGGTTTATCTTGTAATCCATAAACCATTTTATTAGCCCTTCTCTGCACTTTCTCCAACATTTCTATATCCTTCTGGAGATACGGTCTCCAGTACTGTACACAATACTCCAAGTGAGGTCTCACCAGTGATCTGTACAACGGCATGAGCACTTCCCTCTTTCTACTGCTAATACCTCTCGCTATACAACCAAGCATTCTGCTAGCATTACCTGCTGCTCTACTGCATTGCCTGCCTACCTTTAAATCCTCAGAAATAATTACCCCTAAATCCCTTTCCTCGCACGTTGAGGTTAGGACAGTACCAAATATTCTATACTCTGCCCTTGGGTTTTTATGCCCCAGGTGCATTACTTTGCATTTATCTACATTAAATGCCAATTGCCACAGCTCTGACCATTTTTCCAGTTTTCTTAGATCGTTTGCCATTTGGCTTCTTCCTCCAGGAACATCAACCCTGTTGCAAATTTTTGTGTCGTCAGCAAATAAACATACCTTTCCATCAAGTCCATCTGCAATATCACTAATAAAAATATTAAAGAGAATGGGTCCAAGTACAGATCCCTGAGGTATCCCACTGGTAACAAGACCTTGTTCTGAATATACGCCATTGACTACAACCCTCTGTTGTCTGTCACTCAGCCACTCCTTAATCCATTCAACAACATTGGGATCTAAACCCAGAGATTGCAGTTTATTTAAAAGTCTTCTATGTGGCACAGTGTCAAAGGCCTTACTGAAATCCAGGTACGCAATGTCTACTGCACCACCTTGATCAATTACTTTAGTCACCCAATCAAAAAAATCAATAAGATTTGTTTGGCATGATCTTCCTGAGGAAAACCCATGTTGTTTTTGATCTTGAAACCCATGTGACTTCAGATGTTCAACAATCCTTTCCTTTAACATTGTTTCCATTCATTTCCCCACTACAGATGTAAGACTAACTGGTCTGTAGTTGCCCGACTCCTCCCTACTGCCTTTTTTGTGAATGGGCACAACATTCCCTACTTTCCAATCCCCAGGGACAACTCCCGTTACCAATGATTCGTTAAATATATTAGTTAACGGTTTTGCTAGTACACCCCCAAGCTCTTTTAATAACTTGGGGTGTATCCCATCAGGTCCCATCGACTTATTTGTCTTTACCTTAGACAACTGAAGTAGAACCTCCGCCTCGATAAACTCACATATTTCAATGATATAAGGGATGCAAGGGAACAAATATTTCTGAACTACTGTTCAGTGGGTATAATTTAATTTCAAAAGAAGCTTCTCAGACTTGTCAATTGTCAAATGAGCTTCACAAACAATGTTTGGCATTTACACAACCCTGCGATTTTGTTTCGGAGGGGTTTTAGGGGAGGAGATTATAGAATATGTGCTGTTTAATGAAATACTGATTTGCTTTTAATCTATCAGGTGATTTCTCTTACTTGTCAGTATAGATTGTGGAGACATATCGGATATTATTGTTTTTATTTTACCTGTCTGTAAAGATGTTCCAAAATAATTTCTCCTAGCTAAGTAATGAATTCAACCCTTATCAGGTACAGATAAATTCCATGCATATTACAGCTGCGGTACAAAGTATAGCCTGTACCAGGATCGAGTTCTTAAGGTTACATTCTTGCCATTTGTGGAATAATTTGACTAAACATATTTTTTTTCCTTTTTTTAATTCCAGTGCAGGAAACAGAAAACATATTAATCACTTAAAAGGAGATATTTATTAAAGTATATCCTTATGTTATATTAGGAAGACTAAAATAAATTAAATATTTAATATATCAATGATTTTGGCACTGAACTGAAATGTGGAACTGATATTTACTAACAGTTTACAAATTATTCCAAAGAATACTTGTGACTATTTGTGACTTTCACAAAAAGTTGTAATGTAATCTATACAGCGTAGTGGCCTAAATAGCTACCACAAACATTGCTAATTTCCGTGTCATGCTTATCCCTGGACATTAATGTCCACATCCTGGGCAATCCGCTTCCAAGACTATATATTGTTTAAAAATGAAGATTGGCGGTATGAACATTTTACTAATGGGGCTTGCACTCTGGTTCCACTTACCACCCATATGTGCAGTGTATGGTGGACAATACCTATGCACGATATTGTGCTACAAACGCTCATGAATGAATGGCCATTCAGGCTCACTCATCTTTGCAAGTTGGGATACTCCAATAAACAAGGCAAAGCAAAATTCCTGGATTCCAGGACTTAGTCTTTGTGTGAAAGGAATTGTATTTGTAGGTGGGACCAATGCACCGATTTTCACTGTCGGTGCTACACAGATTCTACAGAAACCACACCCCTGCCTTGGCCACTCCCTCATCAAAGCCACACCCCATTCCTAAATCAAAATTACAAGATGGGGCCACCCCACTGGGAATGCCTTCAGCTGCTTATTACTTTGTCCAAAGACTTTATAAAGGATGCAAATAACATTGAATGTATGAATTACTGATGCTTTCTGATAACTTATTCAACATAGTGTTTCTGAATGTTGTAAATAATATAAAATGTATAGCCTAACTTATATGTATTCACATGTCATGTTTATCTTGCATAAAGAATATATGTCTCCACAAACTTTTAGTAAAAAGCTTCTCGTTCGGTACATCAAAAAGCAATTCTGATTTTGAAACGGTATGTTATGCCAGGGGGTACAACAATGTTTTGATACCTTTCTTATCAATTTGTTCTTTCACTCAATGTTTCTTGTAGAAATAGAAGAATTTTGGCTGAGCGACCACCTGCATTTAGGTTTAATTTGAGCAGACCACTACCATGATTTTGAAATTTATGTATTACACAAACTATTTTAATTTGTGTTCATTTGAGTTGTTTTTTCCATATCTAAATCCTGTGATAAGTTGTGTTATAATGTCACCTACATGGATTTTTGTGTATTTAATATATATATATATATATATATATATATATATATATAATATATATATACATACGTACATACTATATGGACAAAAGTATTGGGGCACTTGACCATTACACCAACAGGGACTTTTATGACATTGCATAAGAAAACATTACTATGTAGTCGATCCCCCCTTTGCAGCTATAACGGCTTCCACTCTTCTGGGAAGGCTTTCCACAAGATTTTTGGAGTGTTTTTGTTTTTGTTTTTTTTGTCCAGTCATCCACTAGAGCATTTGTGAGGTCAGCGACTGATGTTGGACAAGAAGTTCATCCCAAAGGTGTTTGTTGAGGTTGAGGTCAGGGCTCTGTCAAGTTGTTCCACACTAAACTCATCCAACCATGTCTTTATGGACCTTGCTTTGTGCACTGGGGCACAATCATGCTGTAATAGAAAAGGGCCTTCCCCAAACGGTTCCCACAACGTTGGAAGCATAGCATTGTACAAGCAGTCTTGGTATGCTGAAGCATTAAACTTTACAGTTGGCATAATACAGTCAGGGAGGTAATGTTTTAATGCCATCTGCCAAACCCATACTTCATTAGACTGGCAAATAGAGAAGTGTGATTTGTCACTCCACAGAACATATTTCCACTGCGTCAGATCCAGTCTGCTTTAAACCACTAGATCCTATGCTTGGCATTGTACTTGGTGATGTGCGACTTGCATGCAGCTGCTCTGTAAACCCATTCAATGAAGCTCCCGCCGCATAGTTTTGTGCTCATATTAATGCCAGTGGAAGTTTGGAACTATGAAATCCGCAGGGTGTTGGTGACTTTTACACTCCTCAGCAAGCCAGTATATATGTGTGTATGGGCAGGCATGTATATGGTCAGTGTACATGTGTTTATGAGCAGGTACATGTAAAGGCAGTATGTATGGGTATTCATGTGTATGGGCAGTGTATGTGTATATGTGTGTGAGGGCAGTGTGAAAAAATAACTTCTGTAAAAATATAGAGGGGGCACAACTTTTTATTCTTGCCTTGGGTACAAAAGGAGCTAGCTATGGCTCTGACCAGCTGGTTTAGGTGTATTTCAACCACTCTTGAATTCTCTCTTGGGTCAGCCACTTCATCTTTGAGGGATTTCTCACTGAGGTATACTGTAGATTTGTTGTATTTTCTTTTGAAACTATTTGCTTAATCTCTTGAAACGGTGCCACTGTTACTCATTTCATTGGAATTTTTTTTAAACTTTTTCATTCAAAGAGGACAAGGCATATATAGAGTATACGATACAGGGGAGGCAAATCAATGTGCACAAATACAACATGCATACATCAGTATTGTGTAAGGTACAGTAGTCAAAATGGTAAACACAGAAAACACACAGTAGAGGCGAGCCGAATCCAGGTGCAAAGACACATTGGACATATTGCAGTAGTACACAAAGCACATTAGTTGCAATTTCAAACATAGAAAGTACACAATACACGCATAGGAAATCAGGGCGCAAAACTATAACACATACATACTAGTAATACAGAAGGCCCTCAGCCACCCCGACTTCAACTCAAGAAGGCTGAAACCCCTGTAGCAGAGAAACTCCGTGCAACGTCTGAAGGCAAAACCAGTGGGTGAATGGAAACGTATTGTTTGTTGGATCTTTTTTTTCAAACTGCTCCAGTTCTACCTCAATAAAGGCTCAGAGTAAAAATGCTGATAGAAAATAAGGGTGTGATGTATGCAAGAAACTGTTATTCTCACCTGATCCCAAGCTGAGTTAAAGTGCACATCGGGTCATACAGTTTAGATATTTAACATAATACCTACACTGTTGGGACAAAACTTGTGCACATTTTTAGCCATGTGAGCAGCAAGGGAAAGGGTAATCCACTGCAGGAAAAACAGTACTAAATGGGATGAAAAAATTCAATGGCAGAACCAATGTTGCTACAAATTGATAAAGGCTGTGGCATTGATTTGCCTGCGAGGTTGGTTGTTCCACTTGTCTTATACATCAGATTGTGAGGTTGGTAACTGGGAACCTGCAATTATTTGTTTCCTTATTCTACAATGGTATTTTTGTATTATTTATGGTCATGCACTTAATGCAGACCACAAGCATTTTATATTTAAACAAAGTTCCAGCATGTACCAGTTTACAGATAACACTCAATTACGGTCTGCTTCATCTCACTGGTATGCAGGTAATACTCCTCCTCCACCACCATTCCTCATTTCTTGACCCTGCATGATCTCATAAATCCTCTCTTAATGAAACAATTAGGATAAAACAGCACAAGATAGTCTGCAGAACACCAGCAATGTTGTCCCAAAATTTCCTGCAGCGTTTTAAAAGCATCCAGCAACAAAGGAGTGAAATTAATCTTCTTTCCTCTGATATGTTTTTGCATATGAATGGACCCGGTCTTACAAGAAAGTCAAGCTCTCTAACAATACAACTTGTATATTAAAACAGAGCCACTGTTAAGGTGTTATGGCATTGTATCTGACCTCTAAGAGTGAAGACTTAACCTCATTAAAGAGGAGCTCCCAATATTTGTTGTAAAAAGTTGCCGACACAGTAACTTTTTAAAAAAAAATGTATTCTACTGACAGAGGTATACAATATTTGGAATGTTATGAGGCCTTATTTAAAAAAAAAAAAAAATTATTCTCGATATTTCTTTCATTTAAATGTTACCAGATTTTTATTATTATAAACTCATATAATTATAAACTTATATTTAAACTCAAGAAGTAAAACATCTGTCCTGGACCCATGGCTCTGTGCCGTAGTGCATTCCAATGTAGTCAAACAGGCCTGTTAATGCTGATCCCTGGGGTGTTACTCAAACTACACAACTGAGCTCTCACTATAACACATTAAATCTACCTGGAAATGCATGTTAGTGTGTGTGTCTGTCTGGGTATGCATGTTAGTATGTTCCCTGCCTAGGTATGTATGTTAGTGTCTGCCTGGATTTGATAGTGTGTGTCTGCCTGAGTATACATGTCTAGTGTGTGTCTGGCTATGTATGTTAGTATGTGTTAGTCTGGCTATGTATGTGTGTGTCTAGCTATGTACGTGTCTGCCTGGATATTTAAGTGCGTGACTGGGTATTGTAGGGGACAGCTCACGCATGGGGCGGCAATGACAGTATTCACACAGGTTTCAAAAGTCAAGCGTGTTTATTTAGATGATGTATGCACAGAGCACCTTGAAAATAAAACAAACTCTAAGCCTGTCCGGCTCTAACTAAACATTCGGATTCCCCCCCTTCAAGCCTAAGGTCTGGCACAAAGCAAAGTAACAGGTTGTCCATAGGTAAAGCTTCATACCTGGTGGGCTGCAGCGCTGGCTGTAGCTGCTCCCTGCCTCAGTCCCTCCTCCACCCTGCAAAGCCAACAGCCCTCTCTTTTAAGGCTTCCTCCCCAGTAATGAGCTTAGGAAGCCTCACCTGAGGGCTCCTGGGTTTGCTACCGTGCCTGGCTGAGGAAACCAGGTGAGATATATACCCCATCCACCACTCTCCCATACACTTTACCACAGTATGTATGTTAGTGTATGCCTGTGTGTCTGCCTGAGTATGTTAGAATTGGTATGTCAGCATGTATATCTTGGCATGTTAGTGTGTAAACATGTGTTTTTGGGTATGTTAGTGAAAGTGTGTTTGGGTATGTCAGTGTGGCCAATGACAGCAAATTCCCTGCGCTGCAAAACATTATGGAATGGCAACCCACACAACATAGCTTCAGAATCCATTTCAATTCCCAAAAAACAGATGACTGTACATAGGCCCTTGGTCTTGTCTTCAGCCAGTGGTACCCCAAACTTTCCTATAACGAATCGTAAGGTCTGAAACAACATCGCACACACCTCTGTCTCAGCAGGTCTAATGTACAGAAAATCATCTACATAGTGTACTATGGATGAAACACTGGCCACATCCCAAATCACTCCAAGAATGAACTTAATGTTTTAAAATGGGCACAAGAAATTGCACAACCCATAGACAACCAACGGTCAACATAGAAATACCCTCCCCAATGACAACCTAACAGACTGCTGCTGTATGGGCACCAGTCTTAAAGCCACTTCAATGTCGGCTTTAACCATGAGAGCTGAGCAACCCGTTTATTGAACTAACTGAACTGACCTGTTGAATGAAGCATCAGAGACTTTGCATAACTACTTATCTGTGCCATCAGGTGGAATTTAAATGCCTCTATTTTTGGGGGACAACACCGAGTGGTGACACCACCAAGTCTGCCAGTGGTAACTCTAAAAAGGGGTACGCTAACAGTCCCAGCTCCACCTCCTTCCTGATCTTATCTGCCACAACTTGAGTGTTCCAAGGCAGGTTTAAATTTTTTTGCCACAAAACCCTTTAACTCACCCTTAAATGGAATTTTAAAACCATAACAAAAACAGCTCTCCAACATTAATGCGGCCTGTCTGACACTATACCTGTTGAGCCACGAAAGCATCTCGTCTATCTTCATCGGGGATGCTCCCTTGACTCAAAGCTCCTAATTTTCCACTCTTGGAAACATCTACTGTAGCGTTATTTTCCATTTCACCCGCTACACTCATGCCTATACTTGCAGGCATTGCAACAGAGGCAGTTTTGGTCATTATACTGCCAGCATACTCCTTTTTATTTGTAACTCCCTCCTTTGAACATAGCACTGCAACGGAACGAAATAAATTATTCATTCCTCACATAAGCACCATTACCCTAAGCAAAAAAGCTAAATCCTTTTGACCCTAGGGGATTGATGACCAAACCGCCTTCCTTTGGTGGAAGTGCTTATCATACCTAAACCAACAGACATCCTGTGGACCTTCCTTATACTGTCCAAATAACAGAATACCACTGAGCAATTTTCTGGATTCTTCTCCCCAATAACACTGGCCTGGATGATGAAGGCCTGGAGCCAAGTTGAAAAGGTCTGTGGAATCAGGCAATAGCAGCTTTTTGCCTCATACTCTTTCTTTGAATCTTCTTCCTAAGCTGCCCTATCCAAATAAAATTTCTCTAGTAGGTACAGGATGAATATGTCAGCCACAAGTGGGGGCCTCATTACAAACAAAGATCTCGACTTTGGCCGAATTAGACAGGTAGAAGGAATCCTTATCCTTCCCAGCTGCCGCCTTAGAAGCGGCAATGGTTCTTTCCGACTCCTCCACAACACCTGTCCCTTCCTCTTTAGCAGTGGTCACTGCTTAACCAAGCTCTCACCCAGCCATCTGGTTTGAACGCCGCACAGCTGGTGGCAAACCCTGTGCCCCATTACCACTCCATACATCCACTGGTCCCCCCCACCTGCTGCTGACACTGTGGCACCCGCATGTTGTCTTCCCATTTCTTAACCAAGTCTTCTACAGCAATCTTCTATAGCAAGTACTTTTCATACCTTGTCACGTCCGTTTGGTGAGACGCTTTCAACCATATAACCACCCCCTGATGTCCAAGAGGGCAACCCAGGGAGCCCAAATGCAAATTACAACTTTTATAGCATTATATTTCTGCATAGGAACTCCAAATGTCTCTTTTGTTTTGTCATAATAATGTATAATGTCATCATTGTTTTACTCTTCCACATGAACAGTAAAGTATTATAAATTGCACTAATACCCTGTGGCTCAATAATAATGTTTTATAAGGAAATGTTACAAAACACTAGAGGTTTTCAACTAGAAGTGTCAAATCTAAATTGGTTTTATACATTAGATTATTGGATTTTAAGTTTAAGAAACTGTGTGCCTTTTTTCTCTCCAATGTCTTGCAAATGGTTAATGTAGCACAACATGACGAATATCTGCATATGTGGGTGATGCATCTATTTTTGGAACTATTTGCAATTATTCTATCAGTGTTATGCAGACACCTAGTCTTTGTATCTTCAAGTGTCAGTAAAATATCGACCTTCTAAAGAAGGAATTCTTCCCATTGACACTATAATCTTATCTCTCAACTGTGCAGAGACAATTGCATTTATTCTTGTCATTTGCTCTTGTGTGACTATTACTGCAATGCATTGTTATCACCTATCTGGTTGGCTGAATCTTTATGTGCATAGAACCATGGTGTGGTATTATTATTATTTTTATTTATTGTTTTATATAGTGCCATCAAATTCCGTAGCGCTGTACAATGGGTAGACAGGACATAACAAGTAGTATGTTACATAACAGTTTGACTTACAGTGGTCCCCACTGTACTTTATCTCACTCTGTGAGTTCTCTTCTTCTGAAGTAAAATCAGTGGGACTTGGAGGAGGAGATAATCTCTGAGATAATATTAAATAGCCATCCATTTAACAATATATTAACTGCAACACTATTTATTTACTAAAGCAAGAGGTGTTTCAACTCACAAATGCACTTTAAACTCCATCAATAAAGACTTAGGTGGCCCAGCAATGTATTTGTTGGTGCTTCCCTTGGCCTAACCCACAGCTACCTTCTCAGCATGATATCATATCTCAATGTTTCATTTCTTAAGGACGCTTAGAACTGGATTTGACATGAAGGGTATGCCAGCTAGGCACAGTCCTCCATTGTGTGACTGGCCCATTGAGCTGAAGGGTACCTTTAAGCCTAAATATGATATCCTACTGGCTTGCAACCTCAGAGGTAGCCAGCTAAGGCCAGAATATGACACTGGTTGGCCCTGTATAATACACAGTTCAGTCTTCAAGAGTGTAGAGTCAACTCAGGATTATGCAGGGCCAGCCTTTCTGCACACACTTACTCAAACTCACCCACATACACACACATGCTCACACACAAACACCTACACATCCATGCTCACACACACACACACACACACACACATGATTACACATCCATGCTCACACACACAAGTACACATCCATGCTCACACATAATTACACATTTATGATCACATATAGACACATATATATATATATTTATATATATACATACATCCTACCTCCCTCCCAACTCTGATTACCTCTCACCGCTCCAGCAACTTTCTCCCTGGCTGCTCGCACACTGTGCGGGCAGTGTTGGTTTCATGTGGCAGTTATTAAATAAGACCCCAAAGATGGATCTGGTATTGTAATAACTGGAACAAAACATTAATTTATGATTTAGTTACCTGAGCTAATTAAAGTTTTAACCTCCTTGTTGGGTAGATAAGACAACTCAGACTTATGTGGCTATTGTCTGGAATGTGATATTTTAGCTAGTTGTTTTCAGGATTGTAGATTAATAATTCCTCTTTACGCTTATCTATAATTTATAATTGTTAACTTAACATATATATATAAATAATTATACAAAACCTATAACCTGTGTATTAAGATAAGAATGTCGGCACAGCCCGGAGAATTCTCAGGCTTCAATTACTGAACATAAGTTGTTTATTTATCATACACTTAACAATATGATTTATTCAGAAATATGACCCAATTTGTACACAGGTGGGAAAATAACCTCCTTCCTTCCCTTTTTACAGTCTTGAGATATTTTAACTGAGCTATAAGAAGTGAAAAGGGCAATTAGGAATATCACTGATGGGTGTTATGCGCTACTTTATCTAAACAAAGAGGAAACACATTGAAATGCACTGATGTAACTTGGCAGAAACCCCAGAGGTTTGTGTTTTGCAATTGATAGACTTCTATACAATGAAGAATAACATCAGTTGCAATGATGGGAAATTTTAGCATTGAGTGGTGAAAGCCGATTATATGCAGCTGCATACCTGCTTTACAGGTGGAGCATGGTTAGCGTACCTGGGAACTCTCCAAGTTTTGCCCAGAGACTCAGGGAAAAGCTTTGGTTTTCCGGGTCGACACTCGAATCCTCCGGTTCGCAGGAGCGGGACATGACACACCCCGCCCATTTCTCAAAATATGGGTGTGCCCTGTGACATAAGGAGGAATGCCCACTGACCTCAGCGGGAACGTGTGATCCGTGGGACCACCCGTGAGCCCCAGATAACCAGAGCCTAAAAGTTCCCTGGTACGATGGTTAGCCATATATTAAATCTGTAGGCGCTTTATTATTGACAGTTTGTGGTCACACCTGGAAATGCCATAAATGATCCTATGTTGTAGTGGTTCTCTGTCATTTTGTGATTGAGCACCACTTTAAAAAATGTTTTGACACTGAGGACGACTTCCAATCTGCATGCTACTGGCAACCATGAGAAATTAAAGTGGATAATAGCATTAAGTAGCTTAAATTAATTCAGAAAATGCTCATCCTAAATTTAAAACATTTTAACAAATGTGGACTTTCCCAGACTTCTTGTGATGTTACTAAGGGCCACAAGTATTTGTGTTTAGTGAATGATTTACCCATGATACTATATATAGAATTTGGTGTACCCAATAAGTAGGGGGGCTAACAATATTGAACGATCTTTTATTTAACGGCATTTGAGGGTTTTAGGAGGAAACTATACCTGCAACAAAACTCTATTCAACATAAAAACTTTCCTATACGTAGTTCAATTTCTGAGATATATACGACAGCAGCCTCTTGCCCCGACGGTATTCAGGAAGAGCTCTTGGAACAAAGGGAATATCAACCTTACAGCCAGTTTGGAAGAGAAGTAGAGATGGTGCCGGAATCCTACATGGTCTAGAGAGAGACTAGTTCTATTTGAGTGTGACTTATGTTCCTGGGTGGAAATCCTGTCTCAAACATACTGTTGTTGCACGATGTTGTGAGTTTTTGTGTTCACTTAATGTTAAATAAAACATCCTCTGAACGGGTACTTGCCAAAAAACCATGATATTCAGAGGAGCTGTTACTCATCTTAAATAAATACGAGGGATAATGTCAGAACACAAAACAGAGCAATGCTGGTGGTTAAGCATAACCCTCTGTGTTCTGTATCAAAGGATATGCTATTGTTGTGAAAATGTTTAGGACATTTGTAACACTGTCATTTGTGCTGTATAAATTTCATACTACTGATATTGAACTGCTGGGATCACTTGTACCACATGTTGGTTCAACCATTATTCTCTTTTCTGTAAATAATGTACCCACGTAAACTATAATATATAAATATATACCGGTGTATATATATATAACATTTTAGTAAAAACTAGTTTTCCTAGGTTTTCTTATGTAAATACACAATAAAAACCAGTTAAATCGACCGAAAATACGCAGAAAATATAAGAATTCTGGTGTCTTGATTTTGGAAATTCATCAGTTATATAGACATTTTATACATTTTGAGGAACTACAGGGCCTATAAATTGGTATGAAACTGCATAAAACAATTGGTAACGCTAAGTCCTGGCAAAGAGGAGCAGTGGTGCCCAATGCCCTTCCAAATTACTTATTTTTGTTTAAGATATCAAACGCTGCACCTTTTTCTACAACTTTTTTTTCATTGTGCAGATTTTTTTTTTATTGTGCCTGGGATAACAATTCTCGTTAAGATTCTCACTCTCCCCCCTTGATTAAACTGTTTATTTGGCACCCTGACCTTGACCCTCTCTCCTAACATACTCTAGCATGGACCTAATAAATGTATCGCCACCTTAGATTGCAGTGACCCGCATTAGTTTGTTTATGTAGACTACAAAAAATCTAATATATCACATAATACAACACAGAACACGGCTCATTTCCCAAACAGCTACATAGAAACATAGAATGATGACAGATAAGAACCATTGAACCCATCTAGTCTATCCATTTTTCCTGATGTAAAGACCCAAACCTTAATAAGTCCTTGGTTTCGTCTTAGATACAGGATGCCCATATACATATCCAATGCATTTTTAAATTCCATCACTTATCTATCACCATCTAGTTTTCTCACTACTTCTCATTCTTTAAGTTGAAGATGGGAGTAAAATTCCTGATTTACTTGTAAGACTGTCAAACTGTATGAAAACCTTTCCTGCTAAAACATAATAATCTGAAATCCACAAAGTGCTGAATATTGTGGAAAATTAATAATATATTTGTACATTGTTGCTTTTAATTACTGCATATTTTCTTTAATATGCTATTAGCCATTATGACACAATTATGAAAAATAATTTCTACACTGCAATATAAGAGTCCACCCAAAAAGGGGACATTTTCATCATAGCTTAATTAACAGCATAAACATGTTTGCAACCTAGAAGGAGGACAATGTGGTTCCTGTATTAGTATTCCTAGATGCAGGGGTGAGAGCACTTCAGAAATTCCACAAATACTTGTGCTAATTATGGTAGGCACATTGATTTTTAAGAAATAATTATACTATAAAGGGTGTAGCATTTTTAAGTAAGTGATTTCCTGTCTTGAAATAGGATAGAACACATACTAATAGCTTATGGGAAACTTTCAACTATTTGTTTTTTATAGTATTTAATAATTTAATCTTACATTTACATTTTACTGACAGGGTGGTAAATACCCTTTTAGCAGACATGGGAGACGTTAATGGGGCAAGGGAAATAATGGGATAGATATAAGACAACCCCCTAAAATTTGAATATCAATTTAGAAAAAAAGAAAAAGCCTGAATATAAGACTACCCTATAAGAAAAAAGTTTTATTAGTAAATATTCACATGTAAACTATTTTTTCATATTTAATAAAAACTATGATTGAGCAAAATGCATTTTTTGTTTTTATTTTATTTGCCAACCTGCCCCCCCAGTTATACACATCTGCCCCACAGCTTGCTACTCTGCGCCCAGATATGTTTTATACCCCCTATATGCCACTATGCCTCCCCTATATGCCAATCTGCTCCCCAGATATGCCATGTGACCCCCTATTTGCTACTCTGCCTCCCTGATATGCCTTATACCACCCTACTTACCACTCTGCCCCCCCAGATATGCCTTATTCCTCCCTATTTACCAATCTGCCCCCCAGATATGCCTTATACACCCAAAATTACCAATGCTCCAGACTCCCTGGTGTCAAGTGGGAGCAGCCAGTAGACATCTGTGTGATGCATGCAGACAACATCTGCTTCTACCTGGGACTTCTGCCGGGGCCTCTATGACTGAGCACCAGAAGGTCATGTCACATAGAAGCCCCAGAGGCAGGCACATACAAATAAGGGAGCCTATAAAGTCAAGGCTAATGGAAAAAAAAGTGATGCACCTTGTCAGGGGCGAAACTAGAGTTATTGGCATCTGGGGTGGATCCTATATTGGGCCCCCCCATCGGCCCTTTGCCAGTAAGCACATACGCACTGGCACACATTTTTACACAACTCTCACAATTTCATAGACTTATACAGTCACACCAATGCACACGTACCCTACACATCCATGTTAACACTCACACACTTACACATACATACCCATGCTCACACACACTTACACATCCACGCTCACACACACATCTACATCCATGCGCACACATTTAAACATTCATGCTCACACATTTACACATATACATATGCATTGGGGGAAATGCATTAGTGGGTCTGTTCATCTTAAGAAAATAAATGCATGGAGTTATCTTAAACAGCTAGTTGTAGAAGTAAAGCAAAGCCATAGGTGTCAACCTACTAATTCTGTACCTGACCCTGGATACTGAGCTGGTTTAATTACAATTGTCATACTCCCTCGTTTCCAATGACAGATGACATAGATCTAAATAAGTGCAGAAGTACACAGTTTGTCATTGGCTGTTTTTCTACCCATTCCTTAACAGTCTGTTAATTAACATTTAGAATTCACCAGTCACTGTCGCTTTCAAATTATGTGTTTATGTTAGTGGAAACTAGCAAAAATGGTTGGAAGGCATGGATAGGGTTGGTGGCCACATACAACTGCACTGGTGTCCTCACATTAGAAATTCAACTCTAGGTGGTTGGGTGCAAACCTGTATCTTATATATTTGTTTGACACAGTCAATTTGATTTTTTTGTAACATTTAAATATGTATAAATTGTATAAAATTGTTGCTTCCATATAAATAAATGATAATAAATTAGGAGTAAAACTGCATATTTGTCTGAATGCCTGACTCTGTTGCAACACTCTTATCTGTAGGATAAAAGAAAAACTTACATTTCTGAAATATCTTTAGCACCTTTAAAACATCTCTAATAAAATCAATTATAATAAATACAATTATGAATGCCCGATATATAATTTCAAAGTGCCACAGAACACGCCATTAGGGCAAGTCAATACAATCTGCAAGATGCTTAATAGAGAGTGAAATTGGAGAAGAATGTGTGGACCTTTACAGCTTTTATCTCTAAAACAAACAAAGAATTCCTTAGGGCTGCTGCAGGAATTAAACAAAGATCCACTTGGGGAGGATTTAAGTTTTAAGCAGTTACCATGGGAATTTACAAGCTGTTCTGCTTGAGCTGGGGGGTTTATTGAAGGGGGGGGGGCAAGATGCCTTTGTGTGAAATCATTTGCATTTGGTGGGATACACTTTAAACCAACCCCTCTCTACCATTACTGCAAACTAAATAAAATACCTTGGCCATCACAGTAACATGTTTGCACACACTCAGAAGAATAAAATAATGACCTTTACTCAGAAAAATTAGTGAAGGAGAGGAGCCAAAATAAATGCTATTAATATTCACCTCACTTTCACATTATCTATTATTTGTTATTTCTCCCAGATCAATTACTCCTGTATTTTTCCTGTATTAACCATGCCTTTCAATTATCCTCCGCTTTTTTTTTTTTTTTTACCAATCTGCCATCTGAATTCAGAACATTCTTTAAACTTTCCTAGCAAGAAATGTTTCCATACCAGGAGTTCCCCAGGATTAAGGGTTACAAAAACTAGCAGAGTGCAATCTATTCTAGAGGCGTTGCATTCCATATTATTGGGATTCTAATGTCACATCGGGCATTGTTTACATAAAAAAATATATATTTTTCTATTCTATCACAATTGAAATGTAAAAAGTATGAGTTTACAAGTTCCCAATCTATATATATAGAGAACATGAATAAAATTACTTTAGAGCAGCTTTCAATCAATATTTCTCTTTGGAAGGAGCACCTTCTGTCTATTTGACATTAGCTCTCAATTGAAGTTTCACAATGATATGCTTAATTATGATCATAAAGTAGCTAGAGAGAGTGACATATCTTCACCCAGGCCAATTAGTCTAGTTCTCATTGAGCTACTTTGGGAGACCTTGAAATCTGTCCATGTACTATATATACAGTTGAGGTCTGTGTAAATATTGGTAGCCTGTTTATGTAGTATAAGGAAGTTCCAGGATATAATGTTATGTTGTGCAAAGATAAAGCTCATGGTAGGACAACCTTTGTGGTAGAATTGGGGGTCTAACCTTGCTGAAGAAGGCAAAAACCTCACATCAAAGCAATTGGCAACTGTGGCACGAAAATATCCTTCCTGATTCCAAAAGGGCAATCTGCCTATGGCAGCTGCCCCCTTATTTGCATCACTGCCTACAGTTCTTCCAATGTTTTACAGTTGGAGTTATACATAATATATTTAAACAAATATATGGGTAAGCTGCCTGTTAGAACTTAACACAAGAACTTAACACTAAGTGACTTTTTTCTTAGATAGGTCGTTTACTGGGCACTAACTCTATTAATCCGCCAGCCAACTCATGCTCTACAAATTGTGTCTGTGTGAAGCACTCTGCTGAGCTCCTCGATCCTTCCCATTCTGACAGGATGATATGTTAGCTCGTTTGGCAAGCAGGCATACCACTGTGAGCTTGTCCCGTGTAAAGAATGGTTAAATGTTTAATATTTCTTGAAAGTGACCTCAGATACACTATATGAGCAAAAGTATGTGGTCACCCTTCATAATTAATGAGTTTAGTTGTTCCAGCCACACCCAGTGCTAACAGGTATATAAAATCATAGGCAGCCATCTCGGTAGACAAACCTTGGCAGTCGTACTGAAGAGCTCAGTGACTTTTAAACACGTCACCTTTGCCACAGGTCAGTTTGTTACATATTTGCCCTACTCGGTCTGCACCAGTCCACTCTGCTATTATTGCAAAGGAAACATCGAGGACTAACAAAACGATAGACAATGCACACTCACAGTAGGGCTACTAATTGCTAAAACGCTTAGCCTAGCACATAAAAACCGCCCATCCTTTGCTGCATCGCTCACAAGCGAGTTCCAAACTACTTCTGGAAGCACAAGCACAAGCATGTGCGTCGGGAGCTTCATGAAATGGGTCACCATGGCAGAGCCGCTGCACACAAGCCTAGGTTCCCGATGCACAATGCAAATGAGCTCTACTTGTAGGGCAAGATAGGCTCTTCATTATGTATAGCGGTTAGCTGAACGCACAGCTCTTCTACAAACTCTGCATTGGATTATTATATGTCAGTGGCACCACTGGGAATATAAATAGGGTTGCCAGTCGGCTTTGACTAAAATATCTGGAACCAAAAATTATCTGAAACTCCTGGAATGCAATGTACATACCATCATTTTTGGAGAGGGATTATTTGCCCTGATACTGGACAGGCCAGTTCAAATTCTAAAACTCCCTGTATGGCACAAGAGTGTCTGTTCTGGGCTATATCTAACCTCTAACTAGATATGTCTAGTTTCTCTCCATTTGATGTGTTATTCTACAGATAAAGACACATGATAGAGATGAACACAGGTCTGAGCAGCTGCAACACATTTAATAAGCATAAACTGTATAGCTAGAACCCTCCTGTTACTATTTACTTGAGATATTCTCCTGATAAGAACATTGTACATACTTAACTCGGGTTAAAGATATCAAAGATAAAATTAAACCATTTTGCATGTGATTACACCAGGTAATATTAATGGATGATCAAACAACTACTTAATAAAAAGCTGTTAGATACGTTATCAATGCACACAATATTTTATTATTGTTCATGGCTTTAACAATCTTTCTTCTGCACATGGTCAGTTTAAACTAAGAGATCCAAGCATTTTATGCAGCATTTTATACAAAACAAAGAAGACTGAATGTTAACCGTTTACATAGTTCCAATGGCCAACAAGGAACATGTGTGCATTAGTGGTTGTGGTTAAAGGCTCATCTAGGGGCTGGGCTTTAGACTTTGTGACACATTGATAGCAGTATATCTAAGGAATTTGGAAGAAGAAGAATGTATTGTATTTACACAATTACGTTTAGAAACATATTTCCTGTTGTTTCTATACACAATATTCTGATATTTAGGGCTGAAGAACACGGTGTTACCATGAAAAAAAGGAAAAGGTAGTTTGGGCTCCCAAGTAGGTATCATACCTATTAAATGTGTAAATTACTGCTACATAAATAAAAGATAATAATTTTTAAGTTGTGAATTGAAATGCTTCAGCTACTCACAACTCAATTTTAAACTCACAATTTAGTGTAGAAACCACTTTAAAATACATGCTGCCTGGCTTACTCTATGCTACATCTTTACGATGGTGCGATAACGATGTAATGTGAATATGTGAATACGATGTTTCCAATTTACAAAAGGATTCAGGGGAGCGTAACGCCGTTGTAAATTGAGAACCTGTTGTATACATTTGTGTTAATTGCATTTAAATTACATTACCCTTGTTTATTTAATGCTTGCCATGAGCTGTGAAATACAGAATGTAAGAAAATACTCTGTTAGACATTCTAATTCACAATGTTTGTACTAACCAGGCAAACATTTAACTTAAGATAATTTGTTTTTCTTCCCTTGTACCACACTATGGATATGGATTATGTTGGCACTTTATAAAGATAGTTTTACCATTATTCTAATTATTAGAATAATAAAAGATCTATGATCACCTTTGTTCTGAAAATCATAAAAATTCCAAATGCAAAATAAATGTAAACATAATCACTTTTACAAAAAGAAAATGCCCCGTGCACCCTATCTCTCTTTATATTGTGAACCCTTGCTGTCAAGTATCTCCTTAACTTTTATTTCATTAAATGCTTATTTTGTCATTCTTTACTAATTTACATTACTTTAGATCTCTAGAGGGTAAGCTTACGAGCAGGGTCATCTTTACATAATATATCGGTTTGTCTTAGTCTGCAAATGCTAGTCTTGTCAATACCCTTGAATATATGTATTGTAAGAAGTGCTGCCTAATTTGTTGGCGCTATTATTATTGTTGTTTTATATAGCACCATCATATTTCATAGCACTGTACAATAGTGTTATAAAAAGTAGTATATAACATAATAGTTTGATCTACAGAAACAATAGGCAAGGAGGAAGCTATATAAACAAATGATAATGATATGGTTATGTCCAACAAAAGAGACTTGAAGGCTTTAAAGTGTCCAATACGGTATAGTGTGTGTTAATCTAGCATTAAATGAATAAGTAGTCAACATAACCCTTTGTGTTCCAGATTGCATGGCTCTGGAAGATTCAATCCTCTGTATCCCAGATAAACCCATCCAGCAATGATGTGGTCAAATATGTAAAGTGAGTGGATCCCCTTTAATCCCCCACTATATAACCCAGAGAGCCCAGATGTCTAGGGCAGATTATCTTTGTTTTGCAGTTATTCTCCACCATACATCTGTTTTGTCATATTAAACTCTGCAGAGCACCCCATTCAGTCTGATGATTGTTTTCGCACAGGACTTCCTCAGCAATTCCTTTCATGGAGTAATTTCCATTTAACTCGCATCCTGCAGATATCTTGATGTTCACTGCAGGAGGAGGAGTTTCCTATGTTATTGTTTTTTGGGGGCAGGGTCCACCCAAGTTTCCTATTGGTGAGAAGAAATGGATTAGTTCATATCAAATCCCCTTTCTTTCTATCCACCCGGGGCAGTGCTGTTGTTAGAGATCAGCGGTACACATCGGTGGAGGAGTCAGAGCAGCGCACCATTCCCCACCGATCAGTAAGCAGGAGCTGCTGCGCGGACATCGGTGGCTGCTGCCGACTACTAGGATCCAGGAGGGGCTCAGTTACAGAACCTGAAGAAGATCCGACACACGGAGAACACTGATCTGTGCTGCAGGGGTCGTTAAGAATTGTTAGTTTACTTATACGGAGCCAGACCCGAATCCCAAGGATAAGATAACCAGACTTTATCAGCTGCTGACCTAAGGCGAGATACGCTGCAGAGCCCACGCTTTGAAGACACCAGACATCCTCATCTATGAAAACTGTAGGCATGGCTAAGCTGAACCTCTTGCTGGGACTCCTATGGGCAGTAGGTAAGGTGCATTTTATATCATCTTGCTTGGAATTCATTAAAACTTCCCGCTTCACCGATCTCATCCCCTCCCCTCCTGATGTGCTGATTAGTCACAGAGACAAGCATTGACCTGGTACAGGGAACACAGCAAATAGAGCTGAGAGTGATGGGGGATGCTGAGGAAACACAGACTGTGGGATTCCTTACTGCCCATCTCAACTATTGTCTCCAATAGCTTCAGTCTGAAACTACTAGCAACGAAAGTGTAAACAAAAACACTAGTGTGCAAATAAAACATACGCATGAGCTGCAGTTTTATGATGATTTTTTTTAAAGCAAACTTTTATACGGTTTTTCTTAAGTGAACTTATATTAAGCAAATAAAGGTGGAAGAAGAAAGTGACCCTGTTAGCCAGGCAAAGACCTTACCTTCTGTGAGGCTATTGACTTAATTTAGATTAAGAGTCTCCTGTAAAAAGTTAATAGTGTCTATTAGCCTTTGGATAAATGGGTATCATAAAAGATTTCTAGGAACAATGCACAAAAATGTTTAGATTGGACAAAAAGTAATAAGAACGTATCATAACATAATTGTTTTGTCTTATTTATATGATGTTTTGTGAATCCGTTTATTGGAAGTGGCTGAGTTATGTATCTGAACATCTGTCCTCTTATGTCCCCAACAATGAAAGCTTTCCAGGATCATCTCACATGAGCAATCTTGGTTGGCAGAATGAGTGGCTTTTCCACTTGCACAGTGGGTGGGATAGGTGGGGATCCCTGGGACTGGTTTGTGTGAATGGCTATGGGCGATTTACAACACCCTGTCATCTCCTTATATGTGTGAAATCCAAAAGTTTTGATTAGTAAAAGTAAGATTAGTAATTAAAAGTACTGTGTTTAAAATACATTTTTGTGAGTACTGTCATATTGGCAGCAAACACTTTTCACACTTCCACGGCAGAAGTGATGATGGATAAAGACTACAATATAAGTGATCCCCAGTTAAAACAGCCCTGGATATACACCATATAAACCAACTTGTAAATCACCAGCCACACATGTTTTACAGTTTTAAAGTTATTTTAATCAAGAAAGTAATTTGTAAGAAATAAGTGCAACGTTCTCACATTCTTTGGTTTCTGATAACTTTTCCTGGCCGTTCTAGTATTCTTTTTCTTTTCTTGAAGCCATGCCTAGGAATATTTTACAGGGACACTAACTTCACCCAGACCTGTAATTATTCTTTCTCAACATTATTGTTATTTTTTATATAGCACTGTCGTATTCTGTATGGGTAGACAGAAAATAACAAGTAGTATATAACCTAACAATTTGAATTACAGAAGCAAAAGGTGAAGAGGGCACTGCTCAAAGAGCTTACAATCTAGAGAAAGTTATAGTGTATTACACAGTGCTTTTTCTCCAATGACAAAAAGTCAGGTAACCAGATCAGCAGAAAGCATGAAGAATGTGGCATAAAACATTTAAGTTTTTAGTTTGTGTTTTTACTACTTAGTCCTAGAATTTGTTGCATTATTTTTGTACAGAATGGGTTTTTAAATTTTCCTTTACCCAACTGTGCATTCCTGAACAAGTCTTTCAACCTGCAAATGCTTTACTAGTTTGTTTTAGCTCATTTGTTTCCAAAACAAGTAAGATAATAAAAGCTGGGTAAGTTCTTAATATTGAGTTTCACCTAGGTCACCTATATATTTTATATGGTTAATTGCTATCATTATATGAGACTTTGGATGACTGATTTTATTTATTAGCATAAACCAAAATGTGACAGTTACACCATTTCATGACTTACCTTAACAACTGCAAACGCACCCCGCTAATTCACTAATAAACAGATAAGACATTTAAAAAACCCTACTAAATAGAATACCAGTGGCAATTGTTGTAGATGTACTAGTTTTCTATTTAATCCAGTAAATCTGCTCTACCATATTTGCTGAGTGGATGTAGCCTTTAAGTTAACTGTATATTATAGAGGAGCTGGTGGGATTTTTTATAAGCAGGTTCAGTTTTTACTGACAATAACAAATGTAATGCAATAACTTTTTAGCTAGGTTGAGAACTCAGCAGGCTTTGCTGTGGACCATTAATGTCCAAAATGTGCGTTGGCTACTGGCAGACCATAATCAGCTTTCTCTTTCCTTCTAGAAAAAAATCTTCCAGCTTTTGACTGCATGGCAATTGGCAACTAAACTAATAAATAGAGAACTGTACAGATTATTTGCATTTTTATTGGGAGGCTCCCATGCACAATGAAGAAGCTGTTTAAGACATCTGTGTCCCAAAAAGATGGTATAATGGGAAGTAAATATTTATAGCACTGGGCTGCTTATTAGAAGTGATTCTGATGTACAGCATAAAAGTAGTAAAAATTTAATAGACCTAAAATTGTATGTTTATTACAGATTTTTTCTAAAGAAATGCTTAAGCTCTAGTCAGCGTACAAATATAAATGAATCCCACCTGTCTCTTTTTATTATTTATTCTTTAGGAATATGGTTTTCTTTCCTAATACAGCTGTCAGGTGTTTGTAGTGGTTGTTTTCCTTTCTTTACCTATAAACCACATGCTCATGATTTGCTGATGAGCCAATGTACTTTATTATATGTACACTACAACTAAGTTTATAGCTTGCAAGTTTCGCTGTAACTGTATATTTGTTCAATATCTATCCATAAAGCATATAATTTGATAGTAGATTAGAGCCATTTGTCCTGTTGTTCCTACTCTAAAGAATTTACCAGTTGATGGTCTTGCCTTAGATTCAGGATAGCCGTATACCTATCCCATGCATGTTAAAATTATCTCGCTCTATTAACGTCTGCAGGGTAACTATCCATCACCCGCTTGGAAAGCATTCTCACATTACATCTAAAAGATGTAAAAAAAAAGGTGGGGTGGGGGAATTTAACAATGTATACAAGTAGGAAGGAGATTTTCCTGCACTTTACAAGTGAAGGTCATGCCTTCTTAGTTTAGCAGGATGTGAGCACACAGTAGGATGTTATCCAGTAACTCCCTGTTCTGTAGAACTATCTCTATACTAGCGTATTTAAGTAAGGGTGGTAAAGTCAAAGAGCTATTTAGCAATATGACGTGAAATTTTACATCTTACATTTCTAGTACTGCAGTGATCGTATATAAAAACTTGTGTAAAAAAAATACTTACCACACCTAAATTACTAATACCGTAGCTGTGTGCCTACCCACAATACCCCCATGAAATAAACTATAGCATGGGTCATCACTTGTGATCTGTTATCCTTGCAGCTCAGACTACATGAGATAAAAATAAGAACATAAATATTTTAAATATTTTTAATCCCTTGGGAAATCACCTGTAAACAGAGTACATATGTTCTCCGTACATGTGTAACAAAGTAACAATTTTCTTTTACAGAACGTTCCCAGTTTCGTTCCATAAAAACAAATGAAACAGTGTTTCACTTGGTCACAAATCTGGCAAGATTTTATTATGCGATGATAGTAACTGGAAAATCCACAGCAAATGTAACATAAACAACATGGAAAGTATGAGCAAGGAGGTTTTAGGAGAGACTGCGGGTTATATAGCAGTCTGGCACCTGCACCAAGATCACTGCACAACAATATTCCCACTGAAAGTCATAGGGCTTTCCTGAATTAATACATTCAGTAAAGTAGCATATCAATATGACCCAGAAATAGTATCTTGTTTCAATCCTTTTACAGTGGCAGTATACACCGATCAGCCATAACAGTATTATTATTATTATTATTATTATTATTATCCTTTATTTATATAGCGCCAACAGTTTACGCAGCGCTTAATACAATACATAAATTCAAGGGATATGACAAGACGAGAATTGACAGACTAAGACAAACCGATACATTTGGTGGAGAGAGCCCTGCTCGCAAGCTTACAATCTAGAGGGAAATGGGGTGACAAACATAAGGCATAGAGAAAGGGTGAGAGGTATTGTGGGGGTTGTATCGATGACAAGGAAGTTCTAGCAGCTAAGATGGTATGCTTCTCTGAAGAAGTGGGTTTTTAGATGTTTCTTGACCACTGACAGGTGAAGTGGATAATTGATAATCTTGATAATTGATTACCATGACATCTGTCAGTTGGTGGGATAGATTAGGCAGCAAGTGAACATGTCCTCTTCAAAGTCAATGTGTTAAAACCAGGAAAAGTGGGCAAGCATAAGGATCAGACTGCCTTTGACAAGGCACAAATTATGGCGGGTAGACGACTGGGTCAGAGCATCTCCAAAAGGTCCAAGGAAGGAAAAACAGTGAACTTAAAGGATCTGCTGCTAAAGTCTTGGTGCCAGATACAACAGAACACCGTCAAAGGTGTAGTGGAACCCATGCCTCGACGGGTTGGGCTGTTCTGGCTGGAATAGAAGGACCTACACAATATTACTCAGGTGGTCATAATATTATGGCTAATTGGTGTGTGTGTGTATATATTCCCATTACAAAGTGCAATTTCAAATATCCCTTAAAGCTGCTGTTTGATTCCAGTTAGCACATTAGTTTTATTTGGCATATTGTTTCACAGAAAAAGGATTTTCCCTAACACACTGTACATTCAGACTACAACTGCTGCATACCCGATGGATAGGCATGGGGTCTATACCCAACATAAACACCCAGTAATGGCTCACTTGATTGTTCTGTATAGGGAACCCACCTCCACAAGTGATCTGGTCAAAACCTTCTGAAATACGCACAAATACACCATTATATCATATGTGAATCTTTTACAATGCAATATGACTGTTTTAATTGCCCTAGGAGCTTTAGGCATCCCAAACCCTTTTTGAGCGGAAATACTTTTGTAAATATAGCCTGGAAAATATAAGTCATTTAATCTATGAATAATGGTGGGAATAAAAATGTGAAACATTCCTTTGCTATCACAAATAAGCCTAGTGTACTGTCAAGCACAGATATGTCTAGTCTGACAAATGTAATGTTTCTGAAAAAAGTGCGTTTTCCTTCAACTGGATTTTGTGAGATAACAGAGGTCGGTTACAGCCTGTAACTATGAGATGAACAAACAGATTTTTCCTGTTATAACCTGACACAAGCCAAGATCTTTGGATCTCATTTAGTCATAGCGGAATAGCATTTAGATCTTCCAACTTGGGGCTAAACTGATTCACCAAAGGTCACTTCCAGCCATAGAGCTTGGTGGGTACAATAAAAACCACATCTAGAAACACCTTAAGTTTCAGATAGGTTGGTTTTGGAACATTTATTTGAAATAAGGATTTGGTTGCAGTAATCTCTGTTGTTAGAGACTCCCCCCAGGTAAGGTCAGTGAAGCCATGCTAAGATATGACACTAAGTGAACCAGTACCTCAATTATCTAGTGTACATAAAATATTTTTTTTTCAATCTTAAAGTAGATAGTAGTGTAACATAGTTTTGGGGGTTGTCTTTTTTTACATTATCCTTTTAAAAGTTGAAACTTTTATTTTGCCTGTGGCTCATGTTACAAATTCTGGAGAACGTCATGATGAAAGACAGAGTTTATGGATTCCTGTTATATGAAGGACCATCATACAAAATGCATGCGTTTTGTCTCATTGTAAGAAGGACAATGGGTGTACTAGGTGTAGATGTAGTTTCTGAATCATTGATCACTTTTACTTTTAAAGATATAACAACTCTTACATCTACATGCAGGTGACGCTTACATTTAAACTCTAGAGCAGGGGTGTCCAAGTTTTTTCTGCAGTGGGCCACTTCATCAGAATTGTATACGTGCGAGGGCCGCACTCATTTTTCACTTAGAGAAAATATGGCCTTTAATAAGATATGCAGATTAAAATAAAGTAAATGACACAAAACCTTTACTTTTCCTCTCACTGATTTCTGGGATTTCTGGGCCTACAAATTCAGTATTCTGGATAAGTAAAAATAAAATAGTTCTATTTATTTTAGGGATGCACTAAAATGAAAATTCTGGACCAAAACTGAAAATTCAGGGTTCACTTAGCCGAAACTGAAAGTGACCCCCCACACACACACTTTTAATAAAAGTAAGTTACACACCAAAATCGTACAAAAAAATTATATATCATGATTGTTAACAGCAATCTCAGGCATACCCAGATTCCAGCATGTACTGGTTGGCTGGGCATTGTATTTTTTGTCCAATTTTAGTGTGTAGCCACACTTTTATTAAAAGTAACACACCACAATTGGACAAAACAAAATCAACAATATGACTTGGCACGATAGGAGTGTGATTGCTAACAGCAGACACACTCTTTTCATACCCAGGCAACCAGTAAATGCTGGAACCTAGGCATGATGGGACTGTGATTGCTGTTAGCAGATTGCTGTTAGCTGTTAGCAATCACACTCCTATTATCCCAAGTCAGCCAATACGTGCTGGTACAGGGTGGCTGTAAGTGCAGACCCCATACTGCTGGCAGCATCAATACACAAGGGGGGCAGCTAGCCAGGTTTCAGCATGTACTGGCTGGTTTGGCATGATAGGAGTGTGATTGCTAACAGCAATCACAGTCCCATCATGCCTAGGTTCCAGCACTTACACATCCATGCTATCACACACACACAAATTCATTCATTCACAGATTCATTCCCTCAATCAGACATACTCGTTCACACAACCTACCCCACCCCCTTACCTGCTCTACAGCTCTCAATGCCGCTCACAGACTTCAGCAGGGGGAGCGGCCTCCCTCGTTCTCCCCACAAGTAAGCAGCAGGGCTCTTGTGATCCTGGCTGCCGATCTCATGCGGGACGCACCTCGAGGTTCCGCGGGCCGCATTTGGCCAGCGAGCCGCATGTTGGACGCCCCTGCTCTAGATTGTTAAACTCTTTGACCATGGCCCTTCTAAACTTTACTTTATGAGCCAACATTCCCAGATCTCATGCGTTCTGGTCTACCAGAGGGGTCTGTGATGCTTATAATATCAGTTGTAGTAAAGCCTACTGCATTTAGCCATATAACTTTGTCATAGTTTGCATTTTGATTAAATATGATTACTACATTTAATAAAACAATATTGGCAGTCGGTTAAATACAAAATAATTGTCAATCATAATCTGAAACTGGAACATCCTCCAAGTTGTAGAGGTTAATACAGTAAGGGAATTACTAAAATGAATTCTGATTTAAATGAATACCCTGGACATTTGTGTTTTAAACTCTTTAGTGCTAAACTCAGAAATGTGGAACATCCTGCATCAGGTAAGTTAAACTATTTTAGTTATTTCCAAGGGAGGATAAACTACAAAGAACATGGTGCGGCTTTTATGAATCACTCATAAAAGTAAAGTTCACATAAATTGCTGCCACTATGTAACTGTATGATGAAAATAATAATCTAACTTGGTTAGACTGAAAAAATCAGGAAGCATCACATAGAATGTGTGGTTTCTTGAATCAGTGGTTAAAATGACATTGTCATGTTTTATTGTCTGTTCCTGTAGATACTACAATTGTTATGAACACGTGGGCTGGGTTTTCACTTATATCCGTCCTTTATGTAATTGTTTCTTTATTAAGAGAACTGTAAATTGTTCTCGTGGGTTTTTTTGGACTCTGTAGAATTCCAGAGTATATTTTAGCTATTCATGTGCTTTGATTCACCTTTGCCCCTCTCCTTTTGAAAGGGTTATTTTTACAACACATCCAGGAAATGAATCTAGTCCCTCCCTTTGGCTGACTCTTTTGAATTGTACTAGGAACCAACCATGCATTAAATAAGAACCCCAAATCCATGTACTTCAAATAATAAACTATACTAAATTTTATAAATGACAATTTCCACTCTTTCATAATGAATTTGCAGACAGAATTATTTTGATTGTTGCAGCCACCACTTGGACATCTTAAGCAAAAGTTCCATTGATCTAAGAAACCCATTAGATTTTGTAGCCAACTTACTATGAAATTGATCTTAGGAAACCCCATGGAGGGATGAAATTGAGAGACAATGAGTGCACAAATTTATCATAATATTCCTTTATAATAATTCATTAAAAAGTTAATACATGGGCATAAAATTTGCATTCAATGGTTTTTTATATAGTTATACATACCTTAAAT
Organism: Sceloporus occidentalis; assembly: GCA_023333645.1. Taxonomy (NCBI): domain Eukaryota; kingdom Metazoa; phylum Chordata; class Lepidosauria; order Squamata; family Phrynosomatidae; genus Sceloporus; species Sceloporus occidentalis. Next base: position 5,985,709 of record JALMGF010000031.1, read on the forward strand.
TGGTTTTCAAGAAGAACCTAAAAGTCACTCTTATACTTTTATTATTAATATATGTGCATCTGGAGGCCTGGGCTGTACAGAGCATATGGACAGAACAGGCAAGGGGGACAAGAGGAGAGCCAAGGAAGCACACAGTTAGATCCCTGTCTACAATCAATACCGGAAGACTTTCATATTCTCCTATCGGTTGATTAATTTTTATTATTATTTCTATTTTCCTGCAATATACCAGATTTTGTTCTTTGAGATCCCCTGTGATTCTTTTCCTGTCTACACTGTCTGCCATCCGGTGCAGGAAGCAGTTTGATGAAGTCAGGGAGGAGACTCCTTTTTGTTTCTAGTGAGAAATGTTACCTTTCATTATTAGAACAATAGTTATGGTTTTAATACATCCAGGCTAAACAAATCTTTTTTAGCATTTCTCCATTAGTTAGTTACAAATTCTATTGACCAAACTTGTAAGCTTAAATGTATTGCTAATGTAGGAGTGTAGCAGCAGACTCACCATATGATATATTTCATATTGTTGTAATGTGGGACCTGGATTTGTACAGTGTGATATTTTGGCTGGGGTTGTCTTGGCCCTGACCCACGGCAGTGCTTCTGTCTTCCCTGTAGCTTACCTCTGCATCTACTGTCCTTTGTGTTTGTGGCCGGTACAACATAATATTGTGTTGCTCTGTCTCTGAAACACAAGCAGAGGCAGGTAAGGTTACTGTTAAGGCTTTCCCGGCTTGGCACAGTGTACCTTGGCTAGTTACAAGGGAGATCTGTGATCTTTCCCACCTGCCTAAGGAGCGATGGCACACAGGGGACCCTGATCACCCAATCTGGAGGTTTGTACTCGGTTATGCGGCAGAGGGGCTGCCGCTTCCTTCGAACTATTGGACTAGGCCAGAATACACCATTGACTTTGTATGACAGTTGGGTGACTGTATTAAAAATTAGACTTTCTGGGGAGAGATACGTCTAGGAACCTTATTGTCATAATTGTTGTCTAACAATTGGGGTTTAGGAGCTTCTTTTATAACGGCAAATGTTTTGGCATTAACTGATTTTGCCGTAATTGGGAGTTTCATGGCTCTTTTTAAAAATAACGATTAGCAAATGCTCTGTATACAGTTGGTTGCGGCGGGTTTGTTTTCTGCTTGCATGATGGGATAACTAAGCTCTCGTAGCAATAGAAGCTCACTTAGGCTGTCATTTCATAATGCATGGTGAATTTAGTGAGTTGAAACCAAAACACTCCAGCCATCCCAAGTAAGTGCACTGTGCTTTATTTCTATTCAAGCACACATAGGAAAATATGAACTTGAACATGGATGCCTTATTTCCATTATTTAGAACAATTTTATTTCAGTATTCGTAATTTTATCACTCAACAAATAAAATGCAGTGTTTATCTTTCATTTTTTATTTCTACACGAATGTTCAAATTTATTTTTATTTCACATTACACAGCATGATAAATTATAAATGATATATTGAAACATTTGTGAACTGTAATAGTGGTAGAATGCTAGGCCTCATAAGGTAACCAAGGGGAAGATCTAGCTCTCTAGTAAAGGAAACAAGATCTTCTTGTATATTTTTAGTAAAGTGCAGTTGTTACCATGCAATGATTTATCAATGGATTTCAGTCTTAGCACATCACATACAGTAATGCCATATTACCCGATCTAGGGGTACATAGACCTGGGCCTGCTGAACCTAATAGGTAACCAGTTGAACATGGCTGCTTGTAATTTTGTGGCTGACAAACAACATATGCAGTGATGACTCAAAATACAATGGGTTAAAGGGTCTGTAACGTTAGATTTCTACAAATGCAGCTGTCATATAAAGAAATGTTGCCCTGGTTGCAGCTCAAAAAAGGCACATATAGATTTAGGACTTATTAGTAGCACAATTGGGAGGGATGGAAAACAAGAATATGTGTCTGAGGTAATAGAATTCCTTTTGTGAGAATTGGCATTCTGTTGACTATTCTACACACTAAATATAATTTAATGTAACTTAATGTACTGATAAAGGAGTGTTATTCTGGTGTCATTTATAAGAATGGGGACAATTTAGTGGGAACAAAAGCATACAGTAGCTATATTGAAATGTTTTCTTTCAACACACGAGCACATTTCCTTTATTCTTGACTTAAAATTAACCTTAAGGGAAGCAGACAATGGTATGTAAATAAGCTTTTTGTCCCTTGCCGACCCATGGGATATTAGGGTACTGGAGCCATTAAATCTGTGAAAGTCTATATAAATATTTGCAGTCATATTTACAATGCATCTTCTCCTGGGTTAATGCCAGCTTAATGAGAGCGAGAGTACGGATTTCCTAATGTTTCACAGCATCTGTGAGATCCATCATGTTTTCTAGAAGGCATTTCTCTGTACAGTAAAGGTGAATAAAGTGTTACCGTGTCCATCTGTGTTGCCTTAATCCACTAAAACTGCATGCTTACTATTTACAATGTGTTGTTCTCCTCTTTGGCATACAAAGGCTGCTTTGAATTTCCCTATGCATGAGTTACTGGCAAAAGATGAAAAAAGACAATTTAATCCCGATTAATTTAATATGCGGCATCTCTGAACCCTCTCGGGAGTTTAGAAGCTTATCCATAGTTAATGCTTATACTGTGTTCAGTTCTACGATGAGTTGTACAATCACTATATAATATTACAAATTTTACTCATTTTCAGACCTTGTATTTGTGTCCGGCAATAAAAAGTAAGGGTAACTTTGCTTTTTACTTTACTCGTAGGTTGTTTAGACGTGCAGATGTTAAATAATATTGTATGTTCAGGAAGGCATTATGATGGATTAATAATCTTGAAATCCATACAAAATCCAGCAGTAGTTTCTTCATTATAAACACTAACTTAATATTACGTAGAATCCATCCAGGGCTATACTACATGCGCCTAAGATAGTTACATATCCTATGGCCGCATTTTAAGTTTTGTTCATGTAGTGTCTTCAATGCTATGCCTGTAAAGCTAGAATGACATGATGTGCCAAACCTAATTCCCATTTCAATTCACCACTCATGCACACTTTTTATTATTTTAAGTAAAATGGCCTAATGGTAGCCTCATCCACACTCGAGCTATTCTCTTTATGTTTACCCAAGTAGCACCTCTTCTATACCCTGCATCTACAAAAAGCTTTCATTTTGAAAAATTATTTTAGGGAGTGGACGGCAATTTTCGCCGCTTAAGATGTAATGAAAGCCCAGGCAATGAGTCTAAACTAAGGTCGCACAACTAACCTTTAACCTTTAGCCATAGAAGGTGGTGACAAAAGTCACAGGCACTAGTTTCTGGTGCTATTCACAAAATGTGGTCCTTGCTGATCCAAGACTGCCCCTACTTCTGCATATTTCTAAATGATAACACTGGATACTCTCTGACCACATAAAAACATAGGTTCAGTTATATGCAAACATGACATACTTATGCTCGGAGCTCTGATTAATGTTGGTTGCCTACAGTTGTTTGCAAAGACTTTATTCTATTAAGAAATAACAGAATTTGAAATGCAAGTCACCAAACCCCTATCTACAATATAAAGACCTTCAATAATGATATCATCTAAAATAGATTTGATACATACATGCAAAATAATAGATGTTTTGTTCAAGGCAAAAGTGGAAACTGTCATGCTGTCCAAAGGCATAAAGAGAGACAAATGCCACAGCAGGCACTTGTGTCCCTCTGTCCATGTGAACCAAAGTGATAAGAGCTGTAGCATTCAAAGCCTGGCAAATATCTTTGTGGGGTTGTTGGCAGGACATTGTTGTCAGGCCCAATTGTTTGAATTGGAAACAATACACATTTAGCTGTGATCCATGTACCTTTGTGATTGCTGAGACACCATTTAATCTTTGGGTCTTATGATTTTACCGTGTAAATGATTGATTCCTCTACCATAATATTTGTATTATTTGTTAGACCAAAGCTTACCCCCACTATAAAAATCCTGATTCTCCAGTGTAACTACATTGCATTACATTTATTTATATAGCGCCAGCAGATTCCATTAAAAAAAACACAATAAGAAACTGGTACTTACAATATAGTTGGTGGTTGAGGGGGAAGAAAACAGTAGGAGAGGACTGCTTGTAGGGAATGAGTTGACTATGTCAGGATGATCTGAGGTTGTTGGTCGTTCGGTGGTCAGTCGTTCAGATGGCTTGATTAGGTTGCTGGCTGAGTGTTAGGAGAAAATGTTGTACGGTTCTCAAAAAAAGGTGGTTTTATAGAGAGCTTTTGAAACTTGTGTAAGAAAGGGGTGCAGCACATGGAAAACCCTGAATAAATGACTTGGAATAGGTAATCAAAATAGAAAAAGGCTCCAGGCACTCAAGGGTTCCATCAGGCAGATTTATTGAAGGAGAAAGACAACGGTCTTTTGGTGACTTGGAATAGGTAATGGCCGTAGAAGAGAAACGCAGTTCACGAGAGCAATAAAGAGAGCAGTTAGGGTTTTATTTGGATAGGAGGGTAGAGATATAGAGGGGGTGCAGATTTCTTAAGGGATCTCTAGGTCAGGGTCAGAAGTTGGAATTTGATTCTGAGGGGTATGGGGAGCCAGTGGAGACAAAGAAAGACTGAGTAGTCTAGCTGCAGTTTTGAGGACGGCTTGGAGTGGTGAAAGGCAGGAGAGGGGGAGATCAGTTAGCAGGTCTGCAAAAGTCCAGACGGAGGAATGGCCGAATTCGGGAGATGTTTTTCAGGTGACAGTATTTGGTGAGGGACTGGATGTAAGGGATGAAGGAGAAAGCAGGGTCAAGTGTGACACCAAGGCAGCAAACTTTGGTTGGAAGAATACAATAGCAATATTATTCAATTATTAGATTGTGGTTTAACCATAAATATAAGCATAACAGATAATAAGTGGACAATATTTAGAGCTGGTATTTCCCATGCTATGACCTAGTCTGAGGATTTCCTCCTCTATGCTCTATAGAGGACTTCTGAGCTGAATTACTTATGAGGTTTTTGTTAGGGATAAAGAAAGTTGTTTTTTTTAATTTCATATATATAGTATATATAAATATATGTGTTTTTAGTACATCACCTGGTCTTCCACTTCTACACGTACTAACTGTGAAGTCCATTGTCTTTCCACAGCTGCTTTCTTTTTACTCTATAGAAGCCACCCTAGTAATTTGTTTTTTCCCATGCCTTAACCTTAGAAGAAATGGAAACCATTGCCAGCATTGTGCATAAAAATGTGTCCGCCTGCCTGTCTGAATGGGGTGTGCTCACATAATTTCCTCCTATATTATTCTCGGCTTCCCTTTCACTATTTATAGATCAGAGCCAACATAAATCATCTTACATATACTCATCTGGAAGGGCATATTACTGTATGAGGGAAAACATGTAAATTATAAGAAGATGGCCACTGTTAGTTACTACTTGAATAGTGTGGATAGGATCGCCATGCCAATCCAAAAATCTGAACAACCAGGGCTTCTAGAATCTGGCAGTGTTATATATAATATGTTCCTCCATATACTAGGACAGTTGCAATTATTATGAGTTGGCTGCTTCTTAAGATCTAAGATACCATGAAATGTGTATGTGGATCTCTTTTTTTTCCGACAAATTACTCCAAACAAATGCACTTCCATCTGTCAGTAGTACACATAATATTAAAGGGGATGCTAGCATTTAATGTAGAAATGCCACTTGTTAACTTTCTGTGAAGGCTACTTCCTGACTTCAGTCAGTCTGCATCGCCTGATCTTTGCATGCATGTGTACAGTTACAGTGTGTGTTCATGTGCTCTAAATAAATTCTTCTCAAGAGACTTCTTCAGTATTTTAGATTAGGTACAGAACTTTTAAAGCCAGTCATCTAAAGCAGTAAATTATGGAAAATATAAAGAATTTAAAGCTAAAGTATACAACTGATAGTTTGTGTTTGAGAACGGTTTAAAAATTCACTTATAACAAAAATATAGAGCAGTGGTTCTTACATCTTTTGTTCATGGAGACCATCATTGAAAAGAGTGACACCACTGACACCTCAAATTTAATATGAATCCTAGACTTCTGTTAAGAATATACCCCTTACTTCTCCCATTGTTATCCTTTGCACACATCTGGTTTTTTTTAAATACTCTTTTGTTTCATCTTCTGGGACAACATAAGTTTTTGGTCGACCTTGAGATCTAGATTGTTAAATGCGTGTTATACTAATGTAATTGCCTTTTTTCTTTTAGGATTTGACACATCATTGGGTTCAACTGTAATAAGCAGTACAGTGTCTAATAACATAGTTGCTACAACGGGTACAAAGACTACACAAAACAGTGCTTTAAGTACCCCTACTCCAGTCATTCCCAGCGTACAAGATGTCACTACTAAACCAGTTTCTTCTCCTTCCTCATCACAAAAAGTAAGCGCATTGAGTCCGCTGCCTACTCATACAACTAAAGCAGAAAGTGTTGCCACCGGCAGTCCCAGCATCCCAACAACAAAACCTGTTACCGCTACTACAAAAGTTACAATAACCAGCAAAAGTACTGTTAGTGAAACTACTACTCCAAGCCCAACGCAGCCTTCTGGAGTTGTAACCGATAAACCAACAACAGCCAAGACCACACAGAGCAGCTTATTGACTACTAAAGTGACTACTAAGGAAGGTATGGCTTCAGTAAATACGTGTATGTTGTCTTGGGGTTTTTTTTTTGTTTTTTTTTAATTGTCCTCCTTCTGCATCTTTACATTTAGGAGAATGTAAATAAAAAAAAAAAGTAAGAGGCATTGTTTTGTTATGGGAACTTTTGACATTCATACTTGAGAGAAGCATTGGACAACTCAAGTCTCAGATGGCCTTCAGCTCAGATGTTCTTAAAATGTACAATGTGGCAGTGCTGATTATTATTACTGTTTATTAATTTATATAGTGCTAACATATGTAGAGTTGTACAATGGGATGAAGTATGGTCTATTTTCAAATACTACAAAATTGAAGCAGATATTATTACCCTGTAATTCCAATATGATCCATGTCTTTTTTTTTACATACTTGAGCCGTTGGCTACCAATCCTTCATTAAGAGAAAGATTTACTCACTCCTCTCTGTTATTAGTCTTTAGATTATATATTATATAAAAATAGGTGATATTATTTACTGCAGCCTCTTGAAGGTGCCAGACCTCCTGTCTAAATAAAATTAAATAAATATATGTAAAGGTAAATGTAAGCTTGTTTGAGCAGGGCCCTCCACACCGGTTGTCTCTATAAAACAATAAATAATAATAATGTTTTTTTATATATGTTTGGATTCCTAAAGCTACAGTTCAGATGGCCACAGGCACAAAACCTCTTGCAACCACTACAACTCATGGCACATCAGCCTCTCCACAGCTAGAAGTTACCACACGAAGTCCGCATGTGCAGACCTCAGCTGTCTCCTTGACTACTGCATCTCCTCATAGCACATCCTCTCCAACAGTTTTAGTTGGATTTAAAACTACAGAAACCCCTAGTAAAACCACTAGTGAGACTCAAAAAGTATCTACCTCCACCATCACTGAAGGGAAGTCTACTGTTACCACCATCACCACACCGTTTCCAGTTACCAGGGAATCCACAGTTACTCCTGAGCAATCTATCCAGGTAAGTAATGCAAACTTTATATTTCATGATATCACTTTGTATATTTTCCGTAATTTTAGTTTGCCTATTTTGTGCCATAATTTCTTAAGAAACAGTTAAACAGTGTTGACCGTGCCTGCCGATATGTTCTTATAGAAACAAGGGCATATATACACTCACTGGCCACTTTATTAGGTACACCTTGCTAGTGCCGGGTTGGACCCCCTTTTCCCTTCAGAACTGCCTTCATTCTTCATGGCATACTTCTACAAGGTACTGGAAACATTCCTCAGAGATTTTGGTCCATATGGACATGATGGCATCATGCAGTTGCCACAGATTTGTTGGCTGCACATCCATGATGTGAATCTTCCATTCCACCACATCGCAAAGGTGCTCAATTGGATTGAGATCTGGTGACTGTGGAGGTCATTTGACTACAGTGAACTCATTGTCATGTTCAAGAAACCAGTTCAGTTTAAGCTGATGTGAGCTTTGTGACATGGTGCATTATCCTGCTGGAAGTAGCCATCCGAGAAGGGTACACTGTGGTCATAAAGGGATGGACATGGTCAGCGACAATACTCAGGTAGGCTGTCATGTTTAAAAGATGCTCAGTCAGTACTAAGGGGCTCAAAGTGTGCCAAGAAAATGCCCCCACACCATTACACCACCAGCAGCCTGAATCCATGCTTTCACTTTGTTTATGCCAAAGTCTGACCCTGCCATCTGAATGTCGCAGCTGGAATCGAGACTCATCAGACCAGGCAACGTTATTCCAGTCTTCCATAGTCCAATTTTGGTGAGCCTGTGCAAATTGTAGCCTCAGTTTCCTGTTCTTAGCTGACAGGAGTGGCGCCCGGTGTGGTCTTCAGCTGCTGTAGCCCATCTGCATACCTTGGTTGTAACAAGTGATTATTATTATAACAAGTTGCTTTTCTGTCATCTCGAACCAGTCATTTTGACATTTTCATCCACACAACTGCCCTTCACTTCACTAGGTTTTTAATTAGACTCTCTATTTTCACAAAATCAAACTATACCAGTAGCGTCCACATGTATAGTTTAACAGGAATGTGTTATGAAAATGTATTTTTTTGTTACACTGTATGTTTAGAGTTACAGTGAGTATAGAACAGGTCTGAAAGTAAAAACAAAAAATACTTAACTGCTCCATCAATGTGTTTTTCCTTTTAGGTTAAGTGCCAAAATATTGCCTTCAACAACTCTCACATAAAGATTAACGTCACAAAAATTGCACAGCATTGTGTAAGTAAAATAAGCCTCTTTTCATTTTGTCTCTATATATTAGAATGTTTGATTATTACTTATTAGTGAGAAATACAAGAAGAAGAATCCAACCTCTTCAAACCGTTTTACTGTTTTTACATAGGTAAACTTCTCAGATGTTTAGAGACTATTCTGAATCTTCTATGTAACATCATTAATGTGAGTTTGTATATACTAGAAAAATAGCTTTCCTACACAAGATAAAACACTGGAAATCTCAAGTAGAAACATCTTTTGCGCTACCTTCAAAAATGAAAATTACTAGCTAAAGGTTACTCGTAACTTTCAGAATTTTAGCAGTACTATCCTAGTTTGACTTAGCTGGTCAATATGCAAACACGTGACTTAGAACCTTTGTCGGTACATTTCACACATCAGCTTAATAATAAGGCTGATCAGATCATATGATGCTAGTAAAAGCAAAGGTCACTTGGAAAAGTGGAACATTAAATTTTAATACAAACCAGTCAAAACATTCTTGTTCCAACCATTATGTTGGAGATATAAGGAAAATGCAAATTTCTATTGTCGTTCATGCAAAAATTGTGCAATGAGCAAGCACATATATTTTTTTATTATATTAGTTTTTTGTTGGTTTGTTTTTTTGGTATATCTTTGAAAGTGTAACGAGGGGTTACATAGGTTCAGATTGCAGCTGGTGAATAGGTTTAGCGCTGTGTTGTTTTCTTTTTTTAAGCACATTATATGGTGGTCCACTACAAATATGGCGTATAAGTCGTCCTCAAAGGCATGTTTGCTCTCCCAGAACAACTTGGGTTTGTGTGTACTTCATTGTTCTCACAGGGAACATTTTAGGCATACACAGATCACTTAACAGCAACAGAATCAAACATCAAGTAACAAAAGGTTTTGTCTATACATGTGCTAGAACTTTTTACAGAGAAGACTTAGGCTCAATGTGAAAATGGAAAAGAACAGTACTTACCAAAGTGTTATGTTACTTTTGCCATTTGCTTTTAGCTAGTTATAGGCACCAAAAAAAATGGTCGCCACAACTTCAGCCAGTTACTTAGTAGCTGCCAAACACACCCTGATATGCAAAGAGCCACCAGTTCCAGATTTGTTGTCTTTCTATCCTATTGTTGTTTCCCAGCATGATTCTCAGCAAATTATTAGCTGTCTAAACGCTGGATGAGAACCAATGTAGTCAGAAACATCACTCCTATGTAGTGACCCACCAAGTACTGTATTAAAATATTTAAATTAAATAATTTGATGTATTCATTTTTTATTTAAGCATTTAATCAGAACAGGTAACAATAGAAAATAAAAAGATGGAATACCTTCATTTTAGAGTATTACAACTACAAATAATCATTATAAACTGCTTAGTAGATAATGTACAAATGGAAGTAGAAAACATTTTCACAGGTGCTGATGGATATAGTTATTTAAAATATGAAATATAATGTTTTATCACAAATCCACAATACCAAATGACAGTTTAAAAAAAAATAAAAAAATGTAAGTATTAAAATATACGGGTGACATTCTTGTTCGCCACCTTCTGGACATTTTAAGCCATTACATGCTGCAGGTTCTGTTCTCTATTGTAATATAGAAATTGGCTATGCTGGAATTAGCAGACTACAAATTTTCAAACTTCTGAGAGTTGCCCAAATTAATATTGATTTTTTCACTTTTTTTGCCCAAACAAAAAGATTTAAGATTTTTAGATTAATAAGAATACCAAAATTAAAAACAAAACAAAGTTTGACAATCACTGATTTCACGTTCAACCTTTTGTTTTGAAGAGATTAAGTTGGATGTTAATTCTGTTGTATGTGCTGCTGGACCAAGTATGCGTGAGAAGGGTTTATTTAAGAGAGCATTCTGTTATGTATCCCAAGGGAACTCTGGTTCCTCTGAATCGCTGCTGTAACACTCAGATAAGTGATAAAAATATACACCGGTGGTGATAACAATCTGCTTAAAAGTAAATATGAAACTGAAGCTCTCTTATACTGAAAAAGGAGTAACATGTAACATTAAATTCTGGAATGAGTATTTCTCTTTCTATATACACACACACACACACGCTCTTGCAATGGAACATCTAGTATGTCTATGATACTACAGATATATAGATTATGTATATATATATATATATATATATATATATATATATATATATATATATATATATATATATATATATACACATACATACATATACATGCACAGTAAATATAATTTGTCTTGAATAAATCAATATTATTATTTTGTTCTATTGATTTTCAGGTTAACCCAACTGCCAGAGAAGCAGTTGATGTCATGGAAATAGTTTGCAAAGCCATAAAACCAGAATTCCAGCCTCCCACAGACAAGTGCAAAGTAGTCCTAGGGTACAATAATGAAAAGAACAATGAGGTAGCGATACTGGAAGCTGTAGTGGAAAGTAAGTACTGGGTCAAAAGTACAGCAGTGGAAATGGCTGATATCCGTTATAATATAGAAATCCTTGTCTTCAATTAATAAAACGTTTATTGAACATAGGGTATCCAACAAACTTGGAAAATTTCTGGGTTTAGCCCAGATGCCATGGCAATTCAGCTTGTACAACTAAAGTTCTGTAAACAAATTATTGGGCAGTACAACATACACATACTTTTTATTTTCTAATATGACCAGTATTATATTTGTAAGGTACTTTGCTATTACTTAGTAATAATTCACCATTATGTTTAGCATGCAAACAATCACAATAACATCTTGTGCGAAATCAACCAGAATTTGTGTATACTGTGACAGCCTTAAGTTATACATTAAGTAAGCTTTAATTCATCTGTTTTTCTTTTAGCGCATCTAAATACAAATGATCTTCATTCAAAACTTAAGAGCATCAAAAATGAGGTATATTTTTTTATATTCCTTTTCCTTCCTGTCGTTTACAGCCAAGGTCCGTGCTCCGTGTATTTACTGAAACCTTTTTATTCCCTTCATTTTCAGGATGGAACACCCATGTTTGTATATAACTCTGTGGAACACAACACTTATTACGAAGACTGGTTAAGCATGCCCCTTATCATAACTATTGTATGCCTGGCAGTGTCCCTGCTTATTATTGCAGGTGTTTACGGATGTTGGCATCAGAGACAATCTCATAAGAGAGAGCAAGTAAGTTAAACTGCGGTTCAATGAAATGTTATAACACTTTTAAGTATAACAAACTAAGTTTGTTCAGCACATGTAGTTTTAAACTTACAATCAGCATGGAAGCTTCAATATGTAGTTATGTAATAATTATTATTGTATATCACTAGCCATTTGTTTTAAACCCTGTAACATGGAAAAGTATAGCTCACACAATTTATTATAGAAATACAGCTGGCCCTGCTCATAATGCACAGTTAAACCAGCAATCCACGCTATTTCATTTCACTTTATCTGCTAAACTCTGCAATAGCAGATTACACTGTTACACTGTTGTTGGTCGACAAATTTTCTGTTGTGTTTTTTTTGTAGAGGCTCACAGAAGAACTCCAGACCATGGAAAATGGTTATCATGATAATCCTACCCTTGAGGTGATGGAGACCTCTCCAGAGATGCAGGAGAAAAAGGGAGGTCTGAATGGGGAGCTTGGGGACAGCTGGATTGTCCCACTGGACAACCTTACAAGGGAAGACCTGGAGGAGGAAGAAGACACCCATTTATAAATAATAGGGATATCGGTAAAGAGTGACTAAGGAATCCAGCAATATCAAGCAAAGAAAACATGATATGGCTGGTCAAGCAAAGCAGGCCCTGATCTGTCCCATTACACAAAGTGCCATCCATAAAATAACATGCCTTCCCCGTGATCTGTTATATCCACATTCATTTAGTAGGATGTGATCAAATGCATACAACAACCTGTTGTTAATTGACTATTCAGCTATGTCATAGAGGAGGGGACTTGTTTTCCTGCATCCAAGAGCACTTCAGTTGTATTCCTCAAAATCAGAATTATAAAGCATTTGGGTGGAATATGTGCTTTATGTACACACACTGTGTTATATACCTAGGTTATAATGCACTCCATGTTGTCTTTACAATGCACAAATGAAGACACTAAATAGAAATAGAATAGAATGTCAGTATTCAATGAACTCTTGGTGGGGGAAAAAAAACCACACACACTTGTTACCCCCTTTTAAAGAAAAACCAGTTATGGTGAAAGAAAGGAGACTGGTTGCATGATCTTCAATGCTGGATTAAATGTAAGTGTGAGAAATCTCTTTGAACTTGTACTTTATATGCAAAGGGAGCAGAAGGTTGTATTTAATGTATATATAGTACTATATATACAGGGATGTGTCTTACATGATTTGCTTAGATTTTGCCAACTTATTTTATTGGCGGTATCTCTATCATGTGTACGTTTGCCGGAAAAAGCAACTTGACTAAAAACCTAATTACTCGGGTGCCACTGGTAAATCACGACTTAACTGACAAGTGCTACTGAGAGGTTTTCTGTTTTTGAAACTTTTTTTTTTTTTTTTTAAGATGTATGTGCCATGCATTTTTATATTTGCTAATTTTATATAAGGTCACAATATATATTTTACAATTTTCACCTAACTTGACCAATACAAAGATTCTAGTTTGCTATGTAATTCTGTGTCTTACACTTCCGCTGTAACATTTTAATGTATGTCCATGTCACATGCAGATATTTGCTTTGGATATTACACATTTGTTATTTGGTATTAGATATAATTGTGCATTTTACCTTGTACAACATACCAATTATTATTATTTATTGACTTATATAGCACCACCAATATTCCAGTTGTACAACTGACGCAAGGTGGACTGCATTATGAGCTTGATCCATGCATGACAACCAAACTGCAGTTAAACTACTGAAATTATAATCAAGCAACACCTAGGAGTCATACTAATCTCACTAAATTGAGAAAACCGAGAATGTTCCAATATTATTATTTTGTTTTAGTTATATAGCACCAAGAATTTATGCAGAAATGACAGACTACCAAAAGGTAAAGAGGGCAGTGCTTGCAAGCTTAAAATAGTAATGTGAACTTTCTTCACATGTGTTACTGCGTAGATCAAGATCAAGCATTTATTGTACGACAGAAAGCCACATTTAGGATTGCTGTATATGCCTGGAGTGCTTGCGTGGCTGGATCTAATCTGTACTGCTTTATCTGATCACTGTTATATTGCTTATTAGCACCTCTGTTTCCTTGTATTTTATTTATTGCTTATTTTTGAAATCCTAATATGAATACAACTATTGCCCTAAACCAGACCTGGGCAAAGCACGGCCCGCGGGCCACATCCGGCCCGCTGAATAGCTCGGACCGGCCCGCAAAGAGTGTCCTGGTGACTCACCAATGAGTCCGGTGTCCCCCCCGCCCCGGTCACTTACCTTAAACTCCTGTGTTGGAAGCGTTTGTCTCGGGTGCCGGCGCTTTACGCTGGGCGCCGGCATATGACGTCAGACGCCGGCGATCAGCAGTGAAGCGCCGGCACCCGAGACAAACGCCTCACGCTTCCAACACAGGAGTTTAAGGTAAGTGACCGGGGCGGGGGGGGAGATCCTGAGAAGGGGGGGTTAGGGAGTTAGAGGGGAGATACTGAGAAGGGGGGGTTAGGGAGTTAGAGGGGAGATACTGAGAAGGGGGGTTAGGGAGGGAGGTCTTACTGTGTGTGTGTGTCTCACTGTGTCTGTGTGTGTCTCACTGTGTCTGTGTGTGTCTTACTGTGTCTGTGTGTGTCTCACTGTGTCTGTGTGTGTCTTACTGTGTCTGTGTGTCTCACTGTGTCTGTGTGTGTCTTACTGTGTCTCACTGTGTCTGTGTGTGTCTTACTGTGTCTGTGTGTGTCTTACTGTGTCTGTGTGTGTCTCACTGTGTCTGTGTGTGTCTTACTGTGTCTGTGTGTGTCTTACTGCGTGTGTCTTACTGTGTTCATAGCTTATTCAGTTATTGTAATAAATATTTTAGCCCATTTTTTAGCTCAAAATATTTTTTCCTTTTTTTTCTCCTTTTAAAATCTAGGTGCGTCTTATCAGCAGGTGCGTCTTATAGAGCGAAAAATACGGTATGCACTCCGAAGCCTTGTTCATTTTGTTCACTTCTGTGCTGTGCTAATAGTTATTCAGGCCTTACTTATTCAAGCACCTCTACCAATGACGTAGGCTTGAATAACTTTATTAAACAGCACATAAGTTAACAAAATGGACAAGGCTTCGGAGTTTGTAGTTTGTAGAGGTCTGGCCCTCTAAAACCATTCCAATTTCTCATGTGGCCCCATGGGAAAATTAATTGCCCACCCCTGCCCTAAACCCTAGGTGAATTAAGTGCCAATGTATTCCACAATAGATAAGTAGAATTTCATTAAATTCTTGCCTAAAATAAATGTAAAAAGTTTTGAAAAACTTTACCGTATTCAGCTCTTAGAAGCATTATGTAGCACAACAGTGTATTTTAATTTATGCCCATTATACTAATGTGAAAAGGGCAAGGGATGACATATAATGTATACAAGACATAAGTGCAACTAGAATAAGCTTTGCTAGGTTGCCAAATGTTTGTCAACAAGAACCAGGTGAAAGGAGGCAACATTCGTAATGCTTTATTGATTACCCGCTACTTAATGCCTGTCCTCCTAGTGCTGTATATATTCCAGGGTTATATCCCAAAAAATGGAATTTTATTAAAGTCTCATAGGTTAGATACAAATTGAGTTTTTTTTTTTTTTTACATGTAGGCAGTTAACAACTCCCATCATACTCTGAAACAAGGCTGCTGCCAGCCACTTAAGAGTTAAATACTGCCTAAGAATAGTTTAAGACTTGGCCATTCTGTTTTCATAAAATGATGTAGAGAAATATTAGTGATTTATGGAATTTAAGCTATTTTGCAATATTGTTGACTGTTTTTGGCAGTGGACAAGGGTCAGTGTGGACACCTTGACTGGTCTGCGGGTATGCAGCATCTATTAACTTTTTCAGCAAATTGAGCTACAGTAGCTTATTTGTTGGATTTGACCAGACAAGCCAGCCTTCGCCACTCACCTGCATCGATGAGCATTGGCTGCCCCTGTCACCAATTTACTGCAATTCCTTCCTTGGACCACTTTTGATGCTTTTTTTTTTTTTTGGTACTGACCACTGCAGACCAGGACCCCACAAGAGCTGCTGTTTTGCAGATGTTCTAACCCAGTCTTCTAACCATCACAATTTGGCCCATTTTTCCCCGCTTCTAACACATCAACTGTGAGGACAAAATGTTCACTTGCTGCCTAATATATCCCACCCACTGACAGGTGCCATGATAACAAGATTATCAGTGTTTCTCCTTTCACCTGTCAGTGGTTATGGCTAATCGTGTTGAGCTTAAACTTATATCACGTTGTATATTTTGACAAAGTATTAGTCCATTATAGTTCATTATACACTTGACCTTCATGACAGTTTTCAATGTCAACTCTTCACATTAGCTTTTATATTTTACCTATCATTACTAGGTATACTTTAATGTACTCAATCAGTTCAGACAACGTGTCTATAGTAAAACACAAGAGCATTAGGGCTTCAGTCAGGAACAGACCGCATAAGCATGTAAATACAAAATACAATTAGTTTATCTGGAGCAGTTTTATAATAGATGACAAATTTTGTAGCCATTGCAACATAGACCATTTTTTATGTGGGAGAGAGTACTACTCTTAAAGAGCTCAATTGAATGAATACGTTATAGGCGATTGCAGCACCTAAGACAGCAATTATGCTTTGCACATGGCAGAAACTGCCTCTTTTGAGAAGAATTCTTTAACGGAAGCGATTACTGAAAACAGGAAACATTGGTCCAAATCATTTTGTTTGCATTGTTCAAATTCAGATGCAGCCTTTCAAAATGGGTTATATCTGGATCGCCGCTAAATTATCCAAAATAACCTCCATAAATAAATAAAAATACTTGTGAAGAAGACAAGCAAACAAATATGTAATGTTACATCTTACAGAAAAATCCCTAGTTAGCTGGGTGATTCCACTCATGTAGAATGGAGTAGGGCGAGTGGAGTGGAGTGGAGCAGCGATGACTCAGACGACTCCTCTGGAGTAAGTCTTACTGGCCTCGCAAGCATCCAAGCCGGGTCAGTGGTCTTACTAAATCAAAACTTGGCTGCAGCTCTGATGAAATAACCCTTACAAAGTCAAAATTAAGAAAACTGAAATCTGCAGGGCTGCAGTAAAATGTATGTAAAGTACAAATTAATTTTATAAGCTTTACCCTGTTTTTAACACTATCTCCAGAAAAATGGCACACCTTTATATGTATTGCGTATGATGGCTAGAGTGTCCCTCAAATAGAACAAAAATATGGTAAATGCAATGAAACCAACCGTGTTCTAATGTATTATACTATAGTGTATCATATTGTTAGCACCACTATGCACTAATCTGATGTATTGCTTCCAATGTCCTCCTAAAAAAAACAGGAAGGTTTTGTTTTGTTAAAGGGAATATTTTTATTGTTAAAATGACATGTGCTTCTAGATTCTGAGATTGTATAAGAAACTGTGTGTTGGATGTTTCATGCCTTTTAGGGCTGCTTGATAATTACAATTTTATTGTTATAGGAACAGGGGTCTATTACACACTGGAATTTTCTGAACTGGACTTTTCACAGCACATAGTTTCATACAATTTATATTTTCAAAATTATATAAACTGATAATAAACCTTTTTGAGTACAATGTATGCTTTTCTTTGACATAGAGATGTCAGTTGCAGTTTTAAGGTGTTTATACTTTAAGAACACACATATATATATCTTTTTGTTTTTATTAACAAATCCTATTTCCAGGGTGGTTCATTTGATATATGGAAAAAGGGCCTTTTTTTCAAAAACCTAAACCAAACTGGTTCACACTTAAAACAGTTGCTCTGAGCTTAAATTTGTCTTGATATCAAAAGATGGCAGGAGCTGTGAATAACGGTAAAATGCAGAAACATGTATTGTTATATTGAAAATAGAAGGCATTTATCCTCACAACAAAACACTATGCACTGTACTTTGAAATCCCTTCTGCACGGTCCCCCAAAAAAATCTTTATGTACTTAAGTCAGAAATTACTTTTTGTTTCTTTGTCTACCTCCTCCTGTATTCTCTATCGGGCTTCGTTTGTATTCAAAGGGAGTAGTGCCGGAGGGTTGCATATATTCTTATTGTTCAGCTATGATTATCTGCTGCTACCCTCTTTCAATTCAAACTGAAGCTCAGCTCTAATGGGAGTCCTACAGAGCGTGTGCATGAAGAATACTTAGGTATGCCTCCTGCTTTCAGCAGAGGCACCTGGGGTGGGGAGAAGATGACTTCTTTCTCTAACACAAATAACTAAATAATACATGCCCCAATGTGCATGAACAAAAATGCATTAGAACCAATGCACAATTTAACAAAGACATAGGTCTGGGGTGGTCCAGTGGTTACTGTAGAAGCCTGTGGGGAAAAAAAGCCTGCTTTTTTTAGGGTAACTTGCAAGGAAACTAAAGAATTTCCCAGCTCTAGTTATAAAACTCATACACAGTACATTGAGTTTATTTACTAAGTAGTAAATTGTGATGAAATGTTTTAGCTCACTGCATTAAGGATAATCACATTTTCTTCCATGAAATGCAGGGTTGGCTCTTTACAATGTACAGTCAGTATGATGGGTATCACACCTCGACTCATATAAATGAAACTATTACCTACGCACACCAAGTTCCACCAAATGTGCATTGTGAAATGCAAAAGCACATGATTTTTGTTTGACCAATGACTGATACCCAGTGATTCGTAAATACTTACATCATTTCACAGCAAAAGGTGTTTTATGAGAGGCTGACCTGAGTTCAGGCACAGTGAAGAAGATTTCTTGTACCCAGAGAAGGATTAAAAAAAGCCTTTATTCTGTAACCTCAGGAGGTAACCTCTAAAAACATTAGCTCTTACCAACTTCCAGTTCCAATTTCTTTGGCTACCATGCTCAAAAGCTCCTCTTTATTGTTTGACATGTATCTAATGTATTTTTCATCATCTTTTCACATTAATGTATTTAACATGCATCTTAATCTGACAACTGAGTAAATGAGCATGAGTGTTGTGTAGGGTCTTCAGCTGACTATATAGAAAGGGATGAGCCAATGTAAGCATAGATATCTTATTCTACAAACATTAATTCTCAATTTACTGCAAGAGAACCAGTTAAAGTCTACTGGATCAATGCCACCCTCCAAGTGAATTGTGGATAACATGTTTGCCTTATTCCTACAGTTTTGGGCAACTTCTGAAGGGAAAGACCAAATTGATAGTTTTCTTGTTTGTAAAACGATTACTGTTTCACTTGTTTAAGATTATATGGGTTAAATATTTAGATTTTTTTTTTTTTTTTTAACATGACAATAAATATAGAATGTATACATATGTACTGAAAGACCAAAAACAACCATCTAATTAAAGCACCTGCCCCCGACACTGCAGAGATTACACATGTCTAAGGTAAAAGTCTTATGGTTATGCATTTTAACAGTAGACAAAAGAGAATTAAAGAATGTAGGAAAAAAAGTGCTAATGGCACAACTAGGCAATGACAAGATTTACTTTGCCATATATTTCAAAACATGACAGAACAAAAAGTTGGTGACAACAGAGGCCACTACAATGATAAATGCTTTGTTTTTCTTGTGGCTGGGAATAATTGAATGTCCAAACAGAGTAAATCATGTAATGTACACTGAAGGCAATTTGAACCCAGATATAAGTACTTCTTATATCAAGGAGCACAGAGTTGCAATAAAAACCATGTATCATTTCATTATACAAACTTACCATTCTTTTTAATAAATGTTGATGCTAGGGGTCTACGAAAAGCTGGTTGGCATCTTATCTGCTTAATTGTGAATTTGCTTTTGTTGATGACATCATTGATGACCTCCATGGCTCTCATTATAGAGCAGTAAGATTGCTCAACTTTAATGACAAGGAGGCAAAATACAGTTTGAAACACGCTAGCAAACAATCAATTAAAAGACTTGTCAGTGTCTTAGAGTACTGCAGTGCATCCAAGCTATGATGTCATCAAAGAGGCTGTCATTCACAATAATTCACTTGGAAAATGCAAAGCACAATAGTCTGGTTTTAAAAGAACCATTGAATAAGAAAAAAAAAATATCTATAAAAAAATCAAACTAATTTGCTTATAAACATGTGCTCTTTTATATAAGAGATACTTCAGTTTGAAAACCCTGCTGGATTATAGAGAAGCCGGTGTGGTGCACAAATACATTTGGTGCCTAAAGCCCCCCCCCCGCCTCTTTTCTGTGATGTACAGCACTAGAATGGTATGTATTTAATGGATCTGACTGCAAATAAATACATATATAGTTTTCTAATGCAATATCCCACATCATTAATTAAGGTGGCCTCACATTTAACCTTTGCAACCTTGGGTTTAAATGATGAAGGTTGCAAAGCAATTAAAGAAAAAAAACTATATTCATATTTCACATTTTTATACAGAGGATACAGTAAGCTGTACAAGAGGTTAGACAGTGTGACCCTGATAATTACTTTCAGTGAGTGACTGACTTCTGGTCACCCATAATTAAACTGTGTTTTTATATGTTGCCATAACATATGCATATTACCCCTACACTTCAAATAGGATTAAAAGAAAAGAAAAATACTTCTAGAAATGAAGGCCACACACTAATCCCTTTTGCCAATTTATAAAAATGGGAGGAAAAAAAAAAAAAGTTTGCACCAAGGCAGCATGGAAAAAAGAAAAAGAAACTTTCTACCAAGTGCTCCTGGCAATCAGCATGATCTCTTTAGAGAGGGGTACCTACCAACATTTCACAAAGCTGTCTCTTTTGTGCACCAACTGCATTTCATCTATACAGCCACAGTGCCAATTAAAAAAAAACCAAAAAAGTCACTCAAGTTTTATTGTCTTTGTAGTCCAGAGTATCGTCTTCACAATGTAATAAGATCAACCAGGTTGCCTTTCGGAGGGGTCATACTGTCAGGGAAGAAGTTAACCAAAGAATCAAAAAGCTGCGTCCTCTGGGCATATGTGCGATCAACATCAGAGAAGCCTGACAACAGATAAGAGATAAAAACCCGCATCATTAGCAAATCTACCTTTTAGTTATTAAAAATCAAAATGTGTTTGGATCAATAGGACTTAGCAAGTGCTCAAGCATTAAGATGTTTCGAAGTCATGCAATGCCACAAAAATGCATCAGAATAGTTATATTATTTTACAGTTTAATCAAAAATATGTATGAGATCCAGGAACAACCACTTAAAGTAGAAAGATCCACATGGGATTGTTTTCCTGTACAGTAATCGGCAGAATTTAGTAGCTGGAATCTCAGCGAGGAGGGGTTTTCGTGTGCAGCTAAGCAGCAGCATCGTTTTGAACAAGGTAAGTCCTATTCTTTGATGCAGAATGTAAAACTTAAATACTTTAACATGTATTCATGTCTTGTGAGGCTGTTTGGGGCAGTAATATGTCCCATTTAAAAAATTTGTGTTACTATTCAGACTTGGGATGGGCAAATCCTGCTTAGAACACTTACCCAACGGAGTAAAATCCTTGCTGGTTTTGAACAGTGCAGAAGGGAGAAGCTGAAACTAAAAAAAAAAAAAAAACCATCACATTTTCTTGTCAGTGTTTTAAAGCAAAACAAGTAGGACGTTTGAGGTACAACAACAAAAACATGAAAATAGTGGGACATGTAGACACCTGACGATTCCTTATCAATATTCAACACTTAGGACTAAAACACTAAAATAACTAGTGATGTTCCACAATGTTTACAAATTGTAGAGGATTGGCATGGTAGTTACTAGTACAGAAGAAAATACTGTCCACAGGCCTGACACACAAATGGTCCTGTGGTTGTGTAGATTAAGGCTCACAGTCTGTGCGTGTGGGGTGTAATATATAACATATGGATTACTTCTCACTGGACATCATTAATTACCCAAACTGATAACAGCAGGGAAAAGTTAATATACTTGAAAAAAAGTGCCAAGTGGTATCTTGGTCACTAGTTAAGAAACAGTGGTCTGGATGGTTCATTTAAACTATAGTGCAGTAAGTAATGATATTACTGTCCTTGTCTATTGACTTCATCTATTGGCATGTGCTTTATACAAAGAACACATCTTCATATAGACTCATGTTCCCACCAAACTCCTCACCTCTTTAGTTTCCTCAGGGTCAGAGTGATCTACCGTGACAAATAAATCATTCTGCAAGTATTTGAGTGCACTGAGGGGTTCCGTTTGAGCACGTTCTTCATACCTGCAACATATAAAAGCAAACCGAATAGACGATTACAGATAGTAAAAGGCGGTAACTTTTCCAACAAAGTTTCATAAACCATTAAAACTTTCAAATCAATCTGTTCATCATACATACTACTACAAGTCATACCCACATACACATTCAAGAAATTGCATTTAATTACACTTGATAGCAAGAAACAAATAGCCTACTTTGGTATGTGAATACATTTAAATTCAAACATTAGATTAATGAAATGGATTCATATATCTATTAGGATAAGGAGAAGTTGGGAGATTTTTTTTGTAAGGGTAAAAAACTGCTACTATAGCTTAGAACACTTAACTGGTCAATAACAGTCCTGTTTACTACAATCACTATACAAAAAAAAAAAAAAAAATACTGCCAGGGACGAGAGGTGGTGTGCAGAGAACATAGCAGAAAGCTGGGAATTTAGATGGGAGTGCGGGAAAGGGGCAAATGCATCTACAAAACGGACTACACACCTATCACATGTATTAAAGTGCATATGATGGACTGGAATGTCCCTTTAAGTTTCAGAGGAATAAAAAAGTAAATGTAAAATCCATTTACTACCATTTATTACTAGCTCAGTGATTGTTTTTTGAGAGAATTACCTGTGTTTCCGAATTAGGTATTTACAGTGTCTCAGCAAGTATTCTTTGGAAGGCCGGCAAAGCTTTAATGACCAGAAGTCATCCAACCTCATCTTTGGAGAGCAGGACTTCCCTGGGTTTCCTCCAAACAGATAATGAACCTAGAAATATAAAGGCCTATGTTGAATATGTGTTTCCTTATATACATTTAAACTCGTTTTTATAAACAAAATAGCCATTTAACTAAACATATTGGGGAAATTCTTAGAAAACCCCGAGTCCATTCCTTTCTACAATGACTGCTCTACATTAGGACTTTGCACTGGAATGTACCCAGCGTTAAACACCGTCAACATCCTTCATACACTTCATATCCTTTACAAAAGTTACATTTGCAGGACAAAGTTATTACACAACTATGAAAGGTTGTTTGAAAAGCTTTTTCCCCCCGCGAAAGGTTAACCTGGCTCTATATAATGAATGGCCAAATAAACAATACAATTGAAAATACCACTTTTAACTATGCATTATGAAGGGCCGGCTCATCTTCTTAAAAGGAAATAGTTGTGAAACACTGGGCTTTCTTAATGCATATAGAATGTGGCAAGTTGAAATATTGAAACTGACAGCAACTCACTCTCAAGGCTCGCTGAATAAACCTCAAATAAAAATACTAGTATGGTAACAATTTTGAAAAAGATGTAAGAGTCATGAGCTTTCAAGGCTTCAAAACACCCCCCCCCCCTCCCCTCAGGGTACCAATAATACTGGTTATGGATATAACTGGTTTTTTTGTTTGTTTGTTTTTTTTGGGGGGGGGGGTTATTCCTTTCTTTACTAAGCTATTTCCCTAAGATTATTTGGCATTTCTGAGATTTACAAAATGTCCAAAATGTAAAATACCAAAATGTATCGACAGTACTGGCTCACTGTATATTTTTGAAGGCGTAATTAAAACATAAAAACACATGCTTCATTACTAACACAGACTTAGAAGGCTATTCAGAAAACAGAGTCTCTGAGAAATCACATTAAAAAACTGAAGGCTATTGTGGCTTTCCATACAGAATTTCAAAAGGCTGGTGGAAACAGCAAAGAACCATTACGAGTTAATGCTAAACTCTTGTTTTAAACATGTTTTAGTTCCTGAGTCACTTGCATTTCAACGCTGCAAAAATTTTTTTTGTTTTCCCACAGAATGCGCAAATATGAGATATACCTTGTGCAATTCATCATACACTAACTGGTGTGCAAATCTTGGGCAAGGTTCCTCTTCTTGAAGGTTTTTGTTTGGATTTTCTTTTGATGCTTGATCATTCTTGTAGACACAAGACCTAAAAAGGAATATAAGATGTTCTTTATCTGAATGTTACATTGTTCCAATGAGGGTCTGATGTCCTGATAGAAACTGAACAGCCTAAGAAGCTAATTACAAAGCTATAATTTAGCAACCTGTTACATCAGGGCCAGGTGATCAGTAGCAGACAAATGCATCAAGTTATACTATGTCAAAGGGGTTTCTAGAGAGAGCACTGTATAAATGTAAACGATTGGGATTTACGCTTTGTGGCAGGGTGCATTACCCTGATGAAAGAAGCCAACGCCATCAGAAAATAACGTGTCCATTAAAAAGTGTCCATGGTCTGCAGCAATACTTAGGTGGGTAGTTCATTTCAAAGTAACAGCTACATGAATAGCAGGTTTCCCTGCAGAACATTGCCCAAAGCATCACACCACCTCCACCTGCTTGCCTCCTTCCCATAGTGCATCCTGGTACTATTTTGTTCTTCAAGTAAGCGACACACACGCACCTGGCCATCCACACGAGGTAAAACAAAACATGACTCACAAGACCAGGTCACCTTTCTCCATGGTCTTATGCTTACAGCGTAGAAGCTGCTCTCTTATGTTATCATAATTCTGGCCACTAATTTACTGAAGCAGTGGCAGGAAAGCATTTCTATTGAAACCAATGGCAATGTTCTCTGGGCATAAGCATGATGTTCTGGAATACACACAAATGCATGGAGATGTGTTTGGCTGGACACAGCTCTTGCATGGGTTATATAGATGGGGGGGTTAGAAAAAATGGAAACTGCATATAAGTGGATTCTGCATACATTTTCAAGGGGCACACATAGCTATCATATGGATTAAAGTGCATACATGGTGATCATGGACGAATATCCAAACTTACAATCATTAACGCTACCATCAATCATTGGCTACCCTTTAAAAAAAAAAAAAAACTTGGAAAAATTATGAATAGTGAGATGACGTTAGCTCCTTAATGGCTTGTGATCAACATATTTTTCCAAATGTATTTAGTAAAAAATTGACATGTGGAAGAATCAGTAGCCAGAACCCTAATTCTGTAACACAAACAAATTTGAATAATTAGTCATTTCTCATCCATCTCTGGATGCTAAGCTTGCATTAACTCCATATTGGGTTTAACAGATAAGGGTATGCATCAATGGTCAATCAAGAAGGTTCAAACTCGCACTATTTGACATTACAATGCATCTACAGAGTAGCACAGGATATGCTTACCAGCTATTCCGAACAATGTCATAGATCCAAAATGAGTTCCTGACATTCTCCTCGCGTTTCTCTTTATCCTTACTGAGACCGGACAAAACGTGAATTTCATTCAGCTCAGGGTCTATAGTAGCCCTTTGGGTGAAGCCAGTCATAGGGACTAAAAAAGTAAAATAGCAGCATTAAAAAAAATAAATAGAAATTTTACTCACCGTAAATTCTTTTTTCCTTAGTATAGTGTCAGTACCACGGGGTAGGGACAAGGACCTAGAATTGAAGAGGTTAAGATTACCTCCTAACCCCTCCTACTCCTCCCCTATAAGAGCCCCGGTATAGCCCAAATACCTCCAGTTCTTCCTTGTCCCTTGTCAGGGACGGAACTTTTCCTTTTTTCTTTGGTGGGACACACGGGTTGTGTCCAGGGGATCCCTCAGATTGCTCCCCGGGTGGTGAGCAGAGCGAGGTGTACCGTCCGCATCGGCGGACGTTACGGAGCTGCACAGACGCCACGCTCTAATGCCGGCATAGTTTGGAGCATGCGCACAGCGGTGGAACGCATGCCAGAGGGCGCTGCGTTCCACCAAGAGTACTGAGCACGCTACTGAGCATGCGTGAAGCAGTTCTCTTGTTCAGGGAGCGAAAACTAAATTGTTTTCGCATATATAAAGCTGTGCTACCCAGTCTGACAGCAGAGGAGCTTATCAGCACTGGTTTTTCCGTGTCACCAGCCCCCTCACACGGATTGAGGAGGTATAAGGTAGGATTTGATTAATCTTAACCTGGTGTCTGGTCCGGTTTCACCAGATAAGCCGGATAAGGAGAAATCTTACACCTGCTCCAAAAATGGCTGTTAAGACTAAACATTTATCGTGCACTGAATGTGCCAGTCCTTTGCCGGATGGTTGTAAAAAGAAATATTGCAATGCCTGCTCCGCTGAGAGTTTGGCAAAAGAGAAACAAAAAGACATGCAGTCTTTCTTAGGTTGGTTCCAGGACAACCTGGCACAAATGTTAGAAACGTTTAAAGCAGCAGCAGTTAAGCCTGTGGAACACGTAAGGATTAAATCCCAAACGTAAAAGGGCATCAGCTACCCCTCATTCTGACTGGTCCTCTGGAGAGGTCTCTAGTTCGTCCTATTCGGCTTCATCTAGCGAAGAGTCAGAGGATGAGACCAATTTTCCTCCGCAGGAACCGCGTAAATTTGTTAAGGAGGTCTCACGGCTTTTTCAAGATTCAGACCTGTCGGCGCACCCTTAAGGGTTGCCTATGTTACCTAAAATGCAGAACCTCATGTATAGAGAATGGAATAATCCAGGCAAAAGAGCCTGTATCTCAAAGCACTTTAAGCAGCTTTTTCACCTTCAGGGTGATGAGAAATGGGAAGATATCCCTAAAGTAGACGTCCAGATAGCCCAGCTTTCTAAGCGTACTACCATTCCCATTAGTGAAGTGGCTGGTCTCAAAGACCCTATGGATAAGAGGGCAGAAACGTCCTGTAGACGGGTGTTCCAGTCATCTGGTTTCCAGTGCAAAGTGGCGTTATCTAGCGCATCTGTGGCTAAAAAGTTATTTGCTTTTATCTGCAACAACAATTTTTCCCCATAGAGGGTGCTCCATATCGCTCCTGGATTATTTCACCAGTAATATGTTAAGGCAGCAAGACTTACAAGGCTCGGCCAATATGGACCCCTGTCTGACCTGCATCCATATTTACAGGCATTAAATGGATAGTTGCAGTTTTAAAAGCTTTTTACCGCTTACAAAATTAGGGCAGGTTTAATTGCCAAAATTCGTCTTTTAGTAACTATGTCAAGGCTTTTACATTTTCTTTAACAAAACCTCTAGCAAGAGATCATTCTGACCAAACAGTTCACACATTTTTCAAAATGTAAGCCAATACAATCTGTTCCAAATTGAAAATATAGAGCCTTTGCAGCTTACGCTTGTCCACTCGATGGCTGTCTAGTGTTGAAAGCAGGGGATGATTTTTTACAAACACTTTTTTTTGTTCTGTGAAAAAACAATTGTGTCAGTCTAAACGACTGCATTATCATGGAACAGGTCAGTGTCAAGGTAATATGGTCAAAAAGGTCACGAATTCTGAAATCCACTATAAAAAGTAAGTCATTTTTACCCAAAATGTCCATTAAGCCAAATCAGAGTGTACCCTTATCTCCTTTCTTGACTTTGATGGCAGTCAAAAAAAGCACATATAATGTAAATGTTTTGCAATTTTGGATACTCAAAGGAGAGGGTTTTTTGCAGTCATCATATAAACATATAAAAAAAAAATCACCAGGCCACCTATGCCCAAGTACTACATTCTGCGTATGTGCGCGTGTGTACTTTATAGAAGCTGTGTGGGTGGATAGGGAAATGGGTTTTCATTTTCCAGTTAGGAAGCTCACAGATCATTACCTCAAGTGCTTTGTAAATATGGTTGCTTTAAAACAAACAAAAAACCTGTAGGATAACTTGCATGATCCACTCAAGCTAAATTCCTTTATTATTGTTATTATTATTGTCTTTTATTTACATAGCGCCAACAATTTACACAGCATTTACTTTATAAAGCAAAACCATTTATCTAATTACCACTAAATATTACAAATTTGGTACAGTCAACTCCTACAAAAAAAAAAAAGACAAGACAAAAAAAATACCCCAAGCCCACCCCATAAATGAAGCAAATTATTGTAGTTCCAAGCCAGCAAGGTAGGTGGTAGTTAATGTCTTACCATCTGAAACCGCCCCACATTTAAGACCAATTTATGAACAAGACTAACCATGTTTCCCTATGTATACAAACGGTACTGTAGTATAGTACTTAACCGTGTCTATGTACATAGAGTCTCATGAATACCTCCCAATTATCAGAACCAGTCTGTGGATGTATGCACAGCAGTGCATTGAGATTGACACGAGCATACAGCTACATAAAAATAAGTTGTGTGTTAATAAATAGAGTCTTGAGTGTAACATTGGCATTTTACATTTTCCTTACCCATGCCAGAGTCTTTCTTGGTACCATCTGATATGATCTCCACATGATCATTGTCCACATCATAGCTAAAAAAGTCATTTAAGTACGTCTTTGATCTCTGTCCTCCAAATACATACAAACAACGATTTTTCTAAGAACAAAGAACACAGTAAGTAATTAGACGCACAAAGCCAACTAATTAGGCCAGCCTTTGTAAAAGTGGCACAACTTTGTTACATTACAAAAGCAAGAAGAATCTACAAAACATTTATACAACACACACACACACACAATAACCCTAATTCAATGTCTTACTGAGTGGAAAAGCATGCAGTGTCCTATCCGAGATTGAATGTCCTCTGGTCCAGCATTACAAGAGTCTTCTCTAAGTAGTTTCCATGTCTGTGTTTGGCAATCAAAAGCAAAAAGTCCACTAAACTGGGGCTCCGTGGCCCTACTGTCATCTACATTGCCATTACATGTCAAAATGCGGCCTCCGAAAGTGTAGATCATGTGCTTTTCCGAATCCATACACATCTGCCAGAAGACAAGATATTTGACAAAGGTTATTACTATTACTAAAATTAATACATGCAAACATTCACAAATTGTGAGAGTGAATTTGTTTTTTCAAAATGTATCATCAGCATATCCACTGAAAGCCTAGCTCCATCTAATGAAAAAAATAGCATGTGATGTTATTCCGCCTGTAACCCACTTAAATCAATGTGTCCAAGAAAATGATTGAAATATGCACTCACTAATGATACCATTAAATTGGCTTACTTGAAAACATTCCTCTTATTGTACCATCTTGCGGTTTACTTAACGATAAGCTCCAGAATATAGCGGTTTTATCGCTGACAGCATACTTACCATTGATAGAAAACTCACTTTAAGGAGCCAGTATACCTGAAAAATTATGCTGGTGTATTTGGCAGATGGATCAGCTGATATATTGAGAGAATACAAAGCATTTTCTGAGATCCATGGAGTTTTCTCACTAAGCAACTTAAAGACACTGGTTAACACTTAGGTTTGCATTCTTAAATACTACAGAGATTAATAAGGCAAAGGATGAATTTATGTTTCTGAAATTTTACAGTGGGTTTACTGATGCTGCCATACTATAAATATTATAGTATTGCTAACAATGTAAAACAGTAAGCTTGTAGGTAAGACTGTTAGCTGAAATATTAAACACTAATTGCAAAGTTTGAAGAGCCAACTCCAGCTAACTTCCCTTGCAAGAGGGCATGTTTGCAACCATATAATTCATAGTTATTGTGGAGACAACTGAATCAATCATTGCACAGAACCCTCTTAGCTCTTCTTGAAGGAGAAGCTCAGGGGGTGGACTTCAGAATGCTGAACTCATCTGCAAATCCAGGATTTAGTGAACAAACCAGTTAGTCTAAAAACAAGGAAATTATAGCATAAAGCAAACTCAGTATGTTCAGAGTTTGCAAGAGAAGAGAATGTCCCATGAAGAAACCTATATTAAACCATATAGTCTAGTGCAGTCTAGTGCGTTGAAGCCATGCACAACACTATCCATCATAAACAAACCACTCTCAGCTATATCGAAATGTAATTATACCATAACATAGGGAAACATTAAAAATCACCGCTTTAAAGATAAAGTATGTCAAGTTACCACTGACCTGATGATCAAACACAAGCTTAGGTCCTCCGTCGGCAGAGGTATCCTCACTTAGCAGTGACCATGTGTTTGTGTCAATGTCATATTGGTAGAAATCACTTTTTAATGACTTGCTGTTTCTTACAGAGGAATCCAGATATCGACCCAGTGTATAAATCTGCCTGCGTTGAGTATCAATGCACATCTTGTGACATGACCTGGCACTTGGACCATTCTGGGGGTAAAAACATAAAACACAATGACCAGATTAGTTGTCGCATCAAGAGTTTAGTGTTTTAGAAAGGGTTGATTAGCTCATTAATGGTTTATTTATACATTATTAAAATCAAAGTTTATACCCTTTAAGGTAGAAGTGTTGGAAATTATTTTGGATATCTTTAATGTGGCTTTTAGGGTCGAAGTAATACAAAGCAACCATATGTTCATAGTGTGGGGAAATTCTGGAGCCACCGAAATTAGCTCATTGCAAGTTTGGATGGTAGCAAGCGTGAGTTCCCCCAGTTAGTGTCACTGATGTTCAGTGCTGACCCTTTAATTACTTAATAGAATACTCTGGCCCAATCTTCACCTTGACATACATGTAAACTATTGACAATTTTAACATCAAGTATAAAAATGTATAAGATTACTTTAATTGGGGGAAGAAAAAACATGTATTTCAATGTAAAGCAATTAAAAATTTGCTCAGGGACAATTTAAATGCAAAGCAATGAGTTACACTAGTAACAATCCCTAAAATATGGTAGATAATTTAACATTGGGATTATTTTACTTAAGTGCTCATTAAGTAAAATATTTTGAAGGGAGAAGAGCAGAGTTTCAATATCAGCAAAGATTTTTCATACAAGTTTAAAAATATCTTACATTAATCATATAATAAAAATAACCTTTCCAAAATACCTAAAGGGTCCTCTACATCCATCGGAAAATTAATTAACCTTTGATGACATTAAGAACATCTAGTCAAGGACCTCTGCAAAATGAAGCAGCTGTTTCAGATTTTGGATAAATACAACACTTCAATGCTAGCCATACTGGACCAATAATGTACTGCAATCAAGCCCTTTCTTCATTAAATAATGTCCATAAGAAGTGTACTGTGCCAGCAAGAAATGTTGTTTAGCAACACAATTTACATTTTCCATAACAACCCATAGAAATAATTGTATTCATTAAGTGCTGTCAACTACATTGCACCATTACTTAATTTAAGATATTTTTAGCTTGTGTTTTGTTTTCCCACTAGTGTAACTCTTTCGGAAATGTTTGATTTGAAAGTGAGGGAGATTGAATAAAAGTCCTCTGCTTTCTCCGCTTCTTATAAAGTCTCCCAAAAGAGCTGCCATCAACGGGAAGAAGACAAGCATCTTATTAATGAAAAGGGATCGTAAATGCAACATTTTTAAACATATGTAAACAAGACAGTTACAGCTACATGTTTTCTACCAGAGTCATAAGTATTTGATCGGTTAAAGAATAAAATGTTTTAGGCTTACCTCTTTTTCAGTATCTCTGGATATGCAGAGCCAATGGTTGTCTCGGACACTGTAAGCCCAGAAGTCAGCCAGGTCCTGGGTTCCATCCCAGCCACCAAATAAATATACCGTCTCTATTGATTGGAAAACAAGAAAGAAGGACATACGAATGCACTAAAGTCCACAGAAAACGTTCTTTGCAACATATCAACAGTTTTGGTTTTTGTAGGACAAAACCAATTTTTGGGAACTGTCCCAGGTAGCGGCCTCACTGTCCAATTTTTGTGGGTAGTGGGGATCATGAGAGAGTCAGAGATTCTCTAATCATCCCTAACTGCCCCAGGGAGCTGTAAAATAATAACCAAGGGTCTGTGCTATTGCACCCACATGGCTTCCACCTGATGCTCTGCAGCAGAGCACTGCACAGGGGCAGCCCCTACCGGCCTCACCACTCAAAGGTGTCCCAGTTTCCGTACCTGAAATGTTGGAAGGTATGCATGCCCTATGATATACAACACACTATGCTGTAGCAAAATCATAATGCAGACGTCGCCTAAAATAACTAGTTATCAAATTCTTACACAGGTAATATTTTTGCATAACACAGAAGGAGGTAACCGCACAAAATCGAGAAAACCCTGGTACCATAACATCTCCACTATCTTGATAATAAAAAGTAAAATAAAAAGAGGGAAAAGATAAACTAAAAAGGAGGTTAAGACTGTTTGCACTGACACGGTTACTCTGGTTCATTAACTGTAATTAGCCTCACTGCTTAACACCGCACACTCAGTGTTCTTGCTAATGAGATAGTCCCTTTGTGCACATGAATTCTTACCACTCACAAGCCCTGGCCACAACAGCTTCATTCATACATAGCTAAGCAAATGAATTTCTGGCACAGAAAACATATCCGATGGGACAGCTTCCAAAACCCTAGCAGCAATAGTGCCAAAGGCTTTGTTATTTTCTTGCTGTATCACTAATGCACAGGGTAAAATGTGTAAAACAAAGGAAAAAAATACACATTAAGACTGAAAGCACTTTTATATTAAGGTGCAATGAAACCTAAACGGGACAAAGAAATATTCAATACTACTGTATATGCGAGTCATTGAAAAGATGTGGAAAAAAATCTCTCTTGCTCTTTCTGTATTCCCTGTCTTACACATAAAAGTTATGGTGGGGTAAATATGATGAAAAACCCCTCCACTTAAATTATGGGGTTGCAGAGCCATTAAACACTACACCAACTAGACAAGCCAGAACACTTGCTTTTCCCTCAAATCTTGTAGTGTTCCACAACTGCAAGGGATTCTGGGTAGGCGCGTGCAAACAAGGTTAAAAATGATAAGTTATTGTCTCTATATCCACTTTATACATGGATCCCTTGGAACAAATGTACGCCATACTGGACAGCCTTTAAACAGAGTTTGGGACAGAAATGCAGAAGCCAGATCACCACTCATGTACAGCTGGTTTGTTCTTTATGGGACTCATCAGCATAAGGTTGTGATACAAGCTTACTGCTTGACGCTTGGAGCAGTACAAAAAGCACAGATAATAAAA
Organism: Sceloporus occidentalis; assembly: GCA_023333645.1. Classification (NCBI taxonomy): domain Eukaryota; kingdom Metazoa; phylum Chordata; class Lepidosauria; order Squamata; family Phrynosomatidae; genus Sceloporus; species Sceloporus occidentalis. Next base: position 6,018,781 of record JALMGF010000031.1, read on the forward strand.
GCTATGGTGGGGATAAAGGTGATGGAAAAGCCTCACTAGACTTCCACTTTCCTTGCCTCATATACCCTCTCCTTTCATCACCCACTTATCTCAAAGTCCCTTTCTCACTGCAGCTACACACTCTGTGCCACTCTCCCTGGCATCCTACTACTGTAGTGGTCAAAGCAAACAGGTCCAAAGGGGCAGAGGAAGGGGATGAGATGATCATATGGGGGAAGCAGGAAGGGACTGTGAGGATCAGACAGGAGATGGAAGGGGTGAAAAAGGGCAGAGGGCAGCAAAGGGACATGAATGAACAGAGGACATGTGTCCTGATGGGAACTGAAACACTGGGCAATACATTACATGCACTTTGATTGGACCGTTGCCGACAAGATTGTATAGGTTAAATTTTAATCTATATTACTGCTTTACATGTAATTGGCTAGATGTTTCTCATGTTATGTGCTAATAACTATGCTTATGTGCACTAGTCACTTTTAACCATTTAGCCAGTGATGCTCTGACAGCTCTAGGACATGTGGCAAAGCCAATAGGCCAGAGGATTTGAGAAGAGAGATGAAGGAAGGAACAGGGGGTATAATCTATTCAAACCGCAAAAAGCTGCCACTGGTCCAAAAAGTTTAGTTTTTGTTTTGTTTGTTTTTTTAACAATGAGTATGTGATCGATCAAGGTCAGACATGTGATCACTAAAGACTCCTATTCAACATTACCGAGGACCAACATTAAGAAAACGCACTAGATGACTTCATTCAAAACACATACGCTCACTGTATCTCACAGTATAATTTCTTGCAATTACACATAAAAATGGCATATTTTAGGTTTTCAAAATTGGTGTAGGAACTTACTAATGTTTCCCTTTCAAATTGGCATTAAACATGATTATACAAATGTTTTTTAAATAAATGTTTTGTGAGAGTGGGTTATATTGCACCCAGCTGAGTGCAATATCCATTTACTTTAGGGCCATGCACATTTTATTCTGACACTGGGATGACACATAAGAACCCAAGGTTCATCTTATAAACATAGCAATATGAAAAAAAGAAACATTTACCAGACTCCACATCAATGACCATCTGATGTCCACCTCTCATTCCTGGCCTGCTATCATCTGTATCACCTACAAAGAAAACATTTGTTAATTTAGAAGGTCTGGGGTAAAACATGTTAAATTTGTAATCTATGCTAATGTTAACACTGAAATATGGGGTAAAACTATACACAATTGGCCATCCAATTCATGAAGCTCCTGACGGACTGCGCTTTTGCTGGTGTTGTTTTAGGAGGCAAACTGGAACTCTGTGGCGAGTTAATCTATTCTACTTCCAATATATGTCTATGGAAAACACTACACATCGCAGCAATGGGTATGGCTGAAACACCTAAAGTAACAGGAGGCACATCCACATACTATTGGTCATATAGTGTATATTGTTCAGCATATGCATTTTTACTTTTCATAAGTGTACTTGATTAACTAAGGATTCTGTGAGTTGTAGTTTAGGAGTCCGGCAGGACTGGTGAAACAGACTGAAATGGTGTAAAGCGTTCCAGTCCAAATACATTTAATAGTTATCCGTATGTAGTCAGCTTCATCATTCTCCCAGATGATACCTTTAGTGCTTTTGGGAATTATCTGGTTCCATTGTGGTTTATATTCCTGTTGACTGATATACTGGCTGAAAAGACCATCTGTGGGAATACATAATGAAGTGTTATTAGCTTCTAATCAGAGACACAGCTGTATAAAGAATATATTAAGGGACATGTGGTACTGTAAGCAAATGTGCTACATAAAACACACCGGAACTGGATGCAGAATTAGAGGAAAGTACTCACCATTTGTTAAAAGGGTGCAATCTACGTTTGTTGCATATAAAACCACAAAAAACTATGCATGTATTTTAATGTGACGCAGGGCTGAGATTATTGTTCATGCCACACTGGAATACAATATGCAGACTATATCATGTACAAGAATGTTTGTACGACACTTATCATGCAGGATTGCACTTCTATCTTATTGAACCACTATAAAATGTAAATAAAAACCATGGTGCTGAATAAGGAGGAACAAATTCAAGTTATTTTGATGGTGGAGACCCGGTAAACCGTGTGAAGTCACAGAAGAGATATGGAATATGATAAATATGATTATATAAAAAAAAAAATATAAGTGGACACTTAGACTTTGGTTTCATATTTATGGGACATCCTGTAGTTAAGACATGCATTTACATGTTAATGTGGACCAACACAAACACATCTATAATCTTCTAGATCAGTCAATTTCTGGTACTGCAGCATAATGCCAGATGTCAATGAGGTGGCAAACATTCATTCAAACCAAGAGGCAAGTTTTCAGGTAGAAAATTGCTTAGTTCTAACAAAAATTCTGGGCTTAACTGCCCCTTTAAACCATTTAATCAGACAACAGTCCCAACATATTTGCTCACATAAACCATGAAATAAACAAAAACATTGGCATGGATATTTGCAACCATACTTGCAAGAAACATAAAAGTGCAGTAAACGATCCTACCATTCACAGCCTTTTCAATCAGCTCCTCACTGCCATCAAAGTCTCCTTTGAGAACCAGCTTGTCATGAAGTTCAGTTAACATCGGGTGTTCTAAAGCAATTTTGGTTTTCTTCTGTAAGGACTCAAAAGCTTCTGTGTAGTTGTGCTGTCTGAAGTGTTTCAGACATAGGCGAATGGCTTCCTGTTCACGGTACTACTGGAACACAAGGGGTAGAATGAGTAAGTTTACTACACAGGGGTGACCCAAACACAGCAGTCAACAGGCCTTAAGTGAAATACAGACAGCTCAAATCAAAGTGGTTAAATAGCCACATACAGGTCAGGAGCTTGAATTCTATTCTGGTGGGTATGGGAAGCCAGTGTAAGGACTAGCACAGTGTGATGGCAGGTAAAGAGCTAAAGAATAAGAGAATCTATTGTTACTTTAAAACAATATATAAAGCATATGTATCAAAATTTATGCTGTACGCTTATATTCTGCTCCTAACATGTTTTGGGGAAATAATACAGGAAGATTTTTATTAGCAGATGTTAGTATTAGCACAAAATCACAATACACTGTAGTAATAGGAAAAAAAATGTGTAACATGTTTCAGAGCCAAACACCTATGTGATGCACTTTTGGTAAAAACTGGACCTAGGATGTCAATCACGTATTCTCAACGTTGGGGCCATTTGCCTTTAGCCAGGGATAGGCCTTCGAGCAGGCAACTTAAGATGTCAGTAAAACTTAACAGGCAGTATGCTTTCTGGTGATTTAAGTAACCTGGCTAATGTTGTCTCCATGGGTGACATGCAATATGTAGTCTTATAAAAAATAAGCACACACCTAATACTCTCAATTACTACATACACTATATGACCAGATCTTTACAGTTTAGAATTTCTAGAATTTAGATTGCTAAAAGGTATATAAAATCAAGGACATAGGCAGCAATCTCCACACTTAAACATTGGCAGTAGAAAGAACAGCTCAGTGACTTCAACGTGATTGTCCAACAGACACACAGGTATATCCGCAAAACACGTAAGAAGTCATTTAGGACCTACATGTACATCATGAATGTTTCCCCCAGAAGCAGGGATACCTTTCTGCCAATACACGGGAGATCTGGCTGTCTATTGACAGTCTGGACTTCCCCTGTCAGCAAACGCAGAATCTCTATAATATACAGTGAGACCATAAGCTGTTTGATAGATCCCTAAAGGGATCGCTATTCATTTTGCATTGATAACTGTGAAAAAATATTAAGAAAAAAAGCCCTTACATCCCATTACCCTAGAACTACATGTAAACATTATACCCCCCCTTCACTACCCTACTGTGTAGCTGAAATTTTCAGCAAAATTGCAAATAAGTTTTTTTATTTCAGTATAGGTTTGTTTTTTCAAACATACTAGCACTAATTAGTATATTTTTGCTTGTTTCTATGGTTTCAAATTAAAGGGTTATTTTTGCTGAAAAACAAAAAGGTTGTATAATTTGCATGGGTACATACATCATAAAAAAAAAGGGGAATGTTGCGTAAACCCACATAAGGTAAAAATGGCAAGAACACATGGTACTATAGCACCAAAAGGTTCATATAATACTGTTGGTCATACAGTATAGATTCCCCCCACCACCACATACAAATGTCATAATACAATCCTACCTTACTGTACCAGTGAAGACAGGGCTGCACCACATCAGGTTCATCAATGCCATTTATTTCAACGTACCAAATACTAAAGTTAAAGCTTGGCCCCCAGGACAAGAGAGGCACTAGAGAAAAGAGAAAAAATGATGGCCATGAGTAACACAGGATTCTGTGAAAACAAAATATTTAATCCAAGTTCAATGATATGTTCAGTGATTTTTATGATCCGCTTAAAACCTAGATTAGAGATTCTCAGGGTGAACTAATACTGGGCTGAAGGACATTGACTGATCCACTCGTGCTCCAATCTTAGGACATCTTAAAAAAAAAAAGGGCACTTTTAGGCTAGGTTTCCACCTGGGTATTTTTTTGCAAAAACGCCCATAATTACACTAATTCAGCCACACAGCGTTTTATTAGTGAAAAAACGCTGCGTCCAGATGTTAGCTGTTCTTCAATAGGAAATCGCACAATGCCATATCCACTTGGCATTTTTCTGTTTGGCGTTTTTTCAGTCCTCTTCGGCGTTTTACTGCTTTTTTGGGCTCTGTGGCAGTTTTTCAAAATCGCAGCATGTTGACACTCTGGTGTTTTTTGCAAGGAAATCTTGGCGTTTTTCTCCAATAGAAGTCTATGGGAGAGAAAAACGCCATGAAAACGCCATGTGGGTTTTGCCTTGGCGTTTTTTTCCACAGTTACAAAAAAGAGGCAGGACCCAGGAAGAGGAAGAGCTGCCATTTTCACAGTACTGTGGTAAAACTTTTATCTGCTTGTACACTGTGTGCTGTCTCTGTGTAATTTATTAGCAGCATGGCACCCAGAATTGTCTTTGATGTGTCCAAGCTTATTCAACTAGTGAGTATCCCTTGCAATTTGCACCATCATTTGGGGCCAATCTTCCTAGAGGAGCAGACATTCGGAATAAAGCATGCCTTACAAACCACAGAAGAGACAAAAGGGTCCGCCGGGGCGTGGTTAAGTAGAACTCTACCAAGGAAATGACATCAGGAGGGGGCAGATACTTGCCATTTATCCTAATCCCTTTAAGCTGGGTGAAAATTCTAACTTGTAAAGGCTGGAAAAACTGCCTAAGGTCAAAAAAGCAATTTCCACAGAAAGGCTAAAAACGCCAGAAAAAAAACGCAAGAAAAAACGCCAAAACGCAGGAAAATGCAGTGGCAGTTTTCCTGGCGTTTTTCATCAAGAAAATAACGCAGGAAAAATACCCAAGACTGAACAACTGATCAAGCATCAATTACTGAACTAGCCTTCAAGAACCATTGGCACTCTAGGATTAATGTCTGTTAAACATCTAGCTATCTAGAGTTCTTCATGATCATCATCTAATTAAGATTTAACAGCGACAGTCTATCAGTAAAATGAATGACATTTTTTAGCTCCAGACCACAATTGCTGATGTTTGTAAACATATATATATATCAAAAAACACATTTTAAAAGATGTTCTCCAGACCAAGTAGTTACTCAATTTGTGTTACATTCTCTACATACCTATTTTAATAAACCGGCATGGGAACATCTGCTCATCAATTTTATGCTTCAACGTAAATGTCTCTTTGTTATAATCATTCTTTAAACCACTGGGGGGGAAAAGTAAAATTAAAATGGCTTTGCAGTGGGCAACTCATGAACTTTATTTTTCTTGTGAAACTAAGTGTTTTTAGGTAAATACATTTTCACAAAGCAAGAAAGGTAATCCAATGCTAGATGTATATATGTACGTATCAATATTACAGTCCCTTGCTGTTGAGGAGACTATGTATTGCAGTACACAACCACACAAACTGAGCAGCAATATTTTAAATATCCATAAGTGGCATAAAAAAAGTAATAAGAGCAGTTTTAAATAAACATGCTGTGTGTTAAAGGGAAAGTTTTCAAACAGTTGCACATTATATGCTATAAATGACAGGGCAAAAACGGTCCGACTGATTAAAGGGACACTCCAGCCATGACACGGACTTTAATGCACTATCGCCGCCAAGATCTTTACATTTTCACGTTGTCCATTTTGCAAGTGTACAGGGGATTATGCATTTTCTCCTTTCCACACCTGACAGCTAAAACCATGCAGGTGTTTGACCAAACAAATCACATGGTATACTCAGACCTGTGCTCATGTGTGGAAAGTGCTGCCATTGATTTCAATCATACGTTGTGATGGGGTAAAGGTGAAGGAAAACTAAAATTAAGGGGGTAGCAGAGGCATTATAAAACACTGATCCACAATGATTCGTTTTTTGCCCATTCACAGACCCCTTGGAGCAAATGTACGCTGTACAAGAGGGCAGCACTTCCTTACCACCGTGGCAAGAATAGTCAGACCACAGAGGGTGCCGAGTGCTACTGTTGTAAGGTAGCCTCTTCTATATCAGGTAAGTGTGCTTTCTTTTTCCATTTTAGAAGTTACACACCAAGTATTTTAATTTGCATCCCCGATAGTGGAGGCGTCAAAGACATTAAACTGTGCCTTTAATGTCATTTATTATTACTAACAGAGACACTTTAAGGGGTGGCACTAAACACACAATGTAAGAGTTTATTAACAGGTTTAGCACCTTTCAATATATTGTCATTCTGAAGCCTGTGAGATTTATTATTTTTGTATAAAAACAGAGAGAGAAGAAAAATAATAATTTGCTGGAGAGTTACATTTTAGTAGGGCTGCAACTAACGATTATTTTCATAATCGATTAGTTGGCCGATTATTTTGTCGATTAATCGGATAAAAAAAATGTAAATTTTTCATTTATTTAAAATAATTTAATAAACAAATGATGTTAAATAAAAACAGCAGAATAAAAAAAACTTTGATAAAATGCATTTCTTGTCTTTATTTCCCAACCAGCCCCCCCAATTGATGCACATTTGAGCCCAGGCTTGCCACGCTGCCTCCCAGACATGCCACTCCACGCTGCCTCCCACATATGCCACTCCACCTCCCAGACATGCCACGCTGCCTCCCAGACATGCCATGCTGCCTCCCACATATACCACTCCACGCTGCCTCCCAGACATGCCACGCTGCCTCCCACATATGCCACTCCACGCTGCCTCCCAGACATGCCACGCTGCCTCCCACATATACCACTCCACGCTGCCTCCCACATATACCACTCCACGCTGCCTCCCAGACATGCCACGCTGCCTCCCACATATACCACTCCACGCTGCCTCCCACATATGCCACTCCACGCTGCCTCCCACATATGCCACTCCACGCTGCCTCCCACATATGCCACTCCACGCTGCCTCCCACACACGTCACTGTGCCTGATACGCCTTATACCCCCTGATACACCACTCCATCCCCCCCAGACATGCCACACTGCCCTCCCCACATATGCCTTATATACCGTATATGCCTTATACCCCCAGGATATGTCACTCCATCCTCCCCAGATATGCCTTATACCCCCCAGATACCTCATAGAGTCACAGACCCGTTCACAGCACACAGACACTATACTTTTATAAATAAGTACTGGGTTAATCTTCACTGCCCCCAGGATTTAGATTCCCCTTAGTCTGCCCCCCTTTACCTCTAACTGCGCCTTAAATTAACTTTATTAAATTAATCAAATTAACCCTCAGTCCTCATCATTGAATTAACCCTAAACACCCCATTAACCATAACTACCCCTAAATTAAATCTAAATACCCCATCAAAACAACTACCCTAAATTAACCCTAAAAACACCATTAACCACAACTGCCTCAAATTAACCCCAACTGCCTCAAATTAACCCCAAACACCCCATTAACCACAGCTGCTCCTAAATTAACCCTAAACACACCATTAACCATAGCTGCCCCTAAATTAACCCTAAACACCCCATTAACCATAACTGCCCCTAAATTAACTCCCACCTCCCCTAACTTTCAGCAGCCCAAATATTAATTTTATACTTACAGTTAGATGAGTGTCACAGCCATGTGGTTCTGGCCTTCTGGGAGAAGGAAGGGGGCGGGGCCAGTTGTCACAGTGATTACAGGGAGGGGCTGGTAAGTAGGAGCTGCTGCTGTGAGTCACTGAAACGGTTTATATAATGAGGGGTATTTTTCAGAGCGTTTGCTCTGAAAAAACCCTCATTTTATAATCAAAAATCGATTCAACTAATCGATAATGAAATTCGTTGGCAACGATTTTCATTATCGATTTTATCGATTAGTTGTTGCAGCCCTACATTTTAGTATTTCAAGTCTACTAAAACATCACTGAGGTAAATTCAGTTGGAAATACCTAGATAAAAGCTCTGTCATGTTTTCTTCATTCATGCCACCAAAAACTTTGAACTTCTTCAAGTTGCATACATGAGTCTTCTCATATTTTCCAAAAGTGATGCTTTGAATGATGGCTGGCCTTTCCAACTTTAAAATCAGGAACTAGGTTCAAGAAGAAAGCAATCAATTGCAGCACTTCCATTATTACAAGATAATGTTCAATCTTGTACAAAGCGACATGAACGTCTTAATGTTTAACCATATCAATGCCAATGACGTGATATGTAGTTTGCAAATTGGGCCGAGGATACAAACCACATATCATATATAGTGGCAGTGTATTGTGCCCACTTTGAATACATTGTAAAAACAAAAGATGAGACAAAAATGCTGCCAGCTCACCTATCAGCTGGATAGCATGCAAGTGAAAAACCCTGCCCTCTGCTAACACGTAGGGTTCAGTGACTGACGCCAAAGGTACCCCTCCAAAATATTCATTAAATTATTTTTTTGGACTAATGTGCATTTGTGTGGAACAATGCCCATCATTATATGGTCGTTGCCTAAATCTAATTATATCAAACCTAAAAAAACAACCAGGACTTCTACAGGAATAACTGTGCTTTGACCATTGGCAGACAAAGGGTAATAATAGGAGAAGACAACTTACAAACTACGGAAGATATTACAAGTTTAGAAATGCTCTATAAAAATGTTAGACAGAGCAAAAGTGGGGGACTGTACAAGATGCTATACATAAATGCAAGTACAATAGGTTGTCGAGTACCAGCTTACCTGAATAGTAGGAAAGTAATGATGGTTAAAATAAAACCCACCTGTGGGGGATAGTTGCTCTCTGAAGACCATCGTGAAGACTGGTCACTGGGTTTATCAACTAAAATGTTCCTTTAAAAAAAAAAAATTAACTTTTTTAAAAGTAGAAATAATCAATTTACTAGACACACAACCTCACATCCTAAACCATAGAATAGGGTAAGTCTATTGAAGAACAGACCACTTTAACATTGCTATAAAGAATCATCACAGTGTGGTGTTTGAGGAGGAAAAGTCATCTTACTACTGATAACATCGAGAATCTATAGGCTGGTAGAAAAAGGACATTTATTGGAACAAAAACAGATAAAGCCAGTTTTTTCACGATGCTAGCCTACACTATTGTATACATTATTGTATTTCATGCTCAAGGAAATTTGTTTTTCTATTAGACTTACCCTTTAAAGTGACTAAATTAAGATTAAGGACCCATGTGATATCACAAAATACTATCAATTTTAACAGATCCAATATTCTATCTTGCATTTAAGTAACCCAGAAATACATGTAGCAATCTTGAGACTTGGAAATCAGTTTCCTTGTTATCTACAGTAGTTTGCAAGCCGTTTTTGCACAAAGGCTAAACTCACACCATTACTTAATAACTTATTCAAGTAAATTCAATTTAAGTAACTTGGCAGGGTATAAGGTCAAAAAGTCCAGTCAACAAATCCTGTACCTAATCATGAGGTGAACTACCGCATCCATTTTATTGTATTAATTTTCAAAGAATGTCAGACAACATAAATTAAAATAGCAAAGTACAGCATTGAGGTTCAAAACTTACAAAAAAAAAAAGTTATTTTAAAGATATTTCCATGTATTAGTAAGTCAGGAACAAAGATTACATAATGAAATCAAATCTGTAAAAGTTTGAAATACGTGCTGTATGACACGAATGCAGAAAGTTAACAATGGCAGAGTTTGTAGACTGCTGGTATTAAGCCAAATAATTCAAGAGGAATTATTTTTTTTTCCTACCAAAATGCTTTAACCCATTGACACCATAAGTCTAAAAAAAATGGAATATCCCGTGTTCACATTTTAAAAATCAGCAAAAAAAAAAATCTAAAATTCAGAAAAAGTACTTCAACTCCAAGACAAGTGCGAGAATCAATGAAAATCACCTTTTATACAGAGGAGTCTGCTACAAAATTATATACAGTTTTGTTATTTCCCGTACATAAACAGCTGTAATCTTTCGTTAAATAAATCAACCTACAGAAAGTCAATGTGCAAAATGTACAACACAAAAAGTTTTTACTTAGGAAGATGTTGATTTCTTCACCCTCTGTAAACACAATACTTAAATCACACCAAAGGCATGACACTCTCCGGAAAACAAGTTGTTTTGGTAGCTTTCCAAACCAGAAGAATTACCCCAGGGTACTTCAAATGCTAGTATCTTAACTCTTTCAATGCAGTCATTTTAGTAAACTTGGTAGTAATTTTTTACTAGTAACTGTTGTGGAAGTTAATATTTTCTCTCCCCACACCTGAACTTTATGTATGAATTTACAGGCACTAGTATTTGTCACTGACAAACACCCCCCAACATCTCCTGCGTACATTGATACCACCCACGCAAAGGCTTTTCATGTTGGTTAGGGGCTGAAAGGTCACATCTGAGATGAGCATTATTTTATTTTAATTTTGACATCTGGTCAGTCTGTGCCCATGCCCTATTTTGGTTTGACAACAGCTTATTCAATTTACTTCATCAAACTAGAGGCCCCAGGATTTTTCAACTCTTAACATGCCAGGATTTTTGGGAAGACAAAGCGCCAGTTTTAGGACTTGTAAAAATTGGGGTTTTTTGGGACATTCTTTCTTTGAACTGGATGGTTCCCCTTATGATGTAATGGGGATAACACTGGGGTCTTTGTTTTGACATTTGATTTTTAGTAACACTACTTTTAAACAATTTTAAAAAAAAAAATAATATTTTTTTATTGCTGAACTGATGCTGGCAGAGCGGAAGGGCAGGCAAAATGCATTACATTTTAATGATATTCCCCGTCTCTTGCTGTCTGCAAGAATACTGCTGTACCTGGTGCATTTCAAATACTATTTAATTGACTAGTCAGTCTTCTAATTGTATATATTTTGATATGCAATACATTTTGAAACATAACACACACATACATTATTTTATACAAATCTGAAGCATTTGCCCCCTTCCCAATTTCTTTTTTTTGCATAATCATAGTGAAAATGTTTAAGGTTTTTTTTCCCCCCACAAAACGCAGCTTTTAAATGATCATTTATTGAAAGTAAAGAGTTTATCAAAACCTAGATCACCCATGTAAAAAATAAATTGCACTGTGTTTACTTTGGTTATCTTGGTCTAAAATTAAAACTAGTTTGATTATCTTAAACATTTTAGTGCAACAAATATGCAAATACTGTTTTTACAGCACTGTTATACATAGATTCTTTCTATTCTGAGGGGACAAGACTTAAATGGAACGCACACTGGACTGAAATATTAAGCTCTCTAATTTGAGTAAAAAGTGAATAAAGTCCCTTCCATTCTTGTACGAGCATGGTTTGTAAACATTGAGTAATAAGCTATTTGTATATTTACGCAAGTTATGCAAACAATGCTTTATTTGAATATTCTAGTTACAGAGTACCCAAGTCCACATGCCTAACCATCTTTTAGGAGATTTATACCAGAAGCAGTGAAAAACAGAATAGGTGCCTGGCTTAAAAATCACTGTGCTACAAAGAACATTGAAATCTATGTGAGGAAAAAAAAAAAGCCAATTTAGTTATAGATGGCAAAGTTTTGTCCAAGAGAAAGACACAAAACATTCAATGAAAGACAAGGGGGGTAATTTCAAGTTAAAATTATAGGACAAGTTTTTTGTTTTTTTTTTACATAAACTAGAGGCGAAAGAGGTTCACCCCCTAAAGTAGGTGACTCACGAGAGTTGAAGTTTCATGTCACAAAACTAACAAGTGATGGCTGTTTGAACCTACACAAAAAACGAAAGCTGACCATCAGACAGCTCAGTAGCAGCATTTTATAATTGGTAGCCTGTTTTTAAAGGGACACAGCAGTAATAATACTCCATTTAATGCATAATATAGCTGTGTGGTCTTCTTTCATGCTATTCCATTAGCTAGGCATGGAGGTATTCTGCAGGGTGGCTAGTAACCTTCTAATGTACACTTTTAAGTTTCCAAGATGAGGCATTCTTCAAAGCATTATTCATTTTCTATACGATATTTTGATCAAGAAGAGTGTCTGAAGAAGAATACTGAATGCAGTGCATATATTTGGCAAACATGTGCTTCACTATTGGAAATAAAGTTAATATGTCATGGAATATTTTTACTTTGCCAACTATAGCCGTTCCTAAATTTAGTTCTGTAATTCAAAACCAGAGTACTATTATGTTTGATGTCAAATGCCACGTTATGTTCTCTTTCAGTACTAATTCGGATCACGGTGTACTGAAATCTTGCAACGTTTTTTTGATCAACTGGCTATTAACACTGACTCGCATCTCTAGGTTTTATTTTTTCCGTGCAAAGTACAAGATATTTACGTTACCAATGCACAGAAAAACTTTATACATCAGTTCATTAATTAGGACAAATCCACAAAGGTTTTTCTTAAAGGTGCATTAAATATGAGTTTTTAAAAAAATATTGGTGTACTAAAAAAAAACCACACAACTATATATTCAACCAAAAGAGCATTTGTGAGGTCAGGCACCAATGTCAGACAAGAAGTCCTGGCGAGCAATAGGCAGAGTTAATTCCAAAGGCGTGCAATGGTTTTAAGGCCAGGGCTCCGACTCAAGTTCCACCACATCAAACTCATCAATATCTCTATGTATATAGACCGGTGCGCACAAGGGCACAGTCATGCTGAAACAGGAAAAGGCCTTCATCACTCCACAGAACTTTTCCACTGCTCCAGAGCCCAGCAGCAGTGTGTTTTACACCTCTCCAGCGGATGCTTGGCATTGTGCATAGCAATCTTCGCTTTGTGTGCTTTTGCTCGGCCATGCTGAGGTTGCTTCCAGAGACAGTTTGAAACTCTGTAGTGAGTGATATTACAGAGGACAGGGGATTTTTTTTTTTCCTTTTTATTTATTTTTTTTACACAAGATGTGGCTACCTTTTCGCTTCAAGTCCCTTATATGTTATTCCTTATTAGTTTTATGATTTGCTGTTCTAACCAAAGAGCCAACTCTCACATATAGTATTGATGCTGCAAGGAAATGGCAACAGTTGTGTTTCTTTGAGCATGGTTCTGACAACTGCTTGAGCCAACCAAGCCCAGGGTGATACGCTTGTTCCGGGCTGGTGAGGCCAGGAATTTTACCTGACATTATCTGCAATGGGGAAGCTTCGTTTTATTGCCCAATGTTCAGTGCTTTTAACCCACTAAACTGATTAGCCATCATGATTATTAACCAACCCTTTGAAATACTATCAGCATTTGTGAAAGCATTTTGTTTTCACAAATACTATTATGAACCAGAATGGGACAGATAAACAAATGATTTGCTTCATTCATCACTAAAAGGATTTAATGCCTCTTAAAATATGCAATACATTTATACATTCCGCAAATAAGTAAAAGTTTGCGCAATATTTGCATCTGCCCCTCTGTAGTTCTGGTATTGACAATAGCCCTGACCAGCACCCCGATCTACCTCCTGCACGGTCTCTGTCCACAAGGTGAAGCGCAGGGATATGACATTTGTTTGAGAGTGCTAACCAAATCTGAGGGCACCATATAAGTGAAATGTAATGTAATGACTCGTATATATATATACACATATCTTGGGAAACCACTGTCAATGTAATCAATTTATAGATTGCAATCTTGCTTGCGCAGAGCCCTCCTCACCCGTTTCTGTAAATCAAATTATGTTATATACTACTTGTGATGTCCTGTCTACCCATTGTACAGCGCTGTGGAATTTGATGGCGCTATATAAAACCATAATGGTGTATATTTATTGAGACATACAAAAAGCTAAGAAAGTGTACAATTAAAAATTATGTTTCATGGGACAGAACTATGTAGTCAATGTATTCTTCAGAGAACTTTAAACTATACAGAAATACTAACCTTCAAGTTTAAAGAAAACTTCATTTAAGCACGTGTATCTGTATTTAAAAGGAAATATATGCATCACGTTATCAAGCTAAATGTAGCATACACTGGAACATGCATCAACAAGCTGATGACTATTGTGAGGGCTCTGTATTTTCCATTTTATAACCACCTCAATGAAAAAACTAGAAACAGCTTTTTACAATAAGCTGATATTGTCGTCACTCACAAAGGGTAACACACAGAGAAGTAAAATAAAAAAAAAGTACAACTCTCCTGCAAATAGACTCAGCACACGGAAAACATTGAGTTTATTTACTTTGAGAGGTGACCCAGTTCATCTAGCATACGTTCTTTCAGACAAGGTCAAGTCTGGGTTAGTGCCAATCCTGTTAACGGGATATACACAGACTGGACTGTCGTACGGGAGCAAAAGTTTTGCCCATGGTGGTTTATAATATACGGTAAAGTGTTACAGCCCTAACCAGATAATATTAAGCCAGTTTCTATTTAATGCAACCTAAAAAGTGTGAAGAAAAATGCTGAAAAGACAGATTAAAATAACTTGCCCTTGTGTATTCAGTAAAAAAAAAACTTCACTCATGTTTTGTTAACATAAAGCCCCATCATATTAAGCATAGTACAATGAGTGAACTAGACATAACTAGTATCACATAATTTAGATTTAAAGAAACAAAAGGGGAGGACGACCCTGCTCAAAAAAATCCAGAAAATTACAAACTCATCGTTTAAATATCTTTATATATTGCTATAACAAACAACAGAAAAAAAATGTTCACAGAAACACTAAGATTTTCAAGGGAGTTGGAAAAGCAGCAGCTACAGACACCTACATAAAAATCAATAATATTTTAGGTATCAATGTTACTTATGTTTTGGTACTTTGTGATAGCTGTATTCAAGACATTTGTTTAGGTCAGTCATACCATCACGGTATCATGCAACATTTTTATATAATCAGCACAGCAAAATATTAAGGTGATATATGCCAACATTCGGTGACATGCTGAAATGAGTATTCGGTTGACAGGGAAGAAAACACACAAATGAAGCGCTATGAGGACAAATTATATATAGTATATTGCTGGAGTCAGTGTGTATATACTGTAGTGTCAGCTAGTGCTGGTACATTATAGTACGGCATTAGCGTGAGTGTGTATGTCAGCATATAGTGTGTGTATCAGTGTATGGTGTAAGCATGTGTGTACATGAGCGTAGAATTTTAGCGTGTGAGTGTGCAGGTGTATGCTGGTGTAGGGCAAGGCTCAGCAAACTCTGGGTGCTAGGTCACCATAATGACTATAAATAACTATTTTATATAGCACGTTTCTACCAGTGGGACTGAAAGCGGGTTTTTTTTTGGAATTAACCAAATCAGCAGCTGAATAATCGTGGTTATTATTGACCAATGAATGGTCAATTATCGACCTCGGAAGGAGGAAGGGCTGAGTTGATAATGCCAGGATTTCAATCTGAGACCCTGAGGTTTTAATAGGCTCTGCAGTCAGGGTCATGTAAAACCTAACCTATCTCACCGGCTTGTCACTAGGTACCCAGGAAGCTGCCACCAGGGGGGGGCCGAGGCGGGTACCAAGGGTGCACAGCATCCAGGTGCCAGTGTTATGTGACCCCGCATGCGATAGAGAGGAAGCTTGCCCACGTATGAAGTAACAGGGAGAGGTGGAGGGAGCAGTGTATGCACGTGTGTACTAATCTATAAGATGATTACATATTTGTAAGCACCAACATATTCGGCTGCCCAGTTTATGAGAGAGTTTAAACAAGTCAAGGCACAGGCCCCAATAAATATGCATTAGCATGAATATGGCTTGACATGAAACCTTGAAATAATTTAATCGAACAGTTTAATTGAACGGTTAAACATACAAGCTTGAGTCTTTATGGTGCAAATTACCACTTGTTATGAAGGAGTTAACTGCATTACTGTAGTGTGTTTTATGTCATATTGCCCCAATAAATATCCTTTAACTGCAGAGCAGGGGCAATAAATGAAAATAAAAACATGATTGGGGAAGAAAAAAAAAAAAACCTGTCTCTTAGCCCTACCCCTGCGTTGGGCTAATACGAGCGGTAATTTGTAGAACGTTAAATAGCTGACATCCTACATTGTTATTTTTTAAGGAACAGTGAAAAAGACATAGTAAAACGGTTTCAATTTAGTACATAATGCAATGTTAACATTTAATAAAAGTAATTTTCATTGTAGGTATTAAGTTTTTATAACAGACTTGTTTTGCAAGTAAATTAGGTAAAAACGTTTAACAATAAAAAAAAAAGTTTAGCGTTCTGAATCAGTTTAAGCTCAATGTCAATAACAAAAGTTATGGTGGGTAAAGGTGATGGAAAACCATCAATGTCTTAATGCATAACTAGGATGACAAATAGGCATTAAGAGTTGTTAGAAACCGCTAAAGGCAACTTCATGAAATAAAAAATGTTAAATTAAGAATGCACCATAAAAAAAAAACAAAATTAATCATGGCCTTACAATCTTAAAGTTTAAAGACTATTATGGGTCTATTCACTAAAGGTTGAATTGGGTCAAGATAAATTTGGTTTCAACATTATATCTACAAAGTGCAAAACCCAGCGAGCTTAGGTGGCCCTGTAATATACATAGCTCAGGGGTGTCCAACCTGCGGCCCTCCAGCTGCTGCAGGACTACATCTCCCATAATGCTCTTTTGGCTAAGGGGCTCTCATTTCAAACTAAACATGCACACTTTTGATCCAGTTCACCAGAAACACCTCTCTTGCTGTCAAACACAATCAGTGTTAGAGTGTGTGTGTGTGTGTAGTGTAAAGGGAAGCCCCACTGGGGGGGAAACAAAACACATCGTTGGGCATAAAATACAAAGTTGTATCTAGAAACATAGGTTAACATTGACAACTGTTTTATCTCATTGTCAAGTGACATAGTGGACAACAATGGCAGCCTCCAGGTGTTCAGATAAAGGTAGCTTTATCCGGTCGGCACTAGCCTACATTTGTGCATACAGCACTGTATTTTATGCTCAAGGACACAAACATTGTTCCCATGAGACTGCCTCCCTTTCATTGTTTACCACAGGCAGCGTGATAAGGAGTTGGGGTGTTGGTCTACTACATTGGGCTAAAACATATATCAGGATTAATACACAGCTGTCTGAGATATTGTTTAGTTGATACTAGTAATAAAAACGGGGAGGGTCACTTTTTGGGTAATAATTTGCAATGACTGCATTTAAAATGGCCTGTATA
Organism: Sceloporus occidentalis; assembly: GCA_023333645.1. NCBI lineage: Eukaryota > Metazoa > Chordata > Lepidosauria > Squamata > Phrynosomatidae > Sceloporus > Sceloporus occidentalis. The sequence continues at coordinate 6,036,412 of JALMGF010000031.1, forward strand.
TTACACTGGACATAAAGTGATAGCACAGGACACACTCCTCACAGAAGTACTGGAGAAGTGTGAGGAGTTGGAAACATCCTCAGGTAGTCCTTGGGTGCAGCTCACCTACACAGGAACGTTGCGTGGGGAAGATGCTACTGAGAAGTGGTGCCCTTTGTACGATGGTCCACACTGCACAAGCACTACACAAACACACAAACTTAGTGTACTCCTTCGAGGCGAATATATATCAAAGGGGTAATAAAAAAAAAATACGGCACGAACACAACACTGCATGAGGCAAAAGTCATATACGAAGAAGGGTCTATACGCAGTGCACGGGGGGGGGTGTTAATTTAGTACCACAGACCGCGCAAACCAAATTCCTTGTACTCACTCAGGCAGATAACTGGATGAGAAAGAGCTCCACTTGTATACGGTGTAAGACAGCACTCTACACTCTGCCGCCATCTTGTCAGGAGGAAGATAGGGGCGGAGCCAACCTCTTAAAGATACACAAGAATAGATACCCGTGTTTTGGAGGCAAGGTCTTAGTGACGCATGTTTGTGTACTGCCCTGAGATGCAAACGCTAGAGACAACGCCGGCAACAATTGACTGTAGACGTCCAGCAGGTCTCTAGTACACGGCGCTGTATCGAAGCAGCCATTTAGTTGGGTGCTTTAAGTACGTTTTGCTCATTGTCGCTACTCCCATTTTTAAAGGACAATTTGTATAATATCATTATTGATATTATTGTACTAATAACATTATACTCCGTAAAAATGGCCGTGAAAGTAACGACAATGAGTAAAATGCGCTTGTCCGTACCGCGTTTAGATCTCTGTTGAGCGACATGCGTTATGAAAGTAATGTGAACCGTCAAAGGCGCGACAAAAAAAAACGTCCCGCCAGTCTCAGTTCCCTAAAATAAGTAAAGTAATAGTATACACTGCAGCCACGTGATTCTTTGGGTTACTAGTGTTGATGTGTTCGCTTTTGGTCCTACGTATGTTCTGTTCATTTTGTTTACGAATTTTCTTTCATTTATTGTGTGGAGATGCCCCAAACGAACAGAAGCCTAATACCTACATAGTGAAGGCAGAGTAGATTGTCGAATTCAGATCTGCTCAATAAAGGGGTCAATTCACTTAAGCTCCTTGATTTCCCTACAAATACAGTGAGCTTCTGCTGAAGGACGAGCTTGGCTGACCCTGAATAATGCGTATTTGGTCTCTTCAGAGGTGTCTATTCACTAATGGGAGAGTTTATGGGAGAGCTGTGGGTTTTAATTGCTTGACTTCACAATACACTAGGAAGGGCCAACCGCAGGAAGACCTTGGCTGACTCTGTAAAATAAGTAATTAAGGGAGAAGGGATGTGGATGCGCCCCACCCAGGCACCAGTGTGGAGAAAGCACAGTTGAAGTAATGTGACTTGCTGCAATGTTATTATAGTGTTTAGCGCTAATTTTCTTCTTTCCCGTTAACTGAACTGACACGATTTATATATCTTTTTTTCCAGGGCAAGAAGGGCTTTAGATGTCATTATTTAGCTTATTCTGATTTTTACTTGAAAAATCTTTTACTCGTCTATGAAAGCTAATGAAAAAACCTGCTAAGTAGATTCTTTGTCCTGAATATTTGTCCTGAGTTTAGAAATACCCAATGTTTTTATGGGTTTTTTTGCCTTTTTCTTCTTTTTATTGGGCGATAAGTACAGGTAGCGTTTTTTCCAAATCTGGTAATTTTGTCTCCATGTGCTATTTTGGGTATCTTTGAAGTAGATACCCAGGCCCGGACTGGGACAAAAAATAAGCCCGGGCATTTAAGACTGAGCAGCCCATTTTTATGAAAAAACATATATATATACATACATAATACTTGGTCATTCAACATGGGAAGCCTGAAGCCACAATTTAGTGCGACAAATCCTTGAAATAATAACACGTTACCTTATCTTTTCCACTAAATGATTTCAGGGCCTTGAATGTTTTGTCCCCTGAAGTCACTACAAATTCAGGAGGGCGTTTTATCTCTGGATAAGTAAAAATGAAATAGTTCCTACTTTAAATTAAGTGCCAGGAAACAGATAACCAAACACACACCAGGACAGGCTTTTACACACCGACACCCAGACACACACACCAGGGCAGGCTCTGCCACACCGACACCCAAACACACACCCCAGGACAGGCTCTGCCACACCGACACCCAAACACACACCAGGACAGGCTCTGCCACACCGACACCCAAACACACACACCAGGACAGGCTCTGCCACACCGACACCCAAACACACACACCAGGACAGGCTCTGCTTCACCGACACCCAAACACACACACCAGGACAGGCTCTGCCACACCGACACCCAAACACACACACCAGGACAGGCTCTGTCACACCAACACCCATATACACACACACCAGGACAGGCTCTGCCACACCAACACCCATATACACACACCAGGACAGGCTCCGCTATACTGATAACCAAAAACACACAAACAGCAGGACATAGACATCTATACCAGGATGGATTTTCCACACTGCAATGTCATTTATACCCCCTTAGTGTTTTTGTCCCTTGTGTATTGATGCCTCAGCCAGCACCTTTTTAGTATAAATTAATGTGGTGCCCCAGGACCCTTGTATGATCGCCTCCAGCCAGCACTATTTGTATTAATGCCCCCAGCAAGCCCCTACCTTTATTATTGATTTACGTGATGGCCCCATCACAAATACGCATTAGACATGCATTTTTAACTACATAATAAGTATTTATCTCTTGAAATATAATTTCAAAATAACAACTGAACTGGCAGTTTCTTTAATATTAGATCCTGCTGCCGATATGTATTAATATTAGACCCTGCTGCCCATATATATTAATATTAGCCCCTGCCGACGAAATATATATAAATATTAGACCCTGATGCCGATAGCAGCTATAGATCAACACATTAACACACAAACCCAGCTTTGCATGTATAGATCAATAAAAATTAACTTGTGAACTCCGCACTGAAGGTATAGATCAAATAAACAGAATCCGACATACCAATCCTGTATTTGCAGGTATACAATAATAACGTATGGAAACATAGCATAGCAGATATGGATCTACAGAATAACCAAAAAAACAGCTTTGCAGATATAGATCAATTGGAATTCACATAAAAACTCAGCATTAAAGGTATAAATAAAACCCCTAAAATACAGGCATAGATCACAGGCTGCACACCCCAAAGCCAGCCCAAATTATACACATACAACTTGCCCCAAACAGCCCAGCATGAGTCAACTTTGTCCCCAAACAGCCCGGCCTGTGCCATCTTTGTCCCATAAACACCCTGCCTGTGCCATCTTGGTCCCCATGGCTCCAACACCCTGCTTGTGCCTTTCCACAATTATATACCTGATACATACAAACACTTTTACAGTCACTCACTAATTCACACTTTCATTCACATAATTAATTCACACAATCATTTATTCTCTCATACATTCACACAAATCATTTACACATATTCATTAATACATTCTGACAAATTCATTAATTCTCTCCCTCATTCAGACAATGAATCCACACATTAAGTCATACTCATTCAGACTTATTTATTCTTACTACCCTCTTTCTCACTATCTACCCCCCTTTCTCACTATCTAGCCCCTCTCCAGCCCCTACACATTTTCTACCCTCTTTCCCCCGTTTCTATCTACCCCCCACTGCCTCCCTTATCACTTTCTACCCCATCTACCTCACCTACCCACTATCTACCCTCTCCCCCTACCCACTATCTACCCTCTCCCCTACCCACTATCTACCCTCTCCCCCTACCCACTATCTACCCTCTCCCCTACCCACTATCTACCCTCTCCCCTACCCACTATCTACCCTCTCCCCTACCCACTATCTACCCTCTCCCCCTACCCACTATCTACCCTCTCCCCCACCCACTATCTACCCTCTCCCCTACCCACTATCTACCCTCTCCCCTACCCACTATCTACCCTCTCCCCTACCTACTATCTACCCTCTCCCCCTCCCCTACCCACTATCTACCCTCTCCCCCACCCCTACCCACTATCTACCCTCTCAACTACCCTCTATCTACCCTACCCACCTCCCCTACCCACTATCTACCCTCTCCCCCCTCCCTGTAGTTCACTTACCCTGAAGTTCTGCGGTGGGAGTCCTCCGTCACCCTGTTCTGCGGTGGTACGCGCAGCTTCAAGAACATTATTTTATTTTGTTTTGTGTCACAGAGTAGTAGCAATTACAAGTGCATAGTGATGTAAAAGTACTTTGAGTCCATAGAATATTAATTAAAAGCCTATTAACTCTGCTGGAAGTCAAGACTGAGAATGCTTTGAAAGACAGTGAAAGTACAACAAAAATATTGATGAGTCACTCAATGGTATTGTCAGGAACCAATTTTTCGCTGCCTGAACCATGGCTTTTTTAATACCTGTGGTGTTTACATCTGCAACCACTAGTGGCCACCCTCCACCCTCTGGAGCACTCAGAACTCAGGTGTGCCTTGTTACCTGGGTTGAGCCCTAGTCTACATCCAGCTGGGCCTTATTACCTGGATTACCCTGCCTTTATGAACCTGCCCTGCCCTTCAGTCAGGGCCTTTGTATTGAAGTCTATGGACCTTCCTGCTGTGGCTCTGCACCTGTACTGTTCCTGGGTCCCTGCTATTGTGTCCTTCCAAGTGGACTCCCTGCTATTGTGTCCTTCCAAGTGGACTCCCTGCTATTGTGTCCTTCCAAGTGGACTCCCTGCTTTGTGTCCTTCCAAGCGGGCTGTGTGCCTTTCGTACCCTTCCAAGCGGGCTGTGTGCCTTTCGTACCCTTCCAAGCGGGCTGTGTGCCTTTCGTACCCTTCCAAGCGGGCTGTGTGCCTTTCGTACCCTTCCAAGCGGGCTGTGTGCCTTTCGTGCCCTTCCAAGCGGGCTCTCTGTCTGTCGTGCCCTTCCAAGCGGGCTCTCTGTCTGTCGTGCCCTTCCAAGCGGGCTGTGTGCCTTTCGTGCCCTTCCAAGCGGGCTCTCTGTCTGTTGCGCCCTTCCAAGCGGGCTCTCTGTCTGTTGCGCCCTTCCAAGCGGGCTCCCTGCCAAAAGACTTATTACCTGTATTTTATTTTGCCATACGTCCGGTTACTTGCTTAGACTATATTACCCTTATTTGCTGGCCCTGTTATATACATGAAATACACTGCATTACCTGGATTTCTGTTTGTGGTGTCTTTGTTTGCATAATCATGCACCGTGGGTTACATACTGAACCCCAAGTATCCCCTGCGCATGGGCTCCTACCCGACCTGATCACCCGAGTCCTGACAGAATACAAAGGCCATTACAAGGAGTCAGCGGGGTTACTTTCAGTCATCAAAATGATAGGAGAATGCTTGCTTGAACTGTGCAAATCATTAATGCAAATCTGGGACTCCAACTCCAATCACTCTCATGAAGACCATTCACCTACACCTGCTACATCACCTGAGAAATCCAACAAGCCTGTTACCAGTGTTAAAAAGGAATCTCCTAGGAAATCTAGGAAACGTGAACCCCTTACCACAACCGAATTACAACAAAGGCGTGATGAGGAATCTTGCTTTTACTGTGGCAAAAAGGGACACTGGATCACCCAATGTCCTCTGAAACCTCCTAAACCCTCTGTACCGATTGAGCAGTCTACATCACAACCACAGAGCTCTGCTAAAAGGGGAAGTAGCTTTATTCCCCAGGATAGTGAACCCATGGAGTATATACCAACCCTGGTGATTCCTGGTGCTTCTCAAACTCCGGTGGATGTCCAGCTGAAGCCTGATGATTGTTCTGTGATGGAATGCAGCGTCTGTGATCCTACAGTCTGTGGCAGTGTGGGTTGCTCCCATATGGATGAACTTCCTATTGCTTTCTGTTCAGCCGTGATTGCAACTCCTATCACTGCTACCTCAGCAAAGTGTGATACACCAGAGACTACCATAGCCCCTAGTATCACCTCTGGACTGATAGCAAAGATACATGACCCTATTCCATCTCTGAGGAAGAAGGGGCCTTCCATCAGTGCTTCCCATACCAAGCCTGCTTCTCCCGTTTTGACCCAGTGCAGTTCTGGTACTACCCCCCTGCTCCCAGTAGTGCCCTGGGTACAGGGCAGCTATGTGACCCCTGGTACATGGAAAGAGAAAGCACTGAATCATACCTTCTCATCAACTTCTTCAGCATCCAGTCCTAATTTGACCTACGATTGCACCACAGATAACCTTTCCTTTGATTGTGTTATTACCTCTAATGGCAATATAATCAGAAAGGAAGACCTGGAGATCTGTGAACAAGCTTTACCGAAAAAGAAGAAGAAGAAGAAGAAATCACGTTAAGTACACCCTTCTGCTCAGTTTATTAAAGGTGTACAGATTTTGTTCAGTCTGTTCGCGTTCAGTGACCGCTCCTTGGGGAGGGGGTACTGTCAGGAACCAATTTTTCGCTGCCTGAACCATGGCTTTTTTAATACCTGTGGTGTTTACATCTGCAACCACTAGTGGCCACCCTCCACCCTCTGGAGCACTCAGAACTCAGGTGTGCCTTGTTACCTGGGTTGAGCCCTAGTCTACATCCAGCTGGGCCTTATTACCTGGATTACCCTGCCTTTATGAACCTGCCCTGCCCTTCAGTCAGGGCCTTTGTATTGAAGTCTATGGACCTTCCTGCTGTGGCTCTGCACCTGTACTGTTCCTGGGTCCCTGCTATTGTGTCCTTCCAAGTGGACTCCCTGCTATTGTGTCCTTCCAAGTGGACTCCCTGCTATTGTGTCCTTCCAAGTGGACTCCCTGCTATTGTGTCCTTCCAAGTGGACTCCCTGCTATTGTGTCCTTCCAAGTGGACTCCCTGCTATTGTGTCCTTCCAAGTGGGCTGTGTGCCTTTCGTACCCTTCCAAGCGGGCTGTGTGCCTTTCGTACCCTTCCAAGCGGGCTGTGTGCCTTTCGTACCCTTCCAAGCGGGCTGTGTGCCTTTCGTACCCTTCCAAGCGGGCTGTGTGCCTTTCGTGCCCTTCCAAGCGGGCTGTGTGCCTTTCGTGCCCTTCCAAGCGGGCTCTCTGTCTGTCGTGCCCTTCCAAGCGGGCTCTCTGTCTGTCGTGCCCTTCCAAGCGGGCTGTGTGCCTTTCGTGCCCTTCCAAGCGGGCTCTCTGTCTGTTGCGCCCTTCCAAGCGGGCTCTCTGTCTGTTGCGCCCTTCCAAGCGGGCTCCCTGCCAAAAGACTTATTACCTGTATTTTATTTTGCCATACGTCCGGTTACTTGCTTAGACTATATTACCCTTATTTGCTGGCCCTGTTATATACATGAAATACACTGCATTACCTGGATTTCTGTTTGTGGTGTCTTTGTTTGCATAATCATGCACCGTGGGTTACATACTGAACCCCAAGTATCCCCTGCGCATGGGCTCCTACCCGACCTGATCACCCGAGTCCTGACAGGTATCTAGATTGTACTTGTTATATACCCATATCCTTTTTCTTTACTCCCACAGTTTGGCTGTAAAATCTATTAGATAATGGAATATTTTCCTTACTGGTAAGATGTACTTTTTGCGTCCCTGTGACAATAGCCTAGTTGTTGCCTCAATGCCATTATGGCAGACATAATGAGGAGGTTGGAGGATGTCAGCGTAAGTATGTAGTAAATAACTAATTTTTGACTGGGGACAAAAGCTCTGATTTACCCTCCAAATTGCATACTAATGTAAGAGTGAGATCCACACTTGCATAGCATAACAGACAAGCTAAAGTGATTTTCCTTTGATATGCTTTTTGGGCACTAATTTGATAATTCCTCTCTCACCAAATAAACATGTTGAATTTCTTGTTTAACTTCCATGGGTGTTGTGGAGAATAGGCAACACACTGAGTTTATATAGAAAGCGTGGAAAGATTACATCTGGATTAATTTTGTTGGATCTGGATTAATTTTGTTGGATTACCCTTCCAACAAAATTCAAAGGCAGATTGTGCCATATACATAATTCAGTCAGAGTCTCCATAGTCAGTGGTGTAATATTTATTGTATATGACTGTGTGATGTCTTTGGGGAAATGGTTTGGACTAGGTACATTTAAATGGTCAGTGTCCGATTGATTCCTAAAAACTTCAGTCAGAAAGTCATATGGCTTCTGATTTGTCAAAATGTATCTTGAAGCCTGGCAAAGTAATTAATGAAAAGTGGTTCCCATGAGTTCCCTACAAATTAAAACATATCGTCAGCGAAGTCGGTAATTCTCATCTCATGATCATGAATAGATATGCCTGTATATAAAAGAAGAAGATGAGATTTTACAAAGATCTAATGTAATGTTGAATAGTAGAGGGGATAGCAGGCATCTTTTCCCCAGTATGAGGTCAAGTTCTGGTTATTTGTTGAAAATATTGTTTATATTTTATGAAGGCAATTGCAAAATTCTGCTGTTCTAGGAGACAAAATAAGAAGGAACAGGGCACCCTGTCAAATGCCGTCTCTGTGTTAAAGTTAAACAGCAAAAATAGCCTCACTAAAGGGTTTAAAGATAACAGGCCTGGGTTTAGCCTGATTTCCCTGTAGTAGTTGACACAACCTGTGCACAATTTCAATGAGCAAGAACCAATTTGCTTTTTCCAGTAACTGTCAATGTATGTGAGAGAAAGTCATGTAGATCTTTACCTTTCACAGATTCTGGCAGTCCTAAAATTTGTATATTTCACCTGCTCCTATTTCCTTATACCATTGGAAAGCCTTATACCGTTGGAAAGGTGAGGCGGTTACCAACAGTATATGTATATTATATGTAGCTGCTTAGATGCCTGAGATACAGGCATCTAAACAGACAATTGTCAGTTGTTAATAAAGTTGCGCGGTGATGTCATCGTGTCATTGCGCATGATGTCACCGGGCGGATCGGGTGGCCCCGGTGATGCCCTTCAGTGTGAAGGGCAGATCGCCGGGGTAGGTGGTGATGGAGGTCCACAAGATGCTTGGTTGCACAGGGAGAGGCATTAGTAGCAGGAACACGGAGGTGATTATGCTGCTTTACAGATCTCTGGTCATGCCTCACCTATTGTGTACAGTTCAGGAGACCACATCTCCAGAAAGATATTGACACATTGGCTAGGAGAGCTAAAAAAGTGATGTGTTTTGCAGGTCAGAAATTATCAGGAAACATTAAATGATCTTAATATGTATAGCTTGGCGGAGAGAGGGGGGATGGAATAAAAAACATTTAAGTACCTAGGTATAGAGTTGTACAGTGTTAGCCATAGAAAGAGAGAAAGCAAATTTGGTAAAGATGATACCTTTTGTTTGCAATAAACTAGCTAACTCCTTGGGACGTCTAATTGAAAAAGCACCTACCATCTCTATCATATTCAATGCTTATCAGCAAGACAGTCCAGATCAGCCTTTGTTCTATGCAGCTGTCCGATGCCAATCTTATGATGCCTACTCCCCTGCTAGATACTAGCCCTTCCATTTCATTCACACCTCCTTTATCATGTCTCTGGATTGACCTGGATTTTTATGAGCCCTGGTTTACAAGCTAAAACAGTTACTGTTGATCTTTTTTATATATATTTTAGTGCAACAGCAAAACTTTTTTCTTAAGACCTGTCACATACCTGGCTGCCGGTGCCTCTGGGTCCTCGGACCGGCAGCCGCCACGGAGAAGAGGGAGACCCCCCGCCTTGCCGCAGCAGCTGCAACCGCCGCGGAGAAGAGGGAGACCCCCCGTCTTGGCACAGCAGCCTCAGCAGCCGTGCCGCGTGCACGCGTTCCTCTATACGCCACCTAGTGGCGCCAGCCGGTACTACCGCTCCTTTTAGAAATTTACGTTCTCGCCAATCCCAAGATGGCCGTGGACCGGAAGTGACGTAACGGCACTTTGAATTTTTGGCGGGAAAACGTTAATTGGTGCCTAAACTTCCTCTACCTATTTAAGAGCCTCAGAAATCTTCCAGCCTTGCCTTCTGATGGTCGTACCTATCTTGTATAGTGTCTACTCCTCAGTAAGCGTTCCCGTGTGATTTCCTGTTACCGACTCGGCTTGTTCCTGTTCCTGTTTTCCTGGCGTTTGACTCCGGCTTCCCTCACGACGATTCTGACTTCTGGCTTCCTGACCTCGGCTTATCCTGCAACGATCCTGACTTCCGGCTTCCTGACCTTGGCTTGCTCATCGGCTATTCTGTACTGGACTCTTGTGATCTGTCTATTGGACTTGCACACGCTGTTCTACCTGACTACAGGTCCTATTATACGCTGTGCGTGACAAGACCATTTGAATACAAGTTTTTCCTGCTGCCTGAAATTAACTTGACTAAGTGTTTTTATTTTATTGGCTCTACTTTCCATCTGCCCTAAGTGGAATTACCTTATGTGTTCTCAAAGCTTAGCGTGTGTTTAGTGAGGTCTGTCATTTCTGCTTCTTAAGTAGTCATTGAAAGGCTGGAGTTAAAAAAGTCATGACTATAACTCTAGTATTTACTGCATGCTAGGGGAAATTTGAAGTTTATTCGGAGTGAAAATGAGGCATCAACAATCGAATATTTTACTTGAAACCATCACGTGACCCCGATATGCTCTTGTCTATCCTTACCGGTTTTAAAACTGTTTAGAAAGGGCCCTTTCGACTTGGATCGGTGCGGTGCAGGAGCATATAGGGGTCACGTGCAGTGTTCCCTCTAAGCTGTGCGCTTATAGCTTTCAGAGGGAGCGCACACAAACAAAAATTGTGCACACAACCAGTAGCGTACCGAAGGGGGGGTGGTCCGCTACCGGTTGTGTGCACAGCACCCCTCCAGAGACGGACAGTAATGTCTGCCGCTAGAGGAGCAAGCTCGGTTAGGGAGATCAAGGATCTCCCTCCAACCGTCTTAAAATCAATCAAGGGAGCGGGAGCAGTGTTCCCTCTAAGCTGTGCGCTTGTGCGCGCACACATAGCATTTTTAGAGAGCGCACACGTCCAAAAATTGTGCGCACAACAGTTTTTCCCAATAAAAAAAATATATATATTAATTTTTTTGCTACTTTATGCGGTGCGGATATTGTGCGCACATAATTTTGGCTCTGGGAAAATTTTTGCACAAGAGAAATTTTCTGCACACGCCACCTAAGAAAAATTAGATGGAACATTGAGCGATCCTGCTCCCTTGCGATGCGTGAGGCAACTGATGCTGTGCGTCGGGATTTGATGTCAGATCCCGGCGCACAGCACTGAAGCCACGCCCACCGTCTTTACTGCACCGGAAGGAGAGGACACAGAAGAGGAAGAATGAAGAGGAGGAAAAGTGACAGAGAAAAGGTAGGAAAACACTCTGTGAGAGTGAATTAGTAAGTGTGTGAGAGTGATGGGTGTTATGTTTTAGTTTAAACTGAATGTTTGTGAATGAGTGTGTGTGTGATAGCATGGATGTGTAAGTGTGGGGGGGGGGATAGCATGGCATAGGGAGGCTGTAATCATATTCCTATCATGCTCAGGTTCCAGCATGTACTGGCTGCCTTGGCATGATAGGAGTGAGATTGCTGGTAGCAATTATATATTTTTTTGTTCAATTTCGGTGTGTTAACCACACCTTTATTAAAAGTAAGTAACACACCAAATAATTTATATATATATATGATTGCTAACAGCAATCCCACTCCTATCATGCCCAAGCAACCAGTACATGCTAGAACCTGGGCATGATAGGAGTGTGATTGCTGTTAATTATATATATATATATTTTTTTTTTTTTTTATTGATTTGTTTGTCTAATTTTGGTTTTACTTTTAATAAAAGTGTTTTTTTTATTTTTGCTTTTAAAGGTGTGGGGGGGTCATTTTCGGTTTCAGTCAAATGAATGCTAAATTTTCAGGTCCAGAATTTTCATTTCGGTGCATCCCTATATAGATATATATAGTATATATATATATATATATATATATATAGATAGATGGATAGATACTAGGCCAGACACTAAAGTGGTAAGCCTACACATCAATGTTTGGCTTAGTATATAGTGATTGGGGTTATGCTGCATTATTGTCAATGTCTGGCTCAATGTATAGTGATAGGTGTTATGTTGTACCACGGTCAATGTGTGCCTCTCTATATAGTGATAGGTGTTATGCTGTACCACCGTCAGTGTGTGCCTCAGTATATAGTGATGGATGTTCTGCTGTACCACTGTCAGTGTTTGCCTCAGTATATAATTATAGCAGTTATGCTGCACCACCGTCAATGTTTGCCTCAGTATATAATGATAGCAGTTATGCTGTCCCACCGTCAATGTTTGCCTCAGTATATAATGATAGCAGTTATGCTGTACCACCATCAATGTTTGCCTCAGTATATAATGATAGCAATTATGCTGTAACACCGTCAATGTTTGCTTCACTATATAATGTTAGCAGTTATGCTGTACCCCTGTCAATGTTTGCCTAATGATAGAAGCTATGCAGTTTTAAAGTGTGTGTGGGGGTCCCACGTACAGGATCCGCCCCAGGTGCCAAATACTCTAGGTACGCCCCTGTGGACAACAGTTTTTCCCAATTTTTTTTTATCCTTTATGTGGCCTGGAGCCTCCGCTCGTGATTCGCTCATAATTTACTTATGCAGTGAGAATTTACAGTAAGTAATACTGTTGTGTAACTAATACTACATTATCACACTATAATGTAGTGTTATTAACCATGAGCAAGCTGTACCAAAAATATAGAATAACAATTTAAATGTAACATTTGCAGAAGCATATTGTGCGCACAAAATTTTTGCTGTTGGAAAATTTTTGCACAAGAGAAATTTTCTGCGCACACCACTTAAGAAAAATTAGAGGGAACATTGGTCACGTGACCCCTATGGTGAAACCAAGGCTGCCCGCATAGTGTGTGAGCAACCAGACAGCAAGCTGCAGGAGCGGTAAGAGGTAAGCGGGGACAGGAGGGGTATGTGTTTGTACATAATATGTACGAATGTGTACTTGTGTGTGAGCATGGAACTGTACTTGTGTGTGTGTGCGAGCATTCGTGTGTAATTGTGTGTGTGTGTGTGAGCATGGATGTGTATTTGTGTGCGAGCATGTATATGTAGTTGTTTGTGGGCATGTGTGTGTTAGTATGAGTAAGTGTATGTATTTTGTGTAAGTGTTTACATTTGTTGTATGTTGGAAGGGGAACAAAAGCTAAAGAAGGCACAGACAAGTTGTTCACGGGCAATGATGGCATAGACTAGCTTTTGAAGTTGGGGTGATTTACAGTTACATCCCTGCTTGAAACTTACCTACAGTACTGTGCAAAAAATTTTTAAACACTCTGAGGAAGCCTATTTAGTGCACCTTATCCTGAGAACCAAAAAAAAGAACTAAACATGACTGCTGCTAAAGATATTCCCAGGCGAGGATTGTATCGCCCATGCAAGTATTGTGGGACTAATTGCTTAAGTCCCCCAAAAATGTGAGTACCCATTCCTTAACTCTTTACCACGCGGTGCCAGCCACATATTATACTACTGTGACTTTCTTCTCGTCTATACGCAACCACTATCCCCTGTGACCTCCAAATAAAAAAAAATTGTTTATTTTTATTCTTAAAACAAAATGTAAAGTGCGTGAACAGAAGAAAAACCTAAATCAGATAAATTTTTGGGGTGACCTCATTTTGCCTTCTTCTAGGTACACTTCCACATAGTTTTTAAGGAACATTATGTTCAAGTTAGGGCTCTGTGGGGGGCGTACCATCACTTCCAGGACTCATTGTTCTTCTATATGCTGAAGATAGTTCTTAATTACTTTTGCTGTATGTTTGGGGTCGTTGTCATGCTGCGGAATATATTTCTGGCCAGCCATGCCACTCTGAGGGTATTGCTTGATGGATAAGTATCTTCTTGTAGTTCCCAGCATTGAGGAGATCATTAATTCAGGACAAATCATCAACTCCATTTGCAGAAATGCACCCCCAAACTTGTGAGTTTGTCTGTTCCTCACCCACTTTTATTTTTCCTACACAGCTGTTTCTGTAAATGATTGTGCTTCAACTAGGGATGCACCAATATATCGGTTGCCGAAATATATCGGCCAAAAAGGGCATTATGGGCAAAATGCAGAAACAAAAACGGGGGCCGGGCTGCAGGAACCCAGCGGAGTCACGTGAATGCACGTCTCATGACCCTGCTCCCTTCCTTTTTCCCCTGGGGCGGGGCAAGATAAGTTGTTCACGCAGAGGGAAGGAGCAGGGCCCCTGCAGAAGTCTCTGCGGTTTAGGTAAGGGGGTGGGGGAGAATGTATGCGCAAGTATGCATGATTAAGGGAATGAATATGAGTATATGAATGAGTGAATGAATGTGAATGAGTGTGTGTGATAGCATGGACGTGTAAGTGTGGGGGGATAGCATTGCACAGGGAGGCTGTAATCAGACTTTTGTCATGCCCAGGTTCTCCCATGTACTGGCTGCCTGGGCATGATAAGAGTGTGATTGCTGTTAGCAATTAAATATATATATATTAATATTGTTATTGAAATTTAATTGTTTTTGTCCAATTGTGGTGTGTTAACCACACTTTTATTAAAATCCCTATGTTTAACCTACATTCATGATCATAGTTACTTGTTTGATAATTGTTTAGTCATACACAAAACTATATGCCTACCAAACCCCTGACTTTTTGCAGGTGCACCTACAAGAATTGATGCTCTTTTGAAGGTAAAAGATGGTCACACCATCTATTGATTTTTTTTGTTCATTCACTTTGTATTTTGTTAAATGATAAGAATGAATTATAAACATGTCTGTGTCCTCAGGCAATTTACCTTAACTCTTCTTGACTCAGCAAGTGATTATCTTATGATTTTAATTAAATTGTCCTCCTCCTGCTATCTTTTCATTGCAGAAACTCTGAATACAGACCCATAAATACATTTTAACTAAGTCTAGTATACTAGTATAAGCAAGGAAAAAATTGTGGCTAATCCTGAAATAGACAGAGACAGAGTAGAATGCTCCAACATGCTGTGGCACTGCATTTAGCAGACCCTGCTGGAACTTTCCAAGCGCTTATTATTCTACAACCAGCAACAATGACTAGTTCTAATAGGTCACATCATACTGCTTTACCCTTATGAGAGACCATATACACTCAATATTTGTGCTCATGAGTACATTGAAAATGTAATTCCCAATGTATTGTGTGTGACTTTTGTATAAAGCTTGATCAATCTGTTGTTACTTTGAGTGAATCTTAGTTTAGGTGTTATATTAATCAAGCCAAAATAATAGGGTCCTAAACACATTGAACTTTAACTGCATAGTTTAACTAGTAACTACTTATTTACCTATTAAACAGAAAAAGGTTCATACGCTGAACTTCAGCAACCAATTTGTTAATTTAATTTGCTATAGGCTATGAGGTCTCAAAATCTCATAGACTCACATAAACTTTTTCTCGTTTGGCCAGAAAGAAACAAGGTTTGAACTCTTGTGCCAAAAGTTAAAAAAGCCATTGTCACACAAGTGGAATTATAGGCTACATGTTAATGCAGACCTTCACCAAATAGTCACTTACAGATTTAGTTGGCTATTTGCAGCCAAACTGATACGTTAGAACAACATATTCATTCATCTCCAGGAAATTGGAGATTTAGGAGTAAGTCATTGTGCATGAATCCCTACTTCATTTGATTTTGGTAAATTAGACTAGGACGCAACACCATCTGTTCCCAGTTCTGTGTAAGTTCGTTTGAACAGGGCCCTCCTCACCTGTTGTCTCTGTAAGTCAATTTGTTATGTTACATACTACTTGTTATGTCCTGTCTATCCATTGTACAGCGCTACGGAATGTAATGGTGCTATATAAAACAATAAATAATAATAATCATCATCATCTCTGTGCCCGTTATAAACTGTTATAAAGTTTTAACATATAAAGTATAGTGAAGCTGTGTTCTGAAACCTGGAAAACAGCAATGTAAAAGGAAAATATTTCAAAATTATCGTAAAGTGGAAATACCATTGAAAAAACTTTTTTTCATAGTGCCTCAGATACTGTTAGGGACCAGGAACCAGACGGACACAAAACGTAAAATGCAATCACCTTTATTGTAATGACAATAGTGAACAAAGCCAAATCGTGATCCAAAAGCATATACCAAAAGACAAGCCGTGTCAGGAACCAAGACGGGTACTCAGACAAGCCGGGGTCAGGAATACGGAGATCAGAGAAGTCAGGAACAAGCCAGGAATCAGGAGCCGGGAGGGACGTCAGAGAAAGCCAGGTCATAAACAGGAATTCAGGAACACAGAGATAGCACTTGCAGCCGGAAACAACGCAAGGGCAAGGAGGAAGTGAAGTTTGCTTAAATAGCCAAAAGGGGCTGGCTGTGGGCTGGACAATGGGCTGAGTGACAGGAGTGTAGCCATCGCAACCCAGCCAGGCTGTATAGCCTCCGGCAATGCAGCAGAAAAGCAGCTAGACCATAACAGATACATAGTGTCTAACCCCCTATATGCCACTCTGGCATAAAGGGGATTAATAGGCATATCATGGGACAGAGTGGCATATAGGGGGTTAAAGGGCATTTCTGGAAGCAGAGTGGCATACAGGGGCCTTATGCCACCCATACAACCCCCCACCCCGACCTTCTTTGAGCACTAGAAGGTCATGTGACGCCGGTGCTGCGTCATAGAAGCTACGGCGGAAGTACAAGCAGTAGCAGGGGTTGTCTGCGTTCATCGAGCGAACGTTCGCCGGCTGGCAGAGAAGAGAATTCCCTGCAGCGCTGCAGGGAATTATCCTCTCTGCCAGCCGGTGAACGCAGACAACCCCCGCTGCTGCCAGCACTTTCGCCGGTGCTCGGTGATAGACGCCTGGTGGAAGTGCCGGCAGTAGCTGAGGTTACCAGACAGGAGGATCCAGGTCCCCTGCAGCACTGCGGGGATCTGGATCTTAGTCTCATAGTCAGACCTCATTTAAGGTCTGATTAGAAGACGACCTCGATTATAAGATGAGGGGTATTTTTCAGAGCATTTGCTCCGAAAAAAAAACCTTGTCTTATAATCGAGCAAATACAGTATTTTTTACCTTTTTTATTGTATCCAAGGTGAAATAAGTCTGTGTTGTCATTATTTTATTTAGACATAGAGGTTTCGTGTGTTCAAAAAAATAAATCATACCCGCCTTTCTTTAAATCTTTATATAATGTTAGCTGTCCCTATAAAACTACAAAATGAGTGACATTTTATACACTTAATTTTGCACTCAAACAACAACATTAGTTTAAATTACCCAAATCAGTTTCTATTTTCAGCTTTTCTTTAGCAGAAAGATTATTATTTGTGTTTTGTATGGCATGGGACAAAAGCTAGTGACGTACAAGACAGAAGTCGTTGCATAGTGACAGTAAATCACTGTAATAATATTCTGGCTCCTTGGAATGGAGTGCTGCTGTCTCTTGCAACTTCAAGGGAAGTTTACAACTGGAACTGGCCATGCTTTATTTGTTTTATATGTTTGGTTATAATGCAGTAGGCATTTAATACATATATCCAAAGTTGGGGCGCAATGACAAAAGGAGAAAAAAAAAAATTAGTGTAATATAGTAAATACTAAAAATAGATGTGTAGTGGTGTAAGTACCACTCACAAATAAGGTAGAAATATCGAGCCCATCTGATGATTCCTAAAAAATTATCTTTAATATCTTCTTAAAACTCTAAAATTTATAACAAAACAGACCGCAATGGTGATCGTAACTCTGATCGTGGAGTTTACAGAAAGTCAGATTGCACTTACAATTAGGTTAAGCGCAAATGGCAGTAACTGTGTAAAGCAGCTTGAATGTCCCTTGATTCTCACAGAGTCCACAGCGTAGTCCGATTAAAAATAAGTAAAAAGTAACTTGAAAACTGCTCTCTCGACATGTTTCGCTCTTGGCTTCTTCAGGAGAAAGTTTATACGTGTCCGAACAGTGTTACTGGCTTTTTATTCTGTGTTGTTTCCGGGATCCTGACGTCATCGCGTATCGCACAGAGCTTCGTCCCGTCAGTGTCACTCAACTGTATTGTTCGCTAGTGCACAGCTGGACTTCAAAAGTGAGTGTTTAGCTCGCTCGAGTATTCATCAGAGTGAGCAGAGAGGTTTCCCGGATCATCAATGGGCAAAAAGGATAAATAAATAAAAGTTATAGATGTATTTGTGTGTGTGTCAGGACTCGGGTGATCAGGTCGGGTAGGAGCCCATGTGCAGGCGATACTTGGGGTTCGGTCTGTAACCCACAGTGCATGATTATGCAAACAAAGACACCACAAGCAGAAATACAGGTAATGCAATGTATTTTATGTATATAACAGGACAAACAAATAAGGGTAATACAGTCTAAGCAAGAAACCGGACGTATGGCAAAATAAATACCGGTAATAAGTATTTTGGCAGGGAGCCCACTTGGAAGGGCAAGAAAGGCAGAGAGCCCACTTGGTAGGGCACGAAAAGCAGAGAGCCCGCTTGGAAGGGCACGAAAGGCAGAGAGCCCGCTTGGAAGGGCACGAAAGGCAGAGAGCCCGCTTGGAAGGGCACGAAAGGCACACAGCCCACTTGGAAGGGCACGAAAGGCACACAGCCCACTTGGAAGGACACAAAGCAGGGAATCCACTTGGAAGGACACAAAGCAGGGAATCCACTTGGAAGGACACAAAGCAGGGAATCCACTTGATCAGGACACAAAGCAAGTAACCAGGTGCAGGTGCAGGTGCAGGTGCAGAAAGGTCCACAGACTTCAATACAAAGGCCCTGACTGAAGGGCAGGGCAGGTTCATAAAGGGAGGGTAATCCAAGTAACAAGCCCCAGCTGGATGTATTGACTAGGGCTCAACCCAGGTAACAAGGCACACCTGATCCCAGTAATTGAGTTCTGAGTGCTCCAGAGGGCGGAGGGTGGCCACTAGTTGTAGCAGATGTGATTCAGGCAGCAAAAAAGTGGTTCCTGACAGTGTGTGTATCTTAATGATTATAACCTTTACGTCTAAGTGAAAAAAAGTGAAGATTTATTTGTGTGACACTGGGAAGTATTATATATTTATTGCACTTCTTTACAAGTGTTGGTGGGGATTTTGGTTCTCTTTGAGTATGCATTTAATGTCTTCTATACAAGGAAATATTTTAGCTATTACAATTTGATTGACTTTGTTTTATTTCCCAGTACAGGAATATTAATTCTGTGAGCTGTAATCGAGGCCAGTCCTTGACCGAATGCCACTCCCTCCCATTTTTTTACATTTTGATAACTGTATATTTTTATGCAATTAATGGGGTTTATTCACTAAAGCTCAAGTTGACAGAAAAGTTGTGTCTTAGCTCATTGAATTTTGTATAAATTATAAAGGCATACATGAAGAGCTTGGGTAGTCCTATATAATTTACAGTTAAATAAGTAAGATTACTTCAAGGTCTCCTCACCCATTGAACTATACATACTATACTATACAGGGCTTTGATGGAACTAGGCTTACTGTACACATTTGGGGCCATCAGTCCCCGAACCATCACTGTTGCTGCTCCTCTTTCTTATCTGCCAAGAGCACTGTTGCTTTGGAGGTCCTGAAGAAGCACTGTAATGCTAGCTCTTTTGCAAGAAGTGAAAACCCCCCAAAAACTAGTCACAACAGGCGAAGGGCAGAACAAACAACCAATAGGCAAGCACCACTTGTAAACCTTTCTAATACACAATTATTCACTGAATCTTCACTGAACACAGAGAACCAGTACAGGTAGATGGTTTAACCTTTATTGGAGAAGGCTCCACTGTGCTTGTTCATCTATA
The DNA here is from genome assembly GCA_023333645.1 of Sceloporus occidentalis. Lineage (NCBI taxonomy): Eukaryota > Metazoa > Chordata > Lepidosauria > Squamata > Phrynosomatidae > Sceloporus > Sceloporus occidentalis. Next base: position 6,056,204 of record JALMGF010000031.1, read on the forward strand.
ATTCCCTTTATCTGCTTACAAGGACCACTTCATTCATTCTAGCTGGAAAACCAGCCATCGTTAAACAATGAATTTCTAGAATTCAACTTGAAAACTCTCCCTTTAGTGAATAGACCACATTGTGTATTAATAATTTCCTGCAGTTCCACTGTACACAACTATATATGTGTCAGTGCATGTACTGGTACATGTAGACACACATTAGTCCTGCTGTTTACATGCATCATATATACCTGTGTATATATAATTCCATATACCCATAAATATTCTATGTTAAAAATGTGTAAAAAGCAGGCTTGCATGATCCATGGAAACTCATGGAAAAAATATGATATGCTTGGGGGTGAAGTGAGAAAAGAATGAAAGGAGATTGTTGTATCACACATCTCCGTCACCAGTGCACAAACTTGACAGCTAGCCTACTGTTAACTGCAAGGAATGGAGCTAACTTTAGTCTCCTCCCTCCCTTTGCATGCTTTAGGATCTACCAAACTGTGTTGGGTTACATGACCCTGCTCAGTGCCCATCTCTACTGACCCATTTGGTCTCTAAGCAATGTGGGGAATGTCCTTTGGTCAGTCTGTCCCTGGAACGGAGGTATGTGACATCAGAACAACATTGTGCCCACTGTGCCTATTTCACCTATTTTTCCTATCCCAGCACCCCTGATACAGGCTGCAGTTGCCTGGGCTACCTGGTACTAAAATCGTTCCTGGCTATAAAGCATACCTTCAAATATTTCCAATGGCCAAAGAGAGATATGGGTAGGGGCACAGAGTACACCCTCTCTCCCGAGTGGAAGAGTTCTGCTCTTTTGCGGAAGTATGACACCAAGCCAGAAATTCAACTTTTGTAGCATTTCTCAATAACTGCTTTGTTCCATAAGGTGTTTTTAATGTACAGTTACCCAAATATGCACTATATCAAAGTGACCTTTGACTTATACAAAGCCAAAATGATATTTTTCATCCTGCGAGTCAATACCCCTTTTATAAATGTCAATATCTTACTGGCTGCCTGTGCGCTTGAGGATTCATTTCAAAATCCTGACTCTTACTTCTAAAGCTCATTATAGCGATTAACCTACTTACATCTCATCACTCATCTCCAAATACACTCCTACCCAGTCTCTCCATTCATCCAATGATCCCCATCTGTCCTATGCTTGGATTTCTAGTTCTCATGCACACTTGAGAGATTTCTCATGGGCTGCCTCATCATCTTGAATGCCCTCCCCTGGCCTGTCTTTCCTCCTGCATTCGGCCCTTCAAAAAATCCCTTAAGACCCACTTCTTTAAGGACACCTACAAACTTATGTGTTAATGCCCTTCCTCCCATCTACGGTAGCTCACCTTTCCTAGTCCCTCTCCTGCCTTTGGACAATACTTATCCTAATGTGGCTGGTCTATCCCAGTGGCACTTTTATCTCTTGTGTAATACACCCTAACTCCCTCTAGATTGTAAGCTCATTTGAGCAGGGCCCTCCCTACCTCTTGTTTCTCTAAGTTGATTTTTTGTTATTTTTATGTTATATATACCACTTGTTTACAATGCTGTGGAATATGATGGCCCTATATAAAACAAAAATATTAATAATCATATCATATGAAGCAGATGAGGAGGGTGAGCTCTTTTAAGAAGTTTCATTTACTTACTTTTACTATTTGGTATTTTTACCATTATACCATCTGATCAGATGCACTTCACGGTGTGCTTTTAATTAGGTATCTATGAATAGCTTAACTTGCTCATATATATATGTATTGCACAGCCTATGAGGAGAAATGTATCCTGACTCTCAACACTCAAATGGTTAAAACCCCTACACAGAGAGAGTGAGAGAGACACAGATAAATGGGACTGATTATATTTTGGACATGTCTTTATCCTAAAGGAAAACCTATGTTTCAAGTGATGATAATGTTTTACTAGTCACTCAGACAATGAGTCATAAAATATATGCTTAAGTTCCCATAATGCAACTGCATTGCAGCCATGACTCACAAAGTGTTCCAAAACAAGATCTTTACTTCCTGGAATTGGAGTTAACTAAGCAATACATGAACAATGACTTCCGTATGCTGGAATATATTGTTGATGTTATACATGGAAAAACGATATTAGGCGGTCTGTATTAAAGAGATTGTATGTGACCCAGAATGTATTTATTTGCTTCTGTTAAGGGATCAATGTTTTTAAAATAACAGCAGAATATAGACTTTGGTTATGTTGTTTATTTAAACCAGATCTGCCCAACATGCTGATATGATTCACAAAAGAGTTTATATTATACCTTACCAAACTATTGAATGTGCTAAATGATTTTCTCCTAGAATAGACACCTGTCTGGATTTAACTAATGTAGATGTGTGGTCAAATATTCAGTAAATACATTGGAACTAGTGACTGCACCTTTATTATACACAATAGCAGTGGAATACATTTAACATTAAGCCCTTAAGGGAGAAGGATGTACTATTTTGTCTATACAAAACCAGCCTTTATATTACATCTTAGATCCATCTTAGATCCATTCAATATTGCATCCTCCACCAATCATGGATAATTACAGCCATGACTGGTGGCAAGACCACGGCTGCTGACTGCCCGAAGACCCAAGCGGATTAGCAGTAGCCCATAGAGGGCACTTCCGTGCATGTGATTGCTTGATTGCATGTTCCCACCAACGGTGATGTATGTCAACAGTTGAGAGTGATTGCTGCCTCTCTCTGCTTCACACTGACCGTGAGGCTGAGAGGCAAGGAAGACAGCTAGGGTGAATACAAAAACATATTTTGTTATAAATTTGTACTTTAATGGGTTTGATCATACTATTATACAGTGATCAGCAGTCTTTGTATAGCTGTCCATTTTTAACTCTAAAGGGTTATTTTTTAAAACTAGGATTGGGGGGGGCATATTTTACTGCCGATCTATAGATTTTGGGTAAAGATCCATAAAAATAAACTTAAAGAATACAATGGCAAATGGGATCATTACAAAATGAGGACTAATAAATGAATATTATATACATTATCAGTACTGGCTATATAATTAGTTTAGGCAAAACAGTGAAAATAACCATAATAAGGTTTTTTCAATATATGTAAGGTTTCATAAAAGAGCCCTACTTGACCTGGAAAAAAACCTATATATATTTATGGGAAATTATGCTTGAAAATAATATGGCAAAAGTGCTATAAACGCTTTGGACTTTACCATATACAGTATATCAACACTCTGTATAAAGCTATATTTATGACAAATAAAGACTGGACACTATTCACCAAAGCAGGAGTTGGCAGGACAGTTTGCAAGACATTTGCAGTTCCAACTTACAGACCCCTGTAAATGTTATGTTGCCAAATTTTTAGCCCTATAACACCATTATTTTACTGATTAAACTATGTATTATACAGGTCCATGTCAGCACTTCTTGCAGGAGACACTTACCAGGGATGGTTCTACATCATGCATGATGATTTGGGTGACTTGAAACTACAAATCTGCTGCAAACTCTCCAGCAAATTGCTAAGTGTATAATACTGGGGTAACCTCTTGATACTAAGGAGGTGAAAAGTTCATTAGTCAAGGTAAGAGGTTGCATAAGTCTTTGTAGTCAATGCTAATTCTCTGATTATAGACCAGAACTAAAGAATGTGAAATAAAATGTGATGTTGATTATTGAACAGTACTGTACCATCTTTAGCACTGTACCATCTGTGTACATCTCCCCACCCACATCAAATGCTTTTACAACGTGTGGTTTTACATGGCATTTTAGAAAATCATTCAGTGTATGCCAATGCTTTATACAATGTGACTCTTTTATTTGCATAGTACTGCCAATGCTACAGTTTCCATGATGTGTTTAAAAATATATTTTGTTTCAGCAGTGATTTACACAGAAACTGACTCAGCTATTGCAGGCATTTCAATTCAACTAAAACAAAACATAAATGTAGATAAAGGATTGTGGTTATTATCATTTTTCAGTATTAGAGTAATCAGATTAAAGGTAAAAAAATAAATATGTTTTACTGTTTTCTTCTAGATATTTGGGCATTGCATTGGCTGGTTCCTGTGGACTGAAAAGGCTAAACCATATTTCGCCTATTTTTATTCTTCTTTATGTTTTTTATCCATCATCATTTTATTCTTAATGTGATTTCTTCATCCAGTATCTTTCACCCTTTTCTTCTTTCCCATGTCTTTTTTCTCCTGGGATTTTTAAGCATTTATATTGTAGGCATAAGTCTATTCTGAACATTTGTCTTATAAAAGATACCAAATAAGTATTCACAGAATTTAGGCTCCAATATTTTCATATGATAAAGCCAACAATAAATCCTTCCTCAATATCTCTGAATGCAATCATATTTTGTTTACCTTTTAAAAGCCTGGGTAGGGACTAAAATGTTGAATTTCTATATGTAACCAAATATAAAAATCAAACTACTTAAGACAATCAGTCTTTGGAAATCCTTCTCTGGGAAGGTTTTTCAGTGACACTCTGTTCCATCAAGCAGAACCATATGGGATCTCCTTCATTCATTCACTCTCCCAAGCTCTCTCCTCTACCCAGCTCACAGTAAGCAGTCTTATTGGATAGTTCCTCCAGCATCCAAAACAAGCATGGGTTGCATGGCTGCTTTGCCAGCATAAAAATCCAAGGACTCTAACAATGCAGTCTAAGAATGCATGTGTGCCAGCAATGCACGCTGATGTGGGTTAATCCTCCTTTTTAACGGGATCTTTACTTCCTGTTCTGACAATCTTACTCATTAAAATAATTTACAGCAGTAGGCAGGTGGGGTAAGCAAAGGGGAGAATAATGCAAGGGGAGTATTACGTATTGCCTGATTTTACCAAAAACTGTCAACAAGTTCATTAATTTTAAAACACGTCTCCAAAACAATAACATTGTTATTGAATTTATTGAAAATTGAGAACAGACATTAAACATTGTATTGTTATATCTAACTATTTAAAATTAGAATAAAATAATAAGTACTAAAATGACTCGCTCCTGACCATACCAGATTAAATTAAAACATCGGGGGGGTTTTTTAACTTTATTTAACATCCTCCATGTTAAATAAAGTTAAACAAACTTTATTTAACATGAAGGATGTTAAATAAAGTAAACAAAAAAAAAAAACCCGACGTTTTAATTTAAGCCCTGTGCGGCCGCGCACCTCTAAGGCCGGCCCTGGTTGGGGCTGCCCGGCTCCCTAGAGTGGCGGACCCGGTCGCAGTTGCTGCGGGCTTAAAGGGCAGGTGCCCCTTATGCCCTGCGTTAATGCTGCTGTAGAGGCCGCATAGGCCCAGTCAGTCCGGTCCTGACTGGGACTATTTTAAGGTAGGGGCCTGGAGCTGCAGCTCCACCAGCCCCTACGTCAATCCAGCCTTGGTGTGCCCGATGGCCAGTCCGGGCCTGAACATGATGTAATTAAACAGCAATTGTGCTGCAATCCACATCCTCTAGAAAGTGATACAATGTAGTGTACTTATGTATCTTTTATCATATTTCACTTTCATGCAATTAATCATTTTAGCAATTTCAAAAAAGTTGGCATTTAACTGTGTCATGGATTAAAGAATAACTAGGAAGCGCAATGTTTAAACCAAGCAGTGAAGCGCATATATTTTCAGAAATCTGTAGAGTGTGGCAATTATCAGGTCTTATAGAAGCTCTCCAATTCATAGCATTTATCATACCTTAATTCATTTCTCAAAAGCACCAACTGTGTGCGTTTTAATAAATGTATAGTGAGATTTATCAGTATCCTCTCTATTCATTTTTTGTCTTACACTGGCCCCGATCTATTGGCATTGCATTTTTGGGGGGCCCTCTTCTGTAGACAAACATGCCTTAGTGTTCCTGCATCACGAGGGATACCATTATTCTACAGGGAAGGATCCCCACACAGTTTAAGATTCACACTCCATATGCCGCATTAACCAGAGCCTAACTTTAAAGGCTCTGGAAAATATGAGTGCAATTCTGATGGGCATATAGGTGATATCTATTTATACAAACCACACAGAGTCCCACAATTGCATTGTATACTTGGAGAATATGATATGATGGAAGATATTTACAACAACAAATTAGTTTATGCACAAGCCCTTTTTTATAATCGGTGCCATGCCTACACATCACCCAGCAACTTCTTTATGGGGCCTGGATAAAATGATAATATCAATATATAACAATTTTATTGTTGCCTCCATATGGACCATTTCAATACATCTATTTACACTGAAAATCAATAGGTGCTAGGCATCTATTAGGAGCTGTCAGTAATGTTCTTGTAAATGAAAGAATATATCAGATAATTTGTTTTTATCATACAATAATCAATGTACACTAATTATGTTCTACATCATCTGTTTTCAGATAGCCAAAAAATTAGGTTTTCAGTGGAATTTGAACAGCCTGGAGGTTGAAAACTACTGTGCCAATTTCATAAACCATTACGAGATAATATGTACATAAGAGGTCTGTTAATGCACTTGTAACCTAACTCTATGTTGATATGCCTGTCGCACTCCTGAGAGTCATAGATAAAAGTTTTGAGATAATTAGAAGAAGGTTCTGAAAAGGTTTGGTGCCTCTCTGGGAAAGGAGCTATATATATAGTTACTGATTTATCAAATTTCTGCACTGCCACAGGACCTCCAACATACATGGTCCTACTGAATTTGTTTTTTGAAGTTTTTGCATTATGTTGGAACGTCATGTGAAGATGTCCATTAACTGATATATGTTCTGATTTTTCACTACAGAATATTTAATTGTAAGAAGAACCATGTATCTGGAAGTCAGAGAGACATATTATTATACTCCGAAGAATACATGAGACATATCCCTGGATGTACTAATGGGTGTTAAGAGTGTTCGCTTGCATTATCATCATAGAAAACAGATATGTTATATGTGGTTTTAAGCAGGCTGTATAAATTGCCACTTACAATGTGACAGGATTAAGTTAATCTGCCTTCTGATCTGGTTACATCAAGACACAGGCACAGTGTATGGCCAAATCTGTAACTTCAATTTCTGTTGACCCAGATTCTTCATTGCTGTCGAAACTGTTAAAACTTTTCTTTTCATGTCAATAAGTACTGTATTAACATGCATGGACATAAAACTTGTCTCAGGAAAAATGTACATGTTCTGAAAAAATTTAATAAAATAAAATAAAAAAAAAGATACAATACAAAATGTAATACAGAGGAGTCAAATTGGTCTGTGCTTTTTTAAGATTTTTTTTTTTATTTATTGGCTACAAGACGCATCACATTTCATTATAAAATAGTTTCCATTATTAAATTAATTGGCAAGCTGCCTGCATCAGCATTCAAACTGCAGTTAGCTTTCCACACTAATGTAAACTTGCACCTCAAATAAATGTTTTGTGCACAAAAAATGTGTCCCTTGTCAATATTTACTAAAGAGCAACACTAGTTTTCACTAGAAATTTCTCAAGCATCATGACAATATATTTCCATTGGAGACCTATGCCAGGTGTTTAGTTACATATATGCACAAAAATTAGTAATATGTGAACAAACTTCCTATACCGTCATATACACCTTTGAAGTAGTTGATCACATTACAAATACCATGGGCCCCACTTATCAACTTTGGATTTGAGTACAACATAACATGTGTGCCTGCTATATATTACATTAATAAAGAAAAACGTTTTTAAAGTATATACAGGGGACACATCAACAACCAATGCATTTTATGTATTCCTTCCTAAAGACAAAAAGCAAATTTATATGTATGGCCATGTATCATAGGTACTGGACATAGGCATGTATGGAGCGTAAAATTCCCAAAAAAGCCAGTTAAAACCACACAAAAGGCCTGTGTTATAGTGGGTGCATTTGCTTTTATTTGATAGTCTCTCTGTAATGCAGAACAAATTTTTCTCATATCTGATTCAGGGCAACCTCTATGTTTAATGTGGTCTTGAGGAAACCACTGCCCAATTACCACATTTTTTTCTGGTGCTGCCTCCTCTCACTCATCACACCAGATTCATTTCAGCAAATTGTTTGCTCTCCTTCCATCTCGACTACCATTCAGTCCTTTTACAAGCAGCATTCTCCCTAGTGGATTTACATACTGCTGAACACATAGGAGCTCCTGAGGACTCCAGGGAACCTGGGTAGCTGCCCATTTAGCCCTTCTGACTGTCTTAGACAACCTAGAGGGAGATGCTTGCAAACTACCGTATTTGCTCGATTATAAGACGACCCTGATTATAAGACGACCCCCCAAAATCAAAATATTAATTTAGGGAAAAAACAAAAAGCCTGAATATAAGACTACCCTATAGGAAAAGGTTTACTAGTAAATATTAATTCATGTAAACTATTTTTTCATATTTAATAAAAGCTATGATTGAGAAAAATATATATTTTTTTATTTCCTTTTATTTGCCAACCTGCCCCCCCCAGTTATGCACATCTGCCCCCAGGCTTGCCACTCTGCCCCCAGAAATGCCTTATACCCCCCTATTTGCCACTCTGTCCCATGATGTGCCTTTTAACCCTCTATATGCCACTCTGCCTCCAGAAATGTCTTATACCCTCCTATATGCCACTGTGCCCCATGATATGCCTTTTAACCCCCTATATGCCACTCTGGCATATAGGGGGTTAAAAGGCATATCATGGGGCTGAGTGGCATATAGGGGGTTAAAATGCATTTCTGGAGGTATATATATATAACTGCTAACAGCAATCACACTCCTATCAAGCCAAGGCAGCCAGTACATGCTGAAACCTGGGGATGATAGTAGTGGGATTACAGCCTCCCTATGCCATGCTACCACCCCCACCCCCCTTACACATCCATGCTATCACATACACACTCATTCACAAACATTTAAATACTAATTCATTCCATTAATCACACATACTTCACACATTAATCACAAAAACCCTCCCCCACGCCCTTACCTGAACTGCAGATCTCTCACTCTTAGACTTCTGCAGGGGCCCGGCTGTGCGAGCAACTTCTCTGGCCCCGCCCCCAGAGGAAGGAGGGGGGAGGTAGAGTTATGTGAGGACTCTGCTAGCTTCCTGTTCTCCTGCTGCTAGAAGCAGAGTCGCTGCTCGCGACCAAAGCCCGGTAAGCAGCCTGGCCCCAGCAGAAATTTTTTTGAGGTCTGATTAGAAGACGACCTCGATTATAAGACGAGCGGTATTTTTCAGAGCATTTGCTCTGGAAAAAACCTCGTCTTATAATCGAGCACATACGGTAATATCTGCCAGTAAACTGCAAGACAGCCCTGGACATTGCAGTCCTATATCCTATGCCTTAGGTGTCCTTGATAAATGTGTCAGGCTTTGTCATTCAAAGTAGTGCTAGAGGGGTAAGCAACAATTTGCAATTCATAAGCGTCTAAAATGGGACAGAACATTGTATGCTCTATGCATACAGCTAAATGATATATATTATTCTATATATATATATATATATATATATATATATACAGAGGAGCACTTTCCTACCACTTAAATGAATAGAATATGCGTACCTGGCTATTACGTAGTATATAATATCCCGTGTCCTTTCCTTTGTTGCATACCCTTTAGGCACATAGAAATATGCCATTCTTAATGTTTACCCTTTTCAGAATCAAAAGTATGTGTAGACGAACCATCTTTGCTTTCAAATGCTCTCAGCAGTACTCTATAATTGTAGTAAATACGTAAAATAAAGCATTTACAAACTGCAAAAGTCAATTGAGCCATTTCTATTAATAAAGATATTAATAAAGATAATGACGCAACATGCCTGAAACTAGATGATCCCAGAGTGTGCAAATTTAGGTAATGGCTACTACGGTTGAGACTATGTGGTAGTGTGGGAAAGTAACTACAGGGTAGGCCAGATGTACCTTGATTGGAGAGCTGACAATCACAGGAGGCCGTGATTGTTACACAGGATGGGTAGTCAGACGAAGCGGGGTTAGGTACGCTGAGCAGGTACTCAAACGATGCTTTGGTACACAAAGTGGGGAGTCAGATGTTGCCAATGTTGATACACAGAGTAGGTAGTCAAGTAAAAGCCAGGTTGGATGCATAAGTGGTCAACAGGATACAAAAGGCTAGACAGAGAGGAGTCAAATGAACCAGGAGTCACGCATAGCACAGGAATCAGACTTGTCAAGATAACGGGTCAGAAAGCCAACATCTCCAAGACAAACTGAGGATCCGACAAGAGTGGTAAGCTACAGCTCGGGACATTTAAATGAGTGCTGTCATGGTTTCAACTGTCACAGTGACCCCTAAGGACACATGGGGGTGGATTTGAATTTTTGAGTGAGACCATACGTAGTCCCCTCTTATGTCTAAGTTAAATGGGCAGGAGATGGCCATTGGGCAAGCTAGCCCTAGCTTGGCTGCCACAAGCAGGTCTCCTGGATAATTTTACAATGCTACAGGGCTTATAGCAGTATTTGCTTTTATAGGTGTATGTATATGCAAGGGGAATAAAGTCTGCCCGCATTACTTAGTGATACTTCTCGCTTAGTGCTCTGCAGGGCCGACAGGTACAGAGAGTATGAAGGAAATACACATTGCCATTATTTTGGCTTTGATACCACACCGCCCCCAAAAAAATATTCCAATTTAATATGTAACTGTTACTGATAGAGTAACATAACATGACAAATATTTGGGTTTTTTAACACAATCACCAATCCGTTTGAGATGGATTTTATTATTTTCAAGTTGCCAGGTGCAACGATAACATTAACTGATGGTCAGCTTCATCTACAGTGACCCCCGATTCACACGAACTACTGGCTGGATATTGGGGTTTGAGCACCTTTTGCTCTTCGTGATTTTTATATTCTCTACTGTTATACATTTCTTTCAAAGTGCTTATGCCAAGCACACTCATTCTGACGCACACATGTGTGTGTATATACTGTGTATATATACTTACCCGAGTAAATAGTATGTTCTGGTATGAATAACTGAACCAATGTGAGTGGAAAAAAGGTAGTTATTAAAACTATATTACATACCATTACAAAAGGATATGACCATAACAGAGATAATAATGTTAGAGTGCTAGACATCTAAAATGATGTAGAAATTACTTCATATAATATTTATGAGCGAGTATAACATGTATTCCTTTTTAACATTTCCACACCATTTTGGGCATTGGTCAGTATTATTCTGGTGCATGTCCTCTGAAAATAAAGATAATTTAACCTCAACAGTTTCATTGGCTAAGTACTAATTTGATGTGTGGTCCTTGAAGATGATGATTCACTTTTTTAAAACAAGCCTGTCATATTGCAGAAGACAAATTACCTATTAACTCCTAGGACAATGAGAGCATTTCACTAAAACTACTGTTTGGTAAGGTACTGATGACACTCCCAAGCTTAGTTAATGCTACACAATTTGATATCATAATAAAATATCCTAAAAATGGACATCAACCTATGTTACAGATGAGTATATGATAACTACATTTTTATAAATAAATAATTTATATCATATAATAAATAAATAAATAATTTATTTATTATTGTGTTTTGAATGTGTATCATGTATGTATTAAAATGAAAATGTTAAATGCACCTCACTTATATAATTGCTTCTTGTATGGCCTCATTAGTATAGTTGAAAAAAAGGTAAAGTAACTAAACATATACTAATAAAAAACAATATATATTGAACTAATTAATAAAATTCATTAGCACTAAGTGAAATCACTGTCGCATAACTAGGGGGCAGGTTGGCAAATAAAAGGAAATAAAAACAAGAAATGCATTTTTCTCAATCATACTTTTTTTATTAAATTAATATTCAGATTATAGGGGGTTGTCTTATAATCAGGGTCGCCTTATAATCAAGCAAATACGATATATATATTTGGAATTCATCACATTATATGGCCACACATTGCTTAACCTGCCGCATCATCACTAAATAAAGTAGTATCTATGATGAAGCCCAGTGGGCGAAACGCGTTAAGATAAGGACTCCTTTCTTTGTTCTTATGGCTCCTCAAGAGGAACAATGAAGCTCGTTTGAAATTTTATACTCGTGTGGATATATCTCTACCATAACCTTCTGGCGTGCGCCACAACTATCTGCTCATGCGGCAGTTATTTCTGTTATTCTTGCTGGAGAGGAACCGGAGCGGCTGCACCTGTGAGAGGTCCCAAACGTTATCATTTTTGTATGGGTAAGAGATGATTTCACCCATTTGATAAAGCTTTTCCAGATGGGGTAGTAACTGTAATTTCTTAAATGTTAATATTTTCTTTGGTTGTGAAACTGAAGCCCCCATGATTAACAACACATCTTCTCACTGCACGTTCTTGGTAGCAAAGAAATGGCAGTTGAGCCAATTAACAGTTTTCTTACTGGTCATATTTAAACTATTTTATAGGTGATATAATAAGAAGTATAATAATATACTTCTCTGTTGGATATTCACAAGACTAAGCTTTACTGGCTATGCTTTCTGCTTTAAATAGGGTCAAAGGCTATGAACAAAGTTGGGTGACCTCCAAAACACAAAACCAGGTTTTTCCATATTAAATAGTTTTTAATGAAATAACATAAGACAAGGTTGGTCTTACATTTTCTTGTTTCAATTAATTTCATTAATCACATTTAACGACCATATTTCATTTAACGTAAGTACATTAATACTTTGTTATATGCTAGAGAAGCAGTGAATCCATATCTGTTTTAACCCCTTAAGGACAATGGGCGGTCCTTAAACCCATTGTCATTAAGGGGTTAATAATGTACTTTTGTACATTTATGTGATTTGTATTTATTTATTTATTGTTTTTTTCACCCTGCCTCATCATTTTGCTGTGTTTCACACCTTTATTGTTTTTTGAACTAATAATTGATTCTGCTTATAGATAGCTTTTCAATGTGGATCTATTAGCATGAAGCGGTTCCTGATTGGTTTTATAATTTGGCTTCTTTTGGTGCCATCTGAGAGCTCAGAACATGAAGGTGAGTTTATCGGTTATTACAGATAATTTGGCATCAAAAGCTTTAGGGAGGATATCCGGCAAAGATTGTTACCATTAACTTTACAATTTATGGATGTTTTAAAGTTTTGCAGCTCATTCTATTATTATTAACTATTTAACTCCCCCTTTTGTATTTAAAACAGGTTAATGTCTATAATTGCCATTTAAAAAAAAACAAAAAACAATTTTACAGTTTACAGTGACACCCTGTTTTTAAAATGAAGTTTTGTTTTTATTTCAGTCTGTGGAAATAGACCCCTAGCGGAGGATTTCCGTGGCTCCCGTGTGGTGGGGGGAAAGGATGCGGAGCCTGGTAACTGGCCCTGGGCAGTGAGTGTCCAGGAGTACTTTGACTATGAGTATTATCATTTATGCGGCGGTGTTGTCCTGAATAATTTGTGGGTTCTCACAGCTGCCCATTGTTTCAAAGATCGCGGCAAGTAAGTAACTTAAATTGTTTTATGGGAAAATATGCAGAGTTAGATGGGGTTAGAAGGTGGTGGGCCTGTTTGTTTTGTGTTACAACTAATTGAGATCTTTTAACAGAAATCCTTTAATCAGAACCATAGTTATCCATTCTTTAGGAGAACCCATAAGCATGCTTATTTGCTGAATGTCTGCTTAGTACACAACTTTGGGGAACTAAAACCCCTGTTTATATGTCTTACAATAATTAAGATATTGAGGCTTGTCTCTTTGTGTCAAAAACAATTATGGCAAACATTTAGGTCAGTATGAGATTTATTAATGCCTGAAAAATTTAATTCACTAATAAAATTTACTTTGGTTTATTCAGTGACTATTATACCTGGAGACTTGTGTTTGGCGCCAACCAACTTTCAGACATGGGGAAAAAGGCTCAGATCCGAACTATAAGAGAAAAGATTCAACACGAGAAATACAACCCAGGGACAGAGAGCAATGACATCACCTTGCTCAGGCTGAATAAACCTCTAGCATTTGACGAATACACTCAGCCAGCGTGTCTCCCTGGCAAACAAGCCATTCTGAGTAAAACGGATGACTGCTACATCGCGGGCTGGGGCGTCCTTGAAGAAGCCTGTAAGTACAGCTTTATCCATAGATTCTATACATAAGAATAGGCTTTTTCATTAACCCTTTATGTGCCCTTGTGGCACCTTTCTGAACCTTGTAACCCCATTGCAAGTTTTAGGTCAATTTTTGCCCCATTGTAAGAGTGATAGAAGGAGCATGGGGTGGGAAGTGGGATGGGGCCGTGGCTTTATGTTTATAGAGGGCCACAATACTTCTGAGGCCAGCCCTGTATTATAACTCTTTTTCAGCAACTGAAACATCGGACATCCTCCAGGAAGCTCCTGTGAATTTAATTCCAGTGGAACGCTGCAACCGTCCAACCTGGTACAATGGAGCTTTGGGTGCCTACAACTTGTGTGCCGGATATGAACAGGGTGGCATTGACAGTTGCCAGGTAAGCCCAATATTGTCCTCATTCACGTCTAACTCAGTGAGGATACATTGTTTTTAACATCCTTGAGAGTTTTTGTTTCATAAAATTGTGTCCAGGAACAGCTGAGGTTATGGTAATTATTAATAGAATTTTTTTCTTTTTTTTTACTTCACACAGGGTGACAGCGGAGGACCTCTGATGTGCAAAAAAAGCAAAGCTAAGTTCTATACTGTGGTTGGCATAACCAGCTGGGGCTCCGGCTGTGGCCAGAAGCAAAACCCTGGCGTTTACACCTCTACCCAGTATTTCCGTGAGTGGATCTCTAAACACATCTCTGAGGACAAGAAGCCTGCATCCAAGTCTATGAAGATGAAGGTTCAAAAAAAAATCTGGGCAAAATTAGCTGGGAAATTCAGCAAAGCTGGCATGAAAGCCCATTAATTTTTGGGTGCTCTGGAAGAAGAAGAATCCAATCTGAACCATCTCTTCATCATTATTACATGTCAGCAATATGTGGATTAGAATAAGTAGATCAATAAATACAAATGCATCAAGAAGCCGTGTACTTGTGATGAACAGGTTATACTTAAAGTGTAATTTATATAAAATGTATTGCAGTTTTGTTGATCTTGCCCTGTTTCTGCTAAAACTTAAAATTTATAGAATTATAGCCTAGTTTTTGTTCTTTGATAGTTAAACTCTAACAGAAATAATAATCTACCAAGTCAAGCAAGTTTTAGATGCATATTTGCTGTTATTTTATTGTACAGATCTGTGAATTCTGTATGTGTGAAATGGAGAAAGAGAAGGTGTTAAAATCAGAGAAATTTGATGTTCAGGTTTAATGAACATACAGTATGTAGACAACCTCTGTCAACAGCAAACTCTCAAATGGCAGAGAGTTCTGGGTAGCCTACCCTGGGCAGTTCACAGTTAGACTCCTTGCCAACTACCACTAACGTAGTTACCCCACATTTTTAACCGAGAGAATGATATTATGACGACTAAACACTGGGGTATATTTACTAAAATCTTCCAGCTTTATATACAAACAACCAACAAAAAATGTCTAGTGCCGAGCCTGCAGTGCTCAAGTATCAAATAACAAATGTTACAATCTTAAATGCCATGGCAACAAATGTGTCTAACAAAAACTGTCTTAAGTGTGTATTACTTACAAGCTTATGAGATATACTTAGCAAGTAAGAGCATCATTAAACAATTTAGTCTCAAGAAATTCTAGTCCTCATATAGTAGGGAAATCCCTGATCCCTGATCCCATAAGTTATGGATTCAAAGTATCATACGCTGCAGCTCGAAATCAAGCAAAAAAAGACAATCGGCCTGTTAGCATAGGGGCTTTTAAATAAAAAATAAATCTGCTCACTTACGTTAAAAATAATAAACTCACACTCATTCAACAGGTCAGACAGGCTTGCTCAAAGTCCACAATGTGGAATGATGCAGGCGTCCATATGTTGTGTCGGGTCACAAGGACGCTCCAGATCGTTAGGAGTCTGGTTTACAAACCTGCATTAGTTGGATGAACATGGATTTCACATCAAGCAGTAACAGATTGTTGGACAGTCAAATCTACCCACCTTATGTGTTTCATGAGAATGCTCACTTCCTCAGGGGTTTGCATTGGTATCAATCAATTTAAATAGCACTTTCTTAAAGAGTTATCAGATGCAAAACTCGCAATTTAAGTGCAGTTAACGACACATGTAAAATTATATAACACTAAAAAAATACTTTGGATGTACATATAAACAAACAATGATTATACAATATAAAAGTATGACACTTTCTTTCTCATGACACATGCATCAAACTTTGTGAACAGTGGTGTAATTACAGGGTTGTATAACTGCGTCTGAGCGTGGATGTGTGTAAGTGTGTATGTGGTGTAAGATGGAGTGTGTGTTAGCATGTGTTTATTTGTGTGTTTACATATCTGTGACATAGAGGGGGCAATTATGGCACAGATAAGCTGTTAGGAGTCACTGACAAGCGGGAGCAAAGATGACACAGGCAGGCTGTATGGGGACACTGATAAGCTGCTTTGGGCAAAGGTGGCACTCACAAGCTGTTTGGGGGCAAATGTGGCACTCTGGTACATGTTGCTTGGTGAAGTTGGGGGTCCCAAGGCAATTTTCATACCATGGTCCTGCGGTTTCTAGTGATGCCCCTGTTTGTGAAAGTTTGTATGACCTTTTTTGTATTAAAGGCTATTACAGCGAACGAAAAAATTATTTGATCCCTTGCTGATTTTGTCCGTTAGTCCACTGACAAAGACATGATCAGTCTATATTTTTAATGATAGGTTTATTTAAACCGTGACAGAATAACAGAGACAGAATAACAACAAAAAATCCAGAATAACGCATTTCAAATGAGTTATAAATTGATTTGCATTTTACTCAGTGAAATAAGTATTTGACCCCTTTGCAAAACTTGACTTACTACTTGGTGGCAAAACCCTTGTTCGCAGTCAGACGTTTCTTGTGGTTGGCCACCAGGTTTGCACACATCTCAGGAGGGATTTTGTCCTGCTCCTCTTTGCAGATCCTCTCCAAGTCATTAAGGTTTCGAGGCTGATGTTTGCCAATTTAAACCTTCAGCTCCCTCCACAGATTTTCTATGGTATTAAGGGCTGGAGACTGGCTAGGCCACTCCAGGACCTTAATATGCTTCTTCTTGAGCCACTCCTTTGTTGCCTTTGCCGTGTGTTTTGGGTCATTGTCATGCTGGAATATCCATCCATGACCCATTTTCAATGACCTGGCTGAAGGAAATAGGTTCTCACCCAAGATTTGACGGTATTTGGCCCTATCCATCGTCCCTTTGATGCGGTGAAATTGTCCTGTCCCCTTAGCATAAAAACACCCCAAAGCATAATGCTTCCACCTCCAAACACAGCGAGTTGATGCCAAATAGCTCGATTTTGGTCTCATCTGACCACAACACTTTCACCCAGTTTTCCTCTGAATCATTCAGATGTTCATTGGCAAACTTTAGACAGGCCTGTACATGTGCTTTCTTGAGCAGGGGGACCTTGCGGGCGCTGCACGATTTCAGTCCTTTACGGCATAGTGTGTTACCAATTGTTTTCTTGGTGACTATGGTCCCAGCTGCCTTGAGATCATTGACATGATCCTCCCATGTAGTACTGCGCTGATTCCTCACCGTTCTCATGATCATTGAAACTCCCCGCGGTGAGATCTTGCATGGAGCCCCAGACCGAGGGAGATTGACAGTTATTTGGGTTATCTTCCATTTGTGAATTATCTCACCAAGATGCTTGGCGATGGTCTTGTAGCCCATTCAAGCCTTTTGTAGGTCTACAATCTTGTTCCTGACATTGTTGGACAGCAGTGGCGACTCTAGAAACAATATATAGGGGGGGCACACAAGATATCACATTCAAACTGGGGGGGCATTCATAATTTCCAAAAATAATGTGCTATGGAATTATACTTTTGTTATTGGGCTAAAATAATACTTGATCATTCAACATGGGAAGCCTGAAGCCACAATTGAGTGCAACTAATCCTTGAAATAAATATTATAACACAATAAATAACTTTTCCACTAAATGATTTCAGGGCCTTGAACGTTTTGTCCCCTGAAGTCACTACAACTTCAGGAGGGCATTTTATCTCTGGATAAATATAAATTAAATAATTCCTACTGTAAGTTAAGTGCCAGGAACAGATGACCAAACACACACACCAACACAGGCTCTGTCACACCAACACCCAGACACACACCAGGACAGGCTCTGTCACACCAACACCCAGACACACACACCAGGACAGGCTCTGCCACACTGACAACCAAAAACACACACACACACATCAGGACAGGCTCTGCCACACCCACATCCAAACACACACACACACCAGGACAGGCTCTGACACACTGACACCCAGACACACACACCAACACAGGCTCTGTCACACCAACACTCAGACACACACACCAACACAGGCTCTGTCACACCAACACTCAGACACACACATACCAGGACAGGCTCTGCGACACCGACAACCAAACATACACACACACACCAGGACAGGCTCTGCCACACAGACACCCACACACATCAGGACAGGCTCTGCCACACCCACATCCAAACACACACACACACCAGGACAGGCTCTGCCACACAGACACCCACACACATCAGGACAGGCTTTGCCACATCCAAACACACACACACACACCAGGACAGGCTCTGCCACACTGACAACTGAACACACACATCAGGGCAGGCTCTTCCACACCCACATCCAAACACACACACACACACACACAGACAGGCTCTGACACACTGACACCCAAACACACACCCTAGGACAGGCTCTGCCACACTGACAACTAAACACACACCAGGACAGGCTCTGCCACACCAACACCTATACACCACACACCCGAGGACAGGCTCTGCTACACTGATAACCAAAAACACACAAACAGCAGGTCACAATCCACGTCACAGACGTCTGAATCAGGATGGATTTTTCACACTGCATTGTCGTTTATACCCCCCTTAGTGTTTTTGCCCCTGCTGCCCATATATATTAATATTAGCCCCAGTTGCCGATAGCAGGTATAGATCAACACATTAACACACAAACCAAGCTTTGCATGGATAGATCAACTGAAATTCACCTGTGATCTCAGCACTGAAGATATATATCAAATAAACAGAATCAGACATACAAATCCTGTATTTGCAGGTATTCAATAATAATATATGAAACGTAGCATCGCAGGTATAGATCAAATAAATACATGGAAACAGCATTGCAGGTATTAATCAACTGAATAAGACATACAAACACTGTATTTGCAGGTATACATAAATAATGTATGGAAATATATAGATATGGATCTACAGAATAACGCAAAAACCCAGCTTTGCAGGTAAAGATCAATTGGAATTCACATAAAAACACGTCATTAAAAGGTATATTTAAAACCCCCTAAATTACATGCATAGATCACAGGTTGCGCACCCCAAAGCCGGCCCTGCCGTCCACACTGCCCACACAGCAATCACACTCCTATCATACCCAGGCAACCAGTAAATGCTGGTACCTAGGCATGATGGGACTGTGATTGCTGTTAGCAATCACACTCCTATCATGCCAGGTCAGCCAGTACATGCTGGTACAGGGTGGCTGTAAGTGATGTGCAGACCCCATACTGCTGGCAGCATCAATACACAAGGGGGGCAGCTAGCTAGGTTTTAGCATGTACTGGCTGACTTGGCATGATAGGAGTGTGATTGCTAACAGCAATCAAAGTCCCATCATGCCTAGGTTCCAGCACTTACACATCCAACCAGTAAATGCTGAAACCTGGGCATGATGGGACTGTGATTGCTGTTAGCAATCACACTCCTATCATGCCAAGTCAGCCAGTACATGCTGGTACAGGATGGCTGTAAGTGATGTGCAGACCCCATACTGCTGGCAGCATCCATAGACAAGGGGGGCAGCTAGCTAGGTTTCAGCATGTACTGGCTGACTTGGCATGATAGGAGTTTGATTGCTAACAGCAATCAAAGTCCCATCATGCCTAGGTTCCAGCACTTACACATCCAACCAGTAAATGCTGAAACCTAGGGATGATGGGACTGTGATTGCTGTTAGCAATCACACTCCTATCATGCCAAGTCAGCCAGTACATGCTGGTACAGGATGGCTGTAAGTGATGTGCAGACCCCATACTGCTGGCAGCATCCATAGACAAGGGGGGCAGCTAGCTAGGTTTCAGCATGTACTGGCTGACTTGGCATGATAGGAGTGTGATTGCTAACAGCAATCACAGTCCCATCATGCCTAGGTTCCAGCACTTACACATCCATGCTATCACACACTTCATTCACAGATTCATTCCCTCAATCATACATTCTCATTCAAACTCCCTCCCCACCCCCTTACCTGCACTGCAGCTCCTTGATGCCGCTCACAGACTTCAGCAGAGGGCGCGGCCTCCCTCTGCGTTCTCTGGTAAAGCACAGAGGAAGCGGGACTGGAGCAGAGTCATGTGATGTCACGTGAACTCTGCTAGGTTCCGCTTCCTCTTTGCAGTACAGAAGACCCTCCCACAGGTAAGTAGCCGGGCTCGAGGTGCGGCCCGCGTAAGATCGGTTGCCTTGGCTGCCGATCTTACTCGGGCCGCACCCTCTCTCTCCTCCGCGTTTAAAAATAAATTAAAAAAAAAGAAAGAAAGACGGGATCCAAATTTAGCAGGGGGGCAACAGGGGGGGCAAAGATTAACCTAGGGGGGGCAATTGCCCCCCCTTGCCCCCCTGTAGCGACGCCACTGTTGGACAGCTCTTTGGTCTTGGCCATGGTGGAGAGTTTGGAATCTGATTGATTGATGGCTTCTGTGGACAGATGTCTTTCATACAGGTAACAAACTGAGATTAGGATCACTCCCTTTAAGAGAGTGCTCCTAATGTCAGCTCATTACCTGTATAAAAGACGTGGGAGCCTGACATCTAGTTGATTGATAGGGGATAAAATGCAAATTTATTTATAATATATTTGAAATGCGTTATTCTGGATTTTCTTGTTGTTATTCTGTCTCTCACTATTCAAATAAACATACCATTAAAATTATAGACTGAACATGTCTTTATCAGTGGGCAAACGTACAAAATCAGCATGGGATCAAATATTTTTTCCTTCACCGCATATAACTTTGTAGAAAAAATTACAAAGGTTCAGTAACCTCTGGGTCAGCTATTGTTTGAAAAAAAATTATTGTACAGGCTTAGAAACTACTCCCTTTGACTGCAATAAGAGCACTTTCTGGTCAGTGATTGGCTGCTTTGAGCCAGAAGAGGTGAACAATTGAAACAGTGGAAGGGGGTGTTTTGCTGCAGCTCTGGGGCTGCTGTGTTTTTACCATGTAAGTCATTTTTATGGATTAAGAATGCATATTAAATTATTTTTAAAGTACTTTAGTATGAATGCTTCTTCAGTGGTGCTATATGGGAAATTAGATTGCCCCTTTAAACACTGCTGAATGTTCATTAGTAATATGTAGTAATGTGGATCAAGCATGGAAATAATTGGTTCGTTTTTGGCCCATTCATTTCACCTGAATTTCATTGCCTGGTGCCCACTTTGACTCTCATTCATTGTTTCAGACTCTCACTCTTTCTCATTCACTTTCTCTCTCTCTCACACTCGCTAAATGTTACCTTACCTTCTCTGTTGACCACTTGCACTTCAGCTGACCACCTCCGCAATTAAAGAGAGTGTGAGACAGTGTGAGTACATGTGGACACACAAATTTCGGACGAAAATTCAGAACTTTTTGCTTTATTTTCATCCAATTCATGGGGGTGGGCTCTGCTCTCCTTTTTGGGGCTTCGTACAAATTGCTGAAAATTCAATACATTTGCAATTTGTATGAATCCAGATGCGCAAATCTATTAAATAATAAAATTGTGTACATCAAAAATTGAATTAATTGAACAGACTGCATGCATTGCAGAACCAACCTATGTCATTGTCTTTACACTCTCTGTAACTCACTACTTTGGTAAGCTAAATCTTCACATTTTAGAACATTTTTGTTATACCACTAAGCGTTCTCTGGGATATCAGGATGTCTGGTTTATGTGTACTGTTTCCTATTTTTCCTCTTGTTATCTGGGAGTTGAATGTAAGATGAAATTCATAATAGCTACCTCTCTATGACTCTATGTTGACTCAGTACTTTGAAAGCACATTTACCAAAAGTACAGTATGATTCAGAGTCTATAGTGTGAGTCAGTTCACTCCTCCAATCTTGACTTGACCCAAGGACACAAACAATATACTGAATAACAGATGTTTGAGGGCTGTCATCTCTGTAATGTAAATATGCTTGTTTTTCTACCCTGTTTAAATCCACTTTCTGATTTGAAAGGTCAATTCTAAGTTAAATATAAATAGATGAATAATTGTAATCTGTGGCTGTAAAAAATATTCTCCATTTCCTCTTTCACTTGCACTGCCATTAAAACAGGAAACCCCATTTAAAATTAAGCTGGCTTAAATTTCATTAAAATGTGCATAGCATTTTGTAATTAGCTATTTAAAATGGCCAGGACCACTCTCCCACCTCACTCGGTATGACTTACTATGCACTTAGTGCAGCTCCTTGGGTTTATCAGAAGACATCACAGGATCTCTTCAACCAGCCCATGATCACCACCACTACCCAGAAAAGCAGGACAGTGTGGCAGCTATGCCATAAAAGAACCCAAAAACAGGATACTTGTGAGGTTCAGCCATACTCATCACCTGCAAACCTAGGAGCTTGAGGGTGGATAAAGAGGCAAAACAATATAGGGGTGCCCCATGAATTTACAGGGGTGCCAAACACATATTTAAAGAGGTCACTCATCTATTAAGGGGAAATAAATCATATAATTTCATATCAGGAGAATGTTTTCTCTGGAGTTATTTGATACAGGACTGCATTGTTTTGCCAATATTGTTAACTAAATGTATAGAAGCCATGCCTCGAAGCAGCAGTGTTCAAATAATGGAATCATAGAAATGCTTTCAGAATTTTTATTTAAAGTTCTGTGGTTTTTCACTGGACTGATGTACCATAATCATCAACTCAAAAACAATGTTCCTAGAGTGTTGGTGATTAGAAGAAGCCTATTGTTACATAGAATGGAATATACTGTATACTGTGAGTGACGGAGCAACCAGGGACCTCAGGTTGTCCTTCTCCGCCAAAAGCAACTTCTCCCTTCAGGACAATAATTCCCCGCAATCCGTCGGCAATGTCCCCAAGCAAAGTAAAGGGATATCTCTATCCAGTACCCAAATAACCAGGCAAGACTAGTCTTTAGGTACAACAAGGGGAGAACTGATTTATTTTAGACACAGACAGCTGGATATATCCAGCAAAACACACATTAACATAAAACAAGACACTGGGATACAAAATGTCCCCTTAATCTGCCTCCCAGAGACAACAGGGGCAGTAACGGGATTAACAATACAAAAGGACACAGGCACCGCTAACATAAGGAATACACATTGTCTTGATTAGATTATCTCCCGAACCGTGTGTAAACGGTTAGGAAATAAGGCAATAATAAAATAAATTTTTATTAATAACACACAAAAGGATAACATTAACTGAGGGATAGGGTGACTCTAGGAACGACGACAGTCCCAAAATACAGGAACCCCAAATCTGTTTCCGAGCTCCAGTCTTTAGAGTCTCTTATGATTTGGATAACGTGGCACTCCTTACAATAAGGGGACATTTTGTCTGTAGTAAGGAGGCTGGCACTCAGTCCCCTCCAGGAGCCCATGGCACGGAGGCTTCCGTGACACTGTATATATCAGACGGTATGCAACACTGCAAGTTACATTTTCAATGTATCAGCCTTCTGACAGCTTGTCTGGAAAGAAAAGTATATGTTCTGTCACTGATTTCCCCCTTGTGGCAAGGTTCATAAAAAAAACAGTAGACGTGGCTATAGAAAGAACACACTAATTATAGTTCTAAAGAAATATTAACAAGACAACATGCACATATCTTGGATGATCATATTTTCATTATTATGTCTGCTTAAGAACATTCATGGAAACATGGTACACAAGTCTTATGCCATGTCAACTGATCCAGGCAGCCATTACAGGTTAGAAACCCCCCCAAACCAGGATGATAACCATAATATCAGGATGGAACTTGGGGTATTTTTACAGTCCATTGGTCCTGACACAACATGAAAAACACAAAATGTACAATTATTAGTTAGCTATTATTATTAGTTGGTATGTCATAGAATTTTATATTTTTCCGCCCATAGCCCTACTGTACCTTTATTTTGCATGGCAGAACTATCCCAATACAAGGTATCAACTAACAACTTTTTTGTTAATTCTTTTTTATTGTTTACAAAGTATCCCAAAGCAATCAGATTTGAATAAAGAGAAGTGTTTTGGTTTAAATAGAAGCAACCGAAATCAAGGATGAGCTTAATTAGGGGGCTTACCACTAGGTTAAATGTAATAATCATCACCTTGATTGTGGCTCTCACCTAAAACCTGCTGCCCATGGCTAGAGTGTTTTTTGCAAATTAAAAGCATCAAATGACAACACAGTGAAGAGAGTCACCAGAATCAGGAATCAGCACTCACTCCCCACAGGAACTCAGGTGCTTAGCTGTGCTGGGAAGGGCCAGCTCCCTAGTAAATCAAAATAGAAAAAGGCTCCAGGCACTCAAGGGTTCCATCAGACAGCTTTATTGGAGGAAACGGACAACAACGTTTCGACCTCACAATGAGGTCTTTATCAAGTTGACCACACAAGTAAAGAGTAAAAGTTTAAATAGCACATACCAATAAATGAATAACCAATCAAAAGACCAATCTAATCTAACACCATGTGTAGTATAATTGATAATCATGTATTAACATAAGTAAATATTCAAAAGTATACATCACATAATAAATAAATAATACTTGCAAATATTAAAAGAAACCAGTGAAAAATAAATATATTGAGATCCATATGTCTTAAATAACCAAAGGGAATATATTAAAAAAATACCCATAAAGTATGTGCAATCAGTGTCTGTGATAGACACTTACAGGGATTTAACTAGTGCAGTTCCATGTAAACACAATCAGTGTTAATACTCCAAAAAATGTGTGAATCAAATCAAACCAAACAACCAAATTGACAAAAGCAAATATGCTGATTAAAATAAGAAAAAAAAAAAAGGACAAGCATTTGTCAGCACTAAAACGTGGTGATGCTCTGCGCATGCGCAAGCTTACTCCATGCATGCGCAAGAGCATTATCTCTGATAAAATGGTGCAGGTGTATTCATAAAGTGCAATAGCATTACCAAATGCATGTATCATCAGATCGCCATCTGTTATCATAAAGACCAGACAAATAGTAAAAACGATCTATTGTGAAGGAATAAATAGTTATATGACACATATTGTGAATAAAACAAATAAAAATCACTGGTTCTTATAATATAGATAAAAAACTTAAATATTTACAAAAATCAAAAATGGCAAAATCACCATAAATTAATATACAAATACTATTTGATTGTGCTACATTATAATATACTATTGTATATTAATTTATGGTGATTTTGCCATTTTTGATTTTTGTAAATATTTAAGTTTTTTATCTATATTATAAGAACCAGTGATTTTTATTTGTTTTATTCACAATATGTGTCATATAACTATTTATTCCTTCACAATAGATCGTTTTTACTATTTGTCTGGTCTTTATGATAACAGATGGCGATCTGATGATACATGCATTTGGTAATGCTATTGCACTTTATGAATACACCTGCACCATTTTATCAGAGATAATGCTCTTGCGCATGCATGGAGTAAGCTTGCGCATGCGCAGAGCATCACCACGTTTTAGTGCTGACAAATGCTTGTCCTTTTTTTTTCTTATTTTAATCAGCATATTTGCTTTTGTCAATTTGGTTGTTTGGTTTGATTTGATTCACACATTTTTTGGAGTATTAACACTGATTGTGTTTACATGGAACTGCACTAGTTAAATCCCTGTAAGTGTCTATCACAGACACTGATTGCACATACTTTATGGGTATTTTTTTAATATATTCCCTTTGGTTATTTAAGACATATGGATCTCAATATATTTATTTTTCACTGGTTTCTTTTAATATTTGCAAGTATTATTTATTTATTATGTGATGTATACTTTTGAATATTTACTTATGTTAATACATGATTATCAATTATACTACACATGGTGTTAGATTAGATTGGTCTTTTGATTGGTTATTCATTTATTGGTATGTGCTATTTAAACTTTTACTCTTTACTTGTGTGGTCAACTTGATAAAGACCTCATTGTGAGGTCGAAACGTTGTTGTCCGTTTCCTCCAATAAAGCTGTCTGATGGAACCCTTGAGTGCCTGGAGCCTTTTTCTAACACAGTGAAGAGAGACATTATTTACCTTATTCAGAACTTTTTAATTTCAAAGGATGAGCTGGCACCAGTCCTATCCAGTAATATAGTGTCCACAACTACATCTGGCAGAAAACCTGCTCAGATGGCACTAGCCTACACGCAAATAAAGCATATACAGGGAGCACATACAGGATCTAGTTGGGGTCAATCATTACTTTAGACACTAGACATCTTGGTGGTTATATGTGGAATTGCAACTTACACCCAAAAAAATGAGGTAGGTAATGTCTCAACCTTTTGAAATCAACGCATTATAGTAGGCAACTGCCCCTTGTCCAACCACCCCTGTTAATAACATACCAACAATGCTTTCAATGTTCATCTAGTAGCTCAAAAATGAGACACAAAAAACACCCTAGTCTGGATATGTACTTATAATGTATATATATATATATATATATATATATATATAATTAATGAATACAAATTATTATATGTCGTTTTTATGTGTTATTCTCTTCAAAGAGATCATATCAGGTGAGCTTCATAAAGTCATCAAACAATACGTTACCATGGAAACTTTTTAAAAAAAAGAACATCTATACTGTACATTGTACATTTTCACACATCACCCACAACAAAGAAGTGATTAAAAGTCAGTTGTTCAGTTGTTGAAAAATTATTCTAGCTTAAAAGTACATAAATGGGAAAAACTAATAACAGATAAAAAATATGTGCAATATGGGGACGCAAAAAATTTAAGATTATTTAATCTATCTGATATATCATCAGTAAGGTAGATTCACAGTCCTAGAAATAAATGAGGAACACAAAGAACAAAATAATAGATGAGTTCTGATTGGCTTGGTCATCTAATATAATGTTGGGATCTCAAAAAGGCACGGTGACATCTTATATTATAGAAATATTTGTTTTGCTCTGGTAACATGTCAAATTTGGAAAGAAATCAGTTTCTTTAAATTATATAAATTAATGTATTAATTTATTTTACAAAGTTTCAGGTATTGTTTTCTATACATATTTTCTTTTTGCACACAAAATATAAAGTCTTCATTGAACAAGTACTCTAATTGTTTACTGTCCATCTGCAGTGAAACACCTTACAATGCTTTTCTTTCTATACAAGTAAACAGATTTCAATGAATGGCTGTTTGTAGATACTTTAAATTCCTGTACTATTTTGACTGCTAATTCATTTTTAATCCTCTTAATATCCCAAACAGTTATGCCAGTTTAGCATCAGAAGCATTTTATTAATTTAGAATGGAAAATATTTTAACAAACATTTTAAGTAGCACCTTACAGATTATGTGGCTTTAGCCATAAGAAATACATCACGGTTCTCTTTAAACAGACCCAAACTGCTCCAAAAAGTCTGCAACTGTAGCGTCTCTATAGCTAATAGGCTTACTGAGGAACCTCCCTGAGTTGACTACACCACATGAGAACTTAGCGAGGGCAGGGATAGCTGTGGCATTAGCTGCACATAGTCCTTAGAAAGAATTTACCTAGGGGAAACAGGGCTTTGACTGGATAGCAAGAAAGGGAGGGAAGTGAAGCAAGTGAAGAAAGAGGATTAACAGTCAATCAGAGCAAACTCTGTGACCTTACGCTCTCCCATTCTTCTGCCTGGGTGCAGATGGACCCTGGGAGAGGAGCTGGCTCTGCACTGCGTTAATCGGGTAATATACTGTATATACCTGCTGTTGGGCCGGCTCTTTATTGCTAGTGTCTGACAGTCCCTCACATTAATCCTGAACTCATAGCACAGTCTATGACAAAAGTGGAGCAGCTTATGCTACTACAAATCATGTATGTCTACTACAGGATGGGGACTCAGGACCCCCTACCAGGGCCATGGGCTGTTTTCCCTTTTTTCACAAGCAGAGAATCGCTAACAATACAAACATGCACAGAAGTGGGTTCATTTTTATTTATCAATGCACATTTTATAGGGGATGGATATAGGGCACTTAATGAAATCTGACAGGGCTGATGCACGGACTGAAAGGGCCCATATTTGCTTAAAGACAAAGAGCTTCACCAAAGGGCCACATTACCATTGGAGCTGGGTCATATAAGATGACATTATGCATCTCCAACTGCATGCGAATGAGAGGAGAGACAGTCATTCCAGATGAGCTCATTTGTTTGCAGTAAACAGTAGACTAGCGTGAAGTATTGCAGGGATATAGCAATCTGTTTCTGCTCTGTTCTCACATCACCCCTAAGTACGCATTACCAACACACACACACACACACATGTATCTATCTATCTATCTATCTATCTATCTATCTATATTTATAGATAGAAAAATAGATAAATAGATAGATAGATAGATAGATAGATATAAACCTGATGTGACTGCCACTAATGTTAATTCTCAACCCAAGTGTTATTAACCCCTTAATGACAATGGTCGGTCCCTAAACCCATTGAAAACAATGCATTTTGTCATTAAGGGGTAAAACTAATGATTCACTTGACATCTAGGGCACTTATGTACACCAGTTTGTATTACCTGTTGTCTACAATAGTAAAAAATAATTAAATATATAGAAAATGTCGAGCCCTACTCAGGGCCGGCCCAAGACATAGTGCCGCCTGGGGCGAAGTTTGAAATGACCCCCCCCCCCCGCCGACGCCACTGCTCATTATCTACCCTTCCTCTCCCATCTTATAACCTACCTTTCCTCTACCTACATTCTCATTACCTACCCTATCCCCCCCCTTTGTACTTCACTTACTTTCCAGCAGTCCTGCGGCGAGAGTCTCCCTGCTCTGCCGCGGTGCGCGCTGCTTCACTGCTGAGCGCCGGGAATGACGTCATATTCCGGCGCTCAGCATTACAAGCCGGCACCGAGACCGAGGTAGAGGGCTCGCAGAGGAGAGAGAGGGGCGCCGAGCACATACTGGCAAGCAAAAACCACTCGGCACCCCTCTCCCTCTCTCCTCTCCTCTGCAATTGCCCCACTCTGCTCCATAGCAGGGACGGCACTGGCCCTACTACTGCTTCTCTTTCACTGTCCTTACTCTGGGGGATAAAGTCTTATTTTTAATATGGGAGGGCAGTCTTGTGACTGGATATGTCTGTCTGCCTGTGCCTGGCTTGCATACTTGGGAACTTCTTAGCTCCAGCTACCCAGAGCCTTCCCTTGCGGGACGCGGCAAGGATTGTCCACTGACCTCCCGTAATGTCAGAGGACAGTCCAGTGACGTTGGTGGATGGTCCCATGACATTTGTGGGTGATCTCGCTGACATTAGTGGGGGTCCACGCTGTTGCTGGGCGTCCAAGCTGACGTCGGGAGCATTCTCGCTGATGTCAGGGGGCATTCCTGTTGACATCACGGGAAATACCCCCATTTAAAGGGGAAATGGGTGAGGAGCGGGGCTTGTCAAGACCCTGCTCCCTCGACCTGGAGGATTCGGGTATTGACCCGGAGAACCGGTGCTTCACCCTGAGATCTCTGGGTCAAACCCGGAGAGTTCCCAGGTATGCTGGCCTGTGCCTGGTCTGTGCCCTGCACCTCAATGCTCTTCCTTACTATGGAGGATAAATTCCTTTTTTTGTAATATGGAGGACGGCTCGGTCTTGGAGCTGGATGTTACTGTCTACCGGTGCTTGGCCTAGTCCTGCTATGTGCCATGTGCCTCAATGCCTTTCCTTACTCTGGTGGATCAATTCTAGTTCTTGTTTCCAATATGAGGAGAAATTCAGTATGTTTGCCATTGCCTGCCCTGCCTCTGCAGCTCAATTTCCTTTTTTACTCTGAGGCATAAATATTTTTCTAACTTTGGGAGAAATTCAGGGTCCTGTACAGTGGGGCTGGATATGAGCCAATGTCCACCTACTCCCAGTGCCCTCCTACTATTGTTGGTGCCATATTACCTTCATTACTCTGATGGAATCAATAAATCAAACTGGTCCAATATTTGAAGAAATTGAGTCCCATAGCATGGATGTGTATATCCATTAGTGCAGTGCTGCTCTTCCTGGCGGTGATGGTCCTGCAGTGAAAAACCACCAAAAGTGTGGGTCTCTTCCTTAACATTAAGATGTGCTGCTGTAGGTGAAAGCGAGTCCAGAAAGTGTCAGGGACCTCCGCCTTTGGAAACGTCCCCCGAATTTTGTTTCCAAATCAAAGAAGGCTCCAGAATTCCATCCAAGCCGAACAACCAGAAACAAAACGTGTTGCCCAAAAACGAATGGGACAAAAACAAACTTAAATTTTGCTTGCTGTGCACAAGTATAATAATGATTTATAGAAAACTTATAGAATGAAAATATAGCCTAATGAAGTTTAAAAAAAAGCAAAAACAAATAAACAATAAAGAAAATGGTGTAAATATACTACTTTCAAATAAAAATAAAATGTCAAAAGGCTGTTATTCAAATGTAATTCTTATATATCTTTTCATGTAAACAATGCAGAATGAAATGTGGCTCACAAAATAAATTAAAAAATACTAAGGTACGGAAAAAAAGCTAGGTGATGCCGCATGGGGTAGTATGATGTTTTACTGCTAGGAATAAGCACAGTACTCCTCTCCAACCAGCAGGTGTCGCTACTTTGGAAGGTAGAGTTGGCCATAATAAAGACAGTATATTGAAATGCAGCATAATACTCACCTAACACCAAAAGGTATTATCATCACTTATAAGAGCACTTATGCTCTGAACAAAGCTGTTGCTCTTCAACTATGACCCTGCTTGCTGAAGTACAGCCATATACGGGGTTCTATTCACTAAAGAGGTAGTTAGAAGGAAAGTTCTCTGAATTCATTATGCATTATTAATAAAAAATGGAACAATGGTTATTTCTCGACAAGAAGGGCTGAGCTGACCCTTTATAACGTATAATTCAATGAGCGAATGGACTTTCAAGATTTTCAGTCAAATATAATATTTTCAGTAATATTAGATATGAAGAAGACTTTCCATATTGGACTTTACTAAAGATGCAATTTGCTTTGAAAGCCCCCCTAATTGAACTATGCATTATTCAGGGCCAGTTCAGCCCCTCTGACAGAGAAATGAGCTAGGGAAGGCCCTTAGCGATATATGGTGAATTCAGCAAGTGAAAACCACAAATCACCTACATATGTTCAATTTCCTTACATGTATCAACCCTATAATCCCTATAATACGCTTTGATGATTGCCAAGGCCATATATACAATGGATGCGTCTGAATGTATCTGTCGAATGATGACTTCAATCCAGTTGAGCTTAATGTCTAGTGAAGTATTCTATTTCCATCACAATTAACATCGAAAGAGGTCTTGGTGTCCTCTATAAAGTAATCTAAATTCTTATGAAGCATAACTGCATTACAATAAGTAGCTAGTTATTTTCATGAGAAACGTTTTTAGATTTATGAATTTGACCAATCCACGTGAAATGAATAGTCTTTTACTATCCACGGTGCCATCATAAACCAGCATGAATTTGGCAATAAAGTAGGTATTTCCTATAAATTCCCAGATGAGACAAATGCAAAGCGTGAAATTCCTCAAAGAGGTCTGGTAAACACAGTTTACTCAGTACAAGACAACAAATACCCCAAAATAGTAGAGGCAAAGTAAAAGTTTTGGGGCGCGTCTAGACTGGTGGAGAAACTACGGTATACGCAGTACAGGTTGTTGATGCATACAGAACTCTAGTACACAGAAATTGTCATAACACTAAAGTTTTCCCCAAACTATATACAATGCATCTTTATGTTTTTGTCATATTGTACAATATGGAAAACAAAATAAAGTATAATGCTTAAAATCCAAAACACAATGTACACAGAGGTCTGCATTTTTGATACTACGGGACACAAAATATTGGTGCTCTATTTGTGATATTGAAGTTATAGAATTGATGAGGCTATCATCCCACTGTGTATTTAACACAAAACCAGAAAGATTTCATTCTGTTTCTGTTTCCTAACAACACCTGATACTGGCATTGTTATTTTCTACATACAATGAGCCCTTTTTACGCACTACGCCACACATCTTAACCGCAGTCATAACGTTTTCAAAAACAGTGAAAACCAGGCCGCTGCCGATGCAGATGGATTATTGGCATCCAACACACAAAGCTTTTTATTCCTATCCGCTACAAATGCTTAGTCAAGTTTCTCTTTATATTGCAGAGCAGCCAGTCTCAGTGGCTGACCTACGCTCTACACTTTGTTTCCCGTACAACATTCACATCCAGAGTGGCACGTCAAGAGTTAACGTGTTAGACACATATAGGCTGCCTGTATCACTCTATGGCACCACCCCCCCTCTAAAAGCAGCCTCATGTATTCCGATTTGTATTAATAAGCTTCCCAGTGAGCAAAATGCTGTGTGACTCTTATTATAGATGATGATGCTGCTCCAGCAGTGATGACTGTTCCTGTTAATGATGATGATGAGGGTGCTGATGCTGGCGAGGTGTTGTTGATCATGTTTGCCGTGTCTGCAGAATCACGTGGGGCCCCTTTAAGTTTCCATAGAAAGAATAGTCTGCGGTGTCACATGATGGACATGATATAATGTAACCACATAAGGGAGGGGAGGCAGAGCCGAGCCAGGGGGTGCAGGAGTGAGTCTTAGAGAGAGAGAGAGAACGAGAGAGAGAGGGAGGAAATAACAGCATACTGCGCACAGGATGGTAGGGTACCACTAGGACCCATTGCTGATAAAGGAGCTCGATCAGCCTCTAGGACAATACCCTCTGGATTATATGTACATCGAAGAATCCGCCCACATGTATATATATATATATATATATATATATATATATATATATATATATAGGAAATCTGTGGCTGTAGCCTGGAACTAGAAGGAACAATCAGAAGCAACTCCCACATGTGGTGTACAAGGAAGAGCGTGAGTATATAACTAATGCATGGGTGGCCGACTGCTTAGGGAAACAAGAGAGGGAGACGCATTTACCACTGAAGAGATCTAACTCGGGAAATATGCCCCATAAACAGTGCTTCTAAGACACAGCAGCACAGAGACTTTGTACAGAATAAGGCGAGAGGATCAGCACAGAGACTTTGTACAGAATAAGGCGAGAGGATCAGCACATCCACCAGCACGCAGGAGATGTAACAGCACAACAAGCACAGTGGGAAGGGACCGCTGCCAACACTCTACCTCCCGCAGAGTTATGGGAGAAAGAAGGCTGCTCTGGAGGAAAGGGAGAAGCGGCAGCAAACCACAGCTATTGGCCAGCATTGGGGAAAGCAACATCCAGAGAAGAAAGAGAGAGAGCGAGAGAGAGAGGGGAGAGAGAGGGGAGAGAGAGGGGGGGGGGGGGAGAGAGAGAGAGAGAGAGAGAGAGAGAGAGAGAGAGGAGGAGCAGCAACAGCCACTTCTATCACAACACATGGACAGAGAAGAAACACCCACCTGCAACTAGAGGAGCACCAGCAGCGCTCACCTCCAGTATAAACACAAATGCCTGCACACCTTGTCACACGATAGCACGCACCAACTGGACACCTGCCTTCTCGGTGGAGGATAAATAGAGGATCCCAAGCAGACTGATACCCCACAGGGGACAGAAGAGGGGTAGACACCCCCACGGGGATTTGTGGTGAGTTCTTGGGTCATACGCACTGCCCTGACAGAATGTTTATGTCATTCTGAGAAACAGTGTAAGATGTACATGCTTTGTTTTGGCGGAGCTTCTGTAATGTGTACGGTGCGTATATCAGGTGCACTTTCTTTATGTATACTTTGTATGCCATCTATATATATATATATATATATCTATATATGGTATATATTTATATATACATACACACTTTGGTCTGGGGCATATGGTAAAACGTATATGTTTTTCCCCATGGTGACCCGTTGCTCTGGGCGCCTGTTGGACTCGCCGTGTGGTAATTGGGGGGTTTCTGCTCTACGCATTAAACTCTGGGTGATTTCTATCATCTCTAGCTCCATCTCGCGTGTGTTATGATGTGGCAACTCGTGAGGTAGATGCATCTGTAGGAAGGATTGCGCCACATGCCTTTAAACAGGACACTGCCGCTTTAAATAGGGAGTTGTTTTCTCTGGTAGATTTACATAGTTTTAGAAGTCCATCTGTTTTGTTTGGTACGTCACGATTCCCACCTACCATTATGTAACCCGTGTAAACTAGTGTATTGATATAACGTTATACCAATTCCCGCGTGTAGCACGCAGAGGTCCCGGAGAAGTGTCTAGCCGCGATACAAGCCTGCGGTGTATCATATACAATGTGGGCGTGATGATGAACTTGGGCTTCGCGTGTTTCACGATCCCACTAGTGATAAGTGTTGTGATAAGACTGACTAGTGGTATTTGGCCTGTGTGCGTCACAGCGGCGAGTGACAGACATGTCCCTTCATTTCATTTGAAACTTCTGTGTTATAACGTATACATCATATATATGCTGTACTGTTACTATTTATTGATTTATATAGCGAAGTCAAATTCCGCAGAGTTGCACAGTGGGTGTATATGTATTCCGCTTGTTTATAACGAGCGCACGCTGCCTTGCTGATTGTAGCGCTTGTGAGACTGGGTGAGTGTATATAAAGACACGCTTGCAGTGTGTTGTTGTGGTGTGTGTATCTGCGTGCGCTGTGATCACTTCTCTTTTTTTCAATGTCCGCATTCCAGCTCATGTTGCGCAGATAAAATTGAGAACTGATGTAAACAGAGAGGCGGGGCTGGGGGAGGCGGAGCTCAGGCTGATCCGAGCCCTGTGCCCCTCCTCCCCTGTAACCCAGTGCACATATCCTGTTACCCATACATCGACTCGTTATAGCTATAAGGTGCCGCACAAGCACTGGCGATCATCCAGCGTTATGTAAACAAAGGGGAGGGGCTCCTGTAGCGAATAGCTCTGACTGCTTTTTCTCTGTAATAACGGAGTAACACAAGTGAAGAATGCATACCCTGCATTATATACATATTTATTCAGCTATGGAAAATGGTAGGTTACTTTGTATAAAGTATGATGATCCCATTAGTTATCCATTGATAGTCCATAGTGCTGTATTGCACACAGATTCATCTCTTTATATGTACATCCTTCTGCTAAAGTTTCTACACAGGTATATATACTGGCATGTTTTTAACCACTTTATCCATTGTACATTGTCAGAGAATACATAATTTGGGAACATCAATGAAATAAAGGCTAGTGTGAGCCGTACCCCTGTTGATATGCAGTATAAGGTTAGTGCGACCCGTACCCCTGTTGGTATGCAGTATAAGGCTAGTGCGAGCCGTACCCCTGTTGATATGCAGTATAAGGCTAGTGTAAGCTGTACCCCTGTTGATATTCAGTATAAGGCTAGTGCGAGCCGTACCCCTGTTGATATGCAGTATAAGGTTAGTGCGAGCTGTACCCCTGATGATATGCAGTATAAGGCTAGTGTGAGCTGTACCCCTGTTGATATTCAGTATAAGGCTAGTGCGAGCCGTACCCCTGTTGGTATGCAGTATAAGGCTAGTGCGAGCAGTACCCCTGTTGATATGCAGTATAAGGCTAGTGTGAGCTGAACCCCTGTTGATATGCAGTATAAGGTTAGTGCGAGCCGTACCCCTGTTGATATTCAGTATAAGGCTAGTGCGAGCCGTACCCCTGTTGGTATGCAGTATAAGGCTAGTGTGAGCCGTACCCCGAGCCATACCCCTGTTGGTATGCAGTATAAGGCTAGTGTGAGCTGAACCCCTGTTGATATGCAGTATAAGGTTAGTGCGAGCCGTACCCCTGTTGGTATGCAGTATAAGGCTAGTGCGAGCTGTACGTCTGTCAATATAAAGCAGGTGTGAACTGTACGCCTGCTGGTGTGCTGTATAAGGCTAGTGTGAGCAGTACCCCTGTTGATATGCAGTATAAGGCTAGTGTGAGCTGTACCCCTGTTGGTATGCAGTATAAGGCTAGTGCGAGCCGTACCCCTGTTGATATGCAGTATAAGGCTAGTGTGAGCTGTACCCCTGTTGATATTCAGTATAAGGCTAGTGCGAGCCGTACCCCTGTTGATATGCAGTATAAGGTTAGTGCGAGCTGTACCCCTGATGATATGCAGTATAAGGCTAGTGTGAGCTGTACCCCTGTTGATATTCAGTATAAGGCTAGTGTGAGCCGTACCCCTGTTGATATGCAGTATAAGGCTAGTGTGAGCTGAACCCCTGTTGATATGCAGTATAAGGTTAGTGCGAGCCGTACCCCTGTTGATATGCAGTATAAGGTTAGTGCGAGCCGTACCCCTGTTGATATTCAGTATAAGGCTAGTGCGAGCCGTACCCCTGTTGGTATGCAGTATAAGGCTAGTGTGAGCCGTACCCCGAGCCATACCCCTGTTGGTATGCAGTATAAGGCTAGTGCGAGCTGTACGTCTGTCGATATAAAGCAGGTGTGAACTGTACGCCTGCTGGTGTGCTGTATAAGGCTAGTGTGAGCAGTACCCCTGTTCATATGCAGTATAAGGCTAGTGCTAGCTGTACCCATGTTGGTATGCAGTATAAGGCTAATGGAAGCCTTTTGGTATACAATATAAAGCAAGACAAAGTACATTTGTGGCATGAAGTTGTAACAGATCAGAATGCCCATTGATGTTTGTTAGGGCTTGTGTGGTTGCTAGCGGGAGACATTGGAGGATTGTTGGTGTTCATCTGGAGTTTTCACCCTGTGGTATATATGTTTCAGGAATTATTTAACACTAATAGCCATTGGTATTTTCCACTGTTGTAAGTACATGTTGATCACTATGGGGGTATTTAACTGTAAGAATGTTTTGTTAGTGGTTAGGAAAGGTTTTGAGAACTCTGATATGCAAGATAGTATCTTTAATTTAGAACAGTGGAAGTGGAGAGATCAGACACAGGAAGCAGACAGCTGAATGCTATCCTTCCTCTATCTGTTCTCTTCAATTAAACATTCTTCAAATCACGTGTCCAGTGTGGGTATGAATATACACATAAACATAAATAAGTCATGCTATGTATGGATAATTGAAATGGTATGATCAGAGCCGGCCTTAGGCGTTGTGGCGCCCTGTGCGGACTACTCCTCTGGCGCCCCCCCTTCAAACTACCCGCCCTCTCTGCCCCTTCAAACTACCCCCCCATGCCCCTTCAAACTACCGCCCCTCAAACTACCCCCCCTGCCCATTCAAACTACACCCCCCCTCTGCCCCTTCAAACTACACCCCCCTCTGCCCCTTCAAACTACACCCCCCTCCCTCTGCCCCTTCAAACTACACCCCCCTCCCTCTGCCCCTTCAAACTACACCCCCTCCCTCTGCCCCTTCAAACTACACCCCCCTCCCTCTGCCCCTTCAAACTACACCCCCCCTCTGCCCCTTCAAACTACACCCCCCCTCTGCCCCTTCAAACTACACACCCCCCACTTACCTTGTTGCCGGAGTCCTGCGGTGAGAGCGGGAGGCATCCGTCTTCTCGCTCTGCTGCGGTGCCGGCATTTCATGTTGAGAGCCGGAATAGTCCGGCGCTCAACATGAGATGCCGGCACAGCGACGGAGTCACGGAGAGTAAGGGGCGCCGAGCGGTTGCCGAGAACTTCACGAGCAACCGCTCGGCGCCCCTGACCGGGACTTAGATTTAAGCATCGTTTTTTTTTTAAA
This sequence comes from Sceloporus occidentalis, assembly GCA_023333645.1. Lineage (NCBI taxonomy): Eukaryota > Metazoa > Chordata > Lepidosauria > Squamata > Phrynosomatidae > Sceloporus > Sceloporus occidentalis. The sequence goes on from JALMGF010000031.1 coordinate 6,094,292, forward strand.
CTTTATTTAACATGAATGATGTTAAATAAAGTTTAAAAAAAAAAACACAAAAAAAAAACTGATGCTTTAATCTAAGTCCCGGTCAGGCGCCCCTGCAACCATGGCGCCCTGTGCGGTCGCACAGGTCGCACACCCCTAAGGCCGGCCCTGGGTATGATGATAAACAGTGCCTACCACTGACACACCCCGAAGGGTGATCCATTACAACACTTAATCGTATTATACTTTTACCTGGGACCCATCTCACATCTAAGCACTGGGAGGGGGGTGGATTTACATTGATCTTGCTGATCTTCATAATCTTGTTTAGATGGAATGGTAAACATCAAAAGTCCTTCAAATGATTAGCTTAACTTGAATAAAGAAGAACTTGGGCGTAAACTTCAAATCATATGGACCTTGTAGACCATGTAGAAATTAAACTGAACTCTGCAGGGTATGACCTGTTGATACTTATTACATTTTTGTCTAACATAATTGAATTCTGGGACACATGGGTTTTGAGGTATGGATGCATTTGTTTTAGTAATCCAGCGCTTTTCTTTATCTGTGCATTCACACGCTCCCAATACACTATGCTGTAAAGTCTGGGTTTAGGTTTGCTTTTTGCCAATGGGCCTGTCTAAAAAGCCAAGATGCAGGATCATAGAAATGGAACAGTGTTTCACATAGAAATAACCTCCAGGGCATGAAGATCTTGAGTATTTACGTAAAAGGAACAGTCACACCGAGTTTTTAAATGGCTTTATCTTAACTTTTCATGACATAAAATGAGTGCAGCATTTTTTCTTGTTCTTTTTCAACACTGTTCATCTGTATTTGTATTTACTTTGTACAGTTTTGACTTTTAATATCAAAGGAAACTAAAAACACACCATCTGTCACTGTTTGCAAAGTCCATAATTTTTGGCTTTTTGCCTCAGCATCCTCCTTCCCAGGATTTGTCCATTTTTCAAAACATGCCATTGCAATTAAATGTTAAATAGGAAGCACTTTTTCCATATGAAAAGATCTGTCACTTTTCTCAAATCCTGCATTTCACAGTTCATTACATGATGTTTAATGATTAAAGTAAGCAATAAATATACATACCTGGAATTTTCCTAGCTGGCTGACCCAGAGCTCTCCATGTCCCACTTTATTTTTGTGCTGGAGAGAATGGAGCAGGGTCAGAGATCTTGGCCCAACTCCAAATAGAGAGAAAAGAGGACAATGAGAAAGTGGAATGAGACAGGGATTAGGCAGGCACATGCATTGTGGAGGATAGAACTGTCCTACGGCCAAAGGGAGCCCTGTGTGGTATAAGGCAGGACTTGAATCAAGGAATGAACCACATAGAAACATTAACCCATTTAAAGTACTTTGTAAGTACTTGAATATGCATTAACTGCATTCGTAAGGGGCACACCAGGCCATTTTAAAGGGACCACTCAACTATCATATGCATTAAAGTGCATATGATGGCTGGAGTGTCCCTTTTAGTATTTAAATACATTGATAAATTAATCTATTTAGTGGATTGATATAGGGCTGCAACTAACGATTATTTTAATAATCAATTAGTTGGCCGATTATTTTTTCGATTAATCGGATAAAAAAATGCACATTTTTTTAATTTAAAATAATGTAATAAAAAACGTACAATTTACACTTTCATCTCTTTATCGCAATGGCCCCTCTCTATTCACCGTATTTTACTGACATAATAATAAAAGCTACAAGAACCCAAACACAGTGTTTCTCAAACTAGGTTTTAATACAAAGTTATTAGTAAATATTAATTCATATGTTAACTATTTTTCATATTTAATAAAAACTATGAGAAAAAAGCCTTATTTATATTTTCTTTTATTTACCAAACTGCCCCCAGTTATGCACATCTGACCCCCAGCTTGCCACTCTGCCCCCATATATGCCTTATACCTCCTATATGCCAGAGATTCCACTGTGCCCCCTGATATTCAATGTTCCCTCTAATTTTTCTTAGGTGGTGTGCGCAGCAAATTTCTCTTGTGCAAAAATTTTCCCAGAGCCAAAATTTTGTGCGCACAATATGCTATATGCCAGGGCTTTCAATGCTGATGTTCCATTGGAGCACAGCATTGACTGATATTTAGTCCCCACAAGCTTGTGGGGACAAATGTTAACCCCTGCAATGCCACGAATGTGTTATACACAGTTGTGGAATTGAAGGGGTTAACGCTGCACTGTCGCTCTCATGGAGCGATCAGGCAGAAGGGGGGTGTTGTGTCAGGTCCCCACACTCATGTGGAGACCAAAGAACCCTCTCCCCCTGTCTCTGAAGCTGCCTCTGGCAGCTGGGACGCAATTGCTGGTCTATAGACCAGCCATTGCAGGGGGGGTCTCTTTGATGACTGCTGTAGGCTTCCATGACTACAGGAGTCATCACAGGGCTTGTGGGGGCTCATTTTTGCTGTTGCTGGCCTGCCTGGGCTTCCAGGCAGACCACCAGCAGCAGAGCCCCGTACAAAACAGGAATTAACTCCTAATTAACAAATGTTAACCCCTGCAATGCCACGAATGTGTTATACACAATTGTGGAATTGAAGGGGTTAACGTTGCACTTTCGCTCTCATGGAGCGATCAGGCAGCAGGGGGGTGTTGTGTCAGGTCCCCACACTTGTGTGGGGACCCAATCAACACTCAACCCCCTTTTCTGAAGCTGCCTGTGGCAGCTGAAAACGCGATTGCAGGTTTTCATGCAATCGCGGTTTCAGCCTACAGGATCACTCCGTGGGAGTGATCTCAAGCTCGGGGGCGGGCTCAGAGTGGCTGCGCTGTCTGCCCAGACTCGTGGGCAGACAGCAGCAGCAGCGCCCCCGCGATCACAGGCTGACAAACACCTAGGCGCCAGGACAAAATTCTGAATAGCCATGGCGACATGGCGCCTGAGATTTGTCGAGCTATATGCTATGTTAAATTTCAATTGTTATTCTATATTTTTGGTACAGCTTGCTCATGGTTAATAACACTACATTATAGTGTGATAATGTAGTATTAGTTACACAACAGTATTACTTACTGTAATGTTTTTTTAAAGGTGAAATTCTCACTGCATAAGTAAATTATGAGCGAATCACGAGCGGAGGCTCCAGGCCGCATAAAGGATAAAAAAAAATTGGGAAAAACTGTTGTCCGCAGGGGCGTACCTAGAGTATTTGGCACCTGGGGCGGATCCTGTACGTGGGACCCCCACACACACTTTAAAACTGCATAGCTTCTATCATTAGGCAAACATTGACAGGGGTACAGCATAACTGTTATCATTATTTACTATGGCAGACATTGACGGTGGTACAACATAACACCTATCACTATATACTGAGGCAGACATTGACGGTGTTACAGCATAACTGCTATCATTATATACTGAGGCAAACCTTGACGGTGGTACAGCATATCTGCTATCATTATGTACTGAGGCAAACATTGACGGTGGTACAGCATAAGTGCTAACATTATATAGTGAGGCAAACATTGACAGTGGTACAGCATAACTGCTATCACGATATACTGAGGCAAACATTGACGGTGGTACAGCATAACTGCTATCATATACTGAGGCAAACATTGACGGTGTTACAGCATAACTGCTATCATATACTGAGGCAAACACTGACAGTGGTACAGCAGAACATCTATCACTATATACTGAGGCACGCACTGACGGTGGTACAGCATAACACCTATCACTATATACAGAGGCACACATTGACCGTGGTACAACGTAACACCTATCGCTATACATTGAGCCAGATATTGACAATAATGCAGCATAACCCCAATCACTATATACTAAGCCAAACATTGATGTGGTGTAGGCCTACCACTTTAGTGTCTGGCCTAGTATCTATCTATCTATATATATATATATATATATATATATATATATATATATATATATATATATATATATATATATATATATCTATATAGGGGTGCCCCGAAATTAAAATTCTGGAGCTGAAAATTTAGCATTCACTTGACTGAAACCGAAAATGACCCCCCCACACCTTGAAAAACAAAAACAAAATAAGACACTTTTATTAAAAATAACACACCAAAATTAGACAAAAAAAATCAATAACAATATATATATAATTAACAGCAATCACACTCCTATCATGCCCAGGTTGTAGCATGTACTGGTTGCTTGGGCATGATAGGAGTGGGATTGCTGTTAGCAATCATATATATATATTAATATTGTTATCAAATTTTTCTGTCCAATTTTGGTGTGTTACTTTTAATAAAGGTGTGGTTAACACACCACAATTGAACAAAAAAGTATGTAATTGCTAACAGCAATCCTATCATGCTCAGGCAGCCAGTAGATGCTGGAACCTGAGCATGATAGGAATATGATTACAGCCTCCCTATGCCATGCTATCCCCCCCACACTTACACATCCATGCTATCACACACACACTCATTCACAAACATTCAAACTACAGCATAACACCCATCACTCTCACACACTTACTAATTCACTCTCACAGAATGTTTTCCTACCTGTCACTTTTCCTCCTCTTCGTTCTTCCTCTTCTGTGTCTTCTCCTTCCTTTGCAGTGGAGGCGGTGGGCGTGGCTTCAGTGCTGTGCGCCGGGATATGACGTCAAATCCCGACGCACAGCATCAGTTGCCGCGCGCATCGAAAGGGAGCAGGATCGGAGGCCTGCATTAACAGACCTCCCGCTCCCTTGATTTTTTTAAAGACGGTTAGAGGGAGATCCTTGATCTCTCCAACCGAGCTTGCACCTCTAGCGGCAGACATTACTGTCCGTCTTTGGAGGGGTGCCGTGCGCACAACCAGTAGCGGACCGCTCCCCCCCCCCTTCGGTACTCTACTGGTTGTGCGCACAATTTTTGTTCGTGTGCGCTCCCTCTGAAAGCTATGTGCGCGCGCACAAGCGCACAGCTTAGAGGGAACACTGCTGATATGCCACTGTGCCCCCGATATGCCTTATACTCCTTATATGCCAGTGATATGCAACTGAGCCCCCTGATATATCTTTTACCCCCAGATATGTCTTATGCCCCCCTGATATGCCTAATATCGATATGCCTTATACCCCCTATATGCCACTATGCCCCCTGATATGCCTTATAACTTCCAATATGCCCCCATTTATGCCTTATACCTCCCTATATGCCACTGTGCACCCTGATATGCCACTCCGCCCCCCATAAATGCCCTGCACCACCTTGAAATTCATTATACCCCCTATACACCACTCTACCTCCCCCTATACAACACTCTAACTCCCCCAGATATGCCATTCTGCCTCCCTGAAATTCATTACACCCCCATACACCACTATAACTCACCCATACACCACTCTGCCTCCTCCCCCCTCCCATACACCACTCTGCCTCCTCCCATACACCACTTTGCCTCCTCCCCCCGCCATACACCACTTTGCCTCCTCCCCCCTGCCATACACCACTCTGCCTCCTCCCCCCTCCCATACACCACTCTGACTCCTCCCCCCTCCCATACACCACTCTGACTCCTCCCCCCTCCCATACACCACTCTGCCTCTCTCCCGACTCCCTGGTGTTTTGTGAACCTCCGTTGCTGATAGGCACTTTCACTGCAGCTTCATAGAAGCATCACATGATGTAGAAGCCCCAGCGGAAGTGAAGGGCAGTAACGGAGGCTGTCTGTGCACATCGCGCAGACCCCCCACCAGCTGACAGAGAGGATGATCCTCTGCAGGAGTGGGGGTCTGCACGATGTGCACAGACAGCCTCCGTTACTCACCTTCACTTCCGCTGGGGCTTCTACATCATGTGATGCTGCCACTGCATCGTAGGAGCGGAAGTGGAGGGGAGAGGCGGAAGTTGTCTGTGCGCGTTGCACGGACACCCACCGGCTGACAGTGAGGGGAATCCAGGTCCCCTGCAGCGTTGCGGGGGATCTGGATGCTAGTGTTATAATCCGATCTTTGTTTGAGGTCGGATTATATAAGGAGAGGAGTTTTTCAGAGCATTTGCTCTGAAAAAAACCTCTTTTTATAATCGATAAAAATCGATTCGACTAATCGATAATGAAAATCGTTGTCAATGATTTTCATTATCGATTAGTTGTTTCAGCCCTAGATTGATAGTAAATACATAGTAAATTATTGAACCAAGCAACTTTATGTAGTCAAACATTCTGCATAAAAAGCTATAGCTTCAACCACTGGAAAAGCACAAAGCTTATTGCTTTTCGCTCCATACTTATGCGTAAGCATGTACTGTTTGAGTGGGAAGTTGAGGTGTTTTGTGGAGACGCAGTGGGTCTTTAAAACTCGTTCCCTGGGCTGATCCGAGGATGTGCGGTTGCCAACAATAGACATTGGAGGATTGTTGGCGTTCAGCCTGTTGAAAGATTATTGTTAATAAAAATATAAGTCTTACTGCTTAAACACGTCATGCTAGAGTTTCTGTGCACAGGGTCACCCAAAGTTTAACCTCCCATAGTGCATGTGTTGATGCTGAGTGGTAAGGACTTCTTCAGCCCTTGTTACTAAATTGCACCAGTGACAAGCTTCAGATAAACCCTATTGCACCTGGATTTCACCCGTGTCTGAACGTGGTCCATCAGCTTCAGCATTCCTCATGTCTGGTAGATAAAGACTTAGGTACCAGGAAGCAATTCTCAGTTACTGTAGTGAGATAGTGTCTAAGTTTTGGTTAACCCTGGGGTAAAAAGAAGAGCGGTAAGAAAATTTGTTATTTCTTATTTAAACAGCTCCACAAAAGTAAAAGCTATATTAATATAGCTATGATAAAAGCTGTTAAGGTTTCCATTGAAAGTATACTTAATAATTATATTAAATGCAAATCACAAACACTACTAAATACTCTCGGTGATGAGTTGAGTTCCTAGAAAACAACAAAACAAACAGAATACCAACCTTGGTCGTAATGGTTTTGTGGTTTTATTCCTTGGATATTAGTTTATTATATATCATTTATATTAAACAGATAATCGATGGGGAATCGATGCCTAGTCAATGTTCAGGCATTAAAATAAAAAAAGCATTGCAGATTGTTATATTTGAATGTATGTTGCTCTGGGTCTCGACTGCTGTCATAGACCTGCCCTCTAGTGGTAAACTTACAGAATAAAATATTTTATCAACCCCTTAGCAACCTTAGGACATTCTTTTATATTGTGAAAAAAGTAGAACGACCATGGGGATAGTAGGGTTCCCTCTAAAAGTCCTCCAGGTGTACTGGACCACATAGCAACTGAGGCAACCCATTGGAACTGGTTAGAGCCCACCAGAGTCATGTGATCTTCAATGTAAACAAACACTTATATTTAGTATGTATTTTGCGTGGAAAGGTTTAGAGAAGAGCGGGGTTTGAATGATGTATGCTATACCATTGTAGTATGTAGCATATATGGGTACTTCTGGGCTCCGGCTACGTCAGCGGGCGGTCCCATGACATCGGTGGGAAGTCCCGATGACATCAGTGGGAGGTATCGATGTCATTGGGTGCGTTCCCATTGACCTCAGTGGGAGTTCCCGTTGACGCCGGGGGCATTCCGGCTGACGGCAGAGGGAAACACCCCTGTTTAAAGGGAAAGTGGGCGTGGAGCGGGGCGTGTCAAGACCCCGCTGCCGCGACCCGGAGGATTCGGGTCTTGACCCGGAGAAGCAGTGCTTCACCCTGAGAGTTCCCAGGTATGGCATGTAGAGGTAAATTAAAATACATGTACATCCTTTTTGTTAATCGGAAACATAAAAATATAGAAAATGACGGCAGATAAGAACCATTTGGCTCATCCAGTCTGCCTATCTGAATTCTTCCCTTAGTCCCTGGCTTTATCTTTTATCTAGCTTAGCTTTACGCCTATCCCCAAGCTTGATTGAACGCTTTCACTGTGCTAATCTCTACCACTTGCTATTCCATGCATCCACTTCTCCTTCAGTAAAGTAATATTTCCTGATATCTTTTAAATCTTTGCCCCTCTAGCTTAAGACGATGTCCTCTTGTTGTGCTAGTATTTCTTCTTAAAAAAATTAACTCTCTTTCTTTATCATGTTGATTGCCTTTAAGTATTTTAATGTTTCTATCGTGACCCTCCTTTCACTAAAGTATGTAATACACTAGCAGATACCTTACTCGTAGTCTAGTAAGGGGTCCCCAACCACCGGGCCACGGACTGCGAGCGGTCCGTGTCCTATAAGCAACTGGGCCGCACAGCCCACATTGCAGCGACGGAGCGCTCGTTTCTTCCGCCTGAGGCGGCAGCGGCACAACCAGGGGCAGGCTGGGCAGGGGGCCAATTGTCTTCCACAAAACCGGTCTTTGGTGCCAAAAAGGTTGGGGACCGCTGGTCTAGTAATAAGAAAACTGCAACATTGAGACAAAATATGTTGCGTATTTTGTATATCTTCTCAATAAAGTCATTGCAAACAAACAAAAGAAAACACAAATGTAAAAAAGAGCAGCATCTAAGACTTGCAGTGACCTAAAGGGACTTATACTCTTTCCATTGATATCTTTTTCATTACCCTAGATTGGAGAATTAGCACAGAAAACCAGGATTTTGTGTATTTTCTAAAAAGATGTGATATTGCATGTACCGTATTTGCTCGATTATAAGACGAGGTTTTTTCCAGAGCAAATGCTCTGGAAAATACCCCTCGTCTTATAATCGGGGTCGTCTTATAATCAGACCTCAAATAGGTCTGACTATAAGACTAAGATCCAGATCCCCCGCAGCGATGCAGGGGACCTGGATCCTCCTGTGTTATGCCCCCCCCCCAACTTACCGGTGCTTCTGAGTCCCCGGTGCTTAGTCTGGGCAGCGTGTAGAGCACTACGCGGCTGTCAGAGATCAGAGTTCCCCGCACAGTGGCGCCCGGGGAACTCTGACAGCCGGGGAAGGTCTGCGCGATGGACGCAGACAACCCCCGCTGCTAACCGCACCTCCTCCTGGCTGCAGCGGAAGTTGTCTGCGAATCGCGTAGAGTGGCATATAGGGGTATAAGGCAATTCTGGAGGCAGAGTGGCACATAGGGGGTCAAAAGGCATATCATGGGGCACAGTGGCATATATGGGGGTAGATGTGCATAACTGGGGGGGCAGGTTGAAAAAAAAAGGAAATAGTTAAGTTTTGGTGCGGTTATAGTGCCCCTTTTAAGACATCTTGGCCCACATACGTGTCAACTTGTCACTAGAGTCAAAGAGGTCATTCAGTAGACTTAGCATGACAACACAAGCAACTTAACAACAACCTGTCTATTCATCAAAATGTAAGTTGCTGTTATGTTGTACCTTGCCTTTGAGTTCATCTCAGCTATACTCAAGTTGGTCATTGAGTCTGTTGCGTTGGTCATGTGAGTGAGTGGTTGACTCTGTCTTGGAAGCACGTCAGGTCAACATTCAGGCTTTTCAGTTGAGTCAGTTGTGGAGTTGGACCGCCCTAATAAGCCAAATGTTCCAAGTCAACTCAACCTGATTTTGTTGAGTTTGAGCTCTTTTCCAGTTTCGCTGCCTAACACAACTCATTCATAATTTCAGTGAAGAGTACGTTTATAGCACCTTACTCCCAATTGGCAGTCAAGATCAATCTACTTGAACTAATATCACCTTAACCTGTAAGTTTATTATAGTAAATTGACAAGTTGCTGAATTTCAGATTAATTAATTGAGACGATCTGAGGATCTTGCCTCATGAAAAACAAAGCATTAAAGAAAACTTGACGATCATTCTGAGTTTCATGGTGAGACTTTATATACAATTCAATATTTCATTTTCCGATTTAACGTTTATAAATTGCGTCCCTTAGTGTAATGTAATTTGCAACACCTAGTATAGAATATTAGTTACGGCTAAACAGCTGACGGTCCCTTGCTACAAACGCTTAGAACTCCTTGTCTAGTTAGAAAACCTCACTTTGTTACACTTTATTTGTTCTATTTTATTTCCTGTTTTCTACATTTCTGAGAATAGTTATGTGGAAAGCGGTTTCTGTGTTTTTGACAAATCTGTCAATAACATTATAAAAATAGAGTAAACATTCACCTCGGTAGGATATTTCCCATTTTATACAGCTGATGATTATGTAAATTCCAAAAGACAAGTCACTCAACGTAGATTAAAGAGTATGACATGTACACTAGTTCATTTGTGGAGCTTTATCAGCTAAACCGCTCTGAAATTAAATCTTAACCCTTCGGAATCTACTCAGTTTTTTGCACATGATTAAGCTACTATAGTCCCTTTGAATATTTATGGTGTCCACTGTTTGCAGTCATCGCCAGTGTTGGCTTGGCAAGCATTTGGGGGGGGGGGGGGTCTAACGAGAAAGTGCTCAAGTTAAATGTCACTTTTGGAATATAAAAGTTTTTCCTTATCTTATTATTAAATGCTTATTATTTTGGGGTTTTTGGTGATGCCGCAGTTGCAATAATTAGAAGAGGTTGTCTTCCTTGTCCTAGACACTACCCTGATGGCTGTTTAACATATATATATAAACCATTGTCACAATAAATGTGAATCTGAGTGTGCACCATGTGAAATAATCACAGACAAATTTTGTTCATTTTAACTTTTATTTTTCCTCTTTTCCATTGAACACTTAGCCCAGTTTTTAGCAAGCAGAATTGCACACACTTAAGTGTCCACACCCCACATGATTTATTCTTTTATCTCTACTGACAAGGACATTTTATTATCCAGTTGACTTTGTGTGGGTAACACAATGTAATCATAAAAAATGCATACCTCTTCCAGGAAAATTTCTGCTGAAATTGGTAAATAAATTCTACATGAATACCAAATCACAGATGCCATTATTATTTATGTGTATTGATAATCCGATCTATCTATGGTTAGCGTATATACCAAATGGAAAGAATAGAACAATTACCCGTTACGTAAGGAGGGGATGATTCTGCATTTCTTCAGCACTGCATTGGGCAATTAAAAGTGTTTACTTTGGCTTTAGTTTATTTTTAACTTGGAAATCATTGACAAAGCATGCAGGGAATGGGAACTGTGGAAATGAATAAATAAAATATGGTATGTTCCAGAAGCATAGGAACATCAGATGTTGTCTCTATGTCTTAAGTATTTTGTGGCCATTCCCCAATGCTTGTCCCATCATTTCTCACTGTTGTGTATTTGTAGGGTGCAACTCAATGGATTCTATCCCTGTTGGTCTGCTGAATCTTATAGGGGAAGCCATTCCCTTATAACTGACGTGTTATCTTTGGCTGTGGATATCCTACACGTAGCACATGGCCAATAAAGCTTACCATTTAACTTAGACTATAACAGTTGTCAGTACTTTTTTGTTGTTGTTTTTTTTTTATTTATTAATTATTTTGACCTGTTGTGGAAATGATTATACGCTAGGACTGCCAGGTTAAGCACAGGTAGGTAGGTTAACGCTGAGCTCATATTACATTTTGTTTGCATAACGTCCTTTGTATATTCAAAATTTTTTGTTATAATTTAAGAAAATAGGAAATTGTTTTCATGTGCTTTTATTAATCCTACTTTCATATTATTACCATATGGTAATATTGATAAGGACATTTGGCAGAGTTATAAAATATAGCTGGTGTTCTATAAAAAAAAGAAAAAAGTCAGTCCTTGTCTGCAGTCATGTTACTTGAGAAGCTCTCAGTTATTTATCATTCCAAGAACAGGGTGATCTGGAACATTTGTATAAGACATGCAACAATGCTTATCTCTCTGTACCTGAACAAAAATGCAACAGAGCTGGCCTGATCTTTGTTTTCATATGTGGAAAGATTTTTTATTTTTTTTAAAAACAAGCTAAATGACTCTGGAAATAATTACTATTTATGTCCCAATTATTCATCTCTGGATAATTGTACATTATATGCAAATACATAGATGGGTTTATCAGAATGCCATAATTGTATTACATAGTGTGGCATACACAGGGGAAAAACAGGAAAATAATTGTTTTTGTTTGTGTTTTTCTGTGTGGGAAGTATTGGAAGACATTGGAACACATAGGAATGTTGGCCACCAGAAGTTATGAAATCGTTTCTTTTCATTCCAACATGTCTCAGGAATCCTCTGAAGTAAAAGAGAGAATTTGGCAAACTTTGTCAAGAGAACAATAGTTAAGATCCACCTAACTTGCCAAAGGTTGGTTTAGGCAATGGCGCATGTTTTCAGCTGTGTAAGATGATGTGTACACTCTTGCTATATTTAAGGGAATAAAGCTCGATTTCTGCATCCTTCTTGGAGGTCTAAATGATGACAGAGAACATTTATGTTGGGATGCATGTTTATCATGAATAAAGGATTTATACAGACCAGCATGAATAGGAATTGATGTGTTGATAATTGCTTTCCTGAGTTTCTCAACCTTTGTATTAGACGTAACTGTTAAATAAAAGGGCTCCTTAAATTCAAGATTCGGAGGTCTTTATGACTTTCCTTTTCCTTACTGCTTTCTCTGAGGGCAACATTTTGTCAAATTTAGCAGACTGGTCATAATACGATAGTTTGTAAGTCAACTACTATAATAAAGTCTGCCTCACTGTTACTACAAGAGAAACACCACCAAGTTTACATTAGTTTTGAAGTTCAGATTTCCAATAGCTTTGTTTACTAAATGTCACTTGAGTTACAATCAAGTTGAAGCATTGACAAAGCAGTGCAAGCTGTGTTGCATTTTAGCCCTACAAGCAGGTTGCATAGTCATTAACATTTGAGCTGATATGAGGTTAAATTTGCAGTCACAATCACTTGACTTGGACATTAAGTTAAATGTTTGCTTGGTTTCATTTTTTTTTTAATATGAACATTTTATATTTTTGGTTCTCCTCAATCATGTCCAGCCTTTGGTCTCCTTTAGCACCATCCCACCAAGCCCAATCATGAAGGGTTTCCACTAAGTGCTTTACTAGAATTTAATATCAAATAGAATAGGATGATGAGGGAAGAGCTCACAAAACAGACACATCTGTACAATTTAAAAACCTCAAAAAAATACCTTATGCATTCTAGTTCCTGCCCATTTTTTTTAATAAGATGGGTAGGCTTATGTTAGCAGTCATGACCCCTTTCCCAGTTGGTCCACATGGTATAATTATTATTGGATTCTCAAATCATATTTTAAATATTATTATTTAACAATACATAGTTCATATAGATAAAGAATAAACACCACATCAATACCAGGACTGCAAAATGTCCAACTCATTAAGCAGTGGGAAAGGCTAAAACAAAGAGTTAACTGAAGATACAATGAGGCAAGGGTACATTTTCACAAGAATTCCCTGTGACGTTCATGTTTATAGAGGCAGACAAATAACTTATTCTTCCTAATTTATCTTAACCATTTCATTTTAAAAACCACATCTACGTAATGCAGTCTAAAAATATATTGTGCTTCTCAGAAAAGTCAAGCTGCAGTACAAGCTCCATTATTATGACTAACACAATGGCACCAGACACATTACTAGGAGTGTTCCTCCTATTCCCCACATTTTGCAGCTATTTTGACTTTTGAGAATTTTAAGAGACGATCCAGATGTTATTTGGCCCTACAGAAGAATATATTCCGGGAATGCTCATGAATTAGGATTGTTGTGCTGCAAAGTTATAACAATAAAAACAAAACGTCAGCTCCTGCCAATACACAAACATAGAATAATAATTTTCCGAGGATTCCAGTAGTGTGTCTGATAAAAAGAAAGGAAATACCCAATTTACCTCTGTACATTTTCTCCTGGGGGCGGTGTTATGGGCACACAGGGTTTTTATCTATTGTATAGTCTATGTAAAACACACAAATGATGAAGCTAACATGACATCATTTATTACTGATAATTTGTGCAGTGCAGTGGATATATTTTACATTTCTGTAAGATCTTGGTATTAACTTTATTTTTTTATTTTTCCAAGTAATATAAATATGCATATTTATAAAATACCCATTTTTTTTAATCCATGTGTAAATTTGATGATATACATGCCGTTCATTTTTTTTTATAATTGTATTCTCTTTACCTAAGCCACATATTTAATGGACAATAACCAGAATGCCAATGACCCATTGATAATAAATTCTCTGTTTATGCTCACAGTAATTGATTACACATATTGCAGCCAATTGACCACATACAAGAACCATTCAGCCTATCTAATTGACCATTTTCCTGATGTGAGGACCTTAATCAGTCCTTGATCTTGTCTTAGATTCAGGATTGCCTTTTCCTTATCACATGCGTGATCTCTAACGGTATTCACTTCTATCACTTCTGCTCCGAGGCTCTTTCATTAACCCCTTAATGATTGTTTTCAATGGGTTTAGGGACCGCCCATTGTCCTTAAGAGGTTAATCTACCACCATCTCTGTAAACTAAACCTTCCTTTCATTACATCTAAGCCTTGCGCCTTTTAGTTTTAGATTAAGACCTCTCTTTCTAATATTTCTTCTTTTGAAACAAACTTTCCTCCATTCCCTTTAAGTTATTAAATGCTTCTATCGCATCTCGTCTCCCTATGATTTCCTCCAAGCTATACTGATAAATACATTGCGATGCAGCAGTTAGATACTTTTTCACAGTACTGTATTTGCCTAATTCCCGATTTTCTTCTATTTTGCATATTTGTCTCACAGATCACCAAGCTAAATTTAATGTTAGACAAAGTTAAACACAAAATGCAGTTTTAAAATGATGATTTCATGTATAGAAGGGAAAAAAACTATCCAATGTGAAAAAGTAATTGCCCCTTTAGTTACTAAACCAACCAATTAATTAAATGTAATTGATAATTGGGTGTAATTTCACTAGACACACCCAGGCATGATTACTTCCAGCCCTGTTGAATCTAAAAATTAATTAAATAGGACCTGTCTTGCAGAGTGAAGTAGGCTAAAATGTTTTAAAAAACAGCACATAATGCTGTGATCTGAAGAAATCCAAGAACAGATAGATGATACACACATCTGTCAGTCTGGAAAGGGTTACAAATACATTTCTAAGGCTCTGGGACTCCAGCAAAACCATGGAGAGCCATTATCTACAAATGGAAAAAAACTCAGAGCAGTAATGAACCTTCCTAAGAATTGCCGGCCTACTGAAATTCTTTAAAGAGAGCATCGACAACTAATCCAGGAGGTCACAAAAGAACCCAGACTAGCATGTCTCAATTAAGGTCAGTGTTCACAATTCCACAATAAGAAAGAGACTGGGCAAAAATGGCATCCATGGCAGCGTTGCAAGGTGAAAACCATTACTAACCAAAAAGAACACAAAGGCTTGTCTCACGTTTGCCAAACAGCATCTTGATGACCCTCAAGACTTATTGGATAATATTCTGTGGACTGATAAGTCAAAAGCAGAGCCTTTTGAAAGACATGGGTTCTAACTTTACATCTAAAGCTAACACAGCATTCCACAATAAGAACATCATACCAACACCTCAACGGCTATTGGTTTATACAGCAAGACAATGATCTGAAGCATACAAGCAAGTCCACCCCTGAATGGCTCAAAAGAAACAAAATTAAGGTTTTAGAATGGCCGAGTCGAAGTCCTGACTTGAATCTAATTGGGATGCTGTGACATGACCTTAACATGCAGTCCATACACAGAAATCCTCCAATATGGCTGAAGGAAAACAATTATGCCAAAAAGTGTGGGCCACGATTCCACTCGTTGACTCATTGCCATGATTGCAAAAAAAGAGTGGCACAACCTGTTATTAGGCAGTTACTTTTTCACATAGGTAATATGTGAAATAATAATTTAAAGGCTAAAATGTATGTTTACTCATGTTGTCTGTCTTATATTAAAATTAGCTACATGATCTAAAACATTTAAATGTGTCAAATAAGCAAAATATAAGAAGGGGGGGGCTTTTTCACAGTCCTGTGTACACTTAGAATGATACATACAGCTTGACCCATGAAGAATGCATTCTAAAATAATTTGTAGCACTTAAGCACTAAAATTGCTTTAATGTGCATTGTTTAACCATAAGAGATTCATAAGTTTCATGCCACTTTTGGCTGCTAGAAGCATCTGTGCAAGGGGTCTTGTCAGAACGCTTGTATGAGGCTACTCTGGCTAGTGGTTAGTATAACGTGCATTGGTAAGCAACAAGAGATGCATTTGGACAAATGGATCTCTTAAGACCAAAAGTGCAGGGGTGTGAGAGCCAGATGTAAAGGGAGGATTCTGTTGAACCACTGTATGCATTTGGGTGTAACAATGGGGAAAATAACAGCTACCGCATGCATTAAAAGAAAATTTCAGATTGGTGACATATTAACAAACACTGAGGAGTTTACTAATTTTACACAGTTATTAGCACATTCAAATCAGCTGCATTACTTTAATCATTTGTCTGTACAAAATTTATCCTCATTAGTTTATATAAGTAAGATAAGAGCCAAGGGTGTAACAGGAAATTTCAAGGCGTCTGAGCAAAGGTTGGCAAGTACCCAACGTTTTTTTTCTTTTTTTTTTTTTAGCTGTAAGGAAAACAGCTATCAAAATGTATATAATTGCATATGTGTTTAATAGCGACCTTATGTAATGTTATGCAATATTTTATTTGATATAAATGTCTGTATGCACTACATTTTCATTTGTTCATGGCTGTTGTTTTCTTGCATTAAAGTTTCACTACAGCAGGGCTATTTTTCCCACAATTCATAATGGGGCAGATACCATTCTCAGTGTCTGTTATAAATACAAACCAATGCTAGATGTTTTTTCCAAAATTATTTCCATAATACATCATTTAATATTTAGCTCTTCTTGTCATGTTACCATTTGAATGTACACTTTTGGAGTCAATTTTTTTTAATTGAAGATGTGACTGTGCCGCTGCTATGCAATCCTCTCTTGGCGTGTTGTGCATGCGCTCGCTACTCGTCAAGGAATTAAAGGGCAGCTCCTGCCCTATATTTTTAAAGGGGAACACATGCCCAGTTCTAATTACTGGGTGTGCACTCCTTAAATTCCCTTAAATACCCTCACTTTCCTTGAACCACTTGCCCACGCAAGAGCTATCATTAGTCTCTGGTTGTTATTCTCAGATATAGCCTTGTCCTGAGCCCTGCACCGGTTTCCAGCCCCTTACCTTACCTTGACCATGAGTTATCTTGTCTTATTGTACTGCTGCCGTTGGATCCTGAACTGTGTATTAGACCTCTGCTTGATCTTCGTTCCTGCATTATCTCGGTGTTCTCATGTCTTGGGTCCTGCTCCGGTATACCCAACCTCGGCCTGCCTTGACTATTATTCTTCCTTGTTCTCCTTTACTATATTCCTGTTGTTACTGTGCCGTCTATAGCAATAGGAATCAACTCTGCATTGCAGATCCTTATCCAGACATCTATACTTGGCTTGACAGTATGTTAATGTGTGTGTGTTTTAATATGTTTGTTATTAGTACTGATGAAAACACTGACTCCTACAGTTGGCCTGTGACCCCAAAACTTTACTTGCTGCCACCGAGTTCTATTTAAGATTTTGAAAATACCCAATACCAAATAACCTCCTGAACTGCTGTGTAGGCAGAGCCAGCCTTAAGTGTTCTGGCGCCCTGTGGGAACTACTCTGGCGCCCCCCCCATCCCCCAAAAAAGAAAGGGGGAGATTTTTTTTCCTTTCTCACTGCCTCCCCCCCTGCCCCTTATCACTATCTACCCCCTATCCTTACCTTACTTACCTTGTTGCCGGAGTCCTGCGGTGGGAGCGGGAGGCGTCCGTCTTCCCGCTCTGCCGCGGTGCGCGCTTCACAGCTGAGCGCCAGAATAATTCCGGCGCTCAGTGCGAAACGCCGGCACCGCGAAGGAGTCACGGAGAGTGAGGGGCGCCGAGCGGTTGCTGAAAACTTAACGAGCGACCGCTCGGCGCCCCTGACCGGGACTTTAATGACTTTAATTTAAGGTTTTTTTAGTTTAACTTTATTTAACATGGAGGATGATAAATAAAGTTACAAAAAAACCAAACAATGTTTTAATTTAAGTCCCGGATGGCGCCCCTGTTGCTATGGCGCCCTGTGCGGCCTCACAGGTTGCACACCCCTAAAGCCGGCCCTGTGTGTAGGTCTGTTTGATTACCCACCGATAAACTTCAGAATAGAATTGATTCCACCTTCCCCTGCCCCACATGGTTTGTTCCATTGTCACTTCCATTCTGGAGCATGTGCAGA
The DNA here is from genome assembly GCA_023333645.1 of Sceloporus occidentalis. NCBI lineage: Eukaryota > Metazoa > Chordata > Lepidosauria > Squamata > Phrynosomatidae > Sceloporus > Sceloporus occidentalis. The sequence goes on from JALMGF010000031.1 coordinate 6,112,484, forward strand.
GAGTTCCTCCTGTGGCATGGCATTTGTTTTCCTAATAGACTCTTAGAGACATTGCTTGTTTTTTTTGGGTGATGCATGTGGTGAGTGGGGACGATATACTAACCTATTAATGGGTTAGATACATTGCTTATAGTATTTATATTAATACACACTAGCATACACATTAACACACCCAGACACACACTCCCACTAACACACAGACTCCACATTAACACACACGCAGACCCTAACACATACACACTCCAGACACCCATACAAACATACCCAGATACTCAAACTAACAGAACCAAGCATACCCAAAGACACGTTTACACTCTAACACACCCCCCCACACACTAACGTTCCCAAAGACACATTTTCACACACTAAAATATCCCCAGGCACACACATACTAACATACCCAAAGACACGTATCCCCACACACAAACTAACATACCAAGACACACACTAACACACCCAGACACACGGACATGCACTAACATACCCAGACAGACACACGTACATACATACACACACAACCTACCCTGTGAATCCTCAGCATGTATTTGATGCAGTTTGCCTTGCAAGCTGCTTTGCCACTCTTGCGGGGTCATACAATGCCACGTTGCATGGCCCTACTCTACCCTGCCTCCTCCTGGAAATTAGGGAGACAAAGAGGCAAATCCAAGTGTAGGGACTTAGCTCTTTATCCCTACCAATGCCTCCCTCTATCTCGGGGGGGGGGGGGGGGTCAGTTGCTTACTAGGGTATGTATGCATAAGAAATTATTTGTTGACTTAATGTTCCGTAGCCCTGCTCATTGGACATATAAGTAGTGCATTAGACTTACAGAAACAAAAGTTAAGGAGGCCCTGCTCAAATGAGCTAACAGTTTACAAATGCACTTTCCGTGTATTCCATGCCACCAGCCATCTTTTCTTTTCCCAGGGTCTGCATGATTGCTCGTTCCCAATAAGTTACCTTTGGTTGATGCAGCCTGTGTAAGGGTGGATGAGGAGAAGAGAGAGGACTACAGGACAGCAAAATGATTTAATAATGCTTGCTCCCACCGTTCTGTGAGGTGAGCTTTTAAAATATCTCATACTGGTACACTGCAGATACATGTAGTGACCACTCACTAATGTAATAATGCTAATGTTGTCATTTCATAGAAAGGAATTGTAGGCTTACTTGAGCATGGCCATCTTCTCCTACTGTACCAGTATGTCTTATATGTGCTTATATCTTATTGTTAAGTTTGTGTAAATAAATTGTAATAACAATTATTAGCCCCAAGTACTACCAGTAAATGTAATACTAATTTAGAAGAAACCGATATGGAAGAGCACAGCTCACTGGCTGTTCTCAAGAAATGTAGACAATTGATCATAAACCAGCTGCACTCACTAGATGGCAGTAAGGAACCAAACGTAACAGAAGTTAGTAAGAATGAGTAAAAATCGCCTTTATAAAATTCTTAGAACACACTTAAGGTTGTCAGTTCAGCCATATTTTCCCAGAATGATATATACATTTCACGTACTGCTGACTGAAAAGTTACATGGTATCATCAATAAGTAGGACGCATATACCTATGGAACAAATTGTTAATCATGGGGATTCCTGTAACATCCAGGCTGTAGTCAGTTAATTGATTTCCTTCTGTGAAAATCTGTATTCTGTTGGCAATTAATCAAGTTAGAAAGTGTCGATCAATGAAAACCACATTTTGCTGAGAAACCATTACAAGTAGCAAATATAACACTGGAAACGTATGATTTACATGGACATGTCTTTATAAGACCAGCGAACAGTGCTTACCCCCCCATTATCATTATGTTTTATTTATATAGCACCACATCAGTTCATATGTACATATGCTATGCTTGTAGTGTACATACATTCAAAGAACTAGAATTGACAGACTAAGATAAACCGATACATTAGATAAAGCATGTCCTGCTCGCAAGTTTACAATCCATTACAGCAAAAAGCTGCATTTGGCAGCAGAGAGGATACTGGGCCACCAAATAAATTTAGCATTCTCAAGACATTTAATAATAAAAACATTTTTTTCGTATGCGGTTCAGTTTTTATTTCACTATGCCTTAGAAGCAAAGTTTTGTTATAGTTCCAGTCTTTTTCCATGAATAAATACCATTAAAATATGCTTCTTTTTATTTTCTCCATTGCTTGTTTTTGCCAGTTTTATTGTTTGGGAAATGTTTGCCAACAAACCTTTTGTAACTAAAGTTCATGTGGAAAACTTGCTGAACAAACTGACTTTTAATGGCTGGATTTCCATTCAGTACAAGCATGGGAAAGGCTGGAAATTCCCACTCCTGCACAAGTCAACAAGTCCAATAGACTTACATTATGTGTTCCTAGTGGATGTTCACTTTAGTCTTGACTTAATAAGCTATTAATAAAAGATGCTTGTATTGTATGTACATATTCTTCCCATTTTGTGTCTGTGCAGAAACATGCCCAGATCATCATTTAAAATGGTGTAATCTGCATGGCTAACTGTAAAACAGGCATGTACCACCTTGTTCAAATATGTTTGGATGCTCTTCCTACCCATCACACATGTATTGCTAACTTTGATAGCTTACCGGTGGCGCCATTCCTTAGTTACAATTGCTAAACCTCTTGGAGTGCTTTAAGTTTATACCATGGTGAAGAACAAGTGTTTCCAAACAATAAACCTATTCTAGACACTGGTGTACTTTCAAATTTCATACAAGTGAGCCAGAAGTATGCCATGTAAAGGAAACATATATTGCTAAGCAAATGAGTGATGCTTATTATAGAGTTAGAGTAAGATGTAGAATCACATTAGGTTTCATCTATTTGGTATATCAAGTTGGGGCCATATTAATTAATAAGTTTTATAGAAATATGGAGCAAATACTAGAAATGTTACATGCTAGACAAGCTACTGTGCACTCAAGCAGAATCAATTTGGCAGGCCAGAGCAACGTAAACTAAAAGATATTTAAAAAAGACGTTATTATACCTTTAATGTGTGTTTTTAGTTTCCCTGCATGCTAGAGCTAGTTATAGCACTTTATTCTAGATAAAGGGGTGTCCAGAATATTAGTAAAGAGAGTAAACTTTATTCGGTTAAAAAGAGACTTCCGCTTTTTTACTGGTGTATTGTTATATACAGATATGTGTTTTGTTGTAGGTGTGTTATCTTTTACTTTAAGACTAAACGGAGAGAAATTTTATAGTCTTGTAAAGAAAGCCTATAAATCCTCAGCAGTTGAACTCTCAAGGCTTGGTATAGCGTGTGACTTACTGGAATATAATAGCGAACACCCACAAACTGTACTTTATCTGTACTTTACAAAAGAGTAGTTGTAACTTCATGAGTAAAACTGATTACATCTGTATTGGGCAAAGCTATGACAACTTTAATATGATATATGCGTCCCTGTGTTTAAATGTGTTAGAATTTTTGTACAGGATTTCTCTTTGCAATGCTTGCAACGGGCCATTATCAACAAGCTAATATTATAGTTATATGCTTTGAACGGGTTTCACTTGAATGTTTCCACACAATAACATAAAAGAAAATCAGCATCAGGTGATTGAGTAGGACAGTGCAGAACAGCAGAACATCCAACAATCAAAATGATAGAATTGAAAACCAGCGACCCTAGGTTAATGAAGCGTTAATGAATAGACGTCATATGCTGAGAGTTCATGATTTAGTGTATTGAGTAGGCACTTGGAGCTATTTATACTTCTATAACTAATTGTCTTTCTTTGATGTGCTTCTGCAGATGGAATTCTAGGGCACATTGTGTTCTCTACTTGCAGGTAGGCAGACTTACAGACTGATCCTGTGCATTGTGGTTTTACATTCTACGTAAACTATAACTCCATTATTGTTATTTCTGTGTTCATAGGCTGAAATCTCCATGTTGCCATTTGAACACATTTAATCTACTGAACATAGGATTTATTTAATTCTAGTTTGTCATCATATGATTTTAGAGATTCATTTATTGATGTATTTATTGATTAGTTTTTTTTGTTTGCATCACAATGGCTGTTGAAAAGTCTCCTGAAGATACTGCTTATAAACTATGTTGTTAAAATATGTTGTGTCTATACAAGTGTTCAATGCAGAGGACTATTTATTAATTAATATGGCACCATCATATTCCCCCAGCGCTGTAAGACTGGTAAGCAGGGAATTTAAACTTGAATTTAGTACCCTAATTAATGTGATTTTATACATTATTTATACTTTATTAAATATGCTGATTATAGAGTTAAATGGTTTGGTTGTAGTATGTAGAGGCTGGAATTGTGCAGGTAATTTTTATAAAGGCTCAATTTTTTCTTTTGTTTATAATAAGAGATGGTCAATACAAAATAAGTATAATATATCGTCAGAATGAAACCTTTGGAAAATACACAGAGTAATACTAATTCAATGATAATAATAATGAGTGTTAATGTTAAGGCTAAAACATACAGAGTTGTAGGCATATTCCACTTTTGTCCAAAATACAAGAGTAATGATAGTGTTCAAAGAAACTGAATGGAACTAGTGAAATATTTTACATGCTCGTGCTCATAACAAATTAGCTTTTAATTAATTAATTTATTGAAAGGTCTGTGGATGTAGCTTAGTGCCTTGAATCTTCAGAATATACAGACATAATTATATGAATTTGGTATACAAAAAAACACTTTATATGGAAGAAAAAGAATTGATATTTTGTTTGTTATTCAGATCAAATTATCACAGTTTGCGTAAATATCCTCTTTAAACGTCAACCCTGATTGTTTTTTTAAATATTACTGTTCTGTATATAAGTACCATACATATTTTTCTCAAGTTGTAAAACTATTTCATGCTGTGTGTGCTCACCATTCTGCGGGGAGTTGCATGTGACACAATGGCCCATTGAGAGTGTTCTTGCGTGCAAGCAATTGCCAATATAAAGATACAATCAAAAGAACAGATAAAAAATATAATTTCAATTTTATGGTAGCAAGCAATAATGCTGGCAAAGAGAGAGCATTTTGCTTGCTAAAATTAACAAAACAAGCAAACATGTTTATTAACTTTGAGTTTAATTTTGTCACATGTATTAAGGGGGAGGCTTGTAAATATTGTCACAATCATTTAACTATTAACCACAGCTGCTATCTTCAATGTAACCACTGGTACAATTAGACTGCTGGCTCTCTTTATGTTATAATATATATTTTATTAAATCAAAGCTATCAGAAACCAGAAAGTTCTCAGATGGTGAACAAGAACTGCATTGCTCAATTCTAAATCACATATTTTGTATTTATTGTGGTTTATGTGTGTTTTGAACCATCTTAATGATATGAAATGTTCTACCAATGTGGACAATTTACAGTATTAGGTGGGCGGGGAGAATCTATATTTGTTAACAATGAGCAACACTGACTTTTCTTTTAAACAGTGGTTCAGCTTTGAATCCTCTTTCCCACAGCAAATTGATTGATTATTTCTTTTCTATGGCCGAAAAGGTCTACTTACCAGAAATAGCTAAAAAAAATAAACAATATTTGTATAAAATATGAAAATAGATACATAACACTATTGTGTCGCTACATACAATGAACAATTTGACAGCAACAACATAGACAGATTCTGTAAGCAGGCATTAGACTGTTACTAGGGGTGCTTAATCCCTATACTGCCAACCTTGCATGGAATATGTTGTTGGCAGAGTGGACAGCCAACCAAATATGTCATATGTGGTGGCACTCTTTATGCATCATTTTGGGGCTGCTGATCAGTTGCTAGGCACATTGGCAGCCCTTTTTCTTTACCTCCAACTGAGGTTTCTGCTTTGTTTGAATGTACCGCTATGTATCATTTTAGTACAGAAATAGACCATCCAATCCCTAGATGTAAACTGAGATCAGTGCATGGAAGCTGGCAGCTTAGTGTAGTTGCCTGTTTCTATGATAACCAGCATTAACCATTCAGAACTATGGTTAGATGAGCTTGTCAGGGTTCAAAGACAATTGTCCAGTACCTGCATATAACCTCATCTTTACATGTTCTGAAATGTATTTTCAGCTGCATGGCTTTTGTGTGCAATATTTATGTATGTACAGCCACAGATAAGATACATTTTTTAAGGGGGTTTTTGGTTTTTGTTGCTTTTATCATGTTTTCCTAACTAGCATGTGCATATGTGTCTCTGTTCAAAGTATGAAATTAAACCTGAACAAGGGCCGCAAGGATACCCCAAAAGGATGAAACTAAGGAATCAGAAAAATATTTTGTTGCGTTTAGATGTATTGGATATTGGTGACATATCTCCCCTGTTTTACTGAGATGTGGCTTAGTTTTAAATATTATATATTAGAACTAGGGCTGAAACAACTAATCGATAAAATCGATAATAATCGATAATGAAAATCGTTGTCAACGATTTTCATTATCGATTAATCGAATCGATTTTTATCGATTAGAAAAATTATAATCCGATTTCAAACAGAGATCGGATTATAACACTAGAATCCAGATCCCCCGCAACGCTGCAGGGGACCTGGATTCCCCTCACTGTCGGCCGGTCTCTCACTTCCGTCTCTCTCCCCCTCCCATACACCCCTCTGACTCCTCCCCCCTTCCATACATCACTCTGCCTCTCTACCCGGCTCCGTTACTGACTTCATAGAAGCCTCAGCGTAAGTGAAGGGCAGTAACGGAGGCTGTCTGTGCGCATCGTACAGACCACTACCGGCTGACAGAGGGGGGAGGAGGCAGAGTGAAGTATGGGAGGGGGGAGGAGGCAGAGTGGAATATGGGAGGGGGGAGGAGGCAGAGTGGAGTATGGGAGGGGGGAGGAGGCAAAGTGATGTATGGGAGGGGGAGGAGCCAAAGTGATGTATGGGAGGGGGAGGAGCCAAAGTGATGTATGGGAGGGGGAGGAGGCAGAGTGGTGTATGGGAGGGGGAGGAGGCAGAGTGGTGTATGGGAGGGGGAGGAGGCAGAGTGGTGTATGGGAGGGGGAGGAGCCAGAGTGGAGTATGGGAGGGGGCAAAGTGGTATATGGGAGGGGGAGGGGGCAAAGTGATGTATGGGAGGGGGGAGGAGGCAGAGTGGAGTATGGGAGGCGGGAGGAGCCAAAGTGGTGTATGGGAGGGGGGAGGAGCCAGAGTCGTGTATGGGAGGGGGAGGAGCCAGAGTCGTGTATGGGAGGGGGGGAGCCAGAGTGGTGTATGGGAGGGGGAGGAGCCAGAGTCATGTATGGGTGAGTTATAGTGGTGTATGGGGGGTATTATGAATTTCAGGGCATATAGGGGGTATAAGGCATATCAGGGGGGCATAAAACATATCTGGGGGTAAAAGGTATATCAGGGGGCTCAGTTGCATATCACTGGCATATAAGAGGTATAAGGCATATATGGGGGCAGAGTGGCAAGCTGGGGGTCAGATGTGCATAACCGGGGGCAGTTTGGTAAATAAAAAAAATTTAAACAAGGCTTTTTTCTCATAGTTTTATTAAATATGAAAAATAGTTAACATATGAATTAATATTTACTAATAACTTTGTATTAAAACCTAGTTTGAGAAACACTGTGTTTGGGTTCTTGTAGCTTTTATTATTATGTCAGTAAAATAAGAAGGTGAATAGAGAGAGGCCATTGTGATAAAGAGATGAAAGTGTAAATTGTACGTTTTTTATTACATTATTTTAAATTGAATTTTTTTTTTATTTTTTTTTATCCGATTAATCGAAAAAATAATCGGCCAACTAATCGATTATTAAAATAATCGTTAGTTGCAGCCCTAATTAGAACACATTTATTTTAATAAAAGGGTGTTTAGGATGTCTTTTTTTTTTTTTGTCTAATAGCAAGAATGCTTAGAATATATTAAGAACGATAGCTGCTGAATTTAACAACTGCTATGCTATATGTATAATTCTGTCTTAGATCGTCTTAGGTTTCTTGAACTCTTTGGAGACAAATATATTTTTCCATTTTCAACGGAGGTGCTTTGATAAAAACCAGTATGATACCATATGTGTTTCCAAGAAAAAGGCAGAAATGACTACCATAATTTGAATAATATTTTTGGGTTGATCACAATTTCAGTATGTTGAATATTCATCACCTTTTTTAGCAATGTTCCTATGGATGCATAAATTTCTTTAAAAAATAGGAATAAAATCAATAAAAGAGAATTAATTTGTTCTGAGAGTACATTGCATGGTTCACCTCCTATGTGCTTACCTGTTGTGATATTGTGGCCTGGCTTATCACAAACAAAATAATTACAAATTGAAGAAACTAAGGGATAACTACCTTCCGTTCCTTACTTTTTATGGGAGATATGTAGAGGCCACATAATATAATAATAAAAATGATGAAATAAAGAATGCCCATCAAGGTATAATCAAGGTATAATAAAAAAAATAAATCCAAGCCTAGTCTAGATTTTAGACTATATATGTGACAATGATTTGGAAAGAATGTCAACCATGGGAAGGTTGTAGAGGCCAAAGAAACATTAAGGATGTAACTCATCTAAGCCGTTGTAATAGCCAACAGGAGCATATCTTAACTAGGTTCCTCACAACTATTGCTCACAATGCTTCTGATCCCAGCTAGTCTAGTAGGGGTGGATAGCTGCAGGAACTGTTAGAGGGTCTTGTAATCAATTGTTATTGCATTTATTCTAAAAGGGAACATTGTAGCAGTCTTTTTTTGTATTGCTCCACTGGTCTCTTTTTACATAAATGAATTATTTAGTTTGTGGCAACCAATACAGTTTTGTGTGTACTTACAAATCAAAATCATAACTGATGTGTTTATTAGTAAATATAGATATAACCTCTAGTTCTGGGCTCCTTCCGGGCTCCTTTACGCAGTACTTTGATTTACTTGATTGTTTTTTTTTTTCCAAATCTCCCCTCTCTTCTAGTAGCCTCCGCCTGGGTTGTCTTGTTTCCTAACTGAACTGCCTTTCCCCTTTGAAATGTTTTGAACAAAGTCATTTTTTATGGATGAAGTTCATCTCTTCTCACTTTAGCACATCTGATATCAACAGCTCTCTGACATAGAGTAAATCTAAACAATGGCATAGTTTGATATCATGGCCTGTATGAACAAAATCATGAAAGCTTTTTTTAACTGCTTCATATTCCCAAGCATGTCAATCACATGTCATGTTAGTTGTGGCAGGACACAGTATTTTATGACATGTGTGATTGCATTGCATTGAAATATTATATTAAATGTTTTTATTGAATTCTAGTCTACTGAAGACCTTATTACGAGGCATTCATTCATATCACAAAACAGTTATTACTATTCTAAAGCTCAAACTTGAGGCATGTTCTTACATAAAGAATAAACTGCATAACATGGGATTTTTAAAGACGGAGGATTTTGAATATAAAGTGATTCTTTTTGGACCGTTGTATCGCCATATCAACCAATTGGATGTTCCTGCAGTTGGGACCATTCCATTGGAAGCTACGGTGACAATACTTAAAAATGTTTACCATATTCTCTGTTTATACAGAGATATAACTCAGTAACTAACTTTGATGACAAATTTGAGTAATCAATCTAGGGAACTTACCAGTTATTATTAAAAATATTTCTGATGTAAGGCTGTTTTACCAAATAACCATTAAAATAGATATTAATGAGAAGAAATGAAAGCATGTCATCTGTGTACTAGCCGGTTGCGTAGTACTCTCCCGGTATAAGGCAAACTTTTTACTGTACTTATATAATGGGCTGAAAGCCAACTACAGCACAATATCTGACCACATTGCCCTTTAGGTTGTTTTTTTTTAAGCCATGGAAAGTGCTATTTGACTCACATGATAATCTTTCAGTGCTTCAATATAATTTCCAAATAGTATAAGGTAGTTACTGGTAGTTTCAGTTCACAGCCATTAAATGTATGTAAACGTTCGTTTCCCTGTTAAACCAGGACCACACCTTTTGCGCTTACTATATAGCAATTATAAACTGTTTTCAAAGATTACTAATCTACTAATAGGAAACTGACCACTTTGTTTTATTGAATTTAGTCGATGTAGTCCTCTCTTAAACCTTGCTGAATAACAGACATCTTTTTCATTAAACCAGACTAAACAATAACTGCATTTAATTGGTGAATACATTTCTTCAGCAAACAAATCAAGTGGATAGTAGATTCTAAGGTCAACGCTTAACAATGACCATAGTTATATTTTAGTGATCTATGTAATTGGTTTTTTCCCTCAGATGGTAAGGTTTGTGTTAAAATATAAACATTACTCTACTTTCCTTGATTAGAAGATGGTATTGATCGCTGTATGATAGTGGTGCACAACTCCAGTCCTCGAGCACCATGAACAGGCCACAATTTGTGGATATTCTTGCTTGAGCACAGACACCCCATTTCAAATTCAGCCTTACAAAAAGAAACACGAGGAGGGCCCTGCTCATTTGAGCTTACCATTTTTATTTCATTAGTATAAATATCCTTCCAATGTTGAAAGAAGCTTTTATGAAGAAGAGATACACATGATGTTGTCTTGAAAGGTAGCTCTGCAACAGTGAATATTAACAGATACCAATTGTTTTTGTGTGAGCCCTTTTTTAATAGTCGTGACTGCGTAACAAGTCCTTTTTTCCGTTTTCATTCAGTATTGACAGTCCCAACAACAGTGTAGCAGGCTACTGTAGAGGGATTCATAAGGGATGGGCTGATCTAATGCCAACTTTCAATAAAATGAGGATGTTTCTAGCAGGGCCTTTGGTATAGAGATTACCTCAAAGTTAACATTCTGTTGTTTTTAACTGCATGGAAATCAGTGTATGCACTCTTTTTTTTAATTTGAGTTAAAACAGGAGACTTCCGTCTCATTTTACTACACCCTTGCCTGTATTTACTAAAAACAGGAAGTGTACGTAAGTATGCTTACTATGTGTACTCTGTCATGCTCCCAATAAAATGACTTACATCATACTTTTAAGTTAAGCACAACATCACGTAAGTTAGCTGAATGCGTACTGACTAATGTTAATACTAATCTCACAGGAAATATGTTAAATATATCAGATGAGGGCTTTACATAACATACAGTCATAACTATTGCCCTTTTAGTGCTGCTCGTGTCTAATGCTCTTGGCCAAAGTAGTGAACTTGCTATGACAGCGGCAATAGTTCTGTTTAACAATAAACCAGGGTCAGAGGCCAATCAGCTTTTTTCTTTTGTGCATGATAAAATTTTTGCTTCAATTTCAAGTACTCTACGTTATGGCTTGTGATATTGTAAGGTATTTCTCAGAGTGATCCCAGCACAAAAAGTACTCATCAAAAATAATTAGATCTCAGAAGGAGGCTGAAGTTCGAAAGATATTTAGGTCATCCAGAAAAATATTTACATTGGTCAATGAATACCAACAAACTGTTTCAGTTTGCAAAAAAACACAATTTGACATTCTTCTGCCGTGCGCTCTATAAGATTATGCTTTAAGATCCAGAAAAGTGACCTTTTAGAAATCAGTGCTAAAGAATTACTACAGGTACCATAATGGAGGACATTGTTGATTGACTTGGGTCCTACATAATTGTAGAGGCAGTCCTAGAGTTTACAAAATTATTTAAAAACATACTTAGATCCTATTTTGACTCCGCATAAACAGACTTAATTTCTTTACTGAAACCTTACATAGGTTTCATGGTGTTTTACTGCAATACTCTGTATGATTTCATTGTGTGCCCGTTTTACTGAGAGCACGTCAAGTATGGTTATTTAGAATAACTGAATTCTCAAAGAGGGAGTTTGTACAAAGACGGCAGCCAAACAGCATTACTTTCAGGTAAGAAAAAAACCATTTATATTGAACGTATATTTCTTTGCCAAGCAATGTCTTTGTGAAGATGTCTACGATAATGTTAGGGAAATTTAGCTTTCTATGTGTACTTATACTAGAATAATTGTAAGAAAGAATGAAGGTGTAGAGATTCAGGCAAGTACAAATCTCAAAATGTTAGCAGAGAAGTAATGTAATATTCCACATAACTGAAAAATAAACACTTCAGTTGATGATTAATCTCATCAACATGTTTTTGATTCTCTAAACTGCACCTTGTCTTGTTATATCATGTATCTCATGTAATAAAATTGTATTTTTTTTAATTTGCATTCCTTTGATGTCAGGGAAAACTGCACAGTATTTTAGTTTGCAAAATGTGGGTAAACATTATATATACCCAGGAAATGCTGATATGAAAAAGTAGGAATGTTAGGACATGACACAGAATGTGTCACACTTTTAGAATGCTCACATCTTGTATTATATTTGGTTACTTCATATCCTCACGAATACTTCAGCAGGGTATTTCTAATTTGCTAAAATTGTATATGGCCAATTAGAGCTCTACACTTCTGAGGTCAATACTGAAGCCTACTTTAAGGGGAGTACAGATTTATGTTTTCCATGCATGGCCGTGCAGCAGACTAGGCAATGATGCCTACCTGTAGATAGGCAGTAGCCAGGGGCGTAACTAGAAACCTCAGGGCCCCAGTTTTCAGCAACCGCTCGGCACCCCTTGGGCCCCCCTGACTGGCAGAACTCCAGGGCCCGGTCGCAGTCGTGACCCCTGCGACCCCGGTAGTTCCGCCACTGGCAGTAGCCACCAGAAAAGTAAAGGAGTGCTAAGTTTTTCCATCTGCCCAGGGGTGCTGATGGCCGCCTAATAATAATAATGCGGCGAGTGGCTTAATAACCATGGTCGCAAGGGCTGCTTGAACACAGGCACGGGCCTGAGGCTTACCACTCTGGCGCTCGCACAATGTGGGAGCTTCCTCAGTTTTATCGACCAGGGGAAGCAGGAGCATAGCGGGGTCACGTGGCGTGACCTCAGCCTCATTCCTGCTTCTCCTGGCTGGTAAAGAGAGGTTGCTTGCACAGCATGCGAGTTCCACAGAGAAAGCTGCTGGTGAGGTAAGGGGTGAATGAGTGAGGTAATGTATAATTGTGTGTTAGCATGGATGGGGATTTGTATGTATTTGTATGTTAGTCAGGCTGCTTAGGGGCACAGACAAGCTGTTTGGGGGACAACATTGAAACAGACAAGCTGCTTGGAGGCAAAGATAGCACAAACAAGATACTTGAGTGCAAAGATGGCATTGTGTGACATGTTGCTTATGAATTCAGTGAGTCAGGGGTCTATTCCCAGGTATTTATATGGGCCTTTTAAAACTTTTGGTTCCTAGGGTTTAATAATAATGTGGTATTCCGTTATATATATATATATATATATATATATATATATATATGTGTGTGTGTGTGTCCATAATATGGAGGAAAATTCATACAAAATTGATACTAAATATAGACGTGCTTTTAAATATTTTTTCAGTAATAATGGAAAGGGCATTGCATTCATTTATTTGAAATGTTTCCTGCCACACCTATAAATCTCTTATTTGTTTAGTTGACAAAGGTCATTTTGCCAAGATGAAATTTAGGCATACATAATTTTTTTATTAATTTGCTACAGTTTTCCTATATAAGTATATTTGTGTGTGTGTATATATCTATATATATATATACTGTATATGCATTGTGTGTGAATGTATGTATATATAGATATAGATATATGTGTGTTTTCATTATCATTTGCTTTTTTTTGTTAAATAGGTCAAATTCTATGTTTCTTATGCTAGGTAAAGTAGGTGTATACCTCTTTACAAACCCCTAATCCTAAAAGGACTATGCAGCTATCATATGCATTACAGTACATATGATGGATGGAGTGCCCCTTTAAAGTGTGCAAGATTTTTTTAAAATATTTTTAGTATTGAAGGTAAATTGCTCTAATTATTGTTCTTTATGTACATAATATTTCTGAATGACAGAATTCCTGTCAACCAAAGCCAGAGTGTCCCACCATGGAAATATGGATTGTAAATGTATAGAGGCGAAAATAGTAGAACAATAATTCATACGCATATAAAGAAGTTTACATAATATGCAGTCCTATTGCCATTTTAGTGCTGCTCGTATCTAAGGTAATATGTTGGGTTTTTTGTTTAATTTACGCTTCTTCATGATAAGGTAATACAGGGTTGCTGCCAGTATATATATATATATATATATATATATATATATATATATATATATATATATATATAATACAAAGAACCACAGGTCTGTGTTCATCACAGTAATAACGACAGATTCTGTCAGTGATTGATGCAGAAATAATTACTAGTTTTCTATTGACTCAGCCTGGAAATTTTGTCTTCGTAAAACAGGAGATCAATTCAGTGAAACGTGGAGAAAAAAACTATGAGATGAGTGATTATGTACAGCTCATAATGTGGGTTCATTTATAAGAAGACTCAGAATCATCTATAATCATCTAAAAAGTCAGAAGCATTTCAGAGAGTACTCACTAAACCATGTAGAAATAGGTAAATTGCTCTATAGTCTTATGTCCCTCTCATTTAGTGCCCTTCTGGGTAAGCTGTTTATATGCTAGAATTATTAAAAAATTTTTATAAATATGCAGAAACATAAAAAAGTTAAATTCAGTTAAGTATACTTAGGAACCAGTTTATGATTTCTTTTTTGTTGTTTTCTTTTTGGGCTTCTGTTTTTTTTAAGACATTAAATCTAAGGGGGGCATACACACAGAATCCAGCTGCTGGACACAGGAATTGGTTCTGTATAAAGGTGTTTAGGATGTCCACGTGAAAAGCCCTAAGCACCAAGATGTCATTTCCAGTCACCATGGCTTCCTGACATCTGGGATTTGACTAGTCCTGGTGTAGCATTAAATATGCTTTTTGTAAATAAAATTGAAAACCCTGTACTGTGCGCCTTCTCTGGAATTCCCTACCCCGTTCTATCAGACTTTCTCCCTCAAGCAGGACTTTCACTAGCTCAACAAGTGTACAAGGTTTCTTCCTAACACTCTCAGCCAGTATCCTAATAAAGACATCTGGAAGTCATCTGAACAACCAACAACCTCTACAGATCATCCTGACTCACAACTCATCCTCATGCCAGTAGTCCTCTCAACTGTATCCCTTCCACCTCAACCACCGACTAGATCGTAAGCTGGCAAGACCAAGGCCTTTGTATCAGTTTGTTATTGTATGTGATTTTAAATATTTTACTGATTGTAACAGCGCTACGGAATCTGCTAAATTAATGTAGTGCATTCAAATGGGAAGATGTACACTTCCTGCTTGTAATACTGGTAAAGGAGGGGAGAACAAATTAGACTTGCATGCAGTTAAATGGACTCCGTTCGTTTTACTTAACTATAATGGTGGAGTGGTCCCTTTACGCAAACTTACATAAATAATAATCAACTGGATTCCATTCTCTTTGTTAGTCCTTAGTTTCATTCACCATGTTAAAGACTTGGCACATGTACATTCACAAACTCACAATTGATAAGAGATATTTTTGTCTTAAGAGAGGTGTGGCTGCTGCACTTTTACATGTCTCCAGATTACAGTCTGAACTTTGCCTTTGCGGGGGAAGTTTTAACTGAAAAGAAAATATGTGGGAGATGTGAACACACTAAAGAACGAGAGTTCCTTATCACTCCCAAAGTTATTCATTGATCAGCGGCCTCTGTGATATCTATCGTAGTGCGATTACATAATTTGTGGAGACACATTTGTAGACAAAGGAAATCGTGCAGATGGCCAGTATTACGGATCTTACCCTAGACAATAGCACAGGGAATCCACGTGACATGTGAAGCATTGATGAAACCCTGTAATAACACAAGTTATTACATCAATATCATTGTATGATGTATGTGTAATTGTTGAATGCACCGTAAGGAGTTACTCTCATTCTCATACACACAATAGTATTACATAACTTTTTTTGACATTATATGGCCCTAAAAGAAATTGTTAAGCTTTGGTTTTATTTTGACTATCCATTGTTTCTCAACCACTGGCGCTTTGTGCAGCAACAATATGGATCTGGCTTTTAGCGTTTCTTTTTGCTTGATATTAAGGATACTTCTTTGGAGAGATCTGTTTCCAGTGGCTGTTGACTGTGAAGGATATATGTGGTTGTAAATGAATCTACATATGTTACCGCACTTTCCAGTTTTTCTTGGACTAAAGGAGTCTTGATGACAACACAATATATGTAACACACAGTACTTTCACAGATAGCTGATTTTATATTCTGTACTTGCACACGTGTTAAGCTCGGTTATCATTCTATTTAGCCATAACTGTTCCGTCACGCCGCTCCCTTGTGGGGAGATGGAGAACTTCATTCTGATTTTACCTTCACTATCACTTTTATGATGTTTGTGATGAATCATAAAAAGTTGAAGAAGCTTAAGAGTTTAAGTGTTTTATCTCAGGAATTATTAATTACATTCCGGTGGCTTTCAGAACATCACAGTCATCTATGATACATCTCACACACACAATACTTGAATAGCATACAGAATTCCAAAAATTCTTTAAACATTGTTTTTATTTAATAATGTGTGTGGCCTTTCCCTTGTGGGTTGATTGAATCATTAGGAATGTAATTTATTAAGGTTGTTTCTTTTCAGTGTAGTTAATTAACCCCTTTAAGTATGATAGCAGTCCAGGTCATGAACATGATCTTGAAGCAAGTTAAAAAATATAAAGTCCATCTTCTAAGAACTGTAAATTTGCTTGTATGGTTTCCTTTAGGTCCTCTGCTTTCTTCTAGGTCAATATATGGGAACCTGAAAAGCGTAAGCTTGATTGGCATGTCTAAAGACTACAGCAGTAAACTAGATCTTATATGTAAACGAGAATGCGCTCACAGATTAAAGAATATGATTGACAGACTACTTTTATTCCATTTGTTATAGCTAATGTCTACCATCTAATGATTAAGCTAGTGAATCCACTCTAACTACAAAGTTTGTCCAAAACCCCATGGGATTTCCTTTTTAATTTTCCTAAATTTTTCTACAGATTTATTGGTCAGTAAACCTTAAACCTAATAACCTCTTTATCAAAAACAGCAAACTGTATTTAATCTATTAATTTGAAATTTCCCTTAATACACTAGGATAGGTCTGGCAGTGGATCGTGGGTATTGTAGAATGCAATTGCCTCTTGGCATTTTGGCTGAGATCAATTGAATTCCTGTGAGAGAGGGAAAGCTTGGTTATCTGCCCTTAAGCCTGGGATAGCATGAAGCCCCAAGCTTGTTTAATGTTCCCAGACCTTGTTCTCGTTTTGGCACTGTGAAACATTGGTTTTGTGTGGGGTTAGCACACATAACCTTTTTTTTTTGCACATGTTGGTAAGCACATCTTGCACATAGGACCCCTCCATGCACTTTTTATTTTTGCATACATTGGCTCCAGCCTTTAAGGCTGGAATGCAGTATATACAGAGGACAGACTTGTGGGGTTTCAACTTTTTTCTTTATTAATAATGACGAAGTAGATTTAAAATCAAGGGCCACATCACATAAATATCTAAAGAAGTCTTACAGTGCCCATGTCATAAATTTTATGTGGCTATGACCATGAGACAAATTTTGAAGCGTTATGGTGACACAATAACAAGGATAATACAAGTTTGGTGGCCGATAGTATGTGCAGAGCTATAAAGGAGAAGTGAGGGGCTTAAAAGCTTGAGGGGGTCCAGGGAGAAGGAGAAAGAGTTATTGGAGAGCCGCTAGATACATGGCTTGTGAACATACCAGGGAACTCTCCAGGTTTGACCCGGAGATCGCCAGGTGAAGCTCTGGTTCTCCGGGCCAAGACCTGAATCCTCTGGGTCACGGAGTCTTGACATGCCCTGCTCCACGTCCCTATAAATGGTGGTGTTTCCTGCTGGGGAACCTATGCAGACGTCAGGGGGAACTCCCACCGACGTCACAGGACCTGCTCCCCCAGTTATGCACATCTGATAAATAAAAGAGTCATCATCATTCTGTCACAGATGCATATAGGTACACAGTTTTAGTCAATATTACATTCCGTGGATGTGTAAAAAAAACCTTGGGCAAAGCTAAAAGTGTAGCAGCGGAGGAAAGAGTCAGTCGGAACATGTATAACATTCTATCAAGAATTTTGTTTTATTATGACACATACAGTAATCTATTGAAGATTTTTCCACTAAAATGGTATGTGCTAGGGGGTCAGGAGGCTGATGATGCTTTGTGTGGTGGGGACAGGTTGGGGAATGGGAGGCTGATATTATGTGGAGATCTACTTTTTATACTTTTGTTTCTTTTAATGTTGTAACAAATACTGGACCAACATTTTAGGAAAATTAGGGACTGCAATTTTACTTTCACTTGCAGGAATAATTTAACTCAATTTATATTTGTATCTTAATGTCTCACTGTCTAGTCTACATCTGATTATGTGTTACTTTTCTGATCCCTATACCACTATTATGTAATCACCATTGTTGCTTGTGTGATCAGATAACTTTGGTGTTTCTGTAATGTACTGTTGTTGTGTTACATTTGTTATTATGTTAATCATTTCCTTTTGTGTGTCACCTTCCCTTCCCCTGACCCCAGTCCCGATAAAATGTATGCTACTTTGCACCCTGACTGGTGTGCTATGTCGTGACTGGTGGTATGATTCTTTGGGAGACTTTTCCCAGAGCATTCTTTACTCTGAGAACCGTAGCGGCTTCCCACTTGTAGCCAGCTTTGACTGCGACAAAGGCAGCAATAATGACCAGGGACCCTCCGGTCTACAGATGCTGAACATATCTCCTGCAAGCCAAGCAGCGGAGTAGAGACGCAGATGGATAGGGGGATTTTACAAGGGGATATAATGAAAACTCAAAGGGGCATAAAATGCAAATGTGACTTTAGATTACTAGTTATGTATTACATTACATGTTACACATTCTATAGCTGCTTCCAGATTTTTTCCAGATTCGGGTGTAAACTATTTATATCTAAAGTATTCTGGAAATAAATTCTGGTTAACTTTGGAGCATTTTGTAAAGCCAAACTTGTAACTTTTCTGAACTGCTCTATTTCTTTTTATAGTAAAACAAGTAGTAGTTATGATTTTGTCTCTGGACAGACAGTATTTTGTTACATAACCTTTCACTAAGTGAAGGAAGAAATGCTGGACTATAGGTTTGGAGTATCTGTTTTGCCAGGAGATCCTGCCAGAGTTAGCTGTGTTAGCATGAATCAGCAGACTGGAAGGACCAGGGCATGAATGACGCACGTGTTCCTGTGCACTAAAGGAGATGTGCTTACAACAATCTCCTGGTTAATAACTGCATAACAAAAATTTTAAAAAATATTTTCACAATTTCCATTCTGCAGCACGAAAACGTCTAAACACTTGTTGTTTTTTTGCATTAACAAATAGAGTTGCGCTACAAATTAACCCTTTTTTCAAAATAGGTGGCAGAGTAACACTTTGTGTGGGTGGGGGGTTTCCCGACACATATGTCATGATGTATACATCACCTGACCACTTGTGATGTCATGTGACGCATGCAATATTCTGGAAATGTATTGCATGGAATGCCGCCAGTAGGTGGGAACTGGTCGTTTCTGGACACTCCTGCTCTTATGAATACTTCCTCTGAAGTTACCTGCTGGAAACTAGTGAAGAAGTTAGCTTTTAAAAATAACTTCCCCACATGCAATTTGCATGAAAGAAAAAGAACAGTTTTATTTCTGTTTTGGTAAACTATTTATTTCAAAGGTACATTAAATATTTAAAGAAAAATTAGCAGATGTAGAAATAAAAATGGCCAAGTAGCTTCCATTAGTCATAAAAATATATGTGTACTATATACATTTTATTTATTTATATATATATATATATATATATATATATATCAGATTTAAAAAACTCAGCGTTCGTTGTTCTTTTGACTTTACAGTTTCAAAGGTAAATCTAATGTGACAGCAGCTGCAAAGTACTCAGAAACCACAAACACTTTTATTTCACATTTACCATAAACCACCTTTGATTGGCCACTGTTCCTCAATACAGATCTTTTGCAATCCAGCACGATTAACTTGCAACAAATTCTTTGTATTTCACCTCTGTGTTTTTGGATACCTGGTTAACATAACTCAGTATTGATTCATAGCGATACATATGAGAGGAATGAGAAGATTTGCTGCGGCATGTATTTGAAACACATTTCTCAAGTTTCGTGGCTTTCTTCAATTAAGGGACTTTTCACATATAGATATGTTCAAATGTACATTTAGTGAAGGGGATTTTTGTAAAAAATAGATAAATATATATGTGTATATACACTTTAATATCATGCTGAAAGATTATGTGAAGAATCCTGAAAAAATGCAATATTTATTTAACTCCTTGTTAACAATACCCTATGTTTAACTCCTTCACAATTTACAACGTGCTTTATTATCCTCAAAAGAATGGTCCTTTATCACCATCATCCATTCTAAGATTCACCTCAGATTCAAATCAGACTGTCTCCTCATAAAACTTAAACAAATAAATATTGATATCAGCATGATACCTTTAGCCCTACCTGCTAGTTATAACAGGGATCTACAGGGTCTGCAAAGACCTCAAGAAAATCTCTACTTATGTTGCACTGCTCTCTGAGGGCATTGGAAAAAAAAAAAATAAGGAAGAAAAAAATTATAAGAAAATTAAAAGGAAAACTTAATAAAAAGTCACTTAGTATCTCGTACCACTCCTAGAAAAAGGACAAAAAAAAAACCTTGTCTCCCATACCCCAAAGATAGTTATAAAATAAGAATAGTACTATGGGGAAAGGAGCATTTTAAACATAAAAAAACTTATGTATTTGAGATATTCCTGTGAACAGAGTTATTTAATTAGCAGTTTTTTTATTTTGCACCTACCCTGCAGAAGATATAATGAGCAAAATTCAGAAAAATATGCAAAGCCAGATGCTTCAAGCTAAACCCCTGCAATCCTCAACCGAGGGGGCAAGCTTGCCTTTTAATGAAAGCAGCCCGGGGAAAGTTGTGCCTCCCATCCCGTTACCCTCTCTCCCCTGGGTGTTGGACTTCATATAGATTATATCCTTTTGAGTATTGGCTAAATTCCTTCTCATCTACCGCTTAACTCACTGTGTTGCATCTTCAGGGTAAGTGAGTTCCTACCCCCTGCCCCTTGATAAGTCCCACACTAGTACCAATAGACAAAACCGTCCTAATTTTTATGCATGTATGTTTGTTTATTGTGCCAGCTTACCTTATCATCACAGGACCTTACTTGTCCTCAATTGAGTCTTTATGCTTTACATGCTGGACCATCTAGTGCCTCTGGGGGAAAGACGAACTCTATCCGATTTCTACATCAATGTGATGGAAACTAGTCATTAGACTGACATTGCAGAAAGGAAGGCATTATAAGTAAACACAATAGTTGAAACAAGTAAGGTACAGTATGAGAATGTGATTTGTATATTTTACAGTGAAAGTACAAAATTAGTTACTGCCCCTTAAATATTTATCAGCAACACACAGAGGAGAGAGCTACCTGGTCTAGGTATAGCTGAGTGAGTTTATCCAGATGATTATAAGTACATGTTTTAATAAATAAATATATATGGTCATAAGCGATATTACATTAAAAAACCCATTGAAGGATTAACAATTTTGTTGTTGGATCATGGGACACAAAGTCTATTTTAACAAAAGCATTTCTTAATGGCCTTGTTTACTTAATGAAAGACGGATAAAGGCTTTGCACAGGGAGCAGGTGAGTCACGCAGACGAGCCGCTCTGCTTGTAACTGTGCAGTGATTGGGAAGTAATACAAAAGGTCCATGAGTTCCTTCGAAATATCATGTAGTGTTATCTCCTACCTTCCATCCACTTGCTAAAAAGGATATCAGCGTCAGGGCAGCTAAAAATCAATGACTTAGTTGAAAGAAATTCACCTCAGACATTGTAACATGTTTACTGTAGAAATGTATAATATGTTTTTATGCTAGGATCTCAAATCCGAAACAAGATATATAGAGGCTATATCTTCCAAAGTGAATTTTCCAAATGTATTAGAGAAGTTGATGTGCCATAGATGGATACATATCACCTTTGAACTATTTTACTTACCCCTTTTTATGCAAGAATAATCAATGAACTTCTGTACTTTTTTGATCGTTTAACAACTAGTTTATAGGTAATTAAGGTTTAATGGATTCTTAAAACTAGAATCTGATTTCGTAACAGACACACGTGCTAACATCATATGCAGGGGCGTAACTAGAAGCCTCAGGGCCCCGGTGCGAGAATCTGTTAAAGGCCCCCCCAACCCAATCTACCCCCCTCTCACACCATCTACCCCCCTTCTCACTATCTACATTTTTGTTTTTTGTTTTTATTTCCTTTTATTTGCCAACCTGCCCCCCAGTTATGCACATCTGCCCCAGGCTTGCCACTCTGCCCTCTAATATGCCTTTTAACCCCCTATATGCCCCTCTGCCTCCAGAAATGCCTTATACCCCTATACGCCACTCTGCCATATAGGGGGTTAAAAGGCATATCATGGGACAGAGTGGCATATAGGGGGGTATAAGGCATTTCGGAGTGGTGTATATAGGGGATTAAAAGGCATTTATAGAGGCCGAGTGGCATATAGGGGGTTAAAAGGCATATCATGGGGCACTCTGCCTCCTGAATGGGGACAGGGGCTGATTGGGGACAGAGATTACATGGGGGGCTGAATTGGGACAGCAATGACATGGGGGGCTGAAAGGGGACAGAAGTGGCACTGGGGAGCTGAACTTGTGAACACATACAGACACAGAGATTTCTTTTTTTTGTTTAATCATTTAAAAATAATAATTGAAAAAAGCATTATGTTGTTTGTCCCCCACGGACACACTTACATACACACACACACCGATTGTTTTTGTTTTTAAAAAAAAAATAAAAAAAATATTATACAGTTTGTACAAAAAATAAATTTGTTTACTGACCTACTTTTTCCACTTTGGGCCTTTTTATCTTGTCCTCCGTCTTCTGGTAGCTGCAGACTGCCGTTTTCTATGCTGACAGGATGTCACTGACACGACATCCGGAGCTCCAGCAGGCTGAGTGCGAGGGGGCGGAGCTTTCACCCCTCACACTGCTCTCAGTCTCATCATCACTATGCGGCCATCAGATTGCTGGAAATGTAATCTAAACGGCCGATGCGTGCTGATGCCGTCGGCCGGAGCTACTTTAATACTTATTGCCATATTAAGTAAATTTTTTTTTTTATTTTTTTTAAGTATTAAAGTAGCTCCGACCAGGGGCATCAGCACGCATCGGCCGTTTAGATTAGATTTCCAACAATCTGATGGCCTCGTAGTGATGGGAGCAGCGTGAGGGGTGAAAGGTCCGTGCGAGGGGGCGGAGCTTTCACCCCTCACGCTTCTCCCATCACTAGGCGGCCATCACACACGGCCGCTGTGTGCTGATGCGGCCGGCGCTACTTTAAGACTTTCTTTTTTTTTATTTAATATGGCAAGCCGATCCAGCTTGCCATATTAAATAAAAAAAGAATTAAAGAAGCGCCGGCCGCATCAGCACACAGCGGCCGTTTAGATTAGATTTTGGCCGGGGGGGCAATTGTCCCCCTGCCCGCCCCTTTAGTTTGCCGGCCCACCGGGAAATTTCCCAGTATCCAGGTGGGCCAGTCCGGCCTGCTTGGGCTCCCCTGAGTGGCAGAAGTCCAGGGCACGGTCGCAGTCGCGACCCCGGTAGTTCCGCCACTGATCATATGCTCAAAAACATTACCACATTACAGTAACACACACACTTGCACAGTGATGCTAGCCTCATACACCAAAAACACACACTTTAACACTAGATGTAGATATATACACACATAGTACTGCCATATGCATACACAGGCTAACACTACACTCGTATATGCATGCACACACAATCCAACAACATACACTAACACATACCCACTGACTCTAACACTATATAGTATTAATGTATGTGTACATATATAGATATAAATTTATATATATATATATATGTATATAGTGTTACAGTTAAAGTGTATATTGTATAGTATGTATGCAAAGTGTTATAGAGACAGGGTCTATATAATATACAAAACAGTACTTATACACACACAGTAACATACTGACATACACACACACACACACAGTAACATACATACACACATACAGTAACATGCTTATGTAGAACAGGCTAACATCCTTACATACACACACACATACTAACATACACACATACAGCAACGTAATTTTACTAGCATACTGATTTACACTTGCACATATAAAAAACTATCTTTGTTGGCTCAGGAGGCATAGGCCAGTACCAGCTATTCTGCTTCCTCAAGGTCCTCACACACTATGTCTGAGCGACATGAAATTATGTTATATGTTCTGTTGGTGTTGGCTGAGCTGGTGCTTTACACCAGTGTCATTACTACCGCAGGGTCTTGTAATGCACATTAAGTGAACCCGCTGTGTGCTTCCCTGCGGCCAAGCAGGAGGGAGAGCCTCCTTGCTCTCTTAGGGCCTGTTACAGCAGTAGTGGTTGTACCACACTGGTGGCGGGTACCTGGTGAAAGTATTCCTGCTCACATTGGCATATAGCTGGTAGAACACACCTAAATAAAATACACATAAAATACAAATGTTCATGGTCAGGGGTCAGCCATTTATTTGTTCTTTTACACACATAGGTATCTGTTCTCTCAGATTTCTATTCAGCATAATAAGACCATCAACAGGTAGCTAGATCTCCATGATTATATGTAGCTTCTACTTTGTTGTCATGTTAAATATTGATGCTTATAGATATATCCAGTGTCTAGGTCTTACGTACATTTGTCCAGCCATTCCCCTGATGTTGTGTTTAGTAATTACCCAGTCTTACAACAGCTTAAATCCAATTCAAGTCACTTATATTTGTACCACCATTTAAAAACGAGTGATCCAGTTGTTATGCCAGCATTCCTTTTTACTGCATCTTCTTCCCCTGGATTCTCAAAATAGGTCAGGAGGCAATCTAGCCTAAAGTTATTGGGATTAGGTTAACCAAGTCCTTCTGCAACTAATTTGTCATCACCATGTTTGTGAACACTCAGGGGAAAGGAACCCAGAGCCTGATATCTATTTAAAGCAGTGTGGCAAGGAAAGTGGACAGGATGAAGAAAAGAGAAATTAGTCATGTTAGACAAGAGATAAAAAAAAGTGAACAGGAGAAAGAGATGAAGGACATTTTTGAGAGTGCCATGTGCCAACACACAATCCCAAAATTATTTAATTTTAAGTAGTACTTGTTTTGCCTTATACGTAGTAGTATTCCACTTGACAGCTCCTTCATACATTAATGGAAATATGTTCCAACTACTTGCAAAACGGAAGCAGGTGATTTTTCATTGTTAGTGAAGAAACATCTGTTACCATTTCTGTGTTTGAGATACTAATATAATTTTCAGATAAAGTGAGTATCGTAGCATTGGTTTCTTAAAGTATTTCTGTAAAACAGTTAACTGATGAAAAATGATGACCTGCAAATTAGGACTGTACAAATTGATTCCAGTCATGACTTCTGAAGATATCTTAGCAGGTGATTCAGTGCAGAGGTTGATAAGAGAATTAGGACAGTTGAGGAACAGGTTCCAGCTTTACCCAAAACCCTTGCTCTGACCCTGTTCCAAGAGAGAGTGAAACCGCAAAAAAGAAGGCTTAAGAGAAGATGAGAGACAAAAGGAAATGTCTCAGGGCGACTCATATGAAAAGGGTGACTCAGACACCATTTGTTAGTGGTCACAGAGACACGTGCCCCCCACATAAACCAGATCACTCTTCAGAATGAGATGTCTTTTATACATGAGCACAGACTCTGATTCCTGTTTGGTGAATCATTTCCAGTCAGGAATAGCTCCGCTTAAAGGAATGACGGTTGTGAAATGAAGTGTTTACTGCAAACGTCTCACATGGGTGACTAACAAAGCAGCATCCAAGTTGTTTTCGCAGTGAGTCCTGGCTGACAGTGTCAGTGCTCTCAGGCTAACATCTCTAGCATGTTGGAATCTGAACATTCTCTGCATTAGGTACCTCACGAATCCTGCCATCTTTTACCAGTTCATCTAAAAGAAAGGTAAATAAAAATATAATGTGTATCGTTTTCAATCTTTTTGTGTCAGGCGAAAATATTTTGACTAGTCTCAGATATTAACTGGTTATTGTTGTACACGTTATGCCGTATTGTTCCTGTGTTGTATATCCAGCTTTAATTTAAAAATGCAAGTTCCAGAAGAGAAAATATGTGGGAGAGAAGGTTTAAAAATGTTGATATCACATTTTCAAAGTGGTTCTGGTTTAACGTTTAAGGAAATGTCTGTTGGCAGGTTCTCAATAAAGCCGTCACAACTAATTATTATATAAACCCTAAAGTACTTCCTCCTGTTTTGTTACTGTAATAGAGTTAGCGCACTGCGTGGGACTTATGTTAACAAGCTCCAGGTTAGCAGCTAATATTGGTCTTTTCCAGCCAGAAATGTATATACACAATGAGATTTAAGCTCTTTAAAAAATACGTATCTTGCTTGGTGGGATGATGTATTCAAGGCACTTGTTAAGGAGATGGTCCTAATCATGCTTGATTCAGTTTCTTTCTTGGAAAAAGCAAGTACACTGGCAGTTACCCTTCAGTATCCGGAGCTCTCTCTTCATTGCACGGTGCAAATGTGAGTAGGTGGAACAAGCTCTGTTAAGTAAGAGGCTGTTGCGAAATCTCTGGCTCATGTTTCTGTCACAAGGCTGTGTAGTCATTGATGGGAGAGCATTAGTGAGCCATGCTAGGTCTCTTGTTCAGGAAAGCAAGGCAGTGATGCTGAAAACACACTGCCGAGTTTAGGGAAGGCAGTTAACAGTGTATTAACTACCTGATTAGGAAGAACTGGGATTTATTTAGATTTTTATAGTTTTTTTTTAAAGGCTTTGCTTATATTTTATGTGCCATCGTTTGTGCTGTCTACAGGACAATACTTTGCTCAATATTTTGAAGGATGTAGTTGGGGCCGTACAAATGGGAGATAGTATTGTGCTGTTTTTCCTCTTTGGAAACTACAAATACAGAATGCAAGCATCTGCAACAGTTTCACCTGCTCAGTGTGCTGATTGATGGACAGCAGAGGCATGGTACCATAGGAGTTTCTCCATGGATCTCTGTCCCTCTCGCTCATCGCTGACTCCACTTCCAGGAATGAAGAAAGCATCTCATTGTGGTTTTTCTATGCTGATTTTTTGGTGTGTGTAAAAGGATTCAGAGGAGAGTCACAAGGAAACTGAAGACAGCAGATGTGTGATCAAGCTCTCAAGGGAAGCGCTTGGTAGACTTATTAAGCGTAACCATATTCATCTCTTAAAAAGCACTCATGATACCACCTTGGAGTTTGGAGGTAGGCAAGTTCATATCTTTACAGCATACACTTTAAGGCACCATTCATCTTATTATTGTGTTTGCAATGCAATGTGCAATTAGAATAAAACAGAGCCAAAGGTCTGATATAAACAAACAAGGATTATCAGGCTAGCAGCTTTGCACTTTGAGTGCCATTGTATCGCACTGCTTACTTTCTCATGTTGAGAAGGTTACATGTGTACCATATCAGTATGAGCATTGCATTTAGTGGATAGATTAAATCAATTGATTTTGTGCGCTGTGATGGAATCCTTAGATGCATTAATTGATGTTTTGTATTTTAGATGCATGCCATTTTTTGTGACTATATCACACCATAAGTGCTGTGGTTTTTGTGTCACTTGTACCAAGCGTGCATCACTCCAATGGGTACAGGTTCTTAAACCGCACTCACATAGCAGTTTGAAGATGTTTTTGTTACTATTCACACTACACAAGTTTAAGTTCCGCTTAAGTTACTACTAACTGGTTGCTTCAAATTATTGCAACAAAATTGTTTATGGTATTTATTTTTTCCTTACATTTAAGGAATAGCAAGGCATATTTTTAAACTTGATGGCTGTAGATGATTTCTGCTGTCTTTTTGCTGCACAATACAAAGCATTGTAGATAACTAGTGACAAGGTGTGCTGTGACTGCCTACCAGCAACATGCCCTTGGAAAGTATTTTACATGTTCTCAGTCATGCTCAAAACGAATCACATGTAGTAAATGCCTTCAAAGTAATAATATCAATGTAATAAACGCCTTCTAAACAACGATACACTAGTTTGTTTTGTTAGCTGCAGCCTGCAAATATGTTTGGTTATATGTCAATTGCAAAATATAACATAAAATGTATACTTTTGTTAATTGTCAAGCTAACAATCAAATTATTCTAAACAGCTAATTCTTCCAGCATCAAATTATAGCCATTCTTGCTTGTAATTTTAAATTACATTTAGCACCTTAAATGCTGGTTCGTGAACACATTTGAAGGATAACATCTAATTTAAAACATAGTATGGTGACACGCCAAAGTAATTTTACAATATTAGTGCGTTTTCATTCTACATAGGGTTGCATTGCTTGGTTGCCAGCAGAGGCAAATCTACATTCCATCTTGACACCTGTAGGCCAAAGACTACTGACTACCTGACCCCCACACTATAAATATATTGTATATATAAAAGCCATGTCACTTCTTTTTGTCTGTAACTCTGATGCCACAGCTCACAGACACAGTGTGGCAACAGGTGCAGCGATGGACTGCAGACTTGGATTTTGCTGTATGCTTCCTCAGCTAGAGCTGTCCAGGCACCTCCCAACCATGCTGTCCATATGCTCTACACAGTATAGCAAATGATCACCGGAGCTGCTTATAAATGTGAACTCCACTCTGTAAGTAGCAACAATAAATATTCAAAAAGCTCTCAATGAGAGAGACAGGGGAAACAGGAGTAGGTACTCTCTGGATACCATCAATAATGAATATGAAAAAAAGCAGATGACTCAGCCAGGATAATGGTCACAAACGGTTGAGGAGAACTGTTTTTGACCATTATCCAAGACCCTTAGTCTTTATAATTACCTAATGCCATTTTAATGACTGGCACATCAGCTTTTTATAATATATAATACTTTCTAGAAAAGTCACAGGCAGTCAGTTGGCCTGATAAAATCAGGTTAAAAATGTTGATGTGGCCATCATGAGTGGTCCCCCCTTTGCCTCCTAGAGTGTCCACCGAAATTGACTTAAAGGGAGACTCCTTCCTTCATGTATACTTAAGTACATATTTTAGCTAAGCGTCTCCTTTAAATTAACATTCCTTTTCCCTGCCCATGAGCTATTTGCATTGCAGGAGATGCATTTGCACTGTGCAATAGCATGCATACACCATTACTGTCAGCAACTAGGGAACCCTCTAGCCGAGAAGGGAGGTTGGTTTTGTAAAGCCACGTAGCCCCAACACAAACTTACATACGCATGCTAACGCACACTTCCTTTAACACACACTTACATATACACACCCACTCTAACATACACTATACGTACTCCCTCCTTTACCTTTCCCAAAGCCTACTTTCTAGCTGCTCGTACGCACTGTGTGAGCAGTTTCGCTTTTGCCACAGGGTCACATAATTGCTGTAAGTGACCCCGTCACACTTCCACCTCCGTGAGTGGGCCAGTGCATGGTGGACTGGCCTTTTTGGAAAAATCTCGGCCTGGCCTGGGGGCAATTGCCCCCCTGCCCACTGTGCCATCCCACCCTTGGCCAGCCAGCTCCAACACCGGTCTTGTGATGGTTTCATTATCTAAGTCTGAGCAAAAGGTGTATATAGATGACGTGTGCCAGTAACCTACCGTGTTTCCCCGAAAGTAAGACAGCGTCTTACTTTCTTTTTATCCCTAAAAGCCCCACTATGTCTTACTTTCGGGGTATGTCTTATATTGGGAAAAAATTTTCGAATTTAATGCTTTCCTACCTTTCCTTTCTTCTTTCAGCTTCTTTTCCTCCTCTTCGCCAGTTCTTGTCTCCTTCCGGGTCAGAGGGCACGGACAGCGGTGGGCGCGGCTTCAGTGTTGTGCGCCGGGATCTGACAAGAAACCCCGGCGCACAACAGCTGTTGCCGCGCAGATCACAAGGGAGCGGTATCGGAGGTCATTAACAGACCTCCGGCTCCCTTGAGTGATTTTAAGCCGGGTTGAACCCGGCTTAAAATCACTCAAGGGAGCCGGAGGTCTGTTAAAGACCTCCGATACCGCTCCCTTGCGAGCCTGCTCCTCCAGCGGCGGACATTACTGTCCGTCTCTGGAGGGGTGCCGGGTGCCGCAGGTTGGCACCCCCTGGAGTGTGGCGCCCTGTGCGGTCGCACACCCCAAAGGTCGGCCCTGCTCTAAGGGGCCGGCCTTAGGGGTCTGCGGCCGCACAGGGTTTAAATAAAAACATCGGGGGTTTTTTTCAACTTTATTTAACATCCTCCATGTTAAATAAAGTTAAAAAAACTTTATTTAACATCCTCCATGTTAAATAAAGTTTTTTTTAACTTTATTTAACATGGAGGATGTTAAATAAAGTTAAAAAAAAAACCCCGATGTTTTAATTTAAATCCTGTGCGGCCGCAGACACGTAAGGCCGGCCTTGGTGGGGACTTCCCGGCCCCTTAGAGTGGCGGACCCGGTCGCAGGTGCGGCGGGCCTAAGGGGCAGGCGCCCCTTATGCCCTGCGTTAATGCGGCCGTAGGCCGTAGGCAAATCCCCCGTGTTTCCCCGAAAGTAAGACATATGTCTTACTTTCGGGGTACGGCTTATATTAGCTGACCCCTCTGAAACTCCCGATACGTCTTACTATCGGGGGTGTCTTACTATCGGGGAAACACGGTAGCTTTGAATCTATGGCAGTTTGAGCTCACATATTATGAGTTGTGCTAAAGTCCAGCATACATGACTCACTTTTTTTTCCTAGGGCAAGTGCATACTCAAATGGCTAAAAGTTGCTAAATTGCTAAGTTTCACATTTCTTTTTCAAAACTTGTGTTCCAGAAAATAAGGTGCTAACGCTAGTACTAGCATGGTTCTGCATTATTACTAGGTTGTAGGTCTCCCTGAACAAAATTTCTGATTATCCTATATCATACCAGATTTGTGGTTTATATGTAGTCACGATTTGTATGTATTTGTAGTGATTCCAAGCCAAACTGTTCACTGTTGTTTAATAAGTCTTATTTGTTTATGCTAACAATTTAACCTCCCATCTTAGGCATCTTACTCAGGCAGGATATCTGAGAATTGGACAGCCAGCTCTCCTTATGTATTACTTGTTTGAACACAGATGCAAAGCCCTAAGTTACTTTTTACTGTGTGCCAGGCGTAGGCGGCAAGGTCAGATGCAACTTGCTTACTGTAGTTGCTATGTGGGTGTAATAAACTAAAGAAAAGGAAAGGGTGTGGAGAATTGTCTGATAGCAAAAAGAATGGAGATTTTTTTGTATTTACTTAACAATGTACATTGACCTAATTGGGATTGGCCTGGAACTTAGAAATCGCAGAACATATACATATAATTATCAATAATAAGGGTACTTTGCCACTAGTCGCTCATTATGGTAAGTCGTTAATGTTTGTGTTGTGAAATGTTGAGCCAAAAGAACATCTTGTAGAACAGTTAGAATAATGAGACTGAGTAGTAGAAGACATCAGGCAACATGTTTGTATAAAATTTAGTATTTTTAAACTGTGGGCTAACATATTCATAGAAAACAAAGTAGTGTCATGAAAGAACTCAGAGGTGCCTTTTCAGAAAAAAATAATTTTATTAGTTATTAGAGTCCAGTGACTCTGGAATGAATAAGTTATCCCACTACACTGTATCTCAGAATTCCTCTCTGAGACCAATTTGACAATATCATAAACAGCCATGGAATATATGTTAACCTGATAAATCTAAACAAAAGTCCTGATTATTTGTGTTGGTGCCTGCTGGTGAAAGCTGATAGGGTGACATAGGTGAAAACATTGAGCTGTACACAATTGTTTTAGCCATAGCAGACTTTAATGGAACATATGCCTTAATAAAGTAAAACTCCTTAACTTCCTGATGCGTTGAGTGCAATAGAAACACTACAAAATGTTCTTTATCAGTAATTGTTTCTCAAAGTAAATTCAGACTATTGGAGATTATAGTTTTGTATGTATGTGTGTATGTGTATATATATATATATATATATATATATAAGGGAGAAGCCTGACCTAAGCGTCTCCTGCCTTTAGGCATGTCCCTCTGGACACGTGGGAACCTGTGTTTCTGGCTGGCAGATGAGCATCACAAGACGGCAGGAATTATCAAAGATAGGTTATATATAACCTTTACTGCACAATATTCTAACAGCGCGTTGTGGGCCGGCCCTGCATTACTTTCTACAGACCTCATTAGTTTATATATATATATGTCACAATCAATGTAGAACCTAATGTGTTGAAAGTTTAAAAGAAAAAGTGAAATCGGTCACCCAAACGGTTCTAGATACAGTAAATTAGTTTTCCAGTTAGTCACATGGATACAATCTATCAAATTAAAGGAAGCACATTGAGTTTGTGTATATAAACTTTTCCAAAACAGTGTTAATAAAACCCTACCCGTCAAATAGACTTCCCTTAAAGGAATAGCCCCACTAAAGAAGAATGCATGTTAATGTGGATACATTATTTCAAAGAAAAAAGAAAACCTTTCCTGAGGTAGAAGTGGCAGCCAATCGGCGCAAGGACGGCTCCCAAAGAAATTAGTGGCCATGCTTTCCACACATGTGCCCATGTGTCTGAGCAGACCCCCTCCCGCAGTGTTTGCCTATCCAGCACTTGAATTTATTGGACGTAAGTATATAGTATCACATGCATTGGGTTTTCCCCTGCACAGAAAATATCTGGGGGTGGGTACGCGGCAAATACTTATTCACAATCCCTCCATGCGTTTGCAAGAGGGGAGCAGAACATTTAAAGATATCAGACAGCTTTCATATGCATTAAAGTGCAAATGATTTCCGGAGTGTCCCTTTAAACACCATCTTCAGCCCAGGTACACAGGCCTTTGCTACCTACCCCAACATTCCTGATTAGTTACGTTAAAAATAAGCAAGGAAGATACTTGCACACAGGCTTCTTTTAACAGCAATGTCTTTTCGTGGACCATTGGTCCACATAATGGAAGCAATGATGAACAAGTCCATTTGCTTAGTGCGCACACTAGAAAAAGATGCTACAGTACCAGGTATTATAGGAGAATGTTTTAAGGAGCAGTAAATAAACTTTTTCATTACAGTAATGCTGAATATGTGGGTTCTATAAGGCTTTGGTATTGCATTTATTTTTCCTAATAATTAACTAATTAATAAAAAGGTTTGTAAACATATTCTTGACAAGTACTTGAACTGATGGTTTTATGCAATCTGAGGACATGAAGCTACAGTAAGTAATAAGATATTTCAGGATGAAAGGTATCAACATTGTTATTCAGTTAATCTTGGTGAAATAACACAAACCTCTGTCAAGTTCAAGCTCTCATGAAAAAAGAGACTTTATCCAGTATTATATTAAAGATGTAACAAATTTATTTTGTGACTCCAAAGGCAATCAGATTTTCCATGGATCTACATTACCTCTGCTAAGGTTAAATAAGTATTAAGCCTGAATGTAGAAATAGTGATAATTGAATCCACCAAATCCACTTCACTTGGCAGTGTATTATTATACGCCTTAACTGTCCTAGATGTAAAAACCTTCCTTATCTTTAGATGATGCCCCATGTTTTCTGGAGTTTTATGAGACAAAAATCCCCAGATCTTCCATAACATTAACTCGTTCTGTTGCCTTTTTCCAAACCTAATCCAATTTTGCCTAGACCAGAATACCTTGTTTTACAGAGTGCATCTGTATTTCATCATGATTGATTTTTTTTTATAGCTCTTTACCTTACGAATGATTCTTTACTGAACATATCCCTTGTTTCTCTGCACTATATAGCATATAACAGTCTCAGCAGTGGTCTTTGTTTTGGAAAACATAGAATACTATTAATATAACATTCACTCAAATAAAAAAAAAATCAAAGAACACGCTTCCAAAACTGCATTGTATAGGAATTGTTTAAAACAAATATAAAGTAAATAAAGGAGTTATATGATTCTAGAAAATAGTAGTTCTCTGGGGATAGAAAAACAAACCTGTAAAAATACTACTTTGATGGCAAAGGTTCAGAGGCTTTGGCTGTCCCCGTGAAATGCATTATTTGCCCACGACTGCCATTTCTTGGCATTCCAGACGCCATTTTGCTGTTTATAGACACCTGTATACATTATAATTTTTCATCTAATTTCACCTGCTTTTTAATGTGGTTCCAATGTGGTGCAACACCTACATGTGCTATTGTTTAATGCTCTTTTATATCATCAATTATTTTTTACCTTGCAGCAAATCAATCAAGCCCTGTATGTGGAGGAGCATAGGGCTGTATAGTCTTAATTCGGAAGTTGTACCTGATTCGGAATAAAGGCCATTCTGCGGAAAAAAAAATCATGTTTTTCTGTGCAGAATCGCCATACTTTTTTTGCACGTATGTGTGCTTTCTTTCTAGTATCTGTGTTTTTGTGGCACAATAATAATGAACTGTTGTGGTTTACATTTTGTGTGGAAGTCGTTTTTAATTATTTCTCTTTATTGCTTTTCATTTTGATGTGCACATCAGAAAGATCATATGTTGTTAGTACAAAGCTTTGCCCTAAGAGAATTGAATTATATATCTCGGTAGTAACAAAATTAACGATAAAATAATATAAACAAATTACGCCAAAAGTTGTATCGATACAGCCATTAGATGTCTGACATCTTCATTGCATGTTCATTGTAGCTGATATCTGAATGATTTCAATACGAGTGCCCAAAGTACCATCCATCGCATAAAAATTGGAGCTGAGGAACTGGGCCCAGATGAGCCATTACATCACTATCCGGTCACTCATGGCTCTTTCCATGTACTCCGTCTACTTGACCCTGTGAACTTCACATGCCCACAAGCAACAAAATGGTTTTCATTTCAAAGTGGTTCAAAAGGAACGGCTAACTGTATGGCTAAATCTTTGATTGCCATTTATAACTTTAGGCGTATGCGTCCCTTTCACTTAAATTATAATCTAACCACTCCCAAAATGCTTTCTGTTTCACAGTGGATCATCTGATGTAAGCACCAACTCGTTTTCCACCCGTCCTTTCCTTGCCTGTCCAGGCAGGCGACAGCAGGATGGAAACCGTCAAGTACCGTGGTATTTGAGTCTTTGATTAAAAGCATCTACATATGTGTTATGCTTAGGAATGGGATTGTGTGGGTCGTATTTAAGGTGTGTCATTAATAAGTCAATTATGTGTACATTGTTTGGTGCATCCATTAAAATTCCTTACATAGTTTGAAGATGAATCTGATGTTTTTAACCTTTCACTGCTAGTTGTGTGACCAGTTTACTAGTAAAAAATCATTTGAAAGGATAATACTCTGAAAAACGGTGCACAGGTAGTAATGAGGTGTAGGATTTCCAGCATAAATGTAGGGGTCTATACACTGAAGACATTGAGTTGCCATATCAAAACACTTAAATATGCTGTAGGACAGCTTATCCTGTAAGAGGGTTGATCTGGCCCAGCATCATGCATAGGTCAACTGCTAGTGAATTATGGTCCTAGTAGCTATGTACTATCAAAGTTACTTAACTATGCGGATGGAACGCAGTAGTGTATTGTGACCTGATTCATGGAATTGAGTATTACCTTCAGATGTAATTCATTATTTTCTCTGTTAATCCCAATTTGCAATGTACAATGTCAGCTAAGATTATACAGGAATACTGTATCAAAATTATTTCATACAAATCTATTTTGATACAAAAACTATTTCGTTTTCAAGGCTATGTTCAGAAGCCAGTTTGTAATAACAACATGTTTCGTATATGTTCAGAAACAGTTGCCCAACCTCTTCAATCATTAGAACTTGCAGCACCGAGCCAACTTATTCCACTTAACTAAAATCAATGATTACGTAACGGGTCCTGTAAATTGGATACATTTTTGGATACACCAAAATGTATGGTGTTTATTTACTACAAAGGGAGTTTGCAGAAAAGTTGTAGTTTCATCTCTTTGACTTTGAAAAATTACAAATGGCCGACCCAAATGAGATAGCTTGGATTGCACTGTATAAAGCATAAATGAATGATTGAGTGTCCTTAAAAGTCAACTCACTGGCTTAACTATACATTATGTAATTATGAATTTAAGATTACCTGTATCTTGTCTTTACTAATAGGGCTTGACTGCAAACATACCACATCTCATCTTGCATGGTCTGTAACCTCCATACCAAATTTTCTTGACCCTGAACCATGAACTGTGTAATATGTATGTATGCTCACAGCTTTATATGAAGAGAACAGATCGTCCATCAAAGTCCATTTAACATGTCAAACACATGCATTAATCATTTTTAGTGGCCCTGGAGAAATAACGTACAGTTTTCTATTGATTTGGATGGCACAATTTGAAACTTAAGATGATTTTAGTATTTGGAGATAGTGTTCTTATAACGGAGAAATATTATTCGTTAAGAAATAATTGTCTTTTAATGGATAAATCGAATTAGCTGAGTGATGTCAGGGAGAGAATTGCCTTAGGGAATATATATATATATATATATATATATATGACGTTGGGTTTCAGAGGTTGGGACAATTGCTGGCAGTGATTAAATTCATAGAATTCTTTAGAATACAAAAAACAGGCAGAGGATTATGGTGTTGAAAAATAAAGATCTTGACCAGAAGCCTCCTATTTTTATGTATTGCTTTGGTTTGTTGTATATAGCAAAAGTGGCATAACTGTAGTTGTTACTGTTCACACACACACACACACACATTATATAGATATAATGTGTGAATAATTTATCTAAATCTACTGTAGTGTAGCAAACGGAAAACATTTGTAGAATTCCTCAGATACAATTGCTAACCAATTGTCATGCTTTAGCCAAAAATTGAAAAACCAGTAGGATCTTTCCCAAACATAAAAACACTATGTGATTAAAAATAGAAATTTCTATCTCTTCACCTGTTGAATCTAATAATACCAATGGAGCAGGGACTAGGTTATTTTAATTATTACATAACTGACTACTAGCTCTTCCATATGAAGATGTTACCACTGTTACATTATGTATTAATTTTCTTAATGCACTGTAAGGATCCTAGATGCAAATTAAGACTATTACATCCTAAGAAAATGGTCCAAATGACACTAGGACATAATGCTCTCCCCACATCATTGGCTCTAAAATGACAGATTAAGACCATCAATGCTGGCATTACTGAAAACATCAATGACTCCCATGCTGGCTGATCAAACATATGTATGGTTTTGAAGAAATTTCCTACTTGTCCTTTTATAACATCAATTTATAATTTGCATGGGTACACTAAACATATACATGTTTAGTGTCCCCACACAAATTATAAACAAAGGGGCTAAAGTGAAGACGTGTTTAGAAAAAAATGGAGACGTGCTTTCATAATTTTCTAAATAATTTTAGAAAATTTCTAAATATATATTTTTAGATAGTATGTTTATCGTCACCAAATGAACTGTGCAGAACTCCACCTTCCGTAAATAGACCTTTTGTTAGAGCTGCGTCTATCATAGCTATCCCTACTGACTCACCATTAAATTATTGTCATTATCTTTGATTTGTACAGCACCAACAGACTATGCAGCACTGCACACTCGCTTTATGTGCTGGAGTGGTTGTAAAGCTTTGATTTTTATTATATTTATGACTCCTCGCAGACAAATGTGTTGCTGTACCTTTACTGTATTGAAGACTGGTGAGGGGGGTTTCCCTGGTCTGTATAAATAATGTGTTAAAAACTTTTATTACAAAGAGGGACATTCACAAAAGTAGAAACTACATGTTGCCAAAAATTTTAATGATATAAACATTTAGGCATCTTAAGTGTGTACATATATTACCTGGCAGTGCAGAGGATTCTTATTTATTAATATTTTTGTATAGCCCCATTATATTCCCAGCACTGTACAATGGGTCTTGAACAATTTAGACTAGTGGCCCGGAGAAACAGTAAGGGCAATGGTGTAAATACTTTGGTGGTAAGCATATAACACGTATACTGTAATGTTGTGGTCTTTACCCCCATAGGTTATCACATTGGACAGAAACTGCACCTAATCAATGCACTGGGATAGGAGGAGGTACAATGTCTCTGTTGCTTTATTTGAGATTCATAATGACTGAATTTGCTGCCAGGAGCTAAGGTTGAAGCTATTAAAGAGGAATGCAACTGCCACCTACACATCATACAGTATGTCATCCTTTACCAGGTTGGACAATACCTCCAGTCTCTTACTGGAAATGCACTCTATGAGGCCCTGGACTTTCCCTTTCTGCTGATGACTGTTTTCCTAGCATGTAAGTGACATCATCACCAATTCAGTATTATCAAAGGACGCAAACCATTTTGGTCTGGAAAGCTGCCCATAAACAGTATGATATATGATTAGTAACTGGACTTGTGCATTTGCATTTGTACGAATTTAAACTTAAACAAAATTCACCAATTTCCTTAATTTGTATGAATGTTCGAAAACCAGGAGGGACCCTCAATAAGAAAGAAGCAGAGAGCTCTGAAATTTTATTTGCATTTTGTTTCTTTTTCATTTTCTCATTCTCTCTCTCACACTTTACTCACACTCTCTCTCACACTGTTTGAGGTTCTCTCAATGCCTTCTCCGCCAACCGCTTCTGTGTCTGCGGCTCCGTTTCTTGCCTTTTCTTGTTGTGTATTTGCTTCTCCCCCGTATCAGCCTGTTAACCAGGTCTCTCGGAGCACTTCCACAAAAGGGTGGAGCCTCCGCACACACACTCTCCCTCGATTGGAGGAACGAGGGAGATGCTTTCCCTGTGGCTCCACCTGGTTGCCCAAGTACTCAGAGAGACCACAATAATGCAGGCGGATTCACAGAGAAAGAGAGGTGCAGAAATGCTTTCTTTGTGGATCAGTCTGTGTTATTCTGGCCTCTTGGAGTAGAGCCCTGCGCGGGACTGCTTTTTTAATCCCGCTCCCGCTGATTTTTTGACCAATCCCGCCCGCTCCTGCAATGTGGGTGTTCCGCTCCCGCCACATTTGTGGCCAATCCCGCCCGCTCCCGCCACATTTGTGGCCAATTAAGCCTACCTCCTTACCTGAACTGCAGATTTCCCGCGCAGTCCCGCAAGGCTGCCCTCGAGTTGCTCCCTCACAGCATCTCTTCTCTTGCTCCGCCCAGGAACAACGCGGAGTCACGGGAAGTGACATCACATCACGTGACTCTGTTTTGTTCCTGGGCGGAGCAAGAGAGGAGACACTGTAAGGGAGCAGCGAGAAGGCAGCCTTGCGGGACTGCGCAGGATTACCGGGACCCGCAGGTACAGTGCCTGACCGCCCACTCCCGCCCGCAACCCCAGCAAGACCGCCCGGGACCCGCCTCCCAATGCAGTCCTCTCTTGGAGTACCTCCCTGGTAGCAGACCTAGAACAGGGACTCCTAGATATGTTTTCAAGACTGTTGAAGGCCCAATGATTTTTCTCAGTTATACCCCAACAAAGAAAAAATGCCACTCTCCGTTATGCCTGTACTGCCTGCCCAATGACTCGCCTTCAAACATACCGAGGAAATCAGAATGGCTTGAACTCAAGTACAATGCAACCTTGGGGTAAGAGAACACAGTTACACATTATCAAGATGAAATCTATATAGTGTACACTGAAATAAAATGTCTTTACCTCCTGTTTGGCACTTTTCTTACTAATATGTCAAAGGCGAATTACAGGTCACTATAGGTTTACAGATTAACTAGATTGTAGAGTTGTTTAAATAATACAATTGTCAGGTCACTCCACAGAAAAAAAACCTGTTACAAAATAAATGCTTTTAATTTTGTGGCGCCAGCTTAGAAATACTACAGAAATGACTTAACAGAAAGAAATCGTGTCTGCCAATTAACTTTGTCAAGTAAAAGAAATAGACATGACCACCTAGCACTTTTTTGGAGGGGTGCACAGCACCCCCAGTGGCCATTTAGATATATACATATATATAAGGTATATATTTTAGTACAGGGACACATAGGTTATTTCTTGTAATTGTAACCTGGTCATGTGTGTGTTGCAGTAGTTGTTGCAGTAGCGGCGTGATACAGGATTGCTGGGATTGTGTAAGTATAAGGGTAAGAAACTCTAGAATGAAAGAGTTGGAACAAATGTCTGAAAAAAGCAGCAGATTAGGGTTACATCTAAGTTATTGTCTTATTGCAAAGGACAAAATAAGTTCCTTCAGCTACAACTGGCAGCATTCCATGACCCGGGCTAGTTGAGCATCAGGAGAGTTGTAGTTTAACAGTAGCTGGAGAGATGCCTTTAGCTACCTTTGCTCAAATAATATACACACTCTGGCACATTACACTGTAAGCAGTGCTCTGAAATCTTCCTTTGGCCCATTCATTAGCCTAGCCAAAAAAAAACACACCACCCTCATGAGATCCTAGAAGCAGCAAGATCTTAAATTAACGGTGTTCAGTAAATAATGTAGCATATGCCAGTGCCAAAGATTTCTGATGGTCATTTTATGTAAGTGTTATATCTTCATCTCATTTAAACTAGGAAAGTTTGTTTTCCTGTGTTAATAAAGGGGTTAATGATACATGCTGTCCATTCACATTGTTGTAAACAGACTATGCAAACATGAATGAAACAATCTAGTGAATGGAACAATCTGTTCCCCTTTTGGTCTCTGAGTAACTGTGACCTCATAGGGAAGGGCTTTCTGTCCAAGCACATAAGAGGAAATAAACTATGCCCCAGAAAGGATAAAATCAGTGAAATCAATACTTTTTCACTTGTCTAAATATAACCCACAGAATGAAATAACATTTCGTACAGCAGGCTGTGCTTCTAAATAACAAATATATCCAGTGATTTTATGGAAAACAGATATATTTAGTTAAAAAAATACTTATTTACTAGTTTTCTGGTGGATTTTTTTTTCAGTATTAATTTGTGGTCTTGTCAATGACTATTTTGAATGTACAACTCATCTCCATAGCATTTTAAGGGAGCATTCCAATTTTATTGCCCCCACCACATTGTAGAATATAATGGTCATAAGGTTTTTAAAAGGTTATCTTTCTAACTCACTGAACCCAGTAGCAAATTGTCTTACTTTATTATTGTTTTCAGCAAAGATTATAGATTTTCCATGTTAGTTAATGGATCATCTTTCTGTGTTGCACAATAAACAGGGTTATTTACTGTGTGACTGGCACATGGTAGACCAGCTCCAGAGGCACACAACACTGCCAGTGCCAAAGATAGCTTTAACCCCACTCTGTCAGAGGCTCTAGGAAGATTTTGTCACCACCAGCCCTTTTCCCTCTTTGTGGAACTTTATGGAGCTTCATTACATGCAGAAAAAATACCATTCGTTTTTCATTAAATGATGTCACAGTGAAGCCCAAGAATTATTTAGGAGGCTAGAGTGATGAGCCTGAACTTGACCTTTATAAGGCTTGAAGACTGTATTGCTGTAGGGAATTGCCTAGTTATTTGTATACAATTAACGCCTGTTGAAGTTAAATGAAATCATACCCAGCAAGTCAAGATTGGTTCAAATCCAGCCCCACCAATTATAATTACTGCAGTATGATTACATCAATGTATACAATTAGATGTGGTCATGTGTGTGGTTTAAGTACAGTCTATAGAATGTTTTCCCGAAAGATGAACACAAGCTTGTATCACAAATATTGGGCATAAGGTAAAGCAGCAGATTTTGTTATCAGTTGTAACTTGGTTAGTTGTGTCCAATCTCCTTTACTATTGTACAGAAACATATAAAAACTCTTTGACATGATTATATTGTTTAAATATTTCCCATGACAATTTAATAGCACTGTAGTGCCTAAGCCCTTTATTTTACCATAGTGAGCAACATTTCACTTTACATTGACATATGTTTAGGTGTTGATCGACATCTGAAGTCCATAGTGATAAGCTTAATTTAAATAATTATGCATGTGCTGCTAACCTGTTTTTTAAATATATAGATAACATTGAACAAAATTAGTTATTTTTGGTATCAAAAGCCATCAAAACACCAACAAAAATTATCAATGGGTACTTTACTGAAGTTAGGTTGCTAATGACTGCTTTTTTTTCATTCCTAGGTAATTGCAATGTTGCAAGACACAGAACACAGGAGTGTATGAGATCAGTTGTACCACTACAAAGCCCAAACTTCTTAGTGGAACACAATATAAAATACAGAATGCTGAAATATCTAGAGTCAACGCAGGGATTGCACGTGGAAGCAACTTGTGATGCACTGGAGAACACAGAAAACTGCCATCTTTCTCAGGAGGCTGGTTTCCTATGGTGGTTTAGATTGAAAAGTATAACATCTAGCACCATATGAAATCAGTGTCCTTGGAAGGAAAAATCCTGCCTGGTATTCAGTCTCCACTCTCCTCTGGGACGGCTGAGCTATTACTGCTCTTAATTGCATTTTATTTTAATATCAAAGTTGGTGATATGTTTAAGTGTGTAGTCGTTAAGCTGTAATGCCTAATCGTAGTTGACTTTTCTTCCATTACTAGGATTTCACACTCTGTAGAAGAGGATCTTCAGTGAATGTTAACTCCATATGTTGTTTTATGTTTAATAATGGCATGTCAGAGTGAACACCACTTCTAATGATAAACAGCAATATGAACTTTTTAATATCCTACACCTTCTCTGCGCAAGGGGGTTCATTTAGTTCTTTTTAGAAGACTAGCTTGTGTAATATTGTTTCATTGATAGGGTGTGACCATTGGAAATGTGGTTTCTGTTATGAAGGAGGACATGGTTTTGTGGTACCATAAATGGCATTATTGCTCATTCAATTAGTCATTAATCATCTGTTAGGATATACAGCACCTAATTTTCCAGGGAAAAGCTTTTTTTTTTTTTTTTTTATTCTGGAAAAGCTGAATATATATCCATAAATTAAGAAATCATGGTTCAATATCCTGCTTGTTGGAAACACAACAGAATATCATACATCCAAACAGCTGAGATCATATCACTACCCATCGATACATGTTGTGAAAAAGTGATTATTTAGCATGCTCTAAGCCTTTGTCACTGTGAAGGGGTCTCCAGTGTGTTCCTTTTGATTTGCTTAGTTTTCAGTCGTACAATGAGGAAAGTGACATCCCAACGGCATGCAAAGACGTGTCTCTGCAGCAGATGTAAAAGTAACCCCTTGTAAAGGATGACTGATTTCTTATGGTGTTTAGAGTGTTCTACTTTTTCTAGCACCATTTGAAATCGGTTATAATGATGGGGGAACATACGCCACAGATTCTTCACTCTTCACTCTTCACCGTCATGCATCACCTTTATGCTCTGTCGGTGATTTGCCTTTTGAAATTTGTCAATAAAAAGATTAACAGGAACACAGAGTATACTGCAGGTAGACAGCTACCCCTGCTTTAAACCTTTCTTGTATTTACGACTCCTGTAACACGTCACTTTAAATGTAATCATTTTAACACATTATGCTAATAATTGATCCATTATTCATTGCATTGATTTAATTTATTTTACAAAGTTTAAAGATGCCAGTGTTTATAAAGGTTATTTTTGAAAAACCCTTTTTTCCAGCATCGCAGAAGGATATTTTTAAGGGTACTCTCTTAACTGTGTGACCTAGGAGTCATTTTTCCCATTCAGGACCGGGTATTTGTTACTAAGGTTGCGCTAAAAGACCGTAGCCGTTTTTGTGTTTTTGTTATGTCTTTCTTCAACAGTACATTCTCTCTTCTCAATTAGTGAACCCCACATCATATATTGTCTTTTTCAGCACAAGTAGGGCTTTCTTTTGAAATAATAATTATATATATAAACCATCATTAAGTATGAAAAATATCTAAAAATGTGGGGGACATTAGGGGAAAAAAAGGAAATATTTTCAGTTTCACCTATAAAAACTTAACATAACCAGTGCAAATGGAAAAAACAAGTCGAAAAGTGTATTTGGGTATTTGTCCTGTTTTTGAAAACACCTCAAATGCCTGGAATTTTTATTTA
This sequence comes from Sceloporus occidentalis, assembly GCA_023333645.1. Classification (NCBI taxonomy): domain Eukaryota; kingdom Metazoa; phylum Chordata; class Lepidosauria; order Squamata; family Phrynosomatidae; genus Sceloporus; species Sceloporus occidentalis. Next base: position 6,156,571 of record JALMGF010000031.1, read on the forward strand.
TTTTGGCACTTACAGGGTTAAATATGAATGACACACATCGCTGTAGAAGTGATCAATGAGACTCCTCCCTGCAATCTCCGGTCTACTGGCTCGTTTTTGCTGTTGCTTGTCTGCCTGGGGGGGAATTTTTTTGAGATGACGTACCTGGTACGTAACCATGGCATACCCGGTACGTCCCGGTCTCGAAGGGGTTATGGTAAATATTCATTGGTAAAAAAAACCGAAGATAAATTAATTGTTAAGCAAGAATATTGCAAAGATCAGTCATTTCTGGAGCAGGCTCATTTGCCAATTTCATGTCAGATAAGAACAATTTGGCCCATCTAGTCTGCCTGTTTTTCCTGATGTAAAGATCCAGACCTTATTAGCTATTAGCCCTTTGTGAGAAAGCAGAAAGTCCTTAAAATATCATTGTAACCTGATCATTTACAGCACAACATAAGGGCAATGGAGCCTATATAGAAAACATCAACATGAGCCTAAGAAATACATCAGAGATAAAAATAAACAGTTAAAACGGGTTACCATAATCATTCTGGCACTTTAATGAAAAATACATATTATGTATCTTACCTTGCGATAAAGGTAATATGTGTTTTATATTGTAGCATATATATGGTACTACAGCAAAAATAAACATAACACAGTGGAAGAACATGTATGTACTCACATCGTGTCTAAAGAAAGCAAAGCGGAACATAACCCACTGCAGGCATTACTGGCACTTAAGAGTTTCGTAAGTTAAGCAATCATATTTGACTGTTAAAATGCCATGTTGTACTTGGCAACTAAAATATCTCAAGAGAGTTGTAAGAAAAGACATTATAGTGTTCTGCGGAGAAGAGAAAAACAAGCAGTGTGTTCGTTGATTTCAAGGAATTCAGCCTAACACAACATAAAATTGTTCACAGTCTCAAAACACATATTTTGACCATAGCGTTGCATAATATTGCATAGTGTTGCATAAGCAGGCCAATCACTGTAGGAAAATTGTGTTTTTTTTATTTAAAAAATAATTGTTTATTTAAGGGAATGTAATCTTATGTAAACTCCAATGACCTGAGTCAATCATATATTTACAGTGGTATAAGTAAGATCAATTCTGCCTGCCCATTACAGATTATATAATGTAGAGTTACATTCCACTACCGCTTCTCTACCACTTGAGGGAGCCTGCCGCATGCTCTGCAGGGAAGATGCACAACGTCTTGAAATAAACTGTCCTCAGGGGATAAAGTTGTTGTCAATTCATCTTAGTTTAAGTTTGGCTCTTGTGTTAATGCTACAATTACGATAAATGCATACATAAAGCAAGTATATAGGAGGAAATGTTGCTTGTGTAAGAGACAGACCAAATTAAATCTTTTGAGCAACAAAAACACTAATGTCTACTTTTGTCTGAAGGAGCGTCCGGCCGAAGGAGGAAGGGTATACTAATATTCCTATTCAAATTTTTCTTGTAATACAACGAAGCACATAGGTCATTAGTCAATTTGTGAAATGTCCACCCTACTAGAGCTGCTCCATTCCGCTGTAAAGTGCTATAGATAACAAAGCAGTAGATGCCATGGCCTGGGCCAGCAGGCCGGGTAGGAGCCCAGTTGCAGGGGATACCAGGGGCTCTGCCTGTACCCCTTGATGCATCATAACTGGTAGGTTGGTACAGACAGGCACACAAAAGACAGAAATGCAGGACTGGAATCAAAGAATAAAGGGGAACTATAAAAAGGACATGAAGTGTAGCAGGAACAGGGGAACTGCAGAATGGCAGAGCACACGTCTTGTCTGACCTCACAAATGCTGTTTTGGCCGAATGGCACAAATTCCCACAGACACTCTAAATTCTTGTGGAAAGCCTTGATGGGTGAGTGGAGGCTATTACAGCTGTAAAGGTGGGGGCCAACTCCATATTAATGCCCGTGGGTTTGGAATGGGGTGTCCAACAAGCTCATATAGGTGGGATGTATCCACATACTTTTGGTTTTATAGTGTACCATCCTTTACTAACGCTACGAAAATACCCTTCTCTTTTCCTCACACATTTAACGCAGTATAGTGAAGCTGACATGCATTTCTGCTATCGGTGTATAGGAAAGACCATATAATACTACATTTAGTGAGCCAGTTATATAGATCCTTGTGTGTAGCACCTACGTTTTATCTATAGTCTCCATTTATCTGGAGCTTTTGCATGGACAGGCACAGTGATGCAGTGATAAACACAGCAAGACACGTTTATATCCATATACACAAGCATCATTGTGTTATGGGCTTGTGATATTAAATAAAGGAAGTTCAGCTATGCATGGCTGAGCGTGTGATATTCTTATATCGCAGTGTTATTTAGAAGCATTTATATCACTGTTAATCTTTTTGGTTTATAAACAGATTTACAGATGTAATGAAATGTCATTTAATTGCAGATATGGCATATATAATTGATTATAGGTAATTAGTGCCAGCATAGGAAAGGTATTTAAGAAAAAATGGTATTCTAAAGAACTAATAAGTAACAAGTGATAAAAAAGGACAAACTAGATGGGCCTACTTTTTCAGCTATCAATGTCTGCGCCCATGTAATAACAGATGTCAAAAACAGTACTGAAACCAAAAAGAATTGGAGCACCATCAACGTGATTATGTGAAAATAAGTAAAAATAAAAATACTTAAATATTCAGGGAAAGAAAATTCTTCCGCTGAAGTATATAGAAGGAAACAAACAAATACACAAATAGTGCTTTCCGTAGTATACATAATGCAAATCCAACAAAGTGAGAGCCAAATGCTCAATTACATTATAAAGAAGAATAAGTTGCTCACTAACTGGCTGTGGATCAGCAGACCAAGGGGTAAATGCAGGACCTTTTTGTCATTTGCCCACCAGCTCAAAATACCCTCACAAACGTACCCTCTCATACCCAGGGTATTTCACTAGGAGCATTTAGATACTTTTCATGCAACCAATTGGTTATAAATCCCTAGAAAAGGGAGCCGTAATGTTTATTTTCATTGTTTTTTTTTTTTTTTTTTAACCAAATGTTCCTTTTTTGTTAGAATTGTTTGCACCAAAATGTATTCAGCTGCATCTCCAGGTTTACAGAAATATCCCATGTGCATAGATGTTTGAATATATATTTTTTTAAATCTATACTGCACACTACATCACTGCGCGACACCATACATAAAAAGGCAAGGGTGGGTCACAGAAAATAAAGGGTTAAATGATAATACATCATGCAAACACAGTTTAGATATCAAAAGATACATTTTCACGAGCATGCAAGCCTTTTGTTCTTTTTTCATGTGCCTGCTTTTGTGGGCTGCAGGACCCATCAGCCTTACCAGCCTGGCTGAGGGTGATGGGAATTGTAATCCACTAAACAGGTGCAAGAGAAAAGCAAAAGCCATTGATCAGCTGGTAACCTAAATATATCGATTTATTGGTTAATTTATGAGGTAGTAGAAGTATTATTAAACACTCATCTACAGACACCAGACAAGCCAGAAGGCTTGTTTTTCCCTCAGAAATCTCATGGTGCTTTCACAACCACAAGGGATTCTGGGTAGGCGCATGCAAATAAGGTTAACAATGATCACCTTTGCCTCTATATCCGCTTTATACATGGATCCCTTGAAAGTAATTGCCCGCTGTACCAGACAGCATTTAGACAAAACTCGGGAAGAGGTACAATAGCCAGATCACCACTCATGAGTGGTGATCTGGCTATTTTACCTCTTCCCGAGTTTTGTCTAAATGCTGTCTTGTACAGCGGGCAATTACTTTCAAGGGATCCCTTGTGGTTGTGAAAGCACCATGAGATTTCTGAGGGAAAAACAAGCCTTCTGGCTTGTCTGGTGTATGTAGATGAGTGTTTAATAATACTTCTACTACCCCTTAAATTTAAGTGGAAGGGTTTCCATCACCTTTTACCCACCATAACTTATGTATTGGTTAATTTATATAATTTATGTAAGTAGCGGCAACACTTTTTTTTCACAACAGAAAAACAGTGTAAGAATTATCCGCTTCCTATCAAATTTTAGATAGCAGTGCAGTATTATGCATAGATCTAGTGTAATACGCTGGGTTACCATTGTGTATTTGGAATAGTCGCAAAATCATTTTGAATATATAGATGCAGGTGCCTGAAAAAAAAATACTGGGCGAGACTAGAGCTTAAAAGCAATAGTTGGCTGCATTGCAACAGTAATTAATTCATATTATGAGACAAATAAATCACTGCAAACAATAATGGTTCTGAAGTAGGGAAGACAAATAGAGCCAATAACCTTTCTAGTTCCTATGGAAGTAACTAACACATTGGAATGCAGCCATTTGTCAATCTCCACCTAATAAAATACATGCATTGTGTGTGCATACAAATACAGTATAGAAAAGAAGTGACCATATTCCCCTCTATTCATCCAATGCCATGCAGCACAATGTATCCTGTTACATGCAGACAAACTGTGCAACTTGCCCAAACAAGTGGAATCAGTAACCTGCCAGAACTGTTCAAAAGCCAGGGCTACCCTTCCTACCACTCCAAAGTCAGGTGTTTGATTTGCTTCCAGATGCCACTGAGTAGCTACTCACTCTCCTCTCTCTCTCAGTGTTTCTGGACTCTCTTAAAGCCTCACAAATCGAATGACTAAAATAAGAAGTTAGAAGTGGCAAACATGGTTAAAACAACTAACCAAAATGAACAAGAAACAGACTTTGAACATATTCCCAAGGTGGGAGATACCGAACAAGTTATAGAAGAGAAATACAAGCCAATGGAAAGAAAGGAGAACACAGAGGATACGCATGTTGCCATACTACGCAAGTAAGATAACAGTGTAAAGAGAATGACCTTTTTATGATTCTTTAATCATAATGGGGGAAACAGACCACATCATACCTCTATGTTTCTTAAATGCGTCCTAGTTGTCATACACATTTATGCTTTTTATTATGGAGAATAGACCAGTGCATTATGCTTTGCATGCATGATCTGCTTGCTGAATTATAACAGAGATTGAGTTATAAGAAAAGCCTTTTTCTCCAGCTTGTCAAATATGCCCAACAACACTGTCATCACATACAGTATCTCACAAAAGTGAGTACACCCCTCACATTTTTGTAAATATTTAATTATATCTTTTCATGTGATAACACTGAAGAAATAACACTCTGCTCCAATGTAAAGTAGTGAGTGTACAGCCTGTATAATAGTGTACATTTACTGTCCCCTCAAAATAACTCAACACAGAGCCTTTAATGTCTAATGGGTTGTTCTCACTTTTGTTGCCAAGGTTTAGACATTAATAGCTGTATGTTGAAAATACATAATAACATATTTACAAAAATGTGAGGGGTGTACTCACTTTTGTGGGATACTGTATATATATATATATATATATATATATATATATATATATATATATATATATATGACCAGCGGGTGCACTGTAGAATTTTTGTCTGGCTTTAGTGCAGGTATAAAAAGTCTCTGTATATATTATACTAACAGAATGTTTCACTAAAATACAAACAATAAATATGTTGAATTCCATACATATTACTTTGTGACATGGTTGGATGAGTTTGGTGTGAAAGAATATGACTGGCCCGCACAGAGCCCTGACCTCAACCCCACCGAACACCTTTGGGAGGAACTGGAACGGAGATTGTGAGCCAGGCCTTCTCGTCCAACATCAGTATCTGACCTCACAAATGTTCTACTGGATGAAAGGGCAAAAATTCCCACAGAAACACTCCAAAACCTTGTGGGAAGCCTTCCCAGAAGAGTGGAAGCTGTTATAGCTGCAAAGGGGGACCAACTACATATTAATATTTTTGTTCATCAGTCTCAAGGAGATTCCTGTCGCAAGAATTTAGACTACCAGCTAGTGGTTGTTTTCCTGTCAGTTTAGGACAGCTTCCGAGTCCATGAGTACCTAAGGTAGCTTTTTTGAGAAGTCACTGCCAAATTCAGGACCACTGCCTCAGAGCTGCAGTTAAGCTAAAGCAAGTACCAATGTAGATAGCGAAACTCAGGTGGACATTGTTTTTCGAACCTACAGCTTTGAAGAGGATTTCTTCTAGTACAACATTTAACGTTTCTTACTTTTTCAGCCATTAATCATTTTTAAGTTAAAAAATAATTCATAAGGTGAGAATCTAACCAAGAATGTGCTGTACTGAGGACACATTTCATTTTAAGATTTCAATAAAGCAAATTATATGGAGGCTATCCTCCTTAATTATAATATCATGAATTATAGAGTGGCTTTCCAATCTTAATGAAATATCTGTCTCCAATGCAACGAAGAAGCCAGAAATAAATGTAATACTTTTCCAGGAGGCAGAGTTTAATACAGTGATAGAATTCAAGCACGCATGGGATAGGAATAAGACTATTCTGAATATAGGACAAGACCAAGGATCGTGTATGGTTTACGGTCCTAAGGTGGTACAAAACATGGACAGACTAAGTGGGACAATTGGCTCTTATGGTCCTCTGTCATCTTCTTTATTTCTTGACATATAAGATCCAAACCTAATTTAAACATAAACATAAGGCATAAATGCAGAAGCACAATATTTACCCTGAAACATTTCCACTCCAGGGTTCTTGGGCAGGAACTGGCTGAATATTTCCTTTCTCCCGCTCTACCTGTTCCATCGAGCACATTACAATTAGGTGCACTTGAAAATGAAGGTAAGTACCTTGTAAGTACAATCATATATGTTTTAGGTCACTGCAGCTTTTGCACAAAATGGCATAAGACTGTTTTTTGCCACAAGTCAAAACCACGTTTTTTGCCACTCACTCCAGTCAGTGGCGCCAATGCTCAGTCATAGAAGCCCCGGCAGAATTGCCGGCAGTAGTGGAGGATGTCTGCGCGCATTGTGCAGACGTCCACGGCTGCCAGAGAGGAGGATCCAGGTCCCCTGCAGCGCTGCGGGGGATCTGGATCTTAGTCTTGAAGTCAGACCTCTATTTGAGGTCTGATCGTAAGACGTCCTCGAATAAAAGACGAAGGGTATTTTTCAGAGCATTTGCCCTGAAAAAAACCTTGTCTTATAATCAAGCAAATACTGTATATTGTTTTCAGGCATCTGCATATTATCAATTTGTATATGTTCAAGCTCTACTATTTTAGCACAGTCAGACTAGACAGACTCCTTACCATACTGCCTCTGGTAAACAATAGGATGTCTTAATCACTCTGCCAGCCACTCTGGCTAATGAAAGTCTATGGAGGAACAGACTTCATTAGCATTAGCATAAAGAATCAGTGTGGTGTTTGAGCAGGCAAACTTACCCAAAATATCACATGGCTGGAAACAATGGCAACCTCCTCGGCAGATCAAGAAGGTTTATTGGAACAAGGGAGACACAACAGGATTTTCATAAATACTAACATTACTGTATACACCACTATATTTTATGCTTATGGAGAAGAAATGTTTTTACATTAATCACAAGTAGTAAATAAAATAAGTTAAATTATCTATACTATTATTTTGTACAGTTTTAAATGCAAGAGACCTCTGGAGGCATCTACGTGAGCAATCTGAAGCACAGCTCAGTCAACATGTTTCCATGTTACCAGGAAAACATTCTGTAGGTGGCTCCTGTTTCTGTGCCAGTTGGGATTACGATGGCTCCCGTTTTTGTGCCAGTTGGGATTATGGATACATTTTTCAGGTTGATTGTTGGTTGAAGTGGTTTCCAACAGGTAACATTCAGATATTGCAAGTCATGAGAATATAACAGGAATGACATCAGGTACCACATAATGAAAACATGTCAATAGTATGCTTTCAAGAGCCGGGCCCTCTTCTGCTTCTGTAACAGTACAGATTAATGTCCCCACTGTAGCAGTACTATGGAAGCAGCTGGCACTGTATAAATAAATGTATGTTCTTGGGGATCTGTAGACGTTCGGAATATATAAATTAATGTGACCTCTATATCAAATAATGAACATATAACAATTACTTGAATTATCTAGATTTGCACTCTATGCTAAAACTTATTTTATTTATGAAAGAGTTCCCGGTTTCATTCATTTGATAACAAATAATTCTGGTTTTGCAAATTAGAATTTAGGGCTTGTTCAGGCACCAAGTTCCACTTTTAGTGGCCGACTCAAACAGTTCAAGGGAACCCTGGACCTCATGTGCCACGTTTCAGAGAGTAACCAGGACAAAGCCCTATTTATCTTGGCTAACATCTCACAGTCTGGTCTTGACAAATTGAGGACAGAAGAGTCACTTATACCTTACCTATTCGAAGAGTGCATAGAAAACAAGGTAAACAGACCTAAAATTACATTACCTGGTACCTGGTTGGAAACACCTCATATGCCCCCATGTATCTTGTGCATTTGTATTCAAATACATTCAGCAACATCCCCTAAGTACAGTAATATCCTGCATATTTTGTTTTTCTTAGAGGCAGCCAACCTTGGTACCATATACAATGCCATATCCAGTGCCTTGTTCCATTTCAGTTTGGATAACCCCTGAGTATACTGAGGAGACTGTAAATGACCACACAATGAGGTCTTTGAGAATAATCCAAATACTTAAAGTAAAGTAAAATATATATTACTCCAGAGGTGAGGAGGGCTGGCACCTTCTAGCCCAAGGGTCACGTAAAACCAAGTGCTCCCCCTTAATGTAACCAACACACACATACAAACACTAACACATGAACAGTAACAAAAACACATCTACATAGACACACATTCACGCTAACACACACTAACTCACTCACCCACCTTACATGGAGCATGAACCTCTCTACATGGCTCCACTAAGCCCCACTTTCGTGAGCAGGACCAAGCTGCCCCTGCTTCCGAGTTCCCCTGTTTAGCAAAGGAAGTCTATTTTCTATCCCCAGATGTCCCTTTTTTGTAGGAATTTTTGCAAGGTAAGAGTGTATTACAATGTTTAACAATGTGTAAAAAAAGATAAAATATGTTTCTATATAAAATTGTGAAAGCAAACATTATTCTTTCAAATGCCTAAATTAATTAGGCATCTAATTAATCTAAGTAAAGCCTTGCACTCTCATCACACCCTCTTACCTATTTGAAATGTAGGCATGTGAAAAATGGGATTGTAGCTAATAAGATTATTTTTCTTTTTTTTTCATAGAAAGAAATAGAGTCTGAAAAGCAATTCCATATAAAACCTCTGATTTACACTAAGAATCTAATGAAGAAGAACAAAAGCCAAATCCAAAAAATAAAAGTCGGAAACAAAAGCTATAGGTATGGTGGTAGATTGCTAAAAAAAACAAGGGGATTGTGATAACTCTCAATGGGAGGCGATGACACAGTAGAATAACACTTTGTTATGCTCCATTATGTACTAATCTTAAAGTAAACCATACCATGGCTATTTCTGACAGGGCTAAATTGTCCTGTAGACAGTAAAGTATTCTGGCCTAGGTATAGGTATGACAGGGGGAACAGCCCCTCTGTTGAAAAATAGGGGACAGATTATCCTCTTGGGTGATCAGGCCCTAATCCCAGTGCGCCACTGCTCAAAACACTTCTTATAAGGGAGATGTCACATCTCTCCGGAACTGACCCATTTACACTATGGAGAACTCCATATGATGCAGTAATAGGTGCTGTGTGCCCTAAAGGCATAGAGCTCCAGGACTTGTCATGCCATGATGCTCAGTAGGAAAGATAGAGGCTGTGACAGAATGATCTGTCAGACAGGTTACTACAGCTCTCTTGGTGAACCCGTTGCAGGATGCCGCGGAGGGGAAGGCTGGGGTCTCCCCCAAGGTAAATATATCTGTCGATTTATAAGAGGCCCATGTGTGGTATAGCAAGTTTCATGATTTTTAAAGATTTGCACCAACTCTGTGACTGCGTGTCAGAGCGGCTATGGGCATAATGTTCCATAATTATCAGACTAACCTTGTAAGAAAGCCCAGATTAATTGGTACACTCCAGGGCAGGGTCTGATTAGTTATCTGCTAAATAATTTGATTGCGTGAAGCCAGAGACTTAAAGGTAATGATTTTTTTCCTACACATATTATTATGTTACCCCATGTTGGTAGCCATTCCATTCAACTAGGCAATTAAGGAACACAATTAAGCAGTTAACATAATAATGATAAAATGTATGACCAATATTCTCTTGTAACAACTAGCATGGGTGGCATGAATCTTATTCAATTTTTTCAGACAGACATCAGAAAAAGTCTGTCTGATTACTCGGGTTGAATTCATCCCACTGGCTGCTTGTGAATAATAATGAATGAAGAATTATTAAGCAAAACATGCAATTCATTTGCCTCAGCCAGTTAAGTGACTTAAGTTAAGTATGCCTAATAACATAAGTTTTATTTTCACAGTATGGTTAGAATTGCATTAAGTAACCTGGTACTAAGATTCTGCATCATGAATGAAATATGTTAAGAGCTTTTCTTTCAAGCAAAGGTTATATTGAGTATATATATTGTCCTTTAGCCCAGCTTATTCTTTAGTATTCACATTGGATGTTTTGATGTTGCCAAGCAACATGCACCATTGCATAGGACAAGTTGTTCCATTACAAAAATTGTTATTGTACTAATTTGGAAAAAAAAGGTGTTTGGGGCATAACAGAATAAAAATGAGATACCAACTTGTGGTTAGATGTTTTCCCTTAAATGACTTATAATTTAGTGATTTCCATCAATCCAATAGCAAAAGAAATAGCAATTACAATAGAAAAATATTAAAGTCGATATTGTTTCTGTATAATGAGCATGGATGTCTGCATATGTTTCTCCATACCATGGTAGGTATCTGTTTTGATCATGGTGTCACAGACATGAAGACAAAAAAACATGCAAAATATCAACTGCAGCAATTTATAAATCATTTTGAGTCCATATTTTAGAGAATGCAAAAAGTAAATCTGTGAACAAAAAAAATATTTATCTGACATATTCAAAGTGAAGATATATCAGGAACTGAAATATAAATGTTGGAAGTGTGATATTAAGCATTGTAGAGATGATGCTCTTTTGTATCTTTTATAGATAACCAACTTTGTGTTTGTATTATTCTTATTACATAATAATTCATAACAATCAAGTGTGGATTATTATGATAGTATAAAATAATCTTTGTAGGCTTGCTACAGAAGAAACCTTCATTTCCGAAGGGGAATTTTCAAAACGCCTTCACGACAGAAGAGAAGGAAATCAAAGGCTGATTGTTTACAATGAAAATGTATATATAAATCATTCCAGCTTTCCTGCTTACAAGGAAGGTAAGTAAACAAACTAGTCCATGGATGTGGATTCTGTTTATGCATTCAGAAATGTTAAGCAATGGGTGGAATCCATTTTAATTTAAAAAGTGACGAATCACGCTTCACTATCTGGAAGTCTGATGTACAAATCTGGTTCCTACTGCAAAGTTGGTGGAGGAGGGAAAATGATCTGGGGCTGTCGTTCAGGGTAAATTCTACAGCATGCAAATTTAGACGACTGTATGCTTCCAGGTCTTCTCGTCCAACATTGCCATTGCTCATTTGGCTGAATGGGTGCAAATTACCACACTCAATAACCTTACCCAGATGGTTGGACGGGTTTGGTGTGAACTTGAGCCCTGATCTCAACCCCATTGAACACCTTTGGAATCAAGTGAAATGGAGATTGCTACCCAGGCCTTCTCATCCAACATCAGTGCCTGACTTTACAAATAATCCTCTACTGGATGAAAAGGCAACAATTCCCACAGAATTGGTAATGGAGAAACACTCCATGTCTAATGGGATGTTGAAGCCTCCATGGGTGACTTCAGAAGAAGAAGTGGGAAAGCCAGATAGCATGAACCTCAAATAAGGTGAAAGAGTGATGAAGCAGAGAGAATAGGTTGAAAAGTGCAAGTTGGGGAAAAGGTCGAGTTGGGGAAGCCTATACCACCACTCTTCCTGTCATCAAGTCTGGGAGTGTGAGTGAGGTGGACGCCACCATAAGAGAGAGCAGTGGGAGAGACAGTGTTACAAGAGGTTTGCCAGGTTTCAGTTAGAGCGAGAAGATGCAAGGAACTAGAGGTGAATTGGTCATGTATGGCTGTTAGTTTATTACACACAGTGCATTCCAGAGAGCAAATGTAAAACCAGGGCAAGAGGAGTGGCAGGGTATACGAGACTGCGGTTTCTGGAACCTTGAGTGGCAGAGGAAAAGAAAGGTAGAAATAAGGGAGGCCCAACACCACACCCAGGATTTAGGTAGATGCCCCCAAAGTAAACAGGAATAAGACTTGTGGAAGCAAAAAAATTACAACTTTCTACATTTATCAAAATTATACTGCAGTGCTACACTCTTCTTCATTCATCTAATTTACTTAAATCATTAGCCATTTGGCTAATTCCACCAAGAAAGTCTCCCCTGTTGCAGATCCTTCTATCTAAAGCCCAAATGTGCCTATGGGCCTATGTTGCAATTAAAGAAGATGTAATACCTTACATATTGGTGTGCTTTAAATGCTTAGGCCTATTTTAGGCCCTCTCCTGCCCTAAATGTCATGTAAGTACCAGACATAAGTTCTACCAAGGCTGCGTTTCTAAGTATCTGTAGATGAGTGTTTAATAATACTTCTACTACCCCTTAAATTTAAGTGAAAGGGTTTCCATCACCTTTTACCCACCATAACTTATGTAATAAGTAAAAAAACAGAATAGAAATTATCTTAATTCATTGCATCACAGCCTGATATTGACTCTTTGTTGCAGAGTCATCTTGTGAACAAGCAAGTGGACACGGCCCGGGTGACATAATCTGGGAGCCTTTAACCTATACAGCATTAATGGAATACAGACCTTCAGTTACTGTGTCAGGAAAAGGAGCATTTAGAAGTGGTCAAGCAAGCCAATGGTTTGTAAGAAGTGCCATAATAAATCACAAGTTTAGTTGAGTGGTCCAATTGGTTGTCTGTCAAGTGTGTGAATTTAGTGTTTGAACACACATATTGCATATGCAAGGTATACGATTTCTCCAAGGCACAATAGTTATTAACTTTCATGATAACTTATTTATACTCAGATTCCAGATTCCTAATAAATCTAGAAACATGTCTACTTCAGTATTGTTTAAATAATTTACCCATCCTTCCAATTATCTTCAATGTAGCCATCGCCATGAAGCATAGAAATACATGGAAGATGTTCAGCTGTAATACTTTGATGTTTTACAAATAAGTGAAAATACTTAATGTGATAATACTTTATTAACAATTGAAAATAAAAAAGCACATTGTTTTTGTAATAGAAAAAAAATAGATCAAGATACTAATTTCTGGATATCAAATATGCATTTGCAGTGGTGAGGAATGGTCTTTCATTGCTAAAGGAAAGAACACGCATTTAAACACTTAATTGTGCATATCAAATTGTTTCGTCTTCATCCTCATTATCACCTGCTTCTGTCCCTACCTCTTCATAATCTTTCTCCAAGGCAGCCATGTCCTCTCTTGCCTCAGAAAATTCTCCTTCTTCCATTCCTTCTCCTACATACCAGTGTACAAAGGCTCTCTTGGAGTACATCAAGTCAAACTTATGGTCCAACCTTGCCCAGGCCTCTGCAATAGCTGTGGTGTTACTCAGCATACAGACAGCACGTTGGACCTTCGCCAAATCCCCTTCTGGAACCACAGTTGGAGGCTGGTAGTTAATGCCCACCTTAAAGCCAGTAGGACACCAGTCAACAAACTGGATTGACTTCCTGGTTTTAATTGCAGCTATGGCTGCATTAACATCTTTGGACATCACATCTCCTCTGTATAAGAGACAACAAGCCATATATTTACCATGTCGGGGATCACATTTAACCATTTGATTATTAGGTTCAAAGCAGGCATTGGTAATGTCTGGCACAGATAGCTGCTCATGATATGCCTTTTCTACAGATACAATAGGTGAATAGGTGACAAGAGGGAAGTGTATCCTAGGATAAGGCACAAGATTAGTTTGAAACTCAACAAGATCTACATTCAGTATTCCACTAAACCTCAAAGAGGCAGTAATAGAAGACACAATCTGTCCTATCAGTCTATTAAGGTTTATATATGATGGCCGTTCAATGTTCAAGTTACGGTGACAGAGTTCGTAAATTGCTTCGTTGTCCACCATGAAGGCACAGTTGGAGTGCGCCAATGTGCTGTGAGTGGTCAGTATTGCATTATAGGGTTCTACCACAGCAGATGAGATTCTCGGAGCAGGGTACACTGAGAATTCTAGTACAGACTTTTTTAAGTAATCCACAGACAGCTTTTCCATTAACAGAGAACTAAACCCAGACCCTGTGCCACCACCAAAGCTGTGGAAAACCAGAAATCCTTGAAGTCCTTGGCACTGATCAGCCTGTATAAAATAAGCAAAACCAGATTATTCAAGAAGAAATTAGATACCTTGGAATTAAAGGTCATTATAAGCTTTTTACCTTGTATTTACTATTTTTAGAGAAAACTATACCCCATGTAGAGTCTTCTGGGATATATAAAGATATGTAATGATGGGGATATGTCAAATCTAATATGGAATCAGAGTACATAAACAGTATGCTACTTATAGTTGGATAACTTTGCTGTAGCCCATGATAAAAAAAAAAAATGCAAAGGTCTCCAAGATCTAGTGACCAACTTCCATCTGAAGACTGGGCCAAGGGATTCCATATTCTATTCCATAATGTATCAATCAAATAAGCATACACATTAGAAGAAGAGGACAATCATAATGAAGAGTTGTGTGTAAAATAGACAGACAATATGCATTTCTCACAGCCACCCTTTGTTGCGTATAATGACTATGTTGCCAGTTATTAGAGTCACAAGAAAGAAGTTTGAATACATAAAACTCATACCGGCAAGTTTATAAATACTTGCCAATTTCCGAATACGATCCATAACCCTGTCTATCAGTTGCTTGCCGATGGTATAGTGCCCCCGGGCATAATTATTTGCTGCGTCTTCCTTTCCACTTATAAGTTGCTCTGAATGGAACAAAGAACGAGTTTTCCCAATTCGAATTTCATCTGTGATCAATTAAGAGTTAAATTCAGTTTACTGTTTCTTTTTAAGTTTCAGAAACTATTGCTACATATTAGTGTTTTGCCACATATACTAGTTTTCAGTATAATGGTTACTATATTGCTCTAGCCAATAATTAACTATTTTGCTATGTGATACATTTATTTAAAAGCATAACACACAAAGCTTTTTTCAGAAGGTTCATTATTCAAGAAGCGGTTGATACAATAAAAACATGAAAATGTAATGTAAAAAGCATGAAACAACAATAATCTATTAACTATTTAATATTTATAGTGTGAATATAGCAATAGTAAACATGTAATAAGACTCTCTGCAAATTATGATGTATTTTCAAAGAAAAATACAGAACAAAGTGTGTCTCTTAGCCTTTGAACATTTATTTCAGCATCCTGCAGTAAAGTAGGAAAGTTCTCTCCATGAAAATTGTACTTTTTAATAGTCTGAGTTCATTATTAACAATGAAGGGCTGGGTCTTTAAATTTCATTACAAATAGCTCATTTTGCAGTGGAAGCCCCTTGAAAAGTGGAAACAGCAACTTACCTACAAACTCTCTTTCCAACTACCACTCAGTGAATAAACCCTTTAGATGACATGTAATTACATATGCAGAGTAGTTGGAGGAAGGAGTGTCTTTCCTTTACTAAAGCATTTTTCTGATCAAATGGTAGTATGTACTATGTATTACACATTAAACATGACTAATTCTCAAGTCATCTTCTCTGCAAGGACTCTTAATATGACATCTTTGCTCCTTGTACATTCCTCAACTTAGCACGGCAAGCACCCCTATGCATCCACGTTGCACTATGGCCAAACCCAATTTTTAGGGTAGTGTGGTTCGAAGAACGGTTAGGATGAGCCGTTATAAGAGTTTTAATATGACTGTTATCTCTTTCCAACTACCACTCATTTTTCTGATCAAAGGGTAGTATGTACTATGTATTACACATTAAACATGACTAACCCTCACTTCATCTTGCAGAAGAGGCTTACTGTGGTTGGTCCTTCATAATACATAGTGAAGAGAATTAGCTTAAATATTTTAACTAACCAAATTTCACTGTTTAATAGGTAAAGCCATAAGTCTGAATTGTGATTGCAATGTTGCATGTAAAATCCTATCGTGTCCACTAGAGGCTGCTGGTAAACCACATGCTAGGGATAAATCTGCACAATCCCAGCTGTATTACATGACATTGTCCACATGTACAGCCATCAGCCTAATTAAACATTTCTGCTTTCCAATGTTGGTGCAACAACTAATATTGGTAATAAGGCGAACATGTGAAATGATTTCAAGTTTTACGTTATGTATCCAGTTTTAATTCAATTTCAGTGTTACCATCCTATGTGGGACCTCTACAATGGTTGCCTCTGTGTGAAAGTATGTCTCTCAGGCTTTCTCCAAACTACCGGAACGTTTAACCTACAAACATGTAACCCATTTTCTTTCATCTAAACCTCTCCTCTATAATCTGGTTTCTATCCACAACACTACTGAAGCAACCCTGACGAAAAAGATTAACCATCTTTTCACCGATACAACAAAAGTTTACTTTTTGCTTATCCTTTTGGATCTCTCTGCCACCTATGACCACTTCTTTCACCTGCAAACCCTTAATTCTCATGGCATTCATGACATGGCTCTCTCCTGGCTCAAATCCTTACTCTTTGACTGTACATTTAACATCTCCTTCTCTGGCACTTCAAGACTATGTTCTCTTTATCTATACATCCTCTCACAGACAGCTAACCTCTTTTGAATTCCAGTACCAGTTCTATGCTGACAAAATGCTAATCTACCTTTTCCTCACCTCTTGTCCGTTCTTCTAACTTACCTGTCTCTCTGAAATTGGATGCTGAATGGCATCCCCCCTACCTGTGACCTGATTATTTCATTGTCTCTCTATACCCAATTCCTGGAACTCCATCACTGTTGACAATTCCACAATATATGTTGATGTTGCTTTACTTCACCCATCATATCCAGTCACTCATCAAATCCTGCCACCATCACCTTTGAAATATCTCTCAAATCCATCCTTCACATAAGAGAATGCTAAAATGCTTATCCATCTTATAATATCCCATGTGGACTATTGCAACTCTCTACTGGCTTTCCCCTCTCCAGTTTTTCACCACTCCAACCCATCCTGAACTCATCTGTCAGATGTTCTTATCCTGCCATGCTTCCTCTGTTGTACCAATATGACAGTCCCTCCATTGGCTCCCCATTGAAAAAACGTTACCTGCATAAAGTTCTATACTTTATGCATGCATTCCAGTGGTAAGAAAATAATTCCTGATCTCAGGCATGACAAGGGAATAGTGACATATAGATGATATAAAGACAGCATCAGAGAATAGATCTCCAAACCTCAAACCACAACATTTAGTGACATAAGTAGAACTAGGTTTGCAACAACCATCTTAAACCTGGTTGCCTGAACCTATAACTTAACTGTACAAGCAGGTGAGTATTTGGAGTATGTGACCATTAAACACTGCCAATAACTTGCTTTGAGACATTCTGTTCAGGCAAAAAATGTTGTCCATTGTACTGTTTATTGATGGCAGAAATTAGTGCTTAAAGACTATTCAAAGCTTTTTGCAACTTAAATTAAGCGTGACTTTTAAATAACAAAAAGAAAACAAAAAAAACAACAAGCTGACAAGAAAATTTTGGGAGAAAAATAGTTGTCTTTTTTATACTGGTGCCAGAAGAATAAATGCTTCACAGTATCGTGCACTTCAATGATTAATTTGTACTAGACTTTTACTTTATAACACAAATCTAGCAAACATTTAAGCATTAAAACCCATGGCATGGTAGCTTATTAATTAATTCTTATTTTTAAGGAATGACAATTCTACTATAATAAAATAGGCCAACATATGCTTTTCTATTTTACCTGGTCAGACACATTGATATGTGTTTAGCTATCTAATGGTTGATAATGAGATAACCTACCTATGACTGAAGGCTCCAGGTCTACAAAGACCGCTCGTGGGATGTGTTTTCCACATTCTGCTTCACTGAAAAAAGTATGTGAAGAATTGGCTTCATCAGCAGCAATGGTTCCATCAGGATGTATTCCATGTTCCAAGCAGTATAGTTCCCAGCAAGCGCCACCTATCTGAACACCTGCTTGGCCAATATGGACTGATATACATTCCCTCTGCGCAGAAATAAAAAGTGTTAAACTGCGAACCAGATATATTGTTCAATGCCGCGGCTGCCTCTTAAATGTTCTTCTCTGCAAGGACTCTTAATATGACATCCTTGCTCCTTGTACATTCCTCAACTTAGCACGGCAAGCACCCCTATGCATCCACGTGGCCAAATCCAATTTTTAGGGTAGTGTGGTTCGAAGAACGGTCAGGATGAGCCGTTATAAGAGTTTTAATATGACTTTGTTATCTCATTCCAACTACCACTCATTTTTCAGATCAAAGGGTAGTATGTACTATGTATTACACATTATGTATTACACATATTAAACATGACTAACCCTCACTTCATCTTGCAGAAGAGGCTTACTGTGGTTGGTCCTTCATAATACATAGTGAAGAGAATTAGCTTAAATATTTTAACTAACCAAATTTCACTGTTTAGTAGGTAAATCCATAAGACTCAATTGTGATTGCAATGTTGCATGTAAAATCCTATCGTGTCCACTAGAGGCTGCTGGTAAACCACATGCTAGGGATAAATCTGCGCAATCCCAGCTGTATTACATGGCATAGTCCACATGTACAGCCCCAGCCATTACTGCTTTTTTTTTTTTTTGTAGCTAATAGGTAGCAGGGCATTCATAAGAAGAATGCTACACAATAACACATTGTCTGCTTTTTCTGTACGTATTAGTGTGCTTTTTAGGGCTGTATTACACCAAACTCCTGGAAACAGGACATAAACAAAGGAAAGATAGTACGCAGGTTAAGCCACACACAAGGCCCTTTAAAGAGTTTTAACGAAAATATGATAATATTTGTGCATACTTGGCCATAAGAAATTACAGATGTCATAATTGCAAATATTATTAGTGTTGGTTTCATGGGGCCTTAAATTGGAGCTACTGTACCTGGCCTTTTTTTGTCCCTAGGAGCTAATTACACATCCACATGTCATTACCATGAACTTGTACTTACAAACAACTTCAGCTAAACAGGATTAATATATAAAGTTTGCTTTCCAATTTTTACAGTCAATACATTTCCCCAAGAAACACAGATTTTAAAAGAACATATCTGATCTACTTTAAAAGTTAAACGTATATTGAGAGCTAAAATGCCGTGGATCTCAGTTTAGGTAACTTTCATTTAACCTGTAATGGTGATTCAGTTTAAATTGACAGCCTCAAGAAGGTTCAATATGTGCAGGTCAGTTTTGTGTATTCTTACAATATACATTTAAACATACTTAAAGACATACAGTTAGAGATCTACCCTTCTCTAACCATGTAGAAATCCCTATAAATGTAATCCTGCTCTATGCTACAACTAAACAGAAAAATACACGTTTTTTTTTTTTGAGAATCAATCTCCAGAGTACTATGGAAAATATGCTCATATTATTATAATTATGATAAAGTTGCATTTTGCTACATAATCCCTCTGTTTAATAACAGAGCTAATCAAATATTTTATCAAAGTTTTACCAGCATTTCTTAGGATAAATACAATTGGTATAAACCATATTGGGAAATCTAGTTTTATAGATCTTCCTAAATGCATAGAACTCAAAACTTTCCATTTCCTTAGTTTTCCTCTTATTTATGATTGTGAATCTTGCCAGATAGAACTGGTTTATACATTCAAAACTTACCATGGTATACAAAATGCTGCAGCTTTGCAAATCACACCAACACTAACACTAATTTTGCTTCCACTTCAGCTGTGTCAAGCAAAAAGGAACAATCCTTAAAGGGCCAGAGCTTTTTTCTGACCAAAGAGATTGCTGTTTAATGTGGGATACACACAACACATAACGAAAGCCTTATTGAGTATCCATAAAATGCAATATAGTGTTCGAACTGGAAAAAGCGAATTGTTAGCTCTTTATCTTATAATTATGTTTATAGAATGGAGTAGCTAAACAGTTACTAAACATATACTGCAGGGCTGCATTCAAAACAGTTTTTGTACCTCTTCCAGGTGAAATGAGCCATCTGCTCATTTTATTAGATATATTGAATCAATTTAGTGTTAAAAATTGAAAAATGGCACCTAACAATATATATATATATATATATATATAGTGTAATATAGTCCAATTATTTCAATTATATGTGGGCAATGGCAATTCACTCATTGTTGAGCAGTCTACTGCATGGAATTAAGACCCTAGGGTAACTGTGCTCTTCCTTTTATGGATCCGATTCCTCAAGATGGATGTCTGTTCAATGGAGGCAGAGAAGAGTTAATAACAAATATATTTATTATTATTATTATTATTTACATTAGGATGCTAAGAAAGGCTCCCATAGGACTGCAGGTTTGCATTTGAATAAATAAAAAATAAAAAAAATAAACAAATAAAAAAAGTCTCTCAAAGTCAGCTCTGCTCCTCTACATACAACGCGTTTCGCACTTCAGCTTGGCTTTTTCAAGTATCCTGAATACTAGTGGGAAGGTGCAGCTGGTGAGGTGCAAGGCACAGTGTACACAACACTGTTTTATAGTGATATGTTCATTCTATTAGATAACACCATACAATATTCCTGGGCCCAGTATGTGTACCACACACAGGTCCACCCATAATGTTTGGGCCATGACATGATGTCATAGGACGTTCTACCCATGTAACAGCTCACTTCTACCAACCCTTTACATAACAGTGTAACCATAGGACTATTCAGGCAAACTCCATAATGTTGGCAGCTATAGAACATATAGGTTTCATGACAGCAATACTGTGATTCACAAAAGTGTCTAGACAATATGGGTTGTTGCTGGCAAGTCTGCCCTCCAACCCATATAACCAACTGCTGTCAAACTACTGGAGTTATATAGTTCCTCCCTACTATTTTCTTTTATGTAGCAATGAACTGCTGTCCAGACAAAAAGGGCAAGAAGCCAGATAGTCTGGATTGATACAAGGGGATGTTGATGGGTCAGAAGCAGAATGACATATATGATTCATTTTTTAGGAACATCGTGCAGTCAATTTGGAGGGTCCTAGGTCTAAGCTTAAATGCTGTGAAAGCAGGTGGGGATAGCAGTAGTTGGTGAACCCCAAGGATATCATTTTATATGTACATGTACTTTGAGGTTTGTCTATGTACTTTGGTCCTAATACTTTTCCACTTACATACATGTACAGAACAATTTTGTAGGCTCTGTGAACTGATATTGGCTCAAAGAGAAGTGCACAAAACAAGCTGTAGATTAGCTCAATAAGTGCTACTTAGGCTAGGTTTCCACTTGGGTTTTTGTCCTGCGTTTTTTTTCTTGATGAAAAACGCCAAGAAAACTGCCACTGCATTTTCCTGCGTTTTGGCGTTTTTTTCTGGAGTTTTTTCTGGCGTTTTAGCCTTTCTGTGGAAATTGCTTTTTTTGACCTTAGGCAGTTTTTACAGCCTTTACAAGTTAGAAGTTTCACCCAGCTAAAAGGGATTAGGATAAATGGCAAGTATCTGCCCCCTGATGTCATTTACTTGGTAGAGTTCTACTTAAACGCCCCGGCGGACCCTTTTGTCACTTTTCTGTGGTTTGTAAGGCCTGCTTTATTCCGAATGTCTGCTCCTCTAGGAAGATTGGCCCCAAATGATGGTGCAAATTGTTTGCTGTTGCTTTTGGCACGCAGGATCCAGTTGATGCGTCGCGTATGTTTGTTTGTAATGGCATGTTTGTTCCAAATGGTGTAGAATTCAATATGAACTTTGTTTTGTGTGAAACTGTTTGTTTCCAGCCTATTTCTCGTAGGACACACAGATACTGGGTCCATCCTCTGCATTGTAACTTTGGAAAAACGCCATAAAAAACGCCAAGGCAATAAACCCACATGGCTTTTTCATGGCGTTTTCTCTCTCCCATAGACTTCTATTGGAGAAAAACGCCAAGATTTCCTTGCAAAAAACGCCAGAGTGTCAACATGCTGCGATTTTGAAAAACTGCCACAGAGCCCAAAAAAGCAGAAAAACGCCAAAGAGGACTGAAAAAACGCCAAACAAAAAAACGCCAAGTGGATATGGCATCGTGCGATTTCCTATTGAAAAACAGCTAACATCTGGCTGCTGCGTTTTTTCACTAAAAAAACGCCAGGTGGCGCTATTGGCGTTTTTATGGGTGTTTTTAGCTAAAAAAAAACAAGTGGAAACCTAGCCTTACAGCAACGATAACCTAGAGGACTTGAGAAATCAAGAGGCTCTGGAGGCCTATGAATAATGTAACATGATAAATGAACTAGCAGCAAAAAAGATAAAACTAAAGCAACAAAAATGGCCTTACTGATATTTTAGCTGCCGGGTGGCACATCCTTTTCCCTCAGCAATATCACAGTAACAATAATCTACACATAGTGGCAACAGTGAAACCTCACAGACAATAAGGATGTATAGTTAAGGTGAAACACTTTTCATTTTAACTGCAGGCCTGGCCAGAGGTCAGTCAACCTAGTCCTCGGATGGTAGGCCCATGGAGGCATTTGCCCATGTGCCACATTACCAGCTGCAGCTAGTGCCCAACAGAGGTTGAGTGACTCATGTTTCTGCTCACCACTGGACCGGCCCCATCTAAGCAGTGTAGGCAACTGCCTAGGGTGTTGTTCTCAAGTGCATGTAAGCATTGAGGCACCAGAGACATGGTTTGCTTACTACGCTAGAAAGCCTAGGACCAGACGGCTTTATAGCAAAGAATCACGAGGTTTCTCAGCAATGTGAATAAATTGGTGTAGTTTTAATTCCACACGAGTGGCGACTTTTCAACCCAATAGGGTTTTCTTTTAAGCTATAAAAGTGCAATACAAAGGTCAGTTCTTATATACAGATCAATCTCAATTAACAATCATGTGTAAAAGAAAAAGGTGAGCATAATCATCTCAATCTTAAAGTGACAATGCATATTATCTGCACAAAGAAAGCGAGAAAAAACAATTCTATTTCTGCATTGAATGACCAAATAATGTACAACAAATTACAAATCAGTGCAATAATAATGTAACAGAATCAAGTAAGGACATAAAAATGTCAAAAATATCTTATATATCAAACCTGTTGCCATATCAGCATAAATCTAAATAAAGTGCTAGTGACATCTAGTGGTCAAATAAAGTAATTTAGAAAAAAAAGCACTAAAAACAATAATCTACACGTCATTCTCAAAGGAATAAAATCATTTTATACAATGAGTGTGACATTAGATATGACGCACAGCTGAACCCAAACATTTTTTCTTACAAATTGTTAATTACAAAAAATTGACATGACAATAATTTGTTGTAAAAACTTTATTAAAGATTTTTAAACACCTATATATATGTGATAGGTCTGATAGATCTGGTTTTGCTCGCATGCATGTTGTATATCATTCACTTTTGGTGTTACGTAGGCAGCACTACTCTGAAAAAGGTTGAATCCTCATCCTCACTGACTGGACCAAATTTATATGGCTTGCTACCCTAATGCAGGCACTTACCCAACTCCATAAAGGGCAAATTCGAAATACTTTGGGCACAGTGCAGTGGCCAGACTGTCAAGCATTCCTTACGCTGGCCAAAAACCCAAGTTTGAACTTGGTGTTACCCTTGATTCCTTCACTCCCCCTTCCATGTTTACCCATGAAATAATGTATCACAAATGTATCCTGTCCTTTGCAATACATTGTCATTTTGCATGCAATACTAACACCCTCTTTTTACCACTCAAATCCATTCGCACCATAACCTTCACTGGCTTCTCATACCTTCCAAAAACGTTGTCCCCCACACTAACACCAATGCACCTCCTTATATCTCTTCCCTCTAAGTAGTCTTCTAACCAGCCTCTGCTTCGTAACTCTTGCAAAGAAATTGGTTGACGAGGCATCTCAAGGATTTCATCATCCATGGCGCGTCTATTCTCTGCAATTTTCTACCTCATTCTGGCAGATTCTCACTTACCACCAACTTTTCTCAGGAGTTTAGTTTCCTTGAATCTGTACAAAAGCAGTCTCACTTTGTTTAAATTTCCAGTTTATATTCTCTATTGTAATAGTACTATAGAAAACAATACTTTCGTTGGATTTCTAGTTTGCTTCACCGAAGATGTGCTTGGGAGTGTCTGCACTATTTATTATTTCACTCAGAAGCATAGCTACCCCACACATCAGACAAGGCATACTAAATCAAAGACAAAAACATCGGTTTTAAATATTTAACTTTATACGGTCAAAGACATAGTATACAAAGTTTCATTGTACTTTAACAGGGTCCAAATATCAAAGCTTGAGCGCTTCCAGAAACACCGTACCCAGTTTTTGTAGTTTTTATTCAATTAACATCACATTGTACTACTTGGGCTGCTTCCATTGAATCACATGCCACTACTGGACACAGCACTGACTAAAGTGTGTTTTAGGGATTGAGACAGGACTACGCATTTCCAGAATGTCATGTTATACTATTCAGCTAAGCTATGTATGTTAGCCTACACCTAGATGGACCCTATAGACTAAACTCATAATTTATACAAGTTTATTTTTTAAAGAGATGCCGTTTTCCATAAAAAAGGAAAGCCTGAGCCAACTAAGAACATAATATGGTTGTTCATCTTTATTAGAATTCAGTGAGTAAACAAGATTATATACAAGCACATAGATAGAAGACATGACAAGACCATCACATGATTAAAGTTACAGAACAGATCTTAGGTTCAACATTGCATTTTATTTGTTTTCCCCCTTTAACATGACAGCTTACACAGCCTCACAGATTCTACTTCTAATTCATGTGATTTTGAATCAATATTCATCCTCTTCTTCCTCCTCACCATTACCAGAGTCTGCCCCAACCTCTTCATAATCTTTTTCCAAGGCAGCCATATCCTCCCTAGCTTCAGAAAATTCTCCTTCCTCCATTCCCTCTCCAACGTACCAATGGACAAAGGCTCTCTTGGAGTACATTAGGTCAAACTTATGGTCTAACCTTGCCCAGGCCTCAGCAATTGCTGTGGTGTTACTCAGCATACAGACAGCACGCTGGACCTTAGCCAAATCCCCTCCTGGAACCACAGTTGGAGGCTGGTAGTTAATGCCCACCTTAAAGCCAGTAGGACACCAGTCAACAAACTGGATTGACTTCCTGGTTTTAATTGCAGCTATGGCTGTATTAACATCTTTGGGCACCACATCACCTCTGTACAAAAGGCAACAAGCCATATATTTACCACGCCTTGGATCACATTTCACCATCTGATTGGAATATTCAAAGCAAGCATTGGTGATCTCTGGCACAGACAGCTGCTCGTGGTATGCCTTCTCTGCTGATATAATGGGCGAGTAGGTGACCAGTGGGAAATGGATTCTAGGATATGGCACCAAATTGGTTTGGAATTCTGTAAGGTCAACATTCAAAGCACCATCAAACCTCAATGAGGCTGTAATGGAAGACACTATTTGTCCAATTAATCTGTTTAGGTTGGTATAAGATGGACGTTCAATGTCCAAGTTACGGTTGCAGATATCATAGATGGCCTCGTTATCCACCATAAAGGCGCAGTCCGAATGCTCAAGTGTTGTGTGGGTTGTAAGGATTGAATTATATGGTTCAACCACTGCAGTGGAGATTTGTGGAGCAGGATAGACTGAGAACTCAAGCTTGGACTTCTTCCCATAATCAACAGAAAGCCTTTCCATCAGCAGGGATGTGAAGCCAGAGCCAGTCCCTCCTCCAAAACTGTGGAAGACCAGGAAGCCTTGGAGGCCACTACATTGATCCGCCTGAAAGCAAGACAGGCAACATAAAAAAATTAAACTTAGATACTAGAATGATTATGAAAACATTTCCCAAAGCAAATTCTACTAATACATAAAGAGTTATGTATAAAGACATTAGTCTTGTCACCAGGACCAATGATCTGCTCCTGCCATTTATACTATGACACTCAAACTTCGCATTGTTTGATATCCCCATTTCTCATTTGCACAAGTTAAAGTACACAAAATATGGGTTGCATTTTGCACAATCTACAAGAACTGAATGGTTCTGGTCTGCATTTCATATCCCCAATTTACTATGTCCCTCCCTGTTAAGTTCCCCACATTTTGGGGTCTTTTGTTAGAGGGCACCGATTTAACTCATTATGCAAGGCCAATGTAGCCCATTTTACAGCAGACTGTGTGCAGTTAGAATTGCACAGGGCGGCTTATGCTAGAATATAATCATGGGATTTATAGGCACACAACAGTCTATTTGTAATCTACTTGCCATTTTACGGATCCTGTCCAACACAGAGTCCACAATCTCCTTTCCAATGGTGTAGTGACCCCGAGCATAATTATTTGCCGCATCTTCTTTCCCAGTTATTAGCTGCTCTGGATGGAAAAGGGTGCGATATTTTCCAGTTCTGATTTCACCTGTGGGTAGAAGCAATGTTGATGGGTTGGAAAAGAATATACACATTTGTTTTAAACATTGGTCCTTTAGAGAATTCATAGAAATTTGAAAGTAGATAACTATTCAGCCCATCTAAACTGGCATCCCCTGATTAAAAAAAACAGACAGCTTTATGCCTATCCCATATATGTTTAAATACCCTCACTGTGCCACTTCTGATGGGAGGCTGTTCCATTTACGTCCCACATCTCAGTAAAGCAATAATTCCTTGCATTACATCTAAGCCTCCGACTCTAGTTTTAGATTATGACCTTGTGTGCCAAAATTTTTCCTTCTCTGAAAAAAGAAAAAAAGAAAAAAAAAGCTTCCAGCCTGTACTTAAATTCCTTTAACTCCTGTAGTACCCTGCTACAAGCTGCACTTAAATTAGACATTTTTCCCCAGGACCAGTTGGGCTTTCTTTTAAAACCCTAAAAACACACAGAATAGCAATGATGCTAATACACAACAGAAGGTGCCACTGCCGAGTAATAACACAATTTATGTTCAGCCATATCAACCGATTCCAGGAATGCCCTCATACAGGATTTTGTTTGCTCTAGAGGTTCACATCCATTTATAAGTTACCCTACAGTGTACCATTTTATTTTTAATACTATTGCCCTAAGGGGTTTGGTTAAGGATCTCCTTTTTCTATTTTATATAATAGTTTTGAAATAATTTTCCATTTGCTTCTCCTCTCTGAGAAGTCCCTGCTGCTTTGACACATAATGAGCAGGTACGCCTTAAAGAGCCTCTTACCTCACCTGTACATCTACAGAGCAGCAAATGGATTAAGTGTTTAATTGAGCACATCTCTTGCCTCCGAGCTATATACATCATAAACAGTCTTTCCCGATTGGTTTACAAGCTAAATGTGATCAGTTTAATAACCATCCTCTAAATGCTCTCCGGAACATTGAGTGAAAGTCTAGATCATCCATATCGCTCTAGAAATAGGAAATGCAGATCTGCTTTAAGAACCTTATACAAAGTATGTGTGTACTAACCAATAGGGATAAATAGGTAACAATTGTAGAATACCTACAAGCATCTACCAATCATGTTTTGATATAGGCATGAGAAATAAGGGGGGGGGGCCCAAACAAAACACACACACTTATGGTACATTACCAATAACTGTTTGCTCTAGGTCAACAAATACTGCTCGAGGCACATGTTTTCCCGAGCCAGTCTCACTGAAGAATGTCCCAAAGGAAGAATCGACCAGGCCCTTCTCAGTAGAAATCATTCCGTCTGGATAGATTCCATGCTCTAAACAGTAGAGCTCCCAGCAGGCATTGCCCATCTGCACTCCTGCTTGGCCAACATGTATAGAGATGCATTCCCTCTATGAAGCCAAAAACAGTTTTTCTTAATGCATCATTACAGAATACACCAAATTTATAAAATCCCATGTTATTGAAGGGCCACCAAATTAGCTTATAATAAGCAACTGAAGAGCACATGGGACAAAGTTCCCAGAAGTAAATCCTGATATTATACATCATGTTGCCATAGTGTATATACATGCTTTTTTGTGTTCAATAGCCACTACTCCCATTCAGAGTTTGCACTATACAGCATGCACAATAATTGCATTGGCTTTCAGACAACATTGACTCCATTATGCATTAAAATATGTCTGGCAACTACAGAGCCCTTCAAGTTTCATATATTAAACACTGATGCACTACATAGTTAAATTAGCAAATATATAAACCAAGAGAAAAAGGGGTTAGGAACAAGTCCCACAGCCTTGCCTATAGAGCTACAGGTGGTTAGCAGAAAGATCAATGGAAGGATAATTATGAATATACACCCATTGTTTATAAACAGTTAATTCTATGTTAATCAGTAGTAAATTGAAATATAGCCAAAATGCTTGTGTTTTAGTACCAAACAAAGGAACTAATCTTCGTTAGAGAGGATAGGACCTCCAGCACAGAAACATTATTAAAGGGATCTGCAAGTTGTGGCATCGTACAGGACTTTAGTTTACAACACATTACATGAAAAAGCCCCAGAAACTCAGAGATCAGGCTCCAGTAAGAGGAAGAAAAAAAAGCCAAAAGGAAATAATAAACAGTCCAGATAAGCAACACCTCATCATAAAATACAACCTTTAAAAACAGCTATCCTGAATTAGGAAAGACATTACATTAATAGAATAAAGTCCTTTTTGGATAACGATTCTTTACCATTGTTACCACTCTCACTGACTCCCACGCAAGCGCCTAGCAAACAAGCAGCTCAGACTGAAAATATCAGCTCTCATTGTGAAAATTAAATAATCACAGCTGTGATTAATGGGAGGCCTTAAAAGAGTCTTAAAGGAGCCAGACATGCGTTAGACATTATAGAAAAGAGATAGGTTCACTACTAAATGTTCAAAAACATTCAAAGCCCTTCCAGTGCAAGCAGCGTCATCGTAATAAGCAATATACAAAAGCATACTCATATGAGCCACAAGTATGGAAATGGAACACTGGTTTAACAATTTATGTTTCAGGACATATGACATCTACTATAAACCTTACGGATCTGTATCATTTCAGCACTAGCTCTATGCAACACTATTTTCTTTTTTCTCTCTCTCTCTCTGAACAAATAGTGTTGAAAATGTGCATTGAAATTACGTTGTTTTAAGAGACATGTAGGTTCTGGTTGCTGATATAATACCGCTATAATACATCACCGTCTGGCAGGGCAGTGATTGGAGTTTACAGAATTTGTGCATCCATTAAACTGATATTTTTTTTCAATAAAAGGAGCTAATACCATCAACCTTTCCTGCAAGAAGTGGGTAAACTGACCCTACATAATACATAGTTAAATAGGAGAGGCGGCATAAGATCTCTCCAGGTTAATTAAACATTATACAGGCTCTGCCCTTGTTGAAGCAGAAGCTCACTTGGACCGTCCCCGTCCTTCAAAATCAATGATTTGTATCATACTATTATTATATTTATATAAAATTAACCCTTTAGTGAGTGGACCTTTGCTCCTTTGTGCTTCTAGGCAGTCTTAGCCTTACTTTGAAAACAATAGGCGCTCTATAATTGTTGGGTATGCATTGAATTCTTGCTTTGTTTCTCTATAAAAACAGTTAGTTTTCAGCTCAGGTCTGATCATCTCCTAGGGGTTTGTAGTCACGGTTATACCTTTAAGGTTTAAACTATGCATTATGAAGGGATATCCGAAATGTCCTGCTACCTGAGGGCTATGCTAGCCCTGCATAATGCATAATTAAATCTTCAGCTATGCAATATGCAGGGTGAGCTGAAACCTTCAAGAAGGAATCTGTAAGGCTTGGGTCATTCATAATGTACAGTGAAGTAAGTGCGAATCTCTTAAAAAGTCACTTTAAACTCCTGTCTTAGTGAATAAGCCCCTGAGGCAATCAAATACAAAGTGATGCCATATCCGCATATGATCGTTCTGATCCTGCGCAATATGTTAAATTCTGCTATTTGTCTTCTATAGATCACTTAACCAGTTTTATTGGCACTCACCTCAAAACATGCCATGTTGTGTCCTTGTCCACTTCTCTGTTACCAGGGCTATGGATACTCCTGTACCACAAAAATAAGCCAGACTTACATATATAAAGAGAAATCATTTTTTGAAATCAACATTATACATTATTGTTAAAAAAAATAAATAACCAGAGGAATTGCTGGGAACCTTACCCTGCAAATAGTAGCCTGGAGCTTCAATGTCCCACTGAGTAAGGAAACGGTTCCTGGGTTTGCTTCAGAGCATAAAGAAACTTTATTCTAATTTCTTCAGCAGTCTGGGTTTAAGATGATGAGATCCTTGAGTATTAATGGTCGGGAAGACATATGCAGGAACAATACTAAAAAGGATGAAGTAGCAAGGACTTTATGTATCCTGACTGATATATAAGTACTGGAAACACTCATTGATTTAATGTATCAAAAGGAGAAAGTGAACAGCTTCACTGAGAATGGCCTATTGTTACTGTTAAAATGAATCTACTTGTAGCATATTCTCGGGGTCGTATAGTTCAGAAAGAGATGTAACACTCATCATACTCAGTGCGCCTTTGTACTGTACTCATTCGCGTCAGTTCGTACCATTAAATCAATACTCATTTTTTCTAAGTATTTTTTCTATTTATTTGTTATTTTATATGTTTTCATAATTGGACAGTTGCATATATTTAAGGTTTTCCATTTCTCAAATGCCATGGGATCCAAAAGCATTGAACATTTTAATAATATAATAAGCACCTTATTTGAATAAGGGAAGAACACTATCTCCTATTCATGCACTATTTCAGACCATGTTATGCATCTACAGAGAGGGTTGGCATTTGAATCATTCTCAATACTGGTTGATCCACCTTTAGAGGGTGGTGGATAAGTGGAATGGTCTTCCAGCTGTAATATCTGTTAATATAGTCATGGAAACTGTAAAACTTAAGTTGGTAATTATCTTTCCCCAAATTCTATGCAGGATCCACATAATTAACATGGCAGATTTCCCTCTGCAGTGGGTTCATTAGTCACATTTGCCACATCATATCTGCTAAATAATTACTATACTTTCCTATTCGGGAGAACAAGAAAACGAACACGAATGTTGCTTCTTCAAACCAAATACAGAATAAACTAATATGGAGGCAGGTAAACGTACATGAAGACGAAGAAGCAAAACACGAAAAATCTTACTACCTTAAGTCTTCATAGCATCACAGGGGTTAACGGGAATCCGTAGGATCGCACCAGGAGTTAAAGGTCCGTAAGAGTGACTGTATTGGTCGCCGGCAGGGAGCTCCTCTGGCACCAACCAATGAAGAGCTCTTACAGACCTTTAACGCCTGACGCCAAAGCCAATGGTCTCCCCAGGCCATGTTTCGGCATCTGAAGTTAAAAGGTCTGTAAGAGTGACTGTACCGGCGCCCAAGTCTACGAATTACCCCTTAGCTACCCTTATGCAGGTTTCTACATAGAAATGTGTCAAGTCAGTTATAAAAAATGTATTCCAATGAAAGTTTGAAAAGGGGTTTTATCACCGTAGTAACAAATGGAACTGTCCTGCTGATTGGAACTTTGCATGGGTCGCTATGGTAATAAGACCACTATTCAAACCATAATCACTTTGTATAGATATCCCATATGTTTCTATATATAAAAGGTGGGGGGACTCTATAATGCAATGTGGGCTTATCCTTGGTTTAGGTTATATTGCAAATATTATTGGGGTAAAAATGACTAACAAGCCAACTGTATAGCTGTCACTTCAGTGGAACATTCCATGTTAATACAAGGACAGTATCCACCTTAAAAAAAAAAAGACTGCATACAATTTCCAAAGACATTTTAGCAAAGTGTAATCTCTCAAATTTTCTGTCATTTATTTGGTGTCTCCTATTGAGGTGCTCCGGTATCAGGCTTAGATAAGGAAAAGCAGCAATAAGCATATCTTGGGAACTCTTAGGGGTTGACTCGCAATCACAGGGTAAAGGGGTAGATTCTCAGGACCAGATAGTATAGGAACTGACCCCTTCCTATTCTACACCGCTCTTATCATATCTTAGACTCCAAAATGGTACTTCTGCTACCGCTATGTTATGGTTGATATCCCTGCTTAAATACAGGCAAGCCATTTAAATGTACCATTAAATAACAACCCGTTAAGGTTTCCATAAGGATTAGTTATAGAGCCATTTGGCGAGTCACTACATAAAATACTCAGAGTGGGGTGTTAATTAATATTTCCAAAAATCTCAGGGTCAGCTCATTAAGAAGGTTTCCAGGTATTGTAATGTGGAATGACTAAAGTTCCTGAAGTAATGTGATGACATTGACTATCAGCTATAAGGAATGGAATGCTCAATTTCCACTTGAAACAATTCGGTGAACATGAAAACTTGAATAAAACATTGTTTCATGATGAATGCCTTGTTCATTGAACTTTCGTGGCCTTCTAGATAATTCCTTTACCCAGCTAGAGTAACCACACTGGAGATTTTTTTTCATAGGACATAAATACATTTCACATTTTGCAGATCAGCACATATATGGTATTTCACAAAAGTGAGTACACCCCTCACATTTTTGTAAATATTTCATTATATCTTTTTATTATATCTGCTACAATGTAAAGTAGTGAGTGTACAGCCTGTATAACAGTGTAAATTCGCTGTTCCCTTAAAAATAACACACATTAATGTCTAAACCTTGGCAACAAAAGTGACTACACCCCTAAGTGGAAATGTCCAAATTGGGCCCAAAGAGTCAATATTTTGTGTGGCCACCATTATTTTCCAGAACTGCCTTAACCCTCTTGGTCATGGAGTTCACCAAAGCTTCACAGGTCTCCACTGGAGTCCTCTTCCACTCCTCCATGATGACATCACAGAGCTGGTGGATGTTAGAGACCTTGCACTCCCCCACCTTCCGTTTGAGGATGCCCCACAGATGCTCAATAGGGTTTAGGTCTGGAGACATGCTTGGCCAGTCCATCACCTTTACCCTCAGCTTCTTAAGCAAGGCAGTGGTCGTCTTGGAGGTGTGTTTGGGGTCGTTATCATCTTGGAATACTGCCCTGCGGCCCAGTCTCTGAAAGGAGGGGATCATGCTCTGCTTCAGTATGTCACAGTACATGTTGGCATTCATGGTTCCCTCAATGAACTGTAGCTCCCTAGTGGCGGCAGCACTCATGCAAGCCCAGACACTTGTCTTTGTACTCCTCATCTGGTTGCCGCCACACACACTTGACACCATCTGAACCAAATACGTTTATCTTGGTTCCAGTAATCCATGTCCTTAGTCTGCTTGTCTTAAGCAAACTGTTTGTGGGATTTCTTGGGCATCATCCTTCCTTCTGGGATGACCTCCATGCAGACCAATTTGATGCAGTGTGCGGCATATGGTCTGAGCACTGACAGGCTGACCCCTTCAACCTCTGCAGCAATGCTGGCAGCACTCATACGTCTATTTCCCAAAGACAACCTATGAATATGACACTGAGCACGTGCACTCAACTTCTTTGGTCGACCATGGCGAGGCCTGTTCTGAGTGGAACCTGTCCTGGGAAACGGCTGTATGGTCTTGCCCACCATGCTACAGCTCAGTTTCAGGGTCTTGGCAATCTTCTTAGCCTAGGCCATCTTTATGTAGAGCAACAATTCTTTTCTTCAGATCCTCAGAGAGTTCTTTGCCATGAGGTGCCATGTTGAACTTCCAGTGACCAGTAGGAGAGAGCTAATTGGGCCCAATTTGGACATTTCCACTTAGGGGTGTACTCACTTTTGTTGCCAAGGTTTAGACATTTGTGGCTGTGTGTTGAGTTATTTTGAGAGGACAGCAAATTTACACTGTTATCCAGGCTGTACACTCACTACTTTACATTGGAGCAGAGTGTCATTTCTTCAGTGTTGTCACATGAAACGATATAATAAAATATTTACAAAAATGTGAGGGTTGTACTCATTTTTTTGAGATACTGTGTGTGCTACAGTATAGTATGCAGGATGCATAACAGAATGATTCTCTTTTATATATCCCACATAATGTAGG
The DNA here is from genome assembly GCA_023333645.1 of Sceloporus occidentalis. NCBI lineage: Eukaryota > Metazoa > Chordata > Lepidosauria > Squamata > Phrynosomatidae > Sceloporus > Sceloporus occidentalis. The sequence continues at coordinate 6,190,763 of JALMGF010000031.1, forward strand.
GCAGCATGTTACATGTGCTTATCAAAATCATTTGAAATGTCAGAGTAAGCATACATTAACCTCCTAACATTCATATAGATGTACATACACATCCTCAAAAACATTGTCAGGATGACATTAAGGCATATATGTATGTCTTGTATGTGCGTATATGTACATACATTTTTTGCACTAGCAGATTCCGCAATGTAATAGAAATAAAAACATAAATAATTATAGAAAATGTTATCGGAGCACAGTGATGTCACTCCCATAAGGTACAACTAAGATCACCAATGGGATCTCAATCCTTGTTGCACTGGAAAAGTGCCCCAATATCCTTTAGCGCTACCACTATATGTAAACAAATATAAAAAAAACCCTTCACTATCCTAAGCCCCTTAAGCCAGTGATATTAAAAAGGGTAATATGTAAGGGATGGATGTGTGTCCCCCAGAACATAAAAAACTATGTATGTGGGATAGTCATGTAAACATAGAAACATAGAAAGTGACGACAGAAAGGAACCATTCAGTCTACCCAACCTCTGCATACTTTCCATAGTATCTGTCCTTATCCTATATCTAGCTTAGCCTTATGCCTATTCCATTCTTGCTCAAATGTCATTACTGTATTAACATATACCACTCCTGCTGGAAGGCTATTTCATGTATTGACTACCCCTTCCGTAAAGTAATATTTTCTGATGTTACCATTAAACCTTTGCCCCTCTAGTTTATGGTTGTGTCCTCTTGTTGTGGTAGTATTTCTCCTTTTAAATAAACTCTCTTTCTTTATCATGTCAATTCCCTTTAAGTATTTAAATGTTTCTATCATATCCCCCCTGTCCCGTTTTTTTTCCAGGCTATATAGGTTGAGATCCTTTAACCTGTCCTGGTAGGGTCTATCCTGTAATCCATGAACCATTTTAGTAGCCCTTCACTGAACTTTCTCACCAGGTCTCACCAGTGATCTGTACAACGGCATGAGCACTTCCCTCTTTCTACTGCTAATACCTCTCGCTATACAACCAAGCATTCTGCTAGCATTACCTGCTGCTCTACTGCATTGTCATTTATTTATTTATAAGTCTTCTATGTGGCACAGTGTCAAAGGCCTTACTGAAATCCAGATACGCAATGTCTACTGCACCACCTTGATCAATTACTTTAGTCACCCAATCAAAGAAATCAATAAGATTCGTTTGGCATGATCTTCCTGAGGAAAACCCATGTTGTTTTTGATCTTGAAAAACTATGTATGTGGAATATTCGTGTAATCAGGGAATATTGCCGAACATAAGTTGGGTGATTGTTCAGCAGCGTTACCTACTGTATAGAAGAAATCCTAAGCCAAAAAAAAAATAATTCTATTTTAATTCTTTTTTTTTTATTTAGTAAAATTTTTTTACACATTAGCATTAATAATTATTATGTTTTCTGTATTTCTATGATTTAAAAATATTTACATCATGTAGCTTCTGCTTAGTCCTGGTCACCTTACTTGTTTTCTTTTAATCATCTATAAAAGATTGTCTCTCCAAAAATCCTTTTAGATACAATGTGTTATTGCTAACTGAGCACTGGCAACATAAATAAATTGTAGATCGCTAACAAATAATATTGCACATAAAACACTGTTTTCTCCATGGTTACTGGAGTCACTAAATGTCAGAAGTTTATAGCTCTGTTCTGTAATAAGATCACTCAGTGACTGCAAATGGCCCCAATAGATACATACAATAACATACGATAGATAACATATGATAGAAATGATACATCAGCAGGAACATTCCATTGCCTGACATGGTGGCTGCACCACGTTTACCATAAAGATGGCTCTTTACATACTACCCCCACCAGGCCCGGACTGGGCATCTGGCAGCTGACGGTGCCAAACATTCACCAGATCTGGGTTGCCGCTGTGCACGTGGCTGGATATGCCTGGCCACAACAACTACTAGGGCATAAAAATAAACAAGTGTGTGGCAGCGCATATCCAGCCGTTGGCCAAGCTTACTTCATCAGGCAGTCACTGGCCTTAAGGTGCCAGGGCTGCCTCGTCTTTGCCAGATCCTAAAAGATCTGCCTATCCAAATGAATGAACATCTACACTTTTGTAAAACCTGCCTTGATCTTGATGCCTGTGGACCACCGTTTATGATATATAGGTTGGTAACTTTTTGTCCATCAAATATATCACTTCCATAAATCCTATCAAGTTTGCTACATCCATGATATTCCTCTCTATACTGATTGAGAAGAAGGATTACCTGTATTTAACATTACAATTAAAAAAAATGACTAAGGATGGGTGAACCCATACTACTGATGCACCCCAGGAGAAATTGTAGTCACAGCTCCATAATCTATGCCTCCTGTGTAGAGTGAGAAATTATTAAACTATTAGTATAGTTCATCAAAAGTAATTTAAGGCACATGTGTTTGACTTATTTATTATTTTCCATTTGTGTGTATTCAATAGTATCAATTATTTCACCTTTGAGCTCGCTATGTCCCATAAGTATTTCTTAGAAAATACATTGCTTTGTTTGTTAACGGGTTAATACACACACTAATTAGGTGTTGTTGCTATCAATTGAGACTGCTTCACCTGGTTTATAAAGCATGAGATGATGGCCTAATCCTGTATTAAGTGTTAGTATTGTTGGGGCAGGATAGGAGCTGGTTGGTGCAAGGCTGAGCTTTGTGTAATCATGGTAAGAGACTATATGGTTATTTGGAAATTCTAGGTTGTATTATGATTTCTCCTAGAATAGTGTAGGAATGCCTGAGAGTATAAGCACAGTATGTTAAAGTTAAGGGTGGTAGGTAAATACAACAGCCTCCTATGAGAAGTGGTGGATGCTGATACAGTGAGGGAATCTAAACTGGGCAAGTTGCTCTGTACCTAAGACAAGACCAAGGGTTATTAAGGTCTGCACCTTTACATCAGGCTGATTAAGTGGGTTCTTATCTGCAGTCCAATTCTATGTTTCTGGAATTGTCATTGTTGGTGCTTTTTAAGTTAATATTGATGGTAGGTGTCTGCTCCTTGTATGATTTACCAGTGATAATTAACATGCTTGTGTAATTAGATAATGGCTATTATAACAGTGTAAAATAATGTAATGTTAAGTCAAAGCAATTAGTATTTGTGCTTTCTAACATCTCTAGTGATTTATAATATTTTGGCTGTGTATACTTGACTTGGCTTGTGTTAAATACACTGGGGGATGTTATCTGGTAAACAATATTTCCAATACCTTAACCTCTACTATGGTACATGTAACCCCCTATAGGGTCATTTAACAGCTAATATATATTGGTGCAATGTAATCAAGCTCTTTTAGCCTCTGTTGTGCTGAACATAACGTATAAGCACGATCGGCAAATAATGGTGTATGATGGAAGGTTTTTGCAAGTTGTATGGGGGACCACAAAGCTTACAAACCATGGGATTTGGGACCATCTTGATAAGGAGACTTCAGGAAGTGGTAGAACTGAGCTTCACCAACTCAGATTTTTTTTATTTTTCGACCGTTTTAGTAAAGAATAGAAGCATTTTGCTGACCTAAATCAATCTCCTCCTACACCTCTGCTTTTTAATGGTGGGAAGAGTGGATCATATATAAGCCTGCAGTGACGGGTGACTATAGAGTCTGTGTGGCCACCAAATCCCATATTGTTCATATAAAACCAGCCCTAAATGCTGCATGCTTTAACGTGTCTGCTTTGCCTTTCAGAGGGAATGTATATCTGTCCATGTTGGCCAAGCAGGGGTCCAGATGGGAAACTCCTGCTGGGAGCTCTACTGTTTAGAGCACAGACTTCAGCCAGACGGTATCCTCTCTACTGAAATGGCAGAGTCATTGGTGGATTCTTCCTTTGGTACTTTCTTCAGTGAGACAGGGTCAGGAAAACATGTGCCTAGAGCAGTTCTCATTGACTTGGAGCAGACGGTTATTGGTAAAGTATTATATACTCTTAGCAATTTTATAGTGATTAGAAGAAAACTATTCTTCCAGTTCTATATAGGTTTACAGAACGTGTGCACCTATTGCATTGCACTATCCATACCCTGTAACAAAATATAAAAATAGTAAAGTAGTATATATTCATTAGATAATATAGTTGCTGTTGCTTTCTCTGACCCCTTCCCCGCAGGTTTTCCTATGCTAGCTTAAAGAATCCATGCATTGGTTTTGGTGGGTGTATTCATAATTATTTTTTTTTTTTTGTTTGTTAACCTTGTTTGTTCAGATGAGATCCGGACAGGAGCATATCGATCATTGTTTCATCCGGAACAATTAATTACTGGAAGAGAAGATGCAGCAAATAACTATGCCCGTGGCCACTATACTATTGGCAAGGAATTAATAGATTCAGTCCTTGACCGGATTCGAAAAATGGCAAGTTTATTTCTTCTATTGTAGCAAAATGAAGATTGTAGAAGTCCTATAAAATTGAAAAGTTAATATATGGATGCTTATAAGCCAGATATCTCAATTTGGGGCAAAGCAAACCTAGCAAATGGCTAAATGTCTTCAAATAGCTATGTAATGTTCAAAGTTCTGCCTCTGGCAATAAACATCTAACCGCTCTGACAAAAAAGAGGGGAAAAAAAACAAAACTTTAGTGTATGTACCATCAATGTTGCTATTTGTTTGGGTGTGGGTTTCCCCTCACCATGTGGGATTGCTGTGGACTTTGAGTTGTAGCTTGGCATAGCTTTTCTGCCGCAAACTGCTTTTTGATTGCTGTTGTGACAGGACAACTCTCTAAGCCTTACAGAAATGTGTATGTAGTCACCCACTGTCTAAATAGGATTTGCTTTCATATGTCCCCATATTGACTGTAAATACTTGAGTGAGCTTGTATTGTCTGTCTTGTGCTTTCAGTCTGATCAATGTAGTGGCCTCCAAGGATTCCTGGTCTTCCACAGTTTTGGAGGAGGGACTGGCTCTGGCTTCACATCCCTGCTGATGGAAAGGCTTTCTGTTGACTATGGGAAGAAGTCCAAGCTTGAGTTCTCAGTCTATCCTGCCCCAAGGATCTCCACTGCAGTGGTTGAACCATATAATTCAATCCTTACAACCCACACAACACTTGAGCATTCAGACTGTGCCTTCATGGTGGATAATGAAGCCATCTATGATATCTGCAACCGTAACTTGGACATTGAACGTCCATCTTATACCAACCTAAACAGATTAATTGCACAAATAGTGTCTTCCATTACAGCCTCATTGAGGTTTGATGGTGCTTTGAATGTTGACCTTACAGAATTCCAAACCAATTTGGTGCCATATCCTAGAATCCATTTCCCACTGGTCACCTACTCGCCCATTATATCAGCAGAGAAGGCATACCACGAGCAGCTGTCTGTGCCAGAGATCACCAATGCTTGCTTTGAATATTCCAATCAGATGGTGAAATGTGATCCAAGGCGTGGTAAATATATGGCTTGTTGCCTTTTGTACAGAGGTGATGTGGTGCCCAAAGATGTTAATGCAGCCATAGCTTCAATTAAAACCAGGAGGTCTATCCAGTTTGTTGACTGGTGTCCTACTGGCTTTAAGGTGGGCATTAACTACCAGCCTCCAACTGTTGTTCCAGGAGGGGATTTGGCTAAGGTCCAGCGTGCTGTCTGTATGCTGAGTAACACCACAGCAATTGCTGAAGCCTGGGCAAGGCTGGACAACAAGTTTGACCTAATGTACTCCAAGAGAGCTTTTGTCCATTGGTACGTTGGAGAGGGAATGGAGGAAGGGGAGTTCTCAGAGGCAAGAGAGGATATGGCTGCCTTGGAAAAAGATTATGAAGAAGTGGGAACGGAATCTACTGACGGTGGAGATGAAGAGGAGGATGAATACTGAGTATAAACTAATGTTGTACTGAAAATCTGTTTACAGTTCCATCTAAGCGATTGATACTCTAGTTTCAGAGTATTTCCCTGTGGCTTCCTTTTTTAATATGCACTCTTCATTTCTATTTAAGATTATTCCAGTTGGTCTTGTTCTGCATTGTTGTAGTTAATTACCACAGCTTTAAATAAAATATCATTGTATGGTATTAATGCTGTCCTGTATAAATAAAGTCAATGCAATCAAATATTTTATTCTCCGCTGGGTTTTTTTTCTGTTGGAAAAAGATGAAAGGCCCTTGTAGGAGGGTCTCGTGTGCCGTGTATACCCTACAGGTTCATACTACACATATTGGTCACTGACCTGCAAGGGGTAGGAATTAGATTTCAAGAGCCACCCAGGATGAAGATGTTTGTAATGAAAGCCAGCCTCCCCATACTAAAATTGAGCTCCCAAAGTTTATTAAACCTCAAGATGGTGAGAAGTCTGTTACATACTCTGCATTGTGCAGGTGTCCAAAGCACCAGATGTGCAAAGGGTTACAGTAGTCGAGAAACAATTGGTGCACAAGTATTATATAGAGAGGTGGGGTCTAGCAATACTTCAAAGGAAGGAGCAGCATGTTTCTGTTCCTTAATGTTGGTCATACGTGAATGAGATGAACCCAGAGGAAGGACTGGGCAACCTGCATTTACCACAGAGTAGATGGTGGCGTCATCTATGGTAATATTCAAAAGAGTAGTTGATTTTACTCTAGAAACCTTTTAATACTTCTGTAAGGGCAGTTTAATTTGAGATGCTGGGAGGGGGGGTGATCAAATTGTGGGGACAGGGATGGAACAGAACAGGCATTTATTTTTGAGGGGGAGGGGAATGTCACTGAAAAGCTGTTTGGGGCAAAGCTGGCACTGTGGGACATGTTGCAATGCGTTCATTGGGAGCCCCTGGCTTATTTTTCCACCACCATAATTTTGGTGCTTCACTTTAATGCAGGTACCTTAACCTGCTTGACATATCTATGGTTTATACGAGGAGGTGCAGTCGACAGATCTTTTCATTTTTAGCATGCCTCCTTTATTTGACACGGATGTGAGTGCAGAGGGTTTGAAATGTTACTTGCAGAATACACATTTCTTAAAGTGGCAGTCCTATGGAATGGAAATATTCTTTCCCTGATGAAACACTACACTGTGATTCTTTATGGCCATAGTAATGAAGTCTGTTCCTCCATAGACTCTGATTAGTCAGAATGTCAAGCTAGGTGATAGTTTGGGACATTCTATTCTGTACTACAGGAAGCATGTATGTTTCTAAAACGTATTCTTAATCTGATGCTAGTAATAAAAACAAATTAATGGGCTTTCTGGGTAGTATATGCACCGTTCTTCAATAGTGGCCAACACCAGGCTATTGCACTGCCATGTCAGTGTCATTCTGGGACATGTAGAATCCTGGAATGAACAGAATACTATGTAATTAATAACATTTCATCCTAGTAACCCATAGGATGCATAGAAGAAAAGTAGGCCCATAAACTTTCAACCAGAAAGCACTCCCATTGATTTCACCACCCCAGTCTAAGCTTGCAGTTAATAGTAATTATGCTTTTGAGGTAGAAAGCAAGTGGTTGTTTGCTTGTGTCAAGTATCCCTCTTTTTAAGGATCAGTGCCTCCTTTGAACACTAAGCTCTATATCTATATATATTTATATATAAAAGATATTTGACCGCAGAAATTGTCATTCTAAGCAGAACTTAACGCCACGGTCCAATCATAGTGCACTTGCAGCAAAACGATTGTCTTCCAGCGTTTGTATTTTTTAGCTAAAGTGATAAGGTCACAAAGATTTACACTTTTAGTTTTTATCAAAAGTTGTTTTAGAATTGATTGTTCATCCTAAGTGAGGCTTTGCATTTATGGCGTTCCTCTGGATGTACAATATTTGAAAAAGCACTTGTGCTCCGTAAATGCTAAGCACTTGATAGAATCTGCATTTATCCTGGGAAGATATTAACTATAAAGCTCTTGTAGCTGTGTTAATATAGCATGTGGGAGGATACCTCTGACAGAAAATGATACTAGATGTGTCTCCAAGTGGATCGGTATTCTGTGGGAAGGGAAGCGTGGGTGTTTTGACATCACCTTTTACACAATCGCACGTCAAAATGTACAGGGTTTCGGGAGACAAGAATTGCCATAAGTTTATTTTATTTTGCTCAGTATGTTCTGTTCAGTGGAGGGCTTTTATCATTTTTTACACACCATAAGCATACAGAATTGTCACCTATATATACGATACTACCGTATATTCAAGAGTTAACAATACCAAAAGTGATCGTGGGCGTGCAAAAAATAAAGTAAATAAACAGAGATACTTGTGTATTGAAATCTTTTTGTTGCTCATACTAATAAAATATATTACAGTGAAAATATTGCTAAAAAACAAAACCAGTGTCTTTAAGTCATGTTTGAATAAACACTTACACCGTTCAGAGCCTTAAGACCTGGCTCTGGCTTTTATGTTCAAAATTGACCGCCGGGCCCTTCTGGTGTAGACTCTTATGCATTCAATATTATTATTTATTGTTTTATATAGCGCCATCAAATTCCACAGTGCTTACATCAATATTTATGGTTTATATAGCAACATCATATTCCATGGTGCTGTACAATGGGGACGTAGGACATATGATATATACTACTTCTTAACAATTTCACTTACAGATATAATGGTTAAGGAAGTCCCTGCCCAAATGAGCTTACATTCTAGAGATATATACACCGATCAGCCATAACATTACGACCACTGATAGGTAATGTGAGTAACACTGATAATATTGTTATCACGGCACCTGTCAGTAGGTGGGAAATATTAGGGAGTAAGTGAACATTTCATCTTCAAAGTCGTTGTAAAAATGGGCAATCGTAGGGATCTGAGGGACTTTGACAAGAGCCAAACCGTGATCGGTAGACGACTGTGTCAGAGCATGTGGGGTATTCTGGTCAAGGCTCATTGATGGACGTAGTGGTCGAAGGCTGGCCCGTGTGGTCAAATCCAACAGATGAGCTGGTTTTCGCCCACCGGGCTTGTTTAAATGACTTATTTCTTTTACTGTTTTGCACACCAGCAATAACGTTTGCTATTGTATTTTTTTAGCGTTATTTAGTGGTATTGTGCTGCATGATATTTAATCTTTTGCATGGCACACTACATAAGTATGTGGATCATTTTCCAAATATAAGCCCTTCTTGTACCATCTTTTACATTTTATATGCAAAATTTACTTGCGCTTCTATCACTATTCTGTATTTTAAAAAAAGGCAGCAGTGTAACCACGTGTAAAGTGGGGTGCTTTTGTATACATTGATGCCATTTTGCAGAACAATTCTTGATATCCCCTGTTCCCCAGCCGCACCACCTAAAACAAGAGTCCTTCTTTCGGTACCCCATCTCCTCCTAGGAATGCAAAGCATAGCCGCCTGCGTAGCTTTAGGAGTTTCTGTTGTGTTAAACAAACTACTAATAAACGATTACTATTAATTAAACACCGTTTACAAACAGAATATTGCATACGCTCATGCATACTACAGTTTGCCCTCATCGAATATGGCGAAAATGCATGTCGTAACGTGCCAGGAGCATCTTCCCTCCAGGCGGCACTTTTATCCCGGACGTCTCCTAGCAACGCGTGTTCTGATTGGATGGAATCAGACTTCCGCTCTTTTCAAACTATCGGGGCGGCGGTTGGCTCTGTGACGAACGTTACTTTTTCGGTCGTTTGATATAGGGACCACCATGGAGGGGGAGGAGGTCATGGCGCCCCCAGCGGGTCCTACCCCGCCCAACGAGAACGTTAAACCTAAAAAAAGAAACGGTCCAAAAAGGAAGTCTTCTGTCAGCAGCCTGGCCGGGCCAACCACCCCGGAGGGAGGCACCTCTAGGAGGTATGGTTTTCCCAATTGTCGAGGTTGCCGTGTGCGCCTGGAAAGCGACACGGCCTTTTTAATATAGAATGTCGGTATTGGTATACGGGATTTAAAGGGTGCTCGCGATGCTGTATATTTCCGGTTGTGTGTGCACTTGTAAGTAGCCCGCGGCCCTCCGGCTTCTCTAGTTGCGGTGGGGGCGGGGAAGGAAACAGGCCTAATGGAAAGCAATTGTATTGCTCGTTTACATCGGATCTGTTGTCTATAAAGAATCGAATGCTATGAGTTAATGTGGTGAAATTTTGTGTTGTGTGTATTGTGTACAATGTATACACACGGGGCACTAATCTGCTGTTACACAAATGATCTCTTTAGACGGCACTCGGCTCCCCGGATATGGCAGGGCTCTTAACTCTCCATCATGATCCCAGAAGTTTATTAGCTGGGGCTTTTGGTATCTGACAGGTGGATCACCTGCCAACTTGTTTGACAGTCGGATTGATAAGATTTTATTTTCTTTGAATAAGTTCTATTTTTTTTTTCTGGAATTGGATTTTGTTCTGCTACATTTTATTAGTAAAGAGAAAAATACATATGCGGCCTTATTGTATCCATCTAAATGATTTTAACTAAAATACATACAAATATATGTATTTTTTTGGGCAATCGGTCAGTTTAATTTATTGGAATTATTTCTCAAAGATGGTTTTAGTGCCCATATGATGTCAGCCCATGGGATGTTAGTGCTGACTGGGCTGATCTCTTGGTTGCTATGGTGATAATACAGCTATAAAAACTTAACACCGGAATTTGCGCATGTTTTTATATGTTGGAGAAATGCCAAGTCTGTACATTATTTAGGACCCAGGGATCCATAGTGATCAATGAAACTTCACAAAATATTAGGTGCCAACAGTGATGTTTTAGGACCCGTATCTGCATGACGCCTGATCTTTGGTTCATAGTTGTCTCTACACTGACAAATACAATGTATTGGTGCTCGCACTGAAAGTGGGTGGCATATGAGATTTTTTGAGACAACTAAATTAATGCATTTGTGTGCCCAATTTCTCATGAGTAAGGCTGAATTTTTCTTTTGTATTCTAGTTATAATAAATATTTGTGTCAACTGTATGAAAAAGTAGTCTGAGGGAAAGCCCTACTTGCTTAAACAAGACTGTATATAATCTGTATGAATAAGGATTGCAGATAAACGCACAAAGAAGCCTTTGACTAGAAGGAGTTAAACCGCATTCTCCAGATATAATTGTGGATCTGTTGTTACTTTGTAAGCCAAGGTCAATGCCAAGTTCTTGCTTCTGAAAGATACAAAAGCTCAATTATTAAATTGTAAAGTTAAAATTGCTCTTGTAAATATGACCAATTTTAAATGCTTTATGGGAAGAACAAAAGGTAACCAATTGAAGTAAATTCTGATATTCTTAGCAATCTTTTTTTGTCTTTAATCAGTAAACCTTAGGGCTTTTAAATGGTACCATCATTGAATAAAAATAAAGTCTTTGATAATGTTAAACTTATTTCTTCCCATTCCTCAACTTCATATCTGTGGCGGAAGAGGAACTGGCAAAGAAAGGGGCTTCAGTTCATACACTGTTAAAACGCCAGCATGGGGCAGACACAATATATCATTAGAAATCCTCATTTATTTGAACAATGCCTTGGTATACAACAACCTAGGATGAGAAAGGACAATAAGCTGCCTTGTGTGTTTTGCTCACACTTTCCAAAGCATATGCTTTTACTAAAAGATGGAGTAGTAGATAGTATTTCTAGCAATCACAACAAAGGGGAGGTGGGCTTGGGATGCCCTCCGCTTATATTGGCACCTTTTGAGCAAAGAAGGGTTTAACCCTTTGATCTTTTCTTTAAAAAAATACACAAAAATACTCTGCTCTTGTGGATATCAATCAAACGCACAATTCTGATTTATAAAAATAAAAAATGGGTGTGTTTTTATAAAGGAGAGAGGTCATAATCTCAAAACTAGAGTGTAAGAGGTTTAGATGTAAGGCGGAGTTTCATTTGGATCTAAGATCCAGCTGAAAAATGTAGAAGCCTATTTTTCTTCCTAATCGTGTTTTGATTTTCCTATATTTAACATTTCAGTCATATCTCCTTTCTCATATAATACACCAATTCTCTAGCATCATAACGTAACAGACACACACATGCTAAAATCATATGTTCACACATTCTAACACTATATGCTGACCGCGCTCACACCAATGGTATACAATAACGCACACCATGTTCTCATACACACTAACGCCACACTCTTATACACATGGACACACTATCCAACGACATACACTAACATGCACTGACTCTGGCATTAAACATACACATTAAGTAACACGAAATACTAGGGCTGCAACTAACTATTATTTTCATAATCGATTAGTTGGCTGATAATTTTTTCCATTAATCTGGTAAAAATAAATATGCAAATTTTCCGTTTATTTAAAATAAAAACTTAGAATTTACAATGGCATTTCACGATTTGCCTTCTTATTTTACTGACATAATAATTAAAGCTATATTTTAACAAGAACCCAAAAAATACCAAAAAAAATCTTTACTAGTGAATATTCATGTAAACTATTTTTGCCCAGTTATGCACATCTCACCCCCAGCTTGCCTCTCTGTCCCAGAAATGCCTTATACCCCCTATATGCTACTCTGCCCTTATATATGCCTTATACCCTCCTATATGTCAGAGATGCCACTGTGCCCCCTTATACCTCCTATATGCCACTCTGTCCCCTGGTATGCCTTATACCCCTCCTGATATGCCGTATAGCCCCCTATATGTCACTGATATGCCACTCTGTCCCCTAATATGCCTTATACCCCCTATATGCCCCTGTGCCCCCTGATATGCCTTATAGCCCCCTATATGCCACTGATATGCCACTGTCCCCTAATATGCCTTATACCCCCTATATGCCGCTGTGCCTCCCTTATATGCCTTATAGCCCCCTATATGCCTTTTACCCTTGATATGCCACCATGCCCCCTGATATGCATTTTACCCTTGATATGCCACCATTCCCCCTGATATGCCTTATAGCCCCTTTATGCCACTGTGCCCCCTGATACGCCTTATAGCCACTGAGATGCCACTGTGCCCCCTGATACGCCTTATAGCCCCTTTATGCCACTGTGCCCCCTGATACGCCTTATAGCCCCTTTATGCCACTGTGCCCCCTGATACGCCTTATAGCCCCTTTATGCCACTGTGCCCCGATACGCCTTATAGCCCCTTAATGCCACTGTGCCCCCTGATACGCCTTATAGCTCCTTCATGCCACTGTGCCCCCTGATACGCCTAATAGCCCCTTTATGCCACTGTGCCTCCTGATACGCCTAATAGCCCCTTTATGCCACTGTGCCCCCTGATATGCCTAATAGCCCCTTTATGCCACTGTGCCCCCTGATATGCCTTATAGCCCCTTTATGCCACTGTGCCCCCTGATACGCCTTATAGCCCCTTTATGCCACTGTGCCCCCGATACGGCTTATAGCCCCTTAATGCCACTGTGCCCCCTGATACGCCTTATAGCCCCTTTATGCCACTGTGCCCCCTGATACGCCTTATAGCCCCTTTATGCCACTGTGCCCCCTGATACGCCTTATAGCCCCTTTATGCCACTGTGCACCCGATACGCCTTATAGCCCCTTAATACCACTGTGCCCCCTGATACGCCTTATAGCTCCTTCATGCCACTGTGCCCCCTGATACGCCTAATAGCCCCTTTATGCCACTGTGCCCCCTGATATGCCTTATAGCCCCTTTATGCCACTGTGCCCCCTGATACGCCTTATAGCCCCTTTACGCCACTGTGCCCCCGATACGGCTTATAGCCCCTTAATGCCACTGTGCCCCCCGATACGGCTTATAGCCCCTTAATGCCACTGTGCCCCCTGATACGCCTAATAGCCCCTTTATGCCACTGTGCCCCCTGATACGCCTAATAGCCCCTTTATGCCACTGTGCCCCCTGATATGCCTTATAGCCCCTTTATGCCACTGTGCCCCCTGATACGCCTTATAGCCCCTTTATGCCACTGTGCCCCCGATACGGCTTATAGCCCCTTAATGCCACTGTGCCCCCCGATACGCCTTATAGCCCCTTTATGCCACTGTGCCCCCTGATACGCCTAATAGCCCCTTTATGCCACTGTGCCCCCTGATATGCCTAATAGCCCCTTTATGCCACTGTGCCCCCTGATACGCCTTATAGCTCCTTCATGCCACTGTGCCCCCTGATACGCCTAATAGCCCCTTTATGCCACTGTGCCCCCTGATATGCCTAATAGCCCCTTTATGCCACTGTGCCCCCTGATATGCCTAATAGCCCCTTTATGCCACTGTGCCCCCTGATACGCCTTATAGCTCCTTCATGCCACTGTGCCCCCTGATACGCCTAATAGCCCCTTTATGCCACTGTGCCCCCTGATATGCCTAACAGACCCTTTATGCCACTGTGCTCCCTGATACACCTTATAGCCCCTTTATGCCACTGTGCCCCCTGATACACCTAATAGCCCCTTTATGCCACTGTGCCCCCTGATATGCCTAATAGCCCCTCTATGCCACTGTGCCCCCTGATACGCCTAATAGCCCCTTTATGCCACTGTGCCCCCTGATACGCCTAATAGCCCCTTTATGCCACTGTGCCCCCTGATATGCCTAATAGACCCTTTATGCCACTGTGCTCCCTGATACCTTATAGCCCCTTTATGCCACTGTGCCCCCTGATATGCCTAATAGCCCCTCTATGCCACTGTGCCCCCTGATACACCTAATAGCCCCTTTATGCCACTGTGCCCCCTGATATGCCTAATAGTCCCTTTATGCCACTGTGCCCCCTGATACGCCTTATAGCTCCTTCATGCCACTGTGCCCCCTGATACGCCTAATAGCCCCTTTATGCCACTGTGCTCCCTGAGACGCCTTATATCCCCTTTATGCCACTGTGCCCCTTGATATGTCTTATGCCCCCCGATATAAGAAAACTGACATCGCTAAAATAGTTTTTTTATATTAAATATAGACAAAAAAATAAATACACAATACAATATAAATATATGGACAATAAATCAAATATTACCTGCACCGCTGCACGGGACCTGGATCCTCTCCGGCAGCCGGTAGGGGTCTGTGCAATGCGCGCAGACAGCCGCCTCTCCCCTCCGCTTCCGTTGGGGCTTCCATGATGGAAGCCGCACCGGAAGGTCACGTGACGCCGGGTTCAGCAATAGAAGCCCCGGCGGAAGGGGAGGGGAGAAGCGGAAGGGGAGGGGAGAAGCGGAGGATGTCTGCGTGTTTTGCACAGACCCTCACCGGGTGGCAGAGAGGATCCACGTCTCCTGCAGCTTTGCGGGGGGTCTGGATTCTAGAGTTATAATCCGATCTCTATTTGAGATCGGATTATAGAAGGGAGTTTTTCAGAGCATTTGCTCTGAAAAAAACTCGTTTTATAAATCGATTCAACTATTATCGATTATTGATTTTATCGATTCATTGTTGCAGCCCTACTAAATACACATAAACATTAAATATAAATCTACAGTACAGACACAGACCGACTGGCACTATACATGCATACACACATACGCACAGACTAACTCTAACACTAAACTATTCCCTTCTCTTTTACCTTGTGGAAACCTGCAAGCTGCCTCTCTACGACCACAGGGTCGAAACATGGGCACCTGGTTGCTGTGGCACCTGCTCCAGCAACCCCATAGCCTTCCCAAGGGAGGGTAGCTTCCTGGGCACCAGGAAGTAATTTATATTTGCCATAATGACCCTGCACCAATTAGGGATTGTTGAGCGCTGATGCAAGGAAGTGTTAATTACTTACTTTATTGAGATGGTGGTAGATTAATGGAATAGCCTCCCAGCAGACGTTCTAGGGGCTATCATAGTGAGAGAATTTTAACATGCATTTAATAGCTATCCTTAATCTAAGACAATACCAAGGCCTGAGTAAGAGTCCTTACATCAGGAAAAACATGCAGGCTGAATGGCTCTTGTCTGCTCTCAAATTATTTGTTTCTAGGTTTATAGATTAATGTAAAAGCTTCATCTGCAGTGAGGAGACTTCTGATTGGCAGACTCTCCAACATTGAAAAGGTAAAATGAAAAATGTGATCCCTTCTTTTAGTAGAGGAGCAGGCAGTTTAATGTAACTGCTTGCTACGATGGTAGCTAGTCTTACAAAGTGACAACTTCCTGCCAGCTAATCTACTTGAGACAACTGGCCAAGATGCAGAAAAATGTCTGATGCACATTCCTTGTTAACAAGGTGTATTTCCCTCCTCTATTTAGTTTTGTTAAATCCTGGCATTTAACACCGTCTTGCGTACCTACCCTCCAATATGTCGCGTTACCTGGGCTTTCTGTGCAGTCTGCATGCCACTGCATCTCTTGGATTAGAATTAAAGGGATACTCCCACCCATTTTATTACTTGTATCAGATTAAAAATACATTTTCAAAATATCGGGCTGTGTTCTAGTTTTGACATTATATAATGTTTTCAGATAGCTGTGTATTAGTCGTGTATCTTTATTAGCTCAGTCTACTAGACAAACATCCTAACTACTTACCATACTGTCTGCGATAAAGAATAAAAAGGCCAATTTTTAAATCTCCCACTGAATATTCTGCTTAATGAAAGTCTCTGGTCTACACTGTACACAGGGCTGTATTTCATGCTCAAGTTAATATTTTTTCTGTGGGACTTAGATAGAAGTAATGGGGAAAACCTTTTTCGTTCTTCTGTTTTTAACTTGTGGTCATGTGATGCACACTTAAACTTATCTATTACTATCTTAACATGTGCTATAATAATAATAATAATACTTATAGGTTTCCCTGGGTAAAGTATCCCAACTTTTGGCATGCTACTACGTTAAAGCTGTAGTAGAATAACATTTGTACGATAACGCCCCTCTAGTCTGAATTTAATGCCATTTTGTTGTATTTGCAGTTAGGATGTTTGTTCACTAGATGGCAGACAGTAGCCAAGTTTGAAACATTGGAAGCAAATTGTTTCGCATCTGTAGCCATCAGAATGTAATAAATATTTACACATTAATTGAATGTCTTGTTTTCCTTTAAATAAAAACCTGAGCAGAGCTTTGCCTTAACAATGGCAATGTACTTTACTTGTAACAATGTTTATTATTTTTGTGTTCAATTTCTGCAAATAATGAGTACCTGTACTCAAGCACATACTCAAAATAAAAACCAGGAGACAGTAAATGAAAACTCTTATTTTAAAAGTATATGTAATACAATGCTTTGCATCATTGACCCCATGTTAGAAGCCAAATAAATGAAAAGGCAGGTGCAGTACCAGTTTCTTAATCATTTGTATACATCGGGGTTAAATAGATAGAATAGTACTTCAAGCTCTAGGGAACTAATATGAAGGCCAAATGGCTGCTTTTTCCACTGCCGCAAGGTTCCCTTGGGTGTGACATATCATATCCTGCTACTCTGCACATAGGACAAGACATCCTTGCTATTACTATTTTGGGACGGCAACTCGTAATGCATAATGTTGGTGTTCCAAGCAGTTATTTGGTTTATTTATGGCTTTACTTATTTATACTGTGTTATTTCTTTTAATTTTTCTCATGTAAGGGTTTTTTTTTTTTTTGCATGGCTTTGAAACACAATTGGCTGTTTGCACTTACTTTGTTCCTTTAGTTGTGTGTTGTTTTTTTTTTGTTTTTTTTTTTATTAAACCTTTAGTGGAACTAGTTAATGTGAATATGGCTTTTTGTTTTGTTGGATTTTTCGTTATTTCTTTCTTTATTCGATTTCTTTTTTTATGGATGGAATCCTCCCACCAAGAATTTTCTTACTTGGCAGTGCCTTAGGTGTTTTTTTTGTTTTTTTTGACCGGTATTCGCTAGGTATGCGGTGAATTGTTGATTTGTTTTGTGTACTTACTGGTCATTATTATTCTAGCAGCAACTCTGCAATCTGAATGTTTATGCTTTTTATGCGTTTGGGTTGTGCGCTCGTCTGGTTTGTCTTTCTTGTGCTGTGTGTATGTATATTACAGACATTTAGAGCGAATACTTTAGTGTAACTTCTTTAAGCATAATACTTTTATTAGACCCTTTTGGATGCCACAAACGCAATGCTTTAGATCTACAGCTGTTGTGTATTTAATGATTTTAGCAGCTGTTTTCTTTCAACTGTACTGTAGTTTTCAATATGCTTAATCAGTGTGGGCTACCATGGTTTTGATTTAGTTGATTGATTGTCTATTTGGGAAGGAATGTACATGAATGAACTCGTAGAGAGCCCTGGGTCTTGTATGTGTGGTGTGGTGTACAGTTCATGTGACCGGGAGGGCCTCTGTAAGTGTGTATGAAGATAACGTGTCATTCGTGAGGCTGCGTGTATTGGCAACCATACACCCTCCTCGCAAATAATTAAACCCAGGGCTTGAGAACCTCTTGCCATGGTGACAAGGGTTTGCTTCCTGACACCTAGGTTCTCGTTTGCCGGAGATCAGAGCAGGATGGGGGGGGGGGCTTTTGTGAATGCCACGGAGTTTTGTCACAAGGATCTAGTGGTACCTCGCAGAGGATTGGGGCTGTATACTTTGCTCATGACATAACCCTGACCTTGAGGTCACAGGTTTGGATGAAACCATGCTGATTGGGATGTTAAAAACAGGTGTGCTGACGAAGTAAAAATGTGAAGGTGGTCACAAGGACAAGGAAGGGAATTTAAGCACATTTTGCATTTACTTGTCTTAAAATGATGCGCTGATTTATTGTAACAGATCTCGCTTGTAAATATTTGACTCTGATTTCTTTTCAGACATTCTCTCAGAAGAGGCAGCTCTTTTACCTTCCTGACCCCTGGGGCTCAATGGGATTTTACTCTGGTGTGTACTTTTTTTTTTCTTTTTTTTTTTCTCTTCCTGTTTTACATGTTCATGTATGTTTATCAGAATTGTTGCCTCATTTTTGTTTGTCACAAATTTCTACTGCAATAAATAGCCCACACCACTTTGTGTTGCTATGTCAATTAACGTTGTCTGTTTTTTTTTTTTTTTTTTTTTTTATTTGGCTGAGCAGATTTTATGTAGAATTAGGGAGCCAGGCACATCTATTTAGGGGAAATATGCATTGCATATAAGGGCTGAGCAGCTGTTTTATTGTTTATATCTGGGATTTAGTTCAGTCTTAACTTGAAGAGATCACAATGAAATCCAGATGTTCCCACAGTCTAGCCTCCAGCCCTGAGTTTACCAGACACGTTTTGTCTAGATGTTGATGGTTTAGTTTTGAAAGCTTGCTTAATGTCTGGTTTAACATTTGTAAGGAAATAACAATTCCATTAAGTTCTGGTTTTCATATAGGTTGTGAGCGAGACACTTTGCTGGTTGCAACTACAACATAAAACCATAGTGTCACTGCATCGTGTTAAGGGAACGGTGTTACAAAATTGCAAGAAAACAATTGTGAATGGTACATTTTATAGAAGGAAATCTTATGATGAATATAAATCTCAAACCTGTCTCAAGTGATATAACCTAACATAGTACATTAACCCCTTCGTGACAAAGGCTGATTTTACTTTTTGTACCCTTCGTGACAATGGCCATTTTAACATTTCTGGGCTGCTCGTGTTTAGCTGTAATTTTCTTCTTTCCCGTTTACTGAACCCACACAAGTTATATATTGTTTTTTTTCAGGACAAGAAGGGCTTTCTTTAGATGACATTGTTTTGATTGTATCATATTATTTACTATAAAAAAAAAAATGACTTTCTAACTTTTAGTTGAAAAATCTTTTGCTCATCTATAAAAGCTAATGAAAAAAACCTGTTAAATAGATTCTATTATTTGTCCTAAGTTTAGAAATACCCAATGTTTTTATGGTTTTTTGCTTTTTTCTACACATTATGGGGCAATAAGTACAGGTAGCGTTTTGCTATTTCAAAGCCATTTTTTCCAAATCTGGTAATTCTTCCCCCATGTGCCATTTCGGGTATCTTTGAAGCCGGCCAATGCAATTTACCCCATCAAATCATAAATTTTTGAAAACTAGACACCCCAGGGTATTTCATATGCTAGTATTTTAACTCTTTCCATGCACCATATCTACCACCAGTCTTTGTCAAACTTTGTCACAAAACACCCCAATGTGTGTTCAGCAACATCTCCTGAGTACAGTGATACCTGACATGAATGATTTTGCCTGGCTGTTTGGGGGGGGGGAGGCCACATTTGGGGTATGCGCATTTTTCAACGTTGAACTTTGGCATTTTGGGATCCACTGCCCATGCCCTATTTGGTA
Organism: Sceloporus occidentalis; assembly: GCA_023333645.1. Taxonomy (NCBI): domain Eukaryota; kingdom Metazoa; phylum Chordata; class Lepidosauria; order Squamata; family Phrynosomatidae; genus Sceloporus; species Sceloporus occidentalis. The sequence continues at coordinate 6,210,894 of JALMGF010000031.1, forward strand.
CATCTTTTAGCCGGGCCATTTCAGTGTGCCCAATAAAACCATATATTTTTGAAAACTAGACACCCCAAGGTATTTTAAATGCTGGTATTTTAACTCTTTGCATGCACACATTTTACCACCAGCATTTTTTCAAAGTTTGCAGTAGTATTTTTTTTGTGTGTATTTTTCCCCCACACACCTACTTTATGTATGAATTTACAGCTCCTGGTATATGCCACTGTCACACGACACCCCAATATGTGTTCAGCAACATCTTCTGACTACAGTGATACCCCACATGCATGGGTTTGTCATTTTTTGGGTGAACTAAAAGACCACATTTGGGACGTGTGCATTTTTATTGGAAATTAGATGTGTGGCCATCCCCCCCCCCGGGGTTAATTGGGACATTGTTGAATCCGGCCAATTCAATTTACCCCATCAGATCATACATTTTTTAAAAGACACCCCATGGCCATTTAATATGCCAGTATTTTAACTCTTTCCATGTGAGAATTGATTTAAGCTAATGTGCTAATTTTAGAACTTGCTCACAAAAATATATTTTTTATATATTTTTTTTTTTTTTTGCCTTTTTTTACATTTTTCCTTTTTTTTACATTTTTTTCAACTTGAAGGTTCCCCTTCAGCTCCCATCAGTGGGAATTTATTTTTACATTTTACTGTTTTTTTAACTTTTTTTTTCTAGTTATTATTCATTTATTTTTTACTAATCACATTGTGATTAGAAAGCTGGGCTCCATTGACTTGCATGGTTGAATGCAGTACCTGTATTCAACCTGCAAGTGGAGCCAGAGTTCTCTAGAGGGTTTGGAGACCATCTAGCGAACTTTCATCTTTATTATTTTTTTTCCCGGGCGGTGGCCATCTTGCGGATGGCGAAGATCACTTGCAGCGGCAGCCCATCCTGGGGTAAGTGTTTAGTGTCGCTGAATGCCTCCTGATCGAGGCATTCCAGCGACACCATTTAAGTTTAGGAGGTGATCGTTGATCGCCTCCTAAACGCTTTTAAAACAGGCATCTGCCGCCATACAATGTATGGCGGATGTTGACGCCCCAGGGAGGGGCCAGACATGGCCCCTAGTGCCGATCGTGATGTTGCTGAATGCCTCGAGGTCGAGGCATTACAGCAACACCGTTTGGGTGCGGAAAGCGAACGTAGATCGCTTTCTGTACCCGTTTAAAGTCATGACGGTCCTGGCACGTCAATTGTGGTTAGCCGTTCGTTTTCGGGTGACGTGCCCGGACCGTCCATTGTCATTAAGGGGTTAAAGGGGCAGACAGTTCAGACAGATCAAGCCATCGGCGTGGTACTGTTACAGGTACAAGCTGTGGTTCCTTCAGCAACAACAGGGGAGCTTGAGGGGTTGGTTCCTTTCACCACACAAACGGGTATGGGAGACTTTAGTATTAACACGTTTCTGACCTGCGTGTGACAGTCAGTGACTGTGATTATGAAAGATGTAGCACTGGTATGAAGCCTTGTGAAAGCTGTTGTAGAGGTTAGGCTTCCTCCAGCTTAAGTGTGTGTGTTTTTATGTAAAATTATTAACTTTTTCATTTTTTATTTTTTTTTGCTTTCAGCAGAAAAGGAAGCGTAAAGAGAAGGATGAAGACTCTGTCAGCCTCTATAGCTTTGATCTCAAGGTAACGAGCGCCACTTTGGATTTAAAAATATAAGCGTCTCTTGTAAAACTAAGGTAGATGTTAACATGTCAAAAATATGAGTCGTGGTGAGAGAGAGACCTTGGCGGAACTAAATCTCCAGTATATGGGCCAAAATTGATTAATAAACAAAAATGAAGCCATCAGAAACCTATATCTACAACAGCCTCTGCACTTCAAAGTCAATCACTACTCTCAAGGTGGCATAACTTGCAAAAGCAGTACTTGCTGGTCATTAAGGGATACTTTAATTCGTTTAGCATATGGGAACGAGAACAATGACTATTAAACTACCACCCCATTTCGCTTTTAACAGATTTAATGTCTGTTATATGTCTCTGCCATCAGCCATGCAGAATAATATCCAAAGGGGACACATTTGTGGATGGTAATCTTATTCCAGAATGCTATCAAAAGCGTGAAAGAAACCTACCAGTATGGAGGAATGTTTAGTTTGCAGGAGGGAAAAGTCACTGGCATGATCCAAATTTACTGCACACGTGTTCATGTATGCCAGTGTGTCTCTAGAATTACCCTTTAAGGAGTTAAAAAATGCTTGTAAATGGTTTGGGCTCTTGCTATATATTGCTGCTGGATCTCCAGACTTTTAAAGGAAGATGGTAATATGCATTGCAGATGGACACAGAAAAACATAGCTGCAAATTAAAATACGTACCCCCAACATTTCCGGCGTCCCGCCTGGGACACCTGTGCTGAAGGGGGATGAGAGAAGAGGTGGGATTAGGTCCGCCACCATGAGTGGGTGGAACAGGAGACATGGTCACCTGCCAACCTTTCTGAAGGCCCCACCTCATGACACTCGGCAGCTGAGTCCATGAGGTGGCCAGGTGGGACCTGCAGTAATAGGCTGTATTGCAAAAATACTATTCATATCACAGATCTCTGAGTGAGATCAAGGGATCTTTCTAACTAACCACAAAAGCAGGGCAGTGCCAAATATTGGCACTGTTCTCTGTAAAACCCGGGCTATTGGGAGGTATGTAATTGACCGAACACAAACAAATAAGTACATTAATGTAGTGTTCCTCGATCAATGAAAGTATAAACAGTTATGAGGAAACTAAATAGGTGTGCGCTTCTATAAGATCATGTAATGTTTTCGCATTGTCATTTTAGTGACAGTTGTACTGCAGCGTTATAGTAGAGTTTTTTTTTGGTTTTGTTCTAATCATTCAGTACAGACTTGGGATTTAAAAAAGTAATTTTGTTGCTGTAGATCGATTGGACTTGAAAATAACATTCGGCTGTTGCTGGCGGACGCAACAATTAGAATATTACATGACGTTTTACGCATGGTTACGTCTGCAATAGCACATTTAATGTGTGTGTGGGGGGGGGCGTTCAAGGATGTGGTTTACATCGGAGTCAAATGCCAGCATAAATGTTACTGCCCAGATGTTTTGCAACACATATGATTCATGTTTGCCCTTCTAAAGGTGTTATCAGTGTTTCTGTAGCAACGATATCCAAAACAAAATCAAAAGTGAGTAATGGCACATCATTAATAATTACTCTGCGCTTAGCCTCTGTTCTAGGTCCCGATTTTAAGATCTAGTGCATTTGTTTGGAAACTATCAGCTGTGTGTGAATGCAAACCGTATAGCTTCATTCTTACAGGGCCATGGATTTTTCTATCCACCAGGAAGAGTCACAAATATCTAACCACATATTATACTGCTCTGGACAATCGGACATACTCTCTTGACTTCAATATCTTATGGTATATTTACCATCTTACTGTTTCTGTGGAAGCCTGTCTCCTGACTCAGTTTCCCTTTTGTAAACTGGGGGTACCGCCCACAGCACTTTCAACAGAGCGCAGGAAAAGAACCCCTAGCCTCGTATATTTATCACACACCAGGTTACTGTTTTATATTGAACTGGGGTTTTTGGTAAAAAATAAACCCCAGGTTAGTATTATGATTATCCTGCTGGTTATTAAAGAGACTTTATAATCTCCCATGCAGTCCCTGAAATGAAAAATGCTCAATACATATTTTAATATGCTTTCTATTCTTTCTGGAAAAAAACAGCTACAACCTTTCCTAAAGCAAGGCCGGGCACCACCCCTGCGCTGAAAGTTTTTGGGGCTGTTTTTGGCTACTTGGAAATAATGGAACCCCTGGTCTACTGATATATATATATATTTTTTTAAAATAAAATTATGTTCATGAATAGCCAGCACTTATTTGCAAAAGCTGTACTGGATGATTTGAAGTCTTTACCAAATACCTTCTGGCTGAGTCACCTACAGGGTGGTAGATAAGTTGCTCAGCCTCCCAGCAGAAGTGGTAGAGTCTAATAGTGAGGGAATTTTAACATGCATGGGACAGGTATAAAGCTACCCTGAATGTAAAACAAGAAAAATGGACAGAATTGATGAGCTGAATGGTTCTTATCTACTTAACATTCAGCAGCAGGCAGCTACTCGTTGGTTATCTCTGCTCGAATCTGCCTTAAGTGCTGTGAGTGGTTGGCGCATAATTTTTCGCATTATATTATGTTCTAATACTCTGTTGCTGGCTAGCAATTATTTCATATGAAGAGCTGTGGAGTGAAATGCATGTAACACCGCGATTAATACAGCATAGAAGAGCCAGTGCTTTAAAAACAATACCCGCTTTATATATTTTGTTGTGTAATGAAGTGTCAGCTTTTACTGGCTTTGTTTTCCACTTTTTGGCTGTAAATGAAAGAGTTTTTTGCTCACCTTGCTGTTTTCATTTGTTTTTATTTTATATATTTTTTTTTTCAAGTCACTTCTTGTTTCAGGGCAATTTAGTCAGGATAAACACAGGGTTGCCCTGATTGAGCCAAAGATAAGACCACAAAAAAGGTTTGGGTGGGTCACAGATGGGGGCTGTTTTTCTTGTTATATGCAGATTAACAAGACACAGTTCACCGATGGAACAGGCATGTTAACATTTTTCCGTGCTTTGTTTCCTTTTCATTAAGTATGGAGGCCTTCTGCCCGTTCTTGCAGTGAAGTATAGGGTTTCTCTGGAAGCCTCTGCTTTATAACCGGGTTGCTTCCTTTTTCTGGTGCCGGGGCTCCAGCCTAACTCAGAAGCAGCTAAAATAATGGCAAGTCCAGGGTTGTGATGAAAATCCCACGTGGCTTATGTTAATGCGGAATTTAGAAACCGACAGGGCTATCTATAGTTTTACCCAAAATAGCCTTTAGAGCATTTTTCATGATGTCATTCGTGAAATAATTGGGGGTTCTTTTATAGGCGACTACAGTAAGCCATTTGGCAGGGTCGCTCTACCTCTTGAGGTAGTAGTTTTTCTGGAGTATGGAATAGAAAGCAAACTTTGCGCATGAAACTTGCCCGAACAGCAGGCTGTGTTGGTTTATTCTGTGTCTAGAAGTGAAGCTGTCTGTGTTACGCGAGACTAGCTAGTAGGTGTGCCAGCTGTCACCGACAAACGACGTGGGATTGAGCAGCCGCACGCCCAGAAGGCAGCTGCAGCGCTCCTCCCACCTTTAAGTACATGAAACCGGAGGACTTCCCAAACCTGAATTCAGTTGCAGCAAGGGAAGTATGCAGTATGGGAAGGAGCTGTGAGTGTTTCTTAGCACACAGACGGCTTGTGTATGAAAAACTAGCAGCTCTCCTAAGAGCTGAGCCTCTAAAGTGGATCGCTTGCGTTTCCTGTGAGGGGGATATTAGAAAGTATGGTGGCTCATGATGAGGTTGGAGGTCTCCTGCCTATTAAAAGGACTATCCAGGTCCTAGCAGTTCAGAACCAAGCATCTAAGGAATTGGAGGTATGTATTAAAACAGAACTGCGGTTTGCGGCGATTGAAGAATTGAGGAATTCCTGTTAAATAAGAATGTTTTTTGGTAGTTTTCATTCTGTGTTGGCATTTGATTGGATTACGTTTTTCTTCTTTAAAGCTGGTTGTTTAACTGATTATCAAGCTGGTATGCAAATGCAATTGTTTGCATTTAGTTGTGGTTTGAGAATTATTATCTTGCTTGTTTTACTTATCTTCATTTTTGAGGCTCTGTCAGCCTCCCTTAACCTTAGAACCATGAATCATATTCACAAAATAGCATAAAAATGTTACAAAAACACCTACGCTTTGATCTGCTTTTCTCCTGCATTCTTTCAGTTGTTTGTATTGTTTAATTTGTAGCCTCGTAGAATGTTGCGTCTGATACAACAGACACGCTCGCCTACCGAGACTGGATTTTAAAATGGTTTTTGAGATTTGAAGCTTAAACTAATTTCAACACACTTATTTTATTACTGGTACCAGCCTCTTCTTTATTGGATCTGCTCGTTTTGCTGAATTCAGCGTACACATGTTATCCCTTGGTAGATATTCTAACACACACAGCCTTTTATCCGTATGTTTGAGAGCGTTTCACAGAGAATGTCTCCCGGCGACCTAAGGGCTATATGGATTAGTAGCTTTTTTTTTTTTTTTTTTTTTTTTTTGTGCTGCTGGCAGGATAAGGGCTTTAGGATTTCAGATTCACCCTGAAGGGAATAACCGCTGTTTCTGTTGGGGTAAGCCCACACATTACCGTAGGGGATTCTTATGTTTCCTCTCCTAATTTTGGCAATTTTAGCTGAGCATTCTTTAGCACCCGCTTGTGTGATAAAACGGTTGAAATAATATAATAACTGTCACATAGCAAAAGTGAGTAATAATTCCGCTACGCATTCTTGTTGTGTCGTTTCAAACAAGAGACTTTGTCTTCGCTCTACCAAATGGGCAAGCAAAAATGTAGACGGCTTACTTTATCTGACACCAGTGTGCTATGCGCTCATCAACACCTGTCCCTCGCAGAGCGTTTGTCATATCTATCCCCTGAGGACAGTCCAGTAATGGGTCACTTTCAGCTTCCAAAACTTCATTCTTCAACACATCCGCTCATTTAGAAGATATGTGCAGAAAGTCTGTTGTCCTTTCGGATGGCTATGACGTTTAAGCATTAGTGCTACTGGAAGAAAGTAACATTGTGCAGGGCTGTTTTTTTATGCATGTGGTGTATATATTTACATGAAGCCCACTGTCCAAGTTGTAGTAACTATTTAAAGTGGCTGTTACTGATTACTGTGATAATACTGGGATTCAGCTGCTGAATTTTAACCTGCGCTATCTGGTCATGGCTAGTATGTGTGCTTGTGCTGATTATAGCAAACAGAGCACTACTAGGTGTATTGAGAACCTACATCTGCAGAGTTTCGTGCATTAAACTAAAATAATATATTGTCCTCCCCTGGCTCAGCAATGCCGAAACTATGCAGAAACTGTACAGACGTTCCTAGACCCGAGTATGTGCCGCCGCTGCTCTGCCGAATTCAGTTTGCTTAATATAGACACTAGAGAAAAAATAAGCTTAATGTTGGCTAAAAGACATTAATCAAGTGAGCCATGTTTCCACTCTGAAACTGGTAGAACAATTGTTTCTTGTGCTCCGTACGTCCGAGCAGCTGTATCACTGCTTTATGCCTCATTTGACAAATATTGCCTTTTCCAGCTTTTTTGTGCGTGTTTTTTCTTTTTCTTTTCTTTTTTTTTAAGGCAAAAAAAGTTTTTGAAGTAGTATTTGTCCAGCTCAATCATTTATTTAAAACTAAACACTTCACGCAAACTAGCTGAAGGATTTTTCCAGTAGTTGAACATTTACTCGTTTGTTTAAATATAGTTGCGTGCAGAGAATTACGTAAGTCTGTATTGTCCATTCTGTCGTACGCTGCCCTGTCTTTTTATATTTGCATAGCTTTTGATCTTGATTGCTGTTTTTGATTAACTTTTTGCAGCTGGTGGGTTTACATTTATTTGGAATTACTAATGAATGAAACATCATTTTGTGTGTTTTCAGGAGCCGAGCAATAAAAGAGTAAGGCCTTTAGCACGTGTGACATCATTGGCAAACTTAATTTCTCCTGTAAGAAATGGAGCAGTACGACGCTTTGGCCAAACTATTCAGGTACAACATTTAAAAAAAAACCCAAAAAAAAACAACAAAAAACTTTATACCAAATAGCTGGGGCATCTGGGTATCGTCATATGAGTAAAGTGATATATTTAAGTACATTTGAACCACATTTTCAAGTACTGAAAACATGCTTCATCTTGACAGTCATTCGCAATGCGGGCAGAAAACAAGTCTCCAAGCAGCACCCAAAAAACCTGTAGCAGGATGGCTGCTCCTACCCCTCCCAAAAGAAGGAACAGTGTTCTTTGGTCCGAAATGCTAGATGTCAATATGAAGGAAAGTCTGAGCACAAAAGAAATTAAACGGCAAGAGGTGAGTTAAGAGACCATTCCCTGTATCCACCAACTCGGTGAATGCTCAGTCAAATGACTATTCCTGTGTAATTCCTGTAAAAAAAGACCTGTCACTCCAAAAACAGTTAATTAAAAGTGAGTTATGTGAATTTTTTCATCTTACAACTGTGTGGTGGTTAGTGTGTAACCCAAAATGGTTGCTCCTTCTCCAATGGGCTTAATTTCTGATCACTAATCACAAGCGAAGCCCTTATACTTTATGGTACTTTTCAGTGCTTATTCAATAAACAATTATGCCAACTCAGTAATATAAAATGAGGTTTTGCGTTGGATGAGGCAGGCTTCCTGCATGTCTGCAGGACATCAGATACAGAGTAAGGGAATGTTACCATGATGCTAAGCAATACAAAGAAACCAGAATCTGCCATTATAAATTCATAGCTCTTTTTTGCAATTTATCACGGCTCTCTCAGTGCAACCGAGTATTAGATCATGTTGTTAACACCAGGGACTTGTCTGTTTTCCTGCCATGCAGGCTATATTTGAAATGACGAGAGGTGAGCAAGACCTGATTGAAGATCTCAAGTTGGCGAGAAAGGCCTATCACGATCCCATGTTGAAGCTATCTATCATGTCTGAGGAGGAACTTGCACATATATTTGGAGATTTGGATGCTTATATTCCTCTTCATGAAGGTATGGCTATGCCTGTCAATCAAATGATTTCTTCATAACAATTTATATATATCTATATGATTGAATTTGTCTCCTTACATATGTTTTATTTATTTAAACAGAATTTCTGACTAAACTTGGAGAAGCAACACGACCAGATGGAACTGTTGGACAAATTGGACAAATTCTTGTTAATTGGGTAAGATACATAGCTGTTCTAAATCTAAAAGGCAATGTATACATCAACATAGGGATACAGGGTGTATGTCATGTAAAGATCAGTCCTGTTTATCTGTCTAGTAAAGAAATCACAGAACACTATATTCTAGAAGGCCAATGCTACTTAAGCGTTTTCATACATTTATGTTAGCCATGAATCAACTTATCTCTAATGCTATTTGTATATTTGAGAATATATTTGACAAATCTGCTTCCTCTGCCTACAGTTGCCGCGACTAAATGCTTACAAAGGATACTGTAGTAACCAGCTGGCAGCCAAGGCGCTCCTAGACCAAAAGAAGTTGGACCGCAGAGTCCAGGACTTTCTCCAGAGGTGCCTTGAGTCTCCCTTCAGTCGCAAGCTGGACTTATGGAGCTTCCTTGATATACCCAGAAGCCGTCTTGTGAAATATCCCCTGCTGCTGAAAGAGATATTAAGGCATACTCCTAAAGACCACCCAGACATCCCTAATTTGGAAGAGGCTGTAAGTAATGGCAATGTTTTAGGTGTTTAAATAATTGCGTTTCATGTAATAGTTTGCAATGCAATGTCTTTTTTTAACTTAACAGACCTGTAAGGGTCTATAGAAGACATGGCTTGCTGTGTAATGCTGCTGCACTTGCCTACCAAAGTTAATCATGGAGTAAAAATTGTTTTTGTGGCCACCTTCAGTAATGCACTAGGGCTCACCTTGGTATGCTTTCACAATGTTTAATCATGATTTGTCTACTTTTTCCCCTCTTCCTGTAGTTATGCTTGATACAAGGAGTGCTTACCGACATCAACTTAAAAAAGGGGGAGTCTGAATGCCAGTATTACATTGACAAACTTGAGTACCTGGATGACAAGCAGAGAGATCCACGAATAGATGCAAGCAAGATGTTGCATTGTCATGGCGAGCTGAAAAATAAGAATGGGCATGTAAGTGTGCTAGTATATAAATACTTTGGATTTCACCGGAAAGTTGTGTGCACATAAGTTTATCCTGAGGTGTAGGAAACCAAGCATATTTGCTATTTTGTTGAAACAAAAAGTACACTTTTTTTTTCTGTTTGGTTACACTAAATTGTGAATTCAGGCAGTCAAAAGTAGATTTTGAGGCCTAATTGCAAACATGCTTTCTGCTCTGGTCAGATTCTACAGGACTCTGTGGCAGTTTCCCTTCCACAAAGATATTGTTTTATGTGTTTTAAAAAAAGTGTCATTTTAGGGATATAATAGAGGAAGTTTTACCTTAAGTTTGATTCACGTGAAACATTTTTCTCTCTGCAGAAGCTGTATCTGTTCCTTTTCCAAGACATCCTCGTCTTAACACGTCTTATAACACGCAATGAGCGCCAGTACTATCAAGTTTACAGACAGCCTATTCCTGTTCAGGAACTCGTTTTAGAGGATCTGCAGGATGGAGATGTAAGAATGGGAGGTTCTTTTAGAGGAGCATTCAGTAATTCAGACAAAGGTATGACGTTTTTATATAGCTACCTCGGCTTTATCATTAAGCAGTTTGTCTCACATCACAATATGAATTGCTAAATGGCACATGTATTACATAACTATGGTGTGTCAGCTTAATATATATGTATTGTACCAAATAAGTGACTTTGTATCTGAATTTAAGCAATTCCTGATGTTTACTAAACATTTTTCTTTTTAATTTTTTTTTTTATTTTAGCCAAAAACATATTCAGGGTCCGATTCCAAGATGCATGCCCTGGCCAGAGTCATACGCTCCAAGCTAATGATGTGTTTCACAAACAGCAGTGGCTCAACTGCATAAGAACAGCCATTGCTCCCTACCAGCAAGCGTCACCAACCGAAGTGAAGGAGCTTCCGGATGTTAACGAAGAATGTGAAGAAAACCACCCACCAGTGCCAAACGCCAAAGCACAGAGAAGGTCGTCTACCGTATCTGGGATTGTAGAAATGGACTTGGATGAAAACGAGCGCAGTCCTGTCTCAAGCTCACCAGAAGACTTTAAAAGTGGGAAAACACAAAGAGCACAGACTGGGAGTCGTAAATTCCGAGATAAAACACAGCAGAGCATCAAACGGAAAGAAACCTTGGTTTAATTTGGAAGCTGACTCTTGGAAGGACTTGTTATTTATAAATGTGTACATTTTGTTTCTTGTACGTTTCCAGAACGCGTGGATTATTTCACTTATCCTACTGTACTTGTTATCCTCCTCCCCCTTTCAGTGGCAGCTACTGGTATGCAGTTAACACTGTTAAAAATAGTGTCTGTTTTCTTGAGATTTGAGTAATCGCATAAAATAAAACAAAAAAAAAAACCACAATAGTACAGTTCTGTTACCTGACACACTGACCACCGGATCCTGTGGTGGAGACTAGTTACTAGTGCATTTTTTTTTTTCTCAATTTTTTAATATATATGTGTATATATTTTTTTTCCCTGGAGAAGGTAGTGTGTGAAGTGGGATTCCCAAGTCTAAAATCCTCTCTGTGGGCCGAATTCAGTTGTTTACTGGGGTTTTCCCAGCTCTTCTCCACTCTGAGACGGCTATGCTGTAACCTGAGCCAACTATCTTAGATCTTGCAGTATTCAAAAATGCATGCGAGACAAATTTTAAGAAGACAGACTCTAACATTTTAATAGGTTTTACATGTTACCTACTGGAAATATTTCTTATTTGTTTACTGTACATTCCTCCCTTTTTTATATTTGTGTATCCTGGCAATTATTTAAATTTTAAGTAGAGTAGAGGGCATTTTTTTTTGTATTTTTTTTTTTAACTTGATTTATTGTATATTGAAGATGGGTTTTTGATTTCCCACAAACAATGCATTTTTTTCAACATTTTTATTTAGGGGCGGTAGGGTTGGACAAAGTATATTGTCACGTTTTGTAGTATTTTGAACTAATGGTTTATGTAGACATGTGCATTTGAGTTACGTAGGAAACTAGAGTTGGAACTAGTGAAGGATTTAAGTAACGGTAGTTATAACATATTAAATGTTTTGTTTGTTTCGAAGACAAGCTGTTTATGGAATGATGGGCCATTGAAATGGCATATGTGGGACCTAAGAAGGATTAATGTATGTTGTAGAAGGTCAGAGTGTATGTTGCAAATATATTGAATGTGAAGGAAAATATGAAATGGGCTAACATGATGGAAATATTAGTACTAGATATCAATATTAGATCACAAAGACAAGGCAAAAACAAGGATAATGTGAAATAGTGCAATGTAGCAATAACCAACTGCTTTTATGGAAAAATGATTAGTGAAAGCCCCTACCCATTCAATTTTACTATGCTGTAACCTGCATATACTGTAGAATTCCCTGTTGCTGGATTTGATAATGCCTTGATGGGAATTCAGAGATTGTACATAAATGAAATAAGTGTTTTCTGTAAAATTATTTGTACAGTTATAACTCTTCAAATACAATAAAAAAAAAAAAAATTCATACATACATTTTTTTTTCCCCTCTTATTCTTGATTGCTAAATGTGTAGCGGTTCAACACAATGAGTGAATCAAACTTGTTTAACTGCTGTCTGTGGCAGACTTCAGCACGTACCCACCTTTTAAAAAATGACATCGAAATCAAAGCAATGTAATAGGAAGGGAAAGGAATTTGCCTTTTTCAGTTCACCAAATTTGCAATGCTTTTATATGAAACTTGGCTAAATTATGGCATTCCCAAATTTTGAAATTGTTACAGAAGAACAAGACAACAAATGGATGTTTTCAGAAGCCCAAGGTCTGGTTGCTCCAGGAAAACTTGCCGGTTTGTCCTTAACCTCCCCCTTTGGCAGCTCATTATATAGAAGCTGTATACGTGGTGGTGGTATTTCGAACTCGTTTATTTGAAGTGTGTTTCACAAGCATTTTGATACAGAAATTTTTTTTCAGCAGTTTACACTGACTAAAGTTTCATACATGGTGACTGCAAAGAACATCTGTTTCACCCACCTGTTTCTTTTCCAGCATATTTATTTCAGGATACACTTATGCCCTTCCCATTAGTGCTGGTCAAATTCCGGGTTATTATGGCTACAGCACTTTACTGCAATGTTTGGTGTTTTTTAATTTATTCTGAATTGATCATTGTGGCTGAATCCTTCCCTGGCGGGATATTGGTGCACACATGCACCAGCACTGCTTTTAATATGGTTGTTGTAAAGCTGTGCTGTTCATTTGAACATATAGAAAACACAACGGATGAGCTGAAGGAAGTTGTCTGGAGGTTTTACATGGGAGTTGTGGTTTTAACTCACTTTCCTATAATCACAATACTGATTTTATGTGTCTTTATGGCAGTGTGTGTACGGCTATAGTTTTTTTGCAAAAGGAGACTCCTTTGCATGAATTTTGGACGAGGTGCCAAATAGCCTAAGGGAAGTACTGTGCCCAGGCCTGTTTCTATGTCTGCAATGTTTGCCCCTGGCCATTCCACAATCTGATTAGGAGCCACGTTGTAGGTCACTATAGGAACAATAGATAAAGTAGTTCTGCTTTGAAGTAATATATAAAATTTTTAGAAACATCCTACAAAAAAATCCAGATCTGCTGCATAATTTTCAGACTTGAGATGTAACATACAAATTTATAGTATGGGAAACATTTGCTATAAAATTTTTAATACATATTTACAATTTACAAAGTGGACACAGTCATGGGGATCAATATAAAACGGCATAAAAGGTCTGATTCCCGAAGTAGAATTATACTGTCCCATGTGTGTATATAAACAAAGCCTTTTCTTGTGCGTGCATATTTCTATAGCATTTTTTCTAAGAAAAGGGCTTTCTACTATACTTTTGTTTAGTTTTTTGCCTAACAATGTTCTGTTCCAAGGGACAAAATTAAAGCCTGGAGGCATACAAATGCACATAATGACATTTAATGCTGATATCTAGGGAAGATCTCAACATTCCTTAAGAACATTGATCAAGATCAGGACAATAGAGGAGAGTCTCTTCATGTGTCCTCTAATTATAGTAATGAACCCAACATTCCAGTCATCTGGCCCCTCATCACTCAAAACATTGAGCCAACTGAGATTTTACATTGTCTCAAAAATCTGATAAAAATCCTTCAGGGAATCAATTGACAGCATTATTTTATCATGGAAATTGATCCTTAAGGTCATTTGGATATCAGGTAAGTTTTGGTTGGTGCTGGGCCCATCCCAGCTATGTCCATTCATCTTCATCATAGAAGGTGCAAATACTTCTAAACTTTTAGCAGCCCGTAAGCTTTGGTAAATACGGGCTTGCCATGCTTGATTGGTAAACTTTAAACCACTTAGCTAAAAAAAAATCCAGAAATATTATGAGTTTAAAATATACAGTATGATCCCTACCCTATTCTAAGACTTGCCAGACCCTAGTAAGTATTATGGAACAACATCTGTTCCGTGTACAGTTATTAATGCACAAGAATGTGCAGATCTCTTTCTTAGGAAATCTTTTTGAGTTTAATAACAAACTACTGTCATGGTTTAATCTGGTTGACTAATGAACAGGTTATGTGGCGTGATCTAGATATTTACTGTAGTGCAGGGTAGATGTATATATTATACATGTATTATTTATTAATTTAATTAGCGCCATTATATTCCAGAGAGCTGAACAATGGGATATATATATATATAAATATATATATATATATATATATATATAATACAACGTATACTTTAGTATAAGTTAGCTGGGATGGTCTGTTCAGTCACCATAATAGTTTTTACAGACGAGGCTGAACTTGTTCCAGTGAAAGGCCTGAAGACACTTCTGTTGCTTACATTGAGATAATGGCTATTTGGGAACGATGCCAGACAATCTCAATCCAGAAGGATCTGATATCACTCGTAGTTTTTGTAGGAAATGCCTTGGGCTATTCAGGAAGATGGAAAATTTGCTAAAACATCACATCAATTAAAGAAACGAAATAATAATAATACAATGAGTGCCATTAGTCCCAACCCCTAAATTCACTTTCCTCTATTTACCTCTGAAATAATTAAGACAGAAATACAGGCTAGAGTGACGGAGATTAATCAATCTATAATGTATACGCATAAAGTAACAGCAGCTGCAAATCCTTTTTTAGTAATTGTTTTTTTTGTGTAGTATTTGGAAGGTGATATTATAGCTGAGACATTCCTAATGTCTCCTCACTTAGGGTGCAAATGGCAAATGTGCTTGTTTTTATCTCTCCGCACATTGTAAGCTAAAATAATCATATTTAATAGAACAAAGAATTCTGTTTTTCTTCCTCCATGATGTGTTTATTCACATAATGGCATTTATTTAACCGCTGGCAGCACATGCTAAATGTCACCAACCGTGAATTGTAGATAATAAATAGCAGACCCACCTACTATGCCCTTTTCCTATCTTTATTTTTAAATTTAGAACCTACGAGCTTGTGGGAGCAGACATAGCATAGAGACCAATTTTGCAAAAGAGAGCTTGTTCATTATGGTGTCTAGTATACCTAAATTATTATTATTGGGTCTGTTTATCATATGAAACTCAACCATGACAAAGAGCAAGATGTTTGCCATTGGTCAATCCGTTTCTGAAGTGTGCCTCGAATTGCCTATGGTTATGTCGTAAAGACGATACGTGTCAAGTGACCACCATAGATTGTCATGGAATGTTTGCCGCTACTCTTGAATAGCTCTGTTCATGCAATTGTAAATGGCTTAAATAAATTGTTGTTTTATACCATATGCCTGAGATTTTACTTATTTGTAGTTGTAGTGCTTGATACTAAAGATAATCACCTAATATAAAGTAAAAGAGGTTGCTTGTTTTCGGGTATGTCTATGCATTTGTTTATGATTCCTTTGGGGACCATCTCCGGATACAAACCCATAGACCACTTTGACACAATGGTGATGGATTGAAAGGGTGACTAATCCCAAAGCAGATCCTATGCTTATACACCCTTCTTAATTACACCCATTCCATCCTATATATAATATCACAATCATTCGCTGTCTGCACCTTTACTTTTATAACATCTCATTTTTAATACTTGCCTTCTTACAACTATCACAACCACGTAACCCCAGTTTCAAATTGCAATGCAGGACATTGATGCTGTAGGCAAAATGCCTTAAGAAATTTATACCAACATTTGCATGTTAGAAGTACGGCATCTTCTACTATAACAGTAACTTGGTAGGAACATGACCAATCATTGCAGGTAAGTGTGGACAGTCATTGATGCCCACTTCACAACTAACAGTATGGAGTATTGAAAGTTCCAACCTACCAACAGCTGAATGATAAATCTAAAATGTTGGCATCTAATTATCCATAATTAATTAAGCAAGCACCATAATTAATGAATTAAGCAAGCATGTTTGATAACTGTCAAAAGTAATGATTTATGTTGCAAATATCTCTTTGAGCATCATTTTTAATGCATATGAGTAACTCACTTTGGTTAAGGGCAAGTAAACTTATTATAGTAATATTTACTTGTTTAATAACATTGCATAAACTAAAATAAATATTTGAGGTCCTAAATAATTTCGACCATGATAACATTAATTACCCCTTTCCTTATGTCAAGACAATGTTGGACATAAATTCCATAAATACATGTGCTGAATATAGTTTATAAGCAGCCCTTAGGATTATTAAAGGCAGTGTATACACATTTTCAGCACTGTTGGATCCTTATAGCATTATAAATAAAGGATAATAAAGCTGTTCTATAGTTGTAAATGTTCAATCCTGTAGCTTCTCACTTCTATATATTTAGAATTTAAGGAGCCCTGCAGTCCATTTTTTTCAGTGCAAATTGGTGCATGTGTTCTTTAATAAATGGAGTTAGAAAATGAGACTACTGTCTCATTTAACTCCTCCCCTGCTGTATCTACTAAAAGCCGGAAGCATACCTCAGTATGCATCTTCAACATGGTTAGTAAAACTCAGTTTCTAGTCAACAGGAGTAGCAGCGTCCAATCAGATGTATGCCATCTGAACACTTATGTTTTGGCATGTAATTGGCGTACGCTTCAACGATCTTCAATGGGAGCGCTACTAAGCAAGTGCAAGAAATTTACATACTAAGAGATGCTGCTTACACTAGAGACAGCCATGAAAAGAAAGAATGAGACAGAATGAGACAGAAGAATGCTTGCAAAGCGTCTTGTAGTGTGTGCAGAATGCACTCCACCATGAATTAAAACATAATAATAAAAGTAATCAATAAGCTCTTCCTTTGCTGCATGTTTTATTTTTGTACTCTGTGAAACAAAATGTTATCATGTGGAACTTGGCGGTTGTATAAATAAATTAGTAATGATTATTATACTGCAGAGAAACTGCCAAATGTCAGCAAAACAGAATGATACATCAGCTGATACGTTTCTAAGAAAACACAAAACAACTCCTGAAATGTTCAACATCTAGCGCTGGAAATAAAAGTGGGTCTTACAAATGCAGGTAGTGCAATGAGCACATTACTTCTCCCCTACCTTTAAATATCAATATATACTGTAGTAAGTAGAATACTAAGTCTGCAATGACACCATGTCTAGGAATGCACAGCATTCTTTGGACAAGGGACATGAACACTCTATATAACAGAGACTGCTGCCGTAACATCTAGTATTTATTTAATTCCCGAGCAAGGAGGTAGGAGATAAGCCACTAAATGACAAGTTACATGTGATAAATATCTAGTTTGAGTAGTTTAAAATTACAAAAAAAGTAGGTCCTCTACAGAAGTTTCAGATGGTAATCTTCAAGTATGTCACAAATACACCTACACACTGAATATTCTTCTTCTTATTATTATCTTTTATTTATATAGTGCCAACAATGTATGCAGCGCTTAATACAATACATATATTCAAGCGGTATGACAAGACGAGAATTGACAGATTAAGGCAAACCGATACATTAGGTAGAGAGAGCCTTGAACGCGTTTGAGCTTGCCCAGTTTCCAATATCTGTGGCAAATACTCCTGCAGTTGCTGACCCAAGTGGATGCTCCTAAAACACCTCTGTTGGAAACTCTTTATAGGACTTTGGTGCATTGTAAACTTTTAGAGCGCCTATGGATTGGACCTGCTGCTGTACCTTCACAAACAGTTCATTTCAACCAAAGTCATTTGGCGATAGTTTTATCCAAGTGAGGTTGGTTTGAACTCTGTTTCGCACAAAGCAGCGACCTAATAACACTTCAGGGTTTGTTTGGATTAAAATTGTTGTTTGGTTTGGGGTTCCTGTTTCCTGTTTTAGTGTTTTTATCTAAACATCTGAGCCTGTGTAGAGACGCAAAACTAAAGAATGAGATAGATTTGAAAGCACAGGAATCCCCTAAAGCAGAATCCCAAAAATAACTATATCTGTTTTTTGTTCCATTATACAGTGCGGTAGGAATATCCTGTATGGTTAACTCAAGAGGTACTGCATGCAACAGAATGTATAGTGGGGTAGAAAGAATCGGCACCCACATTATGTCACTTTAGTAATTTATCTTATTGATACAGAATACATACAAGTTCCATGTGTCTCAACACAAAATGTCAACTGCAAGTCAACTGCAAATGCAATGTACAATGGATCAAAGTATGTGATTCATGTTCATCTTAGTGGAAAGACGAATGTTTATATGTATAAGTGTATTTGTTTTTTAACCCCTTAATGACAAAGCCCGTACATGTACGGGCTCAAAATGCATTATTTTCAATGGGTTTTGGCATTGTCCTTAAGGGGTTAAGCTTTCAGTAATTGTTTGATTATAAAAAAAACCCTGAAAATGTTTAATTTGGTAAAAAAAAGAAAAGACCTCGAATGTAAGATGAAACATGTTTAACCTCTTCCGTACCGATGACGTACCTGGGACTTCCTGGTTGGGTGTCACCCACAGACCGGGATGTACCAGGTACATCATCGATGATGCGCGATCCAGCGTCGCTATGGATGCTGGGATCGCGAGGGGCGGCTGCTACTGAACGCTGGGGACACCTGTACGGAAGGGGTTAATTATTACAACACATAACAAACAGATTATCTCTAACACTAACTAATATTCACACTTACACTATGACACTCATTCATACACACATTTATGAACAGTAGTGTGGGGGTATGGCTGGGGTTAGTAATGTGGGTTGGTAATCGAATTCACATTTCATTTGTACAAAATCTTGCAAACTCAGCCTTAGTCAGAGGCTCAGAGATTAGTAGCACATCTTTAGGAACAACATGTTCCACAATGCTCAGTCAACCTTAAGACAGTCTCAGAATCATGGGATATGTAGTCCACAAAGATTTGCCCCTATTTGAACAAGCTCCTCTCCACAATTTGTGAACAGGAGCCTATCTGTGTCCGCATATTGGTTTGCAGTTCAAAGTCTTTGAGTGTGCACATAACGTGTCTATATATCAATACTTTAGGAACCCAGGGCCTCCAGTGTTCACAGACTGGCTAACGTTTTGTTTTTAGTAGTTTTTTTTTGGATACAGTAATCCCTAGAAACTCTCAGGCAGAGGCTATTAATTGATTGATTGTCATGTTGAGCAGGCAGGTCTCTATACATATGACATACAAAGTTGTGGTGGTTTCTGTTATAGTGGGAAGATATTGTCTCTTACCTGGGAGCAGAATCATTCTACTTGTTGAATCAACACATGTATTCTTCTTCTGTCCCACAATCTTTATATTGCCATGACAAGCCTAATACTACAGATTGGCTTTAATAAATGTATGTTTGTTATTTACAATATGCATGAGCAAAACTATCATAGTTCGTGAAATATTTAGCACCATTGAGTAAGCAATTTACTTTAAGGATGATAACTTCCGGTATAGTTATGTTGTACTACAATAGAGATACAGGGGACAACCTTCTTATTTTTAGATGATTCATTAGATGTATTTTGAAAAAACTTACATATAATGGTGCCCAAAATATCAGACTTGTAATAAACCTCATGTTTTTCTTCCCTTAGATGTACTCCGCAATAAAGTGTAAACTATAGAAAGGGTTATGATGTCAACTGGAGGAAAAGCAGCTGAATGGATGAGTAAGATTAATCCAAGGAATTTACTGATCTGGACCATGTGCAAGAATACAGACAGGTGCAGCAATCAACTGTTCCCATATCACCCAGTAAACCCGACTCTGTAAAACCAGATCTGCTGATATATACATTGTAAAAGAGACTAAAGAAGGCAACCATAACATAGATAGTAAAGAGTATAGCTTGAATTTGCAGTGTAGGTCAGACCAGAAAAGCAAGGTAACAAGAGATGACCAGGGCAAAGCTTTGATGTATTATTCCTGTATAATGCAGAAACCCAGCCATACAAACCAGAACTTTAAAAGAATCACTATAGCAATACCTATTATAGACCGTTCCATACCTACATACCTGTATCTATCATGGAAACATATTTAAGATAGTGTTATTAACTGTATTTAACTAAATGTTACAATGTTATCAGCAAAGATAGACTCTTGCATTTCCTGTAATTCGAGTGGTTAGTTGAAAATAGCATTTTGTGTCTACTAACAAGAGAAAGACATATTTACATAACCCTTTACAAGAGTGTCCCTCACTTAGCTTCCTGGGTTTGTTGAATGTCAGTTCCTGCTCTTCGCAAAAGGATCAAGCACTTTTGTGCTGGAACTTTTGATTTATTAAGGATGTCCAATCTTAGTAGTAGTAAAAACATTGTAGGTGAGATATGGTCTACACCCAACAATGTATAGGTGGCAGGCACAGGTATTGAAAAAGAATGAATTAGGATAAATACTTCTAAATCACTATTTTGAACAGTATGGTAACTCTATAGATGAGTAAATGTAGGCGGAAGAAAAAAAAAAGGGAGAAATCTAAAAACAAAAGCGCCTTTATATCAATTATGCTCGTTGTAAAAACATTTTTGACATACTTTCATCATGTTCCGGGAGTGGCAGCTTTTGGCATCTCATTCCTAGGTTAGTATGTGTGATATGTCATTTGCTACCGATATCGGGCCAAATGCGTACACAATTAATGAATGACTACAGTGTGAGTAGGGAGAACTAACTTGTAACAAAAGGAGGGACCCTGAAGAAATATAGCATATTCATGTGGTTTCTAGTTGTCTCAGAAGTACTACCTGAGGGTCATGATTTCACAGTTCCTCACAAGGGCCTACATTTAACAGAAGCTAACACATAAGGGGATTTTAGGTAGAGCATAGAATTTTTTGCTTTGACAACACATATTTCACAGTGAGTTGATCACCAATCTCAATCTTCTTGACAAGGAAGTCCCTTTCTTTCGCCATTTTTAAGTCTGAAGAACAATGCTTATTTAATATAAGTCAGTTCCTTCTTGTCCTGTTATGGCTGGGTGAATTTTTAGTTTTGTACTTTTCCTCAGTACATAACAAACATTCTTTTTTATGTTTGCGCATACTTCCTTTATTTTTTCATTTCCATAACAGTTAAATGCATTTGATGTAAAATGCTTCATGCAGAACAGCGATTCTGGTCTTTACAAAATAACTTGGCTTAGTGATGTTTGGGCACAGGAGACAGAACAGTGTCTCCTCATCAAATGCCAGTGTTTTATCTCTTGATTACATCGGCAAGAAATCCCTTGGATGCCAGACATTGTCAGACATTGTCTGCTTAGGAGAACCCACCAGAGGGAACTAGGATTATCTCAGTTAACCATTAATGCTGTCCAGCCATTTATGCTATTGTTATTGTATATTATGTTATTAAAGGTCTAATTTAAATAGCCACATCTACATTCCAGGCTGTAGCAAGTCCAATTCAAGATGTTTATAAAGAATTTGTAACACCGGCTCAATTTGTCAGAATTACATATTGCACATAGGAATGGCAAACAACAATTATATGATTATATAGATTAATGTCTGTTACTTGCTCTTTGCATTGCAGGAATACTGCAGTGGTGTGGTGACTAGTAGTGTGTTACCTGTTCAGAACAATAACAATGTTAACAATTTGAATTCCCTTTTTTATTTGGATTAACATAAATACAATTAAAACCAGTCTATCTATGAGCTTATATAGCCTTGCTACTATGTGCTAATGTGGGCCAGAAAAGGGAAAGAGAGTAGGGGGAGGATTGTCAGGGAAAGGTAAGAGAGAGAGACTAGGAGGTGACGGTTGGGAATTACTTGTCAAAGGTTTTTAGTTTCCACTTGAATGTGGGGTGGTCTTCTATTGTCAAGGGAGGGTGTTCCACAGCTATGGACCTAGTATGGAAGATGAACGGCCGCCATGTTTTTCCTTGTGGTATTTCTTGCTTGTTGCAAGAGTAGTTGAGGAGGAGCGACGGTCTCTAGGGGAAGGTTGCAGAATGAACATCTAATGTAGATATAATGGTCCACTTTTATCTAGTGCTTGGTGTTGGATTGTGAGAAGTTTGGAAGTTGCATTTTGCTTTTTGCTTCACCATCTCTTCACCATTGTCTATAGTGAGGAAAACAGATAATCTGCCCACATATAGGGGATTGTTGTAGTCTAGACGTGATAGGACTA
The DNA here is from genome assembly GCA_023333645.1 of Sceloporus occidentalis. Taxonomy (NCBI): domain Eukaryota; kingdom Metazoa; phylum Chordata; class Lepidosauria; order Squamata; family Phrynosomatidae; genus Sceloporus; species Sceloporus occidentalis. The sequence goes on from JALMGF010000031.1 coordinate 6,233,230, forward strand.
GTGATGTGATGTCAGATACCATATGTAGTGATGTCAGGGCAGTTTTCCTAGTTGCCGCAATCTGAGATTTTAGTGAAAGCTTGTTATCCATTACCGTTCCTAGGTATGAGACCAGTTAAAATGTGGACAGAGATGACATTGGGGGAGGGGTTAGCTAAATTGGGGCAGAGTTCTGCTGCTTGTTGTGATGTAATGCATGATGGGTGAGATCTGTATCCTCTGCGTTGAGTTATATTCATCCAGTCTTGAATGTTTCTGACGCATCATGTCATGATGTTGGCATGCCTTCTGTGCTGTTCTAATGCTCCAAGGTATATTTGTGTGTCATCTGTGTGCAAGTGAAAATGTAGTCCTCTTAATCTGTGTGAGGTTTGATGCAGATGTTAAACAAGATCTCATAGTTTAATATATCAGCTGTAAGAAAGGATCGGCTTTTGCCCCCCTGCTTCCATTTATGAAGAAGATTCTCAACCCTTAATACCACCTGTTTATATAAAACATAAATAAATTAAACAACTGTTAAGCCATTACCTTGCATAAGAATGTCCATTGGAATTACTTTTAGTTCCGGACTTAGATAGATTTGTTTTATATCTCTATGACAGATACTGTAATGTATAACTATAGGTCGGCAGAATTGCCAGCTTTTTCCTTTAAAGTTTTGAGGTGTAGAATGAAATATCTCTTTGAACTTTCCAAAGGCTCATAAATCCATAGGCATGTTACAACGTAAGCTAGAGGTAAATCTTGTATAAAGTTTTGTTGAGATGAATTGTAATGTTTAATTTCTAGAAAATATCTTAAAAGCGCAGTCACAATGTGTGGAGGTCATTTATGGACAGCATACATTTGAAATCAGGTAGCAACCCTAGTTTGAGATTTCAAAAGAGAGAGTCAGTAACGTGCAATAAAATGCCTTTTATTTAGCATAGCCATAAAAGTTTTGCTTGCTAGGCAGCTACCTGGGTTGTGGTAGTGATTGGGATGGTCCTGTCTATGGAGTCAATCTGCTTAAGTGAGCAATGTTTATTATATTTTATTGCACTGACGTTCCGTCCAAGCATGCCTTAGGGTACGTGAATGTTAATATATATTGGTGTGGTGGTCTACTTATGGCAGTTTCTAGCATCATAGAAAGAATAAAATGTATTCTCAGAGTTCTTTGTGAATATCAGTGCTGAAAGACTGTACTTTGAGTTCACTCATCGGCATGGGGGGTGTAGTCTGGTAATTACAGGTTAGTCACTTCATTCTGAAAATGAGGCCACTAGGCCATAGTAATACGGAGTAATACTTGATATTTGGTATAATCAAGTTCTCTTTTTTACAGTCCTATAAAACCACAAGTTAAAAACAATGTATCGTATACAGTATGTACTAGAAACCTACCTTAAGTGTATACCATGTGGACAGCCAACTTTGAACTGTGTTATTAGTCCTCCCATTTAGTTTTTACTCACCTTTTGTTAATTTGCCAAATTGTTCTTGATTTATTTAGATATCCCTTCACTGTGAAAAGCAAAGGCGAATAAATAGTTGGATATGCTATTTTTCTCAGATAAAACAGTCCCTATTTTCTATAAAACAAAACAAATTGCATACGATCATGTCGTTTCCATATCTCAGCTCTCAGTAAAGATAGCCGATAATTTAAATTTTACAATGTTTACTTCCTAGAGGTTTGTATTATATTTTCATTTGTTTGCTCATTGTGTTTTTATTGTCAAGTTACATTTATTGAGGATTATTTTTTATTATGTTAAACCCCAATGATATATATGTGTTGTATGTGATGTTTATGTGCAAATGTGAAATCTAACAATTGGTGTTTTACTTATCCATGTGCTTTTAGTCCAGTTTATTGCCAGAGGTCTAAGTAGCCCCTTCTTTGTATCTTAAAATGGGGGTCCACATTCTACTCAAACATTTATATGACAACCAAATATTGGTTCCAAGAAGTCTACATTTGCACAATTATTCACTGTGCTATTCAAACTTTCGCTGGATTGAGTCACCTTTGGCTTTACTCATTTGTGGCAATTGTTGTAAAGAACTAATACATTTTAAACTGAACTAATTGACAAAATGACCTAATTATCCCTTTTTTCAGTCACTATGGCTCAGCCATTTAAATATGGCCCTTGGATTGTGTGATTTCTACACTTGAAATCTAACCTTAATTATATCCAGAACTTGCGCACAAAATATAGATTGGAATGCTAAAAATACGTTTTTGATTTTTCTTGTGTTTTTAAATATACTCAGTGACCAGTTTAATAAAATGCAGTACAAAAGATAGTAATAGCAGTGGTTTTCAAATGTTACATAAGAGGGTTGATATATGCATTGCTATTTTTTCCTTGACAAACAGTTTACTAAAGGTTTAATGGTACAACTTTGCACTGTGTAATGTTTCTGGATGTTCTTCCAGAACAATAACTTGGCAGTATTCAGTGTTGCCTTATGTGGTGTCATATAAACCTTACAGTTGTATACAGAAGACTTCACTGAGTGTAACAATTGACATGTCCATCTTATCATTTATGAGTTTGTTCAGTAATGACTGAGTTTAACCTAGAGTGGTAAATAGCTTAACAACTGATCAACGTGAGTGAGGAGTGAGGAGAACTATGTTCTGCAAATTCACTATTCATTGAGCAACTCAGAACCTTGTCCACCTGACCTGAGCTGAATTTCTGCTTACTTTAATTGTAATTTGATTTGGTTCCACAGTAGAACTCAAGGAGAACCGACTATAACTAGTGCTAAATCCTCCCAAAAAACATTATACGTTCCCAGAGGCTTATTTTTTCAGCGGTACTACCAAAGAAAATAGACAGGGCTAACCTTTTTAATATACTCCACTTTTTATTACAGTCATGCTTAAACTAGATCACATTTATATGCCTGAATTATTGGTATTTATTGATTATATAGCAGCATAATATTCCGCAGAGCTGTGCAATGGCATGGGGAGGTGACTGTAGCATTTGAGCCTAAAGTAGTCTTGGTTTCACATACCTATTTGACTTCAACATATACTGTATGACCAAACGTATGTGGGCCCCTGACCATCACACCTATATAGGCTTGTTGGACATCCCATTCCAAGAACATGGGCATTAATATAATGCTCGTGTGGATAAAACAGCCTCCACTCTTCTGGGAAGGTGTGCCACAAGGTTTTGGATTGTGTCTATGAGAATTTGTACCCGTTCAGCCAAAAGAGCATTTATGGGTTAAGGCACTGATGTTGCGTTACAATTCATCCCAAAGGTGTTCATTGAGGTAAATGTCAGGGCTTGGTGCAGGCTACTCGAACTTTATGGACCTTACTTTGTGCACAAGGGCACAGTAACGCTGGAACAGGAAAGGGCCTTCCCCACACTGGTGGCACAGAGCTGCCAGCATACAATTGTCTAAAATGTCTTTGTATGCTTTAGAATTAACATTACCCTTCATTAAAACTAAGGGACCTAGCCCAAACCCTGAAGAATACCCTCAGACCATTATGCCTCCTCCACCAAACATTATAGCAGATACTGGGCACTCCGGTAGGTAGTGTTCTTCCAGCATCTGCCAAATCCAGAATTATCCATCAGACTTGAATCTGATCCGTGAATCATCACTCCAAAGAACACACTTCCCCTGCTCCAGAGTCCAGTGGCAGTGTGCTTTACACCCCACCATCTGATGCTTGGCATTGCGCATATCGATTTTCGTCTTGTATGTAGTCGCTCGAACCATGAAGCTCTCAATGCACAGATCCTCAAACTAATTTTAATATTAGACAAAGATAACCCAAGTAAAATGCAGTTTTTAAACAATGATTTCATGTATAGAAGGAATAACCTATCCATATACCTAGCCCTGTGAAAAAGTGTTATCCAAGGACAGATGCTCCATGCACACCCTCCCCCCTGATTGGAGGAACGGGGGAGACGCTGTCCCCATGGTGGGCTCCACTGGCTCCACCATATTGTGCAAACACATTCTTGCTTGCTGTTAAAATACAGACTAAAATACAAAATGTCAAGTGCAGTTTGTCACAACTGGTGGAAGTTAATTACAATTGTTCATTATATTTTGAAATATAAGAGCAGAGCAATTTGGTGATGAAAAATGTTGATAAACAGAAACCTTAATGGTGATGACTTTTAACCTTTCAACTGCTTTGAGGCATGGAGATGTTTTAAGAATAAAGAATGTCACTCATTTTAGAAATCAAGGAACATTTTAGTAGTTTAACAAAGTTAGGCCAGGTCGGTGATGTCTAAATGGAAATGGATGTTAATCACTTCATCAGCTGAAGTTCCACAACAAATATGGAAAGTTAAAATCTATCAAGAAAATTCCAAGTGCGACTTGTCTCATAGAATTTTCATAACTAGTTAACTAGTTTGGTTATTCAGTGGTCATCTCACCCTTGGAACCAAAGGGATAGTCCACTCAGTTCGTGTGCTATGATGATAAGACAGCGTTTCAACTTTGGCACCAGAATCACTTTTTATATTGTGTTCTGTTTAGTTACAGTACAAACTGAAATGATCTGTAAAGCATCTTTTTGTCTTTGTTGTTGATGAAAACACACAGCTAACCAAGGGACTGAAAACACTTGAAAACGTCTCCCTTGCTAGAAAACATGTATGTTTTATAAATATATTCCATAAATAGATCCAGAGACCCTGCTCTCATGCGTGCGTCTGCAATATTAAGTATATAATACTAAAAAGGCATCAAGGTAAATGTGTCTGCTTGCCTATGTACAGCATCATATGCACTAATTGCATTCTCTATAAATAAAAGTTTTATTCAAACCATCTGTGCTTTTCTATTGAACGAATATTGTTAGAACCTGCTCTTGTAGACCACTGATAGTTCACATGTTCTTCTCTTTCTCTGATCAATATAAAATGGAATTACAAAAAATGATAAACTTCAGCCACCTTTGAAAATTGTTAAATGTGTTTTCAACTGCTCTATAATTGCTTCCCCACGAAATGTAGCTGAAAGAATCGTTATCTTTGACATTACCCTGCACACCTGGTATTTGACAAGTTTGGTTTAAAATACGAGTGAGACCTGATTTAATGAGTATGGAATGTGTGTCCTGCTTGTGGAGTCAGTAACCTTAGTGTTATATGAGTATACTTGCATACCTGATAATAGGGCACTGGTGTCAGTTGCCTTGAATCTTCTGTCAATTGACCTGAAAGACTATAAAATCACACAATGTTCCCATAAAATGTTTTAATAAAATGTATCTGCAGAGAAGAGAAAGGCAGTATATTTTTCTTTAACATCACTGAAATTTGTTATGCAAATGTTTCATTCTGTGATTTGTTATGCTTTGCAACCACTAAATGTGGAGGAGAACGAAACATGTGTTGGCCTTGTGTCCACAGGCTTCTTTTTGATTTTCTATGCTCGATAAAATATCTTGTTCCTGTATCGGTATATTCTATCTGATCTGGCATAAGAAAACAGAACATCTCCTTTGTGGGTAGGGGGATCATTGTAGTTTTCACGACCCAACCCCATCATCATGAAATGAGATCCTGATAGCCTCTCAGATTTGCTGAAACCCTATTTTTGTTATTTAATCAGTTAATTAGTCATAACATCTTGACATTGCTTTCAAATAGTGGTGTCATTACACTATGAAAATATCATGTTGGTCTAGATGATGTGACTTAAGTGCCCATGACATATTCTGGTTTAGGTCCAGTTAATTTCATTAAAACCTTTCTATTTTTGTCAAATAATCCATCTATGTTATAATTTTAATTCCATAATAATTAAAAATGATTCAGTTTCTTATTCAGCATTTTTAAATGAAAAACATCTTGTACTAAAGATTAATCACGAGTTTGTAACAATCTTTCAGTGTTCTTGTTTCTAGCCCAAAAAGAATAAAAACAACATGTGGATGCTTTGCAGAAATAATAACTAGAGACAATCTACAGGGTATAATAGGAATGGCTTTAGTCAGTGTTTTTATCCTTGGAGTTGATGCTAACATCTGCAGCTTTGCTTTGCAAAGGACCACCTTTGAAAGGGAAATATCATATCGGAGATAAAGAAACATAATTGAGAGTTCTAGCTGACAGCCATCTTGGGTGTATGCAAGAAATCCAGCAGTTATGGAAGGAGGTGACTGGCGTTCACAGTACTCAAGACAATAACATTTTCCAGGTGAACATTTTTCCAGGTGCCAGGACACAATCCACACGGAATCAATATTTTGGCTCAGTATCCAGGGCTAAATATAGGAGCTACAGCTGTGGGAGAGTGAGAGGAGGAGGCTAAGTCGACTATTTCTTCGCTCTAGGCAGTATAACGCAGACTGGGAGTCCTCCTAAACAGCTTCACTGCATCTGAGAGCTGGGAGGCATGCAACATGAGACTAGGCCTGAACACAGCCAAGAACGTTGGTGAACACCTATAACACGTAGACTCCTGCAATGTATGTGCCTATGAAGCAAACATTTAAAGTATCCAGATGTGAGTCTTCCAACCCTGCAGCTGTACCCCTCCCATTTGTATGGATAGGTTTCTGAATAGAGCAACCCCCTATACACAAGCCATGGTTGCAAATCCACAAAGAGACAAGGATAACAAGAAAACACCTGTGCCAGAACAGGAAGCAGTTCTAAATAAAGTCAGCTGTCATCTATAGCATCAGTGCAGTTGCTATACATCGATTTTATGAACCTTATAGAACTCTAGGCAGTCATACCAAGGTACACTGTACACTACAATTAGAGTTATTTACTTAATGCCACAAAAAGTTCATCTATAAGTTTCAATATATTTGATAACATCCAGGCACTGGAAAAAATGCCAAATCAGAAAACTACAAATTTATACTGAATTTACAGTTCATGGGATGCAGGGTGACTCCAAAATGTCTGTATCTTTTTCTAGTCTCATGCTTCTGGGATAGCCCACTCCACCATCATCTCCAGTGACCTGTACAAAAGATCTTATTGCTATCAAGGTAGAGGAAAACTTTACTCAAATAATCAAAAACTAGACAAGGTTTGCCAATCACTAAAAACTATGTGATCAGAAGTATCTGCTCACTCCACCTATTAGATATAGTGGAATCTCGTCTTCAAACTTTCGAAACAGAAACATCCACTCTCCATGAATCAATTCAATCCTTAAAATCCTTGGTTTCCACAATGGAAGATAAGATGGAAGATTTAGAAAACAGAAGCAACAATCTGCGCCTGATTGGGCTGCCAGGATCTCTGTCTGGGACAGAGCACATGCAATTTCTCACTTTCTCACTCAGTTTAAATATTCTGCTTTATCCAGAATCCGCCTCTTCTATGTATGACATTCAGAGGGCTCATTGCGTGAGGACATTACAAGTCTTGAGACCAAGGCCAATTAATTTTAAAATGCCCAACTTTGTGGACAAAGTTTTTTGAATTACTAGAAAGAACTGCCTTTCTTCTCACCTATCATGAGGGACTAAGGCTTACTGCAAAATAGAGTAGTTCAACAAGTTATGGATGGATCTCTTGCTCTTTTCGACCCTGGCTCACCCATTGGAAAGCACATTATTGATGTGTTTTTTTTAAAGTTCCTCTTAAAGTAAGTTCCTTTTCTTAGAGCCTACTTATATCTCTTGGTCAATTGTCATATGTTCTAAGTTTATTATTTTTGTTTTTGATGTTCAGCACTCCAAGTGAAAAACACCATGGTTTACTATGGTTATAGGGGTGGCTATACCATCTACTACTAGATCCTAAAGTGGTATATTTACTAAATGGAAAGTTTGCAAGGCGAGTTGAATATTTCAGCTCATTTACTTTATTATGTATTATGAAGGGCCAACCCTTTTTTTAGGCTTTCCTTTTCCAAAAGGTTGTTGTTTTTTTCAAACTGCAATAAGTGTAAAAAACTTGTTAACAGTGCAACGTTAAATAGAAGATGATAATAGTTCAATCTCATATATGGGCAGTAGGTGCGCTAATTTCTCATTTAACTTCTTTATGGAAGAACAGTGATGCATATTGTTTGGGTATGTGGTCATGGCATGGTCAGGGGTGACATGTGATCAGTATGTATTTAGATATGTGAATACCTCTTTAGTCTTGCCCATGTAAAAAAACCTTTATTCATTCCTAAAACTCCACACAGGCCAGAAACATACATCTAATCACATGTCCAACACCATAGCTTAATAATAAACCAGAAAATACTTTAACCCCTTAAGGACCGGGCTCATTTTTCGTTTTGTACCCTGTGGGACCGAGGCTGTTTTAATACTTTTGTGGTGCTTGTGTTCAGCTGTAATTTTCTCCTCACCCATTTAGTGTACCCACATAAGTTATATATTGGGTTTTTTTCAGGACAAGATGGGCTTTCTTCAGATACCATTATTTTGATCGTATCATCTTATTTACTATAAAAAAAATAAAAAAAAAACATGGTGAAAAATTGAAAAAAAAACACATTTTATGACTTTTATTTGAAAAATCTTTTACTCACCTAAAAAAGCAAGTAAAAAAACTAGCTAAATAGATTCTACTACTTGTCCTGAGTTTAGAAATACCCAATGTTTTTATGTTTTTTTGCTGTTTTTTGTAAGTTATAGGGCAATAAGTACAAGCAGCGTTTTATGATTTCCAAATCTTTTTTAACAAATCTGGTCAGTCAGCCTCCATCTCCTCTTTGGAATATCGTTGAAGCCGGTTAACTCAATTTAACCCATTCAAACCATATATTTTTGAAAACTAGATACCCCAGGGTATTCCAAATGTTGTTATTTTAACCCTTTCCATGCACCAATTATACAACTACACTTTGTAATAGTAATTTATTTTTATTTTTTTTCACACAAATTGTACTTTAGTTATAGATATACAGGTCCTGGTATATGCCACTGTCAAACAACACCCCAATGTGTGTTCAGGAACATCTCCTGAGTGCAGTGATACCCGACCCGTCCATATTTTTTTTTTTTTTTTTAATATTTTACTAATCACATTGTGATTAGAAAGCTGGGCTCCATTGACTTGCATGGTTGAATGCAGTACCTGTATTCAACCTGCAAGTGGATCCAGAGTTCTCTAGACCATCTAGCGAACTTTAAAAACTTGTTTGTTTCTTTTACAGGGCGGCCGCCATCTTGCTGATGGCGAAGAACACCGGCAGCTGCGGCTGTCTCCGGAGCGGTCACAGCCCACCCAGAGGTAAGTGTTTGGTGTCGCTGGATGCCTCCTGATCGAGGCATTCCAGCGTCACCATTTAAGTTTAGGAGGCGATCGTTGATCGCCTCCTAAACGCTTTTAAAACGGGCGTCGCCTCGGGGAGGGGCCAGACATGGCCCCCGATGCCGATCTCGGCCTTGCTGAATGCCTCGACATCTAGGCATTACAGTAACGCCGTTTAAGCGAAGAAAGTGATCGTTGATCACTTTCTAAGCTTATTTTACTTTTTGACGGTTCAGGACCGTCAAAGGTCATTTAGTGACCTTCATGTCATGACGGTCCTGAACCGGCAAAGGTCGCGAAGGGGTTAAAAGTACAATTTTCTTGTTCATGGTAAACAAAAACAATAAGTTGCATAATTGCATAACTACATTATATAGTAAATGTTCTAACTGTTAATAAGCAACAAATGCTACATTATGCAACCAATACTACCATCTTTGCTGTACTAAATAAAACAAAATAATCCTTTGTGTATCAGGCACCCAGTCTTCATTAGATTGTAAGCTCTACCATCCACTACCCTCCACAACTTGTTCCTGTTGAAAACAGGCTAATTTTAAATTTAATTGCTTAACACTGTGGATGCTACATAAATAATAGCAATAATATAAATGAAAGAAAATAACTTGATATGGTGATCACAAGAAACACCTACAAAACAGGTAATTACGTTTCCTGATTGATTGTGTTTAATATATGTGCCATGTCTGGAATTGCAATCATTCACTGTTTCTTACTGGATTTCTGTTAACCTGAAGTTGTACTGTACGTGCATTGCCCTGCCCTGAGTTGCAGTACGGCTTATCGTCTTTTACAAATGTTTGAACTGATGATGCTTCATCGCAGTTCTTATAGTGTAATATGTTTATTGAGAATATTCAATAAAATATATATATATATTGTATATACTTATATACCGTATTTGCTCAGTTATGAGACAAGTTATATTCTAGGTCCTCTTATAATCAGACTTCAAACACCCGCGGAGCTGCAGGGGACCTGGATCTTCCTCTCTGAAAGCCAGTGAACATCCTGCTACTGCTACTGCCGGCACTTCCTTCGGGGCTTCTATGATGGAGTGCTGGCGTGACATGACCTTCCGGTGCTCAGTCATAGAAGCCCCGAAGGAAGGCCCGGGTAGCAGCGAAGGTTGTCTGCGAGCATCGTGCAGACATCTACCAGCTGCGCCCACTTGACACCAGGGAGTCTGAAGCACGAGGGATGCAAGCTCTATAGTTGTCATTTAGCAGGATAGCCATATTAACCCACAGCCTAGTTACACTTGTCTCTCAAAGACTGGAGCTGAAACCTGAAGAATGCTATACTAGGAGAAAAATTTCACGCATACACTAAGTTTTTTCTTGCAGATTTATACCATATTTGCTCGATTATAAGACAAGTTTTTTTCAGAGCAAAAATAACCATCGTCTTCTATTTGAGGTCATCTTCTAATCAGACCTCAAATAGAGGTCTGACTGCAAGACTATGATCCAGATCCCCCGCAGCACTGCAGGGGACCTGGATCCTCCTCTCCAGCAGCCAGTGGGCGTCTGCAACCTCCATGACGAAGCACCGGCATCACATGACATTCCAGTGCTCATTCATAGAAGCCACGGCAGAAGTGCTCAGGTTTTCTGAGCACGGGAAGAAGTCTAAAAGAGCACTGGTAAGTCGGGGGAGGGTAAGAGTGGCATATGGGGGGTAAAAGGAATGTCAGGGAGGTAGAGTGGCATATACGGGGTTAAAAGGAATATCGGAGGCAGAGTGGCAAATAGAGGGTTAAAAGGAATATCAGGGAGGCAGAGTGGCATATAGGGGGTTAAAAGGAACATCAGGGAGGCAGAGTGGTATATAGGGGTGTATAAGGCATTTCTGGGGGCAGATGTGCATAACTGGGGGCAGGTTGGCAAATAAAAGGAGATTAAAACAAAAAATGCATTTTTGTCAATCATAGTTTTTATTAAATATGAAAAAATAGTTTACACGTAAATTATTATTTACTAGTAAAACTTTTTTCTTATGGGGTAGTCTTATATTCAGGCTTTTTCTTTTTTTCCTAAATTAATATTCAACATTCATTTTGGGGGGTCATCTTATAATCGGGGTCATCTTATAATCGAGCAAATACGGTAGTTTCTTTCAATTTTCCTGATCTAGAAAAATTAAAATGGCTCCCAACAATCTGATGTGCTGCTGCTTTTGCAGCAGCTGGCAACTAATTTCCCAACATAGTTAAGCTCCACTAATGTCACGATATCCTCATGCTACTCTGAGCGGTGTATGTATGTTTTTCTGTGTTTACAGGATTTTTCCTCCTGTTAAGACATGTATTGTAATGTTATTGCTGTGCAGCCCTTACATGATCATTCTTTACAATAGAAATAAAGCCAATTACTCCCCTTCACTTTCAGCCAAATATATTTTATGGAGCAGAGCTCATCTTCAATGGTTTCTCTGTCATAAAACCTGTGAAATTAATCCACATCATATAAAGTCACTGCTTTCACCTGATAATGCTAGTTGCTGCAGTGATTGCTCCAAATATAGAACTTTGCCCCAAAATTGCTTCACTTTTCCTGTGATGGGAGGCGGGAGCCATATACTGTTTCCAGGATGCATAAAAGTATAGAAAACCAAGGTATAAAAACAAATGAAAAGAAAAAAGTTATGCAACTCCAATCTGGGATTTGAAAAATCTGTAACCTTCAGCCATACTTTTGAGATTCTGGATTTGTAATGTGCTGTTATTCCACTTTTTTCATGTAAATTATTTTAAGACTTCAAATTATTTTTTTACAATGTAAACAAAAAATGACAGGTCTAATAAAATTAGAGATCCTTTTTTTTCCAGAGAACAGCAGAATTATTGCCTTTTAACAGGAAATCCTTACAAGCTGCATGGAACTTTTTTGTAGAGTTGTTTTACAGTGTTGACCTTATCTCTTATTCTCCACCCTTTCAGAGGAAATTGTCACGTATAACGCTATCTGTACTCCTAAACTTTAACTTTCAATTCCCTGTGTTCATGGAAACAAGCAGAATTAACTTTCAGGACCAGCTGTTTTATCTAAAACACACAGTAAATGTGCTGCCAGTTGTGATAACCTATGGAGTATGTCATAGGATTAATTAACGGTTCATTGCATGCTTGGTATAAGTAGTGCATGGTAGTGGATGCCTCAGATATAATGTTGTGTAATATAGACACCGTAAAAATGGTGCTTTGGATTTAGCTTTTTGTTTCTACAATATTTTCTTTAGCTTACTATCTCTTGGTTTTGTTTTAAAATGTATTTCAAACATAATATTTGAATTATTTTAAATTGAAAGGATTATAAAGGTATCATTTTTATTCAGAAAAAGTAACATGGCAGAAAATATAGTTACCGTTGTTGTTGACTTACAGATGACCACATTTAGTAAACTAGACATGTGGTTAGGACTCCACCCAAGGACTACCTTCTTTAAACAATCTCCAAACACAATATGTTCATTTATTGGAAGTACTAACCATCCTTGTTAACAGTTTGTCTGGAATGTAACATGTGGAACACCCAGGTCATGCCTTGGTGCTCCTGGAGTGTTAATCTGGCTTTATCACAAACTGTAGCCCCTAAACAACAGACCATACAACACGGTAAAAATACAACCTTCATTCTCTACTGTTTATTGTTCATGTTGGATTGATTGTAATTGACATCCATCTCCATTTTCCATTTTGTCTGCTGCTTCTGCAGCCTTACATACATGAAGAAGCTTGAGTTGCACATCAGGAAGAGGTCAGGCAGTGGGCGAGGTTATACCAACAAGGCTCATTGTTCAGATAAGAAAGACATGACATGCTGAGGAGACATCAGGGTTGGGGATTATGTCCCTATACAATCAGGAAAGCCCCTTGTTTTAGACTTCCTGTGATGCATCACTGTCGGGTCACCAATGCGGGAAGTCTGGGTTAAAGTTAGTCTAGTGTTCGGCAAAGGTTAATGTGTTAAAATATTTTTCTCTGGAGTTAACAGTTTACATTACAGATTTCTGAGGAATAAACTCCCACTGCTAAATTATATACAAACTTTTATTTTGTATCTGTTAATAAACAATCTAGGATTACTCATGAAAGGAGCATTATCCCTTCTAATGAATATGGCTTGGTTTGTTTTAAATATGCTTTGAAAATTCAGTGGGAAGGAGGTGGTTATCTGTGTAGGATGAAGAAAAAAAAAGGGTCATGATATGGAAAAAAAGAATAGTCTGTGTTATGAGGCTTTGTATGTAATGAAACCATCAGACACACTCTACCATATAAATGTCAGCTGTTAACACTGTAAAACTCTTTATTGACATCTGTTATGTGAACATGATTCACACATTATATTATCTTCAAAATAGTGAGAATGATCACTCATGTTCTGTGATCCAGACTTTGATAAAAGTGATAACTAATAGACTCCTGCATTTGTATTTGTAAGAATTGCAAATTTACTAAATTTAGGCAAATTTGATGATTCACACGAAGCCTTGAAAACAAAGCCAGACCCACACAAGAGGACGAAAAGAAAGCAAAAAACTTTGATTTTTTTCATTCACACTCTCATTCTAGTTCACTCTCTCTCATGCAATTCAAATGTTTCCCTACATTCTCTGCTGACCATTTCTGCTTCAGCCCACCATTTCCGCATCTTCTTGTTCTTCGTCTTCTCTCTTTCATCTTCTCCCTTCTGTCATCGTCCGCATCTTGAGGCCGTTACCTGGTGCTAACGTCTACCAACATCTGACATCACCAAAAGCACCACGATTTATTTAGAGAGCTTGAGAGAGTGTGAGTAAGACTGAATGAGAGTGAATGTGGAAATTAAAAATCCCTCTCGATTTTTGTCTGAATGGGCTCATTTGCATGTCTAATAACTAATGAAAGTAATAAATTTGAGCTGGTCATGGAAAAGAACTGTGGATGCTGAACGTGCTTCAGCTGACATGTTACAGCTAGGACTTCTGTGCAACTAAGAATGCACAGTAAAGTACTCAGTAAGTATATATTTTTAGTTTCTCGTAAAAGCCTACGCTGGTGCTGTCTGTGAGTGGCAAATAGGGAGTGTGTTTAGATGAACATATTTGCAAAGACTGGAGTGTACCTTTAAGTAAGTTTAATGGTGGTGAAACTTTGAATATCACATCTTACAGCATCATAGATTATGATGGTACTATATAAATGAATAATAATATACATTAAACATATTTATATTTATTAGTAGGGCTTCAAAAAATAGTAGTAATAATTACCCCCTACACCCCTGCCTTTTCATCCTCATTACACATCACCCACATTCATCCTCCTTTCCATATCACTAAGCTACCTTCCCAGCTCATGATAACTCTTCCATAGCACCATTACTACTCACTTACTTACATTGAATTACTTTACTGCTTTAAATCTGTGTCGACCTTCAATTTAAGCCATCCATCCAGTGTAACCAATAATTTCCACAGCGATAACATTTTGTAGAGATGGGATCATTCTCAGAGATGAATAAGCAAGATACTCATACTTTGAGCAACACCTGCATGAACCTATGAGATAGAGGATTATGTATTTTTTCTTTTTGTTACCTTTCTGGCCTGTATCATATACAATTCTGTCAGGCTATATTTTATTTGGAGTCTTTTAGTCATTGACGTTTCACTGTTCAGACGTACAAAGCAGAATTTCCTTAGTTACATCAAAGGCAAAAATATCTTAAGGAAATAACTTTGATCTGAAAATGGTAAAATGAGAAGCATACTGATGTAATTGTGCCATAGGAACAGTAAGTCTAGCTACGCAAAACATGTAATGATACAAAAAACAAAACATACACAGTTAATAAATGTTCCTCTGACTGTACAATTTTTTTGCATATGATAGACTTTTCTTGTTGGTTATCCATTTCTCAGTTGGGAATTTGTTTTGTTTTTACAAATCATTTTTGATGCTTCTAAGAAACAAAGTATTTGCAGAAGAATTATAACTAGGATCAGTTACAGCTTAACTCCGTAAGAAAACAAATTCATCTCATTTGGAGGAAGACAGGAGCTATAGAACACGGTGTTCAGACATCGTCAAATGGCAATCAAATAGTATCTTCTGAATGTCTATGTTTTCTTTCATGAGTTCATGAATTTCATAATTAGTTATATATCTATAAATATGGTATTTTTATCAACAATAAATACTGAGTCTGGAATAACTTACTCTGTTTTATGTTAACAATGACCTCAGCATTTGGATGACGGTACGTCTAAATTACAAATATACAAAGATTCTTTTAATTTTATGAATTCCTCTTTAAAAGAATATGTTTTCTTTTACTGCTGGAGTCATTAGTTAGTGTTAATACCTTTTATTAGAAAAACAAAGAAAAATGTATCCAATTGTATAAGTTTTAGAGACCTTGGAGACTTACTCTAAAAATATTTTATCGAAACTATTATGTATACCAACTCTGTGTTTGTGTTTAAAGATAACTAGTAAATTAGGCTTGTTCCTTAAGCAAAAAATAAATTAATTTAATTTTTTTTAAAAACTGCAAAGAACACCCACAGACACGCTTTAGCACTCATTCTAAAGAATTAAGTCAAATAGCCTCTATATATGTTTGGACCAAAATTCCCACCATCATTAGAATGCCTGGGAACTTATTTATTGAGGCATAATGGAAAGTATTATTGAGCAGTGATACATTTGGAGCAGATAGACACAAACATAGTTCATGGTGGACATTTTTAAAGTTACTGGACAGCGTAAAGGACTATGATTTTTGTATTTAAAACAATACTGAACATTACAGAAATAGCAATGGAAAGTGAAAGTCAATATACACACATTTACATTTCCCTGTACATATACTTGGCCATACATGACCCACTAACTGTCCTTCACACATTTTCATGGTGTTAGAGTGTGGGTATGTTACTGTATGGCATTAGCATATGTACCTGTTAGTATTTTTTGTTAGCTTGTGTGTGTGTGGTGTTGGCATGTGTGCGTTGTCATTATATTTTATGTGTATGTCTGGCATTAGCATGAATATGTGGTTTTAGTGTCAAGATGTAGGTGAGAGTAAGTGTGTGGTGTTAGCATGAGCATGTGTGTGTGTTAGAGTATGGCCCTAGGGTTTTTTAGCGCGAGGGAGAGGAGGGAGTGTGTGCACGTATGTGCAAGTGTAAGGAGTAAAAAGATGTGAGAAAGGCTGAACTTGATGGACACATGTTTTCAGCCTATGTGTTGAAGTGAATGAGTGTTAGTATGCACGTGTGTTTTAGACATGGTGGGGGTGGAGGAAGCACTAAGCTCAGGATCACCCTTGACACACTCTCACCCTTGACACACTCTCCTTCTCCTCTTCTGAATTGCTCCAGTTTTGGCTTGATATATATGTCCCATGCAGTTTATTTTTGAGCATGTAGTAAATTCCATCTAGATGTTTGGGGTATAAATATAACCATGATCCCTCATATTGTAAAGATCAGTTGGCTCTTATTTTGAAAGATCTTGGTATCGTATACTTATGGATAAATGATATGTTCATTTGTATTTCCCTTAAAGATATGACCCATTTCCATCTTTAATCCCACATTTGAGAAATATGTCTCATATTCCTATTCCTGAGACCCAACCTGCATGGTGATTCCCATTATTCACCCATACATTAAATAATCATATTGCCCAATTCACTTTATGGTCAATATAACTCTATGAAAACTTTTATGTAACTGCTTATGCTTATACATATCGCATATAGCACATTCATTTACCTGATCTAGATAATGTATCATGTTTAAAGCAAACGCAAAATATTTAAGTATGAGCAGCACCTTCTGCTTTACTAAAACCCCTTTAAGTGTTCTTAATATAGAAGCCCTACACGTTTGATGAGATCTGTCATGTTTGTTCCATCTGAATTTCTACAGTGTACCGCATCTGCAGATTCCACTACCAAACCTACTTCCTCTCCTTACAATTAATTTGTCTTTCAACTCTTCATTAGATAAAAAACCCTTCACTAATCTCAAAGCAAAAGTTAAACAGATTATTCTATCTCTGTGTTTATATTCCTCACTGTATTAGTTCAATTCCTTAGTTATATGACTGGTGAGTATACATATGCAACAGTAATATATTTCATACAGGTGAAGTTGAGATCATATGTCAGTGATATTGACCAATTGTGTATATGATGACATAAGAGACTTTATTGTTTTCATGAATGACAATCTAGTGGTCTAGTGTTAACATCCTGCCTTCGGTCCTTCAAAAATTCCTTTTTCTAAGGAGGCCTACGAACTTACGCCTTTATACCCTTCTTCCCATATTAATATAGCTCACCTTTCCTAGTCCCTTTCCTTCAATACTTATATTAGTGTGCCTGGTCCATCCCTAACGGCACCCAAAACTCTTAGTACTTGCTGGCTGATTAAACTTCATCTGGTATGGGAATGTTTAGGGAACCAAGCAAAAAGGCACAAACTATGGTAGGAGGAAGGCATTCTTAGAACCATCCCAAATAATTTCTAAAATAGGCGTGCCACCTGGCCCCGTTTGACCAGGACTCTTCGGGAATAAAGAGGTCCTGAGTCCTGGACTTATCTCTTTATGTCCTGGAACATTGTGTTACATGATCCAGCAGTAGTAGCATGAAAACTCACAATTGTGTGAGCTGCACTAAAGATGGGCTAAAGCTTCACAGAAGGTAAGTGAAACATGTCTTTGGGTGTGTGTTAGTATAAGTTAGTGTGATTCTCAGAGTGCGATGGTGTGAATATTACTTTAAATGTATGTGTAACTTGTAATGGTTGTAATGGTTGTGTGTTTGGCTTTGTATGTATGTGTATCTCCTCTCAGTCTTCTCTAGTGTGTGTTTTTCTCTTCCTTTCTTGCGTCTCTTCTTTTCTCTCATCACACTTCTCTAATTTTCTCTTCCCTCCTCTCCTTTCCTTTTTTCTTTCCTGTCTTTTTTCTTTCCCTGTTCTAGAAGGATCAGTCTACCAGAAGCTAACAGGACTAAAACATGTGGGAGGGTGATATACAGTTAAATATTCATAAAAACGGGGTATCTGATATCATTTATGTTGAATTTTATCAACTAGAAGCTTCTCGGCAAGAGGATTTAGTCTTATTACCTATTAACAGATCAGTGGAGGATTGTACAGACCGTGATGTGTAATTAGTTAAATTATCACTTTGAAGATAGATGCCGCTTTTTTCTTTTTTTTTATAAAGGTCATAACCAGACCAGGTTCTGCGTCATGGTTGTTGTTTTCAAGTGTAATTTACAGAGATGTGATATAATTCTACTCATGACAGTGAAAGAAAACACAGCACTTAATGAAATATTCTTCCCTCAAAGGCCCATGCAATGCCTGGCGCTATAGTACAACAACCAGTGTGTGATGCAGAACAAATGTTTTATATTAATTAATTCTTGCCTAAACAGCTTGCAATTATTATTTGGCAATTCCCCGTTTTCCACCAAACTCACAGGGGGCGATACTTAACATTGTGAAAGGTCTATTTAGACACATCAGATTAAAAAGGAACCACTGACTTTAATTCCCTCCTCTTCTTTTCTCTCATCACACTTCTCTAATTTTCTCTTCCCTCCTCTCCTTTCCTTTTTTCTTTCCTGTCTTTTTTCTTTCCCTGTTCTAGAAGGATCAGTCTACCAGAAGCTAACAGGACTAAAACATGTGGGAGGGTGATATACAGTTAAATATTCATAAAAACGGGGTATCTGATATCATTTATGTTGAATTTTATCAACTAGAAGCTTCTCGGCAAGAGGATTTAGTCTTATTACCTATTAACAGATCAGTGGAGGATTGTACAGACCGTGATGTGTAATTAGTTAAATTATCACTTTGAAGATAGATGCCGCTTTTTTCTTTTTTTTTATAAAGGTCATAACCAGACCAGGTTCTGCGTCATGGTTGTTGTTTTCAAGTGTAATTTACAGAGATGTGATATAATTCTACTCATGACAGTGAAATAAAACACAGCACTTAATGAAATATTCTTCCCTCAAAGGCCCATGCAATGCCTGGCGCTATAGTACAACAACCAGTGTGTGATGCAGAACAAATGTTTTATATTAATTAATTCTTGCCTAAACAGCTTGCAATTATTATTTGGCAATTCCCCGTTTTCCACCAAACTCACAGGGGGCGATACTTAACATTGTGAAAGGTCTATTTAGACACATCAGATTAAAAAGGAACCACTGACTTTAATTCCCATCGTGCTAAGCCAAAGAAATGGATGTTCATGGCAGCAGATGCTCTTTAACCCTCTATAAGCTGGAGAGGTGTGCTGTCACATTGATTATCCACATGTCGAATAAATTGGCTGTAGTCAATGCACTTTTTACTGGTTAAAGCAATTTTTTTTTTTTAGCCATTACAGCAGGATATAGTATGCCATATATTTCCTTTTTTCAGATAACTTCCATGAAGTACCTGCATCACCCATGATTATTAAATATTGGTGGGTACTCCATTTTCCTTGCTCTGCCTTAGTGACATTTCACATGGCAAAAGAATCTGGCTTGCTGTGTATATAGCACTTTGCTATTTATAGCTTACATTTAAAATACTTGGCCTTCTATGGAGATGCCCGCAAAATTTGTTTGGATTACATGAGGTGCATACATTACCAACAGCTGCTGCAAAGCCACTGGAGAGAAGAAGAAGAATATTTAAGAGGAAGTTATTGTCTCGATAACTAAACAAGAGCTCTGAAAACACCTATGACAAAACACTACATATCACAGGGGAGCATGCCCATGTAAAGGCAACTTTAACCAGTAAAGCATTGAAAACACAAATTTTTCTTGTGTAACAGAACTAATGTAAAATAGAATCCGGCTATACAACAAAAACAGAAGTCTACTGATATGGATGATTCAAGGAGGGATTCTTGATTAACTTGCAATTTATCCTTAAACTTTAGAATTCTAGGTTCATTAGAATGAGAGCATTGTGATTATGTATGGCAAAAGTTAATAAACACCATAGATTGTTCTATTTTACTGTAAGTACCTCTTTTAACATCTGATTATTATAAAACCAGTCACCAACCAAAGCAAACATGAGCATGACTATACTTAATGGTAAT
Source organism: Sceloporus occidentalis (assembly GCA_023333645.1). NCBI lineage: Eukaryota > Metazoa > Chordata > Lepidosauria > Squamata > Phrynosomatidae > Sceloporus > Sceloporus occidentalis. The sequence goes on from JALMGF010000031.1 coordinate 6,253,603, forward strand.
GGCGTCCTTAATGATGAATGGCGTCCAAATCATCCCTAGTGGGCCCCACTAGTGCCCTCAACCTACTGACTCCTTGAGATTATTGGTGTCCCACCCAAGCAGCTGTAGCACTTCCCAGATTCCATCCACACATAAACTGACACAGATAACATTCTCCCAAACTTACAACAACAAGCATTCGTTTGCAGCATCCTCACTTAAATACTATAGTAATCAGTGGTGTTTTTAGGTTTTGTGCAGCCCTTGGCGTGACTGAATTTACATGCCCTCTAAAATTAGCTCAACCCCAACTCCATCACTCCCTCTTGGTCCCACCCCTCTTTAGGCACCACCTTTTCCAGTTTGAGGCTCCACCTCTTCCTCTCTGTATATTAAGCGTGGATACCAAATACTTACTTTGTTGTTTTGTGCACCATTTCAAAAGTTTAGCCATTATTTTAAGAGATAATAATCTTTAATTAAAATAATGAAAATTGTAAATTCAACCATCTTCACAAGATCAGTCATCCATGTCAGCTATACTAGAAAGATCACATATGCTTAAATTGGTTGAATTAGCATGTGTTCAGTCCATGATGTGTGTAACAGCAATTGCTGTTACTGTACATTCTTACATCATTTGCGTCATACATACAGTGCCATCTTTGTGCCCAAACACCTTAACAGTCCCATCTTTATCCCCAAGCAGCTTAACAGTGCTAACATTGTGCCCAAACATCTTAACAGTACCATTTTTGTCCCCAAACAGCTTGTCTCTGCCATCGCCATCTTTGTTCTCAAACAGCTTAACAGTGCCATCTTTGTGCCCAAACAGCTTGTCTCTGCCATTGCCATCTTTGTTCTCAAACAGCTTAACAGTGCCATCTGTGTGCCCAAACAGCTTGTCTCTGACACTTTTGTCCCCAAACAGCTTAACAGTGCCATCTTTGTGCCAAACAGATTGTCTGTGACATCTTTCTCCCTAAATAATTGAACAATGCCATTTTGTTACCAAACAGCTCAATGGTGCCATCTGTATGCCCAAACACCTTGTCTCTGACATCCTCGTACCCAAAACAGCTTAACAGTGCCATATTTGTCTCAAGACAGCTTGTCTCTGAGATATGTGTCATAGACATCTTAACAGTGTCATCTTTGTGCCAAAACTGCTTTTCTCTGCTCTCTTTGTCCCCAAACTACTTCCCAGTGCCATCTTTGTCCTCAAACAACTTGTCTCTGCCAGCTAAACAGTGCCCATTCTCACAAAACGTATAATACACATTAATGCTGGTACACACACACATACATACATGCTCACATACAAACACTTTGTCAGGCCCGGCCGGGAGCACCTACCTCGCTGCGGGGGCCGCCGCCTCGGAGCGCGATCCCCACCGGCAGACCTCCTCGCGACGTGGCCGCACGGTCCCCGGACCGTGCGCCACGCAGAGTATCGGGTCCGGCGTCGCGGGAGACGTCGGGCAGGAGGTCTAATCCTGCCCGCGGACCTCCCGATCACGGCGCGGCACGGCCTCGTGGCAGGCCGCGCTCCCGGACTCCCGGTCTGCGGGCACGAAGTGCAGAGCACGAGCCGCGCACCCGGAGAGGAGGGGGGCGGGGCTTAACCCCGTTTATGCAACCTCCCTCTCCCACAGCCACCAGAGGGAGGGGGAGGAGATAGACCCAGCTCTGTCTCCCTACACTCAGGTGTAGCAAGGGGGAGGGAGACAGGCACTTTGGGAGGTGGGAGTACAGGTGATAGGGGGTGGGAGCCTAATTACCTGCCCCTATATAAACTCCCCAAACCTCTACACCAGTGCTTCTTTGTTAAGCTTCAAGTGCTTGCTTATCCCGACCTCTAGTACTCGTGTCCTTGGTATCCTGACCTTTTTGGCTTTCGTATTCCGTTTATGCTGTCTGCTGCCTGCCTTGACCTTTGGACCGTGACCTCGACTATTCTCCTGGATTTGCCCCTCTTTGTGCTACGCTCCTGGACTCTGTATAGTGGTGCCTGCGCCACGCTCCGCACCCCCCACCTGACACACTTGTACACTGTAAAAATACACACAGTCATATATGCATACTCCCTCCCTTCCCCTATCCCTCCTCTTACCCTCCTTTTCTCACTCACCCCCTTTCCCTCAAGCTGTGAGCAGCCTTGTGTTTAACAGTGGGGTCACGTAACCTTGCGTTATTTGACCCCTATATATTCAAGGGGGTGGTCTGCAGTAGCACACACGTGCGGGGTGCTCAGGCCCCTGTGTGCCAGTGTGGCATCCTGTTGATAAGAGGCATCTGGGTTGTACCATCCCCCCACTTCTAGGAACATCCTCACCCTCAGGTTGGAGGAATTGGGAGAGGTTGCCTCCGTGGCTCCACCTTTTTTGAGTGGCCAGGAATTCAGAAAGATTTGTGGAGAAAGATAGGTGCAGAAACACTTCTCTTTTTCCACAAATCTATCCTTCATGAACCTCTGGGACCCATGTAACGGCTGGCTCTGGGTAGATGCAGCTTTTTTTGCCACCCTAGGCAAAGATACAGCCCTGATAGTAATGCAGCTAGCAGGTCAAACAGCATTCATCTATGATAAACATGCATGGGCAGTATAGACAAGACAAGATGCTAGTGGGCCAAGAGACGTTTGCATGTGCCCAACAGTTTAACATTAACCAAGGCGCTTGTGCAAGGAGAATAAACTGAGGCTGTTGATGGGATAGCTGCTATGAGAGCCTAACATAAGACATAGCCCAGTGCAGCTACCTGAACAGGAGATGACGTAACACCCCTGAACAGGAGAAACATGATCTATTACAAAAGCCACATTGATCAATGGGCAAAAAGGTAGCAATGAGGGGCTGAGACAAAAGACACCTGATGCGACTCTCTTAAATTTTATGTGTTCCTTTAAATTGAGAAATGACAGACTTTGGCATGAAGAGAGCCTGTTGGAAGTGATGTCACTTGAACAATTGACCTTTAGATGGAGTTTGATAGAACTAATGTAAATAGGCAACTCTAACTAAGTGGTCAATAAGAAAGGTCCTGAAGATATTGCTATGTAGCCCTTGCAGAGAAATCTTCAATCTAATATGCTTTTCAACCTCTGTAATCTACTCATTGTCCCTGTGGCAGTGAAAGTTTGGAAGACCAATAAACACAATTTCACTTAAAGAACCATCCCTGTTTTTTGCCTTGGAACAGGAGGTTCATTAAACATTTGTATTGTTACTTCGGAACGTAAAGAATGTATGAAGGTGTTATGTAAACATCATATCAACACCACATACAAAGGTCAGTGCATCTGATCACAGAACATCTTGATTTATGGTTTAATGTAAACACTATTTTCTGTGAGGTACTTGAAATACTTCTAATATTAACCACAGTATGTACAATAAACATATATATCTTAGACTAAACAATCACCAAAGGTATATATTATTAACTTCAGAATGACATGATGCCGCATAGAAATAATATTAGAATTTTAATTTAAAATAGGCAGCAGTAGATTAACTTCTTATCAACTATAAACGAAACTTTTTGACAAACTATTTTGAGATTAGCATCTTCAGACCACTTGAATAGAACTGATGTCATGTATGATTTTGTTGTCAAAATGTAATCCTACTTAATTGGAAAGCAGAGATCTTAATGATAAATGAAATCGGCTGTCAGTGCAGATAAACCTATGATTTCACAAACTCCAGTGACTTCCTTTGTGGCAAAAAAGAGAATAAATGATGTAATGTTTGTCAGGAACGTTAGAAAGGAAAAGTCTGTTTTACTTTTTCCTTTAGATTGAACTATGGTAAGTTTCCATTATGCTTTCTATTTGCAATCTTAGTCCAGACATTTCCCAATCAGTAGGTCCAGAACATGTAAATGATCAACAAATACCATAGTAGAATGACTATTATTGAATTGTGATGTGAATTTGATTAAAAGAAATGTATTCAAAGAAGAATTACACATACTGAAACGCTGGGTCAGTGTTAAAAACATCAAACTATTAATAATAACTTCTAATCATTAAACATAGCAATATATATATCCTATCCCAGTCAATTTTGATCCATAGTTTCTTCCTGTTACTTTGAGATTATTTTCATGATTTGGCCATCTATCCATCCATTTACATTTCAACACAAAACATTCGCTAAAATATAGAACAAAAACTACTTAAAAAATCATGCAGTCATAACAATCATAGCAATTGTTTGGCCACGGGGAAATGGAAGTTGCCCAGAAGATAGAACATAACCATCTGCTGGAGGCTTGATAAGATTTCCTGTCCTTCTAAAATAAAACAAAGAATCCCTATAAGGGGGAGTAGAACTGTCTTTAATTAGCTGTATTTCCTGGATTGGCATTTTCACTTAAAATTACATAGAGGGTATTCTTTAATATTTATATTGTTAGAATACCAAATGTCACAGCATAAAATAAAAATATATGATACATGTAAATGGTTAACACAGCATAAAAAAACATGCATATTTAGTGCAACAGAATAAGATGGCACTATATAGTAATAAATGATCATGTATTCTACTTTCTAGATTAAGTACTCAGAATGCAAAGTTAATTGTGGGGTCATGTCTGAAAATATATCTCAAATATTTAAAACGAAAAAAATTTTCACATACTTTTAAACCATTGGCTATTCAAACACACCTTTCCCTGGTAAAAAAAAATTACAAGGGAGCCATGCATACAGAGAAATAGCAAGCCTGTTATTTTGTGTTACTCTGATGAAGATCACATTGTGTCTGGCTATTGGTATAGCATAAGGTGCTTCTCCTTCATCTAATGCATCTACACTACATATACTGCTCTTTTAAAGAAAAAAGTGGCGTGCTCTTCACTTATTTTTTTTTTTTTGAACATTTATCCATTACATAGGCACACCTGGCACAAATTCATATACTTACGTAAAATCATGCAGAGGATTAATACACACGCAAGAATTGCTTATAACTACTTTAATAATCCACATTTGGAATGTGGACTCATCCTTGAATTTCTCTTTTTAATAATTAATTTGTAACAAGCAGAATTTATATGTGATAAAAAAAGCAAATGTAAATTGTTGCACATTATTAAATACGGTATATTGCCATTATGATATACAGTGGTTAAAACCAATGAAATTATATGTCATTCACCTGTTGTTACTACCTATTTGAAATGTACCGTATTTGCTCGATTATAAGACAAGGTTTTTTTCAGAGCAAATGCTCTGAAAAATACCCCTCGTCTTATAATCCGGGTCGTCTTATAATCAGACCTCAAATAGGTCTGACTATGAGATGACTAAGATCCCCCGCAGCTGCAGGGGACCTGGATCCTCCTGTCTCCTCCCGCCCCCCCCACTTACCGGTACTTCTGAGTCCCCGGGGTGTAGCTGGGGCAGCGTGTAGATGTCTACGCGATTCGCGTAGTCAACTTCCGCTGCAGCCGGAAGGAGGTGTGGCTAGCAGTGGGGGTTGTCTGCGTCCATCGCGCAGACCTTCCCCTGCTGTCAGAGATCAGAGTTCCCCGCACCGGTGCCGGTGCCGCACCGGTGCAGGGAACTCTGATCTCTGACAGTCGGGGAAGGTCTGCGTGATGGACGCAGACAACCCCCGCTGCTAGCCACGCCTCCTTCCGGCTGCAGCGTCAGTGCGTGGGATCTACACGCTGCCCCGGCTACATGACAGGGAAGTCAGAAGCACCGGTAAGTTTGGGAGGGCGGGGGAGTGTTAAATGGGGGGCATAAGGCATTTCTGGAGGCAGTGTGCTCTGTGAAATGCGTTTTAACCCCCTTAATGCCACTCTGCCTCCAGAAATGCCTTTTTAACCCTCTATATGCCACTCTGCCTCCTGAATGCCTTAAACCTCCCTATAGTCCACTCTTCCCCATAATATGCCTTTTAACCCTCTAAATGCCAGAGTGGCATATAGGGGTATAAGGCATTTCTGGAGGCAGAGTGGCACATAGGGGTTCAAAAGGCATATCATGGGGCAAAGTGGCATATAGGGTTAAAAGGCATATCATGGGGCACAGTGGCATTTAGGGTTAAAAGGCATATCATGGGGCACAGTGGCATATAGGGTTAAAAGGCATATCATGGGGCACAGTGGCATAAAGGGGGTATAAGGCATTTCTGGGGCAGATGTACATAACTGTGGGGAAGTTTGGAAAATAGAAGGAAATAAAACCAAAATATTTTTCTCAATCATAGCTTTTATTAAAAAAAAAAAGTTTAGATGAATTAACATTTACTGGTAAAACTTTTTTCCTTATATTCAGGCTTTTTCTTTTTTTCCTAAATTAATATTCAGATTTGTGGGGTCATCTTATAATCAGGGTCATCTTATAATCGAGCAAATACGGTAATTTCAATATCAATATATTTAATGTGTAATTTTGGTTGGATTTACTTCAGGATTGTTGAATGAGTTAGGAATAGGTTTTATTATTCAAATCAGTATATTCCCTATATGCCATATATAAGGTGCACAAAATAACCCAAAATATTGATTTGTCTTACAGTAGTTAAATTGTGAAACACTGTTGAAGAAGATGGAAATCGTTAAGTTTAAAAGGGCAGAACCAGACATTAAATTAGCAGAGGCTTTCTAAGGGCAGGTAGACTCACGTGGACGCTCTATCTACTAGCACGTGGCAGCTACAGAACAACAGATACATTTCCTTTTGAGGAAAACAAATCTTAGCAAGTGCTTCCATGAATACTGAAATCTGCCAGAGCAGAAGCTGTTATAACAGGATAGAAAGTAATGTCGGAAGTATTCACTGAATTGCCAAGTAATTTCACCCGGGCCTTTGCGTTTGGAATTGAACAATGCTTTAGTCTGAATTCACTCTATAACAGGAGTTCTCAGTCTTTTCCTTCACTGCAATATTCATAGCCATTTTAAGGACGATGACTTCACCTTCAGCAATGGTACTTTTATTAATTACTAAAAATGTCTATCCAGTTTACGTAGTATACCTTTACATAGGTAATCTCTTGGTTGTGGGGTCCCCCACTATTTCAGCTGCATAGTGACCTACGGTAGGGCAAGCAGTGCATTCATGTAACATATTTGTACTTTTGCATTTGTAAGGATTTTGAAATTCCAATACACAAAAATGTAGAGAATTTATAAAGTTACAGTTGCCAGCCAATTCTTCCCGACGAAGGAATACATATTTAGAAAATTTTTTTGCTTGGACAAATCCACATAATCCAGACTATGTTATGAACAGTAGGGGTACCAGACAGACAACTTTCTTGTATCTAAAACTTTTCTGTGCAGACAACAGAATAGAAAGCAATGATCACACAGCCCACTGTGATCCATTCTTTCTTCCTTCCTGTATGCTCATATTGCCTATGTGCAACACATGGGTAGGAAGGATGAGAACATGCTTGCCCACTATACATAATGTTATCATAATGTCAGTTAGCTTGAGGAATACTCAACAAAATTTTACTATAGGTATTTAAGAGGTCCAAGATGTCATTGGCCCCTAAGGTGCCTGGTGCCCTTTTTGCCTGTGTTAAAAAATAGCGGAGCTTCAATGGCTTGGCATCTCTGCACCATACAAGATCTGGCTCTTGCAGACCAACCAACATGCTTTATTTAATGTAGGAGATCAGTCTAACAGTTACAAGTAACTGAATAGTAATTCTCCTATAGGATGAAACAGATGGAACAGTTTCAAGTGAAGAAGAAACCTTGTAGGAACTGAAGATTTTTCTTCATTCGCTCATTAAAAACGATCATCTCGACTAAAGTCTCCAAATACAATTATTTGGGATAGGTTTATCTCCAAAATTTAACTGCCCCATATATAGGAATAAGAAAAATATATATATTTCTTCCTGTATTAAATATCTAGCTCACTGGTCATTGCTAAGCCATTGCTACCATCTTAGAATTGACATTCCATTTACCACCTTCCACATATCTCAATAACCCCCACATTAACTCACTAATTTAATCTTTGATTTGTTTACCTTCTACACATTCAGGATTTTAATGGGTTTATCCTAAACCACAGCTCAGATACTCTAAAGTCAACAGTCTCATACTTAATCAGGATGCAAAGTCCGGTTACCTAGTCCTAGTTTCTTGAGACATTTGTCTTGTGAAAAAGACTAACTCCCTACCAGACAGCACAACATAAAGGATTCCCTCTGCAGTGTCATCAGGCTTGTACAGCATTTCTCTTACCAGTATTCAGTTCCTCTCAAAATTAAAAGATAGAAGATGAAAGAGAGAAGATAGAAGATGAAAGAGAGAAGACAGAAGTTACAAGATGAAGAAGCAGAAGCGGTTGGCACAAGCGGTCGGCAGAGAAGGTAGTGAAAACATTTAGAGAGTGCCAGAGAAAGTGAACCAGAATGAATGTGTGAGAGTGAGTGAAAGGGCCTGCATATTTCGGACGAAAATTCTGAACTTTTTGCTTTGTTTTCGTCCACTTCGTGGGGAGTCTGGCCTTGTTTTTTGGGTTTGTACAAATGGCCAAAATTCATAAAATTTGCAATTTGTACAAATCCAAAAGTCTATCCACGATACAGTCTTGTCCAAACCACATTTACTTAAGAAACTACATAGAAAGTCCATAAAAGCACACAAAGAATTGAGTCAGGTTGAAAAAAGTTCCTTGTTACTGTAGATACCTAAGTGGCAATATGTGAAACTGCAAGTAAAACGCACAAAATATTCAGTCCATGGCCCAAAGCCTTTAAACCAAAGCAGCCAAGGGGCAGTTGCCCTTGCTAGGGATGTAAGTCAGGTCCCTGTAGCACCAGTGGGAACTCACAGGTCATAGAGGGACCCCTAAGGCTACTTGGCACAGAAGGCCCTAATCTCCTAATAATCACATCTATAATATTTTTTTTTATTACTAAAGAAGTAATTACAGAGCATACTTGTTTGTTAACATACCATATATTTTGAGAAAAATGCATCTATTTAATTCATATATTAAGATCCAAAACAAAACATATATTGGGAGGGCCCCTAAACATAGCTTGTAGGGTGGCCTCCGGGTTTTGTGTTACACCACAGCCCTCCTTTGGCAAAGGAAAGAAGAGTTTGGTACACTTCTTAAAACTAGTGGAGGGAAATGGATGCAATTTTTAATCCAATTCCTTTTTTTGGACTCAAGAAGCCTTTATTTATGTACCTCTCAGTGGCAAAACTGACAGCATTTTTGGATTAACAAACAAGTGTTTTACATGTTGTGGATTACCAACAATAATATTTAGCTACTATTTTTTTATTATTTTTATTATTTTTTATATTTGAGCTTTGCAAAGAATTGTTTGCTCATTTGTACAGTGCGTTTTTGAAAAGGTGCCTGTCTGCCTGTTACTCATCTCCTTAGGAAAGGATAACATTTATCGGGTTCTGCCTTCAATCACTTGCTTGTTACTCTCCCACACTGTCCGCACTTGCAGGAGAACCAAGCACGCTGTCAACTCAGAATGATTAACATTATCTTTTAATAAATACTTATGTTTTTATGAACATAGTCCCTGATAAATCCTGCTCAATCATTTACACATTAAACAAACATTTAGCATTTTCACCTGTTGTTTTTGTTATATCATGCCTGTCCATTCTTCTAGTCTGCTTGATAAATCAAGGCCAAGTCAACAGCAAAAATATAGGCTCCAAATAAGCAACAGTTCTGACAACCAGCCTTAAGACATGGCCTTCAGCTTTCCAGACCAGAGTCTCAGGACCATTGGTAACAGCAAATCCATAATGCTCAAACAAGGAACCTTTTTTGAATACAGGTGAAATCACTGAAGGGAAAGTTATTATTCTTTATGTATAACATCAAGAGAAGTTGCTGGCTAGTGGGTGCTCGTGGAAAGGGGATCTCTGAAAGCACACAAAATTGTAAACCTCAGGACAAAATGACGTCTCTGGAACTGAAAAAAACATAAAACATGACTTGTTTCTTCATTAAAACAGCCCTTCTTAAACATACGGTAGTAAACGAAGAGTGATTAGCAATCCCTGTATACAGGCTCACATAGCCTTAAAGAAACCATTCCCCTGGGTTTACTACATTAAAATTTTTGAAATGACGAAATTGAAATCATGGTTATAATCTGCCTACTTTACAAGTTATATCGGAATGAATCAGTTTTTGCTTGAGGGCTTTAATAATTACCAGTAGGTCTCCTTACCAGGGTGTATACCCAAGTGATGCCATTCTTTGTCATAGGCACTTCTTTTTTTCCTAATGTCATGGATGCACCTGTAACACTTACAACCTCGTAGGTTGTCCAAGTTTGTGAGTCAACTTATGTCAAGTCTAAACATGAAAATAAATTTGTAATACAGATGTATTAGAAAAGGATTGTTCTACTGATTCTACATTTCCCCCAGGATAACATATAACAATAAGTATTAAATAATAAGTAATAATAATAAAATATAAATAATAAATATTCCATCAGAATAATGTTTAACAGTATATACAAACTCAGGATATAAGGGTAGGGGGATAGCTCTTTTAGAATCTTCAGTTGTGCACATTCTCTCCTGTTTTTGATTATTCTCAAAACAACAGTACAGTTCATGGAGGGACAGATAAAACAAATCCTGGTGCATACAAATTAAATTGGTTCTGGTTTTTATACATATCTGTATTGTTTCTTTTAGATACAAACTACTTTTAGGAGCCAGTTGTTTGATGTACACAGTTTAGAAACCATTGTGATTCATTTAATTCAAACCATAAGAAAATATTATTTATGCCAATTTTGCCTTACACTGTTGATCAGATAATTTAATATAATATAAAATCTATTAATAGATCAGCTGTTGGACATAAAACATCTTGGCTTGTTCCAGAAATTCTATTGATCTGCTGTCCAAATGCAGGAACATGAATATAAGTACAGGCTCTATAATAACTATTTCCTAATAGATAATGAGACCAGGGTGGTCAGGGAAAACAAATCATTATTAAAGGTTCGTAGCTTTAGACTTTAATTAATGTTATTTACACTGGCACATTAGTTTGGCTGTTTATGAAAAGGAAAATATTGCACAAGCCAAACTTCATCCAACTATAGATAAACAAAAAGATTCTCCAATATAAATGAACATCTTGTAACCTACACAAATCTATCAAATAATAAAGAAAAAGAACAATCAATCCTTGGTATTTAAGATGTAACTGCAATAAGAAAAATAAGTATTTTAACATACATTAAATGGACAAAAGTATTAGGACTATTACCTGAATATTACACCAGCAGTAACTTTTATGAAATCGCATTTTAAATACATAGACATTAATAGACATGTTGGATGAGAAGGCTTGGCTCATAATCTCAGTTCCAGTTCATCCCAAAGGTTCAATGTTCAATGGGGTTGAGGTCAGGGCTGTGCAGGCCAGTCAAGTTCCTACACACCAAACTCATCCAACCACGTCTTCATAGACCTTGCTTTGTGCACCTCTATATGGATTCAAATTAGACAATGACAACCTCATACTTATTGGTATCTTGTATATTACATATAGCATGTTAGAACTTCAGCACTGAATATTGCCTGTGATAATCATTTCAAAATTAAAGATGAACAATGCAGTGGTAGAAGAACCTTGTTTTAATTAACTCTACTACTGCTATATGTAATTGACTTATCTTTATTTGTATTTTAACATGAACATTAATACAAACATATGCATCATTGTGATAAGTCAGGGTGTCAATGTTCCCGTCCAAACAGCATGTTTCTAAAACTATGAGAGATTACAAAGTGTTCACCACATAGACCATATAAATATATTTACCCCTCAAGGGTTACAAACCACATATTTGCAGCACAAAATATTTGCACAAAAATAACTTTATGTGGTATACAATTCCAGGTCTCTATATTGCGGACATGTTGACATGTGTCTTCAGAAACCTGTGATACTGTCTCCCAAATTAGTGGCATGTTACCAAGGACCTTGACTTCTCTTGGGTGTAAACCTTAGTAACTCTTTCTGAAATGCCCTCTAACAAACTACACCCCCCCCCCCACACACACACACATCACCTTAGCTAATCAACTGACCATGTGTTGTTTTGTCCCACAGGTTTTCCCCAGAGTCACCCACATGAGGCAGCTCTTTCCCCCATCATGTCATCCCAAGATACACATGCCTTATTGCTTGTTTACAATATCAGGAAGTGATTTGAACTTTTTCTTTAGTGTCTGTTTCACCTCTGATTTCAAAGTGTCAAGAATGCAAAAAAACAGAATGTTGCAGAATCTTGTAATACCTTTTTTATTGGACTAACAGTATTTAAAATAATAGACGAGCTTTCAGGAGTCCTCCCGAAAGCTCGTCTATTATTTTAAATACTGTTAGTCCAATAAAAAAGGTATTACAAGATTCTGCAACATTCTGGTTTTTTGCATTCTTATACACTGGACTAATACGGCTACCCCAAACTACAAAGTATCAAGAAATCACTGCCACCTCTAAAAAAAGAATGTTTTTCTAAAAAGCGTAAAAAGTGTGCTTTCGACCCTTTGTTATATGTGTATTTGCCTCCACCCCCAGAACTGCCAACTCTAGCTTGAGTACTCCTGGATTGTGCCCCAATATCTACAAAAGACTCTTATTCCCTTCCAGAATTTCAGGATCATTGGGAAGGTCCACAAGCAGTGATTAAACTTAGCATATGTCTCCCTACATTTACAACATTCTGAAGAGTCTCCGATTTTCATCTTAAACTGTCGCATTGGGGATATGTAGGTGTAGTGACTATATGGTACATGTCCCTATATGTAGAGGTAAGCAACAACCAAAAGGAATCATTGGCTTTGATAATATATGCCGCAGTGAGATGTAGCATGTGTTTCCGACAAGAAGTGTAGTGTAAGGTAAGTGTAGTTTGTAATGTGTTGGGTGGGTTTAGCCAATCAGTTGTGGTACATTTTTTTCTGAACCTTATAGGCATAGCTCCTCTGAAAGCCTCAGCCCCAGATTCAGGAATTTGTTACTACATCCCTTAAAAGAAAGCATCGCCTTTGAGGTGTCATCTATGAGGGGGTATCTATTATGGACATCTCAAGGGTAGCCCAGTTCTAATAAGGGTGTCCAGCCCTACCCTCCTGGTAATCCAGATTGCTATATGTAATCTTGATATTATTCTGCTTTAAAGGCCAAGTCCCATGAAAAAAAATATTTTTCTCATTAAACATAAAATACGATGCTGTATACAGTGGCGTATGTTAGCATTGACAAAAACTTGATTTTAATTCATTTTGCTCCAATAAACATATTTAACTGCAGACCCAGAGGCTGACATTGTGGGCAGTCATGTGACATCTGGGATGGCTTTCCGTGCTCAAACATCACATGCTAATGAACTCCAACAATACAACTACATCCTTTCCTCCACAGGTTTTTATTAGTTGGAGTGTGTCAGTCCGAGCTTTTCTATTGTTTAAAAAAAGGGAGTACGATAAGGATTTAGTATGTTTGTGTACTACATTGGGCAAAGATAGCATAGATGGAACACATAAAAAAGATACAGCTGTCTGAAAACATAAGAAAGAACAGTTAAAAAGGAAAATAAAACAGCACAATACCTTTGAAAATGTATATTAACCCCTTCAATCCCAGGGGTTTTTGGTACCTCAAAGCCCAGAGCAATTTTGCCATTTTTGGGGTATGTCGGTTTAGCGATTATTCTCTGTTCCTGTGAATAGTGTACCCATGTAAACTATATATTGTTTTTTCAAGGAGAGATAGAGCTTTCGTTTGATACCATAGTTGGATGATTAGCTGAAAATTTAGAATGAGAAATTTAGTAAAAACTAGCGAAGATTAGAAAAATAAACTAATTTTTTTTTACATTTTCCCTCTGAATCCTCACAAAATTAGGTAAAGTGATGGAAAATCCCCTCTAAGTTTATCAATTCAGGTGTCCTGATTTCAGAAATACCTAATTTATATAGATTTTCCAGACTTTCCCAGCACCAGGGAGCATACTATTAGGTGTACAATTTTGTATAATTTTTATGCCTATGGCTTAACGGGTTTGGGGGTTGTGAACGGGGGCAGGAGGGTTATACTGGCTAGATGTTATGCCAAGGCAATGGGATGTAAGGTTTTTTAAGAATTTTTTTTATTATCTTTTTTATATATTTTTTTAAATTTTTTTTATTTGAATTTTTTTACATTTTTTTTGTATTTTTTATATATTTTTTTTAAACAGTAATGGTAATAGGTCCTCCTAGGGACCTCCTGAACATGCCAGTGATGTCACAGTGACATCACAGCTCACATTATAATTTTTTTTAGTATTATTTATATTATTATTTTAATGATTTATTTAATATTATTTTTAAATCACTAACCGTTTTTTTTTCCCAGCTTTTCTGTTACAGGACGGGAGGGGGAGTGAGAGAGATGGTTTCTCACTCCCCTCCCCGCGATCCCCCTGCACCGATCACACTGTGATCTCTATGCAGGTCCTCTGATGACCTTTGTAAGCTGTTTACAGTGTAACAGCTTACCGGCTTTCATGCCGGAAGCTGTTACAGGCGATCGGACAGCAGAAAGCCGGCAAAGCCGGCTTCTGCTGTCAGTGGGGAGTCCAGGCTGTCAAACGACAGCCTGGTCTCCCGTGCAGCGGCAGGGATGTGTCCCTGACGCTGCACGAAGGGCTGGACGTACCGGGATGTCCATAGGGGTTTCTTATTGGTCACTCGTACGGACATTTAACTGATAGAACAGGGAGACCAGCGGGATGTGCCGGGTAAGTTACAGCACCAGGAGCCTAAAAGTCTGTACGAGCGACCAACAGAGTCACTCGTATAGACTTTTAAAATCCCAATGCTGCAACTTACCCGGCAGATCCCACTGGTCTCCCTGTTCTATCAGTTAATAAATGCTAGAACAGGGAGACCAGTGGGATCTGCCGGACAATTTACGGCACCAGGAGTTTAGAAGTCTGTATGAGCGACCCTATTGGTCGCCAGCAGGGGGCTCGTCTACCATCAACCAATGGCAGACGAGCCCCCTGCCGACGACCAATAGAGTTGCTCATACGGACATTTAATCAACTGGCGCCAGAGCGGCTTTAACCCCGTATTAACCCCTTAACCGGGGAAAACGAAGAAAAAACGAACACGAAGAATGTCCACGAATATTCGCCCGAAGAGAAGACAGGACCAGTCGAATATTCGCGGAATACGAAGGGGTTTTTTTCCCCGAAGACGAGCACGAAGACGAACACGAAGAGCCCCCTGGTGCCCAAGTCTAGTCCATATCCATAATCTCATCTTTTGGAAAGTGCCCTCCTGGTACGTTTAAACTATGTGGGGAAACTTTATCATTCGAGTGACTCACCAATGTCCTTAAGCCAACTTGTTCAAACTCATTCTCAGATTCAGTTATATCAAACTGTAATTAATGTCTGTTATCTGCCAAGGGCTGTGTGAATTTGACCTTTTGGGGAAGTGAGGAAAAACAGCATGGTTTATTTTCATAAAGAATGGACAATAAGTGTGAAAATTAGATTACTAGCATTTTTTGTGTGTAAGTGAGTATACTATAATATCACAATATTATAACAGCAACTTGGCCATTGTATAAACTAGATGTATACATACTAGATGTATGTTTTATGGTTGTTAACTGCATCTTTGTGAATATATTGTAATTAGCCCTTAAGGGTAAATTAATACAAGTTGATGACCTGTCCTGTCATATTCTGGCTGTCAGCACATGTGGCTTTCTATGCAATAAATATGGGATCTGCATTTCAGCAAATGTATAATTTGGTTTTATTATGTCACAGAAGCACTGGTCTTTGTAAGCAATCAAATCTTGCACCATGTTAAATGTTTGTTATACAACACAAGTGGCGTTGTTTAATTGAAACATATGGGAAGATAGCAATAAATGGTCTGATCACTGATAAAAACCCCAATGGTACATGTTTTACTATTTTTTTTTACAATTAATTAGAGACTGTGTAAATAAATGCATACTTGAGATACTATTCAGTTCAATGAATAACTATGTGTATGCATAATGTATTTAACAATTTTAAAACCACAAGGCAAATAGACAAGGCAACAGTGGACTACCACAAATGTATTAAACATAGTAACAAACTAGTAATGAAACTTTCACCCATAAAGAAATAAAGAACCTGTACATTGTTAACACAGTGCGTGGTTACTATCGTCAGTAAAGATACATCTGGTAAGCGCTCTGTACCAGACATGTGCCAACAGGCCAAAAATGATTCAAATGTTTTTTGGTTTGGTTTTGGCCTATTCGTTATTGGGCAACAAATTACATTCCTGGCCCAATGGGTTCTCTCACACTATATATATAGATAGATAGATAGATAGATAGATAGATAGATAGATAGATATAACAATCATCTATTCCTTAGCAAGTCTTCTGCTGCTGCAATTTTTCTGAACCCAAGTTTCTGTGTTTTTGTGATTAGTTAAGCCGATTGGCTGTGTTTCCATGTTGGAGGTATGGGTTTTTGGCACTTCTGAAAAGACTTCTCTGAAAGGTAAATGAGTATACTAGGATCCAATTGTTTTCGGCCAATGCGAGTTGATGTTACTGCTGGACATCTTCCGATTGCAAAGAGAAGTAAGCCTTACAAAAAAAAAGTATATATCACTGCTTCATCCTTGAAATCAGTGCTAGAAATCATGCATATTTATGCAT
Source organism: Sceloporus occidentalis (assembly GCA_023333645.1). NCBI lineage: Eukaryota > Metazoa > Chordata > Lepidosauria > Squamata > Phrynosomatidae > Sceloporus > Sceloporus occidentalis. Next base: position 6,270,308 of record JALMGF010000031.1, read on the forward strand.
TTCTCAGTACAATTAATCTGAAATACAGCAAGAATCACATATTTATCTTCCTATAAATGTTATGCACCACTGTCTCGATTAATACATTTTTAAAATTATTGTCCTGTCTATAACTGTGTTAGGTTGTTAATGTTAATACAAATGAGAGGATGGAGTCAGTATCATCTTATTTCCGTTGTTAATGATACAGCATTTGGGAAATATTATTTTGTTAGAATGGCGATCTGTTATGAAATATTGGATGAACCATATTAGTATATAGTATTTTAAATACACTAAGCAAACAGACAAAAAGGGGTTTCTAACAATCTATTAGCCTTTTAAACTTAAACATGGATTAGCTAACACAACGTGCCATTGGAACACAATGTGATAGTTGCAGCCTCAGTCATTTACAACATCAACAATATCTACACTGTATTTCTGATCCATTTCATGTTATTTTCAAGGAAATAAAATGTATAAGAAAATATATAAAAGACCCTCCCTCACATTCCTAAATATAGCTAATTATTTTAGACATAAGGCTGATTCTGCAGTTGATTCTTACAATGGTTTCTATTGCACTCAAAAATTTCTCATTCAAGAAACTGAATAAAATTACAGGAACCTCCAACATAGGGTATATACACTTTAGGTGGTTACCCCTCCTAATCATTGAGTCTAGGCATACACCCATAGCTGGCACGTGTATAAAATCAATCACATCGACATGCCATCTCCATAGACAAGCATTGGCAGTAGAATGGGTCATATTGAAATTGACTTTAAACATTAAACACAGGATGTCATTTTTGCCACAAGTCAGTTTAGGAGATTTCTGCCCTGCTAAATTTGCCCCAGTCCAATGTAAGTGCTATTAGTATGACGTCTAGTAGTAACAACAGCTTAGCCATGAAGCAGTACACCACACACACTTGCAGAGTAGGGTGACCTGTAGCATCACTGTATTGCATATGTAAGTTTCACATATAGTTTCTATGTAATTGTTTTATTCAGTTTAAATGATGTTACTTAATTTTTCTATAAAAGGTGTGTCCATAAACTTACATGTGCACAAAGAAGCATAGACGAACAAGGAACTGATTGTTACTTCAACTCACCCAACCTGTTTAAAAAGATTAAATAGTGTTTCAAACCTATTTTCACATTGCCTATTTTTCATATCAGGCATCAGCTTTCTTGAACAAAAAACACAATGGAGCTGATTCACTCAATATTGAGTTGTGTTCTCACCAACTTACATCAGAATCGAGAAATGTATTCCTAAATACATTTATGATGTCTTTTTTCTCTTTATTTAAGCATCAATATAAAATGTCACTTTTGATTTTTTGTTTTGCCGTACCAGAGAGACTATCTTTCTGCAGAATCACACGTGCTGATTTACAACCTTCACTGAATGAGAAATAATGGAACAAATTAATGAATTTACCAGACCAGCAGAGGCACATTTGGTATTATCTAAGATACAACACATGATCTATGAATGACAAAAGACCAACTCCGCTCTTCCCATAAAAGAAACACGCTTGATTTAATACATAATAAACTTGTGTTTTAAGATTCAGCAGTGACTCGGTGTATATTCTACAATCCCTTGTTCACAGAATCCTTCCTACATCTTGAATCATTATGAATTGTTAGTAAAGGAACACTCTTCAAGAAATTATACTTGACACAGGCATCTATAGTATGTGGAATGCAACGTAGGCTGCATTGCATAACATTTCAGTTCGCACAATGGCCTATCCTTCAGCTTGTAGAGGTGACGTAATTGTTAAGTTTTCCTCCCAGTGAAAACAGTAACCTTCTTTGTCTAATGCAACATAGGTTAAGCGATACTAAGTTACTTCTCAATAACATGAATGTGCATCATTCTACTTCTGTATCTTAGGAAATAAATATATGTTTCTATTATTATTTGGGTTGGGTACATGACTAATTAGAGAGATTGCAGATCATTTTCTTTATTTCATTCCATAATTCTAATTTTGCCTATGTGGGCTTGAAAAGGGCAGTTAAGAATATTTACTAAAGATCAATATATATATATATATATATATATATATATATATATACATACATGTGGAAGTCCTCCTTGGATTCCAAAGGATTTACTAGCTACCAATTAAATTTAAGAAATATATACAGTAGAAATAAGGTTAAGCAAACAACAAAGTTACTGTATGAAACAAATGGAATTTGTTAGAGGTGTGTATGTTTCGACTGTTTTAACTGCATTGTTAGTTCGGTAGCCAAGAAAGCTGTTACAGACAGTAACTAGAAAGATACATCAATATGACATTAAGGTGAAATGCAGAGGCCTCTTTCTCTTCTACATTTATCTCAGACACCATTCTCCTATCCTTCCAACACATCAGTCTCATTTCTCCTCCTATCACTCTGTCCCCTTCTTCCTTAAAAGCCTTTTCTTTTCACATCCCTCCATGTCTGTTACCACTAGTCCTTTGGCATGTAGAGTTCTCCCTAATTGTCCACAATATTCAACTTTGGCATAATCCTCTGTCTCTCTGAATATAGCTACTCCGCATTCAGCCTGTATTTAGACCCAGCATAATGCAGAGAATAATTAACGGATGAAAAAAAATAATACACTCGTTGGCATCAAGGGGCTGCTGCTATTGTCTGTTAAATGCTTACACCCAAAGAAGCTTTACCATTTTGCCTTAATGTCATAAATATGTTCATATTTATTTTGGGAATTTATAACTACACAAATAGGGTGTATGTGATCGGAGGCTACTTGGGCTATGTTGTAGTTTTTTGGGCCTCAAACAACTCTAGTGAAAGCTTTATATTTTCAGTTGAAGATGTTTACAGCTGAACCAAATATGTTGAACATAACTGATGTCATTCTGTATAACCATGTTATTAAACGTGCAATGCTTGTTCCGAAATGTATGTTGTGTGATGGTTAATATACATTCTATATAATTAACCACAATCTCTTTCAAGACTGCAGAAACACAGACAGGTTAAGATATCTTAATGAGCTGCTGGGATATATATGAAGAATTGTTGTGTCAGGAAATGTCAGAAAATGTACTATCTATGGATTCACCCCCCCCTCCAAGATTTGTTTTCATAGACTATAGTAACTTACAATAAACTTTTAAGTTGAAAAGAATACATTAGAAATATGTTACAACTGATATTCAATTCAGAATTGGCCAGTACATAAATAAATAAATTAATGAATATTAAAATAAGAATACATTTACTGAATACATTCTCTCCAAAGAAGATGAGAAATATTTGGTAACATATGATGTAATTTCTCTGGGGTAAGATACCATCTATACAATATTTTTATTAATTTCTTTGTGATTAGCGCTTCTAGATGTTTGGGAAAGAGTACGTACATTTTTGTTCCATTGTTCTTTTGTAAAGTTTGTTCCTAGTTCTACCTCCCATTTGAGCATATAAGGTAGTTTGTCTTTGAAGCATTTGCTTCTGTAGGAAAAAATAACAAACCGAAATGGCCTTCCTTATATAAGGCACTTGCTTACAGAGATTCATAAGGACTAATGTATTAGTATTACCTATTTGTAACATATCCGAATAAATTGATAAACAATGTCTTATTTGTAAAAATACATCCAATTGCTTATATGGTATACCCCAAATCTGATGTATCTGATAAATTATTAACCCATTTTATGCATTTTGCACACCAAATAGATAAATCTATGTTAGGAATGAATAAACTGAGTGTTTTAAATGGGGTGACCTTTTGAATTTTAAATAATTGAGGACATAAACTAGCTGTAAACTCTCATGTTTTCAATCCCATATTAGATGTTTCCAGAGTAACTTCTACATTGGGACAAAGATGTTTAGGAAGCCATAACAGTTCTTTAGGATTATAATAAATTAACATAGCATTCTCTAAATCAACCCAACCAATTTGACCTGGAGGGTAAAGTAACAAAATAGCCTGTGCTAAAAGTACTGCTTTATGAAAAACATATAAATCCGGAAGGCCTAGTCCACCCAAATCATCAGGTATTCTTAATAAATTGTCTGCAATTCTATTTCGTTTTCCTTGGTTAATAAATGTGTTAACATCTTTTTGATACTTTAATAAAGTAGCTTTAGATATATGTAGAGGGCTAGTGCGAAAAATGTATAATAATTTTGGAAAAGCTGTCATTTTAAAAGCAGCTATTCAACCCAACCAGGATAAATTATAAGTGGCCCATAAATTAAAGTATTTTTTAATGTCTACCCACAGTTCAGATAAATTGGTTGGAATCATATATTTTATAGTGTTAGATAGTTTTATCCCTAAATACTCTCTTTAGACCCAATGTATCTTGGCTCTGTTGTGACTTCTAAAGGCTTATTGTAAACTGTAAAAGAAAACATACCTTGTTGTGAAAATGAATGTTTGTGGTATATATCAGCCGGAAAAAATCTCACAGGTCTTAACGTAAATTGCATAACAAAGTGACACTATGACTTATTTGGCATTGTAGTCTTATTATTGTAATCTGATGTGTTTATTGAGATTCCAACAGCCTACGGTGTAAAAAAGAAAGCTGGGGTGTGACAAGAATAATATAAACATCATTCCAGTGTTGCAATAAACTATTCAATCTATAAACACTGTAAAAGGTGGCAAAGTAATTTTTCTTGATCAAATAAACAGTTAACAAATAACAACCTTATTATCATACCTGGGAACGTCCCAGGCTACCAGAGCCAACTTCTGAGGGAAATGTTCTCAGGGGGCCGGCCTAGCTGTGCATGGGCCAGGACTAGCTGTGCATGAGATGAGGTTAGCCCAGAGAGTGGGCGTAGGTCGCTCTATTGGTGCCTGCTTCTGTTAGTGTCCACAAAAGTATATTGTCTTAATTATATCGCTGGATCAGTTGGTGGATAGTTGGTATACTATATACATACACCCCCCGAGCATATCTGACTACCTGCATATGTATTGCAAGAAACATGGAGGTACTTTACATTATAGTAATTATCTGTTGGTATGCTCATCTCCTTTATAAGCTAGAGAATCATGATCTACTTAATATGACAACAATGGACAATGTTCGTGTTCATTGAATTTAGGGGGAAAAGTTAACATTCCTCCATTTAAGATCACATTACAACTTATCACAATTACAAAGTGAACTGAAAACTAATAACATTCATATTGTTAAAACACCTCTAGACATTCAAGCACAAATGGAAAAGAGGGCCTTGCTCTGGGAAATCCAAATAATTGATTTGATGCAGAATGAATTGTTAAGATCACAATGAGTGCATTTGGACCTAAAGCAAACAAAGTGGTTCATCTAGTCTATGTATTTCAGTACCTGCTTTAGTAGCGATTTGATTTGTGATGCCAGCATGAAAGGTCTCTTGTGAACCTATGCTTCATTTCTGTGTATCTGATTTATGAACATTTTACTTATCTAGTGTGGTGACTTTTTTAGTTTTTTAGTTTGGTATCATGTCTTTCCCAGCATCCCATTTGTAAGCAAGAATTTGCTTGTATTGGTCTGCATCCATATGCTTTACGTTTGTGTGTGCTATGTGATTTATTGTGATATATTTATAGAACTATAATAACATACAACGGTACAATTATTCTCAAATAGGCAACTATTAATATAGTAAAGCCATTCTGGCTACATTTTGAGGCTAATATTGTTGTGAAAGTCCAGACACACTTCCTCCTACGTACAGAATCTCTTTCATGTACAGAGTGGTGAGAGTGTTAACAATGACTTCATTGTGGACATAAGCAGAGAGGCACACCCAGAATAACACAAAGCTTTGCGCTGCTTGCGTTTTGATCTGCTGGGAACAGAAACCTTCTTGCTACAGAGCCAATACAAACTGCTGTTACTACAATGATATTTAGCTCGATATCTTAAAATTTGAGCTCACAAACAGGGCCCTCATAAGCCCATTCTTGCTAGAAACTTTGTACTGAGAGTGCAATAAGACTAGATGGCAAACTTACGAGTCCTCCACTCCTGTTGTAGTTTCATGTGTAAGTGTATATTTGCACTTGTTAACCACATCATAGTTTACAGAATAATAGTATATTCTATAGAATATGTTAGTATTTAATAAATAAAGAATAATGATATTAGTAACAATATTGCAAAGCTGATCATTCTTGCTCTTTTGTACTCTTTTTTTGAAAAACAAATGTATAAAACTATCTCCAAGGAGTCATCCTGTTCATCATCTAATTTCATGTTACTGGATACCACTACAAAATCTGACACAGTTGCAGAACAATTATAATTGTGGCCGTGCAAGATCAATGTAAAGTTTCTTGTCCAATGAAAATCGTGCTTTGACTAACCTAGGTATTTATTACAGAGGGGACTGCATTATGGTACTAGTGGCATCCTTAAATGGTTACAGGACAAGGGAAAATTCAAATATTAGATTCAGAGAATAGGAACCTCACAAATCCATTGACACTATAAGCAGGACTAATCATTATAACAGTCATTATTATTAGACTTGGGCGGCGGTCAACTCTTCGTGTTCGTCTTTGTGGGGAAAAAATCTTCGTATTCCACGAATATTCGCCTGTTCCTGTGTTTGGTTCGGGTGAATATTCGTGTACATTCTTCGTGTTCATTTTTTGTAGAAGGGGTTAATACGGGGTTAACGCGGTACGCACTGGCTTTGGCACCAGGATTTTAAAGGTCCGTACGAGCAACTCTATTGGGGCCTCCTCTGCCATCAACCAATGAAGTGCCGGGGCAGACTGCAGACGAGCCCCCTGCTCGCGACCAATAAAGTCGCTCATACAGAGATTTAAAATCCTGGTGCCGCAACTTGGCCAGGGGAGACCACTGGACCAATAGAGTCACTCGTACAGACCTTTTACTCTTGGGGCAGGGAGACCATGGTCTCCCCACGCCAAGTTTCGCTGTCAGGTTTGGTTGATGCCAGAGGAGGCCCCTGCAGGCAAACAATAGAGTAGCTTGCACGGCCCTATAACTCCTGACGCGGAACTTGGCCTGGGAAGAGCGTTGCTCTCCCCGATCCAAGAGTTAAAGGTCACCGGCAGGAAGCTCCTCTGCCATTGGTTGATGGCAGACAAGCCCCCTGAGAGCGACCAATAGATTCACCCACACAGGCTTTTAAAATCCTTTTGCTGCAACTTGGCGGGGGGAGACCACTGGACCAATAGAGTCGCTCATACGGACCTTTAACTCTTGGAGCGGGAGACCATGGTCTCCCCAGGCCAAAATCCGCCGTCAGGAGTTAAAGGGTGGTGTAAGCGACTCTATTGGTCGCCTGCAGGGGCCTCCTCTGGCATCAACCAATTGGTGACGGCCCTGACGGCGAACCTACGAATTTCCTCTCCCGCTAACCCCTGCGATGCTGCGTAGATAAGGTACGCTAGATGGGGAATGGGTCAGGGAGATTAGTAAACGAAGATGAACACGAAGATTCTTCGTGTTGTGTGTCTTTGTCTTCGTATATGTTTTGCCGCCGCCATGTTCATATGTTCGGTATTCGGGCAGAGCAACGAAAATTCACCCTTTGCGTTCGTTTTCATGTTCACCCGAATACGAATGCACAAGTCTAATTTTTATGTATCACATGGACCCTTGTAGTATTGAGGGGTTTTTTTGCACACAACAAAGTATTATACCAGTTATACTTTTTAATTCCTCGTTAATGGCCCAAGTATGACATTACAGGAGATGCAGAGAAGTCACTGGAAAGCCCTGTATGTTGACATGTATAGTATAACATTTTACACACTAAATATGTGTCACCTTATTTTGTGGAAAAGGTTGTTTAGTAAGGATGAGTCCTCAATATTGTAAAACCAACAGAGGTAAGTATATGACTATTTGACAAAGGAGAGAAGCTAGCATATAACTCTTTTATAAATATAAAACTAAGAGAATCCATACCAACACATTCTTTTCTATGGGATATAAGAATGTATAACATAAGAAAACACATGATGATGTGAAGTGTATCCCTGGTTAGAAATACATTTTCAGTAATAGCACATACTCCTCTAGCTACATTAATTATATTAAAATAAGTAATGTCAACTTCTTCCCTTGAAAATAAGAACAAAATGGAGTAGAATACATAGTCCATGAGCAACGTCTTTACTCATGTATAAATAATACCTGTGTGAATTGACATATCTGAAAGCATTCTCTACCTCATGCAATAGTTTAATCCTACTGGCATTAATCAGAGATATGGCATGTTGTGTTTCAATTTCTTAAACCTTTATTCTGGAGATTACAAAGGTGTTAAACTTAGTTGCCTGAGTGTGAAGAGGTGAAGAATAAAAAAAATATAATTTAAAGATAGCAACCCCTAGAATAAAATGATATCACTTTTTTATAATCTATTATAATGGCCGGCATGAAATAGGAAACGTAAATGGTGATACTACAGATCTGGATTGGAGTGGAAACAGAGATGAGCTGGATGCACCCCTCGAAGGACAGGTAGTCTGCCAAGTCTGTTCAGTGGATTCATCTGATATGCCCATTTGGTTTAAACCTGGTACTTTGTTCCCATTATATTAATGAGTTCTAATTTGGGAGGTAAGTCTCAGTCAGAATATTAGTTTCTTCTTATTGTCATTTGATAGCAAGTGTCCCTTGAAGAGAGATACCAGTTGTGTTGGATTTCGGGTCATGATTCTTGTTGTGTTTGGCTTGGTGGTTTTGTTGTGAAGTCTCCCACATATTGTAACATTGTAATTTATTTGTAAGATAGTATTGTCTGTGTTTGTAAGGTCTTTATGTCCTGTTGTGTGTTGTCACAATACCTGGGGAACTTACTATGTTCTTGGGTGTCTTTGATTGCTTGATGCATGAGAGCCAACTGTGCCTGCAGACATGTTATCCTTATGATAGCTACTTAGCTACATACATACCATGAACTGAGTTTCCTTCACTTAACTGACTATTCCCATGAATACCATTTTTCCTTGTCTGTAAACACTGAATTACAGAATTTGCACCAAATCTTCTGAATCGTTTGATGATTAGTTGAGTCATGTTGTTGAGATCTTTAGGGAATAGCATTTTAACATCATCTTAATCCAGACACAGCAGTTCTAGCACCTCTTCTTACCAAACAAATGGTGAGTCAGTTTTGATGGAAGACACCAAAACCATATCACTGCTAATGTGCCCACAGTCTATGTAGGATGCCTAGGTTTCTCAGATGGTGGTAGCTATGGGGCAAAATGCTCAGTCCCTAGAGTTTAGATTGAAGATTGAGTTTGGGATTTCTGGTAGCAGGCATATATATATAATCAAGGTTATATCAGAACCTCCCCAAATTATTTCATAGGTGCTAAAAGGCCTTTTGACTTGTTTGGTCCTTATGTTCAGTTTAGCTTTATGCGTCTTTCATGCATGCTGAGCTACCTTCATTGTTAGATTAGACTACTTGTCACACCAGGTATGAACAGGTTTTGGAGGTATTAAGTTACTATATCCTGTCCTACATCCCTGGTGGTGAAAAATATACTGGGAAATTTCTCACTTTGTTAACAAAAATATTATGTAAGCCTTAGCAACAAAATGCCATGTAGTTGATTCATTTATACCCTGTGTCAACACATATACACACACCTTAAATGCTATTTTTATGCAAAAGTAGGGATCTGACATATGTCATCTTAGGGGCAATTTAGAGATGAATTCCTTAGTTGGAATAATGACCAATTAGTAAACAAAACAGAGTGAGAATTCTCACCAAATGCCATTCAAGAAAAACCCATCTAAGGCATAAAATATTGGGGAATCACATTATATGGCCAAGTATTGCTTAGCCCCAATTTACGAGAGTCCTATTTAACTTTACATGGATATATCGCTTACCAAGGAGCTAAATCAGTGGGACTGCATTGCCCTACAGACCTCTGTTTCAGTACTTCCTTGTGGTGCTGAACTGAATAGAACATATCCCAGCACCAATCATCAGCATACAGTGTGAGTGAGCACTGAAGCAACAGTCTGTATGAAAAGACCTCGCATTTAATTTTGGGCCAGTTAGAGGGAAAACCATGACCTTCCCAACCAGCCCTGCTCTTCCACAGTAGTATATGCCCCCCTGATTGGGCACCCTAGGTGGCTGCCTTGGCCACTTGGTATTAAGACCACTCTGTAGTGTTGCTTTTGTCATTTAGTACTACCACACCCTACGGATATACTTATTATAATCCTGTAGATATAGTTAGTAGATATGGTTAGTAGTTGTAGTAGTAGTAGTGGTAGTAGCAGTAGTAGTAGTAGTAGTAGTAGCAGTAGCAGTAGTAGTAGCAGCAGTAGCAGTATTAGTAGTATAGTTACATCTACTTCCAACTGTGATTCTTTTCATATTACTATTCAAGTTGGTGTAAGAAGCAGGCCATATGACTAGGTAGGTATTAAGTAGGAATATTTAAGTGGAACTATATTATGAGCAAACAGGGAAAAGAAAAAATGTCAGTGCGCTAAGCTAGTCTCAGGCTCAAATAATACAAATGTATAATATGAGGCCTACCAAACAGTGTGAGCATGCTGCAAATACAGTGTGTTGGCTGTACAATGTATACAAGAAACAAAATACTGTCTGCGCTTCTCACCCTAATAAAGTTGGCAACAAATATATAAACATAATATAAACGAGAGGTTTTGGTTATATGAATTGGCCAAAGCATAATTAAGCTCACCCACCACGTCAAGGCACACTCTCAATAGGGTGAGAACCTACTCTCACCTCCTACATAGTGGGCACACAAAGCAGTTTATACTGCTACCAAAACCAAATTAATGTGTTGGGGGAGGTGCAATTAAACCTCCTCCCATTTAACCCCTGGACAGCAAGCTGCAACCAGACTAATGAGGAGCCAACAACCTCAAATATGTGCAAACAGGGAAAAGAAAAAATGTCGGTGCGCTAAGCTAGTCTCAGGCTCAAATAATACAAATGTATAATATGAGGCCTACCAAACATTTTTTCTTTTCCCTGTTTGCACATATTTGAGGTTGTTGGCTCCTCATTAGTCTGGTTGCAGCTTGCTGTCCAGGGGTTAAATGGGAGGAGGTTTAATTGCACCTCCCCCAACACATTAATTTGGTTTTGGTAGCAGTATAAACTGCTTTGTGTGCCCACTATGTAGGAGGTGAGAGTAGGTTCTCACCCTATTGAGAGTGTGCCTTGACGTGGCGGGTGAGCTTAATTATGCTTTGGCCAATTCATATAACCAAAACCTCTCATTTATATTATGTTTATATATTTGTTGCCAACTTTATTAGGGTGAGAAGCGCAGACAGTATTGTTTCTTGTGAACTATATTATGATCCTATGACAGTTGTCGTTTAATGTAGGATGACATATTAAAAATATATGCTTACCAGTAATATCAAGAAAATAGAAATGTAAAGATATATATATATATATATATATATATATTGGCTTAGAATTGGACATTTAGAAAGATACTGAAAAACAACAGGAAACAAACTAAATATCTTTTAAAGGGCTGCATCCAAAACAGCATTATATTTAAAACATGGAAAAGGTGTCAAGGGAGACCTTTCCTTTTTTGGCTTTGATTCGCGGGTTAGTCATACATAGGTGCGTGAGACAAGTGGGAGTGAAGCTAATCTCCTTAAAATGAGTGTCTGAACTAATGAGGCAGAGTGAAGGGATATGCACAAGCATGTCCAGGACACAAACATGCGAGACTTGTTTGGATAGGGTAGACCAAGTGTACCTTGCAGTTCTAGTGTATTAAACACTTCAAATAGCAGAGATATAATGCAGAGATTGTAATGCTTCCACAAAATAAAAAGTGAAATGCTCAACTAACAGAAAAGCAAAAGAAAATTACACATCTAAATTCAGTGTTAATTTTTTTTGTCAGAATTACCCTCGTTTGGCCTCTAAATCTCTCTTTCATACCCTCATCTTTTCTTGTAGCTCAGAAAACTGTAAGACATAACCTAACTTTGTACATGGCCTTCTATGTTCAGAATAACCCATCATATAGAGCCTTAACTTCCCTTAGTGTCTCTGTTTGCAATCAGTAGACACCATCCTAACAATAAAAAGAAACAATATTTCAAACTGTTAGTAAATCTGACGTATAGCTTAAAAATACCTTCATATGGAACAGATGCTTCCACAACAAGTAGCTTCATACCTCAAGACAGTCAAAATGTCCAAACTGCATGTGTACTTTTAGCATTGATGGCATATATGCATCCACAGTAATGCATTTTACAGCCTATTGGGGCTGTTGGTTTCCATTGACCCATAAACACAAGAGATGTGGAAGAGAAAGGTTTGGCTTCTGGAAACTGAATTGGGGCTGTACATCTGGATTTTGTAGCAAATGTATAGTGTTAAGGACCTTTTATATAAAAAAACAGTATTACTCTTTTGTTTGATGCAAGGAGGGAGCATCAATATGGGAACAATGCCATTTTTATTCTTTGTCCTATCTCCTACAACTTTGGCCCCATTTGAAGTTTTTTTTTCTTGCTTCACTTTAACCTGACCTTTTTGTTTAGTTTCCTTCTTGCTTTGGACTCACTCAAATTCACCAACTAAAGTCTCTTTAGCGGAGGTGATACCATGATCCAACTTAACTAAGGACTTGCTGCCTTTCAGTTGCACTTTAAGTATCACCCTTTAAATATCTAGTCCATATACCACTTTTGCTGAGTGAAGCTGTGCTATGGTGGACTGTTCTTCAGTGGGCAAACTCAGAGTTGTGACTTCTAAGGGTTTCCCATGCTTGCCATCACTGCACTTTGTGCTTATCCAATTAAATTATCGCCCTCTCACCTGTTGTTTTTGTAATTTTAATTAATTTTAATGTCCTGTTTACCCATTGTACAGCTTGCAGCGAGATCAGTAATGCAATTTTTGTGCTCCGTGCAGGGTAAGACCAAATGTGTGTTTTTGTGAATATGTATGCTAATATTTTTGTGTTGGGGTAGGCCAGGGGGCCACTTGGCTTTCCATGTTTCCAGTCCAGAAGGTGCTAGACGTTTGGCACTCGGCCCTTTTTTTGAGGGGGTGGGGTTTCACAGCAGAGCCACTGGCCTGGTAAAATATATTAACAAGACAACATCCCTAGTTTTCATTCATTGCATGTTTGGCCTGCTTCAGATATCTAGTAATTCTCCATAATGACCTCATATTTGCTCAGAATAATTTGATTATGTGGAATTAAACCATTGCTTTAGGGTGTAAGAAATCATGTTTTGTGAAATGATGCCTCATTGACTCATGCAGGCACACCTTGTTAGGTCTGTGGTGATGCATTTTCGAACTAAGCCAGGAGATATATAATTGCTAACTTCCTATCTTCCAGCAAAAATACATGTAATGGATTATTACGTTTGTCATTAAAAGAAATAGTGAAAGAGGTATTTATTCTATAATTCTAGCTTTGCCACTCTGAGATCAGGGGAGAGCTGGCAACATTCAGTTCAGAGGGCAAGTCTAGGTTGCCTAGTAAGTTGCACAAACCATACACTGTATTTATATATATATATATATATATATATATCGTATTGGCCCGAATATAGGCCGCACTTTTTTTCCGCCACTTTAGGTCGGGTTTAATTTAGGGTTTAGCGCAGGGATGCGCAGTTCGTGCCGGCCGCCGCCCGGGACAGTGTTTTTTTTTCTTTTTCATTTATCCCTGCTGCGGGCAAGCAGCAGGGTTAGGATCCAGATCCCCCGCATCACTGCAGGGGAACTGGATCCTCCTCCGGTGCTCCACCATAGAAGCCCCAGTGCCAGCAGCGGAGGTTGTCTGCGCGCATAGCACAGACGTCCACCAGTCGGCCCCGCTAGACACCAGGGAGTATAGGGGTGCGTTGGTAAGTCGGGGGGTGTCACTTCTAGGAAGCAGAGTGACATATCAGGGGGGCAGAGTGGCACTTCTAGGGGGCATAAAGCATATCTGGGGGTGCAGGTGGGCATTTCTAGGGGGCAGGTGGGCATAAAGCATAGCTGGGGGGTCAAAGTGGCATATCTGGGGGGTCAGAGTGTCAGGGGTTATAAAGCATGTTTGGGGCAGAGTGGCATATAAGGGGTTATAAAGCATATCTGGGGTACAGAGTGGCAGAGTGGGATATCTATAAGTAAGGTGCATTATGAATTAAGGAGGGGACCTTAAAATGGCTACTGGTTTTCTGTTTGTATATAACATATGCTGACAAACTGTATAATAGATACCAAAAATGATACAATACATATATATATATATATGTATTGTATATACCGTATTTGCTCGATTATAAGACAAGGTTTTTTCCAGAGCAAATGCTCTGAAAAATACCCTCGTCTTATAATCGGGGTCGTCTTATAATCAGACCTCAAATAGGTCTGACTATGAGACGACTAAGATCCAGATCCCCCACAGCTGCAGGGGACCTGGATCCTCCTGTCTCCTCCCGCCCCCCCACTTACCGGTACTTCTGAGTCCCCGGGGTGTAGCTGGGGCAGCGTGTAGATGTCTACGCGATTCGCGTAGACAACTTCCGCTGCAGCAGGAAGGAGGTGTGGCTAGCAGCGGGGGTTGTCTGCGTCCATCGCGCAGACCTTCCCCGGCTGTCAGAGATCAGAGTTCCCCGCACCGGTGCCGGTGCCGCACCTATGGAATATAGGGGTATAAGGCATTTCTGGAGGCAGAGGTGCACATAAGGGGTCAAAAGGCATATCATGGGGCACAGTGGCATATAGGGTTAAAAGGCATATCATGGGGCACAGTAGCATTTAGAGGGTTAAAAGGCATATCATGGGGCACAGTGGCATATAGGGGGTATAAGGCATTTCTGGGGCAGATGTGCATAACTGGGGGCAGGTTGGAAAATAGAAGGACATAAAACCAAAATATTTTTCTCAATCATGGCTTTTATTAAAAAAAAAAATAGTTTAGATGAATTAACATTTACTGGTAGAAATTTTTTCCTATAGGGTCGTCTTATATTCAGGCTTTATCTTTTTTTCCTAAATTAATATTCAGATTTGGGGGGTCGTCATATAATCAGGGTCGTCTTATAATCGAGCAAATACGGTATATGTATTGTATCATTACATATATATATATATATATATATTTATATATAAAGCACTCTCAAAGGATGGTCAGCACTCCAGGTCTTTAAGTTAACAACTTCTCTTTATTCAAAGTCAAGTCGACGTTTCAGTCATTTCTGACTTTCATCAGGACATATTTATATATATATATATTTACAGAAAATGTATAGAAAATCTAAAAAAGAGCCAACTGTCACATAGATGCTATGTAAAACTGTTCTTACTCTATAAATCCCGGTGGCTATATGTAAACTAGCTATGCAACTTTCAGAAAAACAGTGGCCCCAGATTTTTAAATCAGACAACCTCTGGGGAAATTACACCCTCTGCCCTTGCCGGCCCTTTCTGTCTGAGTCACTAATCTCCACTAATATCCACAAGCTGCAGGTAATTTAAATGATTACCGTATTTGCTCGATTATAAGACAAAGTTTTTTCCAGAGCAAATGCTCTGAAAAATACCCCTCGTCTTATAATCGGGGTCGTCTTATAATCAGACCTCAACTAGGTCTGACTATGAGACTAAGATCCAGATCCCCCGCAGCAATGCAGGGGACCTGGATCCTCCTGTGTCCCCCCCAATTTACCAGTACTTCTGAGTCCCCGGTGCTTAGTCCGGGCAGCGTGTAGAGCTCTACGCGATTCGCGTACACACAGAGTTTCCTGTGATCTCTGACAGCTGGGGAAGGTCTGCGCGATGGACGCAGACAACCCCCGCTGCTAACCGCACCTCCTCCCGGCTGCAGCGGAAGTTGTCTACGCGAATCGCGTAGAGCTCTACACACTGCCCGGACTACGCACCGGGGACTCAGAAGCTCCGGTAAGTTTGGAGGAGGGAGAGGGAGGGAGTATTAAATGGGGGGCATAAGGCATTTCTGGAGCCAGAGTGCTCTGTGAAATGCCTTTTAACACCTTTAATGCCACTCTGCCTCCAGAAATGTCTTATACCCCCTATATGCCACTGTGCCCCTGATATGCCTTTTAACCCTCTATACGCCACTCTGCCTCCTGAAATGTCTTATACCTCCCTATATGCCACTCTGCCCTATAATATGCCTATTAACCCCCTAATTGCCAGAGTGGCATATAGGGGTATAAAGCAATTCTGGAAGCAGAGTGGCACATAGGGGGTCAAAAGGCATATCATGGGGTACAGTGGCATTTAGAGGGTTAAAAGGCATATCATGGGGCACAGTGGCATATAGGGGGTATAAGGCATTTCTGGGGCAGAGTGGCAAGCCAGGGGGCAGATGTGCATAACAGGGGGGGCAGGTTGAAAAAAAAAAAGAAAATAAAAACAAAATATTTTTCTCAATCGTAGCTTTTTTTTTTAAAAATGTTCACATAGTTTACATGAATTAACATTTACTGTTAAAACTTTTTTCCTATAGGGTCATCTTATAGTCAGGCTTTTTCTTTTTTTCATAAATTAATATTCAGATTTTGGGGGGTCGTCTTATAATCGAGCAAATACGGTAATTTAGCTATCCTAAAAGATGTGACAATTTCTTCTTTAATAACCTCTAAATTATAAAAGCGAAGTAAATTCACTGTGACCCAAGGAAAGAGCTATAACTTCATGTGGTTTTTCCTTGCAGAGGTGCGGGGCCATCTTACAGGTTTGGCTACATTTAGGTGGTCTGTGGCCAATAAGAGCACCAGGATATGACCTCATCTTCTGACTTCCTGCACAAATGAAAAAAGAAGAATAAAGGAAGAAGAAGTAGACTTGGGGTCGGGTGTGGATGAGGAGTTGGGTTAACCATAGATTAGTGCCCCCTTCTAATTCCTTACTGACCCTGGCCTCTCCAGATGATTTGTACAATGTATTGCTATAAATATGAAAATGAATATGAAAATACAACTATATAATAAGCTTTATAAAAGTGGTAGTTTAGGTTCTGAAACCCAGGCTAATCAAGATCAAGTGACTACCTGTAAAAGAGGGAAAGCTTGGTCCTCTGGCTTTAAGGATGGGATAGCATGAAGACCCAAGGTCGCTAGATGCCACCAAATCTTGGTCCATTTATGGGCTCTGTGCACCCAGTGGGTTTAGCACACATTATGGTAAGCATGTTTTGCACCTTGGACCCCTCCATGCATCTTTTTATTTTTGTATGCTCTACCCCAACTCTTTTAGGCTAGGTGTGCAGCACATACTAAGACATTTCTATGGCACCAACCTAAAAAGCTGGGGCTTTCTCGGGGAGCACTTTTATGTATGTATTCCGACATGGATAATTAGCATCGAATTGACGGAGACACCGAAAATGCCATTGTGGAGCCCAGTGCCCTGAAAAGGTCCTCGCTTTTCTGGAGGTGAGATAGGTAGCTCTTCAGAGTGAAACCCCCGTCTTCAATCGAATATTGAGATCTGGCCCTCCTGCAGGGCTTCTATCTGTGGAGGCAAGGAAGGGGTCGCATATCCTCTGCACCTTTTTGTTTTTTTCACAGTGGGGCCACTGACCTCGGGGCTTCAAAAACAGAGGCATTATAGCATAGTGGCACATTTGAAAGTCTTTTTAAAAATAGTAAAAATGTTGCTGCTTCAGGGTTACTTTATCCTGACTCCTACTTTTAAAAGCACAACACATTTGTAACTAAAATACTTGACTGAGTCTTCCATGTGGAAACATGTGTCCTGACCCCCTGCACTCAAATGATTACTAGTTGAACCCTACAAATAGAAAACACAAATAGACAACACAAATAATAGTGCAAATCCATTAAATATACTGGTAGTGTCCTCCTGTGCCTCATTATTAGGGCCGGCCCGACAATGGAGCCGAGTGGGGCAGCCGCTCCAGGCGGCACTTTTGAAGGGGCGGCACTTCGCCGCCCCAAGCCCTTTTTTTTTTTCCTTTCTTTCTAAAGCGAAAGAGAGAGAAAGGGGCGCCGAGTAGTTTTCGCTTACCAAGCTGTCAGTACCCGCTCGGCGCCTCTCTCTCTCCTCTGCGGCGAGTCTTCCTGTTCGGTCTCGGTGCCGGCGATTTCCGGCGCTCAGCATTACAAGCCGGCACTCACACTGAACAGGGAGATTCGCCGCAGGACTGCTGAAAGGTAAGTACAAGGGGGGGTAGATAATATGGGGGGGGGTAGATAATGGGGGGGCGGCAGGGATGGAGGGAGAGGAAGGGTAAAAAAGGGGGGGCCGGCATTTTAAAATTCGCCCTAGGCGGCATTTTGCCTTGGGCCGGCCCTGCTCATTATACTGTGAATATAGTACAAATGCCTTCAGACCTTGCTCTTAAAGTCTATATGATATATTATTATGTATATATGTATGATATGTAATGTTAGAAAACCTTATTATAAAACATTTGGGTGAATCTCACCAGACTTAAACACACAATTGCTGAATATCTTTTTTTATTCATAACCATTTCTCACTTGAGTGATCTGCAAGGTTCCATTTTCACATCCTTTGCTGACAATTTTATTGAACCATTTGGGTCTCATATCATCTCTATCAAGGCTGAACTGGGGATGACTAGGTGCATCTTTATGCCCAGCAGCTGCCAGGTGGATATGTGTGGGCGCACATAACGATTTTACATTCTCACAGGGTGCTGCCATTCATAACTCAGCCAGTGACTGCACACTGCAGGACCTGATCTGCAGTTGGACTATTTACCCAGATGTGCCAGATGGGCAGCCTGGGCCACATCAGCCATTTACAAGGAATCGTATACACTTCACGTGCTGCTGATCAGCAAATTTAAAGTATGTGGGATCTATAAACTCAAAGAAGGGAACCAGTTACTACTTTACAAGTGCTGCTTAGCAACATGTGAATTGTATATGTGCCCTGGAGAACATGTTTGATGTTGTCACACTAGCACAAGGTATAATAAAAATAATCCAAAATAAATGTGCCATGGTCTCTTGCACCAATAGGGGCATATAACAACTTTGGAAAATGCTTTAATTAGTTTAAACAATCTGAATAGTACACTGTTAATAGGTTGTCAGACAACCATTAATCCTTGAAAACAAATTTTATAACAGAGATCTTAGGTAGGGTGCGGATGTTTTTTGTGTGTGTAAAGGAGTACAGAATGGAAAATGTGTGTCAGCTTCTCCAATATTTTTGACAGGTTAATTAAGTCTTTAATCGCTCTTGTTGATTAGGGCTGTCATGCCAACCATTTTTAAACTCTTTATGCCCTACCAGAAAAAAAGCTGTGAATGGTGTAAACCTTTAATAATTTTCAGGGAACACATTTGTACTATTAGCTAAGGATACAGAGCAGGGATTATTTTCATTTTAGTGGTAGTGCATACTACTTGTGTTTTGATGTTGGCATGATTTATTAGATGGACACTATATATTTTAAATTGTACTCTTGCATTTAAAAATATGAACTCTAGGAAAGAAAATGAACCTGTAAAGCATCTGAAAAATAGCATCTAAAAGGACCCTCTACTATTTATCACAATTTTAGTTTGGTGCCATTTTGTTTAACTGTATGTCAGCTACATTAAGCTACAATAACAGCACAAAAACCTTAGGGTTGTATAATTGCTCCATATGAGTGTCACCTTTGTAGGTAAGGCACAGTACCTAGTTAAGTCATGTCTCATGGTATGAATTCAATTCATGTTGCAATATTTTTTCTTCTTGCCAGTACAATAGAGGAGGGGACAAACCTGCAAATCGCACAGCATTGAGA
This sequence comes from Sceloporus occidentalis, assembly GCA_023333645.1. Lineage (NCBI taxonomy): Eukaryota > Metazoa > Chordata > Lepidosauria > Squamata > Phrynosomatidae > Sceloporus > Sceloporus occidentalis. The sequence goes on from JALMGF010000031.1 coordinate 6,290,076, forward strand.
CTACACCTGCTCCTGCCAGAGACTGCACTTAAAGGAAAATCCCAGATTCATGCCATAAACCAGGGGTGGTGAACCTTTTTTCTGCCAAGGGCCATTTGTATATTTATATATCCCACAGACAGCCATCCCTTTATTATTGCTTTATGTGATGCCCTGCCATCACCCCTAGTGAATTAATGCCCCATTGCCCACTTGCACCCTTGTGTATTTTTCCCTGCCAGTTCCACTTTGTATATTTATCCCACCACCCAGCCTTATGGTACTGTATTGGCTCGGATATAGGCCGCCCCCGTGTATAGGCCGCACCCTAAAAGTTTGGTGCTTTTTTAAAGAAAACATTTTTTAATAGACATGCTGCCACTCTGTCTCCCCCCCCCAAGATATGCTGCCACTCTCCCCTACCCGAGATATGCTGCCACTCTGTCCCCCCCCGAGATATGCTGCCACTGTCCTCCCCCCCAGATATGCTGCCACTGTCCTCCTCCTCCTCCCCCCGAGATATGCTGCCACTATCCTCCTCCTCCTCCCCCCCCGAGATATGCTGCCACTCTCCCCCCCCCCCCGATTTACTAGAGCAGACTCCCGGGTGTCTTGCGGGGCCGGCGGGGGACATCTATGCAATACGCGTATACAATAGTTGTATACGCGTATTGCGTAGGTGTCCCCCGCCGGCCCCGCAAGACACCCGGGAGTCTGCTCTGGTAAGTCTTGGGGGCAGAGGTAAAACGCATCGTGCGGCCGCACGCCCACTTTAAAGACTTAAAGTGGGGGGGAAAAGTGCGGCCTATATTCGAGCCAATACGGTAATAATTGATGTGATACCCCCAGCCAGCACCCCCTTGTAAATTAATGCCCCCACACCCTTGCATATTGCCCCCAGCCAACCCCACATTGTATAGATATGCCAGAAGAAGTCCCCCTTCTTAACATGTCAGCCCTAGCACCCAGATTGCATCCACAGGACCTGCCTAGCCCCAAGACTAGAAGCATACGACTTGCCATCTTTGCACCGTGCCATGCCTGTCTCAACCAGCCTCCCATTCATACACCCTCCTCTACTCCCTTACCTGAACTGCAGATGTCTCTGTGCTGCTTGGATAATTCTGTAGGGGTCTTGCTCACATTCTGTGTGAACAACTTGTCTTTTATCACCCAGGGGAAGCAGGAACGGAGCAGGGTCCACGGTTGCTGCACTTTTTGCCCCACAGGCCAGACCTATTGATTTTGCCGACCTTATATAGCCCGCAGGCCAGACGTTCCCCACCCCTGCCAAAAACCTTAGACTCTGCAGGTCACACAACCTAGATAGGTATACTAGTAACCAAAGATTAACAAGAACTCAAAGGGAAAAGATACAACAATATTGTAATACTAACATTTGCTCAGAGTGAAAACATGTCCTATACACCTCTAGGCCTATGTTGATCCAAAAGAATTTGTAGTGGAGTGGGAATTGTTCTGTGATACACAGTGAGAAACCTAGAAAGGAGTTTACAATCCATGGTCTAAGCTGTCTTAACTGGCCACCAACCTGACAGGGCACTAAGACCCACCTTCGATCCCCCTGAGTACCAACCCCACTGATCAAATTTTTTAATGCCTAATCTGCAAACGTCATGCTGAAATCCCCAAGGCTGCTGTATCTTTCTGCCACTGGAGCAACTGACCATTCCCACTCAGACTACCAAGAAGACCACTTGAAATAACAAAACCTCATAAGAGGAATGATACACAGAGCAGAGGTGTGGTGACATATTGCACAACAACATAACACAGGAGATCACTTGTCAGGCTTCTGAGCTTTTCTACTAGTTGACTATTTTTATTGATAAGGAACTCCTCAGCCACAAGTGTGTCATGTTCCACCCTTTGCAGCCTAGAATACTCAAGCCTCTGTGCTGCTCTTTTTCTTCAACAACCACTAGTGGCCACCCTTCCCACTCTGAAGCACCCAGACCTGATTATCATGTTCAGCTGAACCCTGTTACCTGGATCAAGCCTGCCTATTTAAACCTGCCCAGCCCTTCAGTCAGGGCCTTTGCATTGAAGTTGGTGGACCGTTTTGCTCTGGCCCTGTGTACCTGATTCCTGACTTGCTATTTGTCTTCCTGAGTACCTGTTCCTGCTTTGAGCCCTGCCAAGTGGGCTTACCTGTCGTGCACCCCACCAAGTGGGCTTACCTGTCATGCACCCCACCCAGAGAGCTACCTGTCATGCGCCCCACCCAGAGGGCAACCTGTTGTGTGCCCCACCCAGAGGGCAACCTGTTGTGCAGCCCACCCAGAGGGCAACCTGCAAAGCGCCCCACCCAGAGGGCTACCTGCCATGCACCCCACCCAGAGGGCTACCTGCCTTGTGCCCCACCCAGAGGGCTACCTGCCGTGCGCCCCATCCAGAGGGCTTCCTGCCGTGCGCCCCATACAGAGGGCTTCCTGCCGTGCGCCCCATCCAGAGGGCTTCCTGCCGTGCGCTCCGCCAGCGGGCTTCCAGCCTAGAAACTTAACACCTGTATATGTTGTTTATATCATCATCTGCAATACAGATCATATTACCGTATTCTGTAGGTGGTTTGTTTCTTGTGCCTGTCTGTAACAACCCCCAAGTCATCATGCATCGTGTGGTACAGACAGATCCCCTGCTATCCCCTGCACCTGGGCTCCTACCAGAACTGTTTACCCAGTTCGTGACCCAGTGCAAAGGAGACCAGATTTGTTTCAACAGTGGAAACTGACATCCCAGCCTTTCTCAAACGAATGTAGTTAGCCATAACTGCCCACCTCCTACATGCTCATTGTGGAACCCAGCCTTACAATCTGCCAGATTTTGTCTCACAAACTAAAACAGAAGACAACAATCTCAACATGGAACCTTTTCACAATATGCGAAATGCTCATTATTTATTCAAAAGATCAGCTACAAACACCTCGCCCACTGTTCAACGGCATCATTTTTTGGTAAAGATCCAGGAACACCATATGCCATCCCAGATCTAACTCCCACCAGCCAGGCCTAAGCATACCACTGATTTCTGAAGTACTCCCATGTCTATAAAGCCAGACACATAGGAATAGCTTGAGAACCATGATGAAGTTCTTGCCCATTACTTTCCCAAAAAAGTAAGCTAAGCCGCAAGATTCCTTGATGTGCTGCATGATCCTGATAAAGTGAATGAATCATTTACAATATATCCCACTATCCCTAGTGACAGTTGCCAGCAGAAGGCCCTACCCATGGTGCATGCGAAAGCCAAATGACCATCTATTTTGTCCAACGCCAGGTGCACCCTGAAACCCTGAGTGACCTCACATAAGGGACGTACCTAGAGTATTTGGCACCTAGGGCGGATCCTGTATGTGGCACCCCCCCAACACTTTAAAACTGCATAGCTTCTATAGTTATATACTGGCGCAGACATTGAAGGTGGTACAGCATTACTGTTTTCATTATATACTGAGGCAGACATTGACGGTGGTACAGCATAACAACCACCACTATATACTGAGGCAGACATTGACGGTGGTAAAGCATAACACCTAACGCTATATACTGAGGCAGACATTTACGGTGGTACAGCGTAATCCCTATCACTATACATTGAGCCAGACACTGATAATAGTGCAGCATAACTCCTATCACTATATACTAAGCCAAACATTGATGTGGTGTAGGCCTCCCACTTCATTGTCTGGCTTAGGGATGCACCGAAACGAAAATTCTGGACTTAAACCGAACATCCAGCATTTACCTGTCCGAAACCAAATATGACCCCCACCATAAAAAAAATCTCACACTTTTATTTAAAGTAAGTAACACAGCAATATATATATATATATATATATATATATATATATATATATATATATATATATATATATATATATATATATATATATATATATATATATATGATTGTTAACAGCAATCACACTCCTATCATGCCCAGGCATGTCCAGATTACAGCATGTACTAGCTGACTTGGCATGATAGGAGTGTGATTGCTGTTAGCAATTATATATATATTGTTATTATTATTGTTCACATGTGAACTCAGCACTGGAGGCATAGAATCAGACATACAAATCCCGTATTTGCAGGTATACAATAATAATGTATGGAAACATAGCAAGAGATAAAACTACAGGCATATAGTTGTACCACCCAAAGCCAGCCCTGGCGTCCACACTGCCCACATAGAACCGGACCAGCACTAATTCACACTTTCATTCACATAATTAATTCTCACAATCATTTATTCTCTCTCATTCACACAAATTTACACATTCATTAATGCATTCTCACAAACTCATTAATTATCTCCCTCATTCAGACAATTCATCCACACATTCATTCATTCTCTCACTCATTCTCACTATCTACCTTTCCCCCTTTTCTACCCCTTCTCACTATCTACCCCCCTCTCCCTCCCTTCTCACTATCTATCTACCCCCCTCTCCTTCTCACTATCTACCCCCCCTTCTCACTATCTACCCCCCCTCTCTCCCTTTGTAGTTAAAGTTTTTTTACTTACCAACCTGCGGTGGGAGCACGACGCCTCCGTTTTCCTGCTCTGCCGCTGCTTCCTGCTGTGCCGGTGCGCTGCTTCACTGCTGAGCGCCGAAATATGATGTCATATTTCGGCGCTCCACATGACATGCCGGCACCGCGACGGAGTTAGAGGCCTTGCAAAGGAGACTGAGGGGCGCCGAGCAGTTGCTAGGCTCCCTTTTCTCTCCTCCGTGTAAAAAAAAAAAAAGACGATGCTGCCGGGAATGTGGTCACCCTAGCCCGTGGCACCCCCCTGACGATCGGCACCCGGGGCAGACCGCCCCCCCCTGCCCCGCGCTAGGTACGCTATTGCCTCACATAACCATGATTCAAACAAACTTGGCCAGGAGGCATGGCTCCCAACAGCAGGGCCTTATCAAAGTGTAATACAATATACTCTCCTCCTTATCAATAGCATCATTAACTGATGAACCAGTTGAGGGCGAGAGATGACAAATGAAAGGATATTTACCTGGAGAAAAGTTAGGAAAAGGAGGAGAGCTTAAGTAGCTAGCAAGCAGCAACTATGCCAGCAACCTTATCTGACCAATCTGGGGCATCTGCGGAGATAAAGGGAATCCAAAATCCAGGACTACAACTGAGCACAGGAGGACTACTTTTAGTTTAATATCAAGAGTTTGATTTGAACTTAATACAGGAAGAATGTTAATACATTTTAAACATATTAATCTAAGAAGTGGTTTATGGTGAGCTGATTTTTGTGCACATCTATATGAGACTGCATAGAAATATTGTTTGGATATATATATATCGAAAAGAAAAAATGTCGGTGCGCTAAGCTAGTCTCAGGATCAAATAATACAAATGTATAATATGAGGCCTACCAAACATTGTGAGCATGCTGCAAATACAGTGTGTTGGCTGTACAATGTATACAAAAAACAAAATACTGTCTGCGCCCTTACCCTAATAAAGTTGGCAACAAATATATAAACATAATATAAATGAGAGGTTTTGGTTATATGAATTGGCCAAAGCATAATTAAGCTCACCCGCCACGTCAAGGCACACTCTCAATAGGGTGAGATCCTACTCTCACCTCCTACATAGTGGGCACACAAAGCAGTTTATACTGCTACCAAAACCTTATTAATTTGTTGGGGGAGGTGCAATTAAACCTCCTCCCATTTAACCCCTGGACAGCAAGCTGCAACCAGACTGATGAGGAGCCAACAACCTCAAATATGTGCAAACAGGGAAAAGAAAAAATGTCGGTGCGCTAAGCTAGTCTCAGGCTCAAATAATACAAATGTATAATATGAGGCCTACCAAACAGTGTGAGCATGCTGGAAATACAGTGTGTTGGCTGTACAATGTATACAAAAAACAAAATTTTGTTTTTTGTATACATTGTACAGCCAACACACTGTATAGGCGGTAGGCAGACAGTATTTTGTTTTTTGGATATATATATATTGATAGTAACTTAATGGATTAAGATCTTGCTTTGTGCTTCATTACAAACACACTGTTTCTGAAGGTGAGTATATCACATTATTGTGCAATACTCAATATAATTACAAAGTTATAGTTAAAAGAGTGAATTTATTAGTTCAGTGAACTATTTAGCTTGTTTTGATATAGTAGATTCATTAAAATGCTGTATGTGTTAATTTATATCTCACGGGTCAGATAGGTTGCAGACACTGGATTCAGTCAATGTTTTGTATCAACGATGTCATTATGACCTCCAGGAAGTTAGCCTTCACAATTAACGGAGTATTTTATCTTGAAGGAAATATTTCTGAATGGAGCACTATAAATGCAGCCTCGGCAGACTGAAGGCCACTCTTTTATGAAAGCGTGGCCTTTAAAATGCCTGTCTACGTTTTTTGAAAAGCAAAACGTCAGCTCCAACTGGGCAGCCAATCTTAACAAAATGTTTAAAAATTACAGTATGTGGAATAACACTGATGCCATATTTTCAGATAAAGATTATCAGATTACATTTTAGTAGCACTTAAGTAACAGCAGACCCCCTCAGTTAATAAAAGCTCCCCACTTTTATGAAACAGTTCGAACTTCAAATTTACATTGATGAAGTAGCCAGCCCTGCTTTGGTAAATAATGCCTGAGTGTCTTGAAAATGCAAATTTTGGATTTATAGACGATTAAAGATGGTAACATGTTTGTGCACATCATAGAAAAAAGTGTGTAGATATAGTCCACCTTAGCATCCTCTAGGATCTCTTTATTATCCTAATTGTTTTGCTGGCAAAATTGCAATCATGGAACTTACGATGTTTGTTTTGTCAAGCAAGGGCGAACAATATACATTAAGCAAATTAAGATACACTTATGCCATGTCATGGACATGTTTAAAAGGCATGTTTTTAAGAGACATGCAAATAAAAACCATGCAGTGACATATTTACCTTGGGCGTACCCAGGCCCAATCAATGGCAGAAATCCCAGCCGCCCCCCTCTCTTGTCTCTAAAACGGTCATAAATATCCTGGTTCCAGTTATACTCCTAACACTAAGGCCTTATGGTGAATTACTCCTGTTTTTTCAGCCTTTGCACATTGGCTGATCATATTTAAATGTATTTTCCACATAACATCCTGAAGTTGTTGGCTTGTGCAATAATCTAATAAAATTGAGGCAAGAAAAAAGGGTGCATTAAGAAACCTCCTTTGAGTAGGGAGCTAAGTAAACATTCCCTCCTTTATGAGTTGTCTGATATATTGCATACAGGAAAATTCTCAGGGAAATGTGTAAGGACCTGCAAAGGGATTGGGTGGGAAACGATCAGAGGACAGGTAACTTACTGTTTTATGTGGTGACAGCTGTCCCAAGATTCAAAATATCAAAGAGAAATTCCCATTACCTTTTAAAGAAAAACTAAATCATGTAATCGCGTATCGGTGCCTTGAAATGCAGCTGGCGTTGAAGAATTTAACTCTGTGATAGTGAGCGCTTACATTTTACATTTTCATATTGTTATGAATGCTTGTCAAATCTAGATATTCCACAATAATAGAAAAAATCTCAAAATCAGGTCTGTACTTAAACATCTGGTGATATATCTGGATATTTGTCTTCAGTTACCATCTGTTTTTTGTTACCATCATGAGATTTATCCACAGTATTCAAGGTATTCTTACTACACTTTCATTAACTCGTATTAAATTTCAGATTTCTTTTACCTACCTATTTTGCTTAAAATAGAACATTTTCAAAGGTCTCAGAAACTATCTATAATCATTAAATATACATATTTAATTTTAAAATGTGCAGTGCTACACAAGTTAAAAAGGTTACAAAGTAGTCTAAAAAGTACATGGAATATCAGCTGTTTGTGAGGAATGCTTTGTAAAAACCTCTTGTGAATGTTTGCAGAAAAGCATACATTAAAATATAATAAACAGATAATATAGCAATACAAGTATTTGCTATTCATGATTATCCATCTAAGAAAACAAAATATGAAAGATGCAGTACGCATACAATCATCTCATTTGGAATTTTCCTGTGACTAAAAAATTAAAAGGATCGTCTGTAAACTTGTGGTAAAATTATAAGCACAATACAGATTAATGTCTGTCCACAAGCAACACAGGATGTGCCTGCTTCCTCGACCTTCATAATACTGCACAGAGGAACATTAAGACACAAAATGACCAGACAGGAAAGCATTTTACAGTCTGTAACCTATAAATCATCATAACATAACTCATATTCTCATATTTAACTATATGCAAAAAAAATTTCTAAAAATAAAAAAGTTATAATAATCTTATCCATACTTATAGTAGCATATACAAAAAGTCAGCACTAAGGAAGTTAGGCATGAATTCATTAAAATGTGGAAAAAGTCGTACACAAAATTAAGTAGCGACCAGATTCTATGCGACACTCAAAGGCATTATCTCCAAATTCACACATAACCAAAGAGAATCCTTCACAGTAACAATCAGCAGCAATTGTCCCAAGTACTTTGCTTAAAACCTATGAGTAGACATGTAAACACATGAGATATATCCCTGCAAGGAGTGACAGACTGAGATATGGCCCTTCAAGTCTCATGATTACAGGTTACATTTCTCAGGTTAAATCAATAAATATCCATGATAAAAGTTTTGTTTCACCCATGGACATTTTAAACCCTGTCAAACCCTTGGTGAATACAATTGTAAGTAAAACTGTTGAATGGATGTACAGATACTTACAAAATAAGTCTAAGCACTGTGTAATTAACTAGGTACCCCATAATGCTAAATGTCATATGCAACATGTTGAAGTCCTGAAGTCACGTTGGCACATGTATGCAGTGATGGTGGCCGCCATCTTGTCAGGAACTGGGTCCATACAGATGACTGTAATGACCCAGAGCGCCCAAAGATGGAGCTCAGGAGTCCAGGATGCAGTAGCAGAGTGGGACAGGGCCTGGTGCAGGGCGGCTGCACTCACCCAGTGTTGAGTACCTAGGGTTGTGCAGTCACATACCAGCGCCCTGACATAGCAGCGGATGTTGTCCAGAACAAAACAAAGTGATCTCCTGCAGGCACCTCGAAGCAGGCATGAGACATAGTACTAGAATCATGTGCAGGATGCTGCAGGCTGGGAGTATGGAAGCTAAGCAGAGTAACAGCTGAAACATAGCGAGCAAGGGGAACAGAGCGAGCAACAGGGAGACCGAGCATGAAACATAACCAGACAAAACATACATGGCACAGGAAATAACAAAGGACAGGGAACAAGGAACACAGGAGATGGAGTAAGTAGCCAAGATCCTCAGATGGTTCTCCTTTAAGCAAGGATAGGAAATCTTAACGGGGACATGGGGAGAGGAGAGAGGAACCAAGGTCCTCAGATGATTCAGGGAATAGAGGGCAAAGGCACATAAGAGACAGACAAATACAGGAACTAGCCTAGGACTATATGATAACAATTGGAGATTCCGCCACATCATATGGCCATAGTATGCTTAGTCCACCACTACGCCAAAGTACTCCAATATTTGATAGGTCCTAGCACTAAACCCTGCCTTACTAAACAAACTAAACATTGAAACTAAACACATATCAGAAAGACATACCTGTAGACTGCAGACTGAGACAAACATAACGGGTGGGGCACACCTTATAAAGGGAACAGAGCTGAAGAAAAGAGCAGAACTGGAATCAAGGAGGCACAGAACAGAGCATAAGGAAATCCATGAATGGATTACAGCGAAGGGGGAACAGTAGCAAGACAAGGGAAACTAAAGACTAGCAGCTCCGCAGCCTGGATGGGGCCTGACACATTTTCACTGCTGAACGCCAGGATATGACATCATTCCTATCCTGGTGCTTCGCGCACTGGCATCTACAAATGGTTACTCGCGTTTACAATCATTTTTAGGAATGGATTAACTGTTTTGTATTTGTGAAATACACTGCAACATTATTTTGATAGATAATCAATTAAATTTTAATTTAATCATTAACATCCATCAATATTATATTAATAAACAGCCTACTGAAAATGCTTTTTCAGAATGGATGAAAGGATTTAATGTTTTCTAATGATTTTCATGACCAGAAAAACATCAGTGCCACATATGAGAACTAGTTCTATGGCACAGAAAAGGAAAGAACCACCGCCGTACCACATACATACAATATAATCCGAGACGACTTCTATTGTGATGTGTAGTAATATTTTAATTAGCAGTAGTGACCTCCCATAAATTACGTTTACTTGGTAACTCCCTGTGTGTAATCGGTAACGCCCTTTGTGTAATTTGTATTATAGATTATATTCATCAGTATGTTGACCCTTGATCTAGTTTCTTCATATTATTGTAAATTATAAAAAAAAATAATTAGAATTACATCTAATAATTATAAATTAACTACTTATTAACATTACTGGGAATGACTGAAGTACAAGGCAATAATTTGAGTAGGCGTTAATAAAGTACAGATTAGCTAATCCTATTATAGTACATACCAAACATTAGGTATGTACAGCATGTTATTTAGCGGATATCAGCCGTGTCTATTTTTATAATTATTCTTCAAAGACACAATTCTGTTGTCAGAATAAAAGAATGCAATACTATAGAGAAATTTATGTAGTTAAATTTCATACTTTAAGGTTTATGTAAGAGAATGATGTGATTTGGACAAATGCGTGACTTGTCAGAAACAATATATGTTAGAAAGGAATAAAAAAATATAACCTTTGGACCAGGCTATTCATCTGCAATAAATTCTATATCTCCCACAGGGGGACTTAACTAGTGACTTGTGCAGTTAAATTATTTACAGGACATGGGCATAATAGGAAGGGAGTCCATTTAAAGTAAATTGAGGAACGTCTGTAGTACAGCAGTGGAGATATTTAACAGCCATTCGCTTAGAAGAATGTTTACTGATTGACAAACAAGAGATAGGGGCATACAGTATAATTTTAGAGAGGTTTTATTCTCTGTGTAGTCTGTATATGTAAATTTGAAGGAAAAAAATATAGACTAATAAATTGGAATCATAGTGGTATTATATATTTATTTGCTATCTATTTAACCAATGTTGAAACCATTATGATTGTTCTCATTATAGGCACACTCCAGTCATCATATGCATTTTAATGCATATGATTGCTGTACGGTCTTTTTAAATGTTCATGTTGTCCCATTTGTAAATGCATGGGGGGGGATTCTGTAGAATCCCCTTACATACATTTGCTCCTTTCTCCACCCAAAGATATTTGCCATGCAGGAGATATGTTTAGCCAAACACATCTGCTGGCATGTGATATACTTACTATCAGCTCCAGTGGTGGTTCAGTGAATACTGTTGATGAGGGTCTGTTCAGACACCTGTACACATGCATGGAAAGCACTCCCATTGATTTCACCGTTAAAAATTGATGGACCAAGGACTGGACAGCTGTAGCTTCTACCCCAGGAAAGTCTTTTTTCTCCTTTTGTTTAGTGGAATTGTCAGAGACAATAACCTCTCCCATTAATACAGAGGAACATAAGAATTGCGAAACTGTTTTAATCATGACAAAACTAATTAAGTCTCTAGCTTAATTTTATTCTTGGCTCTTATAGTATTTGTGATCATTATTCAAATCCATTCTAGACATAAAGGTTTAATTGTGGTGTTGTTGAAAGTCATATTATGTTCATTGCTCTAGAATATGGAAGCTTTTGTTTCTTTAAGCAAATGGGCCATTCTATGCAGGATATGAATTAATACAGTAGAAGGTTCTCACAAAGTAATGAATACATGTGTTTACTTGACACACTTGTTTCAGAAGTGAAGGCTTGCTCCATAAACTTGATGTGGTTTGTTAAAAAGGTAAAAGTTGCCATTAAAAAGTACAACAGAATATACAGTGTATTGTCTAGACACCCTGAGCAGGTTGCAACAAGGTTGTTTACTCAGTATGAACTGGTTCCCACAGAGAAAGGAGTATTCCACTGTATCACATTGCAATACCATTACATTTATAATAGCTTGTTTTTTTCTCACTTCATCACTAAATCACTTATAATTTTATGTTACCACTTGTCATTCAAATACACACACTACAGTGTTTTGTGTACACTATATAACATAGTTGATATTGAGTATCAACTATGATGTTACTTAAAGTGCCAGTAATGTCATTCTCCAACAATACAGAAGCCGTCTATGACCATACTGTGTCCAACTGTACAGTATGGACCCAGTTGGCTCCTGTACTGTCGGAAACCATCTCTGCAAAGAACAGCAGCGAGAAATTGTGAACACAGTAAGCATCAACAGGTAAGTAAGGATGGGTTTCCGTTAATCTGTTAAGGGAATAGTTTGGAAACCTTACATCTGTAAACTCAGATAAACACTGGCATCAGTGGGTAATTTGGCTTGTTCTTTGGCCATTGGAGTATCTGGCATCAACAGAATATTGAGATGAGATAGATGATAAATAGGTACATATAATACATTCCATTCAAAGTGATGTTGGCAAAGATAAATCCTATCTTTATTGTATTTTAAAATGAAGTTTATCAACAAGCCAAGAAATTTCAGGCAAGAGTATAAATAATGATAAACATAGTTACGTATAATGTGCCTTTATGAATATAGACGCATGAAAAACACAATTTCTTGAAAGCTTTGTGCTGTATATTACAGAACTGTATTTGGAAGGGGACGTTTCCTCATTTAAGTCTGATATTTGATCTGCAGACTATACATGCTAATCTTTGTATACTTTTTTAGCAACTGGGTTGGAACAATGTGAGTTCCAAAATATAATGTACACCAGACTGGATTCATCTGTGTGGTCTTATTCTGGGGAGGGAGTATTACAAAAGCCTGCTACCTTCCTCTTTCAGTAATACATTAGGTCTGTTAGTACAGACTGGCTTTATTTAAATATGTCATTAAACCAAGTATATCATTTTTGACATCTCTTTTATGTGTACAGAAATACAGTAAAGACACTTCATTTCTCCAAGGGAGGCAGAACCAGGGGTTAGAGAGTCCTAAACCACAGTAATGTTTCACAAGATTGATTTCCACACTGTGCAACTCACTCATTATTCTCTTCTTTAGCCTCAGATCTGTTACTTAGATTAACGGCATGTCAAGAAAAGCTACAGGAATTCTTGACCGTAGTAATAATACAAACTAAAAATCTCACTTTTAAGAAAATAAACTCAATTGTTAAAAAGTTAACACTTGACACATTACGGTTACAGGATGATTTTGTTCTAACTTAAACAAACTACTTAGTAGCAGAATCCAATGGCAAATGCATGACTATGTTTGTACAGCTAAAAAGAAAAACGAATAAAAAACCCAAATACTTTTTAACTTTCTATTTCCATTCTCTTTTCTATTATTTTTTCATTCACAAAATTATTTTATCACTGACACTAGGCTGTTTCTAATACAGAGCCATACTGTCATCATCATAGCAAGCAAGGAAACGGTCCAATCAGCATTGCTATTCCATTCTTTATTGTTGGTGATAAGACCCCCTTTCAAACTTTGGACCAATTGCAATTTCTTTTTTGTGGGTTTATTTTTAATTAAAGTAGACTTTTCAGTCAAAATGGATCAGCTGTCTTTGGGATATATTAATGGCATTTGCACATTTGGTACCTGTTTCTTAGGCTTAGGTCATATGATTTAAATGCATCTGACCTCTCTTCAAGATTGGATGTAAAGTTTGCAACTCTTTAAATCTTTGTAACTGGTTTTATAACTAATTCATAAATCTTGGTAAAAGAGAGCAACAGGCAAAGCAGTCTGAAAGGTCCATTACATAATAATACGTTGTGAGCATTCCAGGAGATTACCTGACCTGCCATAGTTTAGAGATGTAATTATTTAACTTATAGTCATTCAATTAAAGTAAATGAAAGTAAATCAGGAAGATGGATGATCAACCTGCACATTTAAAGAGATCCTAAAAATGTCCGTATGAAAAAATCAGATGGGATTGTCTGCCCATCAGTAGACATTAGAGAAGGGCTGGACAACAGCAACTACGAGGAACCATGAGGAACTACACATCAGTATTTACGGAAGCTCACCAGACATTAAGAAGAGTTATAAACAGGGCATGGGATATTATGCCTCTTGGCCCTGAGTTGAATACTTCATGCCACATCCAGAGGGTTTATTCATTTATATACATTTTTAATTCTACATATTGCCACTTGCAAGTATAGAGTAACAAGGACTCTAGGTAGTGTATTCTTGTGTATTCTTTATGTCTGGCTTACATGGAATTTCTGTGCACTGTATTTTGGTGATTGTGCAATGGACAGAACTGCATAGCATGCATATTGTTATTATCATTTTTTTAAAATAACGTCAACAATTTACACAATGCATGCAAACCGATACATTAGGTAAAGAGGGCCCTGTTCGCAAATTTATAATCTAAATTTATAACAAGGAGTGGTTAGCCTCTTTATTATTGGCCACTTGGCTAGTCATGTCCCTATGGCTGAATGTTGCCATGCCACCCTTGCCACATATATGTTTGATTACATACATTATGTCAAAATTAGCATCAATATCGATGTAAGTGTTGATTACAAAATTCTGGTATATATATCTACAGTTTTAGGATTTGTATCCTAAAAATTCCAATATAATTAGAGGCACTACTGAGATATAAATATTCTAAAAATTATCACTGCATTTACCCTTGGCGGCTGAGTTTATCAAAAGGTAAGAGTAATTAGCCTCAGACATCAGGGTCAATCTGAGACTATTACTAGAAACACAATGTACAAATCACAATGAATCTATGAGAGAATACAATTAATTACCAAATCATAGTAAACAAAACAAAAAGTAGAAACAACTTACTAAAAGGACAAGTTTATTGCAAACATTGCTTAAGTGTTGTTCTATTCACACTAACCACATATGTTTTGTTTTTTACTTTATTTTTTCTAATATTTTTTACAGTAAATCTTTCTAGTAGGGTAATGCGACCTGCAAAAAAGCCCCAGAATAAATGAGTTACTTGATATCTGCTTTTTTCTTTTTTTTCTTTCAAAGTAGCAAAACTATACAATAGAACAAAGGAACGATTGTTCATTTGAAAGTAGACCTTTCTGTGGCAATACTGGTGTTGGAATTTACAGGTGACCACTGCAGTGTTTTCTGAAGGTTGACTGTTCAAACTCAAAGGCTGCCAAGATCTCCGGTCACTTATTCATAAGCAGTGAGTCATTGCAGGGTGTGCTTCTGAAAGGCTGCGTTGTTAGAGCCCTAGTAGGCACATGTAAGAAGTTAACCCATTCATTGTACAAAGCTCTAATACTAACTACTTTCAGTAACCGCCTAAAATATAGTATTGAGATCCCCATCTCTGGTAATCTGTTTCGGTATGTTTCGTAAAGGCTAAGTGTGTAGTAAGACTATGGTCATGGACAAGGTCAGGAAGTCCAGCATGCAGCCAAACTACTACAAACTGTAGATGCATTGTTGTTATTTTCTCTGTCCTTAAATTGAACAAAGTTTGTTTCTTAGAAGGCTTAGCTATTTTATCATCTGTAGATGATTGATTATTAGGAAGTTTGAAATCGATGGCTGTATTTTGATTATTTTGATTATATACTGTATATTAATAACATGATTTTCATACTGATTAGGTCATCTGGATGGATGAAAAGGTATAATGTCATTTTCAGAACCTACAGTATATGTATTTGGTGTTTCTTGGATACAGTGTCAGGAAGCAGACACAATTCTCGAGATTCTTGAACTATATGACCTGGAATGTCCTCCTTCTTTAATAGGAAAATAAGGAATGTATGAGATGATCTGTAATCGCCTGTTGAGCATGTTAAGGGTTTTTTGTCTTTTTTTATAGTGATTGGATCCACATATTTAGGACTTTTAAGAGTGGTAGGCAGAAACAGCCCAGTGGCCAATGGGCCCCAATTACTTGCCATTTACACCAGCCTTTGTGGACATCCTTTAGAAGAAGGATGAAAAGGCTCACGGTGGCCTGTTGCAAAGCCCTAACTATTATGCTATTGCGCTTCTTTGATTTTGAAACAAAGAATAATATTTATTTAAGACAATATCAGGGACTTCTTAATTTTGTCTACTATGCACATTCATCTGATTAAATCACTTTTTTAAAGCTGGTGGAAAGGTTATAGGAAAACAAATGCTTTAGTGCAGAGCCAAGCTTTCCACATGCTAGTTTGAAAATTAGCTCCCAAATAAAAAGAGAGATAATTTATCCTGGAAGTAAACACTAAAGCTTCTGAACTAGTTTATAGATTGACAATTAACATGTGTGTAAAGTCAATGTGTGCTTCAAGCACATTGGTGACACTTATATAAAGCAGGAATATGCACATTGTGTAAAAAAAAAGACATACACAAATTGCTTTGTGATTGTCTACAATCCCTAAAAAACGAAACAGATGAAAAAGAACGCTTTTTTACAATGTAGGTGCTAGCACTTGTGAGTGAGCTGTGAGAAGTTGAACAGTGAAATACACTTCAGAGGAAGAAAGCATCTGGGCAGAAATTGCTGAATGGTGATGTCATAGAGCTCATCAGTGACATCTGCTTCAACTTCTTTATATCTAACCTGATTTGCAAGGCTAAATTATTTTGTTTTGTTGAAGATTAACTTTCAGGCAAAGGAATACTTTGGCCAACACTACATTTTAGAGTTGAACTAGTTTTCTAGGAAGACTGTAACCTTGAATCTAGAATGGGGTTTTATTAAATTATATAGATATAGTAAGAACATGGTAATGCATAAATAGATTAAAATTAAACTAAAAAAAAAGTGAAAATCTAAAAAGAAGAAAATCTAAGAATTTACTAGTTACGAAAATCTTGCATAATCATAAAACATATCAAGACGGGTTTCATGATGTGTAGAGCTTGAAATAAAGAAGAAATATGACATAGTACGAAAAAGAAATAAAAATAGGCAGGTAAACTTTTGAAGAGGCCATCAGCAGACTAGCTGGTGACATGTTATGTACAGGAAAAATAAGTCCTAATAACAAGAGAGACCTCATTAGTCTCTATTTGAGAAAGAAGAAGGTGGTGCGGCTTTTAATACTGCATTTTAGTGTTTCATCAAGGACACTTAAATAAACACTCCCCAACTCTATATTAAAGGCAAACTGCATTACCCAGCTGTATATACTGTATGTCCTGTTAGAACCGACTACAGATTACTATGTGTGTTTATTCTGGCAGTAGAATGACTCACTTCAGCAAACACTTTATTGCATGCTTTTGGACCGCGTTTATATATCATACAATGACACAATTTTAGTCAAAGATCCTGTCACAGAATTAACTCTTGTGTTACTTTTGGAAACACAGCAACCATTGCACACACAAAACAGTTTAACACCACGCTGTGATCAGCTGATGCAGAGTAAACGCACAAAATAAGTGAAAACACATTATTTAGA
Source organism: Sceloporus occidentalis (assembly GCA_023333645.1). NCBI lineage: Eukaryota > Metazoa > Chordata > Lepidosauria > Squamata > Phrynosomatidae > Sceloporus > Sceloporus occidentalis. The sequence continues at coordinate 6,307,545 of JALMGF010000031.1, forward strand.
GGAAGATTCATCAGCTTTCAAACTGCAAAATCTACCACTATTTTTATGGCATCATTCAGCAATGCCTCCCTCCCACCTCTTTAACAGCCTGATTCTGTGTGGAAATGGATGGAAAAAAGTGTGTCAGATAAGGCTTCTCCATAGTGTTGTTTGTGTTGGAATGAAAAAGGAACAACAGTGCACTGTCGGACACTTCAGTGCTTTATTTGGCAGCTTCTACTTTTTAATAACATCCTAGCCCTAACATTACCTCTCAGTGGTTTTATATATACTGTATATACACACACACACTATACGGACAAAAGTATTGGGACACCTATAACAGCTTCCACTCTGCTGGGAAGTGCCTTCCTCAAATTGTTCCCACAAAGTTGGAAGCATAACATTCTCCAAAATTGCATACCCCTTCAGCATACCAAGACATTTTGGAAAATGCTTTGCTTCCAACTTTGTGGGAACAGTTTTTGGAAGACCCTTTTCTATTCCCGCATGACTGTGCCCCAGTGCACAAAGCAAGGTGTCCCAATATTTCCGTATATATATATATATATATATGTATATATATATTGTGACAGTGTAAACCCCAGGGAGATGCTTATTTTGGCATTTGGGTACAGGTGCTATCCAGAATGTAAATATGGGTCCCTGGGGTGGAGCAATTGGAGAGCAGGGTGGGCCAATACTCCGTTTCCCCATGCTGTGGAAATTTCATGCTGGCTTTTCCAGAAGGCAAGAAATCTGCAGGATCTGGTCTGGGATTCCTATGGGGCCGGCATCAGGCACAGGTGCTGGGCATTAAAAACCCCTGGAGCCTGATACTCAAAGAAACTGTTGAGGGAAGAAGAAGTTTCCCTGAACTCCGAGGGCAAGGAGAGGCCCTGAACAAGAAGACCTGAGCCAAGTGAGGCAATACCTGCCTGGACATTTTGTGTGCTGTCTGTGGGAGGTTTTCCAGAGCCTGGCATAGCTGGGTCTGGCTGGGAGGTCGGGTGATTAGGCTGGTCAGTCTGGGCCAGCATAGTTTAGTTAGAGAGGGCTCCAATTGGGAGCTAGGTTTTCTTTTTATGTTTGAGTTAAAATAAAGTGCTGTTTTATTCAAAGCTGGTGTTCCTGACTCTGATTGCCCTAGAGGACTGTGCTTAGGACCCCTAAATATGACATGTATGGCCCTCATGCCACAGGGTTTGTCACAATATATATTCTTTCTGTTGTTCTCTAAACAGGTTGGCAGCCTTATAATTTTTTCTGCTACAAGCCATTCACCATTTTAGTAACCCTTCTTTGAACTCTCTCTATAGAATGCCCATATCCTTCATAACCTCCCTCTTTCAAATGCACATGCCTCCAGCTATACACTCTAGTGACATTGCATTTTCCGCTGCTTTGTTAAATTACCTTCCTAAGTCCTCAGAAATAATTACTCCCAGCTTCCTCTCTTTTTTGTCATTGACAGGACAGTACCCCTAATGCTTTTGGATTTTTCAGATCCCCCTGCATTATCTTTTATTCTCATAATTTGCTGAAATTATTAAAGCTAATTGGTTTATTAGCTTAATAAACCAATTAGTAGTTCTAATGAAACATCATTAAAAAAAACCTTTCCATTGATGTGACTGGACATTTTTTTGCAACTTTTCATCCAAAATGTTTTCCCTTTATAGTGTATATACAAAACATCAATTGCATTCAATTGTTAATTAAAATTAGTAAGAAAACTTTTTAGTGAGAAACGCCAGTACCAGTTTCTTACTATCCACCACTGAAATTCTGTCTATTTATTCCCGAGAACAGAACTCTTGTTGATACGTTCTGGCAAACCTTAGGATATTATATATATATATATATATATATATATATATATATATATCTATATATATATATATATATATATATATATATATATATATATATATATATATGTATATATATATATATATATATATATATGTATATTAAATCCACGTTTCACCTCGGAATATGTTTTTCATACAGTTCTAACCTGCATCTGGTCTTGCCAGACTAGTAGAGAACTCCCTGGACAATTAGTGGCTTGTGCATAGCGGCACACACATTACTCTGCACGTGATCGCTAACAACTACAAAGGAAGTGTTCAGTACATATTGTAAAATGAAAGAAATATTGTATCTCGCTAGGCTGGGTGCAATTAACAAATAACTTCCATCCGGTTAGGGATAATTTAAGCATAATAAATCTGGTAATATTTACCCTGAAGAAAAAAAAAATGTGCCTCAAAGAAATCTCCAGTGGTCACTCCTATTACAATCATCTAATTGTAAGTTTTCTTATAATGGTTTACTTACAGTTCTTAATGTAAATAGACAGGAACTAGTTCATTTCTAAATGAATAGCTGTTACCGTTCTTTGGAGTTGGATAGTTCTAAGCCTTTACTCAGTCATTTGGTAGTTTATCCTTTATACTATATAAAATAATAATAATAATAACTCATGATGGTTCTGAGTGTATTTTCTGATTATTCCGTTGTCTTACAAATAATGTACAAAAAATACAAAAAGCAAAGCACATCCTTAAAAACAAAATTACAAATTTTGGGGTGCTGCTGAAATGTCAGTATATGCATGAACAAGTAAGGGATATACTCCATACTGTACACAATAATCAGTGCAGAAACTTTAGATTATCAGTAAAACCTGGCACGCAACTATTGCTTGCTAAAGGAGTCAAAGTGCAGATTTGTCAGGTGATCGGACATGTACGTGCAAGTGTATGTGTGCACTTTCACTACATGTGGGCATTTCTTATCTAGAAAAATGAAACTAAACAAAGTTAATAATCTGCAACGTTCTTGTTCTGTGTGAATTAAGGTTCTACAGCTGGAACATTTTCTTTTTCAATGTTTATTTTGGGGGATTATTTAAAAGGATAAGGTTGTTACATATATTACATATAATTTAAAGAGTGCTAGCAGATTCCTTAGCATGATTTTGAAAAGGAGAGAATAAAAATTATCAATAACATTAAAATTGACAATATACAAAGTTGACAATGACATCAACACACGTTAAGACATCTTGGTACAGAAGGAGAAGAGGGTCATGTTTTTGTGAGTTGCTATATCACTGCACATGGCCCTTCAATATTCTTTTACCTCCTCTCCAGCATACTTACCCACAGTCCTTTTAGAGCTCCTTCGTCCTATGAACTCTGCCATTAGATTTTCTGCTACTCTCATCAGACCTAATCATTCTACATTTTACTTTTCAAGCCTGTGTTTAATTAAGTCAATGATGTTTAGCTACCAGGCACCGGGAAATATTTAACATGAAAGTATGAGGAATAAGGTGAACATGTGATTATGAGAAAAGTTATATGGCATAACTTAAGATATTTAGATATACACTGTATGACCAAAAGTATGTGGTCACCTCTCTTAATTATTAAGTTTAGGTGTTTCAGCCACACCCGTTACTAACAGGTGTACAAAATTAAGCACATAGGCAACCATCTCCATAGACAAACATTGGCAGTAGAAAGGGCCGCACTGAAGAGTTGAGTGCAGGCCCGGACTGGGACAAAAAATAGGCCCGGGCATTTAAGCCTGAGCAGCCCATTTTTATTTATTTATTTATTGTTAAAGCCCACCCTTTATGTACCATCTTTGCATTTACTCACTCATTCACACTAATCATTAACACATTCATTAATGCAGTCTCACAAATCATTTAAGCAATTCATCCACACATGAATTCATTGTCATACACATTCACACAATTCATCCACACATTTATTCATTCATTCTCATATGCATTCACACTACCCCCTCTCCCCATCTTATCTGCCCCTTTGCACTATGTACCCCCTTCCCCACTTCTCAATATGTACCCCCTCTCACTATCTATCCCCTCTCCCCATTTCTCACTATCTAACCCCTCTCTGCCCCTTCTCACTGCACCCCCCTCCCTCACCCTACTTACCTTGTTGCCGGAGCAAGCAGCAACTGCGACCGGGCCCGCGGCAGGGCCGGATTGACTTAGGGGCTGATAGAGCTGCAGCTCCAGGCCCCTACCTTAAAACCTCTACGGCCGCATTAACGTAGGGCCCCTTAATCCCGCCGCAACTGCGACCGGGTCCGCCACTCTAAGTGGCCGGTAAGCCCCCACCAGGGCCGGCCTTAGGGGTCTGCGGCCGCACTATTGTAAGTGCTATTATTGTGAAGTGGAAGTCTGTAGGTGTAACAACAGCTGAGCCATGAGGTGGTAGACCATGCACACTCACAGATCAGAGCACCAGTCCTCTTTAGCTTCACTTACTACAGCTCCAATCTGCCTCTAGAAGCAACATCACAAGCACTGTACATCAGGAGCTTCATTAAATGGGTTTCCAGAGCCAAGTAGCTGCACATAAGCTGAAGATCAATATATGCAATGCGCAATCTGGAAATCTGATGGATGAATTTGGGTTTGCGATGCTAGGAGTATGCAACTTAATGGAATGCATCACGCTTACTGTAAAGATTGGTGTAGGAGGAATAATGGTCTGGGGCTATTTTTTAGGGTTTGGAGTAGGCTCCTTAGTTCTATTAAAGGGTAATTTTAGTGCTAAAGCAGACATTTTAGAGATTTAGACCAGCTTCCAACGTCCTGGTATCAGTATGGGGAAGGCCCTTGCTGTTTCAGCCTGACTGTGCCCCTGTCCACAAACCAAGGTCCATAAAGACATGGTTTGACTAGTTTGGTGTGGAGGAACTCAAGTGGCCTGCACAGAGATCCTTAACCATTCTGAACACCATCCGTATCTGGCATCACAAATGCTCTTTTGGCTGAATGAGCACAAATTCCAACAGGCACACTCCAAAATCTTGTGGAAAGCTTTTTATATAGTGGTAAACAAAGAAAAGCTTTTAAAATCCTCAACTTTTGTTGTTATATGCACATAGTTCTATCTCACTATGCCCCCAAAAAACATTCTCTATACCCTGCAATTCCATGTACATTTCCATCTAGAAACACAATGTCTACAGATACATCTTGTGTTATCACTAGGGCTGATCCAGAAAACAGGTTTTAACCACGTATAATTTGTGGTTCTACCACAATAACAGAGTGACTGTTGCAATAACAAAAAGACTTGAACAATCTGTGCAGGCTTCTCTTATTGGTAAAGGTGTTTGGTCATGAGTTATTGCTGATGTCCCACCTTAAGGTGTCATTTCAGTTTTCACTTCTTTCTTGCCACATCCTACCTACCTGTTATGCCTATCACAAGAATAAGCATTTTAGACCACCGTGCGCCCCAAAACAAGTACTAAGTGTATGTCTTAGGCCAATTCTTTAACGTGCCCATGGAGCAGTATTATATTAATAACTACTCTATAGCGTGTAAAATGATAAGGAACTAAAGAGGACAATTCAAGAGCTTGATAACAGATACTGCATTGTACCAGAATACTTATGACAATTAGCTTTAAACATGCATGAATGCAAGTGAAAAGGACTGAAAAGACACAAAACATTAGGATTCTCTGAAGTCCTAATAGGTAATTTAGATTTAGGTGCCTCTTTAGATATAAAATTACTTCTCTGAAGTAAAATTGGTACATGCAGGTTATAGGTAATTTAGATTTTGTAGTCTTCTTTGTCATATACAGTAGTAGTATTAACTCCCGATCCTTATATCATCTGTTCAGTGGCGGAACTACCGGGGTCGCGACTGCGACCGGGCCCTGGAGTTTTGCCAGTCAGGGGGGCCCAAGGGGTGCCGAGCGGTTGCTGAAAACGACCGCTCGGCACCTCTTGGGCCCCCCTGACTGACAGAAATCCAGGACTCCTCTGCTCCCCACCGCTGCCGCTGGTGCCGCTGCTGCTGCCGCCGCTGCTGCCGCCACCTGCCTCAGCGCTGCCAAGAGTGCAGTGTTGGGAGCGTGAGGCGTTTGTCTCGGGTGCCGGCGCTTCACGCTGAGCGCCGGCATATGACGAGACAAACGCCTCACGTTCCCAACACAGGAGTTGACGGTAAGTGACCTACAAAGGGGGTAGGGAGGGAGTGGGTAGATCGTGAGAAGGGGGGGGTAGGGAGGGAGTGGGTAGATCGTGAGAAGGGGGGGTAGGGAGGGAGTGGGTAGATCGTGAGAAGGGGGTAGGGAGGGAGAGGGTAGATCGTGAAAAGGGGGGTAGGGAAGGAGAGGGTAGATCGTGAGAAGGGGGGTAGAGAGGGAGAGGGGAGATCGTGAAAAGGGAGGGTAGGGAGGGAGAGGGGAGATAGTGAGAAAGGGATAGATGGGGGGCCCTTAACAGATTCTCGCACCGGGGCCCTGAGGTTTCTAGTTATGCCCCTGCATCTGTTGATTGTGAAACCTTCAATTTATTGCATGAGCTGTGATTGAAATATGGAAGGGTAAAAACGACACAACAACATACAATAACAAATCCTATTTTTTATAATAGGGTCATTTAAAAGCAATTACTGAGAATATGATTCAGACAATAGTAGCAATTTATTTCTATAGACTTCAGCATCCAATACCATTTAACACTGCACAGTCAATTTTGGCTAGGCGGGCATAACATTTGGTTTGCAGCAAAGGCATCTTTATATTAAATTCCATAGAAAGAGAAAGGAAATAAAAAAATTGGAATGACGAACTGAATTATTGTATTGTCCAGTGGAACATAGACAGCATGCTTGGAATAACCTTGACTGTGCACAGTGCTAGATGGATTCCTTTTCCGCAACCAGTGTTGGGTAAGACAGCTGCCTTAAAGGTAGGGGCTATACGTAACATACGGCCAACACATTAGCAAAACATTTGCTAGTATGAAACACTATATAGATGTGACTTACAAGCTTTGGTAATATTCATATGTGAACTTTTCAGCATGCACAAAAAAAAAAAATAAGCAGAGTTTTGGGTGAACTAGTCAAATGTAACTATAACTATTCATATCTAATAAACCTTATTACTCCTTATTTATTAGGCAGCTGTGCAGCTTTTTATTAGCAAAGCAAGGAATCAGTACACACACAGCAGATACATACATCAAATGCTATTTGAACCCCTCATATCTCAAGCATAAATGTTGGGGATTCTGTCACACTATACGGCCATGTATTGCTTAGCACATCACTGCATTAAAGTACCCCAATTTTGCTGCTTCAATCCTAACATGACTTTCATGTTACTGTTATAGGGACACTTAAAATGTCCCATCTTACAGATGCCCATGTGACTCTATACTACTAGCGTGGCAGCTAGATGAAGTATTCCCTGAGCCAGTCAGAAGTAAGCTCAAAATCTTGCCAATATGATGTCCTACAGAGGCCATGGAATAAGGGGAGGGGGGGTACCCTAAACTAGTTCTATGGTAGACACTCTGGTGCCCCCTCATGGCAGCAGGGTGACAGTTGCACTGGGGAGTAGATAGTCCAGGCATCAGGTGCAGTTACCACCCAGTGGTCACTCCAGGAGGCAGTCACATGATCTTCCCTTTGAGTAATCAAACAGTTCACTTAGAGGGAGGTCTCCAAAGTGATACAGCGATCTATTTCAAATAGAGGATTTTTCGTAAAACCAATTCTGCTACAAATATTAGTGTAATGAAAACCAGTGCCAGGCTTGTATACAACACAGTCTTTTGGTACAATAAACCTCAAATCACTGATAAAGAATGTTCCTTAGAATTCAAACCAAAATAAGGATGCATCCTGTATCATTTTTTTTTTTACTTATAATGTATGTAAGGCAGCGTAACCTGCACTTTCTTTATTCTCATTGTTCAATTTGGAGCAAGAGTCCCCAGCATCCACTCATGCACAATGTTTTTTTTTTTAAGACTGTCTTTATTGCACATACTTTGAATGTGCATCTTCAATAGTCTTACATTTCTTTATGTTTTAAGATACAATGCAATATTCATTTATAATCTGTCAGCTTGCGAGATTTGAAACCACCGTAGCTGATCAAGATTCATGTTCTTAGTTCCCCTAGCACAAATGACTGATAAAGACCATGTGGCAATGGGTACATTTTTTAATTTGCAGCACCTACACCAATAGATACATGGCAGTTGCTACAGGTGAAGGTTATCACAAATCACTTGGGTGGTCATTGTCATGCAGAGCATCTAGTGTCGCCACCTGCCCCAAAGTCTCTAATTTAGAAACGGTGTTACTGTCGTTATTTGCATCTGCCCCCTGTGTGGCAGCTCACACCATGTACATGAGAGAATGCTCCCTGAGCAATCCGCACCATGACCTGCCATTGCTGGTCTTTATTGGGCATTTACTGGGTATTAGCATTTTGCATAAATGCACATCTGCCCACTGGTGCTCTGCACTAATTTTTTTCCCTGAATCCCGAGGTATCTTGTACTCCCCTTGTCACTCAAGAAGGTGATCAAGTGCTTCAGAGTGATAGGGCCATAGTAGATACCAGGAACCCATTTTCTTTAGGGATGCACTTTGCACAAGGGGATATGCTGCAACTTCCTTCCCTCCCTGACCAAAATCAAGGGAAGGCTTGATCCTCTAGCGCCCCCACCCCCCAGAGGGGACTGGCTGAAGTCTCCAAAAAGGGGTGGGAGCCAAAAGTCATGGTGCACCGCACTACCCCTACCAAAAGTTGAGTCTACAAAAGTTCGGCTCCACTGTGGAATTTTTCAGTGCAAACACACATGCATAAAACAACTAAGAAACGGTGCTTAGTGAAACATGTGATCAGTGTTATATCGGTCCCAACCCATGGCTGGTGTTACAAAAATACCTCCACTAGGCTTGTGCATTCAGAATCATACAAACTTGTTTTTTAATGAAAATTGCCTATTTTGTGCATTCATACAAACCTCCAATAGCAAAGAGGGACCCAACGAAACAAACAAAAACTAATTGCAAAGCCGCCAAAGGTTTGTTAAGTTATGTTAATTGGTTTGCCTGCTATAGGTGAGTCATATCTCCCTCTCACAAGTTTTCTGGAACTGTTGATAGTAATTACACGATGTTACGTTTTCTAGGGTCAGGCAGGCTTAAACAAAGTATGATTTTGGCAGAATCCTCAGGAAATGTGGGTACATGTTGATCTGAGACCAATAAGTTCAACAGGTGCTGCTTATTAAGTATTAGCAAATACAAACTGCCCAAAAAACAATCAAGGAGAAGGTGCAAAAGGTTAGATACAGCCAAACAAGAAAAGGCTATAGTTAATCACTGCAAAGCCAGACATAGCTATACTAAAAAAAAAAATTAAGCTAAAACTAAGCGTATTAATAATATAGTTACAAATATTAACCAAAACACCAATTTATAAAAGAGAGGTGCAAAGATGAGTAAAGGAAAAATAAAAATCTCAAGGGCTCTATGAACCTCAAGTTACTACTGCTGGAAGGCTGTTGCACATATCCGCCACCCCCTCAGTAAAGTATATCTTTCTTACATTAAATAAGACATTATTACATTAAATAAAAGCACAAATCTCAGGGTTCCTGTGGACCTCATGCTTCTTCTGCTAGAATATTGTTTTAAACTCTCGGTACAGCAAATCTTCCTTACATTAAGTGAAACTTTATGACATTAAATAAAAATATCAAGAGAAGCAATTAATGCAAATGATTAACCATTTTAGTACCTGTAAAGAAAGCTGTAGATTAAATAACCTCTACAGACAAGCAAGGATGATTTAATTTACAACAGATTTACAAAAGATACAAGGCATGGGGAACGAAGGAGAATCTGCCAAAATTGAAGCAAAAAATTAGTCCTAAATGCACTAATCTACCCTCCACCCACTAGCCATCAGCTATGGCATGTTTAAGTGAGGGAAGGGTTCAGGTACATTCTGGTGCACTTACCAACCCAATCAGGGCTGTGAATAGTGCCCTCATACAACCTCATCACTGAGTTAGTGCTCCGGAGGACCAAACCCAACAGAGGACCTAACTGTACAACAGGCTTTATAAATCGGCTCAGCATTAAAGCTAGAGGACCAAGCTTTTTCTCACAGATACTCAGTTGATCATACCTTAAGGCTCTGTTACTTGTGAACATTCATTTTCGAAATTTCAAGCCAGAGGTACTTGTGTTTCCTAATGTCAATGGAAAAAGTAAACCAGTGCTCCAAGAGGTAGGGTCACAGTGGAGACCAGGTCTTCAATCATCTTGTTCTGGTACTGCACTTTTTTGACAGTATGGGTTTTATTAAAAGCACACACTTCACAATCGTACAATAGTATAAAAATGTATAATAAGTTCAAGTGACAGTTATGAAAACTTAAAAAAGATATAGAACAATTTATATATCAGATGTCAGTGAATTTACATTATGCATCAAAACTAGGAAAGTATACATTCCTTCAATACAAACATACTATACAGCACAATTATTGTGCTGTCATTACATTATTATATGTTGGGCAGTCCTGATTGTGAAGTGTGTTAATTGCACTCCATACTAATATTATAAAGGGTGATTTGCTGGCCATTCTCTGTTAATTACCGAATACCCGAGTCTGTCTAATATCTGTGTTTACTGAATTATATACTGAGTTATATACTGTTTGTGTGTTGTAATTGAGGTGGAATATTTTATATTCAATGGGAAGTGAGGTTCTACTAGGATCTCCCAAGACAAAACACTAAGAGACAGCAAAATAATGGATATTGTTTCAGCAACTTAAGACAAAAAAATGTCAGACTGCAATTATGTGCAAGTTGCTTAAAAAAGCACTAGGTATATACCGTATGTATATATATATATGTATATATATATATATATATATATATATACATATATATATATATATATATACATATATATATATACAGATATATACAGATATATACATATATATATATATATATACATGTATATATGTATATATATATATATATATATATATGCTATATGGACAAATATATTGGGACATACCTCTTAATTATTGATTTCAGGCGTTTCAGATCCATTGACACATCTGTATAAAATCAAGCATCTAGCTAAGCAGTCACAGATATCTGCAGGTGACGTAAGGGGGTGAGGGCAGGAGTGTGAATGAGTATACAGTGCCCCCCACAAATATTGGCAACTTTGGTATAATTGACCAAAATAAAATGAGAAAATGTATCTTTATTGTTTTACTTTTTGATATTGATTCTTCAAAATACACAAAATACTCTGTTCTCATGGGTAGCAAACAATTGCAAACACAACACAGGTTTATCCCCCCCAAAAATTGTTAAAGATATATGTGCCACAATTATTGCCACCCCTATGAATTCATATGATAAAAGTATAGCTGATGTGTATACCCAGTGATATTTTACATTTTTACCTGGGTAACTAAGAACAGGAATTTGCTCTACTGTGACTTCCTATTTCACAGGGGTATAAATATTAGGTAAGAGCCAGTAATATAGCTGTGAGGCAAAAGGTAGGGGAGCTTCAGAAAAAAAGGAAAGTGGCTATAAGAAAATAGCAAAAGCATTGAAAATGACCATTTCCACCATTGGAGAAATGTTTACTAAGTGTCACGCACAGCGTAGAATAGAACCTGTAATCAGGTAGAACAGCGTGTGCAAGTCCAATAGACAGATCACAAAAAGTCCAGCACAGAATAGCCAATGAGCAAGCCGAGGTCAGGAAGCCAGAAGTCAGGATCGTTGCAGGATAAGCCGAGGTCAGGAAGCCAGAAGTCAGGGTAGTCGTGAGGGTAGCCAGAGTCAAACGCCAGGAATCGGTAACAGGAACAAGCCGGGTCGGTAACGGGAAATCAACAGAAACGCGTACTGAGCAGACACTATACAAGATAGGTACAACCATCAGAAGGCAAGGTTGGGATGTTTCTGAGGCTCTTATATAGGCCGAGGAAGTCCAGGCATCAATTACTGAATTCCCGCCAAAAATTCAAAAGTGCCGTTATGTCACTTCCGGTTAGCGGCCATCTTGGGATTGGCGGATCGTAAAATCCTAAAAGGAGTCGTAGTACCGGCTGGCGCCACTAGGTGCGTGCAGAGGACCGGGTGCACGCAGCAGGACCGGACCTGGCTCCAGCAGTGGATGGCAGACGTGAGGAGTTGCGAGGTCTTCCCCTTCCTCGCAGCGGCGGAGGCTGCTGCGGTAAGGCGGGGGGTCTCCCTCTTCTCCTCGGCGGCTGAGGCTGCTGTGCCGAGGCGGGAGGTCTCCCTCTTTTCCGCGGCGGTTGCAGCTGCTGCGGTAAGGCGGGGGGTCTCCCTCTTCTCCTCGGCGGCTGCCGGTCCGAGGACCCAGAGGCACCGGCAGCCAGGTATGTGACACTAAGTCCCAATCGACAGGAAATGTTATGAATTACCTAGAAGAGGACACGTGTCTATATTGTCTCAACGCACTTTGAAGAGGATGGTTCGAGTGGCCCAAAAATCTCACAGCTTGATAATTGCATTGTGTCTTGGGATCAGAAAGTCTCCAACACTACAATCCGACGTCACCTACATCACTACAAGTTGTTTGGAACGTTTTCAAGAAAAAAGCATTTGGCTAAAAGCATCTCCTGCTTACTATTGTGCATACATTCACCACCAGCCACTGGAGTTCCGGTGGTCTAAGAACATACACAGAAAGCGTTCTTATAGAGTTCAAGGGCAGGGCGTTATTGGCTGCTATATAAATACATGTAAAAAATTATACAAAATGTTGAGCGAAGATTAAGGGCAACACAAGGAGACAGATTTTTTTTTTTTGTGCTGCCTAAGCATACAGTAGGTCAGTTAGACTTAAAACTGAATTAACAGAAATTTCTACTTATGGTCAAAGGATTTGGGTAAATGAACCATTGTATTCTGTTCAAAGTTTAGTAAATATCATTATTATCATTTTTGTGATGTCTGTCCTGTTTCAAGTGAAACTTTCTGTCATCATTCTCTGATGCTATGTCATTTCTGAAAAAGTTTGTTGGAAAAGAGCTGTTCTTTCTAAGTGTACAAGTCGCTTTAACTTTCCCAGAATACCAGCCTGGCCACAGAAGAAAGCAACTAAAAATGTTAAATGGAAAATGTGCAGTTTAACGTCTGTGTTTTAGCAGTCTGTACTATTACTGTAAGTTTATTCATGATAAGGGCTCAAACAATACATATTGGTTTGTTTGTATTTCCATATTACGACTCATGTTAAGGGTATAGAGTTATATTGTGTAAGCCACAAAAAGAGAGCAAATTTGGCTAACTAACTATAATGGGTTGCAAGCTGTTTATTCTTTAGTCAAATAATACCAATGTATAATATTGTGTTAAAGGTACTTGATTGGGTATGTATATATGTCATGGTTCTGATCTAAAGAATTTGCACTAGAGGCAGTGTTTGTAAACTCTCATAGGCTGACTTGGCCTGTTTGTGAAGATCAAAGATGTCCCTTAAAAGTGGCCCAGTTGTGTTTTGGTCTGTGCAGACCTCTGTAGTATAGTTTATGCATTAACTAAAGCAGAGCACTGTAATATGATGACATATCTGGATGCTCTGTATTGGAGTAGGAGGTCCTCTTCAGCTAGATATGTGAGGGAGCCCCTAGGGAGCGCTGAAGCAACTACTGTAAATAAGTCATTGGCCAAAACAGTAACGGTATTTCTTCTAGTTTCTTGTTTCTACATACTTGACAGGCAGGCATAAATGTACATATCTTTGGTAGTGTTTGTGGACAAATGATCACACAATACATGGAGCAGATGTCCAATAGTTTTTTATGTAGCATTTTGTGTAACCTTCTGTGCTCTTTCCCCACCAAATTATGATAGGCAAATTTTAAATTAGCGGAGCAACAGAAGTAAATATAAACGTAACTCACCCCAATGGGTTATGCACAATAAATGAGATAAAAATGACGCGAAAAAAGGATAATAGTGCACTCTATATGATAAAATATAACAAATTTTTTTAAAAAAATTTATAAAAAACTCACATTCTGATGAGTCAGACAAAGACTGACTCAAATCATCAACACCGGGAACCCTCCAGAGACGGACAGTAATGTCCGCCGCTAGAGGAGCAGGCTCGGTTTGGGAGATCAAGGCTATCACTCTAACTGGCTTAAAGTCAATCAAGGGAGCGGGAGGTCTGTTAATCCAGACCTCCGATCCTGCCCCCTTGCGATGCGTGCAGCAATTGACGCTGTGCATCGGGATTTGCTCTCATATCCCGGCGTACAACACTAAAGCCGTGCCCATCACCTTCCGTGTTCACTGCACCAAAAGGAGACTTAATAAGAGGAGCCTGGAGGAAGATCTAAGAGGAGGAAAAGTGACAGTGACAGAGGAAAGGTAGGAAAACATCCAGTGAGAGTGGATTAGTAAATGTGGATTAGTAAATGTGTGAGAGTAATTGGTGTTATGCTGTAGCCTGTACCATTGCCAATGTCTCTCTCAGGGTCCATCCAGGCTGCGGAGCTGCATATCTCTGATTTTCCCTGTCTCGCTACATTTCCCCCTTTGCTGTAATCCATTCCTGGATTTCCATATGCTCTGTTCTGTGCTTCTGATTCCTTGATTCCAATTCTGCTCTTTGCTTCCTTTATAAGGTATTATGTTTGTCTCAGTCAGCAGTCACAGGTATGTCCTTCTTGGTTTTGTGTTTAGATTCAATGTTTAGTTTCAGTTTATTAGTAATTCAGTAGGCAGGGTTTAGTGCTAGGACCCACCAGATATTGTAGTACTTTGGCGTAGTGGTGGGCTAAGCATACTATAGCCATATGATGTGATGGAATCTCCAATTGTTATCACATAGTCCAAGGCTAGTTCCTGTATTCATGTTTGTCTGTCTCATATGTACCTTTGCTCTCTTTTCCCTGAATCATCTGAGGATCTTGGTTCGTCTCTCCTCTCCCCATGTCCCAGAGGATAAGATACCCTATCCTTGCTTAAAAGAGAAGCGTCCGAGGATCCCAGCTCCTCACGCCATCCCTTGTATTTCTTGTTCCCTGTCCTTTGTTGTGTCCTGTATCATGTATGTCTTTTCTGGCTATGTTTCTTGCTCGGTCTCCCTGCTCCTTGCTCTGTCCCCCTTGCTTGCTATGTTTCTGCTGTTACTCTGCTTAGCTCCCTACTCCCAGTCTGCAGCATCTTGCACATTATTTTAGTGCTATGTCTCATGCCTGCTCCAGGGTGCCTGCAGAATATCACCAAGTTTTGCTTTGTTCTGGGCAACATCAGCTTCTATGTCAGGGCCCTGGTATGTGGATGCACAACCCTAGATGCCCACCCGGGAGAGGGAAGTCGCCCTGCACCAGGCCCTTTCCAACATTAACTGCGCATTAACTCCTGAACACCATCTTTGGTCGCTCTGGGACATTACAGTCGTCTATTTATAGACTCCGCTCCTGTCAGTCTTGTTCATTATATAACATCACAAAGGATTCTGGATCTAGAATAGTAGAATGTTTGCAGATCATTTCTATCAACAGAAAATCAAGCAGAACAGAAACTATACCTCCTGTTGTTGCTATTGTTCCTTACTTCCTTCACTTGGGATTTAGCTATTTTAACACTTTAATACTCTTTTACAATCATGTGTAAATACCTCCAATGCAGCTTATTACTGATTTACACAAAATGCATGTGTATACAAGAATTATATGTATAATAATCTTTTTAGCAATTCTGTTTCTTAAGGATAAAAAGTTCTTTTGTACGTGATTAAACTGTTTGCATGCAGCCTCATTCATTAGCAGAGCATCACCTACACATGTATGCATCAAACAGACTCAATGGATGGAAAACAGCTAGGGACATCATTCTCTGTTACTTCCGCAAACTTGGTACATTCATATCAAGGGAACATAATGACAGTTTCAATGAAATTTAAACAATCACTTTATTAGTTATGTTGAGAAGCGTGAAGCGAAGCATGGTAACATGAGTGAGCTATCCACTGAATGAAAACATCCGTGGGTGCGTTTTGGTTTAGATGTTTTCCTTTTTTTGAGGTAGATGTTCCCAAGCCGTTGAGTGACTAACCACTTCAAAGACGTTTGTGCCCAAATCAACCAGAGAGTGCTTTCACACCTGTGCAGACATGCTAACTATGATACAAATAACAGTTGTCTTTGATGAAGTTAGTAATTGCTCACTGTACAGAACATAGTTATTTATGATTTATGTCCAGTGTCCTTATCCTGTGCATCTTTAACCCCTTAATGACAAAGCCTGTACATATACGGGCTCAAAATGCATTGTTTTCAATGGGTTTAAGGACCTCCCATTGTCCTTAAGGGGTTAACATCTCAAAATTCTATGATAAAAATAACAAAACTCATTATCTTAGTTGCCCATGTTTGTATCTACTTACCAGACTTTAGCTTAAAATACCCATAAGACAACATTGTGTCTTCTAAAGCTAGTTTCCACAAAAATAAAGCTTTCTGTTTAGCATGTGAGTTCAGTTAATAATTTTGCGTTCATTTTCTTAACTATTTTCAAACAATTCTTTATTTATTTTCAGATTCTTTATTTATTTCCAGATTGCAAAGACATTGTTCTACTATGTTGAAAATACAGGTTTACACACATCTTTATAAGAGAAATAAATAATATAAAACACAATTGTATTAAAATATGTTGTGTGTATTTTATTAGTATAAAACAGTATAGTTATTTTTTTTTGCATTTACAGGAAACTTCTTTCAATGCATTTTTATTGCCATGCCAGAACCAAAGAAAACTAGTTCTAGGGTAGCATCTGGGTCATGTTGCACTATTTTGATCCTTTCCATAAACACTTATGAAAATCTAAAGATGTTTCCATCACTAAATACCAGTGTTCAAACTGTGAGAACAGGAGTGGAAACATCTTCCATTAAAATTAGTATGAATTCAAATACATTTGCTGATTTTGGCTTGGACTATCTTTCCCATGAAAACTCCCACATGTTTTTAACATTCATAGAATCAAATGGAAAAAAAGATAAGGTGGTTAGTATTATTCCTGTGAACCAGTCTAGCTGGTGGATGTGATGCCTTCCTTGTTACCGAGGTGGGACGGTAACTTTATAAAAATATAGGAGTGGCTCAAGATGATGAGAAAACTTGTCATGGCCAGCTTGCTCTATAATTAAATCATTGAGATCACAACTATATTAGTTGTGTACATCTACATTTCACAAGGCACAATAAAGATAGAAAATAAAAACTTTTATAATTTCTGCGTTTGGCAGTAGATTTATAATTCACAGTTAACACTTGTTACATGAAATTTATTTTAGTGTCTGGAAAGTAACTTAAGTTATATCTGGTTCTCTAAATAGGATTTGGAGCCATTAAACCTAAATACTGATAAGTCGTTACATATTTTATTTAAGATGAATTAAAACCAGGCCTAAAAACTGAACAGGAAAATATGTGATCAGCAATAAAAAAAATACCATTTTATTGCAAATTCACTTGAGATCCATATATTTCCAATTGCACGCCATTCATTTTGTGTTTAGAATTTGGTAATTTTGTTTAATTGTATTACAATTCCATAGTTTTATAAACGTAACATGATAAGTGAGTAGCATTTGGCAGGCAGGACCTGTTGAGTGTGTCTGCGAGTCTGGATTTCAAACTCCATCCAGAATTTCACATTTGGCTTTTACATTTAAAATGTCGTACAGTCCTGGTAACCAGTCATTACAGAAATAAAGATTGCAGACTGATTTATGAGAAGTTGTTTAAAAATAGTTATCCCAACTGGTCTAAAAATGAAGGAACAAACTGTTCTGGCACAAAATGCACCATGGATTGATGTCTGAGTTGAACAGCGTAAGGCTTGCTGGTGTTATGTTATTAATTATCTTTGATACATGACACAAATGTATATTCTATGATAGACAACGTGTTGTGGTCTTTGTCTTGCCTGTCGTCTATAATTTTATGGAGACTGTTTGTAAACAACTGCTTACACTACAACTTCAAGACTTCAGTTTTTTAAAAAAATGCATAAAGCTATGAAGTTTAAAACAATTACCTCTAATCCTCAATAATTATCAGATAAACTGATTTTTGGTTTATTTAAGTCATACTAAAAATATCCAGCCCTATTTAAAGGCACCCACAGTGTCTGCATTCATGACCTGAACACGTAGTAGAGTCTAGAATTAATTCCTTTATAGGAATACCTAGCTGTCACAGGTCTGCATACTTAACCAAAACTCTTATGTTTACACAGCTAGTAGAACTGGGTAGACCCACGCCCTTTATTTAATTCTAGTTCCAGGAATTAAAGGGTTGAATGAGCAATTATAAATGCTACTTTTTTTCCCAACATCAATCACTATTTTAAATGGCAAAAAGCACATAAGACAAAGTATAACATTACTATGACAAAGTTGATGTTTATATTTCTAGGAGCAAAAGTTAGAGAGGAATGTTATTAGTTGCTTTGTGGATGAAAAAAGGAAAATAGGAAATTCACCTCATACAATGAAGACTAAGAATAAAGTCTTGTTTAGCTTATGCAATAAACAACTGCAAAAAAAACCTCAAACTCAGCAGTTAATTGACCCTTGGTTTGAGATAACTAAGGAAATGTCCACATGTTAAGTCAAAATGTCTAGGTGGGTAGATATCTAAGAAAAAAAAAAGGTCCAAATAACAAATTAAACATTTGGGGCACATCATCATTTTGGAAGTCAAGAGTCAAGCTGAGGTAGGGTATACCTAACACTCAAAAATCACTGAAACGCTCACTACATGGGCAGCTATACTGGAACATATGCAGAATGATGAACCGTAAGAGATGCCTCATGCATATATTCATGCGCATAAACTAGGTACAGAGACACAGGTGATAGGTCCTTTGATAAAGTAGCAAGAGGTAAGGCTGTCATTAATGCCAAAATATGTTAACTCTGTATGCAGAAAACATTTATTTTTTTCTGAAAATTAAATATGTGTGTTTGCCAAGTGGAGCATAATGCAACATCCAGGTGTCAGCATTACTATCTTCCGATTCAGCTTTTATTTTATAAAACTGATTTTTTTTTACCAATACCATCTTGAATTCAGATTTAGCAAATGCCTTTATGATCCACCCAGAGACATTTAATATATCACATTATTTTTGGAATTCCCTGAAATTCAACATTTAAAAAAATCAATATGTCCAGAAAACATAACTTTCAACACAAAATGTCTTTCAATTTTCTTTCAACTGAAACTGAATCCAGCCATGATTATAAAAATGAGAATCCCTGCAACAGCATTTTGTTACAATTGACACATTTACAATACATAGTCTATGGTAGGTACAAGGGATCACAGATACAGATACCTGTGCAAATGGACCAAAAGCTTTGGAAACATTTTTGGCTTTCTTTTAGGTCCATTCGTTTTAGGACAATGAATTTAGTTTCATGTCCTTTGGGTTCGGACAAAATTTTCCATTCAGAAACAAAATTCATACACTCTTACACTACCTACTTGCTATCTTCTCCACTAACTGCTTCCATGTCACTGTCTACTTTGCCGCAGCTCTGGTTCCTCTTCTCCCTCTTCTTGTTCGTCTGTCTTCTTTCTTCGTCTGCTTCTCCCCGGTGTCAAATCCCTTATTCAGGTACTTCCACAAAATGGAAGAGCTCTCCTCGATACTGTCGTACATTTTAACCGCATCCTCTATTTGTCAAACCACATGTGCATACTGCCTTGATCACTAACAAGTTGTTAAAATTACATTAAAGGTTATTATGCAATATTTCGTATTTGACTGATAAACACAGAAATCTGAAAGGAGGAACAGTCAGAAAACAAGATCAATGTACCAAGTGTTACATGTAGAAAGTGGGTGAGGAGCTGACCATGGTAGGACATGAGTTGCATTGAGACCTAGACAGACTCAACCAGGTTTGTACATAAGATGATGAGCTGACCTTCTGGAGACAAAGGTCAATACAAGGACCAATTAAGAAATGGAGGATGCATTTCCACCTTTTCATTCATCAAGCTCCTCCCTGTCAGACAAGCCAGGCCAAACTAAGCATTGGGATCAACCTGTCTTCAGCTTTCAAATCTCAGCCCAGACCAGCATGCAAATATATTAAAAAACTAACTGTGTCTAGATGTTCACACATGCACTCCAACATTGTCATATTTAATTGCTTATTCTCATTTTCCTTGGCTTTTTAGCACCTTATGTGTTGCCTGCTCCTGTCATGTACTTCAGGGGTCCTGTCCTGGGTCCTCTTCATTTTAATTTGTTATGGTAAAAATAATAACAATGCAACACATGTTTTAAATACCTGGGAAAAAGTATAAAGTAGAATTATTTAGGAATTATTGTAGCAACCGTGTGCAATGTCAGTCAGCAGCTGCAAAGGCCAATTAGCCATTAGCATATATCAAACAAGACATTGACAGGAGGAGATTGTCTTGTCTGTGTCAATGGTAAGACCTCACTTTGAATATGAGGTTCAATTCTGGATTTTTAGAAAAGTAGGACCTACAGGGCTATGAATTATACATTAATACACATTAATATTTTAGAGCTTGATCCAAGGAGAAATCTAATTGCCTTTTGGAGTCAAGAACCTCTACAACCTTTAACAAGTTGAGATTTTGACATACTGCTGTTAAATGCAAATGTTAATTGCGCTCAATTAGCAGTTCTTAATTAAACCCGTTTGACAATTACCTATTGTTATATACAGATGAGTGTTCAATGCCTTTTTCCGAATAAACCACAGTCTCTTGATCACGTCCAATCTCAGTTGCTGACATATTCACATACGCATATAGTGGCTAGAAATCACCATTCACAAACCTACATGGATTTTATCACTTTAGGACTGTAGGTGAGGGAAATAATGATCTTCAAAGTATAACAATAAAAAAGTGCTTTGTTATGTGATAATTTAAGAATATGTTAAGTGCATCTATCATACAGGAGATCCCAAGTCTTTAATCTTACATTAATTAGTGCCCAAGCAACGGTAAAATACAGGTTTTCTTTTTACCTGAACTAAGATCTTGTCTGAATAAATAATACCTAGGGGTTTCACTGTATAATTACAATGCAAGTGCTGCCATAACCAAGAACTCATGCTCTCTAATTTTAACATTTAGATTAAATGCTAATGATTGAGAAAAAAGTATATACATTATTTTTGTGTGTGCCATGCGCTTCTAGAACTTGTAGAATAAGTGAGGAGATTGCTCTATAGACACTACATTATTCTTCAGCTAGTCTCTGGAAAAATCTAGATAGAAGGGTAATTTCCAAATAACATATAATTAGATGTTTTCTCCGGTCATAGAGTTCTCTTGAAAGATAACATTTGTGTGGTGCCTCTAATTATTGTCTTTTTTTTTTTTTAAAGGCCTCATTATTCACATTTCACAAACTACATTTTTCCAAAATTACACTTTTCAGCCATTTATAAAAAATTCTGAATTATGTGTATATTAAAGCGATATATAGTTGGCCCGGTGCGACACATGTGACCCCCTTCTTCCTGTATCCCCCTGCTGGTTCTAAATGGTATTGAACCGGCGCAGGGAGACATGTGCGTACTGGGGTCAGAAAGTGAGGCTGCTTGCACAGTGTGCGTGAGCAGCCAGAAAGAAAGTTGCAGGAGCGGTGAGAGGTAAGCAGGGGCAGGAGGTGAGATATAGGTATATGTGTTTGTATATATGTATGTATGTGTACTTGTGTGTGTTTGAGCATGCATGTTTTCTTGTGTGTGTTTGAGCATGCATGTGTACTTGTGTGTGTGTTTGAGCATGCATGTGTGTATTTGTGTGTGAGCATGGATGTGTACTTGTGTGTATGTGAGTATGGATGTGTACTTGTGTGTGTGTGTGTGTTTGTGAACATGGATGTGTACTTGTGTGTGTGTATGTGAGCATGGATATGTACTTGTGTGTATATGTGAGCATGGATGTGTACTTGTGTGTGTGTGAACATGGATGTGTACTTGTGTGTGTGAGCATGGATGTGTAATTGTGTGTATGAGCATGGATATGTAAGTAGGGTGAGATGGAGTGTGTTTTAGTGAGTATGAGTAAGTGTGTGTAATTTGTGTAAATGTGTTTACATATGTTATGTGTTGGAAAGGGGGGCAAGGGGCAAAGAAGGCACAGACCAGTTGTGTGGGGGCAATGATGGCACAGACTAGCTGCTGAAGTTGGGGGGCCCAGGGCACTTTTCGCATTATACCCCTGGCTGCAGAGTCATATATGATACAAACTGGACTCACCAAGCAATCTGTATTGGCTAACCTGTACAGGTTCCATACATAAACGGTCCTCTAATGATAAAATTAATTACATAGTTTATAGAGAAATGAACCAAACTCCAGTGGAGGTTTACTTTTGATTTTAAAGCATTTTTTTTTTACTAAATAAAAAGTTGGAGACCGGCTCATACATCAAAAGTACAGCTATTATTACTAACCATTATTACAAATAGTATATAAAGAACGCAGGGTAAATATCCCTTCTATGTAGTTGCGGTATCTGAAAGGTGCAATAAATATTTGTTCATTGTGTTATACAACCTGTTATGTATGAAAAGGAATTATTGCCATTATAGTTTTACGCTTTGTTCAGTCGTCACAGACTGTGAGGTATTGGGTTCTTGTGCATTGTTTAACACAGATCTCGAGAAATAAGATCTTCAGACTATTCACTTGTATTTGCCAAACATCCAATACAATATGGTTTGCACCGTTTGCGAACAAAAACAATTGTTTTGATGCTGATATTTATAGTGGAATCAACAAATCAAGCAGATTAGTCTGGTGTCCATACAGTAATTTATTTTTTTTCACAGGTTGAGTACCTTGAAAGGGTTAAGGGTACGTTGCACTCATTTAAAAAATAAATGAGCCAAAAGCTTAATTTTTCTTATTTCTATTGACGTAATTAAATAATTACGTTGTTTTACATGTAGTATAGTTCCACATCCTTTCTCTAATGCTTTAAATGGGTTGTGGGTTTAATAGTGAGTTGTGGTTGAATTTTTCAAAAATAAAATGTCATGTCACAACACTTTACCTTGCTAGTGCTTTGTGAAGAACAAACCCTGCATAATCTATAAAGGTTAAAATAACTTCCAGTGCAGTGACACTCATGACAGCTTTGTGATTCAACCTTATATTCTGCCGGCCAAACTTGCCCCTTTTTAGACGAGATATTACCTGGGGTGGGCACTTCATCATACATAATGAATCAGGCCTGGTCGCCATCTGGCATACCGGGCAAATGCATGTTGGGTCGATGGCCAACAGTGCCCTATATATATACCCAATCTACTATTCCAGTTTCAAATCAGTCGATGTAGTACTACTACGTATGTCATTTGGCAGCTGCTGGCCTTAAAGTACCAGGCCTGCACAATCATACTCATTTAAATGTTGAATCTGACTGCAAATTCAGGATTTAGTTAATAAAATACTTTGTAAATTGTGTTGATGGACATGATGTGCACCGTTTTGTAATGTCTGTATGTAAAAGTGATTTAATTAGACTGTATAACCTGGAGATCTAAACATTTCCACCCTGACCCTGATTGAAATTTAAAATCACTTACTACCAGAGAGTCAAATTAACAAATGCCCATGTGGGCTTTTCATAGTTAATCCTTATGGTGTTTATAACATTATAGCTGTGATAAAATAGTTCACCAATTTTTTACTGCATAATAAGAAGTCAGAAGGAGCTTTCGGAAAATAGAGTGACCGAACATAAGAGTTGCAATTAAACACCTAATACAGTGTAAGGCATTCTCAGCTTGCAAGATCATTCATGAAATGTGACGCCACATCTTATTTCAATGCTGGCAGCAAGCGTGAAATGCAGTCAGATTTTATGTGCGACAGAGAGTCTGCAGTTTTTGGCTCAAATCCTTATCCCTTGTGACCTTTTCCACTCTGAATTTCCATATGCTTTGTTGTGTATTATACAGTAATCTGGTCTGTTGTTCTAGTCGTGTAAAATAGATAGGCATTCCTATTGTTTGTAATCCATTTTAATGCTTTCAGTGTTAACCATGTATAGAATACATAGCTGGCCAAGTGGATTCAGAAGGTTAACCATGTATCCATATGTGGCATCACACTAAGCCTCCGTCTCATTAATGACCAGGTGTCATTTATAGAGAATAATACAACATAAATACAAATACAATAAACGTTTTTGTAACACAAAAAACAATACTTGATACCACATTTCAATAGTCGGCAATAATAGTGATAAGCACCAAAGTACATAATTTAAGTAGTGTTTTTTTTGGTAATAATAAGAAATGAATAGTTTACAATCTCGTACTTTTATTCCATTAATTATTGCCTACTTTTTAAGGTGGCAGAGCCACGTTAACTAGTGCAGCTGTCCACAGGCAGACAGCATTAGACCGGAGGACGCCATAGCACCATGTAAAGAAAGTGTCTTGGAAATATGCAGCGCTCATGCATGCCAGAGTTTTCAAGGTTATTTTATTTCACTTTGGTTAGCTTTAACTCAGGACAGAGCAACCACCCACCAGTGATCCTCAAAATGGAATCACAGCCATTGTTTGTCTTCTGCTGCAACAGAATATCAAATAATCTTTAACTTATGCTGGAATACAACAATATGTGAAGCAGGATAATTGTAGTAGAAATATCAACTTCACACGGAGCATTTAATTAGGAACTCAAAAAAGATCATGTATGTATTTTTAGTCTGTGTAACTCGCATGCACACACATATATATATACATATTAAAATAGAAATTCAATATAATAATTGCTGCAGTTTTATAGATTACATTTACCTATATAATGGTGTTTAGACTTTAAAATACACAATATAAGAAACAAACCTTATATGTATACCAATGGAGCAGCCTTGGTATCTAAACTCACATTTTCAACATTTTTGCACAAGTATTCCTGTTATTATGCTATTTCTACTGTTAAGGTGTTGGGTTCTGTTGTTCAGTTCAAGTTGAGTTAAAAGGGAGATAACATCTCGATGGGTAATTTATTAGATATGCTTATTTTGTCACAGGCCTTAGCCTTTCCTTGAGGTCCAATAGTGTTTTTAAACAAAATCCAAAAAATGACAGTGATTGGAAAACAAACAGTAATAGGTAGTTTAAATAAATTTGGTAAATGCTAAAATCGACCATCTAAGCATTCTACTGCTGAATGTAGACGCAATTCAATACTTCCTTTGTACATGTAATGAACATAGTGTTCAGACATGATGTCAGGGAGCAGCAGCCGGTGAGGAAATTAATAGATCAGTTTGCAGGAAAACATAGTTTAGTTCACTAATCTAAAAAAATAAAATAAGTAAAAATGGACCACTGTTTAAAAAAAACATGTGTGGCGATATAGCTTGACTTTATTGCAAGAGTTAACCAACTCTCACACCTGTTATTAGGAATAAACAGGGCCACAGTCTCTAAAATACTTCCTCTGATTTCCTGCGGCTAAACAAGACCCACTTTCACAAGGCTGTGTCTGCATGGGATCAAGAGAGGGGAAATTTCTCAGGTCAAAATGTCCAAAATAGTTGTCACCCAAGTCAGCTTGCTCTGCGGTGTGAAATCCAATCTCTCAGACTTGCCACGGTAAATAAATTAAAAAGATTTCTGACAGGCCGTCTGTTCAAGGCTGCCAGGAATAAATGCACTTCTATTTCATTTGCCATTTCTCAGTCCGGAAAATGAATTGGCACAGCTCTCGGCAGGATATCAGACAGCAATTAAATATTCAGCAGGCCGATGCTTTCACTGAATGACATGTGTTATGGACAAGTATAACTTAGTGTCGATGGCCAATGAGCCTTACCCAACTAGTCCAGCATGTGGCTTAAATTTATTCTCAATCACTTCCAGAAAGAGTTTTGCTGTGTCTGCTATGGTTGTAACAAGAGTCTTCACTGTAACACCATGAACTCATTCTAACCTATATCTCCCACAGTCTATCCCTCGTAAAGTGGAAATTCACTTGCAAGCTGTGTCATCTTTCAACCAGTCTTTCAACCTGCACTGTCATTTGTAACAGTGGTGCTGTTGTGTCAATCTATTTGTCTAACATCTTTTGAAAAATAAAGGATCGGCATATCTCTTTGTCACTGCCCTACACTGGTTTATCCAACAGATGGATCCGAGAACGATGTTTCCAAAGAAGAGTGACATCATATACTCTGTTAAAAGATTATGTTTACCCTGAGTCATGACCTCTTAAGATGAAAGTACTCTCTGGATTTGAAAAAAATGCTGCCTAAAATAGCAGGTGAAGATTCTGTATATGACTGCAGGGGCATGGTAAGTCGCCTTAGACATAGAACACAATGTAGGCAACATGGAGATTTCCAAGCCAAAGTAGGTACTGTACGTTTTATCCAAGTGTTTTCTGTGTCAAAATCACCCTTGTGACAATTTAAACATTGAGTCACAAAAATCTGCAGCTGTTAACAAAGCACTCTTACACTTTATATTCTCTGTTACCCATTCTCTTGTATCACCGTGCCAGTCCTGATCTCTCTCAGATAGATAGATAGATAGATAGATAGATAGATAGATAGATAGATAGATAGATAGATAGATAGATAGATAGATAGATAAAAAAACACACAAGTGTAAAGTTTATAACACCTGTTACTAGAAGCTTTTGGTTACCACCAGTTATAAATGACTACAATTGAATCCTGGTATGGACCATTAAAGGGTTATCATTTGAGGATTCTCAGAGTGATGTATTGATATTGGTGCTAGGCATGCTTACTGCATCATTTTAAACAACTGCTAAAGAGATTTAATATTTTCTTTTAGAGCTGCTGAAGGTGTTGGTACATAATGCAGATTCTATGCTCTAGTGGGTTTCAAACTAACTTATTCAAACCTGTAGTCAGGCCCAGTCTAGCCAGCATTTGCCCTATGGGCCGCTGGCCATTGGCGCTCCATACTAGCCCAAGCTGCCACTGCAGCATAAAAATTGGTAATGACTTCCACAAGCCTTGTCATCCTTTGTGACACCTTGCCTAACCCCTGCTATTAGATTTATATAAATGTTTCATACAAAAACATACGTTGTAACTTGTAGCCAAAAGAGTTACTGAAATAACTATGATCAAGGTTAGTGTTTAACATGGAAGCCCACATAACACTCAGAAGCACAGTTGGTTTTTTTTTGGACAGCATCACAGATGTTGTTCCGCTTAATAAAACATTAACTGAGCTCTGTAGCAGTTAAGCAAATGTACCTTAGCAGATTTATGATTTTATTTTTGTCTTGTGTCATAGAAAAGCAGAGTCTTTTTCTCTATAGAAACAAGTGCCAGCTTTTGTATCACATCCCAGTTAAGCAATCCTTAAAATAAATATGGAAGGTGCAGATTTTTGCATGAAGTACAGTTTCTGGAAAGGTATTTTGGGCATACAACAGTGTGAAGAATAATATTTCTGCATTGAATTATTAGCAGTGTAGGTGGAACTGACCCTATGCATGGATGTCTAACCATAAGATAGGTCAATATTGCTCAACTTTTTTTCATGCACAACCTCATAATTCAATTGTACTCAACAATTTTAACAGTAAGTTCTATGATCTGTCCATATTAATACATAGCCATTGCATCTTTAAAGCTTCTGAATGTTGGGACTTTACTTGAAATAAATAAAAAAAGGTTTTGGTTCAATGAGGCCAACTGAAGTCCTATACTTTTAATGGAGTGAGGCTTAAAAACTGCATGTTGCAAGAGGATGGGTAATCATATAATCATATAACAATGTAATGTATGTCACTTTATCCTTTGGTAAGTCTGCCATATTCCTGTGAAGTATTGGTATTTTTTTTACAAATTCATATTTCCTGTACATTACTAAATTAATAAGTAATGATAAACTATTATTTCTCCCTACCACTGAGCGTTCAAAAACTTTAATTCCAGAATCATTGTGCCCTTAAAATACCCAGTCAATGTCTGGGCTTGAAATTTCCCCTCCTCCCCCCTCTTTATTTTCAATGTGCTCATTCATACACAGGAAAAGGCAAAGACATATGTAGTCCATAACCTTAATGGGCGCATTTGATTTCATCATTATTTCCAACTAATGAGGGGCACTTAAAAGCCTGTTGTATTAAAAGCATTGAGATAAAAGGGACATTTTATAACATGGCTACTTGGTACATTTTAATGTAGAAAAATTGATTTATAAAAAGAATATAAGTACTTTCCATCATCCTGCTAATATGGTTTAACACAGGAATATACGCAATACTGTGTGGTGTCATACTATAGAGAGGGGTTAAGCAGTTGCCCCATTCAAATATGTATACTACTGTATAAATATAATATAATATTATAATATATATAATATAATATTAGCTACTATTGAATAAACGGTGCTACTATTGCTAGTAATTACTAATAAATAGTAGCGTTTTCTCACCATATGCTGAAAAGTAACCTGGAACGTCACATATAATGGACATAAACACTTTCATATCTACACTACTATTGATATGAAATCATCTCTTTTGTTGTATTAGCCTGTGGATTGACCATTGACTCTAACACAGAGCTTTCCAAGATAACTATGGATGCAGGAATGCACTTTACTGGCCTCGACAGGGTGTGAAGAAGCAATATTTTCCTTAGAAGGAAAATGCTTAATCACTTCTTAATGACGTCATTATCACATACACGTACAACATATTTACAAACACCCCATGATGTTGCTTTTATTCTCTACAACCCTTTCTCTTTAATATAGTGACCCTTTTCCCCTTTTTATTACTTAATGTAATTCTTGATTAACACATTCACTACTTCTATTCTCTTTTGCATATCTGCATACACACACATAATTATTCAGTATGTGTCGCATATGATTAAGCATATACTGAGTAAAATGTTTAAATGTCTGCTTGACTTGTTGTCATTTAAAATATATATATAAATATAATATATACATAGTGTGAAATTCACGGTATTTGTCATCTATATATGCTCCTCCTAGTTTAGCTAGTTTAGATTTTGGAAAAATCAGGCTCTGGGACATAGTACCATCATTTAATATACCATTAACAATGATTAAAAGATATATGTATATTCTCCACAGTGATTTCTTTGTACCGCATAGTGCATTGTAGACTATGTAATGGCATATTTTGGAAAATACATTAACAAGAATGGTAGTTTAGATATATTATATTGAATAGATATATTCATATATAGGTGACAATATTCAAATAATCTCTCTACTCACAGAATATAGTTAAGTTGGTTATCGACTTGTGGTTGATACCATTGGAAATCGTTGCTGTCACACTGTATTAATAATGTAGTAAGATTTCTAAAGCAACAACGGAGTCAAATATTAAGGAAAAATTGTGCAAGTTGTACAAAATTGTCTAACTTTCAAATTTAACAATTTCACCTCTCAACTGACTTGGAAAAAAACAATTTAGCCCCACATTGGTTCACATTACAATGGAAAGTATAGGAAATTCAGAAGTAGTATACTGTATGCAAGTTGGCAATTAAGGTCCCTTCACAATTGCTTAGGAGTAAGGCACTCACTTGATGACTTGCATGCTCTGGTATAGTGACTTGCAAATAGTCACATGGTCACTCACAAGCAAACTCAAATTAAACTCATGACTATAAATAAGCGCTCACATGAAGTCACATGCAAGTCTTGTTTGCTCTCACACTTATCTTCAACATTTTTTTCTGTGAATTTCCAAGTTGCTGTACAAGTTGGATTACAGTGTTTGCAGCATAAAGTGAGTCTCTAATCAGACTCAAAAACCTTTTTTTGTAAACAATTGCATGCATGTTGGAAATCATCCCATAAACTTCATTCTATTTAATAGAAACTCAGCTACTATTTCCAACAATCAAATTTTCTGCAATTCAAAGACTAATTTTCATCATAGGCTTTATTTATTATGCATTTGCCTCTTTCCCAACCCCTTAGCTATTGGCCAAACACATCTCCTGTCACGTGATAGTAACCACCAGTCAGCTCCAGTGCTGGTTTGATGAACGTTCTAGGGTGATGTATTGAGAAAGCAGCCATGGAGTGAAGATCCTATGAATAGTATTTAATTGGTTATTTTTTTACAGGTTAAATTAATGCATATGAATACTTAGAAAGTAATTTCATAATCATTCATTGGTACACTGAAGTGTACCATTTAGTCTTTCTTCTAGGTGATAGTGTATCTGTTATCTTAGGTTAAGCACGTTCAGCAGATGACATCACACAGATTGCTTGCTTCTAACAACAATCATAATCTACTAAGCACAACAGCAAGATCATTTCACCTAATACAATGGTTTCATTTAATTGAGGTTTTTAATTGAAGAGCCAGTGGGAAATACAACAAGGGGGTACATTAAAATGAAAGGTGGACAAAGCTTTAGCATTACAAGAGATGGAAAAAAAAATAACTACACAAATGAAAGGACAAAAAAGTAAATGGCCAAATAAAACCCTAGCTATATAACAAAGCACAAAAGATCTTCAAAATTGGCATAAATCAGTATAAATCAGGAAACCTCTCAAGTTATGTTTTGAGGCCAAACATATCCCAAAATATATCATATACATTTATGACTTTCGTTTTATTGTGGATAATATTAACACCATTAGCAATGTATAGGTCCAAATCACACCTTATAAGTAAGATAGAACTGAAGAGTTCAAGTCAGAGCCGAGCCAGCTAAAATGTCTCTAATATTTGACCTTGACAATCCAATGGCCTGCTAAGTTAAAGCTCAGGTTCAAGCATCCTCTATCATACATTACACTTATATGTGTAATCAGTACAGTAGCTGTACATTTCCTTAGTCTCACTGATTTAACACATCAGCACTTTTTCACTGAATACTGAATTATATGGTAAGTACGGTTGGAAACTTTACTGGAAATCTGGCCTGAAATATACACTTTCCACCGGGTTTTCTACTAGAATGTACCTTGGCCAAATTTTATTCTTCTGCGGTTACTGATGTAAGCATTTGGTTCTTAAAAATGACAAAAAAGGAGCTTCGTAATGCCGCCTGTACTAAATATACGTTTACTTAATCAGTCTGCTGGCAAGGACAGGAGGTCTTCCTCAACAGGCCATCAAAACAATTGGAAGTTAATAATAACTCCATTACATCACCAGCCTTCTATGTGTATGTAACACTATAGCTGCTGAGTAAACACAGTAAAGGGTCAGTGTACCAAGGGACTCATTTACAGAACACTAAAGAAAGTGGAGTGATGATTCAATTTCTGTAATCTGGAGCCTAATTTTTTTTAAACTCAATCTAGTTGCAAAGTTGCAGGGATCATAATGAAGTAAGTTGTGAACTCATGTTGCAGGATTTAATGGTGATAAGCACTACAGTGTCGAAGACATCAGAAGAAGGGGGTGCATTACTGACAACAAATGCTTTAAAGAGGGAGGGTACACTTTTAACATACTGTTTTTTTCCACTCTTCCCTGAGGTGGCCATACTGGTCTAAAAGCCTAAACAGCGACCTAAGGCGTCATGCTTCAGGAAATGCAGTATTAAAGACCATTAAGCTGCCACTGAGGTGCATACCTGGGAACTCTCAGGATTTAACACTGAGTCACAGGGTTATTGACCCAATTTCTGGGCCACGAGGCGAAAGGGCAGATTATCTTGATCACACAGTCTGAAGTTGGCTCTTCTATTCTACACTGCTATGATCATATATAAGACCCTCAGTATGTTTGCTATCAGTATGATATCATTCATATCCCTATCGCTATTTATCATCTCAATAAAAAAAACTCCAGGTCCACCAGTACCTTAATGCAAGCCTTTATTGTGATGAAATTGTTATTGACTACCTGTTGTATAAATCCTAAACAGTGTTTTTTGTTTCACATTTTGTAATGATATTCCAGTATTAGCCTTGATAACAATTTTTTAAGCTTGACAATGGAATATAACTGTCAAGGCTCGGGTAAGCAGGTCCGGTAGGAGCCCAGTTGTAGGGGTTACCAGAGGCTCAGTTTGTACTCCACGATGCATTATTACCAGAAGGAAGGTACAGACAGGAGAAATGAAACACACCACAGGCTGAATAGTAATACGAAATGGTCTGTACTGGAGAAGCTGGCAAGACAGGCAAGTACAAGCTGTAAGTCTCTTGACAGGGTGCTGCAGCTGGAGTGTTAATAGGGGACATGCGCTTACACAGCAGGAACACGGAAAGGGGACAGGCGACTGGGACTCGGATAGGGGACATGCGTCTGGGACTAAGATAGGGGACAGGCGCCTCAGACACAGGACTGAAAGGTCCTCAGACAGGGCACCGGATACACGGCTGGAAGGTCCTTAGACAGGGAATTGGACACACAGCTGGAAGGTTGTCAGACAGGGAACCGGACACACAGCGGGGCACTGGGCACACGGCAGGGAGCTCTCAGGCAGAGCATGCGTAGTCAGGCAGGCCGGGTCAGAACCAGAAGGGACAGTATCAAAGCCAAATCGGAATCCAGGAGGAGAGTCAAAACAAGCCAGGTCAACACGAGCAGTGGATGAGCCAAATCAGGAACCAAGGGACAAATTCAGAAGCAAGCCAGGTCACAACAGGATAATCCAAAACAGAAAGCTGCTAGCAGGAGAACAGAGCTAGATAAACTGCAAGGCAAAGGCCCTGAATGGAGGAGTAAGCAGGTATTTAAGGTGGAGGGCTGCACCCAGGTAAGGAGATACAGCTGGTCAGGTTGTTAGTCCACACATTTCTGTGATCAGACAGGCTGCCTCTAGAGGCTGCAACAGATATGACACATATGCAAAAATACAGAGTCCAGGCTAACAGGTTGGAATCCTGACAATTACAGTTGTTCTTACTCTATATAAACACTAAAGACTATTTGTCCATTGTATGCACATCTCTCTGTTCTATTTTATCTTAAGGGACACAACGTAATTTGTGTCTGTGTGACACCTGTTGTACTAACAATCTAGATGAAACTGAGCATTGTAATTGTCTGTGTTCAATCTATTCTTTACATTGTGCTGAAAAGGAGTGTTAACAGTAAGCTCCGAAAAGTTGTTCATTTAATTTTGCACTGAACTCAAACATCATTTCCCTTGAGTAGTTCTGTTCCCAGGTCCTTTTGTTTAAGTTGGCCAGTTATGTCTTGGCATCCAAGTTATGGCATGTTTAAGATTTTTTATTATTCAAAGATACAAGCAAGCAGGAAATTGAGAGAAACGTGTGATTGAAGGTTCTAGAGATATATTATCAAAAGCATAACATTCTGACTGACTTGTGGATGAAAGCTCTTGAAAGGCTTTATTATATTGAAGTGGCTTTACAAAATAAACATGCAAAGAACTTTACAATTTGTTGGTCCGTTATTTCTACTATAACTTATGGTCTAAGCCCCGGCTCAATTTACCAAGGCACATGAACACCACAAGATAATACTGATTTAGGTGGAATGGAAAGAGTTGAGAAACAGATTACACACTTTTCAGTAACAGTATTTGCAGCTTATAACAAAGGCAATGGGCAGAAAATTCCATAGTAGAAAATAGTCAATGTCTGTCCTAAAACCAGGTTCTGGTTTAAAAGCCTTTAATGATCAGCTTTTTATCCATAAACCCCCCAAAAATATTGTCATGGTATTTGGAGAATGTACCCAATGCAATTGAAGAGGAAATTCATTCGTGTTCAAAGATTCATTATGTTTTGGTCATAGATGCATTGACCAGGAAAGATGAAGTTGAAGTTCTACAAAATGATAGTCAAGATCCCTTTATAACCAATGTGAGTTTCACCAAATATTAAATCATCAGTCCTAGGCAGTATCTATTTATTCAAATATTAAGTTGAGACTTGTTGATCAATATTCTGGATGTTCATAAAAAAATTTAGCACTAGCCATAAAGCCAAGGCTGTTTCTCTGCTTAATGTTGCTCTAGAATCAGCTGGAGTTGTCCATTAATAAAATGTACTAGTTGACTCTGAAAAGACTGTTTGAAAATCGCACTGTGATTTAAGTGGACTTAACTCTTCTAGATTATTATTTGGGTAATAAACAAAAAAGGTGGCTTTAATTAAATGGAATCCACTGTACTTGCATCAACAACACCATTAAAAACACACATTTATATACATCATGGTCCAATTAATTGCAATCTATGGAAGCTTGTGTCCACAGGACTATAGATCGCTTGTCCATATCAAAGCAACACATTATATATTTATATATAATTTTGGTTAAAACTAGTGAAAGTGGTGTAATCACTATAGTAACCAATGTTATTTTACTGTTTATTGTTTCACCCCTCCCACTTGGCACTAGAATTGCTTTAATATATACAACCAGGCCCGGACTGGCCATCGGGTGGGCCGGGCCGCGGCAGGGCCGGATTGACTTAGGGGCTGATGGAGCTGCAGCTCCAGGCCCCTACCTTAAAATAGGCCCAGTCAGGACCGTACTGACTGGGCCTATGCGGCCTCTACGGCCGCATTAACGCAGGGCATAATTTTAGTGGAGGATGTTAAATAAAGTTAAAAAAAACCCCCGATGTTTTAATGTAAGCCCTGTGCCCTGTGCCCTGGTGGGGGCTTCCTGGCCCCTTAGAGTGGCAGACCCGGTCGCAGTTGCTGCTTGCTCCGGCAACAAGGTAAGTAGGGTGAGGGAGGGGGGTGCAGTGAGAAGGGGCAGAGGGGGTTAGATAGTGAGAAATGGGGAGAGGGGATAGATAGTGAGAAGGGGTACATAGTGAAAAGGGGGAACATAGTGAGAAGGGGCAGATAAGATGGGGAGAGGGGGTAGTGTGAATGCGTATGAGAATGAATGAATAGATGTGTGGATGAATTGTGTGAATGCGTATGACAATGAATGAATTCATGTATGGATGAATTGCTTGAATGATTTGTGAGACTGCATTAATGAATGTGTTAATAATTTGTGTGAATGAGTAAATGCAAACATGGTACATGAAGGGTGGGCTTTAACAATAAATAAATAAATAAAAATGGGCTGCTCGGGCTTAAATGCCCGGGCCTATTTTTTGTCCCAGTCCGGGCCTGTATACAACACAAATGCATGTGAGGCCTATTGATACATCATGAACCCAAAATGCTCTAGTACACCCAATGTAATTAAACATATATAAACTCACGGAGGTCACAGATAATAACTAAAAGTACCTATTAGTTCTAATAATCTATATTTTTAGCTGACTTTTCTCATAAAACAAAGTGCTGTTTCCATTTCGATTCTGATGAAGTTGTCATAATTTCAAGGCTTTTCTGGACATTTAATTATTAATAAAAAGCATAAATTGTATGAAAAAATATTAATTCCATTTGCTGTGCCTTTATTTTTGGTGGTGTATAGCACATGACAGACAGACATGAGGGACAAGGTCAGACTAACTATAGATACACAGCTTTTAAAAGGATTCCCAAAACTTACTTCAAGAGAAAATAGAACTAAGGTCACTTAGTGAGCATGAGAAAAACAGGTCGCAGCAAGTTTTATATTTTCTAAACAAGAGAATGCCAAGTGGCTAGACAGCGTCTGCACCATTCACGATGCCCAGTACATATTCCCAGGACTCTTTTGGGCTGTAATTATTAAGGCGTATTAATAGTGTGTATTTAATCTTAATCTCCTTTTAACTGTTTCTAGCTCTTTAAATAATATGGATGGTATTTAGCATATACCTATTAACTGTACTATTATATGTATTTGTCATCAACTTAAAATATTAAAAAACATTCATAAACTGTAAAATCTCACACAAAGCCATTCGAAAAGTGTTCTGCAACCGAATATTTTTGATTATTTGCTTGATGTCATTAGGGTACTCTGTCCTTGTAAACAATCACAAAATATACCCCAAAGCAATACTTTTATAGGTTTATTATCAGTGTAGGGGGAAATAGTGTTATAAGTTTCTAATCTGATTCAGAATTTGCTTATTTGCAATTTTTGCTTATTTTATAGTTTTTATATATATTTATAGTTACACCATATGTTTCCCCACGTCGAGCTATAAATAGTGTTCTAGAACATTGCCACTTCAAAGCAGCAGCAAACAGTTAACTTGAAAGGAAAAAGAAACCTCAAAAGACCTCCATGTAAAAACATGTTAAAAACTTCCTTTGCTGGTGAAGTTTGAGCATATACAGTATGTGTAAGTGAATTAAACCATGAGAGGCAGGATACAGACATCTCTGTTTGGATGGTCTCTGGAGTAACAAGAGCCTGTACATGGTGTATCTCAGGATGATAATTACTAATTTAGCCATATTTTATTTCTCCAGGTAGGAAAACATTATGACTGTATATCAAGTAAAAGGTATAAGCAACAGTATACTAAGCTTCATGTACTTGAATGAGACAATTCAAGAAGCAAAAAGATCTTCTTTCACTTCACTCTAAAACTTGATACATTTCCTTGATCGTCTAATGACCACAACACGTGTATCTTGGTCATAAAAGCTTACGTGCCCTTAAATATTTATAACAGTGTGATATCTATGTAATGTATATAATTAACTTAAAAGTAAATGCCAAACACCAGCTGTTGAAGAATGATTTATGTAGTTGTGTTGAAAAGGTCAGTTAAAAATTATGTATGAGAATACTGTAAAAAGCAAAATAAACTGAAAGCTTCAGCGGTGAATTTCAACAATTGTTGGGTTCCCCCAGCAGGACTTTATTGGGACTGTTTTAATCATGTGTATATTGAAACCCTCAGTGTTATTGGGTTATATTTGACCTTAGCCTTACATATGTAAGGATTGTCCACCTGGCATCAGCTTAGGCCTTTTTCAAGACTGTAACTGTAACACTTTACTGTGTGACATATTGAGAAGAATACATGAGTTTATTGACTGTTTACTAAATAAACTGTGGAACTATGACAGGAATGTGAATTTTCAAGACCATGTTGGACAACCATGTTACACAAAGTAGAGATGCAATCAGTTACACAATGCATTAACGATCATGTGTATAACATAAAATATGTGCATGAAATAAGGGTGATTGTAGATATGTCAACTGATCTAAAACCAGAATAACAGGTTGAAATAGACATGGAGCCACTTGTTTGGATATCAATAAAGAAAGACACCCATAGCAACAAGTCAACCATAATAGAATGGGATCCAATATAGGTCAAGTTGAAAGCCCTTAATATATGAAATAATATTTTACCATGAAAAAAGGTTTAAATGTGTTTAGTCCTGTAATTTAGCATTACTTTTAAGAGACTCTTTCACAAAAAGTCCCACTTTTTTACTCTAGAAGTGATGGCATGAGAGCTGGTGCTGGACCAAGTAGCAAAAATATTCTTGTGTTCCCTACATCAATTTGTACATAGATAACAAAAGTTGTTAAAAAATTATAGAAACAAGGAATTTGAAAGCACAAAAGTACTGTTCGGCCCATCCAGTCTACCCATTTTTCCTGATGTAGAGGCTCAAGCTTTAATCCTTTCTTGGCCTTGGCTTAGATTTGTGATAGCTTAATGCCATGCATGTTTAAATTACCTCATTGTATTAGCCTCTACCACTTCTGATGGTAGACTGCTGCATTTGTCTACCATCCTCTCTGTAAAGTTTAAACTATGACCGCTTGTACTAATATTTCTTCTCAGAACTTTCCTTGTACTTTGTTAAATCCCTTTTTGTATTTAAACATTTCTAATCATACCTCTTCTGTCTCTTCTTCCCTCCAAGGTATATATATTAAAATCCCTTAGTATTTCCTGTTATTGTTTATCCTCCAAACCATTTACCATTTTAGTAGCCTTCCTCTGAACTCTCTCCAAAAGATCAATATTCTTCCAGAAATGGGCTCTCCACAACTGTGCACAATACTCTAGGTGAGGTCTGACCAGAGGTCTGTAAAGTAGCAGAACCACCTCTCCTTCTGCTACTAATATTTGTAGTTATACAACCCATCAACCTTCTGATGCTTTATTGTATTACTCTTAAATCATCCTATATTCTTTGTTGAATTCATAAAACACCTTTCATACCCAGCAAACATTCTGACTTCCAAGAAAAGAGGGACACGGCATGGGGCTTTAGTGCCTAAGGAGAGGCTTGAGGCTTGAGGGTATGATTATGGAAATCCCCTGTCTGAGTATGACGAAAAGGTGAGTATACAAGCACCAATCTGTTTTACAATGATAACACACATGTATAGAATGTTGATTTTACATTGTATTCCTTTTATACCACAGCTAGAATGCTACATGGATGGCTAAAACACAATCTAACCCTGGACACTGACATTCACACACGCAAAGAGCCCCATGATCTACTGTGCATGGAGTTTATCATTATATCAGGTCATGTGAGCTGCCAAGCTTCTACCATGGGGTCATGTAACACTGAGCCTCACTTCTGCAAGTGATTTGGATGTGCATTTGAGCATTGCAGTTCCCCCCTGCCCCCCGCCACATAGGTGCTTGGACCACCTGGTAGTAAGGCACCCATACAGTTAAGGCAGGTAGTCATTTTATATACCGTAGTTCTTTTAACACTAAAGTCAGGATCTAGATGTGAAAGGGTCCTGTGCATTAAATATATTTCACAGTTTTTAGAGATTTGTTGAAAATACAGAAATGTAACCTCATGCAAAACTTATTGTAGTATATGTGAATGTTTATCAGTGTGCTAAATCTCAGAAATGTATGCATGTCAAGACAGGAACATGGAGGACAAAGACTGATAAACATAACATTTACATATAACAACATGCTTGTAACATGGGGGCAGGTAAACAATTGCTCTTGTTCTCTTTTTAATTCAAGCCATTCATCAAATCAAAATATAGGTTGAGGCCAAAAGGATTTTTTGTGAAAAGCATAATTCAGTGTTGTTTATTTAAGTAGTCACTCACTATCTAACATCGTTACCTACCTGCACAAATCCTCCAAGGTTCTCTCAAAGGATATTTTTGGAAAGCAAAGGGAGCAGCTTATCCATCTGACCCAGGTCAAGTGAGTACCTGTAAGAGAGGGATAGCTTGGTCCTCTGGCCCTAAGCTTGGGTAGAATGTTGTACTTTGGTATATTTGGAACGATGGTTAGGTTTACCATGGTGCTTCGAACGTGGCTTGTGGTTTTGTGTGGGGACAATTACAGTTTTCACTGACTGAGTTGGTAAGAGCACCATGTATGACTTATGAATCCTTCATGCATCATTTATTTTTTTAATGCTTCTCAGTCATAGCCTATGGGTGGTTGGAAAATGTTTTATAACACCAGCCACGGGCACACAAAATTGGTTTTCACATGCTCACTGGCATGTTTTTGTTGGTTAAGTGCACATGAGCTTTTCACTTTTGATATGAACTTCAGCTTTTTGTACTGAAAATGTCAAAATGGATTTGGGTCCCAGAAGACTCGGTTTTGGATGATAGGCTAGGCTGTGCTTTTTGGTTGCCTTCCCTCCTTGAAGACTTCAGCAGGGAAGTTCTTAGAAGATCTAGCACTCCTTAGGTTTTGGACAGAGAGAGAGAGGGAGGGGGCTCCAAATCCACGTGGGGAATGTAGCCCCAGCAGAGGAAGATTGGGATTTTGTTTTCCACTGCGACGCTACCACATTTGAAGCACCTTTTGTGCATATGATGAGGAGTAGGAGGCACCTCTGGCTTGCTGAAGATAAAAAATAAAAAACGTAGTTGCTTCTAACCCTTTCGGCCAAGATCAGGTTTTGAGAGGCTGAAACACTTGATTCTATAGCCTTATGGTGGAGACAGCTTGAACCATATGGAACTTCTGGAGCCCCAACCTGGTCCTAACCTGGGCACTCTACGCAGTTGTGATTTTAGTGAGGGGCACACGTGACACGATATGTAGGAATATTGCTGCTATGCGCCATAGCACCACCACCTCAGACTTTAATAACACAAATCTATTCTAAGTCACCTACTACAAAGTTGCAGAGACTGTTGATCATAATCATTTTACTAAAATGATTTTACAACAATATGAGTACTATGCAATGTTCTTACAAATATTCCCTTAGCTTTTATTTTAATGCAGTCACATACATTTGCTTGTGATGGTAACACATTGTAGAGTGTAGAATACCTGGGACAAAATTCACATTACTTTGACTGTAGATAAAAAGTAGTTCCCTTACAAAAAATTACTGCAGTTTGTTCTGAAGTAATACTGCAGTTTTTTGGACATGAAAAAACTGCAATACTGCACTTTTACTGCAGTATTACTGCACATTTACTGCAGTTTTACTGCATTTGTACTTCGCTGTACTACAGTTTTACTGCACATTTACTGCACTTTTTTTTTATATTGCAAACCTACAGTTTTACTTCAATGTACTGCAGCTTTATTGCATTTGTACTTCCGTACAAAAATAACTGCAGTACAACTGCGGTACAGTGAAGTACAAATGCAGTAAAAATGCAGTAAATGTGCAGTAATACTGCAGTAAAAGTCCAAAAAACTGCAGTATTACTTCAGAAAAATTGCAGTAATTTTTGTGTAAGGGTTAATATACACTATACTTTGTTATGTTTAGGTATTGATTGCCATGTAGGTTTTTTTGTAGTTTTCCTTTAAGTCATATTATGCCCTGGGAAATATTTGTGTGTTTCCTATAATATTCAGTCAAGTGTGAGTTTGTTTTTTTGTACTAGTCTCAATGAACTAGTGTAGAGGCATAATAATTTGATCGATGTTGGGCTGATTGGTTTGTTGCACTGCCATTGTGCATTTGACATGCTTCTATGCGCTCAGCTGGTTAATGACATAAAACCCTGGCGTTTCCTACCTGATTTAAGAGCATTTATTAGCATAGTATAGGTGCAAAGATGTCTATAGAAGGATTTAATAAAACACACAAAACCTAAAGATTACAATGTGCATGTTTTAATTTTTCATTCAAACATAACAGAAACGTAAACAATAGCATTTAGCAATATTTTTTTTTTAAACTAAATCAGCACAATATCTATCTGAAATACGTGCCCTGAAAAAAAAGACAGATATCATAACCAAAAGAAATAAGAACATTCAGTATGAGATCAGGGTTTTGGAACAGTATACAAGGGAAATTTTTCTTAAAAAGCTTCGATAAATGTGTTTGGTCAAGAATCAAGACATGCTTGCCTGCTACTGAATGTGAACATGTTTCTGCAAGAGAAGCTTAAACACATTGTTTCTGAACAAACCATTTCTGCATAGAAATTGCCAACAAGTCTGGCCAATGTGTAACGTCTAGCTATGCAAATAAAAAAGAAACAAAAACAGTAATGGGTTCTGCATGGCTATCTTCTGTGTACCCCCAAGCGGGTGGTCTGCTGCACCAAAGTGAAATGTTTTAAGGGACATGCCTCAAAAATGGGCTTAATTGTGATACAAGGTGCCTGCTTAGTGAATATAGATTTATTTTTAAATAGTTATTAGGCCTAATTTCGCCATCAAAGATAAATGGCTTGTGATCATTGATGTAAACACAGAATAGCAATTACATCAGGTGGAACATCTAAAGACTGGGACTTGGCTTACCGGCTGGCGGCTGCCATATATTTTCCTGACATTACCTACTGCAGCTTTCTGTAGTAAATAGGTATTTCTGTACTGCAGACTCGGCCACTACCCACTTAAACTCTAGCCTTCTAGGCACACTTGTCATTTCACTTGTGCCTATTACCAATTAGTCACTAGAGGTCTACATAATTAAACATGTTGCTCCCAGCATTCAGTGCTGGAGCATTACAGACTGTTTCCTTGTTGACTTTGTTTATGGCTCCTGTGAATTGTGGCTAACCTGCCCTGACCTGGTTTGCCTCTGACTCTGTCCTTCTTGTGGATTCTTCATTTTTGGCCCAGCTTGTCTCTGACCCCGACTTTCTTGCACCCGCAAAAGCCACCAAGGCCTCTGCATGCCGCAGCTCACAGCCTAAGGACTCAATTCCTGGGGAAAGTATTGGCATGAGGTGAAGATCTAGGTGCAGTAAGGAATAAAGGGCCTCCTCGCCCTTGCCAGAAAGATGCAGTCATAAATAATTTATTCAAATTCAAGATATCACAAAAGAGAGGAAGACCAGAAAACACCTTACATGCTTCACATCCACAGACACTTAATAATTTTAATCCTAGATTGTAAACTTGTTTCAGCAGGGCCCTCCTCACCTCTTGTCTCTGTTAGTCAATTTGTTATGTTAGATGCTACTTGTTATGTCTTGTCTACCCATTGTACAGCGCTACAGAATTTGATGGCGCTATATAAAACAATAAATAATAATTTCTCATTTTCATGATCACTGATCCCTAAAATTGTTATAACTTCTTCATCATCCATTTAAGAAATATGATTATCTCTAA
Source organism: Sceloporus occidentalis (assembly GCA_023333645.1). Taxonomy (NCBI): domain Eukaryota; kingdom Metazoa; phylum Chordata; class Lepidosauria; order Squamata; family Phrynosomatidae; genus Sceloporus; species Sceloporus occidentalis. The sequence goes on from JALMGF010000031.1 coordinate 6,349,811, forward strand.
ATAAAATATTTATTAAGTAAATAATTCTGCAAACGTATATATTTGCTTAGTCCCAGGAAATGTCCAAAAAGGGCTGTTTCTTGTGTTTCTGCTCTTCCTGTTCATGCGTCTTCCTGTTCATGCTTCTTTGATTTTCTAACCATTTAAGTGATTCATCCAACCATGTACCAGTACATTTACTCTTGACTTTATTTTTTTTCCTGGAAAGACACTGAGATAATTATTTTGTACTATAGATAGCTTCAATTTGAGAATACCATTATAATACATTTTCCAAGTAAAGCTTATTAAAGCAAGAAACTGTTTCATAACAGTTAATAAGAGCCAATTTAATTTCTCGTTTTGACAAAGGGAAGGTGCCACAACTAATTGCTGTGTTGGCAAGTAAACAGAAGTCATATTAGGTGAGTAATTATAACATACATTTAGATTCTATGAAAATGTGCTTGTAATTGTCTGTTGTTGACAGGCTAATACAACAATGCCCAGTAATTGACAAGAGCGTCTATACGAAAGCATTCTTAGTATACTAAGAACAGTGTTCTATGAAGAATAACTTTGTTTCCTTATTAAGGACGTCTTCGATATTGATTGCACCCCCTTCCACACTCCCTATCATCATAGATGGATGGACCAGGCTTGCATGCTTGTTGATGGTAGGTAGCTGGTCAGCCAAGTGTGTGCCACTTGCTTAACCACACTTCTTTAGGCAAGTAATTATATAATTTAAGAGATTAAGTGGCTTTGGATGCTGTATATGTGGCTGGGCAGTGCTTACAGCAAGGGTAAAAAGTACTTGCTGCACTGACTCTGCAGATTATTAGGAGACTGTCAGAGTCAGTACAGTTTTTCTTCCTTCTGACCCTAGGGTGACCAGGGCAGCCGAATTTACAGACATAAAAAGCTGCCCCCACCGCCTATTTGACGCTTCTACTCAGACCCATCCCTTACATGGGTCCGGGGGGTTCTTTCCAGAGAAGCGTTTCTGTACTTCTCTCTCCAGGAATCTATATGCATCTCTGACCACTTTGTGCACTTCCACAAAAAGGCCTAGCCATGGGGACAGCCTCTCCTCTGTTGGTCTAATCTGAGGATTTAATCAATATGACTTATTTAAACCAGGCTTTATACATACTACCTCTGTTGTGAATGTAAATACGCCACATCTGATGTGGTAGGTTTTTTTTCTTAAGTGCCTCAAAACTAAAAAGGATAACACAAAAAAACCCACTACACATTACTTAATTGGGCACAAAGAATAGGTGAGCTTACACCAGTGCTTAAAAATTAAAAGAAAGATAGCTAATAGAGGAAACATGGATGTTTAATAAATAATTTTTTGTATACTGTTACTGCAGACCTACTACCATTTACATTCATAATCTAAGATCTAGATGTATTCATCCTTCCTTACGTCACATAGGGTGTTGGAATGACGCATGGACCAGAGTCTGCTATAAAATATATCTTTATGTTAAATACCTCAGATTGTACTTCCTAACCTATATGTGTCATCTCAAGTTTGTGATTTAAGCAATATGATTTATTAATATGATTTAGTAGAAAGATCTGATATCATTGCCATGAGACTTGGGTGTGTTGGTGTTATGTTGACTCAGTCTCTTAACGTGGATTTAACTTCTAGCACTATAATGAATGAGTGAGCAACTGAACGTTAACAGGGGGCTTGTTTTAGCCTTGGGATATTTGGCTATTGAGCTTCACCTTGTATTATGTATAATAGCTCACAGGTATTATAAAGGAAATGAGATGTGTAAATCAAGACATGGCACAACTAGTCTTGAATAAACATTATGACAGAGAATGTATAATTCCCCTGGGCTGGTAATACTTTTCATGTGTTTTATATATTACTGTTGTGATTTCTTGTCTGCGTAGTTTATGAATAACACGTATATGTCAAACTAAGTCGGAAGCTGGCTTTGTAAGCTTTTTCTTTTTACGGACCTTTTGGATGATACCGGTTGGTATACAGCAGCTGTTTCTTGGGTAGAAAAAAAAATTATTAAACATTATTTTCATCTTAAATACACATGTAATATGTAAGAAACATGAAACCTGATCATAGCATTACATAATATAAAATAATGTAGGCACTGTTGCAAATAGAATTAGCATAACAATAAGGAAACAATGCCTGCAGGTTTCCAAACTAATCCTACAAAATGCTTGTACCAAATAAGTAAAATGTATTTTAATAAATTTAAAATACATGAAACCCCAGGGCCTGATGTTTGTTATACATCCTAAGCTACGTAGGGAATGTACCCAATAGATAGCCAGATATTTGTTTTTTATTTTCAAGAATTCTTCCTAGTCTAGCATGCTGTGAAAAGATTGCTACCAATATTCAAAAACAGATCAAAATCTCTGCAAGGTATTTCATAACAGATAAAATTAAGCAATATATTTTTTTCAATATTTTTCAAATTATATCATAATTTTATGACGGACAGGTTACTATTATTCATTGTTTTATATAGCGCCGTCTTTTTCTGCAGAAACAACAGGTAAGGAGGGCCCTGCTCAAGCAAGCTTACACTCTAGAGGATGTCACAATGACCTAATTGCATAAAGAGGTTTTGAGACTCGAAGAAATACATTTTCAATGAAAGCAACAATAAAAAAATTCACCACCCGCAAAGTTTGTTGTCAAATTTAATTGATGCCTTTAAATATGGGTAGCATAAAGTTTAGCGAAGACTGTAGAGGGGTGTCATTTTTTTATCTAATAATTATTATGTTTTATGTATTATTTTAAAGAAGGCCCTACTTAATATGAAAAAGGGGAATCATGCATATAGTACAAACATATAGTTAAATGTTGCTAGGTCCTTTGGTAATGCAAACCTCCGTGTCTAAAGGGGTTAAACATGCCATGTTTCTTTATATTTTATTAAATCATAGTAGTAGGATTCATTTTTCACCTAGACCAGATATAAGCATCAAAGAAACTCACCCAAATTCCCAACATCACATGCTTTTTCATTCCTTGAGGTTCATACTTGGGCACTACAATCATTGTGAATATACAATTTCTTTTTGTATAATTGCAACAGCCTTTTTTCCTATAAGTGTTTATGAAGTTGGCAAGCGTTTGTTTCTCAAAAAAGCAGTTTTGTATGTGTGCATGTTAACTGGGGCTTCTCAATCTAATGAATCGAGTGAATACGAACCAATGTTTCTAGCAGTAGGATTGATTGCTGTGTTGAGTATGAGTTGGACTGTAGAGTGAATGAAAGGATATACTCAGCTTACTGAACACTGACCTCCTGAGCTCTGTGTCAAATAATTTGTACAGGTGGTGTGGTGCATACAAAAAAGAAAAGGTCTATGTACACTAAGAACTGAATCTTAAGGGAAGTTACTCAAAGTGGAATTTACTGTAATCATTTGGCTAGACCGTAGAGAAACCCTTTGAGACTTTAATCACAGAATCATGACCTGCATGAGAAAATAACTAAGACTTCTGAAGTTTTGGTTTGGGCAGAAAAGTTTTTTTTTTATTTAAACAACTGTAAATTGGTAGGTCCACAGAGAAAAGCTTGCATCAAAGCTAATGATTTTACCGGCCTTTCACAGTAAATCTATTCACAGGTTCCACGAAACGCTTAATAGCCTCAGTGCAGAAGTTGGGGAGGCATTAAAATCCCTTGTGTATAGTAAAGCCAACCTTTTTGCTCTCTCTTAGATAGGATTTCAGCTTCTCCATCACAAAATCTGAAAGGGTCTTTGTTCAATCATAAGAAAACAGACTGGAGTGGTGCAGTGCACTAACATGAAGATTAAAGAAAAACAGAGACTGTGTGCGTATAAAATGAGAAAGTTCCATACTGCTAATGCTATCAGATTTGTTTCTTCTGACATGCAGTTGATTACAAACATGTGCAGGCAGTCTACTAAGATATAATATTTCCAGAAAGATCAGCTTCACTGTATCAACCTGTAAGCACTTGGTCGCACGTCTCCTCTTCAAGATTTCGTTCTTGTTTAGAATGTAATTTGATTAAAATAAGATATCATTAGGACAATCTAGCTATAAAATTGCAATGGTAACAATGCAATGTTGTACAAAACATAAGTCAAATTGTTGGAAAGAGGATTTGTTTAAAATGTGATCATAAGCAAGCTATATGTCACCTGCAATACTGTGGTATATATACTAGATTAAGCACAAGACATATGTACCACTTCTGATGAAGTAGTGTCCAGGCCACCTTCTGATGTCACTTTTTTATCCACGTGTTTGTAATTGTATAAATAAATACTATATATACTTATGCACACATAGCACAGTATCAGTTTATTATGATATCAATATATAATAATATTAACACATTTGTATGGTATCAGTATTCATAAATTAGGAAATATGTAAAAACATTTAGCTGGGGAAAATGAAATTAATGTCCAAGATAAACAAGCAGCAGTGATATATTTTCTATTGCAGCATTGTTTACAGAGATATCACATAGTACATCCCCAGCGTACACTTTGGACACTTCAGGAAATGTAGACCTACAGAACAATGGAAATCATGTGATTCATTTGGCAATGTTCAACACACTTCATAGTTAGACAATAAATATCAGATTAAACTTCAGGATTTCCTACCCACCCACAATCACAGTTTGGGTAATGTATGTTTTATCTTGTAGTCCAATATTTCCAGTGCACTGAAGTTGGCTGTTGGATTTGTGGTCAACATAGAAGGAGAACATACTAAGTGGAGGTGATTATGCATATGTTCATCTTTATATATATGTATATAATTGTATGTCATACTATAGATGATGTCTACAAGCAAAGCACACCTTACATCAGACATTATTTACAAACAGCAGTACTCAAACCAGAGAAACGTGAACCGTTTAAATTATAACAAGAGCAGCCAAACTGTAATAATAAAAAATTCTATAAACAAAAGAATTCATTTCTACACTTTTTCTTGTATGTAAGCATTTGGTGAGATACTTATATTGATTGCATTTCCACTTGCCGGGTGTCTAGAGCAATAAAGGCCTTTGGCGCCATTCATACCATGACAGCAGCTTCCTCTGATTGTATTTTCAATACAATCCCTTTTGGCAAATATGTGTTGGGCAGGAGAGAATAAAATGCCTTGTGGATTTCGTTAGCCAAATGTTTTGGGACTACTACTGGGCAATTAGCTTGGGCCTGCCCTTTGCGGGTGAATGGTGCCACTTACCATGTGCCTAAACACTTCATCTATCAGTGCTAAGCCAGCGATGCATGCTACTGCTAACAAGAAAGATTCTAGTCTCGTCATTTAGTATCGGTGTAGGCGACCACTCCAAGGTGATATAATATTTGTTCTCGGGATTATGCCCGCAGAGGGTTGTGGGTCCTAATAGTACTTCATAAAGGCATTAAGGGGGTTTAACTGACTAAATCACCAAAACATACCTAAATGCATCATCTGCCTCAAGGTATAGGTTTCCCTGCTTAGTAGCTAATGCAAAGGTAACCTTTCTTACCAAGTCACTCATACCTAAATCACTATAATGCATGACAAGATAAATAATAAGTGATGAAACATCAGGGTCATGCCATGGAGGCAAAGCAGGCAGTTGCCTAGGGTGCTGAGCTGGTGGGAAGAAGCAGACCACTATGTTCCCCCATACTAGACCATGTGCATGCAAAAGGAGGACAATGGAGGCATGGTTCCTCTATGGAGATAGAAACCATAGGGGCTAGCTCTGTGAATAATTAAACATTGTAGGTATTTGTTACTAGCCAGAAGACACCTCTTTTTCTTTTGTATACCTTCCTTCCATCTTATGTTTCTATTGTTTCCTTTATCTTATAAACTTTTTTGTTTGTCTTCATTTCCCATGTCTAACCTTTTTTCTATCTACTGCTAGTTACAGGCCAGAGATAGAATTACTATCAGTTCAAAAAGCCTCAATACACACTGCTCAATGGTGCTTATGTCAATAGCACACAATCTACAAGTAAAATGCCAAAACTACAAAGCATTGTGGAAAAGTTGAAAAAACTTGCAACCTTCAATGAAAAGAGAATTCGATAATCTAAACGCTATATGGCCAAAATAAGGCAACCATAGTTATATTGTAGTTTTATTGTATACACTTAGACCTTATGAAAATGTATTGAAAAGTGCTACAACACTCGCATAACACACAATGTGCGTGTTTCAGTCAAAAAAGATATAAAAATGAAAGGCATAAGTGCTGCTATTCCTTCATAGAGACATGTCTTCATTTAACCCTGAGGGCTCTTTTTTTAGAGGGATTTATATGCTATCAAGCCTGAGTTTAGGTAGCACATTTAACAATTTATTTTACAGAATCTGGTGCCACAGGTATGTGATGCAGTAAAACATTCTGGAATAATGAATTCCGGATTAAGGATACTTGAGGACAAGGGTCAGAAACACTGTAATGGGGCAATAAAAAAATCATATGTATGGAAAAACATGACATGCGATGTTTTTCCAGAGTAGATGATAGTCAAAACAGTTTCTATGACACAACTTGATAAAGTTTAGGGATTATAAAATGAGAAAATGCTACTGAGCTGTGGTCTGGCCCAGTCTAACTTTTTAGCTAAAGAAAGCATCTGTGAAATCAATTAAGAATAAACTGCACTTTGTGTTACATGTGTGTTTGTAGCTTTTTCTTCCATAATGATTAATCACGCCTTATAAAATGGTCCAGTTCACATTTTAATCCTTCATATGAGTAGGGAAGATCTGTCTTGTTTTTCCTTCTACATTGAATCTAGAGCAGCTTTCTCTTGCTTTAATCTTAGATCCACCATTAGCAGCTGTTTGAGCTAGACCAGTGGTTCTTAACCTTTTTGGTGTTACACCTATCTTGTGAAAAATCTTATGACCCACACCTCCCATGTTTTAACAGACCCAAATTTAGGCTTTGTCACATACTCTGGGTTAATAAGTGCCATTTATAGTAGTTATTGTTTGTGATTCCTGTCCCCCCTCGTGTATTTCTCAGTGTATGTTGTGATTATAGTTGTGCTTTTTGTTCCACCTCACGTATTGCCCTGTCCATGTTTCACATGCCCTGCCCACCACTTTAACCCCTCATAACCCGGATACCATCGACTCAACCGGAGCACTCTTTTGTGGAGTTGGCCCACGGATGGTGGGGTGCGGACCAGGGGTGGTTCAGAGAGGGAGCTGTTTGTAGATTCCCGGCCGACGGGACTTCCAGGAGAGCAGGGGTCAGCCGGCACGGTTACGGAACGCACGCCTGACTATCTCGTGGTCCGCCCCAGGGAAATTTAGAACTGCTGCCGCGAGGGGTCCCCACAGCTGATCATGTCGCTTTTTGGACAGGATACTCTCAGGAACCCAAGCTACCCTTCAGTGTCCCGGGATCACCGCCACTCCCTCGGGATCACCCCGTTTTGGGTTAAGGGGACATTTCGGGGCTTGGTGGTCTGAGTATGGCACCGGACTGTCAGGGCAGGGATATGTGGACGTGATTATTGGCCATTTTCCCTGTTGAACTGTATATAAGACCGTGTGTTTTCCCAATAAAGTGTGTGTTACTTCCCTGGACATTAGTCTCGTCTAATGCTTCAGAGGCTCGCTAGATCACTCATTTTCCTTTTCAGGACAATTACAGCACCGTATTTGGGTACGTCTCGGCGGGCTACGGTGCTGTTACATCAAGGACATCGAGCCAGCTCCTGATCCCTTCCTCGCAGTATCGTCTGGTGCTGGAAGCAGTTAACCCTTGTGGTTCCGGGAGGAAGCAACGGAGAACTGACGGGTGTACCCAGCTGGGGTATAAGGCGGCCCGTCACTTAGGCTACTCACACCTGACATGGAGTCGGTCCAAATCTCTCCAGGGGTGGCGCCACAGGTTAAGAGCCCCAGATCTAGACTACTCATTTCTAGAAATCTGAAGTTTGGGATACTTGTAGACAAAAGATTCCTAACCTACTGGAAAAACAATTGCTATAATAATAATAATAATAATCCTTATTATTAGTAGTATTTGAAATAGTAATCATCTCATGAATAAATATTAGCAGGTCTAAATGTGTTTGAAAATGTTTCTTCAACAAGCTTATTCATACATTGATTACGGCGATCAGAGTATTTGATATATGCATATATACCGGTATATACCGTATTTGCTCGATTATAAGACAAGGTTTTTTTCATCTTCTAATCGGGGTCGTCTTCTAATCAGACCTCAAATAGAGGTCTGATTATGAGACTAAGATCCAGATGCCCCGCACCGCTGCAGGGGACCTGGATCCTCCTGTCTCCCCCCACACACACACACTTACCGGTGCTTCCTGCTGTATTGCGATCCGCGTAGACAACGTCCGCTGCAGCCGGAAGGAGGTGTGGCTAGCAGCGGGGGTTGTCTGCGTCCGTCGCGGATACCTTCCCCGACTGTCAGAGATCAGAGTTCCCCGCACCGGTGCCACACCGGTGCGGGGAACTCTGATCTCTGACAGCTGGGGAAGGTATCCGCGACGGACGCAGATAAACCCCCGCTGCCAACTCCACCTCCTTCCGGCTGCAGCGGAAGGGGACGTCAACCCGCTGCCGCGGCAATACAGCAGGAAATTGGAAGCACCGGTAAGTGTGTGTGTGTGTGTGTTAAATGGGGGCATAGGGCATTTCTGGAATGCCTTATACCCCTATATGCCACTCTGGCACTTAGGGGGTTAAAAGGCATATTATGGGGCAGAGTGGCATGTAGGGAGGTAAAAGGCATTTCAGGAGGCAGAGTGGCGTTAAGGGGGCATTTAATAGAGCACTCTGCCTCCTGAAATGCCTTATACCTCCCTATATGCCACTCTGCCCCATAATATGCCCTTTAACCCCCTAAATGCCAGAGTGGCATATAGGGGTATAAGGCATTTCTGGAGGCAGAGTGCTCTATACAATGCCTTTTAACTCCCTTAATTCCACTCTGCCTCCTGGAATGCCTTATACCTCCCTATATGCCACTATGCCCCATAATATGCATTTTAACCCCCTAAATGCCAGAATGGGATATAGGGGTATAAGGCATTTCTGGAGGCAGAGTGGCACATAGGGGGTCAAAAGGCATACCATGGGGCACAGTGGCATATAGAGGGTTAAAAGGCATATCATGGGCAACAGTGCCATATTGGTGTGGCAAGCCTGAGGGCATATGTGCGTAACTGGGGGACAGGTTGGAAAATACAAGGAAATAAAAACAAAAAAAATCATAGCTTTTATTTAAAAAAATAGTTAATGAATTAACATTTACTGGTAAAACTTTTTTCCTGTAGGGTCGTCTTATATTCAGGCTTTTTCTTTTTTTCCTAAGTTAATATTCAGATTTTGGGGGGTCGTCTTATAATCAGGGTCGTCTTATAATCGAGCAAATACGGTACTTCATTTGTAGACCACAATCCTGGATTAATGTTAATTATAATTCAAAGATTCTTACTTTATATAAGAGGATATATGTTGCATTTGAATCCACTGAATTTGAAACTAAAAGAACAGAAGAATTCCAAAAAACATTCCATTTGCTTTTAGTTACAGTATCTGCTTGTTCCCGTACTGTCACCTACAGGCTGTAGGAAGAATAATGAGGAAGTTAATTTTATTCCTAAGATTTTTACTCCTTGCATTGAATCAACAGAATTACTTAGTTCCCCTCTATTTCCAGGTACTAGGCCGTATATAGTCAGTACTTGGCAAGGTGTAGGTACACGGACAACAGTGTCCACCACAAAGAATTCTGGTATCCGCCACTGAGACCCCCGGTAAACTGAAAACTGACACAGATCGCTATGAAGCGGCAATCTGACACGATTGTTAAAGTGTTCTTCTTTAAGGCAGTCTTCACTCACTCACCCTGCATGTCGGGACGTCATGTCCAAAAACGAGGAGGGCCTCTCATTAAAAGAAATGAAAATGATGCAAATAGCGTTGAATTTTCATTTTAATTTCGTTGGTTCTCTCACTCATGCTCTTTCACACTCTCATTCACACTCTCATTCACTGTCTCTCATGCTCTTTCTGAATGTCTCTCTACCTTCTCAGCCAACCGATTTCATGTCCCGTTCACCTTGCCTTGCAGCTCAGCTTCTTCTCTTGCATCTTCTTGTTCTCCTGTCTCCTTTCTTTGTCCTATGCTCCTTGTGTCTTCGTTCTTCTTCTTCTTCTTCTCCTGGCGAACTTACACAAAGAGGAGGAGTCTCGGGACACACCCTTTCCCTGATTGGCTGCCACCCTTGCACAGAAAGGCCAGAATAATGCAGATTGATTTCCTGAGAAAGACAACACAGAAACGCTTCTCTTTCTCAGCGAATTTGTCTTCATTATCCAGCCTCTCTGTGAACTTCCATAGAAGAGAGAAGACAGAAGAGTTGGCGGAGAAGGTAGGGAGCGTTAAAGAGAGTGAATGAGAGTTTAACAGAATGTGAATGAGAGTGTGAAAGCCAATGAGAGAGTGTATGAAGGTGAGTAGCAACTGAACTGAAATTTCCTTTCTGTTAAATGACCTCTGATTTTCATCTGAACCGAAAAGGACAGGAAACAAAATTTGCAGTCCAAAAACAAATGGACCAAAAAAACCCTTTTTTGTCAATTTCCGCAAGCTTCTAGTTGCCCAGTGTTCCATCTATTTCATTTTGTGGAGTGCTATCCTGGTTTTTTATCTGCTATTGTTCAGTGGGGGCACCTGTGACTACAGCCTGCAACCTAAAGTCTAAGAGGGGAGCTTGCATTTTGGAATCCGAAGCAAGGTGGAAGGTATTCTGTTTCTGATCCCTGTATATACCTCTACCATATAGCCCTAGGGGATGGATGCAATGTTGAATCTGGTGTGGGTAGCCTATGTCTAGGAGAGAAGAACGATGGGGGAATACAACAGCTAGGGGAAAAGCTTACAAGATATGTATGGTATGCATGGGGTATGTGCATAATGTGTTTTAAAGTGTGCGTGGAGTCTATGTGCATATGGTTATCGTAAATGTTCTGTTGAATATAGTAAGGTTTCTCTGTATTTGGTCAATTTACTATGGTTTTGCAGTATTGTGGAAATTATTTTATCTAACTATTCTGTTGGTGTAGAAGAACATTTTAGAAACCTATAAGCAAAGGACCAATAAGCACAATAAAAAAAGAGAACTGCAGTAAATAAGAGAGGTCTTAGGAGGAGTTTAGGAACCAGTCTGCCCCACATAACTTCTGGCCCAGTTCGAAACAGTTCCTTTTTAGAGATAACTAAATGCTTGACTCTGTTGAGGCCTAGCCAATGTAACAATAATTAAAAAAAAAACAACATTAGTGAAAGAGACAAATTGGAAGAAATATGAAGATCAACCTGCTGGGGCCAAGTATGAAGAAGCAACATAAAATAAGTTGTGGTGAAATAAATGACCATTTGGAAGAAACACTCCAACCTGATTTTATTGACTTCAGGTACATTACTGAAGAAACAGTGAATAAAGAGCATCCATTATGAACCTGCCCCTTACGAAAAATTACTGCAGTTTTTCTGAAGTAATACTGCCGTTTTTTGGACATGAAAAAAACTGCAATACTGCACTTTTACTGCAGTATTACTGCACATTTACTGCAGTTTTACTGCATTTGTACTTCACTGTACTGCAGTATTACTGCACATTTACCGCACTTTTTTTTTTTATATTGCAAACCTGCAGTTGTACTTCAATGTACTGTAGCTTTATTGCATTTGTACTTCCGTACAAAAATAACTGCAGTAAAACTGCAGTACAGTGAAGTACAAATGCAGTGCAACTGCAGTAAATGTGCAGTAATACTGCAGTAAAAGTGCAGTATTGCAGTTTTTTCATGTCCAAAAAACTGCAGTATTACTTCAGAAAAACTGCAGTAAATTTTTCGTAAGGGCAATATGCAATCGACTACTAGAAAGGAATGGATTTCACCTGGGGCAACAACAATGAGAATGAATATTGACTTGTGTCCAGCAAGCAGCAAGTGAAAAAATAAACCAAAGTTAATGAGGGGCTGCATGACAGTACATGAATGGTCATTAAAGCCAATGTATAGTTTTCGGGCAATAGAAACTACAGTATAGTTTACTAGTGAGGCTTCAATAGAACTGTATCAGTGCAAACTAGGATAGACAGTATAGGAAATATTTAGGTAGTCTGGTGTTGAATGCTTAGAACAGCCAAGTGAGCAGCATTAAAGGGGCTGCCATACTGATCCTAATTTCCAGGTGAATGTTATGTTTCAGGGTAGTTAGAGCCTGCTGTGTATTGTGTTTAACAGCCCAGTAGTTTAGCATTAACATGGGTGCTCGAGAATTCATTAAGATACTGGGTCATAGATGGGTGTTGGGCTCCAGAGATCACAACCCATAATTCAGCATTAATAAGGGGCTATTAAATTGGACATGAATATCATTAACATACATAGTGCCCACTGCCCAGCTCGGTGTGGATCTGGCAGAAGAAATTATGCTTAGGAAGGGGCAGGAATCATAGGAGGTTATAAACCGTAGAGCTTCACTGACTTCAGACCTCCTTAGATAAGTCTGACACAAGGATTTGCTTTCCTCTCTCCCAAGTTTTCTTTGTTTCAGGTCAGAATTAGTGCTGGCAGAGGGTTCCCGGTGGCTGGCATCAGTGTGGAGCTTAGCCGTCTGAGGTATAGCTAGTTCAGGTGGCACCAGCACTAGTCCCGGACTCACTGTGGCCTGGATACCTTTGTGAATGGCAAGCAGTGCGCACCCCGTGCAGTGAATGTTATGCCATTAGCTATGTCTATGTTGGTAGTTTAGGGGACACAGCCAGTCGTAAAGATCATATCAGTTAGCATGTTTAAGCTAACATGTTTTATCAATTGATTCATATATTTACTACAGTCTGCCGTAAACTAACTTTATCACCATGCCTCTGTGGCTGTTTGTTTAATCTTAAAGTAAATGTAATTGCCATAATCATGAATCTGGAAACTGTCTGTACTATGTTTATTGATATGAGGTCCAACACACGCAAGCAACAAAGAAACTATTAAAAATGTGAATGAGGGGAACATTAGGTCCAGCTCGTATGAGCAACAACTAAATAAATAATGATGTAATACATGAAGATCTTTTGGAGATACTCTGCAAACAAGAAAAGTACCTCTCCACTTCTATTCACTTGGCACCCAACCTATGTAAATATCAAACATTGAGTAGAAGTAGTGAATGGACTTGAAACTAGAACACAGAATATCTAAATAAAGGGAAAAATAAAAACAATAGGCTGAAGGGACAGAGAATGAAGAGGACTTCTTCATGTACAGTCAACAGCAAATAGGCATAAACAAGTAGCACTTTCAAATCAACCAGGGGTCTACCTAACCTGGACTATTTGATTTAGGGTGTAGCACGTGGCTGAGTATTCCCTGCAATCTTATTAATGTCTATGCTAATGCTAGTATCATAATATGTGAGGATGTTTTGGAGGAAATGACATAGGTGGCTCCATATTTCCCCAGCAACATTACGAACATGCCTGGGAACTCTCTAGGTTTGACCTAGAGTATCTGGGTGAAGCCATCGTTCCCTATGTCTCTGGATCAGTTTCTTTCTCAGGGCAGGTGAGTGGTGTTTGGTCATGCCCACTCCCCTCCTACTCCCTGTCCACTTCCCCTCTCACTAAATGCTCTCTGTGGCTAACCCTGCCCATATGCACAGCTGGACCTGCCCCCTTTCTAACGCAACAGCCTAGAAGAGGGAGAGCTCCAGGTAGCCTACCCTGGGAAGTTCACAGGTATGCTCACGAAGATACTGGCATCTGCATGGAGCTACCTTTGTGACCATTCCAAACAGACATAGTCAGACATAGGGATAGGCAAAGTGTCAGTGGCAAGGTTTGTGAAGGTCCATAGAACATCATTAAATTGTGCACAACAGACCTTAGTACATGTCCACCATGAGCAATGTTGGAGCCTATCCCTGGTCAGGCATATTAATTACTGATCATATCAACTCAGCAATGCATAAAGCACATTAACAATGATGCAATTTTAGAAGAGTTGTGTCAGGGTCCACTTTTTCGCTGCCTGAACCATGGCTTTTTCATACCTGTGGTATATAAATCTGCTACCACTAGTGGCCACCCTCCGCCCTCTGGAGCACTCAGAACTCAATTACTAGGATTATGTGTACCTTATTACCTGAGTTGAGCCCTAATCAATACATTCAGCTGGGCCTTGTTACCTGGATTACCCTGCCTTTATGAACCTGCCCTGCCCTTCAGTCAGGGCCTTTGTATTGAAGTCTGTCGACCTTTCAGCTGTGGCTCTGCACCTGTACCGTTCCTGGTTACCTGCTTTGTGTCCTTCCAAGTGGATTCCCTGCCTTTTGTACCTTTCCAAGTGGGCTGTGTGCCTTTCGTACCTTTCCAAGCGGGCTCTCTGCCTTTCGTGCCCTTCCAAGCTGGCTCTCTGCCTTTCGTGCCCTTCCAAGCGGGCTCTCTGCCTTTCGTGCCCTTCCAAGCGGGCTCTCTGCCTTTCGTGCCCTTCCGAGTGGGCTCTCTGCCTTTCGTGCCCTTCCAAGCGGGCTCCCTGCCAAAAGACTTATTACCAGTTTCTTGCTTACAGATTGTATTACCCTTATTTGCTTGTCCTGTCATATACACTCAATACATTGCATTACCTAGATTTCTGCTTGTGGTGTCTTTGTTTGTATAATAATGCATCGTACCCCAAGTATCCCCTGCACATGGGCTCCTACCCGACCTGATCACCCGAGTCCTGACAAGTTGGTTATTGAATTGAGCATGCTGAAGGTTGTCACGGTCATAGATCTTCCAGAGTATTCATTTGTGCAGACCTAGGATGAAACTTGCCACCAAATGCAATACATAAATAGCCAAATAAGTTGCCCTTGTATACACTACATGATGAATACATTCCACTTCCTTTTTATATTGGCATTGTCACCTGTCACCTGGCACTCTGAATGTTGCAGGACTTGGCACTATAGTGCCTCTTAATTTTTTTATAGACAATACGATGGGCAGATCCTGGCATCTACATTATTAATATTGTTAAAATAAATGGCCTATGGAGAACATTCAGTACTCTGACAGGATCTGTATATTTGATCTATTATATGGCCTCACCTACACAGGACAGAGAGGGATTGACGTCTGCCAACGAATGATCAAAGTATTCCTCTGTTGACGTATTTGCACATTTTAAACATTCAATATTAATTTAAGGTCCCAGGAATGTAATGGGAGAGACACAGGTCCAAGCACTTTATAATAGCCCTTATCTAAATAGTTCAGGCTGGTTTCTTACTGTACAGTGTTCTCTACGTGTCATTGTATTGTTATGAATACCAATATCTCATTTGATTTGTCATGCATGTCATATTTGGCTTTGGTTTCCAGGGTTACAGAGAAACATAGAAGTAATATGAGTTAAATATAAATGTATATTTATTCTATTGGTTTCCTGTTTGACTACCACAAGCACTGCAACTTCAGAAAGGATCTGAAGCAATGGAAGGTGGAAGACCATGACACGTGTAATCTCTGTTTTTTTGCAGCTTGCTATTCAGGTGATAATTTGAGAGAAAATCAAAATACAACTTCCCTAATTTGATAAAGGTTTTATATAACAGTATTAATTATTTGCCTACAAGATTTTATTGGAACGTACCCTCTTTGCGCCTCTTGGCAGGTAAGTATATTTGTGCTTTGACCAAATAATTTCCCCTAAATCTTTATTACCCTCAGTTGGTACAAGTAAATGGGGTAGAGAACACGATCTTTTTGTCTACATTATGCAGCAAACTTTCTATGCCTGCAGAATCCGCCACTTTTCATAAACTCTTTGGAATTTGTTGGTCAGTTTTATTGAACTGAGTCGAACATCAAAGGTGATTTTTTTCATAAGATGGGAGACATCCAACATGTAGTAACAGGGCTTATTATAGTAATCAAGTAACTGAATATATAGTATCCTGACTACTCGTACCCAAGTGCTTGAGCTTGTGACTCCACACGTACGAAAAGAGTGTTTGAGGCAAAATAGTAGGTTATGGACTATTATAAAAAATAATAACCTGGTATTATATGCAAACAAATAGATATAGTAGTAATATATACAAAAAGTTACAGGCTAGCTGAGTACTAGCAAAATAGTAGTCAGTGACAATAGCTGCATAGAATCAAATGTCATGGTCATGGTACAAGGTCGAATTTGGAGTAATTGTCAACAAATGTAGCTATTTATCCACCAGAAGAATAGGAGATGTAAAATTATTCAAGTTTTGTATGCGAGATATGTTAATAGAATTCAGAATGTGGGACTTTTGTGAATTGGGCACATTATTTAAAAAATAAATGAATAATAAATCATGGGAAGTAGGGGGGAGACTATGCCGTAACACTATTCCTTTACAGTAGCACTTTTTTCTCTCTCTTCATCTGACTCCCACTCTTTTATAACACCATTTCATTTTGTATGGCTATGTCTGTACCTAAGTATTCTATTTTTCTATGAATTCTCATACATTTTACAGTATGTTCAGTTATGTCAGAAACATCTTTAGTTTGCTATAACTGGTGATCTAGAATACCTTTTACAACCCAAAAACTAGCCATGGTACATGGTTCCAACCTTTCTGTCGGTGTAATTAATTTAGAGATTCTAAAAAAAGTGGGACTTTGCTCATTATAGATTCTACCAGATTCTCTGGCAAATAGGTACAAATGATCTTGTTATATTTTGGGATTTAATAACTAGGACCTGACACAATTTCAGTCTGTTTTAATTTGTCATTGTCTGTATAGTGCATTTAATATTGCTTTATAATCTGTTTGTGCTACAGCCATTAATAATGGGTTCTCTTTTTAGCATGTAGTTGGGTTGCTGTCTGAAGCACAGACTACTTGCCTGAAATATAAGACAGTGGGGTTTGGGGATTGTGGTCCTTTATTTATCTAATACTTACAGAACACTTCATTGATTAATTCTGTTTTGATACATTGACGTGTCCATTACCTATGTATATCATTTATAGACATAGTCTTAAGAGGGAGTGTTGTGTGAAATTGTTGGGAATTTAAGTATTAATATTTGTTGATTTATAAAGCACCATCATATTCTGCAGCGCTGTAAAATAGGTAAAAAGGACATAACAAAGTGTACATAATTTCAATTCCAGATTCAAAAGGTAAGGAAGTAACCATAAAAATATGACCTACTCTTCATCAAAGATAAAACATATATTACATTTATTTTAAATATTTTAAAATCATTTAGATTGCATCTAGGGTCATCATCAATATTTGATGTATAACTGAGCATTTTATCTTTATTTTATCATTCTCTATTGTTTGAGTTTATTTTCACAACCACTAATGTCAGACAGACAATCCAGACATTTCCATACCCTGGCATTCAAACATTGAACATTCTGTACATGTGACTCATGCTCCTCTGCCAAGATTAATATAACGCATGTTGCACCTTGTCACTTACAACTAAAGTACGCAATATACTGTGTATTAGGTTACGCATTAGCAGGTTACACAACAATTTCATCTGCTTTATCAACCTGTTTAAAAAACTTAGTGATGGAATCTACATTAATGTGAGTAAGGAACATGACTAATAAACAATTTACAGTTCAGCTGGAGAGCAGCATACATATTATAACATTTGTCCATAATAAATAATAAGCTGCTGATTGATAGGTGATGAGCCAAGATGACCGGTCTTTCTATAAGGGTGAAAGGAATGGTTTATTAGGCCGTTGAAATTTCATATGAGATTAGCCTTTTGGACATCAATAAATATGTCTATCCTATCATAGGGTACAAGAAAAAATGATAAGAAAAAAGAATGATTGCAGAGTACAATGTATGGAAAAACATATCTGGCAGTACTCTGTCATGTTTGATCATGTTGTGGTGATGTCATGCATGGGTGGTGGCATGATATCATGTTCCTAATATTAATCTGTATTATTTTACCTTTAAATAAAAATATTGCAAATAATATAAAACACAAAATTTGACTGCAGATAAGAACTATTCAGCCCACCAATCTAAACATTTTTCCTGATCAAAAGACTTTGGTCTTTTCTTAGATATAGGATAGCTTTAAGCATATCCCATGTATTCATTAGTCTCTACCACTTGATGATGGGATGTTCTATGTATCCACTCCCTTCTTGGTAAAGTAAAACTGGCTTACATTGGATCTAAATCTCTGTATAGATTTAGATTATGAACTCTTGTTCTAACATTGCTTCTCCTTTGATTTGTTAAGCGTTCCAAAATCAAATCAATCTCAAGTGCACAAAAACATCTCTGGCCCTAGACCATGGTTGGTGCTCAATAAAAATTCTCCTCCACCCACCAGCCATAGACTATGGCATTGATGACAAATGTTTTTGCATCAAACTAAATTGCAGACCTCAAAGTGCTAATGCTGCATATACCATATTCCATATTCCCTCAAACATATATTTACTTACACGCATAAACACGCACATACATGCATACACAGAAATGCACACACATACATACATGCATGCATGCATACATACACTTACATACATCACACAGAATGATACATACAGTTTATATCTGCCACCAAATGCCACCAAACACTTTGCACCCACCCAGTTTAATATATATATATATATATATATATATATATATATATATATTTAAACATAATGAGCGCAATGTGTTTGGTGGCTTCTCAGATGGAACCTATGTGATGTAGGCATTCCCTTGCGCTGGAAGCACACACCGCTACTTTCTTGATGACGTTCCATGCCATCACAATAGGTTTTTGGGACACTTTTTCATGATGGCATGGAATGCTGTAAAGGTTTTAAGTGGTTAATTTTGCTTTTCATTTGTAGTATGCCCATATGAAATCAATGAGAAACATGTTTCTGCAGCCATAATTTATCACCCTTAACATACATTTATCAAACTCAGAAAGCAGTAAGTGTTAATGTGTACCTAATTGAAACCAGTCTTTCCATCGCCAAGTAAATACACATTCACACCCTGCTCCCAGCCAGCGGTGTGGAATTTCAGAAGTAGAAGATAGCTTTGAAAAAGAAACTTGCAAAAAATTGGTAAGAGAGAAGACAGAATAAGGACAGTGAGTCTGGTTTGAATTACGGTGTAATTGATGGTGATTGTCTTGCTAATGTTGCCCATTAATATCATCTCTACTTTGTAATTATCAGTCAAGCTGATATTACACTATGCTATTTGTCATTATATGACACATGTTAACAAACAGTTCCAATGGTATGACTACAGTGTAGGTGTCTAACAAAATATTGTATCTAAATGCAATATTTTTTATAGTAAAAAAGCTGGGCTTCAAACTTACGATTTAATCAGATTGTTAGGTATATATATTGTGTGACTACAGTGAGTTTAAAACCAAAAAAGTTACACAAGGTCTATGTAGATAGGTATGCTTTTCATGTTGATGTGGACTCTCAGAAGAAATTAATGTCAGGAATCGGTAATGCTTGGAATGATAAAATGTCCAAAAACTTCGGAAGGTTATCGGGTTGGGGCTAAATCTAGCCAAATAGCTGAATATGGAAAATTAATAACCACCGCAGATAATATAGTGACAGCTAATGACATTATATTGGAAGAAAACAAGAGGTCATTCTAATGTACCAAGAGAAGATAAGGAAGGTAATGACCTAGCAGACTCTTTGGTGAAACAAAAACATGATGGCCAATAAGACACATATATCGTGGTTATGGAGATTTCAACACTTAACAGTACATGTCGTTTATTGGAACCCCGTTCAGATGACCCACCTTTGCATATGATGAATGTAGACTCAACATGACATGTCGTTGCAAATGTTAACAGTTGTGCTACATTTTGGTACGTGGCACAGTTGGAAACCTTTGCACAGTCATAGTTCACATCAGAGTTTAAACCCTCTATCACTTTTGCAGAGATGGGTAATGTGGACAGGCTGCATGCATGCTAAATGAGCTTACTCGTTTTAAAATACACTGCTGTTCTTTCAATAATTTGCTGTCAATGTAATTTACATTAATGGACATTAAATCTGCAATGAAACCATCTGGTGTGCTCAGCCCTCCCATTTCTGCCACTACAGATGTGTATTTGTTCTTATGACTGGTTTCAGCAAAGCTCCTGCAACCAATGTAACATACAGGTAAGGCTGGTAAGTCCATTTACCTTCTAATGCTGTTTTTATGGGACTTGGGACTTTTTTTCTTTGTACATGGCGGAGCACTTACCTAGTGATATTTTATGAGACACCCTACATGGAACAGCACCTTTTATATTCCTCAGTTTACAGGGTTTTTGTCATTTTACAGTCTTTAAAGAAATACTTTTTTAGTAACATGGAAGAAATGCTACCAAGCCTGGCAGGTGCTTACCACTGCTTACTTTCTTATGCCTTGCCTCCCTCACTTACCCCTTATCTTGCTCTGTGCCTTCTTTCAAATCAGTGCCTTTTTAAAGAATTGCCCCCTGCCCCTGAGCCAACTCATCCCTGCCCAGGTGTCTGAAAGCTTAACCCTGAAGAATGGTCATCGTTAATTAGTTATTGAAATAAATCAATATCGGATAGCATTGGGGGTTGGTTCAAATTGTGGTTTGTGACCAGCTCTGTCCCATCTTGGTTTTAACTGTGATGTTTTTTTGTTTTTTTTTAAAACAAACTGCTTAATATTTAACAGCAACTTGTATCGTCCATATTGTGGAGCGTATTCATGCAATTGATTATTCGTACATCGTTCAGCAGAATGTACACAAAAAGATATTAGATTATCAGTATCACCATTTAGAACGATTAAAATATGTTAGGTCAGATATGTCCATGGGATGGCAGTGTGTAGCAACAAAACAAAACAGAAAAAAATAATCACAATGCAAAGGTTCACTAGATTACAAAACGATGTCTTGCAGGCCCGAAAAAGTTACCAGCATTGGAAAAAGCTAATGAACTGAACAGATTCATCTTTTCTCTATGCACAATTTAGAAAATAAACCGTTAAATGTAATAATGAGATGCAGGAAAAAGAGACATCTGTGCAGTCTGAAGCTCAGGTTTCATTGTTTCCCCACTAGACCTCCAAGTAAAGAGGTAGCAGGGGATGCAGTGCCATTACCCTAAGACTGCATCTACATTTTATTTACAGAATAAACAAACAGGTGAGGGAAGTCAGGTTATAATATGTATGTTTTAATAAAGAGACAAGCAATGAAAGTGAAAACTGATTACTAAATGTATGTTATCATAAAGTCGTATTGCTAAGGAAGTGAAAAACAATTCTCACAATGCCCCTGATGACAGCAGTTTATCATACAGTAGATCGGCAAGGGCATAAATATCGCAGGAGGATCTGTAGTAGCACGGTTGTTATATTATTGAGATAATGTGTCCCAGCTGAACACACAAGCACACTCTTTCCTCCAGAGACTTGTTTATACCAGCTTAAATCTCTCTTTTTTAATGGTGCATACTGTCAGGGTTATGGTCTTTGTGCTGGCTAGTTTTTACAATTTTTGTAGCAATTTCAGGACCCATCTTCTCAAGAATTGAAGTTTTTTTTTCCTAATAAGAGCTCCTATGAGCTCCCCTGTAAGGATTTCCCCAAGACAGCTGCTTTGTAAAAGTGAAGAACTTGTTCAATGTCCATCTAAAATATCTGCTAGTTAATGATGTAGCAAGGAGGCCCCACTGAGTTTCCCCACAAGAAACACCAATATAGTTATGTCTCCTCATTATTGGGTATTCCGTCAAAATGAAACAAAACACATTGAGAGTACAAGACTGTACTTGGTGTACTATCCTGCAGCCTGGAATACATATTGTGGTCCACACGATGGCTCCATGGTCTGGATGAGGTGGTTATCCAAAAAGATACTCAGATATTATGTTCTATTAAAATGTAACAATATGTGTAATTTCACATATTCCAAGTGGTGTTGGATACATACGTACCCACGTATGTGCGTTTTATCTTTTTGTACACTTGACCTTGTTAGAGATGTCCAGCATCTTATACAGTAACCCTTTTTTCTCAAATTTCCATTTCTTTATAGGCACTGCTTGAATTCGGATGGATCTAGAACATGTTCTAACATTGTACAAACCAAATGATGAATGCCTAACAAAGCTAGATAAGCTACTTTAACCCCTTGGAGACAAAGGCTGATTTTACTTTTTGTACCCTTTGTGACAATGGCCTTTTTAACATTTCTGCGCTGCTTGTGTTTAGCTGTAATTTTCTTCTTTCCCGTTTACTGAACCCACACACATTAGATATTGTTTTTTTCAGGACAAGAAGGGCTTTCTTTAGATGACATTGTTTTGATTGTATCATATTATTTACTATTAAAAAAATTATAAAATATGGTGAAAAATTTAGAAAAAAATGACTGTTTCTAACTTTTAGTTGAAAAATCTTTTACTCATCTATAAAAGGTAATGAAAAAACCTGCTAAATAGATTCTACTATTTGTCCTGAGTTTAGAAATACCCAATGTTTTTATGTTTTTTTGCTTTTTTCTACCCATTATGGGGCAATAAGTACAGGTAGCGTTTTGCTATTTCAAAGCCATTTTTTCCAAATCTGGTAATTCTTCCCCCCATGTGCCATTTCGGGTATCTTTGAACCCGGCCAATGCAATTTACCCCATCAAGTCATATATTTTTGAAAACTAGACAGCCCAGGGTATTCCAAATGCTAGTATTTTAACTCTTTCCATGCACCATATCTACCACCAGTCTTTGTCAAACTTTATGGTAGTCATTTTTTTGCATTTGTTTTGTCATACACATTTTACTTCAGGTATGAATTAAAATGTTCTAGTTTATGTCACTATCACAAAACACCCCAATATGTGTTCAGCAACATCTCCTGAGCGCAGCGATACCCCACATGAATGATTTTGCCTGGCTGTTTGGGGGCAAAAGGGCCACATTTGGGGCATGCGCATTTTTCAATGTTGAACTTTGGCATTTGGGGATCCACTGCCCATGCCCTATTTGGTACATCTTTGAGCCGGGCCATTTCAGTGTGCCCAATAAACCCATATATTTTTGAAAACTAGACACCCCAGGGTATTTCAAATGCTAGTATTTTAACTCTTTCCATGCACCATATCTACCACCAGTCTTTGTCAAACTTTGTGGTAGTCATTTTTTTGCATTTGGTTTTCCACACACATTTTAATTCAGGTATGAATTAAAATGTTCTCGTATATGTCACTATCACAAAACACCCCAATATGTGTTCAGCAACATCTCCTGAGTACAGCGATACCTCACATGAATGATTTTGCCTGGCTGTTTTGGGGCAAAAGGGCCACATTTGGGGCATGCGCTTTTTTCAATGTTGAACTTTGGCATTTGGGATCCACTGCCCATGCCCTATTTGGTACATCTTTGAGCCAGGCCATTTCAGTGTGCCCAACAAAACCATATATTTTTCAAAACTAGACACCACAGGGTATTTTAAATGCTGGTATTTTAACTCTTTGCATGCACATATTTTACCACCAGCATTTTTTCAAAGTTTGCAGCAATATTTTTGTGTGTGTATTTTTCCCACACACACCTACTTTATGTATGAATTTACAGCTCCTGGTATATGCCGCTGTCACACGACACCCCATAATGTGTTCAGCAACATCTCCTGAGTGCAGTGATACCCCACATGCATGGGTGTGTCATTTTTTGGGGGAACTAAAAGGCCACATTTGGTACGTGTGCATTTTTCTAATTGGAAATTAGATGTGTGGCCATCCTTCCCCCCGTGTTAATTGGGACGTTGTTGAACCTGGCCCATTCAATTTACCCCATCAAATCATACATTTTTTAAAAGTAGACACCCCACGGGCATTTAATATGCCAGTATTTTAACTCTTTCCATGCGAGAATTGTTTTAAGCTAATATGCTAATTTTAGGACTTGCTCACAAAAATATATTTTTTATATATATATATATATTTTTTTTTATTTTTAAAAAAAAAAAATTTAACATTTTTTTTCAACTTGGAGGTTCCCCTGATAGTGACATCAGTGGGAAATGATTTTTACATTTTACTGTTTTTTTACTATTTTTTTCTAATTATTATTAATTTTATTTTATTTTTTAATTTATTTTTACTAATCACACTGTGATTAGAAAGCTGGGCTCCATTGACTTGCATGGTGAATGCAGTACCTGTATTCAACCTGCAAGTGGAGCCAAAGTTCTCTAGATGGTCTGGACTATCTAGCGAACTTTTAAAATTTGTGGTTCCTGTTACAGGACGGCGGCCATCTTCCTTGATGGCGAAGATTGCCGGCAGCTGCGGCTGTGACCGCTCTCCGGAGCGGTCACAGCCCATCAAAAGGTTAGTGTTTGGTGTCGCTGGATGCCTCCTGATCGAGGCATTCCAGCGACACCATTTAAGTTTAGGAGGCGATCGTCGATCGCCTCCTAAGCGCTTTTAAAACGGGCGTCCGCCGCCATACAAAGTATGGCGGATGTTGACGCCCTGTGGAGGGGCCAGAGATGGCCCCTTCGTGCCGATCGCGGCGTTGCTGAATGCCTCGAGGTCGAGGCATTCAGCAACGCTTTTTGGGTGCAGAAAGCGATAGTAGATCGCTTTCTGCACCCGTTTAAAGACGTGCCGGTCCTGGCACGTCAATTGTCGTAAAGCACATGCTTTTCCGTGCCGTGCCAGGACCGGCAATTGTCATTAAGGGGTTAAACACCTTTTTTTCATATTTTTATCTTGTTGATTTCTGATGTTCAAAAGAGACCTACCCATTGTGACACATTTGTGATCTTGTTAACCACTTTCCTGAACATATTTGGTTCCCGCTCGTATTTTGCAAGATAAGAGACATGAAGTATGATGATATAATTTTTGCTGCGGTCTCTTTAAACATCACATCCATTCTTTTCACATAATGGTAATTTGCCTGTATAGAACTCATTCATACCCTGTTCTTTTCAGCTCATCTGTTGATTTACAATATTTTGAGAACAGATATTAAATATAAAAATAAAAGCAGCAATCCTTTGGTGGCACTAACTTTAATGAAACAATAATCAAGTTATAAAAGTGAGAACAATTGGTGACATCAGGAGTGTAGCAGCAGTTGTCTCTTTGTAGACATAATTTTGTTTATACATCAGTTACGTGTATCGCACAAAGTGTCTTGATACGATAAAGGATGTAAACAATATACAAAAGCACTAAACAGAATATTGAAGATTTTTGTAAGTCTCCAGCTATGTGTCTGTCATATGAAAGTGCTCACAACAAAAACCCAATCCAACAGAAAAGTATTCTTGTTAAGAGTTGGTCTACTAGACACGGAAAGAGTTTCTTTCATTCACATAAAACTCATACAAAAAAAAACATTGCTTACTTTAAAGCATTAAATAATTTTACAAATTACTGGGTAAATATTACTTTCAGGAACATGGATGTGAGGAGTGACTATGAGATTAAAGAAAATCCCCCACTGTGTTTTTATTGTAGATGTACTTACATTGCCAGTAGCGTACCTAGCACTGTGCACTAAGGCTTTTGTTACCTAAAGCAGAACAGAGGGGAAAAAACTCACAAAGTTTTGCATAGGTGTCCCTTTGTTTCTGCTTTCTTAGTGTGATTTACCTGTTGGAAACCCAGTGTTGGCTACAGCTGTGTTGCCTTTCCTATCCAGACTTCGGACACTAAGGGTCGTACTATCCTAAGATAATAGCAGATACACCATACACGAAACGAGTATACATACAGAAGCATTTTGCTGTTTTTGCCATAAATATTTACATGACAACGTCAAATACATATATATCTTAGAAATATAGAACAATAACTAAATGCTTTAAAAGTATGATGGGACTTGCCCTTTTACATTATTCCATGATCCAGTTTTACCTAGTAGGAAATACATGTTATGCGCTTATGTGGAGCCTCAATAATGCATGTTTACAAACATGAGTTAGAAATACCCATATATACGTTGTGTGCATACATTGCTTCCAAGTTGGCGTATTCCGTCACGAGTTATTCAGCCATTATATTATGACGTACAGCTGACTGAAAGTGAATTGGGGGGGGGGGGGGGGGGGGAAGGAAAACATTAGTAGCAATCCTGACTCATTTGGTTTTAAGTTTAACAAAACAGATTACATATAATTTACAAAGTTATGTTCAATCTGAAACAATGTACTTTTGTGGATGGTTATCTTAGCACTGAAGTATGTTTATTACAATGTGTATATTAGGGCCCTACTTACCTTATCTGTGTTTGAATTTATTCAATAATTTATTCAATAATTTAGAGAGACACCGATTTTACTGAAAGCCTTGAGACAGCCCAATAATTCATTTAATAATGTGTCTGCCATAGATTGCACAACTTGGGAACTGCTTAAAACTTCAAGATTCCAGTTATATCCGTTCAAGGTGCATAAGCAATCTCTACTGAAGATCTACTACTATAATTAAAACTGATCATTTCATCTAATTAACAACATATTAGCAGGTGTGGACGTGCTCTCTTCGTGATATATTGTAACGCAAGTAGCCCAAGTTTGCTTTTAAGGGATACACGGTAAGGCTGGCCAAATATTTCTACGTCAAGGAAGACACATTGTATGCATCACAAAATGGGTAAGTCATTTTTGGAATAAAGCATGTAAACACCTACTCCTAGAAAATGTCAGGGGTTTTTACAACTGGAAAAAATACATAGTTTATGGGAAATGGCTGTCATCTGCCATCAAATTCTATGTTTCCATAACAGTACTTGAAGTTACTCATAGAAATACATAGACATTACATTTAAATTCAACAAATAATGTTTTGCGACTCTCCTAGTTAACCAAGAAAGATGTTTTTAATCTATTTAATCTAGCCAGGCAGGCAGACAGAAATGATTGATCATATATTATAAGACATTATAAGCAATTGGTAAGCTGTATAATTGTACTCCTAATGTTAAGGATGTGATGTAAACTATTCTGTAAGGGAATAAGGTTAGCTAAAACCTTTATTTTAAGCAATAATATAAAAACAGTTTAACATATTCATTTGAAAGTCAGCATTAAGTGTGCATGTATTACCTAGTTCGGGAGGACAGATGTCCATGACAGCCTCTTAATTAGTTTATTTATACGAAATATACTCGATAAGTCTTGGAGGTATGTTTAATTTGGAGGCGTTTTCTATTGCTTTTTGTCCAAGGGCTTTCCTGACTGTGATCCGACAAAGCTGCGCCAAAGTTCTGGGCATCCCTGCAGAAGTTGAAAACTTTAAGATACTTTTGACAAAACACAGGTATTCACACACTGTATCAAAACAGTCACAAAAGAATAATTAAAACAGCGCAATTTATTTGAAGTTATTTCTGCTGTTTGTAATCGTAAATGATAGACTAGGAATCGTATAAGCAGAGGACATAAATAACTTCAGAGAACCATGTAACAGGAATGGCATGACGATGACCTGTTGCCTATACAAGGCTATCAGCGAGTAGTTTCCAGGCCCAATGATGTAATGCGAAGCTTTGACAGATGTAGGTGTAAACTATAAAGGGCTTTCTGGAGGAAACCCAAGTAATCTCACTTGTAATGTGTTTAAACTTCCTTGGAATGGAATTTTAATGTCATGTCAGAAACAGAAAAAGAACCCGAAGGAAAAAACACTTCTAAAAAATAAGTGTGCAAATCACTAAAAATTGACACTTTCAACAATTCCAAATACTAAAAAAAAATCTGTAAAGCTGGTGCTCACAGCATTACGAAGAACAATATTGCTCCTGATCAACATTAACTAAACTATAATGGACTAACTGGAAACATAAACATTATTCATAATAATTCAGCCAAAGCAATACTTACTTTCATAGTACTCAAAACATTTTGCTGTGGGGCTGTTTGGCCAGGTGTAATCAGAAGGCCTTTTCCCCCTGTTGTCTCTGGCATAAACGTTTCCTCCAAAATCAACAAGCATCTCAATCAGATCCTTGTTCTTCGCCTTGGCGGCGTGGTGAAGGGCTGTTTCATGGAGTTTTGCTGCATTTACATTAGCTCCTGAGAACACAGCAAATTTAGAATCTGGAGGGGCTACGTGTAAATATTACTTGGTACCAGGTTTTTAATGCGTTCTCACACCAGTAAAAAGAAGAATCATCAACAGGACTTTTTCATTGCTAGCTATGGGGATAAGACCAGTTAGCACCAAGGAACACAAAAAGGGCTCTCTAGTGGTGCAAGTTTTGACTATTTCACTATATATATATATATATATATATATATATATATATATATATATATATATGGACTGTTTCTATACAATTAACATGATTACAAAAAGGCTGAACATTTTTTTTTAAAATAAGAGGAAAACAGTTGCCCTAGCATTCATGTTGACTAGTTATAATAAAGTAAATTTGTGTTAAAAAATCATAATGTTTTTGTGATTTATTTTATGTCAAATAGTCCTTGCTTTTGAGCTCAGTTTCAGAATGGGAACAGAATCATTTGCAGTTTTTTTTTTTAAATATATGCTTATTTGTAAATTAAATTGTGTAAATGACCAAACTTTTTCTATACTCCTAGGTATTTGAATAAAATTAAGCAAATTTATTTGATACAAAGGTCGTTTTGTTCATAGCTCTTGCTTTATTATGAAATTATCCTTATAATCACAATTTTATTTTTCTACAATAAAACATCATTTATGATACATAGATCTGGCCAACACATAAGACTAAATAGGAGAAAAGTTACAAAGCTATTTGTTTAGCACTACTTTCTGTGTTGGCCTTACTTTGAAATGACCGAGCAGAGATGAGACGGAGCTTGTCATCATGTTCACTTCATAGTTAAAGGTCTCGCACATACCTGCACAGAGTAAGGCTTTGGCACAGTCAAGGTGCTCCCTGGCACAGGCTACATGCAGTGCGGTCCCAAAGTGGCAGTCATGAGCTTCTAGATTAGCACCCGCTTCTATCAAGAATTTCACACATTCAGGATTACCTGGAATAGTTTAAAGTGTACTCAAATATGTCCCAAAACAGAGGAGGTTCCAGTGTATTTTCTTTTCACTGTTAGCACCCTATAAAATGCATGTAACATTGTTGTATTGTGGCAGGGAACATTGCAAGGCATTAGCTAATCGTACCAACTGGCACACTAACAGCGACGCACCTAAGAGCCAGGTTTTGCAGGAGAGGGGCAGCCAACCCCTACATCTGCCTAGGCCATTACATGCCTCTGTTCAAAAGTACTTAGACTGCCTGAAAAAGGGAATCCTATACTCTACCATAAAGCACCTAGAATGGTGTGCTCTAAATTGAAAGAAAAAAGTATGCATAGTGCAAAAAGAACCAAACTTTCTTTAACAGAGCATAATACATACCTAATCATTTTGAATGTTAAAGCAAAGTTTTTTGCCTTTTTTGGTGATTTTTTTCTTTCCGAATAAAGTTTAAATGTAAGGTGCAGTACAATTCATGTTACTGCTAATCTCAGCGAAACAAAACAAATGCATATGGCACACCTATCCGAATTATGGAATAAATGGCTCTACAATAAATAACAAAAAAAAACTTGACTCCAGGGTCACATACCATTCATACACGCTTCATGAAGAGGGGAAGCAGTAAAAAGTGGAGGATTCACTTTCGCTCCATAATCCAAGAGCAGCTTCATGCACTCCAAGCTGCCAGAGGCAGAGGCATCACAAAGTGGTGTACTTCCATCAACATTCCTAGCGTCCACCTAATAAAGACAAGAAATATATATACATTCAAGCATTGCAACTGCAAGTTGAAACTAAATTAAAAAGAATTACAAAAATATGCTAGTGACGGCAAAATTATAATTACTTGGGGCAAAAAAATTGCTCATAATCCTGCTTTTTCTACGAACAGCCACAAAACTATGACTTAATCTGTTTAATTTATAAGGAGAGGGCAGGCCAATATTTGTAGTAATGGTAATATGTATAAGTGAAACATAAAGTTATCAGTAAAATAGTGCTAGTGTGTTAATCGGATCTGTCCACAAGAGAAGAGAGTTTCGACTGGCGTATAATTCACAAGGAATGTGATTGATCGTACAGTCATTTATTAGAAACATATCTTAAAATGAGTGGCTTTGAGCACAGAACATGTATATTTATCTATTTTAGTATCATATACAAAAACTAAATCACCATGTGTTATGATTATGCCCAATACATGCTCTTGGCAACCCAGTTAATGCAAATGGATAATTGTGGCTGTGTGTTGTAAATATCATTACAAAATATATAATGTTACAAAACCTGGGCTCCTGCAGCAAGCAGCAATTTCACACACTGAATGTGTCCCTGAAGACAAGCTTCGTGCAAGGGGGTTATGGAGTCCACAGTCACCAAGTTCACGCAGACTCCGGTATCGATCAGCTGCTTAAGTTGTAATGTGTGGCCATGTCTTGAAGCATCATGAATTGGTGTTCGGTCAACCCAATTGCCTAATTAAGAAAACAAACGTCAAGCAGGAATAAATATATTAAGATAATATTCATTGTGCAGAAAACGTAATTTTGAAACTTATGAGCAGTGTTCCCTCTAAGCTGTGCGCGCGCACGTCATACAATTGTGCGCACAGTACCTAACGGGGAGCTGGGGGGGGCGGGCAGTCCGTCCAGTAATGTCCGCCGATGGAGGAGCAAGCTCGGTTGGGGAGATCAAGGATCTCCCTCCAACCGGCTAAAAATCAATCAAGGGAGCGGGAGGTCTGTTAATACAGACCTCCGATCCTGCTCCCTTCCGATGCGCGAAGCAACTGATGCTGTGCGTCGGGATTTGATGTCATATCCAGGCGCACAGCACTGAAGCCCCGCCCACCACCTTCACTGCACCGGAAGGACAGGACACAGAAGAAGAAGAGTCAAGAGGAAGAACGAAGAGGAGGAGGAAAAGTAACTAACAGAGAAAGGGTAGGAAAACATTAAGTGAGAGTGGATTAGTAAGTGTGTGAGAGTGATGGGTGTTATGCTGTAGTTTATGCTGAATGTTTGTGAATGAGTGTGTGTGTGATAGCATGGATGTGTAAGTGGGGGGGGGATAGCATGGCATAGGGAGGCTGTAATCACATTAATATGATGCCCAGATTCCAGCATGTACCGGCTGCCTGGGCATGATAGGAGTGTGATTGCTGTTAGCAATTATATATATATATATATATATATATATATAATATTGTTGCTAGTTTTTTTTTGTCCAATTTTGGTGTGTTATTTTTAATAAAGTGGGTTTTTTTAAAGGGGGGGTCATTTTCAGTTTCGGTCAAGTGAATGCTGAATTTTCGGTCCAGAATTTTCATTTCGGTGCATCCCTTTATAAGCCAGACACTGAAGCGGTAGGCCTACACCACATCAGTGTTTAGCTTAGTATATAGTGATAAGGGTTATGCTACATTATTGGCAATGTCTGGCTCAATGTATAGCGATAGGTGTTGTGCTGTGCCTCAGTTTATAGTAATAGGTGTTATGCTGCCCCACCATGAATGCTTGCCTCAGTATATAATGATCGCAGTTATGCTGTACCACCGTCAGTGAGTGCCTCAGTATATAATAAGTTATGCTGCACCACTGTCAATATTTGCCTCAGTATATAATGATAGCAGTTATGCTGCAATACTGTCAATGTGTGCCTCAGTATATAATGATAGGTGTTATACTGTACCCCTGCCTAACGACAGAAGCTATGCAGTTTTTCCCAATAAAAAAAATTATTATATATACACACACATATATATATATTGATCCTTTATGCAGCCTGGAGACCCTGCTCGTGATTCGCTCATAATTAACTTTTGCAGTAAGAATTTCACCTTTAAAATAGACCATGGAGTTGGAAATATATAGCTCCACCCCCCTTGCAATGTGATTTTTTTTCAGCTCCATCAACTTTATATGGACTGTAGAAGCATATTGTGCGCACAAAATTTTGGCTCTGGGGAAAATTTTGCACAACAGAAATTTTCTGCGCACACCACCCAAGAAAAATTAGAGGGAACATTGCTTATGAGTTGTTTCTATGAGAAGCTCTGCGGAGTTATTCGCCACCACTGTGTAGATGGCATACATTTAATACAACCCCAGTGAATTGCACCGTGCCCCTGGGTTCTGTACTAAACGGAGATCTGCTCTATCCTACACTACCAATTCCTGAGTGACAAAATCCCACGGTAGTCAATTATTTCAAACAGAATTAACTATTCTTAGTGTTTTGGGTTTTTTTTAAGATGTGACCATCCCTGAAGCTCTAATAAACTGGTACTATACAAAAACCTTTAAAACTAGCAGATTCCCATGTATGGCAGATTGGTAGTTTAGTGGGAAAAGGATTTAACCCCTTCGCACCCATGTCACTCTCCACCATCATGATGTTCACCATGATGGATGGCATAGAACATCAGTTCCAGCGTAAACTGCTACAGGCTCTTTAACGGTTTACAAGTGCTAGTTTCGACATGCAAATGCTGTGATTGTCTCTGACACCTAATATTAAATGATAAATAGAAATCAATTGAGCTAACCACATGAGAGCTAGAGCTATTTAATAATACGGCTTTGAATAATACTATTTGAAGCGCAGATGGCTTTACCAATTATAAAATGTATCTGTCTGGGCCTAATGCCAACAATCTTTCAACTTTCATTGTTAAAAACAATCAAGCGGTTGAATTGAATTCATTTTCATTTAGGCAATTAGGTTAAGGAAGCCTTGATATTTTTTCTGGCATATACTGCGAAAATCTGCTCATGAAGGGAAAAAAAGATTCTTAACAACAAAGGCATTTCTCATTCTAATGACAAGCTTTTTTTTTTCTGGCCACATATTATAAGTTTGTTTAACCACTCTTTTTTATGTTTATTGTACCTACACACGTTATATAATGTTTTTATTCCAGGGGCAGATAGGTCGTTATTTTGATATTTTTTTAAAAATGATTTTCTTTTTAAAATTTCGGGATCTTTCTAGTGATCAGTCTGTACGGTTTATGATGTCACGATGACATCTCTGAGGTCTATATATTTTTTTATGTCTTTCAGCACAAACGGTGACTTTACAGAATCATAGAATCTATGCCATGGAACACAAAGAAAGCCCACCTAATTTTAAAACACATTATATAATTCACATGGGTGGACTAAATAGTAAAGAGTGGGACTCATGCTGAAGAAAAGCGGTATATATTGTATTCATTTATGGAACTCATTTTTAAGCTGCTTAGTCGGATACTAAATATTTAGGAACATTTGGTGAGCTCAAAGGCAAAGCAATTGTACCTGATAACACCGACCGTGTTTTCTAACTAAAACACCCTCTTACCAATGTCTCCAATTACAGGGCCCCTGAGAGCCGACGAGGTGGTTATAGGTGGGTCACCTATTTCCATGACAACGCAACCTGAAGCTTAGATGTGATCACCGCAAAAATAACAGCCCCGGTTTTCCTTCACAATCGATGATATCATCCACGTGACCGTTACAGGAGCCGCTTGCAAAGCATGTCGGGAGTAGTAGTTTCAGCTGGTGCTGCCGGTGCACTGTGCTGTTGTCGGGCCCGGAGGCAACAGCAGCAATACGGTAATAGAATCCCGTCTGCTTTCCGGCGATGGTTATATCTGAGGGTGGGGGATTATGCCCTGCTGTAGTATACGAAGCAATCATACTGTTTGAATGTAACGTGGAGGTTGGAATGTTGATGGGTTTTAAATCTACTAAATAGCCATGTTCAAATAACGACGCATCTAGCCCAGGCTATATATGATTTCAGGCTATGAGTGTACGGTCGAGATCCGTTTCCATGGCAACTAGGCTATGCCACATCGGTGAACATCTGATGATGGACCTCAAATTGGTTTATAAACGTCAGAGCATATGTTTCTTTAGCAGTAGATCACGTTTACATTGATTTAGTCCCCCCCCACACACACACACTAATGCTGTGTATCTGATGTGTTTGCATTTATTAACCTTCCTATCAACCTGAGCAATACGTAAACTCTAAAGTCTGCTATTAGTAACGTTTACGAAGTCTATCTTTTGCTTACAGTTTTTATTACTTTATTATTAGCCTTTATTAATAAAGAGCCAATGTACACAGGAATGCTATGCAAAATAGTGGCCAGTCACACTTGAACATGTGGTCCTAGTGCTTTCGCTCACTGGGGTCTATTCACTAAATTTACGAATGAATTTCCAATCCCAATGAACTTCTGCTGCAGGAAGAGTCTGTCTGGCCCTGCAAAATGTGTAGTGAAATCAGTGAGATTTCTTTACCCATTGAATTATGCATCACACAGGGCCAGCTCAGTCTTTGGTGGAGGGAACCTATATCTGTTGGCTCTTAATTGTGAATAGTTAAGTGAGGAAGTTGCAACAGCTGCTCTCCATTTGGTGGTTAGTGCAACTATAAATCATCTATGGCATCAGAAGACAATGTTTGTTTCATTGATGTCCTTTTTTTGAGGAAAGAGCAAGCGGCACTGCAGAATGCGTTGCAGACGGCAGAGCACATACACAGTCATTGAGGGAACACATCTGCTCCTAATGCCTTCACCCTAGCAGCAGGATTGAAGATTGAATATAGAAACATTGAATTGCTCCTTCTTTGAAATAAACTTTCCTCCTGTACTTCCAACAAGAAGAGTGATGCAGCAGTGAAGATGGGAAATAAGTGAATGATCTACACCTATCTATTCTTCCTACTGGTGCAAACTTATACAGAATACCTCAATAAAAATGGTACAGTACGTCTCAGGTCCAGAATATGCATCCTTATGTCCAGAGGAATTACATTATATTACATTTATTTATAAAGCGCCAGCAGATTCTGCAGCACTGTTACAGTCAGAAGAACAATTTAGAAACACAGACAATAACACATACAATAACAAACTGGTGCAAAGGAGAGGGCCCTGCTCTTGCGAGCTTACAATCTAGTTGGTGGTTGAGGGGGAATTGAGACATCAGGAGAGGACTGCTTGGATGGGGATGAGTTGATCTGGTTCCGATGATGTGTTGAAGCTGTTGATTATTCAGATTGCTTGATTATGATGATGGTTGGGAGTACTGGGAAGCACCGCTTCTCCGGGTCATTAAGGGGAAAGTCTGGGTCGTGGGAGCGCCGTTGTGGCATACCCCACTCCCTGCCCACTTCCCCAAGAAAAATAGCGTGTTCCGCTCCTACCCGCATCCCACAATGGTGGGCTCTGGGTAGCCAGAAAGTACCAGGGATAACTTGGTTCTATAGGCCTATGATTAAGCATACAAGATCATGAAAGCTCTAAGACATATATGCACCCTACTTATAAATGTTTTATTATCTTTTAAGTGATCGGTCATAGACACATGAATAAGCACCGCAGCGTGTGAAGCTTTAATGCATATATTTACACTGCTTTTATTTAGATTCGTCCTTCAAACACAGCACCCCTTGTGTGTGAAACATGTAAAGCATGTATGTTCCCTTTACCGATTGGTATTTTTTTATATGTTGTGAGATATGCCACTAATAAATATTTTGCTAGTTCATATAATATCACTGTATGTGTAACTCAAATAAAACGTTGCACGTACTACAATGTGTGGGGACTGACGGAAATGCGAAAGTGCTGTAACCTGACACTAGAAACCCACAAACATTCTCCTTCCGGGTGAGTTTTCACTTTCTCTTTTTTTCTTTTCTGGAATGACTTCCGGGGTTGAGAGCGCCCCTGGAGTAAGTGCTGGGTGCGCGTCAGACATTTTCCTGCGGTTGGGGGATTTCTTGCGTATGAAGGTGAGTAAACGAACCGAGTGACCGTTCCTTTACTTGTCGGCTGACGTCTGCCTTACTTACTAGCCAGGAGCTGCCGTACGGCAGAGACGGGGTCCGAGGGACACAATTTCTTGCCCGCAAATGCGTGTGGTTGTAAAAAGAACAGTAAACGGCCTTGAATGCTAAATAAAAATAAGAAGATGGGGTGAGGAATGAGCATTACGGAGAGCGCGGCGGTACCGTAAGTTTCGTGAAATCGGTACTGAGTGGCTTCGCTGGCACCGGTGTGGATGTATCGCTGGTCATTGTTTACGTGTAAGTTCAGAGTATTGAGCAATACTCTGTCTGTCCCAGGATCCTACCAGCGTATTTGGTTCATGTGTTCTCGTTTTGATCATTGATCTGGTTCGCCTACTTGCTCTTGTACTAGTGACAGTGAAAGCCCAGCTCTGTACGCGTGGCTGCGCTCAAACACCTATCACGCGCAGCCCATCATATACTGAGAGAAGCAGTGGCTGGAAACCTCAGACAGAAAGGGAAGAAGGATTGCTCGATTACGCCTTGTGTCTCCATGCTTTGTAAGTGATGACGGTATTTCACCTTGGCAGACATTTGTTTGCATCATCACGATTACAGTTGCTACCAAAAGGACAATAAGTAGCAACTTATTCAGAGCATACATGTTTTTTTTTTCCAATCAATATGTAGAATCAAATCTGCCCTCTTTACCACTAAAGCATTGTTTGATTTCTACTGCACAGGACAATAAGACATGTGTAAACGAGATAGCCTTTCTAGGATTAAAACAGCTTATTTTATAATCATTGGGAATTATGGGTAGACTATAAAGTTCCCGAATAACTCTTTTATCTGATTCTATAGTTTGTTTTTGTTTTTTTAAATCACAAATATTGATTGTCGTTTATATAGGAAATGTTTTTAGCATAGTCGTGTGTAGGTTTTAGGCGATGGTGGGGTCATTTGTGAATATGGAAATATCTGACAGGTCGGTACTGATGAAGATTTAACATATAATTGGCATGACGTATACAGGGGAGGGATGGCAAGTACAGGGCTAAATTTCCCTGTTTTGATCTCATTTTAGGCTACTATCTCCACCTTTTCAAGTGTTTTACTTGCACTTCCACCAATAGCCTCCTGGGTGTCTAGAATAACAAGGACTAAAGGCTGGATCATTTCTATGCTTCTTTTAAAAGTTGTCTATTCAGTTTGTAAATGTGGCTTAGATATAATTGTGACCGTCGCATAGTTTTAGCAGTGAAAGGGTGTTACTTGGGTTGATATATTCAAAGTACCTAGTGGGAACAGGGTATATGTGGACTGTACTCCACGAATGGCCTTCTTCATAATTTTTTGTCTCTATGTTTATTAATTGTGATTGCCATCGGCTTTGTATATCCTTTATATTTTGGTAACGGTTAAAAAAATGCGCTCGGCACAGGGGACCGGCTGTTTCCCATATGCTACTGCCAATGACCGCCCAACCATAGGCCAAAGCAAACAATGTAGCTGCTTTCGCTAACAGCGCAACC
The DNA here is from genome assembly GCA_023333645.1 of Sceloporus occidentalis. NCBI lineage: Eukaryota > Metazoa > Chordata > Lepidosauria > Squamata > Phrynosomatidae > Sceloporus > Sceloporus occidentalis. Next base: position 6,387,200 of record JALMGF010000031.1, read on the forward strand.
TCGAATGAGCAATAACCAAGAAGCGTGATGCTCTGCAGGATCATGAAATCCGGGAATCTGACACCCAAATAAGCCACGTGTGTGCCTCTGATTTCGAAAACGTTTGGGGCTGAAAAAAAATCCTAATATCCGCTAACAAAGACTTTGAGGTTTATAACATAACATATTTCACATAAGAATCGTTTAAATGGCAAGTAGTTAGTTTACCTGCTGTTACTATCAAAACTCTCATACATGTATAGATTTCAAGATGAGTCACATCAACCCCATGAAAGAATAGTATATAATGAAGTCAATGAGCGGAAACACAACTCTCCTGTCAACACTCCCTTATGTGAATAAACCCCAATGTTTATTTAGAACACCAGTTCTAGACCAACGGTACAGGTACAGCGGATTCATGGTTGAAACCAGTGGATACATCTCATAAAGTCATTTTTGTTACAGAGGTGCTGGAATTCATCAGATGTTTGAGAGGTTTTGCTTCCGCATTTCATGTTGTATCAGTATAATTATTAGTGACGCAGCAGACGTAGCATGTTTTATGCGTGTTGTTTAATTCTTTTTGTTAGACCGCTCTGATGACTAGATTTGCTAGCCTGGGAATGGCTTCTGCTACTTTTTTATCCTCCATTTGCTGCCTTTTTTCTCTTTGATGCCAATTTTTTTTTGTAGCAGTCTTTAATTGCCTGCCTGTCGCCTGCCTAGTTTATCAGACGGGATTCGATTTTGGGCAAGGTCAGGTTAGCCTTCATGGGTTTTTTATTAAGATGAATACACTTTGGGTTTGGGCCATGAGATTGTTACAAGGTTTGTAAATTATCAGAATTTTGTTTGCAATTGGGATATCTTAAAAATAACTGAAATACTTCTCTGTCTAGCGCCTTAAACATACAAATATTTGTTTAGACCTCAGCAGAGTGTAATGAGTTTATGGAATTTTTATACATACTTTACGGTTTATGTATGCTCATTCTTCTTTTATTTCTTGGAGAGACCGCTATCAAGAGGGTGTTTTTAATTTTATTTTTTGCTGTAGTGAGATTGGCAACTCATATGTTTTCTGTTAACACAAAACAAGCATACATGGATTTTGTTTGGCCCAAAGTAATACAGTTAGGAGCCAACTACCCCCCCCCCCAATCATATTTTATTTTCATATATTACTAAACCTGGCACCCGGGGTTTGTTGCCATACACTAACATACTTTTACACACAATAACACCTTACAGTAACACACACTCTAACATTCTACGCTCATGTACACACATTCTGACACCCTACACTAATGCACACACTCTAACACTATATGCTGACATACACACTCATGCTAATGCCATACTGTAACATAAACAACATCATACATGCTAGCACCACGCTCTTATACACATACACACACTGGCTAACACTATACATATATAAAATTGCACATACACACTGACTCTGGCACTACAATACAGCGGACATACTAACTCTGGTCCTATACATTTACACGCACACACACACTGACTCTACCACTATACATATATACACATATACAACACTCGCAGACTGACTCCAGCACTATACATATACACATCAACTCTGACACTATAATATACACATACTCACTGACTCTGAAACGACAGTATACATACACTGACTGTAGCACTATACATATACACATATACATACTGACTGACACTATAGTATACACACACTCACATACACGACTCCCCCAACCTTGTGGAGACCAGCCATGCTGCTGCCTATCTTCTGCCATCGTTAACCCGGCACCCTATGCTTTCCTGCGGGGGCATGGTGAGGCGAATGGCGTGCATTAAGTCACCCCTTTGGGAGCCTCATGGCAGGCACTACACCGCGCCCCACAGCAAAGCATAGGCTGCTGAGTTAACAACGATGACAACCCTGCAAAACCCTTGGCGCCAGGAAGTGGGTTCTAATCGCCATGGTGACCTGGCGCCCGGGGTTTCTCAAGCCCTGAAGTAATAGTTGCGAGCTAGCTTCATAGTGACTGTCACTGACTTGCAGGGCTGCTACCTGCCAGTTCTAATGTGATGGTAGGGGAACATAGGTGTGAAAAGGGTTAAGGGAACAAACAGCCCACAGGCTCACTGTCGCTTTCCCTGCAAGGCACAGAGAAACTATATACCTTAACACAGACATGTTCACCCTGTAACCCCAAAAACATGTTATTTGAACCACTCAAAGTACAGAAAAAAACATAATTAAAAAGGTATAGTGTCCAAATTATGGCAATATGATAACCCCAGCTCACTGTGCACTGGTTCATCATTTTTTTGTTACTTACAACAGGGCTCAACAAACTCCAGGGGCCTGGTCGCCATGACGACTAGAAACCACTTGGGTTTTGGGTATGGTGTTGTGTATGTTACAGTATGGTATTAGTATATGGTGTTAGCATAGGTGTACATGAGTGTAAAATGTTAGCGTGTGTTACTGTACAGTGTTAGTGTTTGCGAGCATAAGATGTTAGCGTGTATAATTGTAAGAATAATGGTGAAACATACAAGCTTGAGTCTTTATGGCACAAAATACCCCTTGTCGTGAAAGGGTTAACTTCAGCACTGGAGAAAGGTGTGTTTTATGTTGTATTGTCCCAATAAATATATTTTAACTGCAGACCAGGGGGTAATAAATGAACATAAAAACATTATTGGTGAAGGAAAAAACTTGTCGACCCCTCATTTACAATGAAAATGCTAATCTTATAATAACAATTTTTTCTTCTTTTAGTATTGTGTTATGGGTAGGAACATCAAAATGAATGTCTACAACGAACAAGAAACTTCTTATGTATAACTGTAGCTTCTCCATGCCACAGCCTTAGATGTAACATGCCAGAAAACCAAGCGTCTAATGCGTAAGTAATTCCATAGATTTTTGTTAGTCTACTCCTGGGATTGCATCTGCCTGCAGTACACCAATATAAAATGATTATACTATACTTTTATTTCTATAAATATGTTTATATACTTTACGTTGAATCCTATTTTTTTTAAATGCCAAATATTCAGGTAAGCATTGCTTTGGTTTTGCATTTCCTCTTGTTGAAGTGGGATTACTTTCATGTAGACTTCATACCATTTTTCTCACCTTAATTTTTTGTCATAACACAATAGCATAAAAAATTACATTATTTAGGACACCCTAAATCAAATAGTGATTTTCATTGCCATGTAACATCGAATTGATATAATTCACCAAAGTAGTATATTTGAAGGTCATCAGGAATATATAAGTTTTTTTTGTGGGGGTGGTGGGGTGGGCTGGAACTTCCCTTTTAAGATTGGTGTCTGTCAATTACTTTTTTATTGTCCTTGACCTAATCCTCTCCATATTTTTCTTTAGCAGGCTGCAGCTGCATGACAAAGGTAGGCAAAATGAACTGTTGCTATGTTTCTCACTTAACCTGCTTCTACATTTATCATGCTATATTCATCCATTTATTCTTATGTTTCTGAGTAGTGTTGTACACTGCATGGAAAGGACAGTTATACATCCAGGACCAACTAGTGTGTGATATAGCACTCCAGTCACCTTCCAGTTACTGTATTCCAGCGCTGGTGTAAGTATTTGGGGTGAGATATTTTTATTAATTTACCAATGGTTCTTATCAACTTAAAAAGTCTAACACGCAAATTGTGTTTCTTCTCCTCTGCTTCTTGGATGTGTGTATTGAGCTTTTCTTGAATCTAGTTAAACTATTTGAAATGCCTAATGCATTTAAAGTGAAAACAATAATTTTGATTGCATATGTGGGTTAACTAAGTGAATGGAAAACAACATGAAAAAAAGTTTTACATCTCAAAATTAAATCTGTTTCTGTTAGTTACTCACAAATAAAACTGGTCAGTTGCACTTTTCTGGAATACAGGTGAGTGAGGGATCAAATGGGATAAGAAGGTATAGCTATATAATTCAATATAACTTTTAAATAAAACATCGTATAGGGCCCTTTCAGAAGACCACTGTCCAGTAATGAGTTCAAATAATACCCGTTTACTTAACCTTATTTAATACAAAATGAAAGACAAAATTATTGCTTGAACATTATTATGAATTTGAGATATTTTGATTGAGCTCTTTTTACCCAAGCTGAGATATCAAAGAATCCTGTGATCTCTTGACAGCACGCATGTTGTGTTGTCTCCATAATATCCATTACATTGTTTCTGTGTATTTAAAACACGCAATAGAAAGTATACTCTTGCAGTAATACAGTATATTATATTATATGAAACGATGATTCCTTATTGCATATGAAATATACTTCAGTAACGCAAGTATTTTAGTTTGTTTTTTTTTGTATGCGCGGAGCACTGACATATTTCTTGAATCCATGTCTATATATCTAAACTACCGGTATACGTTTACCAACTTCCTTTGTCTGTGCTTTCAATATCTTGTATGCTCATTACATCTGGCCTGTGGCAATAAGCATGGCAGAAGATTTGTGTGCATTCTAAAATCTGAAATGTAATTAAACTTGTATATATTTTTAACTTAAATGCAGTGTACCATACACACTCACCTTCTCACTCACACACTTGCTTACCTTCTCACTCACACACTTGCTTACCTTCTCACTCACACACTTGCTTACCTTCTCACTCACAGCTTTCTCACTTTAACTGCATTCTTTTGCTCCAAAGGACCAATCCTCCCCTTAAATTGCTCACTAAGAACCATACAGATGGTAACATATGATAACACTTTATATCTATTCTTTTTTTTACACATGCAGGTCAGCGAAGCTTCATATTAAAGAAGTAATCAGATTGCATGACCTGAGAAAAAAATTACCACAGGGCATATTTGAGAACACAGATTTCACAGGGCAGGAAGGTAAATGTGTGTATACAAATATTAATATATATATGTATATATATATGTATGTGTGTGTGTATATATATATATAATATACAATATTATAACTGAAATTGTATATCAAGCTAATCGTAATATTATCTCCTATTTTATTAACCTGTATTAACACATCGGGCCAGATACAGATCTGTGCTAACGCATTGCCAGTTAAGTCCATTAAGTTCAAACTTTGTCATAACAGATTGGGGGGTGTATTTATCAGCATGCGTTTCAGTTTTAACCTAGTGAATTTACCCATCTATTATGCAAGGCAGCCCAGTGACACACTCAGCACGCTCGCCACTTCTTGTATGTTAAACTTTCTCTCCATTATGCTTTTTGAAGTCAAACCTAATACACTCTTGAAAACCTTATTTAATGAAAAAATATTTTTTTCTAGGGAATGTTAGACTTATCATGTTTGATCATAACTAAATGGCATTAATAACTACAGCTATAGATCATACATACATATATACATAAATTATATTAAAAAAAATGTTTAAAAACTGATAGTATGCCTTAATTTCATGTGGTAATTTTTCTTTCTCTTTAGTATGTTGTGAAAATGTCTACTACAGCTTTTATCAAGTGTTGACCTCTAGTGTCTCTGGAAGTTGGTTAGGCAAGTTACAAATATGGATGCAAGATAAAGACCTGGTAAGGGTAATATTACCTGTTTTGACAGTAGTGAATTATGATTTTTGTCCGGGCAAAGGGTCGTAGCTACTTTTTTTTTTTTTTAGTATCCTTATCAATGATTTCCTTATCAATGAGCCTGCACACGTGGTAATGTAGGACATTTTGTTCCTGCTTTCCTATGAGCGTTTGTGAGGTCAAGCACAGATGTTAGATGACCTGGCTCGCAATATGCGTTCTAATTCATCCCAAACATGGAGTTGAGGTCAGTGCTCTGTGCAGACCACTTGAGTTCTTCCACACCAAACTTGTCAACCCATGTCTTTATGGGCTTTGCTTTGTAAACAGGGGCACAGTCATGCTGAAACAGGAAAGGGCCTTCCCTGGTGCCACAAAGTTGGTACCATACAATTGTCTAAAATGTTTTTGTATGCTGTAGCATGAACATGTTCTTTAGTGGAGGGCTAGTCCAAACCCTAAAAAAAGGCCCAGACCACAATTCCTTCTCCACCAAACTTTACAGTGGATCCATTCTGGTAGGTATCGTTCACCTGGTGTCCACCAAATCCAGATCCATTGGACTTCTGTATAGTGAAGCACGATTCATTGCCCCAGAGAACGCGTTTCTGCTGCGCCAGAGTCCAGTGGTAGTGTGTGATGAAGTGATTTTACACACACCATGCTTCAGCACTCGACATCTGCGCTCTGCCAGGGTAGATCTAGCAGGGAAGAAATTTCCACAAGATACAAGAGAGATCACCAAGGTGATCTCTAGCCATGTTGGGAGCAATGCCACAAAAGAAGAATTAAGAAATCACAAATAATAAAATCTATAACCAATATGCCATAATGCCTCACAACTAGAAACATAATTAAACAAAAAAAACCATCCAAACTGGTTAGAAATTAAAAATAGGGTAATATTAAAGAGTCGCGTGGCCATCCAAAACAAAAAAGTATGGTCTGCTAAATATGGAAAAATAGGAATAATGGCAAAAAAACAAAGTGCATGAAAAGCCCTAGTCATGGAGGGGTTAACTTTTTTTTCTTTCTTTTTGGATGGACTTACATCTGTTGAATGCATACTGAGTTAAAACGAAACTATCGGTAGTTCAATTAGTGTATCTGGGATGAGCTCAGAAACAGAAAGTGAAACTGTTAAGCGCTTTCCGATAAGAACTGTTAAACGGTCACATAAGAAGCATGCAATACTAGAAACCTTATTCATGTTCTTTATGTATTCACTATCTCAGACCTATGTGTGGCCACGCAAAATTGCAGATTACAGTGCATAAAATCTACTCCACAACTTCACATATGTACAATAAACGCAACACAACTATGTCCCATTTTGCATGTAAAATAATAAAAACTTTCTGCCTCCTGTTACTCAAACCTTGCTTTACACATTAAAACTATTTCAACATCCAAACTCACACTGCAATAAATCTTCATCTATGAGTGTCAAGTACCTTGCTGAAATCTAGACTCTAACCTATTTTTTTATTTATTTATTAATAATAGACCAGTTTGCCAAGATCTCCTTGCAGTAAACATGTTCTGTGTCTGATCTTCAAACCACTTACATCTAGATATTTAGCCGTCCTTCCATGGTTCTTCAGATCAAATGGTGGCCGTACAGATCCAAGAGTCTAGTTTCTTGATACATCCATAGGAAGAGGCGTATAAATTAAGTGAAGAGTTACAAAATCAGGAAACATCTTTTTTTTCGACAGTAACCCTCTTGTATGTTCTCTTTTCCCCAAACATCAGAGCAATGAATCCTCTGAAACCCCTTTCTTTTGTGTAACAGATCTAGATTTCACTTTCAGTTTCAAATGGAAAGTGAAAATACATATGCTCTGTAACCCTTTGCATTTTTTATCATTTTGCATATGTTGTTCAGTTTTACTTTGCTTTCTTTTTATCTTATTTCTATGATATAAATATATAACTAATTTACAGATTAATGCATTATTATAGTAGTGCATTATACACTCTTACTGTGCAGTGTATATAATGTATGTAGTTTTATCAGTCCTTTTTGGACAGCCTGTGTATAAAATTACTAGATATTATGTCTACGCTTTTCTCCACGAGATCAGCACTCAATGAGTCTCACTTAAATGCATTAAGGGTTGCAGAATTTAGGAGCCAGACTGATATGCTGGAGCGGAGCCTACTTACACAGTTAGAACAGGGTTGACAAATATGGTTTGGAGCTAGTATCCAGCTTTTGTTTTTCTTCCCCAATCATGAATTTATTTTTATATATTACCCTTTGGACTGTAGTTACAGGATGTTTATTGGGGCAATACGATATGAAACGCACCTTTTCTTCAGTGCTGCATCGTTTTGTACAGTACAGCAGACGCAAGCCTGTATGTTTAACCATTATTCTTACACTTACACACACACTAGCACCATACAGTAACAGACACAAACATGCTAACGTTGTATTCTCACAAACAGTAGCACATTATGGTAACATGCATGCTTACATACCTTATACTATAATCTGACATATGCACTAATGCTAATGTCATACTGTAACATACACCATACACACTAATGCTGCACACACTATCCAACAACATACATATATAAAACCACACACTCTGCACACATACACACTGTCTGGCACTACAATACAGTAGACATACCGACTTTAGCACTATATATACATATACACACAGACCGATGCTACAGTATGCACATACATACACTTCTTCCCCCTAACCTCGTAGAGATCGGCCTATCTTTAGAAGACAGGCAATCTGTTCTACCATAGAGATGAACTGGAGAGCCATTTAGAGCAATAAACTTCACTGTGTTAAAGGCATAATGCAAATTTATTTTTAAGCGAGTCCTTTTATGCAAAACTTGCGTATTCAATATGAGATACTAATGGAAGGCTTTGAGAACATGGCCCCTTCAACATTTCCTAGGCACGTTGCAGATATCATTGGCAGTCGAGCCCTGGCAAAGCCAAGTGTCACCCTGGTTGGTCCAAAAATTGATTTGTTGTTTTTAAAATCCATGAACTGTTAAATGCATAGGGAGCATTAAAATTGTTTTTTTTTTATTTGTCTACTTGTAGGCAGTCATCAAGTTCATAAATGACCAAGGGTTTCTCATTTTGATGCCAGCCACTGTATTCCATTCCAGCAAAGGTAATTGTTTTGTTGAGATAAAGTAATAAAAAAATAATTGGACTTTCATAAAACATACGCCTTTTTAAATCTGTTGCAGATCTGAGTCAGAGCCATACCTCCAGTCTCTGCGCCCTGTTTTTATTTCCTCGTACACAGTCATTAGGCAAGACAGGTAAATAAATGTAAACCATTTTTTGTTTTACGTTGGGCGGGGGGGGGGATAAATATTACTCCGCATCAGTTGTATAGTTTACGCTTGGGTATGTGTACTAAAAATGATGTATGTTTAAATAGACACTCCAGTGTCCCATGCAGCTTCACCATCAAAGAAGGTACTTTAATATGCATTCTTCAACCTATTAAAAATGATAATAATTAATTTCCTTCTTCAAGAGATGCTACAGTGCCCCTCCCATGGTGCTATTTTGTTGCCACTGATTGGGTGCTTGAAGCTGAATTGTTGACATAGAAGACAGGATTTTTTTGTTTTCACACCTAAAGAGTAAAGTACACTTTGTTAGAATCTACATACACAAAAGCAAAGATTGCATCAGTTTATTTTCTATACCTTTATTTCTTGTTACAGAAAGAGAAGAATGTGAAAATAAGTTTACCAAAAAAGAACTTTCTCTAAAAGTAACAAGACTGTTGCCAGGTCTTCAGTATGCCATTAGGGAGGCGAGCCATTCACATCATGAGAATGAACATTATCCGGATGCCTTGGTAGAACGATATTTTAAAAGGCATGCCCTTCCCCAGAGGAAAAAGGACACCCTTCTAGAGATTGAAAGACATCTTGGGGACACTCCACCTCTTTTAAATAATTTCCCCAGTGATGAAACAAGCGACTGTGCACAGGAAAAGTGCAAACCAACGGCCTTTGCCCAACTGAAGTCTTACTTTTCATCCCCTGTTAATTTCTGTATTTCACTGCTAAAAGCATATACGCTTGTTACAGAAAAACTGTCCAACTCTAATGATAATACTGTCTCTAGGGCTGCAGGTGTTAACGACGCCTTAGAATCTAAGCTGTCTTTAGAAGCCGATATTAAAGTTGAAGCTGAAATTGCGGATGTACCAAAGGGAAAAGGACACTTGCACCAAAGCAAAAAGAAAGCAAGCGTAGAAATCCAATCTAAAAAAGGCATAAGTAAAAGTTTACAGAACACAACTCTGTTGCGCTCTGAGGGAAGAGAGGACGCTGAAAAATCTGCCAGCACTACAAGCAAAACAATGGTTAAGCTTGCCAGTGTAGACTACTCACAGAGAAGAAAAAGAGGTATGTTTTTTTCAGGTTAATGTCTTTTTAACCACAGTTTATCTGATGGTGGACATCTTTGGTCTCTGTAACCAATGTGGTCTAATTTTAATATAATAGTTGTATTTTGCATCAAATATTTGCCTAATCTGTGAGCCTTTCTGCTACTTATAATTGAGTGTCTATCTGGGACTGTGTTGATATCTTTGACCTTTTAATATCAGTGTTGCCTGCAGCCCTAAACAGAGATCTAAATGCCTTTGTGATATCGGTGTATGCCTAAGAATTTTTGGTATTAAAAAACTCATCCCTATGTTCTTTCAGGAGCTGAAACACTTACTGCTGAGTTTGTGCAGGAAAAACAGGACATACTCACAGAGACAACAGCTTCTGAAAAGAGGAGAAAAAACGAGCTCCCTTCCAGGATAATGCCAGCACAAACACGAAAAAGAACAGGACATCAAGACCAACCTACTGCGTCTGCTAGACCTCAAAAACGCAAGGCTTCACAACTTGGTAACATGTCAAATTCTTATAACATTTTTGGTTACAGTGGACCTACGAGCCAAAAACTATTTAAGTATTTATCTAATAGTCTTGGAATAATACTATGATGTGCCTTGCATAACAAACATTTATATAGCCATCTAATTCTATACCAGGTTATTTGTTATACTGTATTTTTCTCATAGATAATCTAGCAATCCAAAATCTGCCTAATATTAAATAACAGTTCTAATGTCCAATTACCGTATTTGCTCGATTATAAGATGAGGTTTTTTCCCCAGAGCAAATGCTCTGAAAAATACCCCTCGTCTTATAATCAGGGTCGTCTTATAATCAGACCTCAAATAGGTCTGATTATGAGACTAAGATCCAGATCCCCTGCAGCGATGCAGGGGACCTGGATCCTCCTGTGTTATGCCCCCCCACTTACCGGTGCTTAGTCTGGGCAGCGTGCAGCGGACGTTGTCTACGGGAATCGGGTAGAGCTCTACTCGCTGCCCGGACTAAGCACCAGGGAGTCAGATGCAGGGCACCTGGAGCCTTCCCCGCAACTTACCGGTGCTTCTGAGTCCCCGGTGCTTAGTCCGGGCAGCGTGTAGAGCTCTACGCGTACACAACTTCCGCAAGTTGTGTACGCGAATCACGTAGAGCTCTACACGCTGCCCGGACTAAGCACCGGGGACTCAGAAGCACCGGTAAGTTTGGAGGAGAGAGGGGAAGGGAGTGTTAAACGGGGGGGCATAAGGCATTTCTGGAGGCAGAGTGCTCTGTGAAATGCCTTTTAACCCTCTATACTCCACTCTGCCTCCTGAAATGCCTTATACCTCCCTATATGCCACTCTGCCCCGTAATATGCCTTTTAACCCCCTAAATGCCAGAGTGGCATATAGGGGTATAAGGCAATTCTGGAGGCAGAGTGGCACATATGGGGTCAAAAGGCATATCATGGGGCACAGTGGCATTTAGAGGGTTAAAAGGCATATCATGGGGCACAGTGGCATATAGGGGGTATAAGGCATTTCTGGGGCAGAGTGGCAAGCCAGGGGGCTGATGTGCATACCTGGGGGGGCAGGTTGTAAAAAAAGGAAATAAAACAAAAATATTTTTCTCAAACAATTGTTCACATAGTTTACATGAATTAACATTTACTTGTAAAACTTTTTTCCTATATGGTCGTCTTATATTCAGGCTTTTTCTTTTTTCCTAAATTAATATTCAGATTTTGGGGGGTCGTCTTATAATCGAGCAAATACGGTAATTGGAATAATGTGCAAATTGATTCACGAAGTTCATGCGTATGTGGTCTCTGACGCTGTTCTACCAATAGAAGCCAATGAATGTAGATGAACCCATATAGAATGCAAGTTCTCCAGAACACCGTGCTCTCAAACAAGGACTTTCCGTTCCAGCAGATGATTCAACTTGATTAGAGGAAATATGTAACTCCAACGCACGCATTTACATAAAAGCAATCAATACACTTATGTCTGTTTGAACAAAAAGACATACCAGCAGCCACCAAACACTACAGATTCACCGAGCCGTAGTTTATCGTAACTTACAACAACAAAAAAGTTACATCTCTTAATTAATTTGGGTTGCAGGTTTAAAAAATAGCAACCAAAAATGATGCCACTAACACTTTGGTGTTCAACTGCTAGGCCTAGCTGAGACTGCTGTAGATACCTCTTCCTCTCATTGTCAACCAACTTGGTTGTTAGTGTGGACCCTATGTGACCACCGCGTTTCCCATACATAGTGGCACTCAGACTGCTCCTCTTTTTATTGATTAACCCAAACAACAAAACCATCCACTGCTACCCAACAGAAGTCGTGCGTGTTTACGTCTACATCCGAAACTTGCGTTATAGGTAGAAGCTTTACGTTTACACTTAAGTGCCAAGGCTATAGTCCCAACTCTTCAGATTTTGAAAATGTCTAGTTTTCAGTCCTAGAAACAGCAAAACAAATGTTAAAATTGTACGCGAGTATACCAAAATCAAAATAAATACCAAATATTTGAGATTTTTCCACTAGCTAAGTATAATTATATTAAGTGGCGCTGTGAAAAAATTTACATTCATTTAAAATGTGTTGGGGGTTTTGCTGTAAATCTTTTCTTTTCCAATTCCCTACTTAGCTAATGAAAATGAACTGTCTGTGTCTAATACCAAGTCGGAAAGCCCAAGAAAACCCGCAGAGGTAGCGCTGAATTCTAAAAAGTCTAAGCCGAGAAAATTGAAACGTGAGCCATGCAACTCATCTAACGATTTAAAGGATGCACCTGAGCAAAACACCAGGACGTCATTACGTTCTCCTGATTCTCCAACAGCAAATATCTTTGAAAAGAGGATTAACATGTATGAGTCGCATGCTTTAAACCTCTTGGCTGACTTGGCTTTGAACACCATCAGTTTATCTAGTATACTCACTGACCAAGAGAACGGTGTTTTATCAGAGCATATGTTGGCAGAAAAAAAAGACAACCTGGAAAGTGAAATAGCTGGTGTTCACAAAAGTAATCCAGGAACGACTTTCACAACTCCAGTGCCTTGCAGTCCTCCTCATCTTACACCACCCTTGGAACGTGAGTTGGCGTTGGAGACCAAACAAGACCAGCCTGAAAACTGTGATGCCAGCCAGGTGACCGGCACTTTACTGCCCAGTGTGGAAAGTGGTGAAAAACACATCTTATCAAACGTTCATGATCCACTTGCCAAGGCACAGAAGTGTAATAGCGTCACAAGCAAGATTTGTCTTGAGCATTCATACTCCCAGCTTCCTCTAGAAGAAACATTTGCCAGCCCAAGCCCAGTAGAGTCGAATGAGCCTTCTGCAGAGATTGTGCCCAATCCTCCCAGAAACTTGCATTTCCCTAGCGAAGTTGTATGTCTAACCAACGATAATCGGGATCTGTCCTCCGTTGTTAATAAAGAATCACGGACTGTGTTGCAAAATGGGGATAAGTTACTGATTACCTTCAACTGGGAAGCAGAATATAATTTTGAGTCGGACAGCAAATTTACAAGTGATTCCTTGGAGAAGACTATAAATCGAGCTCTGCATGGGTAAGTTTATTTCTGCATTTCTGTATGTATATGGTATACAGTCCACATGGAAGATTTCTTTATAATAATGGTTTCATTATATTATTTATGTACATTTACAGACCATGGAATACTTACTTAAAGGAGAAGGTGGAGGACGTGAAAATAATCCTTCATATGTGGTTAGCGCTTTTTTACAGCAAGTCTAACAAGCAATTAAACAGCAGTTCACGGAAAGTGGTGGAACACAGCAACCCTGCCAAATATGTGTCTATTAATACCATCGTAGACACGTTTGACTTGTATAAATATGTGGAGTTAGGAACAGTTGAAGTTGGGCAGACACCTAAAGCAGGTTCTCTGGATCCCAATGTAAACTTTCCTCTCGGTAAAATAAATAAAGTCAAGAAAGGAAGGTCACTGGCACATACTGCACGCAAATCTGGTGCAAAGAAACAAAGGATTTCGTTAAAGAAAGAGTTAAGTGATGTTGGCGGTGTACTACAACAGGTGAGGTACTTTTCATTTGCTGGTGTTTTGAATATCTTTGCGCTGTTGTATAAAGGAAAGGATCATTGGGATAAAATTGGAAGATCCAGAATCCCAACAGTAAAAAAAAAAAGTTCTATGATATTGAAAGGTGTGGGTGCCGAAGGACACTAACCTATAGACACAGGAAAGATCTTGTCAAAAACCCTATTAGAGTCCCCTAAATTGATGCCTTACGTATGTTGTCTATCCCAATAAAGTGGAGATGCGTGTCGTATTTCAAATATAATTAAAAATTGAGTTTATTAATAATTAAAATAAAACCAACTATTTTTAATGCATTCAGTAGACTGATTTTTTTTTATTTTTACAATGTTTTACATGCTGTATTTCAGATTTAATAATTAAGAAAAATAACCCAACAATCCTTTAATGCATTCTGTAGACTGGTCTTATTTATCTTTACAAAATTGACGCCAAATCTCTCTTAGGTGGATTCAGATAAAAGCCCACAAGAGTGTCCAAAAACGTTTGTCAGTTCACGTAAGTTGCAGCAGAAGAGCACTTGTCAAACGGGTCATTTAGCAGCTTTAAATACAAATGCAGTTCATGACAATAAAGAGTCGGCCGCCGAGGAAGACATCAATATCTCTAGTCTGCAGAATCTGCACAAAGCTGAGGTTGTACTTTTAAAAGGTCCAAATAAGAGCAAGCCACGTATCAGCATGACAAAAGCTGCTTTTCTGTCTGATGGACATGAAACACAATTGGAGAGGCTTAACTGCTACTCGGGTTCTCCTAAATGTAAGAACGTACCTGATATCAATAATCTACCTTTACCGGATGTGGGTAAGAGTGCTGATGGGGACCTCAAAACTACGAGACTATCTTTACCGGTTGATGAAGATTATGAACTAGACAAAGCTGTTACGGCCGCTCATTCATCTAAGAGCAAAACTCTGGTACACGTAGAAGAGAATGTCAAAAACTCAGAATCTTTAGTATCCCAAAATGAAAAGGACAAGGCCGAATCAGGAAATGACAATGAATATCCACCTTCAACTGAATGTGAGGTTGAGCCTTTATGTAAAGTAAACATAGACATAAACACTGATGGGAAGCATGACGCTCAAGATGTCTCATTATGGAACACTAAGAATAATGCAGCGGCAACTAACCAGTCTGTCTGTAAAACCAGTTCAAAGATGGACTTGGAGAATGGGATTGATTCCAACTATACTGTTAGTCGTTCCAGTTCTTTGAGTGATGTCGTTCGTGAACCATTGGATATATCCCCCTTTGCCAGTAACTTTTCGAAAAGCGATGGCAAAGCTGAAAATGGGAGCGACATTAACTCTTTTGATATTGTTTCTATGGTTACTGGAAAGGTAAGCATACTCCTTATTGGTGTAGCCTGATTTTAAGTAACAAAAATTTGGAAAGCAAATGTTGTTTGCAGAAAGTCAAAGTAAATAAATAAATAAAAAAATCTTGACCTATACACCAAACATACAAAGACATTTTCAGAGCTTGACCACAGAGTGCAAAACATAGATGTACTGTACATGTTTAAATAAGTTACACAACTTACTTCTTGCATACGTCTGCACCCATATTGCACGCCTAATGTATCCTATTGGGGGCTATAGTTGGAAACGGTCATTCAAAAGTTGAAACATACCATAGAGTTTGGCAGGCAACTGTGACCAAATCCTATGGAAGCTAATTGTTGCATACTAGCTGAATGTATGTATGAGTGCAAGCTAACAAATACTAAAAATTGCGAGTGTGTGTATATATATATGTATATATATATCTATAGTATATACAACTTCTCTTTACAGATATCAACTAAACAAGGAGAGTCCCATATGACAATCGTTACTAAAGAGGATACTGAAGAAGGTAGTGGGGAAAATGGTGACTTAAATCTTAGTGACAACGTTGCTGCAAATTCAGAATCATCTGAGACTATAAAAATGGACGCACCTAACATTCACAAAGGGGCTTCTCTGTGTGAAAGCGAGGAGCCTGCCTTGTCTGTTGCACAGAAAAAAGCTAAGGCTTCTGGACAAGATGGAATAGACTTTAACCCGAACGGGAAAGCATGTGATAATTGTGCAGAGGACTCCATTGGGCCCCAGGAAAATCACAATGACTTTATGGGACAATCCATTATCGCAGTCCAAACGAAAAGTTTTGCAGAAGAGAAACAGGAGGTGAAAAAGCATTTTCTATATTTTTTTGTTTAGTTACATGTCGAATCCTCTGGTGGGATATGTCCGTTAGGTAGTTTGATGCATCTGTAGAACTGTAAATAGAAAGACAAAAGTACTGCAAGTCCATCTCACAAAAGTCAATCTACAAATCCATTAATGGATAAATGAATATTTTTGCATGTTTGCTAAAAGTAGCATTTTGACAATTTACTTTGGGATTTGCTCAAGATGAGTTATCCCAAAACACTTTTCTCAAGGTTTATACATGTCTTTTTTTATTTATTTATTTTTATACATAAATTAATTTAGAACTGGGTGACATTCCATGTGCCTTACCCCCAAATCATCTGCTTTTTGCCTTTTCTAAGAAAATTTAGATAAGTAAATTAACCCTGATTCAATAAGGAAACCAGCTGTTAAATCGGATCTTTCCTAATATCAATTTGCAAAGCTGAACGGTATTTCCTTGAAGTAAAACAGTTTATGATTCATACACCAGAATGTAGCAAGACATTGCTGATTCTTAAGTATAATTAAAGGGAAGATAACTTAATACATACTTTTTGCTCATAGCAGTGCTGATATGTAATAATATTTCTTCTAAATGCTTAATAGGAAAGTGCGTGGATAAAAGAAGTTCAGAACAGTGAGAAATCTGGGATCTCTGAGAAGGATGTGGAACCCCTTGCATCTACCTCAAATGAGGATAAGCCAAGTAATAGTGTCAATGATTATTCGGTATGTGCAAGAGATGGAACAGTTTTTTATTCCACTAGGGTAACCATGATGGAAAAAATAACTAAATATATACTGTATTGGCTCGATTATAGGCCACACCCTTAAAGTTTGGTGCTATTTAAAAAAAAAAAAAATATTTTATGCTGAAACAGTACTTTACCAAATGAACGGGAATACATGTATTTTAACATTGGTATCTATCTAACAGAAATATGGAAAAACAAAACCATTTTAAGGCTCTGCCCCTGCCCCCCTGTTATGCTTTATGCCCCCTGGTATGCCGCTGCTGCCGGCACTTCCGCCAGGGCTTCTATAACGGAGCACCGGCGTGACATAACCTTCTGGTGCTCCACCATAGAAGCCCCAGCGGACGTGTTGGCAGCAAGCGAGGTTGTCTGAGCGCATCGCAGCTATGCTGCGAGGCACCTGGATCCTAACCCATACCAAAAAGGGTATCTCTGTGGAACTAGCGCACTTCTTAGTTGGAAAAGAGTAGTCCAGTAAAAGAATGGGGATTCATAAATGCACAGAATGAATACCCTTACAATATTCTGTTTACATGCAAATATTTCATCATCATAGTTGATGTTTCAATCCTAACACAGTGTGTCTTCATCAGAGCATAGAAATTATAAAAACCAGACTTGATGCATAAAACATTTGTTCTTAGTTACATCTTTTCAATGCTTCTGTGTGCTTACATTACAGATGGATAGAGTAACAAGAGAAGAGCCTGAAATATCAGTTGAGACCTCTTTGGAGCTTCTGTGCCCTGAGATATCTGGGTTAAACACTTCAAGCGTGGAGAAGGAAAATGTAAATTCCATGGAAATAATGGACAATGGTGAAAGTGACCCGTTAAATAAGCTTGAATCTAAAGCATCTCCTGTCGAAAACGTTAGTAATGATGTTCACTGTGTGAAGGCTATGGAGAGGGAGGCTGAGCTAGCTGAGAAAGTAATGTGTCATGATGGACTAGAATCACAAGGAGATGCTGCTTTGATCTCGGACAACACCTCAAAGCTTAGAACTGTCTGTTATCAAAGAAATTATGGAAATGTGTCAAACGAAGAAGTGTTCACAGATAATGAATGTGAAGTCCAGGTGTACTGTTTAAACGAAGAATCAAAGCTACCTGATGTTCTACCAAATAGTGGTCAGGTGGATGCATTCTGTCAGGTAAAGGTTGACGTTATTGAGAGTGGTAAATCAGACAATGGAATTTGTGTTGGAAGTGAAAAGTCTGACGTTAATACATTAACCGAAGAACCCTGCTTCGACAATGGCTTAGTGAAAGATGTCAGCAGTACGGTAGATTCCAATCTGAAGGAGAATATTTCTGATTCCCATGACCGTCATGGGCCACTAGATACCAGTTGTGCAGAAATGAGTAGCAGCTGTGGATCAACGGCAACAGCACCAAGTGAAAATATCATATTAAACGCTGTGATGCTGGATGATGCACATCCAGTATATGCTAAACACGATGAAAATGCAGCGATTGAGTTGGCTGAAAAAATAGTTGAAGATAAGCACACGGAAGTATTCAACCTGAAAGATAGTAATGAAGAACTGACTGAAGTTCATAGTGATAAATGTTATTCTGACATCACTGACGTGTCTGCTGGCTGTACAAGTCCCGATAGAGACAATGCAATCGACGGCAACACGTGTGAGGTGATTATCCTAGACAGCAGTACACCTGAGGAATCACAGTCTCCCGCAGACGCATCTGAGGTGCCTGATCAAAATAAAGGCACATCTCCAACCCAAGGACTATGTTGCGAGAGTATGGCACAAAATATTATCCAGGAACATTCGGATATTTGCTTCATAGCTAGCGCTGCAAGTATAAGCAAGGAACAATATGAACACTGGTCGGAAACTTCACATAAGGACATAACGTTTATCAAACATTATGAGGATCATCAAGAGGATAGAAATGACCCAGGGGGGACAATTAGGATGACACCTCCTAGGGAACTTGATACTTTGTGTCCAAGTTCACCAACTGAAAATATATATATATATGAACCTACCTATGCAAAAAAGCCAAAGTGTTTAGGAAACCAGCGTGATTCTCAATCTGTGTGGGACACAGATGAGTACTCAAGAAGGTACCACAGACGCTCAGATTATCGCTGCTCTAGGAGTTATAGAAATTTCACTATTACTCACAATGCAAAAGACACCAATACAGCCTTACATACAGCACACAGGGACACATGCGTTTCTGGCAAGTCTACCCTGGACAGTTTATTTTTCAATCGAGGGATTATTTCAGATGACCTCACACAAAACACTCTTGATATGGAGCACTTGCGTTTTATTCATAGGTTGAAAGGGGTTTTACGAAATGCCCACGTTGAAAATGTTTACAATGAAACTCCTTGTCATACAATCTTTGGGTCAAGGAGGACTCCTGGTTATTCCAGGCCTGTCAAGAAAGCCAGTCCCCTCCTCATTACAATACATTGTTCAAGCAGGAGAAGAGACCAAAGAAGACATGACAGAGGGCATCCAAGCACCTATTATCCACACACAAGGGATGAAGAAGAACTAGTGGACAGACCTGCATACTACAGTAGAACTTCAGGTACCCAAGTCAGAACATGCCGGACATGGTCACCTTTCCACTTCAGACGGTTAAAGTATGATAACGGATTTGCAAAATCTAACAGTGACATTTCAGGGATACTTAAGGAATGTGTTCAGTCTCATCGGTTAAAGATGAGCAGGGTTAGTTTGGGTAACTCTGCGATGGGGTGTACAGAGAACAGAGAGCTGGCAGATGCGTTCCTACATTCAAGAAAGACACTTGTTCCGGTTTACCAAAAACCTCCAGCTGTTAGGAACATAATTGCAGATGTCTGTAGCAGTCTCCATTATAAGTTACAGAGTGTTGCAAAAGAATGTAACAGAAGGAATCTTGGGTTTTACATCCATGAAACCAATGATGACCCCTTCTTCTCTACGACAAAGGTAACTAAAATATTAACTAACTTTTATTTTGCTTAGGTTCAACAATTATTTTTGTGTGCATAATTGTATGTGTATGATATGGAAATATAACCTGACAAACCAAGGTCCACCTACCCAAGCAATTTCACTGATTGTAGTGGAGGGAAATAAATAATTTTAAGGTTTTTTTTGACAATCATGCCATAATGGTGGGCAGAAAATTCTTCATGGACTGTCACAGAAACTCCTGGAACAAGAGTTCAATGTGTACCAAAAGGCAATCTGTTTTTCTGAAATGTTTACAGAGTACCTGTGGAAATCTCCTCTATAGGTAGGTAGGAACTTCAGTGCTTTGCAACTCTTAAGAAGAATGTTTATCTGTTTTTCTGATATTTTTATTTTATTTTTACTGGAAAATTCCTATTGCCCAGGGATGGAATTTTGGCAACCTAAAATTAGGTCAGCATCTTCTTTTGTAACAGGGAATGTAATAATTTGGCCACAATCCTTACATGCTAAGATAAAACTGTAAGTCTGTTTTCAGAAACTTTTATTATTTGGTCTGAACCATTATTTCACGTGATGTAATGTGATGAATGGTTTGCTTTAAATTATGCATTTTTGAATAGTTTAACCTAGGTTTCCCTAGATAAAGTAGGAAAAGTATTAAAATTGGCCAGGTATTCCAGAGTCAAAAGGTGTCACGTTTCATCTTAAGATAAAGCTTTAAGTATTTGGTGCGGATATTTCCACAGAGTTTGTTGGAGGAGAAAGGCTACACCACGGTGAATTTGCAGCACTTCTGTAACAGTAAGCATGCCGACTCGGATAATCTACTGATTGTTATAAGGAATGAAGATATATCTTCTCATATTCACAAGGTATGCAAAGTGAATTTTAATATCGCTATCTGAAATTCACAGGATTTTATACTTGGAAATCTAAACTGTAACAGTTTGTTAACAA
Organism: Sceloporus occidentalis; assembly: GCA_023333645.1. Lineage (NCBI taxonomy): Eukaryota > Metazoa > Chordata > Lepidosauria > Squamata > Phrynosomatidae > Sceloporus > Sceloporus occidentalis. The sequence goes on from JALMGF010000031.1 coordinate 6,408,070, forward strand.
TGATGCCAGATCCCCGCAGGAAACCATGGGGATCAAGTTATTCCCATGCAGCTTTAAGAATGGCCTTCTACTATCCCAACAAACAGTATTTTGTTGGACCATTCCATTTGGTTGCTATGGCAGTAACATTTTTCATACTTTGTACCATAATCACATTTAGCAGTGGTGGTTTGTACTTGATGAGTGCCTCTCTAAAACCTTACTAGAGCCCAATAACTCTGGAGACATAGACAATACGTTTGTACATATATCCTTGTGTCCATGCCAGCATAAGTCCGTTGTGTGGACTTATGCTGGCATGGACACACGATACGGTATTTAGAAAACAGGGGTGGTATACCAGTGCATTATAGAGGTCTAGGAGTCTGTGTTCCCACACTGTCTTCACCATTCAGGGCCTGCCCAATGCCCTACTCCTATTAATAAATGATGTTAATGTGTGGGGTAGGATGTCAAACTGTTCTGATGTAACGTGTGAATATAAAGTCCTTAGCTTAGCCTCTGGATAACCAGCATTTCTATAGATTTTTCGTTCTATAACTGAGTTTCTAGAAGACTGGTGGTTGGTTTAATGTGATGAATACACATTACAATAGAAAACTCATGGCCGTTAGAGTGATCTCTGTCTAAATTTGTGTGCAGTAATGGTGTTTCTGTGCATCTCTGCAGATTCCTTGCTTGCTACAGCTAAAGCTTCTCCCAAACGTATCGTTCGCTGGTGTCGACAGCCCAGAAGACATGACAGATTCTCTGTATGAGAAATTGTTGCAAGATGGTGGATTTGTGGTTTCTGATCAATCTGTTTTGGAAACAATGTCCTTAGGTTAGTCTTTTTTTAATTTTCGTGCTTTCTCCGCAGATAACACCAATAATATTCTTTAAACAATGAAGTTTATTATCTTCCTCTTCATACTTACTGAATACTCAGTATTACACAATAAGGCATAGGGGAGCAGAAATAGGTTTCTCGTCTGATTAAGAGTGAGCCCTGCTGATGGTCACCCTGTGGTGAACACATTTTCCTGTGTGCTGAGTTTAAGATTTAATTTTGCACCATGACATCATGAAAAGCTGGTATAAAGGTGAAAACAAAAAAAGTAACAATAATGAAATGTTACACAATTAACAGAGGCCTCTGTATTTATTTACATATTTAGGGACACTAAAAGAAGTTGCTGCAGTGCTGGAGAAGTTGAACCAAACGTCTCCTTGGAAGTGGCTCATTCATTTTAGAGAGAAGAGAAAACTGAAAGAAGATAAAAGGTAACAATCTATCCCCGTGTCTTCATGCACCTTTTTCTGTTCTAACTTGAACCAGAGAACACCCCACTGGTATTTAAATGGATTGAAAAAAAAAAAATGGAGTATGTGTAAGACGGCATCGGTAGAGAGATTATACTTCCTGACATGTCGGAGCATCCAAAGTCTCATTAAAGGAATAACGTGCTTCTTCTGTTAAGCCCCCTGAATGGCACAGACTGGTTGGCCTTAACATGGCTGCAAGATGTAGTAAGGATTAGAAGATGGTTTGGGTGTGTTTCCAGTCTGTCTGTTTAGCGAAGGTATTGCATACTTATATTGGCTGAAAAAAGACATGCGTCTATCAAGTTCAGCCTTTCCCATATCTGTTAATTGCTGTTGATCCAAAAGAAGGCAAAACAATCCACTTTGTGGCTCTTTCCAATTTTGCACAAACTAGGGGGGAAAAAATCCTTCTTGACCCCAGAATGGCAGTCAGATCTCTCCTTGCATCAAGAAGCTATTTCCCCATAACTTAAAAATTATATGCCTGAATATTATGTTTTTGCAAGTATCCATCCAGTTGCTGTTTAAACGTCTGTACAGACTCTGATAAAACTACCTCTGCAGGCAGAGAATTCCACATCCTTATTGTCCTTACTGTAAAAAAACCCTTTCCTCTGCCTTAGACTAAATCTCCTTCCTTCCAGTCTAAATGCATGACCACGTGCCCTATGCATAGTCCTGTATCATCTTCTTATAGTATAACTTTCACTCCAAAGCGTAATAATAGCTCCTGTCTCGCAATATCCAGGTTATTCTATTAGTTGTTTGTAATATTGTTTTGGTTTTTTTACATTGTGTTGCATATAGACTTATTGAGAAAGGAAAACTGTAGTTTGTCCAGCTTTTTGCTATAAGAAACTGCTCAGGTACTGACCAGGTGAAGTTTTGTTTCAACAGAGAGGAATCTGTTTCTCAGATGAAGATGCGGGTGCTGAAATTGCACAAAACAATGAACAATGTTGAAATTCTGCCTTATCACCAGTGTGACTCGCGGTTAAATGGCCATACGGAGAATCTTAGCTGTATGCTTAATCTCCAGGGTCAGCGTATCCATTCAAGGCTTGCAGTGTATTTGACAGGTGATGTTATCTTAAACTTAACTTTCCTGATCTCTTGACCACTTTCACCAAACCATAAAACAATTATTAGTTCCCCTTATAGAATACACGCATATATCACCAACATTCACCCAGACTTCTTTTTTACTCTAGAACAGCATTTTTTATAAGTTCCTATAAGTTCCCTCCTTTGTATCCAACATATTTACAAAATAATTATTTTCAGATTTCTGCATGTTTAAGGAATGACTGAAAAGGCACTTGGTTACCAGTCTGTACCTGAGTGCATCTCTCCCCATGGCAGACAACAGTACTGTCGGCAACGTGCCAACTTTCACTGAAGAAACCTTGTTCTATTAGGAATGGGATAGAAAAAAACATTATTGACAATATATCTGTTTCTCTGTTCTTGGAAAGTAATGGATTTTGGTTTCTTTGTGTAGACAAGCATTGCCCGATCGTAGAGGAGTTGGAGCACAATGGAATCTTGGTGTTTGAGGTTGACACCTTCCTCCGAAGAATCCAGAAACTGGATGCACAGCTTCATGCTTTCTGGTGAGTAACTTAAAGCCCCATCAGCGTCTGCTGCATATACGCTACATATTATTCGTAAAAGGGATTGTATGGAATGGCTAGACATGCCACACATTGTCTGATAACCAGGTACTAGTTACAGTTCATAGGCATTTTATTCAGTGTCACATGCAACCCAAGCAAAGACTTGAATATAATTTTGCCAAACACTACTCTACCCACTCGTACTTACCGTATTGGCTCAGATATAGGCCGCCCCCGTATATAGGCCGCACCCTAAAAGTTTGGTGCTTTTTTAAAGAGAGAGTTTTTTTCTTTAAAAAAGCACCAAAAAAACATGCTACCACTCTGTCCCCCCCCCCCGAGATATGCTGTCACTGTCCTCCCTCCCCGAGATATGCTGCCACTGTCCTCCCTCCCCGAGATATGCTGCCACTGTCCTCCGTCCCCAAGATATGCTGCCACTGTCCTCCGTCCCCAAGATATGCTGCCACTGTCCTCCGTCCCCAAGATATACTGCCACTGTCCTCCGTCCCCTTCCCCCTCCCCCCGAGATATGCTGCCACTGTCCTTCTGCCCCCCCGAGATATGCTGCCACTGTCCTCCTCTGCCCCTCCCCCCCCGATTTACCAGAGCAGACTCCCGGGTGTCTTGCGGGGCCGGCGGGGGACATCTACGCAATACACATATACAACTTCGGGTGCAGGTGCAGAGGTAAAACGCATCGTGCGGACGGTCCGCACGATGCGCTTAGACAACCTCCCGTGCCGGCACATCCCCCCCCCCCCCCCCCCCCCGTGGAAAGTGCTGGCAGGGGAGGCTGTCTGAGCGTATCGGGGAGTAGGATGCAGGTCCCCTGCACCGCTGCGGGGGATCTGTATCCTAACCCCGCTGCCTGCCCGGCGCCCGGGACTGCATGTCCCGGGCGTCGGGCGCTAGACCCCGAATATAGGCTGCACCCCCACTTTAAAGACTTAAAATGGGGGAAAAAAGTGCGGCCTATATTCGAGCCAATACGGTACTTTTTTTTGGCATTGCCTAGACAAGGTATAAAGGAATATTCAGACTCTGCTACACTGGAGCAGTCCGTCCATGTATAATGTGGCTTTTTACAATTTTATGGCCTTTTTCATGTGCTGCAATTATACTATGTGTGTTTCATTATGAGATGTGCGTATACATACTGTAACACATGCCTTCGTTCTGCAGCTCCAATTATTTTAATGTTTTAGCTATATTGTTGGGTTGCAACAGACAAAGTGTGAGTTATTAACCCGGGGAACCGTCTAGATCTGATATGTAGGTATTGGCTATAAAGTGTATTATATGGGGGGGGCTGCATTGAAATATATCAGATAAGATCAAACCTATTAAGTTACCTCTCTGGATCCAACATGGCCTGTAAAAATCCCTTACTGGTGAAATTCCCCAGGATTGGTCTGTCATAATGTCAGTGAGTTAAAATGATTAATTTGGCGGTGTGGGGTTGGTGAGGGAACCCTTTACCACCTTTGGTGGTCTTGCCCCATGATCCAAACTTTTTGGCGTACAGTCTGGAAGGTCATAGAGTTAGTTTGTGCTCCTTACATGCAGTACACACCTGAAACCGTGCTTCTACATCTTAATCCCCTTCCACACGCCGCCTACAAACGCTCTATAACAATTCACTTACTCAATGCGGCAAAAGCAGTTATACTGCAGTTTTGGCAGTCCCCCAATCCTCCACTCTTGAAGGCTTGGCTCAAATGGAGGAATTGCTGTGGTCCTCCAGGGTTAAAGGACATCAACACAATCTGAGATGGTTTTAGTGGCATGACTTTGTATCATCCCCAGGCTTTCGAACCATTTTTGGCGCTTCTAGTTGTCCGCTAACAACTTAGGTGGCATACTCCTCCCCTATACCTCATTTATGTATAGGTCTATTACTGAATGTGTTTATTCTTTTACACGTTACACACACACACACACACACACACACACACACACACACACACACACGTGGCCTTATATTCGACGGCATGGTATTTACCGTTTCTTTTATGGTTTTTATGCTCTCTACATATTCTCCCCCGGTTTGGCTTGTTTTGTTTTATTATCTTGGTTTTGATGATTATCGCATATGGAACTGATTCTCTACGTTGTACAATTTTTCGTCTCATGATCCATGTGATGTATGGAATGTATTGATCTACACGGTATTGCACCTCATTATGTTATGCCCTGCGATGGTACATGTATTTGACTTCTTACCTGCAGATGCTTGTGGCCATGCAACTATCTTGTACTTTAGTCCTCCATTCCGTATTATATGTATTTTTCACACGTATCGTTGATAATCGGTGTATCAATAAACGGAGAATTGAGAAAAAAAAAATTCATCTCACCTCAACCCACCTTACTAAAATTGTATGCTCTTAAAATAATAATAATAATCGTAAAAGGTCTATTATTCTGCTGTACAAAGTACAGAAAATGAAATCTGATTTTTTTGTATTTTAAATACTTTTCCAAAAGGCTTCCATAAAAGCTACTGACGTATACATTGTTTTGCTGTATATGACCGCGTTATCAACAATTACTTCTTGTTCTTTTCCAGATGGTGAAGCATTAAAGATTCTCTTTGATTTCTCAATGATGAAGATACACAATGCTGGGTTGAACAGTTTTGTGTGTGTGTGTTTTTTTGTTTATCCATTTTTTGCTTAATTCTATTATTCTCAATGGTTCAAAGAGTTGTCGGCAATTTATGTGCAGCTACCAAGTCCATAGCAAAAGACACGCAGAAACGATGGGTAACAGACACACACAATCTGAACTCACGCAGCAGTGACAGAACTTGAAATTCGTACAACAACCCATTCTCTTAAAGAGGAAAATGTTATTTTTTAGTAGCTAAATTATTTACTGTTAGATTATTGGGTTATAGTTTTTTTTTTGCAAAGGGTTTATTTTTGTTTAAAATGTAAATCTATGCTTGCTGTTTTTTTTATACAACGTTAATCTATTCTAAACAGCTTTAAAGCAGGATATGAAAGCTATTGTATATTAGAAGGCAGCGTTGTTATATTTTGTAAATGGAATATAAGGAATTCTATTTCAGATACCAGTGTTTTTTCCCTTTTTTTTTTCTGTACAGGAAATTATATAATGAAAGTTGTGGGACAATTATTAGTGTCATTTCCTTATTTAGTAAAACAATTTTATAAATAAAACACTAAGGCTTATCTTCGTTATGTAATAAATGTCTCTGCTGAGCCTTTTTATCACTTAAAGTTACTTTTTTCTTTAATCTCTGGGCTAACTTCCATCTTTCAGTCTAAGGCGTGGTGACAGCATTTCATGCAAATGTTCATGTTATTTCCATCATCCCTTGATATCACTTTGCGATCATTGTATCATGTAGAGACAAAGGAAAAAACAAAGATGCCAAGAGCCAGTCGTTTGTCCAAGTCCGCAAATCAAGAAATGCATCTCTGATATAGGTCAGTCCACTGTACCTCTGTCAACAAAGTCCACCAACGTACAAGTAAAATTGGGGGGCGCATAGCCCAGAAGAGTCCTGTAGAAGTTGCAAGGAGAGTTCTGAAACACCAGTTTAACCTAAAGCCTTGTGGCAAGGAGTGATGTAGTTGCCAGGTTTTTAAAATAATTTCTTTTACTCTCTGGGTGAGACTTAACAGAGAGCCACAAAATATGAAAAAGAAAAGAGCGACTTTGCTGTAAAGAGAGACCTAGGGGGGCCTGAGGGTTTCTGTCCAATGATGCAAGATCATCTTTAGAGCGCGGCTATAAGGATTTGTCTAAGTGGGGCCTGTTTAAGAATATCCCGTGTGATTCTCAAAATTATAAACATGTAAAAGGGAATTTGAGTTTTAGATCTTTCATTGCGTATCGCCACCCAGATCGCCAGAAGGTCTGGATGGTGGCACCTTGGCACAGGCAGTGTACCCAATCGGCGCTTTTGTAGGTGCATTGGGGCACCAAAATGTAAGGGAATTGCTGGATGGGGAAATGTACACCTGATGTAGAAGCTTGTAAAATGTAGCAGGAATTCCGCGTGCTTATTTGTCAATTGCTTTCGTCAAGTCAGAGGTACGCTGATTTGGGCCAGTCAACCAGTGTTTCATGCCCATAAGGATAGGGATGCGGAAAAAACTATAAAGATGAGTGGTGCCTGGGCATGTAGCCTCCCCAAGTTGATCTCAATTAAGTTAATCCAGTCAATTTGTGAAAAATTACTCAATTCAAGAGACAAAACTACAGAGGAAAGGGGTAATATAGATCATGAGGTTCGATGTGATGCTGGCCCTTTATAATGCATAATCAAACCAGTGAGATGTCGGTCTCCTCACCATTATACAGGGTCGGCTAAACAACCAGTGTTGGTCCATTATAATGAATAGCGAAGTGAGGGTGAATGCATCTCAACTTTCTATCTACACAAATGTAAAGGCGGTTTTCAGCTTATATTTAGGGGCAGGGTCCTTGAGTATTTATACCCCCTTCAAGACCCTTGAAGACATTTTGTTCGGGCTTGTTGCTCACCTTTGTGCATTTTGCTGTACCTCGACTGGTCTTTCACACTCCTGAGCATTCCTCTCTCTAAGTGCTTTCAATCCCTTTCATCTGCTCGTCTCGGCACACAGGTGGGGTGAGGGGGGCAACTCGTTTGGGGTTCATATCAAGAGTTGCTGCAGCTCTACGTGTGTCATGGGAAAAAGAGGGGAATCTATCCCCTGGGGGTTTAAGGGTGCTTAATTTGGTTCTAACTTTTGCCACACTAACCTCAAACTTTCCCCCCCAACATTATACAGATTATATATAGGGGGCATTTAACATAAGGTTTCCTTACTACACGGATAAGCCTTCTCTTAGCACACATCCCCAAAAATATAGAATATTTGTCTGTTAAAGAGGCACCCGTCTAACAAAACAATGGCTCGAGAATGTCAAAGCAAGCATGTTAACGCCTTCTGTTTCTATAATCTTTTCTATAACTTTAGTCACATAGAAGCTGAAAAATATGCTTAAAAGGGAAGGTTCTGTATGTTAAGGGCAACAATTATTTCTAGGATGGGTTTGGGCATTGAACGTACACAAAATGTAGTTTTTAATGCATTTAGTGACAAATGTGTTAAAATCAAACTTAGGGTCTTCTGAGAATTGTGCAAGTCTTATTTTGATATAAGCAAGCATTACCTAAAGATTTTTTTCTTAATTATCTAACAGAAGCTGGTATGTCTTGATGAAGGCTTTAGAAAAAGCGGTCTTGTTTGAATCGATCTCCAGCTTGTAGGTAGAAGCAGCATACGGTGTCATAAAAGATATGTTACAGAAGCCTCAGGTCTCGGCCGATGGGAATTTGTTTGAGTCTTATTTGACTACGTATTTTGCACTAATAAAATATCACGATTAAAAAAAAAACCTTTTTGCTTGAGCCGATACTGTTATCCACTTTTCACATCGGGTTATATATAAAATGACTAAGCAGAGGATTGTCCTTTAATATAACTGACAGATGTTTTAATGTCGCACAATGAATTTCATAAACAAGTCATGAAAGCGCATTGCTTTTTTTTTTTTTTTTTTTTTAAACACAAAAACACAAGCACGGCATTAGTTTCCATAATTTGGCTTTACTTTGCAGTACATCATTTTCAACCCTATTAAGCAACACTTCAAGGGGTACGGCTCTGTCAGATACTGCACTTCTGTTTGGTCCTTTGATGAAGTGGTGAGGGGGAATACAGAAATGCATAAAAGTCACGCCTGCATTAATACTATTGACTGTTAATTTATTATATTAAAACAAAGATGTATACAGCTCAACTTTCCTAGCTGGTCTCAAAGTGTCATGTATACACAAAAGGAAAAAAGCAGCAAGAAAGATACTGCCCATAACATAATGCGTTATAAACTATTAGAATGATGGACTGGCTTAAACAAAAGAGACCTTCATTATGGAGATAACCAAAGTGAATGCTAAATTAAAATACAAAAAGATAAAATGCCTATAGTGTATTAATGTATTTCATTGCATGATAATCACTTTGGATCAATCCGGAATCATTCTAAGCTTTCTCTAGATACCAACTATTGGTAAGCAAAAATAATAGATAATTTGGGACAGCAGCCTCCCCTTAAATGAGAAAAGTAAATCCAAGCATGTCTCAGAAAAAAGGAGCATTTAACAGTGCAATACTTGGGGGTTTCAAATGGTTTTACAAAAAGCACGCCTTACATTAATGAATTTTCATACAGTGTTCCTAAATTCCTGAAATACATGTTTGTAGCAGATTCAGAATTTACTTCAACTTAATGCAAATCTTCACTGATCTTCCCCAAAGATATCGCTTTTCTTGCGCTTCATCTCTTCAAAGTCAAATTCAGAACCCATCATCCTCTTGTAGATATCCTTGATGTCGTTGCAGGTGGTTTCAAAGTGGGTGGTGGGGTCGTAAGTGCGTGAAATGAAGATCTGTGGTGTACGTAAAAAATAGACAGAAAAAGAAAATTATTTTTCAATAATGATGCGTAGAGGACTAAAACGCAACGGCCTGGGAAGGGGATCTAGAACGTAACAAGCACTTTATGTGAAGCTAGCTGTATGATCAAGAACAAATCATCAGCATTTATATCCAACCTCTTGAGAGTCAAAACCACCCAAATAAGAGAAAAAAAGCAAGCATTAAGAGTTTGACAGATGTAAAGTGAACAGGCTTACAAACGGAAAACAGGAACACAGCATAATGTGCCAACCGCTAATTACAGTATCAAAGAACTATTTTATTACCCTGAAATTGGATTACATTTCCAATGTCACTGAAAGCGTAGTAAGTAGACTAGATCACCACTTGCATTCATGCTTGAAACAAAATCAATAAAAATGAACATCTCATACTGACCTGGCTTTCCGTTCCCAAATCAGTAGGCGCATACATGTCACTAATGCTAACAAATCTAAAGAAGAAAAAAAAAAAAGGTACATAAATCTTGTTCATAAAATTTTTTTTTTATTATTATTATAAAAAAGCCCTATTAAAATATACACCAGAATTATCCCTCTTAACATTATAACAAAATTACAAAGCAACCCAGATAGCAGCTTTTTAGAAACAGATCCATTGCCCATATTAGACACGGAAAGAAAAAACACGTTATTTCTAGTATATAGATATAAAAATTGGCACTGGATATAATCTGGGATGTGACAATTCCAGTCTAACAATAGCAGATTGAAGATCATCAAGAAGAACGCGAGAAGGCTAAGAAGACGCCGTAAGCAATTCCCAGTGGTTAATAAAAGCTTTCACTTACTTCTGTTCGATGGGTTCAAGGAGCTCCAGAGCGGGCCTGATTTCTTTCTCAGGGTCATTTGTTTCAACAGTAGTGCTGGCAATAGCAATGTATTTTCCTTGTGCAGCCACGTTATGTGCATATGAAATCATGCACACATAGATATCTTCAGATGTAAAACAAACAGAAAATGACATAGGAAAGAATATATGACAGATGTTCTGATCACTAAGGCAGTCACAATAAACTGGTGCTTTTTAGGACTTTTGTTAATACTTTAACATGTGCATTGTACTGGATATTTAAAAAATACAAAAATATTAGAAATCAAGATTTTAAATGCATTACAAAAATAGATCCTTATTTTTGTATGGATTTTTTTTTTTTTTAATTTGTGAAGTGTTATATTTTGTACGAGTCTAAAAGTATATACAGCAATCTGACTTAACCCCTTCGTGACAAAGGCTGATTTTACTTTTTGTACCCTTCGTGACAATGGCCTTTTTAACATTTCTGCGCTGCTCGTGTTTAGCTGTAATTTTCTTCTTTCCCGTTTACTGAACCCACACACATTAGATATTGTTTTTTTCAGGACAAGAAGGGCTTTCTTTAGATGACATTGTTTTGATTATATCATATTATTTACTATTAAAAAAAGTATAAAATATGGTGAAAAATTTAGAAAAAAATGACTGTTTCTAACTTTTAGTTGAAAAATCTTTTACTCATCTATAAAAGGTAATGAAAAAACCTGCTAAATAGATTCTACTATTTGTCCTGAGTTTAGAAATACCCAATGTTTTTATGTTTTTTTGCTTTTTTCTACACATTATGGGGCAATAAGTACAGGTAGCGTTTTGCTATTTCAAAGCCATTTTTTCCAAATCTGGTAATTCTTCCCCCCATGTGCCATTTCGGGTATCTTTGAACCCGGCCAATGCAATTTACCCCATCAAATCATATATTTTTGAAAACTAGACAGCCCAGGGTATTCCAAATGCTAGTATTTTAACTATTTCCATGCACCATATCTACCACCAGTTTTTGTCAAACTTTGTGGTAGTCATTTTTTTGCATTTGGTTTTCCACACACATTTTACTTCAGGTATGAATTAAAAAGTTCTCGTATATGTCACTAAACACCCCAATATGTGTTCAGCAACATCTCCTGAGTACAGCGATACCTCACATGAATGATTTTGCCTGGCCGTTTGGGGGCAAAAGGGCCACATTTGGGGCATGCGCATTTTTCAATGTTGAACTTTGGCATTTGGGGATCCACTGCCCATGCCCTATTTGGTACATCTTTGAGCCAGGCCATTTCAGTGTGCCCAACAAAACCATATATTTTTCAAAACTAGACACCACAGGGTATTTTAAATGCTGGTAATTTAACTCTTTGCATGCACACATTTTACCACCAGCATGTTTTCAAAGTTTGCAGTAGTATTTTTGTGTGTGTATTTTTCCCACACACACCTACTTTATGTATGAATTTACAGCTCCTGGTATATGCCGCTGTCACACGACACCCCATAATGTGTTCAGCAACATCTCCTGAGTGCAGTGATATCCCACATGCATGGGTTTGTCATTTTTGTGGGAACTAAAAGGCCACATTTGGTACGTGTGCATTTTTCTAATTGGAAATTAGGTGTGTGGCCATCCTTCCCCCGGTGTTAATTGGGACGTTGTTGAACCTGGCCAATTCAATTTACCCCATCAAATCATACCTTTTTTAAAAGTAGACACCCCACGGGCATTTAATATGCCAGTATTTTAACTCTTTCCATGCGAGAATTGTTTTAAGCTAATATGCTAATTTTAGGACTTGCTCACAAAAATATATATTTTTTATATATATATATATATATATATATATATATATATATATATATATATATATATATAATTTTTTTTTCGTCTTTTTTTTAAAAAAATGTTAACATTTTTTTTCAACTTGGAGGTTCCCCTGATAGTGACATCAGTGGGAAATGATTTTTACATTTTACTAGTTTTTTACTATTTTTTTTCTAATTATTATTAATTTTATTTTATTTTTTAATTTATTTTTACTAATCACACTGTGATTAGAAAGCTGGGTTCCATTGACTTGCATGGTGAATGCAGTACCTGTATTCAACCTGCAAGTGGAGCCAAAGTTCTCTAGATGGTCTGGACCATCTAGCGAACTTTTAAAATTTGTTGGTTCCTGTTACAGCGCAGCGGCCATCTTGCTTGATGGCGAAGATCATCGGCAGCTGCGGCTGTGACCGCTCTCCGGAGCGGTCACAGCCCATCGAAAGGTAAGTGTTTGGTGTCGCTGGATGCCTCCTGATCGAGGCATTCCAGCGACACCATTTAAGTTTAGGAGGCGATCGACGCTTTTAAAACAGGCCGTGGAGATGGCCCCTTCGTTCCGATCGCGGCGTTGCTGAATGCCTCGAGGTCGAGGCATTCAGCAACGTTTTTTGGGTGCAGAAAGCGAAAACAGATCGCTTTCTGCACCTGTTTAAAGACGTGCCGGTCCTGGCACGTCAATTGTCGTAAAGCACATGCTTTTCCGTGTCGTGCCAGGACCGGCAATTGTCGTTAAGGGGTTAAAAAAGAAAAGCGCTGTACTCACCAGACTTCCTGTTGACCTGATTCTGAGGAATGATGATCTGGCAAGAATTGGCATCATTAGTGTTCTTTATTGGGTGACTCAGGATACAGATTACACGGATAACTTGACCCACTTTAGAGACTCGATCGGGAATATAACTAGGGTCGCAGATGAGTTGCTTGCAGCGCGCAATCTGAAAAAAAAAAAAGGTACAAGCATTATACCTTTATTACAAAGCTGGTGGGTATTGTGAGATGCAGTCCAACATTGTCCTAGGTAGAATACTTGTTAGATCTCAGAGATGGCCTTGTCACAAGTCTAGGGGGTAATTTTTCTCCCATAGCAGGTAACCTATTCAGGGATTGATTTTGCCCATCTAGAGGAATACTAACTCAAGTAGGGTACATCCAATGTCAAGGTTATTTATCACACTCTGCACAAGACAAGAATCTTCCTAAAAAAGACAAACCAAAAATAAACTCTAGAAATGTGTTCAGAAAAATGCCAGGAAAGTATTGCAATGGCATCAAACCCATTAGTCATCTCCATACCGCACCCTTTCTTACTATTCATCTTTGGCATGTAAAGCCATAAAATCTAGGCTTTTGGCCATTTCCCGTAAAGGAAACCTCTTCAATGCTACACGGGGGGGGGGGTTCATGTCAGAATTTACAGTACTGTAATTATACCGTTGTCGGGATAGAAGTATAGCTATATAATTCAACATACAGAAGTAAAGCTCTAGCAGTTGCATTTCTTTGAAGCAAAGTTGTATATTGATCCCCAAGGAGCATTATAAGCTCCACGGAATAACTTGACACGGAATGTCTTCCGGCCCAAGTTACATTTTAGTGACTAAAATCTATGACTGAAAATATACACGATAAGCAGAGAAAATTTCTTACCTCTCCTTCAGATTTTACACCAACAATTTTGCCCTTTTCCATCACCAGTTCCTCTATTGGTTTATTTAGCATATAGGTCCCTCCATAAATAGCACTTAGTCTGCAAAATAACATGACAGGCTCCGGTCACTAGTGATACGCAAGAGCCAACCGCAAGAAAGAAACTATTGGTCATTCATAAAGAAGTCCAGAGAAAACTATGAAATTACTCTCCCTAAGACTGAATGTGCCTTATCTAAAAGAGTTAAGGGCATGTAAAACAATGTAGGATAAGTGAAATAGCCTTTCCGGTAAAAGTAGCACTAGCAGTTAATACAGAATGAGAAATAGAATGGAACAGATCAGAACCAAGTAGTAACATTATATAACAGTGACACGCAAAGAATGTACCGTATTGGCTCGAATATAGGCCGCACTTTTTCCTCCCACTTTAAGTCTTGAAAGTGGGGGTGCGGCCTATATTTGGGGTCTAGCGCCCGACGCCCGGGACATGCAGTTCCGGGCGCCGGGCAGGCAGCAGGGTTAGGATACAGATCCCCCGCAGCGGTGCAGGGGACCTGCATCCTACTCTCTGATACGCTCAGACAGCCTCCCCTGCCAGCACTTTCAATGGGGGGAGTGCCGGTACGGGAGGTTGTCTAAGCCCATCTCGCAGACGTTCACCGGCAGCAGCGATGTGCGTAAACAGCCTCCGCTGCCGGCACGTCTGCACGATGTGCTTTAACAATCTCCCTTGCCGGGAATTCCCACGGAGGGAGTCCTGGCAAGGGAGATTGTGCAGACGTGCCGGCAGCGGAGGCTGTTTATGCGCATCGCCACAGCCGGTGAACGCCCGCACGATGCATTTTACCTCTGCCCCAAAGACTTACCAGAGCAGACTCCCGGGTGTCTCTTGCGGGATGTGCCGGCACCGGAAGTTGTATACGCGTATTGCGTAGATGTCCCCCGCCGGCCCCGCAAGACACCCGGGGATTCTGCTCTGGTAAGGTGGGGGGGGGGGGGGGGGAAGGGGGAAGGACAGTGGCAGCATATCTCGGGGGGGAAAGGACAGAGTGGCAGCATATCTCGGGGGGGGGGGGGGAAGACAGAGTGGCAGAATGTCTATTAAAAAAACTTTTTCTTTAAAAAAGCACCCAACTTTTAGGGTGCGGCCTATATACGGGGGCGGCCTATATTCGAGCCAATACGGTAATTCTGTTCTGCGTTACCTTGCAAACCCTTGCGGCAGCTCTCCAAGGCCATAGAGTGGATAAAGGTAAGGGCTTTTGCCATATCGAGCAAGAGATTCACTGTAAAGCTTTATCCTGTTAATAGACTCAAGACAAGGCTGATCCAAATACCTGGGGAAGAAAAAAAATGTAAATATAAAAGTGGAATCTCACTTAATACTATTTAGGATGTACTATAATGACATAAAAAAAAAAAATGCAAGCCTGGTGGCAAGTGCCACGACAGAGTGGTTAGCCATTCCCTTCCTGAAGTGCCAATTGTGACAATGCAGAGAAGAGCGATTGTGTAGTCGCAGCAGGGACTACGGCTAAGCAGGAGATCTGTTAAAAACATGGTTGCTGCTCATACACATTCATGCTAAACTTCTCCATTGTGAGAATTCCCTTACAACGCGTTCTTGCATTTTGTATGTTTCAAATGTAGGCTGAGGCTACAGCACATAGAAGTATATAAAATATTTAATCATCGCATGCATGAAACAATCTCCCTTACTTGGGTTGGTATCTGTCCATTAAGCCAAACCCCACAACTTAAACACCTGCTTTTAATACCAGTATGAAACATGTTGGCTTTTTTGTATTTATATATTAGATAACTGAACAGTAATAAATGTATACTGCATAAACCCTTCAACTCACTCATCTGTCCTGTAGAGGGCCAGCGCATGACCAGTAAAATCAATAACATCTTGCCCCAGGTCAAACTTTTTGTACACCTCCCGCATGGTGGTTTTCTTGGGGTCAACTCCTTCCAGTGTCTTGGAATCATTCTCATCAAAGCTGGCAACATAGCTGAGGAACTTCCTAAACCGTCGCTTCTCAAACAAACCCATCAGACCTGGGTACAGATGATTAGAAATTAGTCACAGTGAAGATGGAGTCTTATTTGTATGTATCATATGAGCTCACATTTCTGAGAATATATACAGAAATTGCTTCTACCAATAAATAATTAGCCCCATAAACAAAAAGTTTTAATAGTGTCATTAACCAGCATAAAAAAAGCACACTTACCATAAGTGTTTAACCAACTAACCTTCATCGTATATGAAAGATTACATTTAGCAAATAGAAATGTATATTGTAGATGTTAAAGGGTTTTAGTATGTCCAGATAGAAACTGGAGAATGTTCTTAAATCAATGCTTTAAAATGACTTACTGGATGCCAGAGCTTCTGCCTCGGTTGAAGGCACCTTATAGATTTTTCCACCTTTATAGACAAAACTTCCCTCGATGACTTTGAAGTCCAGGTAGCGAGTAACTTCTGTGTAAAGCAACATCTTCACTAACTGACCTGGAAAACAGGAGAAGAATATCAAATCATTTAAAAAAATATATACTTAAGTTAAGAAATATTCTAAAGCAAAAAAAAAAAAAAAAAAAGAAAACTCGTTGGGAGAGTCTGGAAGTATTTTCCCTCATCTATTGCTCAGTGGTGTTGGCATTTGGTCTGCGTACAGACGTCCACCGGCAGCCGGAGAGGAAGATCCAGGTCCCCTGGGGCTAAATTTGGGAGGTGTGCTTTTTTTTTTTTTTCTTTTTCATCTGGTCAGTCTGTGCCCATACCTTATCTGGAACCCAGGCCAATTCAATATACCCTATCAAACAATACATTTTTATTTATTCATTTTTAAAGTAGACACCCCTTGGGTATTTCACATGCTAGTATCTTAACTCTTTCCATGCCAAGATTTTTGGGAAGATACACTGCTGATTTTAGCACTTGTGACTGAAGCATTACAGCAACACAGCAAAGAAAGATCTTAAATCGCTTTCTAAGCTTCTTTAATGCCATAACATGCCAGGCATGTCATTAGTCGTTAACTGACTGTTTTTGCAAGACGTGTCTGCCAAGTTACTGGTCATTAGGAGTTTAAACAGAATACAACCAACATAACAGATGACAATAGAGGACATGTGCAATAAGTCAAATTATGATACATACCATTAGCCATAAGAAATTTAGGAATAAGATCCACGTTCCAGTCTCTCCCACGCCCCATGCTTTCTGGGGGAGTTCCAGGGATGTTAAACCTTTTGTACAGCTGAATACAAAAACAGTTACAAATCTATTAGCACTGTATAGTTACCATGTGCAGAAGAGAACTCGACATGTGTCAAACACTGATCAAGACCAACAGCGTAAAAAAACCAAAAAAACCCACTAACTTGCTTGGTAAACATACCTTTTATATTTACAAAATGTTTAACCCCTTCAAGACTGGGACATACGTCACCGCCACACCGAGATGTACCAGGTACGTCATCGATGATGCGCGATCCAGCGTCGCTACGAACGCTGGGATCGCGAGGGGCGGCTGCTACGGACCGCTGGATTTCCCCACTCAATTCCGTGCATGTGATCGCTTTGAAGCAAATCACGAGCACGGAATTAAAATATTTAAATAAAACTGCTGTCTTCAAGGGAAGACGCAGTACGTGAACGCCGGTCCTGAAGGAGTTAGAGGCACTAAAATTCTTTAAAAAAATTAATCTTGTATTGAAAGTAAGATTTGCAGAAGTGTCACCTTAGGAGTTTGTGGTGCCAATAGTCAAATAAGCCAGCTTATATAATGAATGCCAGCATTGCGGTCAATGTGTCTAACCAGTCATTAACACGCAAGTGCAAATAGTTTTTAATATTTACTTCGAGGGAGGGGTGCAAACCAAAGAGAGCTTTTAGAAAAAAAGTTAATCCAATGCATGATACATACTATTGTATTAAAAAAATTAAAGTTTATGAATAACTAGAAATGAACAATCTAACTACACAAGCTTAAACAGATTTGGGATTGTGAGCCCCAGAAATACCCAAATACATACATCTTCTAGAGGTGTAATGGAAGCACTGTCTCCTCCGTAGTAACAGTTGCGATCCATGTGTAGCACCTTCTTGCCATTCACAGACATTATCCCAGATAGGATGCATTCCTACATGGGAAAAAAAAAAAAAAAAAGCAATAAAAAGGTTATAAATTCTACCGGAAGAAGTCAATCGAAAGCCCATTATAGAATTTCCCCTCTATAAATGCTTTTAGAGATTGTGGAGAGGGAGCCCTAAAGTGCCACCATTTATCAGACACATGGTTGGTTCTAGGGGTCTACTTTTCCAGTCACATATTTAAGGTTAATAGTTAAAGGAACATAAGCAAAAGGATAAAACGTCTAGCGTGTCATGTTGAACGACTTTGGAAGTATGGTGTTTTTGTTTTTATTTTAAACAGCGCTAGTGTGTACATAATAGAACGGTTTCAGGAAGGTGCACATTCGCCTTCTGTATGCTTTCTAGCTCTTTTACCCAAGACTCCTTATCATACTGCCTGTGGTACACAAAAGAACGGCTCGTTGTTAATCACTCAGACGGACTGCCATATAGAATCAGCTCAATGTGGTGCTTGTGCAGGGAAAGCCGCCCAAAATATCACGAAACTGAAAACAATGGCAGCCTGCAGATCTGTGAAGTTTAATTTCAGAAACCTGTCGTTTAACATTCAACACTGGCTCAGATAAACACATCGGTTACATTTTATCCTCAGCCAGCATCTTGCAACAAAACCTGGAAATATTTAACAGAGGCAGATGTGCTGGATCACTGCATTTACTGAACAAAAAAGCATTTGGATGACTAATCAAAAGTTATTTACCACCATGAGGCTAGGTTTCCACTTGGGTTTTTGTCCGGCGTTTTTTTTCTTGATGAAAAACGCCAAGAAAACTGCCACTGCATTTTCCTGCGTTTTGGCGTTTTTTTCTGGAGTTTTTTCTGGCGTTTTAGCCTTTCTGTGGAAATTGCTTTTTTTGACCTTAGGCAGTTTTTCCAGCCTTTACAAGTTAGAAGTTTCACCCAGCTAAAAGGGATTAGGATAAATGGCAAGTATCTGCCCTCTCCTGATGTCATTTACTTGGTAGACCCTTTTGTCACTTTTCTGTGGTTTGTAAGGCATGCTTTATTCCGAATGTCTGCTCCTCTGGGAAGATTGGCCCCAAATGATGGTGCAAATTGTTTGCTGTTGCTTTTGGCACGCAGGATCCGGTCGCGTATGTTTGTTTGTAATGGCATGTTTGTTCCAAATGGTGTAAAATTCAATATGAACCAGTCCAGGACTTTGTTTTGTGTGAAACTGTTTGTTTTCAGCCTATTTCTCGTAGGACACACAGATACTGGGTCCATCCTCTGCATTGTAACTGTGGAAAAAACGCCATAAAAAACGCCAAGGCAATAAACCCACATGGCTTTTTCATGGCGTTTTTTCTCTCCCATAGACTTCTATTGGAGAAAAAAAGCCAAGATTTCTTGCAAAAAACGCCAGAGTGTGAACATGCTGCAGTTTTGAAAAACTGCCACAGAGCCCAAAAAAGCCGAAAAACGCCAAGGAGGACTGAAAAAACGCCAAACAGAAAAACGCCAAGTGGAAATGGCATTTTGCGATTTCCTATTGAATTACAGCTAACATCTGGCTGCAGCCGTTTTTCACAAAAAAAACGCCAGGTGGCGCTATTGGCGTTTTTATAGGCGTTTTTAGCAAACAAAAACCAAATGGAAACCTAGCCTAAAGTTAATACAAGAAAATGCTTATAAATGTATACTATGTACAGAACACATTTTATTCCTTATACGCTACAATTGTGCAGTAACCATGCAGCTGGTAACAAGAAGTCCTTCCAATTACATGAACTTACGGAGTATCGGATAGCCATTATGACGGTAACTTGGCCTAACCATGCATGGTGAACAGGTGGTGATAGACAATGGATTTTAGAGAATAACACTTGTTTAATAACCATGGCTACTTTAAAAGCAAGATAAAAATAATATATTACATCCATATACACACACAGAAAAAGAACCACGAGGTTACTTCGGCAAAAGGGTAGAAGCGTTGCGGCAGAGAAGGTAGGGAGACGTTCAGAGAGCTCATGAAGGAGCAAATGAGAGTGACAATGAATTTAATTTCCAAAAGTAGAAAGCCCTCCGGTTTTAGTCCGAAACGAAAGGTCAAGAAACTAAATTAAGCCAAAAAAGGTCACAAAAACCATACTGATTAAAATGACGACAGGCAAGGGGCTTATAAATAACTATCAAGCACAGCGTATACTTATAGCAGAGCCAGCAAGGTATTAACATGCAGAATAGTCAAAGGACCTTCTGACAAGCGAGCAGCTAAGTACTTCCACACCGTCCCTGCTCACACAGACACGTATGATCCAGAACACGATCCAAAAAGAAAAGCCACACCTGAAAACACGCAAAGCACTTTTTTCTCTTGTCAGGTGTATTTGGTTATATGGAGGACTGGTAAACATAATAACCTGCCTTTCATGAACATTTTTGTTTACTTAAAAAGAAAATAAAAAGGGTTATAATAAAGTGAGTGGGTGATTTAAGACTTTTGTAGTTTAGGTCTGAATCCTGATCAGGAAGACACTAGCGAAGCACTAACAGCCATAGACAAAGAACCTTGCATAGTGCAGTGGTAAAAACAGGATGGAGAAAGGGAAGGAAACAGAGACTCAACAGAACGGATTAGACTCCCAGACAGACGCGGGAAGTTAAAGGGACAGACATGCTGAGGTTTGACGTGGAAAGCACTGCTTAGTTATTAAGTGCCCTGGCTCAGTGAATTAAGCCACAGTGAATACACAGTCTCTTGAGAGAAGAAAACTATATAATGGATTGGACCATGCATGGATTCTATATAGACTGCCAAACTGTTAAGATTACAGAGCAGAAGGAGGAAAAATGGCTGCCCGTTAATTTAACATTGCGAAGAAGTAATCACGGGATGCAGGATTTGCACGCTTAGTATTGTGAAGTGCTATGGGTTCTCTCTCTGGATCGCATTCTATCTTCCATCGTATGGGGCGTCAAGACAAAGCAAGCCCTTATATTTACAGGACAGCCATTGTATTAACACCCTGCGGGGCTGCAGCCACAAACACATTTCTAGTACAGATCTGCTTTTGTAGCCGCGCTCAGATTTGTAAATCAAAAAACCTAATCTGGGAAACCAAAAAAGTCACAAACCGCTTACAGTATTTGCACAAAAAAACAAAAAAAAAAAAGGGGGGAAATAAATTAAGGACGCTCCCCAGTGCTATTGTCATGCATGCATGTATGTATGTATATTGGAGTCCATGTTACGGCAGTCATTGTTTTTAGAGTTCTGTCTGAGACATCTGGCTCATTTAACCACTTCCTCGCCTTCATCAATTAAAAGCAGAGATTATACCACGGCGTGCTTCCTGCACATGCTCAGTACACCTCCCGTTCCAGTACGCCTTCGATCGGCTGAGCAAGAGGCTTCCATCCCCGCGTGCAGAAAAAATAAAATACTTTATTTTAATAATTTTTTTTTTCTCAAATACGCAATTAGAGTTGGTTTTATGTGAGAATGGCCAGGAGAATACGATGCAAAGTATTTTCAATAAACTATTTCCCTGTTTCAGTTATTCTTTTGTAACGCTACTTAAATCGCGTTCCACCAAATGTAGAAGCCGTGTAAATGTTGTGACAGGCTGCCGAGATATGAATGATTTATTACCAAATTAATTAGGCGAAATACGCTGACTTTCGGCTGCAAAAACCTCAAAGAAAATTTACCATAACCTTCAAAAGTAGTATTGGGAAACTTAACAGGAAAATGCAAAGGATTGAATTTTTAGAAGACCTGTACTACCTGTACTATTGTGATAAATAAAAAATATCCTAAAAAGCATAGAACGTTTGATGAAATTAGAAGTTAACGTTAAGTCTCTTTTTGCCAGGGATGGGTAACCAACTAGTCGATATACCTTGGGTTGTCGTCTTTCTTTTGTGGGGATATTTTGAGCTGGTGAAACAGCCCCAAATGAGAATCAAGCCTCACCTATGCATGCCAGGTTTTATTTTTTTTAATACATCAATATATTTTGGTTTGGGGGGGGGGGCATTCTCTTAGTAAAATATTACAAAAAAGGTTTTTCTGTCTTCCAATATTTGTTATTGTATTTATTATTCATACTAAATGTTGGATTATACATCTAAAAATAGTATTAAGGGGAAGCCCTATCCGTCCTTGAAAAAACAATATAAAGAAGGGGTTAAACGCTGAGCTACAATACTGATTGGAGTGCATATAGTGGCTGGAGTAACCGGCTATTGAGGAGAACAAAATTAGACACGGAGACAAATTCAGAGCAAAGTACCAAGCAACTGCGATATATATGCAAATTAAACAAGGACTTTCGCTTCACACCCCGGCAACCCTCAGGAGACATTTCACTGAAACGTTACAGCCCTTTATACAGAATGGGGTAACTTCCGCTATTTGGATCTCTTTATATAGCACCATCATATCCTGTAGTGCTGTACAATGGGTAATCTAGACATAAGTAGAAACAAAAAGGGGTGGGGTATATCACAGAAGATGTGAAATAAACTATATTTACTGGACATATTTACAGACTGGCGGAGGAATAAGAGCGGATGGTGGGAGACATGGGACAGTAGAAGCGAGGCTGAGGTAGGATGGAGGAGTGGGGTTAGCTGGACACTAGGGGTAGTACGATAAGCCAGCGTAGGCTATTCCAAAAGGACAGGGTCAGCCCTTGGGAAGGTTTGTATATGAGAGAGGGACGTCACTGCGACACCCGGGCAATCAGTGCTGGAGATTAGAAGCTCGGTTTTAGAGCGATTGAGTTTGGGGAATCAAGAAGACACCCAGTTGGAACAAAGGTAGGCAAGTAGTAACACAATGGAAGGAGAGCAACCAAGATGGCACCGTAATGCGAAGCACAAGATGAAGGCAGCGTATAGAGAGAACAGAAGGAGCGGTGGGGTACACCAAACAGACACACCAAGCGTGCGATCAGAGAGATAGAATGAGAACCAGAAAACCGAGCAGGATGTCCTTTAATAAGAGACTGTCACGTTAAAACGTAGCAGTGTCACCGAGTTTTACGCAGTCCTGGAAACACACTACTAAAAGCAATGTAGGTTTTTATTTTCTGTGTTGATTCCATATTTCTCTTCGATAAGTTTGAGCTGCTCTTTTTTCCTGTGGTTCCCCAGTCTGGGCACCTTGGCTATGAGTGTAATATGCAGATTATCTCTCTTCGTTTGCTATCCTTAATAAACCACATTACTATGTAAACATATTATCTTACAACGCCAGCACCGCACATGATTAGTCTAATCAGATGCAAATTAAGTTTATATATTCCTCCCTAAACAAATCAAGGTAGTGAGGTAAAACATGGCAAACTAAAAGAGGATGTAGGTGGCTTCTAATAAGTTTATACAGGTTAAGTGAAGCCAATTAAAGGGGGGGAAGGCTGGAAATGAATACAATTACTTAAGGGAGAAGCTGCAGCTCAAAAGCTGCAGGGGAACGCCTCCTTCATTTAACTGTAAAGATTGGCTGCTTACTAATCGGCGGTAGGAACGAACTCCTAGGAAGTCACCTGCGAGCCAGTGCTGGAGCTGACTGATGGTCCGTATCCCACGTCCAGCGAAAATACCTTCTACGTGGGAGGAAAAAGGAGACGCACATGGGGGATTGCATCATATGCATTAAAGTATATATGATGCCCGGAGCAAACCTGTATAAAACCCGGCTACTTGTATCAGCGATCCGGCTATTGTTTTTCAAAGCTATTCTAAACTGAGAGAGGGTGAAGAGAAACTATATATGTATATATACCCACACACATTTATAGCCATGTTAGTTCAGTAGTGTAGATACAAACCCCCAATGAGTATAGCAGTGCAAAATTATTTTTATTGGATTATTGCATTTAAGAGACGAGCTCTTCGGAGCATTAGCCTCCCTTTATGCAGTAATGCTTTATGCTGGATGATATCCTTGAAAGCCCATCTTCTAAATGCAATGTTAGTCCAACAAACAGGTATTATTTTGGAACCACATACACACTATGTGTATATTACACACACACACATATTATATATATATATATATATATATATATATATATATATATATATATACACACACACCTCCTAGAATGATTCATGAAAGGTTCTGGCGTGAGATAGATAAACCTACACCTTGCACGTCCGTCAATAATATTAAATAAAATATCAATACATCGCTACGGTTTGTGTTACTAAAAAGCAAGGCGAAAGCATTATTCTGCCCTATACACAGTGAAGACAATAACGAATTCTAGACCGTAGGGCCACGCAGGGAGTGTCCCCAGGATTTAGGCCGCGATCAGGCGGCTTCTCTCCGTCAAAGGTTTCAGCAGAAGGCGGGGGTGTGGCCTGCACAAGAAGC
Source organism: Sceloporus occidentalis (assembly GCA_023333645.1). NCBI lineage: Eukaryota > Metazoa > Chordata > Lepidosauria > Squamata > Phrynosomatidae > Sceloporus > Sceloporus occidentalis. Next base: position 6,432,278 of record JALMGF010000031.1, read on the forward strand.
CGTAGGAAAATGTCTTATTCTCACCGTCAGGCCGGTACCCAGCACGATCACATCGTATTCCTCATTCATGGTGCCTGGGTGCAGGTAATTCGGGTGTCAACGGGAAGAAAACCGGGAGCGCGCTCCAATAATGCGCGTGTGGCAGACACGGAAGCGCTGACAGGAGAAAGAGCGGATAGGAGCGCGCACGTACGGACCGCCTCCTTGTGGCACGGACAAGCCTGAAGCTTCACTCAACCAATCAGCACACAGCAGCGAATGTTGCGAGAATGGTCTAACTGGTTACGTCACCTTTCTTTCAGAGCTCGCTGGTTGGCAGCGGAATAGGGTCATGTGACTCTTCTAGCATAAAAACGATGGGTGGGGACGGTACGGTCTCTTCTGACCTACAGGATTACAGACAGCAAAGTTGGCGGGTTGTGATTGGTTAAACGCGATACCGGGGCGGTTCCGTAATAAGATTGATGACAGTGTCAGCGACAGGGCTCTCCATGGCAGATTTTGTTTATTGATAAAATAGCTATCTGATCCGAATACAAATCACAGTAATACAAATCGTGTAATACAAATGGGTGCACTGAATAATCGTTATACTACCCGCTGCTGGCGCTCGAGAGGACAAAATCTATTAATACATACAGAGTAAAAACACATCATTCAGCTGCTTAAATATGTAATAAAAATGTGTATGTGTGTGTATGTATATATATATATATATATATATACATACACACACACACAATGTGTACAATATGTAATACTGAATGCCCTTCCTATCAGGGAAAGATCAATAGCTACACATTGTTTGTTTCCATGGTAGTAGAACCTTGTCCCAGTCCCAGTCCCAGAACCGATCTATAGAAAAACCCAGCCCAGCCCTGTTGACATGATCGCTGCCAAGTGATGATCTCAAGGTAAGGATTTGCAGAGAGGGCCCAACAGTTGTATTTTTGTTTACTAGCAACAATCTATTGCAAATCGGGCTCCCATACGTATTTTATTTCAGGGTACAGCGACTACTCTGAGCTATAGCACAGCGGTCATCGCTTTCATACCGCCGGCTTGTAGGCTACGAGTTAGCGCGCAGTTATCGTTGCGGTCCTCACATCCATTCTTGATATAGTTAAAGTGGTAGTTCCCGTTGTACAGCACTACAGAATTTGATGGCACTCCATCAAAACATAAATAATAGGTGTCGGTATTGTTGAGATGCCATCAGTTTCTGCACAAAGAATTAAAATCAGCACAGGCTGGTATTAACACTTTCCCCACCACGCAGTGCAACATACTGTAAATATACAGGCAAATGTAAAATTCCTGATTTATCTGTGTGTATTAATGTATATTTGATCAACTGTCCCTTAACCCCTTGATGACAATTGCCGGTCCGGGCACGTCACGGAAAAACATGTCGTTAACGACAAATGACGTGCCAGGACCGTCATTTGTTAAAACGGGTAAAAAAAATAGATCCGTGATCGATTTTTTTACCCAAACGGCGTTGCTGTAATGCCTCGACCTGGAGGCATTCAGCAACGCCAGGATCGGAATCAGGGGCCATGTCTGGCCCCTCCCCGGGGCGTCAACATCCGCCATACAATGTATGGCGGCGGACGCCCGTTTTAAAAGCGTTTAGGAGGCGATCAACGATCACCTCCTTAAACTTAAATGGTGTCGCTGGAATGCCTCGATCAGGAGGCATCCAGCGACACCAAACACTTACCTCTTGATGGACTGTGACCGCTCCGGAGAGCGGTCACAGCCGCAGCTGCCGGTGATCTTCGCCATCAGCAAGATGGCGGCGACCCGGGAAAAAAAATAATAAAGACCAAAAAGTTCGCTAGACGGTCTCCTGACCCTCTAGAGAACTCTGGCTCCACTTGCAGGTTGAATACAGGTACTGCATGTCAATGGAGCCCAGCTTTCTAATCACAGTGTGATTAGAAAAAAATAAATTAAAAATAAAATAAAATTAATAATCATTAGAAAAAAAATAGTAAAAAAACAGTAAAATGTAAAAATAATTTCCCTCTGATGTCACTATCAGGGGAACCTTCAAGTTGAAAAAAAATCTTAAAAATGTTTTAAAAAAGGCAAAAAAAAATTAAAATATATATATAAAAAATATATTTTTGTGAGCAAGTCCTAAAATTAGCACATTAGCTTAAAACAATTCTCGCATGGAAAGAGTTAAAATACTGGCATATTAAATGCCCATGGGGTGTCTACTTTTAAAAAATGTATGATTTGATGGGGTAAATTGAATTGGCAGGATTCAACAATGTCCTAAATAACACGGGGGGAAGGATGGCCACACATCTAATTTCCAATTAGAAAAATGCACACGTACCAAATGTGGCCTTTTAGTTCCCCCCAAAAATGACAAACCCATGCATGTGGGGTATCACTGTACTCAGGAGATGTTGCTGAACACATATTGGGGTGTCGTGTGACAGCGGCATATACCAGGAGCTGTAAATTCATACATAAAGTAGGTGTGTGTGGGAAAAATACACACAAAAATACTACTGCAAACTTTGAAAAAATGCTGGTGGTAAAATGTGTGCATGCAAAGAGTTAAAATACCAGCATTTAAAATACCCTGTGGTGTCTAGTTTTCAAAAATATATGGCTTTATTGGGCACACTGAAATGGCCCGGCTCAAAGATTTACCAAATAGGGCATGGGCAGTGGATCCCCAAATGCCAAAGTTCCACATTGAAAAATGTGCACGCTCCAAATGTGGCCCTTTTGCCCCCAAACAGCCAGACAAAATCATTCATGTGGGGTATCACTGCGCTCAGGAGATATTGCTGAACACATATTGGGGTCTTTTGTGATAGTGACATATACGAGAACTTTTTAATTCATACCTGAAGTAAAATGTGTGTGACAAAACAAATGCAAAAAAATGACTACCACAAAGTTTGACAAAGGCTGGTGGTAGATATGGTGCATGGAAAGAGTTAAAATACTAGCATTTGAAATACCCTGGGGTGTCTAGTTTTCAAAAATATATGGCTTTATTGGGCATACTGAAATGGCCCGGCTCAAAGATGTACCAAATAGGGCATGGGCAGTGGATCCCCAAATGCCAAAGTTCAACATTGAAAATGCGCATGCCCCAAATGTGGCCCTTTTTCCCCCAAACAGCCAGGCAAAATCATTCATGTGAGGTATCGCTGTACTCAGGAGATGTTGCTAAACACATATTGGGGTGTTTTATGCAAAAAAATGACTACCATAAAGTTTGACAAAAGCTGATGGTAGAATTAGTGCTTGGAAAGGGTTAAAATACTAGCACTTGGAATACACTGGGCTGTCTAGTTTTCAAAAATATATGACTTGATGGGGTAAATTGCATTGGCCGGCTTCAAAGATACCCGAAATGGCACATGGGGGGAAGAATTACCAGATTTGGAAAAAATGGCTTTGAAATAGCAAAACGCTACCTGTACTTTTTGCCCCATAATGTGTAGAAAAAAGCAAAAAAACATAAAAACATTGGGTATTTCTAAACTCAGGACAAATAGTAGAATCTATTTAGCAGGTTTTTTCATTACCTTTTATAGATGAGTAAAAGATTTTTCAGCTAAAAGTTAGAAACAGTCATTTTTTTTCTAAATTTTTCACCATATTTTATACTTTTTTTAATAGTAAATAATATGATACAATCAAAACAATGTCATCTAAGGAAAGCCCTTCTTGTCCTGAAAAAAACAATATCTAATGTGTGTGGGTTCAGTAAACGGGAAAGAAGAAAATTACAACTAAACACGAGCAGCGCAGAAATGTTAAAACGGCCATTGTCACGAAGGGTACAAAAAGTAAAATCAGCCTTTGTCACGAAGTGGTTAAAAACTGTTCAGAATTTGTTAAAACATAATAATAATATAAAGATTCCACAGGAGTGTAGAGTTTACAATTTTACATCTTTCCTTAGGTTTTAAGATCTGCTACATAACTTAATCCTTTACGGCCAGGACATTTCACAACTGTGAGCATCCAACAACGTATAATAGAAGGACACTTTTCAGGCCATATCATAGGAACACAAATACATGTAAGTAGAAACATTTAGAAGCGGGGGGGGGGACAAACCCACATATATATATATATATATATATATATATATATATATTTATTTCTATTAGTTTTACCTGTGATATTTATAGCTTAACAAATATTCACCTACATTTGTATACTTTATCAGGATTTGTGTTGCACTACATACACTATATTGATAAAAATATAGGGACACCTGATCATTACACCAACAGGGACTTTTATGGCATTGCATTCAATACATAGACATTAATATGAAGTTTGCAGCTATAACAGCTTCCACTGTTCCTCTAACCCAGGGGTCCTCAAACTACGGCCCGCCGGGTGTTTTTGCCTCAGGACATCCATGTTCTCCGAAAGATGCTTTCGAAACACAAGGATGCCTCTGTGAAGTCCCTGCGGCACGCGTTTACTTTAAAAACGCGGGGACCGCCGGGAGCAGGCGCACGCAGCGACGTCACTGACGTCCCATGCGTGCACCCATGGCAACCGAGCGCCGCAATATGCCGGCATATTGCGGCGCTCAGCAGTGAAACAGCCGGCACCAGCAAGCGGCTTTTAAACACTGATGCGGAGGAGAGAGAGGGACGCCTAGCAACCGCTCGGGCGCCCCTCGTTCTCCCCCGCATCCAAAAAAAGAAGACAGCCTTTAAAAGCCGCTCGCTGGTGCCCGCTGCTGGGCGCCGAAATATGACATCATATTACGGCGCTCAGCAGTGAAGCAGCAGGCACCAGCGAGCGGTGCAGGAAGAAAGAAGCATCGTACTCCCGTCGCTGGACTTCAAGGTGAGGGGGGGGATATATAGTGGGTAAGGGGGGAGAGGATATATAATGGGTAAGGGGGGAGAGGACATATAGTGGGTAAGGGGGGAGAGGGTATATAGTGGGTGGGGGGGATATATAGTGGGTAGGGGGGAAGGGTATATTTGTTGATTTAACTTTACTTGTTCTTCATTTTAAATATTGTATTTATTCCCGTTTTGTTTCTTCACTTCAAAATAAGATATATGCAGTGTGCATAGGTATTTGTTCATAGTTTTTTTTTTTAACAATAGTCCGGCCCTCCAACGGTCTGAGGGACTGTGAACTGGCCCCCTGTTTAAAAAGTTTGAGGACCCCTGCTCTAACCCATCCGGCCATGTCTTTATGGACCTTGCTTTGTGCACTGGGGCACAGTCAAGCTGGAATAGAGAAGGTCTCTAAACATTTCTCAAGCACACAAACATTTCAAGGGGCCACACAACTATAGTATGCATTAATGTGCCCCTTTAAAGTATATCCAATTTGTTTATTCGGCTATTACCTGCAGACCTCATTAGCAGCTGTGCTATAAAGTTATCTGTGAATTCTGCAGAATTCAGCCATACAGTCGTTCTAACAAACATTGTAAGCTCGCAGCAAAATAATTCGGATTCAGGAAGCCGCAAATCCTTAAGTACACAACAGGGTGAATTAGTTGTCCTGGTTTAAGTTGAAGTGCAAGAAGTGAATCATCTTTGATACCAGAGTCCTGTACCGCTACCTGTAGCCAGAGTACATAGTCCTAAATTGCAGGCAACTTTAACTGGGGTTTAATTCATTTAAATGAGCGTGGAAGACTTGCTGAACTTCTGGTTTCTTTGCAAGATCTACTGCTTTAAACCCAGATGAGTCGCGTGAATGCTTTATTCCAGACGCCAGCAGAAGGTGAACGCATTGTGCATGTTGGCCAGCAGACGCCAAGTGAAGAGCTGCAAGGAGGACACACCATACTGTATGAGAAAGTGCCTACAGCCATAGATACATTGGTCTTGTATGTTCACACACTGTATACCTGGTGTAACAACAACTGCACAAAGGAATACTAAACAACCTTCCTAGACACAAAAGATGTTTATTACTACAGGAGGGATTTTGGTTAAACACTTCCCTATTTGTAGCGTTAGCTTAAATGTATCTTCATGTAATTGTGGGTTTGTATTTGTGCCAGATGGGTTCCTCTTATACTGGGTTTTTTTTTTTTTTACGATTTCTGCTTACAAAACCATTTTACTGGCCGCTATGATAAGACCACTTTTCAAACGTTGCAACACAATTACTTTTTAGACGTTTTTTAACAATGACAAGATTACAGTATTTAAAAATCATCTTCTTTCCCAGTTTTCCATAATTTCTAATCTTGATTGCAAATGGCATGGCCCTGATGTAAAAAAAAAAACCAAAAACCTGACAGCACCACTGAGTTATGAACATTAAGACATTCAAAATTACACTCAGTAGATTTAAATGTATTTTTAAGTTAAAACATGTTCTTACAGAAAAATGATACTTTGCTTGAAATGAGTGTTTGGTGCAGAAATATAATTTATATTTATCTTTATTGATGCATCCTTTTCCGGCTCCTAAACGTTTCTGCATTCTACATAGATTTATATCAGGTTTGTAACATTTTACAATAAAATGGATATGCATAAGACTGTTTTCCAAATCAACCGATTCACTGAACTCTTACCGGATCTCTGTTTAGCATCTTTATAGTGGAGATCAGCACCAAGTGACAGTAGAGTTGAAATTGTGCTGAGATGTCCTTCCTGTGAAATTAATTAAAACATAGGCAGCGAGTTTCAAAAAAAAAATAAAAAAAAAAAAAAATCCTTTCCCATCATAATTAATAATCATTATGTCACCGTTCAGCTAAGGCCATCTGCTGATGGGAGCAGGGAAAGCATAAGATTTTATTGGAAATCTTGATAGGTTTATGTTTTTATACCTTATTATGAAACCCATTACCAAATTCAAGTTTTATTGATGGAATTACATTTAAGTACTTTGGGGGGATTAAGCTAAATAGATTACACCTTTACACGGCAGTAAGAAGAATGTCATAGTAGTTTTTTAAAACTATACTAGTACAAAAGACCATCCTAGTGCCATTACCATATGTTTTATCTTGTCGGTAGCTTGAATGCTTCTATAAAACCCTCCCACATCATGTAGTAATCACAAATTTGTCCAGTATGTATTTAAATAAATAAGTAGAATTTTCACCTATGGTATTAAAATTGTTTTTGGGGTCATCAAGTGGGTGTTGGATTTAAAGTGCCAGGGCCACCCCATCATTCCAGGTCCAGCCCTGAATAAACCAGCATTCAAGAATAATAGCAAATCTTATGGCTACCTGAAGATCTTGGGAAACTAATTTAACCTTTTCTGATCTTTGACCAATTTGCTCAGATTTCTGAAAAACCCATCCTCTGTTCCTTCTGGTTTGTAGAAGTAAATATGTTAAATGACTCCCAAAGCTTTCGAAAATAACTTGCAAACACCAAAAGGAACAATATCGTGAATAACCATGTAACATACTAGACCTTTGCGGCATAATGAAGCGCGCTAAGTTGGGCTGAAGTTGCTTTCTCGTTTACGTTGACACCGAGATCAGACACAAGGTACTGGATAGATTGGTCCTGTCCAGTTACCGCAGCCAGATGCAAAGCCTGGGCACCAATTTTATCCACAGCTGTGTGGGAAATCTATGGAATAAAGACCATTAGACATTAACCATTTAAAATAGACACAATGCACAGAGGACATGTTTACCCACATAAATAAATGTTATAACTGGCTCTGAAAACATAGTACCCTTAACAGAACACAATGGGGGATTATACAAAATGAATGCGGTCTTTTATTATAAAATATTATATTACTAATACAATTATGAAAATTATGACATTTGTATGACGTCTTTAACACAAGGTTTATAGACTCAATTTATGCGCAGCAGTAATCTGCAATGCTAATCTGAATTAATGTAAGATTTTGATCTGTCGGCAGAAGTCTAAATCTTTACGTTTGGGCTACTCATTACCCCGTGGAGGCCAGCCATGCTGTTGCCATGATGAATCTGGGGGCCCGGTGAGGCGAGGGACACGAGGTGCCCAGGGGGTCACGTAATGTGCATTACTTGACTCACGGCACCCCCCCCCAGGAAAGCACAGGTTGACGGATTCACAATGGCAGCCCTGCCGATCCCTGGGGGCCAGAAAGTGGCTTCTAGTCGCCATGGTGACCTAGCGCCAAGGGTTTGTTGAGCGCTGTCTTAAAACAAACATCTTCTGCAGGGGAAATAGCTCAGGGGACCAGCAGAACCAGCCTATGCATTTGCAAAACGAACAAATAATGTAATGGTGCCATGCATCTATCATATACATTTCACAGAAACTGAAGTATTTCTCTTGTGTCAAATGCTTACGAACGGCATAGACTCCTCTCACTATTGGGTTCACTAGTACAGCGCTAAACTAGCACATACAAGTAGCGTACCCTTTTCCTGTCTCTGAGAAGCCGAGCTACGCGAACATGGCCATTCTGTACAGCATCCATGAAGGGAGTCACTCCACAGCTGTCCTTACAATCCGGCTCGTAGCCACACCTGAAAAGAGGGGAAACTAAGATGTTTGAAGGTTCGTATTATCCAACCACTGTACTTAAGGCCCCTTGAAGTGGCATACGTATACTTATTCAATTACAAATATCCTGAAAAGGGCAGATTATTGGACATACCACAAAATAATAGTCTTTTCCAGGTGCTCCCACATCATTGTATACTCTGGCCAGCATTGTTTCCAAAAAGTTTATGGAGGAAGTGCACACAAGAAGCCACAAAGACATAGAGAAGGTGGCAGTGGGCTTACAAGCGACAAAGGCAAACGGGAGCCCATTACTGCGTGTCACTCTGCCCGTTACATACAGACTGCGTGTCTCTACCAAGCTCGTTTAGAAGGAGCACATTATTACCTATACATGAACCTTACCTCTCTAGCAACGCTTCCACCGCCTTGAAGCACCCGTGCATCGCTGATATATAGAAGGTAACATAAAACAATCATTACTACACAGAACACTCGCTAGTCTATATATTACAAAAGTTAAAACACTGACAAAGTACAGCACAACTTGTGGAAGAGGAGATTTCAATGTCGGTTTATAACACCAGACGAGTGCATCGTACATAAAGGATACTCAGCCCATAGGGGCATGGAAAGTACTTTGTGAACAACCTTTTTTGGGGTAAAGTGAATAACTTTAATACCTGCCGTGTGTAAAGGAGTTCTCTTAATCTTGCTCTCTGTGTTCCATACGTCCGGACAGATATCTAGGAGGTAACAGATAATGGCTGGGTCTCCCTCTCGCGAAGCTATGTGGAAGCAGTTCCAGCCATCCTTGTTCTTCAGCCTTGGATTGGCTCCATGTGCAATCAGATCTTTAATCACATCTAGACTTTTTCTAGTGCAGGCCATCATGAGAGGAGTCCTGCAACCAAGCAACTCTATCACGCCAACGCACACTCCACATATAAAAACAAACTTACTTCTTCCAGTCTCAGCTAATACAGACATTTTCTACGAAGGATACAGCCAAATGACCCCTATCTCACTAAAGTTAAAATGGCAATCGATATCTCAGGATGAGGAAATATGCGTTGTCTTATGACTAATTTTAATCGTGATTAATAACAGCTTTACATTTTCCAATGAATACATTAAACACTACACTTACCAGTTCCAAATTAAGGGTATTTAAAAAAAAAATGAATAGCTAGATAAGTTTCTAGCAGATGTTCCCATTGTGCCTTTTCAAAGATCCAGACACCATTTTTCTAAGGTAAAACAGTAAATGTATTTTGTATGACTATGGCACATCACTAATATTTGTTGCCTCTAAATTGAAGTGAATAAGAAAGACTCGTTCCTGCCCTCTGGCTGTTTAGTAGGACAAAGGATAATTTCCATAATTAGGTTTTTTTAAACAGGCTAATGTGGGAAACAGTGCCACCTGCCCTCCAGATCTGAAAAAAAAATACTCCAGATCAACAGGCGAAGTCCAGAAAAGTCAAGCTGCTTTAAGAGCCCAGGCTACATGGGAGCTCTGTGCTAAGACAGGCTTAGTTTCATTCAGGACATTTTCTAGGCTGGTTTAAATTAATAAACAAAGCAAAGTAAATGAGATAGAAGACACCTGTAATAGTTTTCATTCTTTAAAGGAATATTTAGCCACCATGCATAGATCATCAGCCTGGTACTCCCTCTGTCACAACTGCCAGATAACTCCAGCATAGTGTTCTGGCTGTAGGCATTTCAGGAGCAGATGATGCTCCAGCATAGTGTTGTGGCTCACAGAAAAGGCAGAGGATGCTCCAGCATAGTGTTCTGCTGAAGGCATCTCAGGAGCAGATGATGCTCCAGCATAGTGTTGTGGCTCACAGAAAAGGCAGAGGATGCTCCAGCATAGTGTTGTGGCTCACAGAAAGGACAGATGATGCTCCAGCATAGTATTCCAGCTGCCACTATGGCTGCAGGACACTCCAGCATAGAATTCTGGCTGCAAGTGATGGCAGAGTAGGTTCCACAATAGCATTCCAGCTGCCAGAATGGCCAGGGGACAGACTCTTGTAGCAATCTCTGCTCAAACACATTTTAGATAAATATGATGTGCTATGATTGATTGATTGATGTAACAGTAATGTACTCCATTTTAAAGTGATACTCCAGCCATTAGATGCACTTTAATACATTATATCTGAATGTATCTCTAACTTTTCACAATGTCCCATTTTCATTGTTCAGGGGGTTGCTTGAGAGGCTAGAGTATCTATTTAAATACAAGTATGAAAAAAATCATTTCTTTTAATTAAACCAGTGTCTTCTATCTCTATTTCATTTACTTTTGTCATAAAGAATCACAGCAATGTGATGTTTGAAAAGCGATTCACCAACATGTGTTCCCACAATTGAAATCTAGTGGTCTGGAAGTTTAATGAAAAAAAATACAATTAAAATAAAAAACTTTTATGCAACATGTAAACTGCATTATTCTATACAGCAGAGTGTTGAATATTCCAAGAAAAATAACTGTATTCCCTTGTTAATGACACAATCTTTTAAGGTATTATCTTTTAAAATATTAAGATACTTCTTTGACGTGTCTGTTCCTTCAACCTGCATCTGTGTGTGTGTGAATATATATATTTTATTTTTTATTAATTTTTTTCATCAAAAAGAAATGTCAATTTTACACAGTCAAGATTAAATGTAATACAAAATATACAATAGGTTAAAATATGTAATTTAAACTATTGAGACATTTTTACAAAAAAGTGACTACTACGCTGCTCTAAATAAAACCTGTCATTTCAGACCACGTGAGGCACAGTTGTAAGTGATCAGAAGAGGCAATCTATATGTATATCTACATATATAATATGACTGCAGATGTGAGTGTCCTGTTCTTACCAATCAGCTTTTTTCAAGCAGTCCACCTCTGCCCCCTTACTGAGAAGATATAACAAACACTGGTGGTGACCCATGGATGCAGCTTCATGGAGAGGCCTCTTGTAATCATTGTTCAGAACTTCAATATCCACGCCCATAACCTCCACCAAATAAGTTAAGATGTCGAGGTGTCCGTGTCTGGCAGCATAATGAAGCAAAGTATCCCCAGACCTGCCAAAGTGCTTTATGGACAGATCCCCGAGCAATCGAGCTTCTTTCCGCAGCTCCTCCTGCAAAAGCCCACACTTGCCTTCCTGAATTAATTTCAGGATGTGTTTTTGCTGCTCTTCACCAGACATAGTTTTTTAATGTGCGTAGCCGGAAAAGCACAATGTACTAATACGTCGCTAACTATTAACTGCCCAGTGCCCTTTCGCACAGTGTTCTCTCTGACAATTCTACATTCCCCATCAAAACAACACGTGCACTGGTACCCGGCGGTACACAAGTCCTTAATGGACCATCATGCGCATACCCTGGGGTGTTCTGGAGCGTTAGGCGAGAAGAAGCTGGTATACGAGCGCCATGTCTCGGAAAGGCACATACTCGTCCCTTAGACTATACCAGCAAACAGCGGGCGTGGCTTAATTATGCCTTTTCCAATCTGCTTTGACAAATATTATCTAGTAGGTGGGCGTTACTGTATGCCAAAATGAGGCGTGAAACGCAGCTTGGTTGTGGTATAGCGTAGCGCCTCAGTTGGTTGATAAGTGGTGCTTGGGAAATGTGTGGATGTTTATGATAGTTTCTTATATGGTTACCTTATCGTATGCATTTATGTAGGTATAGCATTAGACGGGATCCACAAGGAAGCGGCTAGTTAGACAGCAATGTTATAGCCAGTTGGAGTGATATTTAGAAGTCTATTATATTCTATTTGGGGGTAGGTGGATATTCATTAACAAAACGGATTGCAACATCTAAATAACACAAGACATAGAATTTAGAAAAATAGACCGTGGTCTTTTGTTTAGTTTACATATAACATTAACCCCTTCGTGACAATGGCTGATTTTATTTTTTGTACCCTTAGTGACAATGGCTGTTATGACGGTGATCGTGTTTGTCTGTAATTTTCTACTTTCCCGTTTACTGAACCCACACAAGTTTTATATTGGGTTTTTTGGGGGACAAGTACAGCTTTATTTAGATGTCATTATTTTGATCTTATCTAATGTACTACTAAAAAGATACAAAATAAGTTGAAAAATACCCAATGTTTTCATGTTTTTTTGCAAGTTATAGGGCATTTATAAAACTATTTTTCTCAAAACTGGTAATTCTGCCCCATGTCCTATTTGGTACACCTACGTGCAGCCAGGTAATATATTTGGTATCCTGGTATCTGGGAACGGAAATAGTTTGCAATAACATTTCGTTATAAGCATGTCAAAATAAGAAATTAAAGAAGCCATAGTAAGGGGAAAAACCCAATACGCCTTAATGACACCAGTACATATAAAACGGGACGGGTGGGACAAAGTCCAAAGCGACGTTAACAATGCAATCTTTGGTCTTTTGACGTGCATAAAAGTAACGCTGCGTTTGATTGGGGGAATGAAGAATAATTTGGGAGTTTTGATTGGCTGTTACTTTGCACGGATCCACGGCTGGTCGGCAGAGCTAAAGCGGAACTACTCAGCGTAATAGAAAAGACACCGGGCAGAGCGGGAGTACAAAGTATGGATGCGTTTAATATTATTTCTATTTGGTTACGTATAGGATAATATGTGCGCATTTTGGGGGGTATCGGCGTCTGCATGCTTAACTCGGGATAACATGGGCTTTACTAAACAGTTATATTTTGTGTGCTTCCTCGAGTTCATATCCTTGTAGTAACGCTACAAAAAATATCCAGCTTTTAAGAAATCTTATATTGTTTATTCCTTTTTATCAGCATAGACTGTATATCGTCGTTATTTTGGAAACAGCTGTTTGGATAACGTATATGGATATATTCAACAAATGCAGAAAAATGAAAATGTGATATTTGTATAAATTAAGTTTTGGTACATTCTTCCAAATCTTTATGAAGTAGTAACTGATTTTTATACAAATAAAGCAATTTCTTACTTTTAAATGCCTGGAGGGTGCTTAGCTGTTAGCTCCCATTTTTGCTTTTATACCTGATTTTATGTGAGAGTACCTAGAAGAACTGATGATGTTTTAATGGCAAAAGGTGGTCACACCAAATATTTGATTTGGTTTAGATTTTTATTCTGTTCACTTTGTATTTTGTTACAACTGTCTATTTCTGAAAGCATTATTTCTTTACAGCATTTTTCACACCTGCCCGAAACTTTTGCACAGTACTGTATATTAAAATAAATAGTTTAAGTGACTTACCTTAAGGAGAAGATGATGGTATGACCCACCTCCTGGTCATTCACCGTGAGCACTTGGGGAGGGGGGTTCTATTTAGAACCCGAAACCCTAATCCAACTGTAACTGAGTAACCTTATAATTTTATCTAAATGTTATCCTTTTTTTATTCATTTTTATCACTTTTTGGTGAGCAGTGAGAAGACTGAGGCATCTGACAGAGACCGATTGCCAGCAGTTAGGCCAGAGCAGAGAAGGTTCTTATTCACTCACTCAGCCTTTGAGCCAGAGAAGAACCAGCAGAGATGTAAACCATGGGCTTTATCCCAGGAAACGAGCAGAAAGATTTAGCAGAGGTAGGAAAGTTCACTTCTCATCACGGTGGACTGTGTCACCTTGGGAGTGCCTGAACCCGCGTGAAAACAAATTGCGGTTTTCACATTTGACCTAACTTCCTTGTTTGCGTGGGTAAAAAAACAGCCTAGATGAATTGTCATAACCCACCGTATACTATCCTGCTTCCTGGGTTTTATTCTGTGAAGCTTGAATTTTTCAGGAAGGTGGTGTTTTCAACTCGCTAACTTCACTAGCCATTATAGGCCAGTCCTGGCAAGTTGCTCATGTGAGAAGGGCATAATTGCATACCTTAAACAGCATCATCAACCGAATTATACATAATTGGAGGCCCATCTTTTTGCAGGATAAGCTCCTTTTCTAAGCCCCTTCATAATACATAAAGAACATAATGCTCTATAGCAGATTCGAAGGTCAGTGAATAAACTCCTCCTCCTCCTACTACTACTACTTTCATTATACTCTAGAATATATTATATAAGTCAATTCTTTAACGCTACATCTGAATGATATAAAGCCAATTACGGTTTAAAAGCCAGATCAGATAAGACAAATTTAATTGAATGCAGAAGGCTAGCCTGATCATGGATGGAAGGCACTTCATTAAAAAGAGACAAACGTTATTTAGTCCCAACACGTTTGCAAAAGGTATCCAGGTAATCCTTTTTATTTAACATCAATCTTCCGGCAGTGAGTAAGCCACAACAAATATTAATATCCCGGCTATATATATAGCAGCCAAAATTTGTATCGCTAGAAAATGGAATTTAGCGGAAAAAATTGCTTGGAAAGATGTTGCCACACAGTTCGAATACCAAAAGAAGATGGAACTAGGCTTCTTTGGATCTAGAGGTCAACACAATTTATACGAACAAATCTGGAGACCCTGGGAAAATCTCCCTAGTGATAAAAAAGAATAGATACTCCTCCCGTGGGAATCCTTTCGCCTAATGTAACTCTTATCCCCAAGCATATGTGATGGTTGAATGAATGATGTAAGAATGTACAACTTGAACATTATATGTAAAGTTGGTAATTGAGATTATAATGGTATTTACCTTCCTGTAAACTGTTGAAACTATGCAAAACTTTTTTTTTTCTTTTGCCAATTATGGAAGGAATTAATTGATATGTATAATTTGGAAAATCTTAATAAATTACAAAAAAAAAAAAAAGACACGTCAAAAATATTCCATTTGCTTTGAATGCTGGGGACACTTTGTCATAGGATCAGAAGATGTTTTTAAAAGGTAATAAATTATGCTAGGAAATGTCAGATCTTCTGAGTGCCATCCCCTAAGCACACTCATTTGATGTTCTGTCTGCATTTACGAGTGCTGGATCATCAAAACGTTTCATTGCAATTAAGGTTTAGCAAGTGGATTACTTCAGAGAGTTAGCCCTGTTTTCTAACACTCATTATATATTTCTAAAATATATTGTGTTTTTGCATTCTTTCTCATATGTTTCATCCTCTTCCAAAATCTTACTGTTATAAGAATTATTTATTTTGTACAGATACACTGTGACATATAAACTACAAATGTTTAAAAACTGTACCCTACATTCAAACTCATATGTGTAGTGTGAAATAAGAGATAAATAACTGAAATGGAATTGTACTTTTTTTGTAAATGTAGTTCACATGATCAGTTGATCAGAAAATATATTTTTTATTCTTCAGCAAACTTCACTACACAATAATGCGTAACATTTAAGTGCACGGACAATACTCAATATAAATATTGTTTTAATAGGTAGATCCAGTACTGGATTTCAGAAAAACAGCATGAATAAAGACAGGGATTCTTCCAGCAGCAAACCTATTCCCATTAATGTTGAAGAAATGGACTGCACTGCGTCAGAAGATGAGCTATTCTTAAATTACAGTGATGAAGTCTCTGAACAGTTTGATGGGGCTAATATGTCTCAAACAGAGGCCGCCTCAAATAGGAAACGCCATTGTTATTCTGCAGAAAGTGGGAGCCCAGACAAAAAGTACTTGCTCTCCGGTGGAGATTGCAGGACAATACCTTCACAAAATATTGTGGAGGAGGAGGATGATTTAGTTCCGGACCCTTGCTATGGACTCTTGGGTGTCAAAGACCCTGTGCCTTGTGAAAAAATCAACCAGTTTCCAGATGAGCTTTTACAATGTATATTTGGCTTCCTCCCCATGGTGGAGCTTTTCAAAAATGTGAGCTTGGTGTGCCAGAAATGGAAGACCTTGGTCAGCGATGCATTGGTTTGTATTTTTGCATCTTTGTGTATAATTTCCCCCCCCATTTAAATCAGGGATGTAGCTTTCCAATCACAACTTTCAATTTCAGGATGCTTCTTCTGTGTTTTGTATTTTAGTTTATTCCATGGAAAAAATGTTACCACAGATATATCGGAAAAGATTCCCAAGCGGTAAATGATATTGGTAATCTTCTTAAGACAAATGGAATAACTGCCGAAAATGACCGCTGCATTCTAAATCTTGTGAAGTAAGTGTTATAAAGGTTGTAGTGGTTGGCAAAGTGTCTAAGAATAGTGAGTGGCTGGCGAATGAAAATGCCTAAGCTTGTTGTATGTAAATATTTAACAACTGCTGATATAGGCTTTTCCGCTTTGATCTTTAAAGTGGCTTTTGTTGTTTTGCCTAAGCAACAATGCTGAAAACTAACCAAATTAGCATGTTACTGCATAAATCGTGTAAATTATGTTTTTAAGTGCTTGTGTTAGAGGCAGGGCTGAGCCTCCTGGGTGGGTGTGGCAATACTGCTTACTCCTCCCTTTAACAAACATAACCCTTCTAACCACACCCATTTTTTACACTGAGGGTGGTACAGCACAACTCCCATCAATATATATGGTTAAAAGGCATATCATGGGGCAGAGTGGCAAGCCTGGGGCAGATGTGCATAACTGGGGGGGGGGGCAGGTTGGCAAATAAAAGGAAATAAAAACAAAAAATATATATTTTTCTCAATCACAGCTTTTATTAAATATGAAAAGATAGTTTACATGAATTAATAAAGAAATAAAAGTTTATAAAGAATATCGTGAAGAATAATGTGATCACTGTTTTGTTCCACTGAATAAAATGGAACATTTTCATCTAAAAATGTTTTGATTCCATTATGTCTGTTATTATGTATTTAATTTATTAGAGCCTTTTAACACTTGTGCTTTCTGGCATTTTAATACAAATAACGTGATTAAAAAGAATAGTTATTTGTATGGCAAATAGTGTGACTCGGGTATGTATTAGGGGTGCGTGTGGGTATAAGAGCTTGACCGCGAGATAAACTATATTGGGCTGGTCTCCAAATGTTTCCAGGGCTGCTTTTCAGTCCCAGTCCGGCCCTGCCTCTACCCCCCCCTTTTCGAATTCACTTACCTTGGTGAAGTCCTGCGGTGGGAGCGCGTGACCTTGTGAGGGGACCTCGTGCTCCCACCACTGCAGTCGGGTCACCGCAGAGGTGGGGGCAGAACTTTTTAATGAGCTAAAGCTCTTAGCCCCTCGTTCTCCTGTGTCCCTGGTTAGAGGTTTGTTCATAAACCGTAAGTTAAAACATCTCACAATAACTGAAGATTGGCTTTGACTTATGCACAAGGAATTTGATGGGCTGTTGTCTATTTATCGATGAATTATGCAGGACCGACTTTCTTGCAAGAGGAACTTGTTTGGGATTTGCTTTTAGAATGCATAATTGAGGGTGGAAGACAATGTTTAAACTTGCCTAAAAGCTCATGGTGAACCACGCTTATGCACACTGCAACTAATTTGGTATTCATACACTCAGCCTGTGTACACTTTTGTTAAGTGTGTTTTATTGATTTCTCGACAGGTACTTTTCTACTCACATAAGTTCCCGTGATGCAAACCATGAGGCTATATTGGGCTGTTTGAAGAAACATCATTTATATGCAGTTGCTGAGGCTTGTGTTATTCACAGGCTACCTGAAATGGGGAATATTACTGAGGTACTTAACCCAACTTAAGTTTTATTTTGTCTTTGTGAGAATGAAGAGAAAGGGGGGATCTGACTTTCTGTCTGCTTTGAAACTTAATCTCTGCATTATACCTTCACTGCTGTATCATAGTTTTGACCATAGTTATGGAAAAAAACAAATTAAGTTGCATATAATGACTGGAGTATTAAACTTTGTAGCATGTAATGTTCATTTTAGGGCTGCAACAACGAATCGATAAAATCGATAATAATCGATTATGAAAATCGTTTTCAACGATTTTCATCGATTAGTTGAATCGATTTTTATCGATTTATAAAATTATGTTTTTCAGAGCAAACGCTCTGAAAAACTCCCGTCCTTCTATAATCCGATCTCAAACAGAGATCGGATTATAACTGTAGAATCCAGACCCCCCGCAGAGCTGCAGGAGACCTGGATCCTCTCTGCCACCCGGTGAGGGTCTGTGCAAAACACACAGACATCCTCCGCTTCTCCCCTTCCGCTTCTCCCCTCCACTTCCGCCGGGGCTTCTATTACTGAACCCGGCGTCACGTGACCTTCCGGTGCGGCTTCCATCATGGAAGCCCCAACGGAAGCGGAGGGGAGAAGCGGCTGTCTGCGCGCATTGCACAGACCCCTACCGGCTGCCGGAGAGGATCCAGGTCCGGCTGCAGCGCCTGCAGGGGATTTGGATTTAAGTGGGCGATGTGCGCAACCTCCGGTACTTCATCTCGCTGCCACTTCCACCTGCCCCACCAGGGGTTAATATATCAACAGAAGAAAAACAGGACAAGTAAGCAGCACTGGGTAAGTATTATCTTTATTTTTATGCTCATTTGCCCTGTGTTTCTTCTGTTGATATATTAACCCCTGGTGGGGCAGGTAGAATTTTTGCGGGATCTATTAATTATGTGCATTTGTGTTTTGTTTTTTTTATGTCTATAAGGTGTATCAGGGGGGACAGTGGCATGAAGGCGCTATAAGGTGTATCAGGGGGGACAGTGGCATGAAGGCACTATAAGGCATATCAGGGGGCACAGTGGCATCTCAGTGGCATATAGGGGTAAAAGGCATATCGGGGCATGGTGGCATATCAAGGGTAAAGGTATATAGGGGGCTATAAGGCATATCAGGAGGGCACAGTTGCATATCGGGGCACTGTGGCATATATGGGGCTATAAGGCATATCAGGGGGCACAGTGGCATATTAGGGGACAAAGTGGCATATCAGTGGCATATAGGGGGCTATAAGGCATATCAGGAGGGGTATAATGCATATCAGGGGACAGAGTGGCATATAGGAGGTATCCCCTTATACCTCCTATATGCCACTCTGTCCCCTGATATGCCTTATACCCCTCCTGATATGCATTTCTGGGACAGAGAGGCAAGCTGGGGGGGAGGTGTGCATAACTGGGCAAAAATAGTTTACATGAATATTCACTAGTAAAGCTTTTTTTGGTATTTTTTGAGTTCTTGTTAAAATATAGCTTTAATTATTATGTCAGTAAAATAAGAAGGCGAATCGTGAAATGCCATTGTAAATTATACGTTTTTATTTAAAATAAACGAAAAATTTGCATTTTTTTTTTACCCGATTAATCGATTAATCGAAAAAATAATCGGCCAACTAATCGATTATGAAAATAATCGTTAGTTGCAGCCCTAGTTCATTTTGTACTGTTGTCTCCGTATTCTAAAGTGTTACTAAACATGTTGGCGCCTTATAAATATTAACTGTCTCTTTCAGAGTGTGAATGCCTGGGCAGTGATTGCAGTGATTTTGCTCCTGTCCCATGAAGTAACTGATATCCAGAAGTTAATGAAATGTCTAGAGAAACCTAGCTCAATGCTGAGACATGTTGAAATCACAGAGGCTTTGTACTGTTTGGCTACACTGCTTTTTGCAATGAGAGAACACAAGATTCTCATCAGTAACCGGTACGGCCATTCACTTTTACTATTAAGTTTGAACACAGTGCTACCTCTTGTTACATATTGCGGATGATTTTGATTTAATTCTGCTTATTAATGGAATTAAGCCATGTAGCCTATTATATGAACGTTCATGTAAAGTATGTTGATCATGAGTTTTCCGAATAACAAAAGTACTTTTTTTTTTTTTTTTTTTTTTTTTTCCCCCCACAGGATTCACTACAATATGTTCTATTGTTTGTATCTTTTGGAAAACAACCGTTCGCATGGAACAGCACCTAATAACCTTGCAAAACCCAAGTAAGTATCCACTATAAGAACAAAAGTATTGAGTCACATCTCTTAATTATCGAATACAGTCAGACCTATTGCCACAAGTATATAAAATGGGTCATTCTGAAGAGCTCAGTTAATTAAGTACCAAGTGTGGTACTGGGGTATATATATATTCCACAGTCAACTGTAAAGGTTATTATTGGAAAGTTGAAGCGTTTAGGAACAGCAGCAACTGGTCAAAGTAAAGTCACAGAGCGGGGTCACTAAGTGTTGAGGGGTATGATGCTTAATAGCCACCAACACTCCGCTTATTCCATAGATGAAAAGTTCCACACTTCCACTTGCATTAATATCGGCACACAAATCGCGCGGTGGGAGCTTCACGGAATGGGTTTCTATGGCTGAGCAGCTGTCATCAAGCAAGCCTCGCATCGCCAATCACAATGCCGAGTGTTGGATTGAGTGGTGTAAATCACGCCACCGCTGCACTCTGTAGTAGTGGAGACGTGTTCTGTGGAGTGACAAATCACCATTCTCTGTTTGGCAGTCTGAAGGGCGAGTCTGGCGAATGCCAGGAAAACGTTGCCTGGCTGCATTGTGCCAACTGTAAAGTTTGGTGGAGGAGGGATAATGGTATACGGCTGTTTTTCAGTGTTGGGCTAGGCCCCTTACTTCCCGTGAAGGAAGTCTTAATGCTTTAGCATACCAAGATATTTTGTATAGTGCTATGCTTCCAGCTTTGTGGGAACAGTTTGGGGAAGGACCTTCTCTATTCCAGCATAACTGTGCCCCAGTGCACAAAGCGAGGTCCATAAAGACATGGTTGGATGAGTTTGGTGTCGAAGAACTCGACTGACCCAGACAGAGCACAGACCTCAACCTCAACAAACACCTTTGGGATGAACTAGGAACAGAGATTGCTAGCAGGGCCTGCTCGTCCTAAATCCGTGTCTGACCTCACAAATGCTCTACTGGATGAAGGGGGATGAAGATTTTTTGAAACGCTCCAAAATCTTGTGCTTTCCAGAAGAGTGGAAGCTGTTATAGCTGCAAAGGGGGGGATGTCATTATCTACTGTATGTATTTAGCATTTTAGTCACTTTGGGTGTAATGGCCAGGTGTCCCAATACTTTTGTCCATATAGTGTACATTTTGCTGTTAAAGTTTAATCCTCCCACCTCATTAACATTATAAAAGGCACTTGGGGCTTTGTGATGTTGAGTAACTACCCAATCGTCCTGCATACTAGCAACGTGTGATGTGTTTGTTTTATCATTCTACGTTTGGTTTTCAAATATTGCACACTTCTTTGGTGCATGGGGAAGTGCCAATAATATTTCTTAGGTCAGTATATCTGCTATATGCTAGAGCAAAAAAAAAATA
This sequence comes from Sceloporus occidentalis, assembly GCA_023333645.1. Classification (NCBI taxonomy): domain Eukaryota; kingdom Metazoa; phylum Chordata; class Lepidosauria; order Squamata; family Phrynosomatidae; genus Sceloporus; species Sceloporus occidentalis. Next base: position 6,453,886 of record JALMGF010000031.1, read on the forward strand.
AATAAAAAAAAAATTAAAAAAAATAAAATAAAAATATATATATATATATATATAGCTGGCATCTAGGCTTTCTAAATCTATATCACAAATATTTTACAATTTAACATGGAATTACAGTCATATAATTATGGTACTATAAGGCTGGCCATCTTCAAGCTTTGTTGGCAAACAAGGGTTGTAGGGTAATATTTAATATACACAATTAATTAGGTAAATCTTAAAACTGACTTGGACATTAATGCTACTATATTCTCCACCTCAGGTTCTGCCTGACTAGCGAGCAACAGCAAATCATTAACCATGACATTGCTCCTGGACAAGTGGTGAAAATCATGGCCTTTGCTGGTAAGTTGAATATAATAGCCACATTGAAAGCTTATTGAGCCAGACAATTAATAAATTATCTCCGTTTACTTTGATTTTTTTTTTGATTTTTTTTTTTATCGATTCATTGATCCATCCACATTTGTCTGTTTGTATAAATCTTGTTTTTTTTGTGTTTTTTTTTCCCCCTTGTATTCTTGTAGGTACTGGTAAAACTTCCACTCTGATAAAGTATGCAGAGAAGAGGCCTAGCCTGCGTTTTTTGTATCTCAGTTTTAACAAATCAATTACACAGCACGCTTCCCAACGTTTCCCAAGGAATGTGACATGCAAGACTTTCCATGCGTTAGCATATGCTAAATTTGGCTACAAGTAAGTCTGTTAACTGTCTTTAATATAGTCTATAAAGAAGTAACCTCTCTACCATTTTTCTAACATTTTCTCAAGCTAAAACATCAGACAACTAATTAAAGGAACTGTTTATTTTTATTATTAGTAGTAGTAGAAGTATTTGAACTCCCTCCCAGGGTTGCAATGTACCCCCTTTTTTGCTTGTGTATACATAAAAAAATACAGGAAGGAAAGAACACCCTAACAGTATATCAATTCAGATTCCAGGATGCTGCCAAAATGCACATAAAACAAAGCAAATAATTGGCACATACTTAGCAAATACCATTTAAAATGGTGATAGTGCTGTCTCTAGCCTCCCGGCCAGGTACAAAGCCAGTTTGGATTAATGAGGGCATGAGGGTTTTCATTCTATTGGCCAGAATCTTTGCGAAAAGCTTCAGGTTCGCATTCAGCAGAGATGGGACGGTAGCTACTGCACAATTCAGGATCCTCACCTTCTTTGGGAATCAAGGCGATCGAAGCCGCCAAAGTAGGATTATCGATATGGCCACTGTCCAAGATGGAGTTAAAAGCCCCCACAAAGTGAGGGCCTAAAAGCTCCTGGAACACAGAGTAATACTTCAAGGAGAGCCCATCAGGGCCAGGGCATTTTCCAGATTGAGAGGACCTGAGGGCCAGCGTAACTTCTGGTAAAGTGATTGGCGAGTCAAGAAGGGCAGCCTCCTCCACTGTCAGTTTCCTACCAATTGTCTTGTCCAAGTACGAGCAAATCTCTATCATACTACCCGACAGATGTGCGTCGGAGCAGAGGTTGTACAGCCCCTCATAATAATCCCGGAAGCACTCTGTAATGTCTGAGGGGAGAGACCTAGTCAGGCCATCAGGAGAACGGATCTTGGAGACATATGTAGATTTCCGACCTGCACGGAGAGCACGAGCCAAATATTTTCAAAAAGGAACGCTGCATTTTAGAATTAAGAGGAGTGGCCAGTTCACCCCGTAGAGCCAGGAGGAGCTGCAGATCACCACCTGACATGGAGGCTTTGTGTGCCTTCTCTGCCATTGCTATTTGTCTGTAGAGCTCCTCAACCCTCTCCCCCTCTCGGAGTCGCCGTTGAGAACAGGCGTTGATAAAGTGACCCGTGACCACACATTTGTGAGCCTCCCAAATGGTCAACTTGGGGGTCTCCGGCACTAAATTGTCCACGAAATAACTCTCAAGGACCTGGGAAGTCTCAGCGCAGAACGCCGCGTCTGAGAGAATGGACTTGTTAAGGCGCCAAGAACGCCCAGAAGGGCGGGCCAAGGAGATAGAGAGAGGAGTGTGATCGGACCAACTAGTGATCCCGATAGTGGAGCAACGTAAAAGCGGGGCAAGCCTGCAGGGAAGTAAAAAATAACTTTGCGGTCCGTGAGAAGAGAGAGAATTCTCTTCATGACATGAGGAGGGGTCCGCGTACAACCCGTAGAGGTGTCAAACGTGGGGTGTAAAGCCACATTAAAGTCCCCCCCCCATAGTACTAGCAACCCCTCCTGAAAGCTGTCGGGCTCACGTAGGACAGCACTCAGAGTGACATGTTGTCCCCAATTAGGCAGATAAACATTTGCAAAGGTGTATACCTGTTGCAAAATCGTCCCCTTCAACAATAAAAATCTCCCCTCAGGGTCCACACAGGTGTCCAGTTCCTGAAAAGGCACATGCCTTAGTTTTAGCCAGTGGATTGTTACTCAGGGAAACGGTGGGATAGAGCCGGTTGTGAAGTCTTGGGAGCCTTAGTCCCAAAAAAGTGAGTTTCCTGCACAAAAGCGACATCAACCCGATTCTTTTTCAGGTCCCTGAAAAGGGAGGAACGCTTCTCAGGGGTATTCAGCCCACTGGCATTGATAGATAGGAGGTTGAGCTCGCCACATGCTGGAGACGTCATAGCGCAGGAAAGAGTGAGGCAGAGAGAAGGATATGGGAAAGACAAAAGAGAAGAGAGATACGGAAGAAGAAGAGAAAAGAAAGTGGGGTGAGAGAGGTGGTCACAGAGGTGAGAGGGAAAAAAACAAAACACAGCTGGCACTGTGTGACCATAGTGACATGAATCTGGGCGTACGCACCACAAAAGGTAGGGACACTGTGATCTACAAAGACACCAGCGTTCTGAAACGCAGGCCTGCGTTTCTAACCTACAAAAAAACACAAGGGTCTACCAGATTCGGGTGGAAGATCGTGGGGCCTCCAGCAGCACCAAGGAGTGAAACACCTCAACACCAGATCACCAAAGCAGTATTATGAAAATGCCATTGAGGAGCCCACAATACCCCTCAGAAACAATGGGCAACCACCTGAACAGTACACACAGAGTGAAGGTCTACACCACATCCCCCAAATACACGTTACAGGCAACATATCACAGCGCAATGTGGGTCAGTGACCAACCTGCACTGCTACCAGGTGAATAGGTGTCAGGACTCGGGTGATCAGGTCAGGTAGGAGCCCATGCACAGGGGATACTTGGGGTTCAGTATGTAACCCACGGTGCATGATTATGCAAACAAAGACACCACAAACAGAAATCCAGGTAATGCAGTGTATTTCATGTATACAACAGGACCAGCAAATAAGGGTAATATAGTCTAAGCAAGTAACCGGACGTATGGCAAAATAAAATATAGGTAATAAGTCTTTTGGCAGGGAGCCCGCTTGGAAGGGCGCAACAGACAGAGAGCCCGCTTGGAAGGGCACGACAGACAAGAGAGCCCGCTTGGAAGGGCACGACAGACAAGAGAGCCCGCTTGGAAGGGCACGACAGACAAGAGAGCCCGCTTGGAAGGGCACGACAGACAAGAGAGCCCGCTTGGAAGGGCACGACAGACGGCACACAGCCCGCTTGGAAAGGTACAAAAGGCACACAGCCCGCTTGGAAGGGTACAAAAGGCACACAGCCCGCTTGGAAGGACACAAAGCAGGGAGTCCACAAAGCAGGGAGTCCACTTGGAAGGACACAAAGCAGGGAGTCCACTTGGAAGGACACAAAGCAGGGAGTCAGGAACAGTACAGGTGCAGAGCCACAGCAGGAAGGTCCATAGACTTCAATACAAAGGCCCTGACTGAAGGGCAGGGCAGGTTCATAAAGGCAGGGTAATCCAGGTAACAAGGCCCAGCTGGATGTAGACTAGGGCTCAACCCAGGTAACAAGGCCCAGCTGGATGTAGACTAGGGCTCAACCCAGGTAACAAGACACACCTGAGTTCTGAGTGCTCCAGAGGGTGAAGGGTGGCCACTAGTGGTTGCAGATGTAAACACCACAGGTATAAAAAAGCCATGGTTCAGGCAGTGAAAATTTGGTTCCTGACAGTACCCCCTCCACAAGGAGCGGCCTCCGGGTGCTCCTGGGACTGTAGAGAGGCAGTATCAAAACCTGTGTTAAGATTTCTTAGCCCTAGCACGTAGAGCTTTTTCAAATACGTGCAGGTCCTCCTTTCTTACTACAGTTCCGTTAGAGGCAATGACGCAGTCTGAGGAAAGGTCATCTGCAGTGCAGTTGTAAGACATAGTGGTATTGGATGCTGGATACATAGACATGATGGCACTGTTCCATACTCTCTCTTTCTTGGCTGTCCATGCACCAGGGGTCACGAAGCTGCCCTGTACCCAGAGCACCTCTGGGGGCAGGGGGGTAGTACCCGAACTGCACTGGTTCAAGGCTGGAGTGGCAGGCTTAACAGACTTCTGTTCACGCAGCTGTTGCTCGTAATGGTTAAGTTCTTTACTATGCACAATCGTCCCGTCAGATGCTAGGATGTAACCAGGAGCCCCTAAGGAGTGTTTTGCTGTTTGGGGTCTATGATTCTTATTCCTGGGAGTAATGGGAGTGGTGGTCCCAACTGCACAAACAGCTGTGGGGTTATCAATTGCGGGTGTGTCTGTTGTATCAGCAACAGAAGCATCTGAAGACACGCTGTCCATATCAGACCAGTCGGTTTCATCAGAGATGGTCTGGAGGTCATCCGACATGGCTACAGATGGCGCAGAAGTGCCAGGTACTGTGGATTGGTTAACCCAAGGATCACCAGGTTGGGGAAGAGATGCGTTGCTGTTGTCACATGCAGGTTCCTGGGGTTTGTTGGTGTGGGTTGCAGTGGGTTTAGCTGGTTTCAGAGGACATTGGGTGATCCAGTGTCCCTTTTTGCCACAGTAAAAGCAAGATTCCTCATCACGCCTTTGTTGTAATTCGGTTGTGGTAAGGGGTTCACGTTTCCTAGATTTCCTAGGAGATTCCTTTTTAATACTGGTAACAGGCTTGTTGGATTTCTCAGGTGATGTAGCAGGTGTAGGTGAATGGTCTTCATGAGAGTGATTGGAGTTGGAGTCCCAGATTTGCATTAATGATTTGCACAGTTCAAGCAAGCATTCTCCTATGACTTTGAAGACTGAAAGTAACCCCGCAGACTCCTTGTAATGGCCTTTGTATTCTGTCAGGACTCGGGTGATCAGGTCAGGTAGGAGCCCATGCACAGGGGATACTTGGGGTTCAGTATGTAACCCACGGTGCATGATTATGCAAACAAAGACACCACAAACAGAAATCCAGGTAATGCAGTGTATTTCATGTATATAACAGGACCAGCAAATAAGGGTAATATAGTCTAAGCAAGTAACCGGACGTATGGCAAAATAAAATATAGGTAATAAGTCTTTTGGCAGGGAGCCCGCTTGGAAGGGCGCAACAGACAAGAGAGCCCGCTTGGAAGGGCACAAAAGGCACACAGCCCGCTTGGAAGGGTACAAAAGGCACACAGCCCGCTTGGAAGGACACAAAGCAGGGAGTCCACTTGATCAGGACACAAAGCAGGGAACCAGGAACAGTACAGGTGCAGAGCCACAGCAGGAAGGTCCATAGACTTCAATACAAAGGCCCTGACTGAAGGGCAGGGCAGGTTCATAAAGGCAGGGTAATCCAGGTAACAAGGCCCAGCTGGATGTAGACTAGGGCTCAACCCAGGTAACAAGGCACACCTGAGTTCTGAGTGCTCCAGAGGGTGAAGGGTGGCCACTAGTGGTTGCAGATGTAAACACCACAGGTATAAAAAAGCCATGGTTCAGGCAGTGAAAATTTGGTTCCTGACAATAGGTAGCAAAAAAAAAAAAAAAAAGTATGTATGTGTCATGCTGTGGAAACGGCCAGGCGCTGTGTGAGTTATCAGGCGTGATAGGAGTATCAAAAGAAATGCAGAAGTAGGCAGGGGCGCGAGGCCAAGGAGTTGGCCGGGCGTGTCACCAACCACCAGGTGGTGCAGATGTATGTACAGAAGCAACGAAACGTTTCCGTAAGGCCCCGCGACATCCCCGCAGAAAACGGGGAACGTAAGTAAGTGAAAGAGGTGGTGTAGTGGCGGTGAGACAGTGCCCCAGGCAGGTAGTGAGTCGTATAAAAAAACAAAAAACAAACATGAAGTCAGCATAGTCACTAACCCCAACAATATGAATGTCACAACGGCAACCAGGCAGCAAACTGGCGGAAAACAGGAACAAGTGATCAGGAGTGAACCGTCGGTAAAGTTCAGCAGCGTTCGGCATTCCAGCGAAGACTAATGGCGTGGGAAGTGTAAACGGCGCTGTGGTGCAGTGATCGAGGAGTGCCTCCAGAGAGACAATGAAGTTGGTCAAACATGGGAATAGCAGAGAACCTGTCGGGGTTATCAGTGTGCATGGTGTAAGAGTTCGTAGTGTCACAAATAAACATAAGTACTCACGACCACTCATTCCTCAATGGCACCCAGGTGACGAGAGATAGGGGTGCATGCGGGAACTCCACGAGAAGAACTCCGTCGTGCGGAGTCCGAACGGTGAGCTCGTCCCGACTGTGGCAAGGGGTTCAAGGTCGCACCGGAGACAGAGTCCATGTCGACCCAGTCTGGGAGCTGCAGGTCTGGTAGATCCAGGAGCTGTAGGATATGCAGGACGTCATGGTGGTGCCTGATGGTGAGGGACCGGTTGCTGTATCACCAGGGCGAAGGGATGATCCCAGCGGTATGGGATTTGGAGTCTTCGGAGTTCCGACGTTAGCGGTCGCAGGGCTCGCCTAGCCTGTAGAGTGAGGTTGGATAAGTCCTGAAGGAAGGATATTTGGTGACCCTGTAGCGGCCAAGCGCCAAGTTCCCGTGCTTTGGCCATTAGAGCTTTCTTTAAACGAAAATCCGACAGGTGGCAAATTATATCCCTCGGTGGCGACCCCAGACCACCCCAGGGACGGAGAGCCCGGTGTGTGCCCTGTCTATCGGTACAGGGGAGTCAGGCGACTGGTTCAGAAGACCATTAAACAGCTCGGTGAGTATTGCCAGGGCGTCCTCAGAAGTGTCCGGCTCAGGCACTCCATGAACACGAATGTTCTGTCGGCGGCCCTGGTTATCAATGTCTTCAATCCGACGACGGAGCTCCCTCAGGTAAGTTGAGCCTGTGTTCAAGTGACGATAAATCTGCGCGAAGTGCCGAAACTTCATCGCGCACCACTTGTTTAAGCTCCGTGATGAGCGTGGAAAAGTCAGATTTCCAGGGTGCCGACGAAAAAAAGCTGCAACACCTCCAGTGGATGAGACGAGGACGGCAAGCGTGCCGCTGAGGCAGTATCTTCCACAGAGGAGGAACTAGCCGGGGACGCAGCCTCGTGGTCTTCAGCGGGCTGCGAGGCCAGATCCGCAGGGGTCCGGAAATATTCCCGCAACGAGGCTGAGGACAAACTCGGACAGTCACCCGGGGTGGAGGAGTCCGTGGCGACCTTTGAGCGGCTCATGATATTTTAGGAGCAGTATGGTGTGAAAAACTTGCAATTGGCGGCAGAGCAGTCAGATCATCTTTCTCTGCGGTTGGGCACGCCCCGACCTTTCCATTTTTATATGCTTCGTGCCAAAGCAGAGGGAACGGTTATTATGGTCAATGTGATGGTAGTTTTAAGCAGAGCTAGCAACAGAACTATTAAATTTGTAATAGCACAAGGGTGTGTAATGTGCGACTGTCGGAACTGTGATGGACCGACCAGGGATCTCAGGTTGTCCCTGTCCGCCAAGAACGACTTCTCCCTTCAGGACGATAACCCACTGCAATCTGTAGGCAATATCCCCAAGCAAAGTAAGGCATGATTAGTCTTTAAGTACAACAAAAGGAAAACTGTTAATTATGGGTCAAGTATCGCCTTTTATAGGAAGGGACACCAAGGGGGGGGGGGGCAATACAACAGGACACCGGCACCTCTACGTCTGGGAGATAAAGAGCACGCATTATCTTTATTAAATCTCTCAGACCTTAGTGTGCCGTGTGCAAACTTTTACAAAATAAGGCAATAAAATAATTTTTTATTAACGCAATAAAGAGTTTCATGTCACGGGATAACATTAACTGAGGGGCACAATCCGTGAAAATAGCGACGTCCTAGAGTCCAGCAAAGTCCCGGGACCACTGAGTGTGGAAGAACCAGTGGACCGCCCACGAGGTGGTAGCCGCAAACAGTTCCATAGGAAACAGTCCTAGGTACCGCTGGCCTCCGGAGTTAACTTACTTGATGGTCGATGTACTCAGCCCTCTGCTAATTCCCAAAATAGCGACCTGATCCCAGTATGAGAAAAGGAAAGTGACGTGAGTGAAATGCCCCCGGAGCCTGTCCGTGCTCCGATCAGGTGGCCCTTTTGGGAATAGTCCTCTGGGAGTCAGGGCAACAATAGCGGAGGGGTAGGGTGACTCTAGGAACTGTCACACGAACTATGTTGGTTGGACCAACGTATTTTCGAGGCAGTTCACGCAGACCTCCTGCAAATGCGAACATGCTCGCTCTACCTTCTCAAGCTGACCATTTCTGTGTCCCTGTCTCCCTTTCCTGCTTCTTCTCTTCCCTTTTCTTGTTCTTTTGTCTTCTTTCTTCCTCTGCTTCTTCTAAGTATAAGCTCTGTTGACCAAGCCTTCCGGATCACTTCCTCAAACAGCGGAGAATCCTCACATTTCCTCTCCCCCGTTCCTTCTATCGGTGTACACTGTGGTATACGCCTTTCTGGAAGTACTCCTAGAAGCCAGAATACTGCAGACGAAGTGAAGTGCTTCTACACCTCTCTTTCCCCGTGAATCTCTGCCGTTTTGAGGAAGTGCTCCAGAAGGCCTGTTCAAAGGATCCTGGGGGAGAAACAGATGAAGAAAAAAAACACCTGAGGGAAAGGGGACCTCTACTGTCAGTAGATAAACATATTATATATATATTACATTTATATTATTCATGTATTGAGTTTATAAACTACATATAAAAATATGAATGTACTTAATATTTATATATAATTTTTGTAACAAAATGTGCATGTCATGCGGCTTTGAAAAACTGAAGTCTATTAAGCAAGTTTGGCCAACCCTGTATAATATTTTTCTTTAACGCTTCCAGGTATCAGCAAAAGCAGAAACTGAACCCCTTTAAACTAACTGTATACGCCATTAACTGTGTACTTCCCGAGGGTCAGGGAGGTTTTATCCGGGCAAAACTTGTAGCAAAGACATTGGAGACTTTTTTTTCGTCTGCGGAGGAATCAATTGAAAGAGAGCATGTCCCCATTTGGTATATAAATAGCAATGGGGAGAAATCTTTGGTCACACCAGCATTACAATCGGTGAGTACCATGACAAAGATTCAGAAATGTAAAGTATATTAAATTCATCAGTGCTTTGTTTAATGTTGAAGATGCAGATTTATCAAACTTTTTGCTGTCAGTAATATGGCTCCAGTTATCCTGTGGTGATTTTTAAGAGATTTTTTCAAAGACTACAAGTAAGGTGAGAGTGTGATAAGAGGGTATACTTTGTCATTTTGTTATTTTGGTGTCATCTGGTACCATGATTTAGGACCTTATAAGAAAGGCACCAACAAAGACAAGCTGAAGGCCTAATGTTTGATGTTTCTCTTTTAGTTCAGCACAAAGATGAGCGTAACAGTGCTAGGAATACCATTTTCTTTACAACTTTATAACCTGATTTAAGGTCGATCTGTTCCTTGTTCATATAATTTAGGGCTGCAACTAACGATTATTTTAATAATCGATTAGTTGGCCGATTATTTTTTCGATTAATGGGATAAAAAATGCAATTTTTTTTAATTTAAAATAATGTAATAAAAAAACGTACAATTTACACTTTCATCTCTTTATTGCAATGGCCTCTCGCTATTCACCTTCTTATTTTACTGACGTAATAATAAAAGCTACAAGAACCCAAACGCAGTGTTTCTCAAACTAGGTTTTAATACAAAGTTATTAGTAAATATTAATTCATATGTTAACTATTTTTCATAGTTAATAAAAACTGAGAAAAAAGCCTTGTTTATATTTTCTTTTATTTACCAAACTGCCCCCACTAATGCACATCTGACCCCCAGCTTGCCACTCTGCCCCATATATGCCTTATATCTCTTATATGCCAGAGATTCCACTGTGCCCCCTGATATGCCACTGTGCCCCCGATATGCCTTATACTCCTTATATGCCAGTGATATCCAACTGAGCCCCCTGATATACCTTTTCCCCCCAGATATGTCTTATGCCCCCCTGATATGCCTTATAACTTCCAATATGCCACTCGCCCCCATTTATGCCTTATACCTCCCTATATGCCACTGTGCACCCTGTTATGCCACTCCGCTCCCCATAAATGCCCTGCACCACCCTGAAATTCTCCCTGATTCACCACTCTGCCTCCCCCAGATATGCCACTCTGAAATTCATTATACCCCCATACACCACTCTACCTCCCCTATACACCACTCTAACTCCCCCAGATATGCCCTTCTGCCTCCCTGAAATTCATTATACCCCCCATACACCACTCTGCCTCCTCCCCCCTCCCATACACCACTCTGCCTCCTCCCCCCTCCCATACACCACTCTGCCTCCTCCCCCTCCCATACACCACTCTGCCTCCTCCCCCCTCCCATACACCACTCTGCCTCCTCCCCCCTCCCATACTCCACTCTGCCTCCTCCCCCCTCCCATACACCACTCTGCCTCCTCCCCCTCCCATACCCCACTCTGCCTCCTCCCCCTCCCATACCCCACTCTGCCTCCTCCCCCCTCCCATACACCACTCTGGGTCCTCCCCCTCCCATACACCACTCTGGATCCTCCCCCTCCCATACATTACTTTGCCTCCTCCCCCCCTCCCATACACCACTCTGGCTCCTCCCCCCTCCCATACTCCACTCTGGCTTCCCCCCCTCCCATACTCCACTCTGGCTCCTCCCCCCTCCCATACGCCACTCTGCCTCCTGTCAGCAACGGAGGTTCACAAGACACAAGGGAGCCGGGTAGAGAGGCAGAGTGGCGTATGCAGTGGCGTCGCAAGGGGGGGGGGCATTTGCCCCCCTAGGTTATTCCTTGCCCCCCCCCGCCGAATTTGTAACCACCCAGGAGAGTCCCGCAATGGGACTTTAACCCCTTGACTGCTAAGGACGGCATGGTGCCATCGCTAGCAGTCCCAGTCAGGTGCTAACGACCGCACCATGCCGTCACTAGCACTACCTTACCTTGATGGAGGTCTGTGGACCTCCATCACCACCTACCCCGGCGATCTGCTCCTCAAACTGAAGGGCATCACCGGGGCCACCCGATCTGCCCGGTGATGTCTCGCGCAATGACGCGATGATGTCACCGCGCAAATTTATGACAATTGTCAGTTAAAGAGGTATGGGGGCATGCTGCTAAGCAGCTACATACCCCCAACATATACCGTTGGAAAGGTAATCGCCTCACTAATGAAAAATATTAAGTTAAAAAAATTAAAATGTAAAAAAAATTATTTGGGGGTCTCTAAAGGCAGATAAAGATCAAAATTGCCTAGAGACCCCCAAATTAAATTATTTAAACATATAGTAGTTTAACTTTAAAAAAAAAAAAATAATAAGTTTAAGTATTCTAGCTAAATGATCACTGTGGTAGCCAATGTTACCACAGCGATCATATAGTTATAAAAAGTCACATTCCCTTTTTAAAAATGGCCGATACTAATTTTTAATCCTATGATCCCAGAGTGGCAATTTTTGAAATCCTGATGAACTGCAAATATTATTAAAATCAGCCATTTAGCCTGTGTGGTAGGTGAGTAACGATCTCATCCCTGGAGCGCCTTGCATTTTTACTGCAAAACTTGTTTTTGCTGTAAAAGTGATTTTTTTTTTCTCCCTTTACCATCATTTCTTTGGGATTGTAAGGGGGAAGAATGGTGTGTTCTTCTGTGAGTGAATGTATTTAAAGTATGGTGTGTGCTTCTGCGAGTGAATGGAGATATGAAAGGCGTGTGAATGATCAGTAATTAGGGTTGAAGCCTTGACGTGGCATTACTGCTCACGTAGGAAGTTAAATTATGGCACAAAAAGTACACATTTGCAAAAACGACATCCCTTGGCGCATCAAATGAGGGGCTGCATGTGTTTCTAGTACAAACCTGGAGTGTGCAAGACACAAATGAACATGTCGCTATGGTTAGAAAAAACATATTTTCAAGCCAAAGCGACATATTCCATCATTATTTGTGCACTCAACTTTTGTCCTACAAATACATGTAGCCCCTCATTTGAAGCTCCAAGAAGTGTAGTTTCTTAAAATGGATGAATTGTCTGAATGAGGGAGAGCATGAGTTAATATGTGGATAAATTGTCTGAATGAGGGAGAGCATGAGTTAATATGTGGATAAATTGTCTGAATGATTGAGAGCATGAGTTAATATGTGGATGAATTGTCTGAATGATTGAGAGCATGAGTTAATATGTGGATAATTTGTCTGAATGAGGGGGAGCATGAGTTAATGTGATTGTGTGTATCATAGATGTATAGTTGTGGAAGGGCAAAGATGGCACTAGCAGGATGTTTGAGCCTTGGGGACCAAGATGGCACAGGCAGGGTGTATATGGGACAAACATGGCAAATCTTATGCGTGTTATCTGGGTGTGCAACCTGTGATCTATCCCTGTAATTTAGGGCGTTTTAAATATACCTTTAGTGCCGTGTTTTTATGTGAATTCCAATTGATCTGTACTGGCAAATCTTGGTTTGTGTGTTCTTCTGTAGATCCATATCTGCTATGCTATGTTTCCATACATTATTTATGTATACCTGCAAATACAGGGTTTGTATGTCTTGTTCAGTTGATTAATACCTGCAATGCTGTTTCCATGTATTTATTTGATCTAAACCTGCAATGCTACGTTTCATATATTATTATTGTATACCTGCAAATACAGGATTTGTATGTCTGATTCTGTTTATTTGATATATACCTTTAGTGCTGAGATCACAAGTGAATTTTAATTGATCTATACATGCAAAGCTGGGTTTGTGTGTTAATGTGTTGATCTACACCTGCTATCGGCAGCAGGGTCTAATATTTATATATATATTTATATATATATATCGGCAGCAGGGACTAATATTAATATATATATATATCGGCAACTGGGGCTAATATTAATATATTTGGGCAGCAGGGGCTAATATATATATATATATATATATATATATATCAGCAGCAGGATCTAATATTAGGCCCTGAAATCATTTAGTGCAAAAGTTAAGGTATTGTGTTGTTTAAAGGATTTCAAGGATTAGTCTTACTAAATTGTGGCTTCAGGCTCCCCATGTTGAATGATCAAGTATTGTATTGTCCAATAACAAAAGTATCATTCCATAGCACATTACTTTTGGCTATATATATATATATATATATATATAATATATATATATATATATATATATATATATATATATATATAAATGTGTGTGTGTTTTTTCAGTGGTATGATTTAATGGTGGAAATTATTAATGCCCCCCCAGTTTGACTGTGGTATCTTGTGTGCCCCCCCCCTATATATTATTTCTAGAGTCGCCACTGGACTTATGGGAGGGGGAGGAGCCAGAGTGGTGTATGGGAGGGTGGCTCCCATATGCCCCTCTGACTCCTCCCCCTCCCATACACCACTCTGCCTCTCTCCCGACTCCCTGGTATTTTGTGAACCTCCGTTGCTGACAGGCACTTACACTGCAGCTTCATAGAAGCCTCAGCGTAAGTGAAGGGCAGTAAATGAGGCTGTCTGTGCGATACAGACCCCCACCGGCTGACAGAGAGGATGATCCTCTGCAGGAGACCTCAAAGCTCTGTCAGCCGGTGGGGGTCTGCACGATGCGCACAGACAGCCTCCGTTACTGCCCTTCACTTACGCTGAGGCTTCTATGAAGCTGCAGTGAAAGTGCCTGTCAGCAACGGAGGTTCACAAAATACCAGGGAGTCGGGAGAGAGGCACATAAGTGTATGGGAAGGGGGAGGAGTCAGAGGGGTGTATGGGAGGGGGGAGAAAGACGGAAGTGAGAGACCGGCCGACAGTGAGGGGAATCCAGGTCCCCTGCAGCGTTGCGGGGGATCTGGATTCTAGTGTTATAATCCGATCTCTGTTTGAGGTCGGATTATATAAGGATAAAATCGATAAAAATCGATTCGACTAATCGATAATGAAAATCGTTGACAACGATTTTCATTATCGATTTTATCGATTAGTTGTTTCAGCCCTAATATAATTAATTGCCTCCTTTACTTTTTTTTATAGTTTGCTGTGAGACAAGCAGAGACAATCTGGGAAAAAATGAAACGTTTGGAAACAACTAGGCAATCTTCTTACAAAATGACGCATGATGGTATTTTATCCATATTGTAATTAAACCTAGTTGCATATCTGACATTTTAAAGTTAGTAATGATGGAGATTTTATTATTATTATTTTGAGGACTAAAGAAGGATACTGACATGCTTATAATGGAAAGCAACAAGACAAAGGGTGGAAATGTATATTATAGAAAAATAGCACATACCATAGATGATTGAATAGTGGACAAGATAATAGTGACATTCAGTGAGAAGTCACTAAAAGGTAGTGGATAAAATTAAATCATCACAGGTCCACATATACATAATGTCAAATATGTTTTCTTTAGAGAAAGCTAACTTAAATCCTTATGCTTTTTAGAGCTGGTTTTGTAGGTTAATCCCCCCAAAACAAATATTAATATAGATAAGATTGTTAGTCTTTAACAAAAAACCGAATGTATTGTTGTAACAAAGATTTTAAATCCACAGGGATTTGTGATAGTCTGAAGTTTTCTTATTGTAAGAATGTGCCCCCCCCCAATCATTTGCTATAACGCAAATTAAGTTATAATGCCATTAACCTAACTTGCCGAGTTAATCTGCATTTTTCTGCTCTGTGGGAATTTCATCAGGGAACATCATGACCTATTTTTCTCTCCTTGATTAAAGACAATTGGCACAGGATTGTTAAACAGATAAAGTGAGACGTATTGACCCTTTCTAATTCTTTTGGGATTGCGTGGTGCTATAGAAGTGTTGCCTTTTTATTCTTTTCTGTCTTGATTGTTACCTCTTATGTATGGCATTGGGTGTCATTTAAATATAATTTTGGTTCATATGTATGATGTCATTTATATTTTGGGTTACTTTATTCTTCCAGGGTATTTGAAGCTCTGGCAGTTAAGTGGACCCGATCTTTCTTCTTATGATGCTATCTTTGTAGATGAAGCTCAGGACTGCACACCCTGTAAGTATAACCTTAACCCCTTAACGCCAGCCACGTCATGCAAAAACTGTCAGTTAACAACCAATAATTAAACAATGATTAAACAAGCTCAGAAAAAAAATAAATGAATGAATGATTTGATGGGGTAAATTGGAGTGGCCGGATTCAAAGAGCATAGGCACAGACTGACCATAATGGGGGAAAAATTGCACTTTCCAAATGTCCTTTTAGCTCCCCGAACAACCAGACAGACCCATGCATGGGGGTATCACTATACTCAAGAGATGTTGCTGAACACATATTGCGGGGTGTTTGACAGTTACATATACCAGGAGTGGTAAATTCATACCTGAAGTACAATGTGTGTGTGGGGGGAACCCCACAAAAAATACCACCACAAATTTTGACAAAGGTTGGTGGTAAAATTAGTGCATGGAAAGGGTTAAATACCTTGGGGTGTCTGATTTTCAAAAATAGTTCAATTTACCCCATTAAATCATAGGTGTTGCTTCAAAGATGTCCCAAATAGGACATGGTGGCAGTAGGACTAAGCTAAAAAAAATGCGCACTTCCCAAATGTGGCTTTTTACCTCCCAAACAAACAAAATGGTTTCATTTTATTTAATAACCCTGCAAGATTATGTTGCTAATTGTCTCCTTTGGTTGAAGCTATCATGCAGGTCGTGACTTCCCAGACTTGTGGGAAGATCTTTGTTGGAGATCCTCACCAGCAGATTTATAGCTTCCGTGGAGCTGTCAATGCATTGTGTGAGGTGCCGCACACTCATATCTACTATCTCACTCAGGTAAGTGTGTGCATGGGATTGAATTCATTATTGGACAATATAATTTTAGGTGAGGGTCAACATTAATACTTAATTTAAAACATGATTTACATTGTAAAAAACACGTAGTAAACACGAGTAGAGCGTATAGACAAGCATTGGAGCTTTTGTAAAAATGTAACAGCATCGTCGGCCACCAAAAAAGAAAACTTACACTGGAAAAACCTAATTACTATTTTAGGTCTCTAGTAAATTTTAGTGCTGTGGCTTTGTGGTGGTGACACCAAGGATCATAGAGATATGAAGTCAGTTAAGCTCTCAAGGTGTTCCTTTTTTTCTTTTATCTTCAAGTATTCCCATTTTGTGTTAAGCTTCATACCAGCCAACACAAACTAGCCTACATCATCATGTGGAAAAATGTATTGCTTATTATTATTATTATGTTTTATGCATATAGTGCCAACAATTTATGCAGTGCTTCTAATGATACGTATATTCAAGGGGTATGACAAGACGAGAATTGACAGACTAACTAATACATTAGGTGGAGGGAGCCCTGCTTGCAAGCTTACAATCTTGAATATAAAAACTTTTCCTTTTTGTTCATCAGAGCTTCAGATTTGGTGCTGAAATAGCTTATGTTGGTGCCACCATTCTTGATGCTTGCAAGAAATTGCGACATAAAACTTTAGTTGGAGAAAATCAGAAAGGTACTTATTTCTTAACCATATGCTGTCTTTCTTTGTTACATAAGTGCAAACTATCAAGTTTCATCAGTAAGATACATGCCTGTTTGTTGTATTACTATGTTAGTAAATGCTTTACTTCTAGTGCATTGTGTTAATTTCATGTAATACATTTTATGCTAGAGTAAAAGTCTGGTAATTACATATTTTGCATTTAAAGAACCAGTAATTTTTATTTTTTAAAAAAATGGCAGAGCCTAAAACGTGAAAGTGGATATCTGTACTCACAATTATGGTATCTTGAATATTTTCTTCACAATTTGCTGGTGTTTAAGATCTGCTAAGAAATCTGACTAGCATGCGATTGTTGCTTTAACAATAGAAAGCAATATCTTCTCATTAGAGGTTATGTAAAAAGAGCAATGCTGGTGCAAAAAAAGTAGCTAGGATGATAGTATCGCTTTGCAGACCATTTGTATTTGAGATCCCTTTCGGTTCCCTTTTCAGAAGCAAACGCGCTCGTTGTAGCCATACATACAAAAAAGTGAATGAAATATAAGTAAATATCAAAATGGTAGTTATCCTTGTAACAATTTTATTTTAGATATTTTTGGATTTTTTGTATTAAAAATATCATGTTTCTAGGAACCATTCTAGGAACTTCCTCAAGGGAATTTGCAATCTTATCCCGAACAAATTCCTCTATCTTTGATGAAGCGGTGAGACTAACTGAAGGAGAATGCCCATCTACAATTCACATTATTGGGGTAAGTTTTCATTATTAAAATATTGCTATAGTGAGTAAGAGCTTTAAGATATAGGTTTTAGATAATACTTCCGTCATGATAGTTTTAAGAGTGGTATGTAATGTATTTCCGTTTATTAGGAGGACTGTTTAGTTGGACAAACAAACAGCGCCACAGCTACCTAAAGGCAAGGTAGACGTCTGCCTAGGACGCAGATCAGTTGGGGGCACCTTCTTTGCAGTGAACTGGGCCGCCTGGAGCTGGAAAAGGAGGGTCTGTTGAGGGAGATCATTGATCTTCCTTTTACTGGCAGTGCACCCAACCTCACTGCTGCCTACCATTAATTGCCGGCAGCATCGCAAGGGAGTAGTAACACGCAGGTGTGACGTAATCGCCAATATTTATGCCTTAGGTGTTTGGGTTTTTTTTGAATGGTAATCGCTGGGTATGCCTGAATTCTTACTCCAAAGCTTAATACCATATTGGCTCGATTATACGCAGCACCCTTTAAGTTTGGTGCTATGTCAAAGAAAAAATTATTTTTAAAGAAAAAACACACATTAGTGGAATAGTAAAACACCATTCTATCTAATGAACAGGAATACATGTATTTTAAAATTTTTGGTATCTATTATACAGTTAGTCAGCGTAGGTTATATACAAACAGAGACTTGGAAAACCAATAGCCATTTAAGGCATCCCCTTAATTCATAATGCACCTTACTTATGGATATGCCACTCTGCTGCTCCCCAGATATGCCACTCCACCCCCCCCAGACCTACCGATGCATCCCCAGACTCCCTGGCATCTGGGGGGGGGGAGCCGGTGGACGTCTGCGTGATGCCTGACGACAACCTATGCCGCATCTCGCCACTTCTGCCGAGGCTTCTATGCAGGTGCTTTGTCATTGAAGCCCTGGCAGAAGTGCCGGCAGCAGCAGCAGCGAAGGTTGTCTGCGTGCATCACCGGCTGCCAGAGAGGAGAATACAGGTCCCCTGCAGCACTGCGGGGAATCCTCCTCTCTGGCAGGTGGTGAACGCCTGCGCGATGCGCTCAGACAACCTCTGCTGCTGCTGGCTGGTACTTCCGCTGGGGCTTCTGTGGTGGAGCACAGGAAGGTTATGTCATGCCAGTGCTCCGTCATAGAAGCCATCCCCAGCAGAAGTGCCGGCAACAGTTGGGTCGTCTGTGCATATCGTGCAGACATCCACCGGCTGCCAGCGAGGAGGATCCAGGTCCTCTGCAGCGCTGCGGGGGATCTGGATCCTAACCCTGCTGCTTGCCCAAAAAAGAAAAGACCTGCCCAGAACTGTATGTCCTGGTCGTCGGGTGATATGAGCTGGGCATGCCTGCGCTAAACCAAGATTATAGGCCGCACCCCCACTTTAAAAACTTAGTGTGGGGAAAAAGTGCAGCCTGTAATCCGTCCAATACGGTACATTGCTGATAATTGTTGATTGTGTTGAACTTGTAACTGTTTTTTATTGTTTTTTTTTACCATTTTAGGGACCTGAAAAGTTTGGACTGAACAAAATCTTTGACATCTGGAAACTCCTTCAACCAGTACAAGAGAGACTAAGACGTAAGTTAAAAAAAAAAAAAAAAAAAAAAAATGGACAGCACTAGCTGCATCTGCCTTGTCTTGAAAAATGTGCTTCTGATTTCAAGAATTTACTCCCCTGAGTTCACTGAAGAAAGATGGTTATGAGCAACCAAAGCACGTAGCAGCTGAAAAATACTTGTTTACTATTTCAGTATATTGAAAATAGATTTTCATTGATAATTATGTTGATTTAATGCATTTATGAGGCTTTCTCAAATTTAAATCAACTTTTCTTAAGCCTTTGTTTTTAGCCTCACCTGAGAAATACACTGTTCTACATCATAAAATACATGTTTTGCACCTATAATAATTTATTTTCCTGAGTTACTTAATGACCTAGCCTTCTTGTAGGGATCCTGCTAAAGAATAAGTTTCCCAGGGTCCATACATTTAGTATACAGTATCTCACAAAAGTGAGTACACCCCTCACATTTCTGTAAATATTTTATTATATCTTTTCATGTGACAACACTGGAGAAATGACACTATGCTACAATGTAAAGTGTACAGCCTGTATAACAATGTAAATTTGCTGTCCCCTCAAAATAACTCAACACACATCCATTAATGTCTAAACCTTGGCAACAAAAGTGAATACACAACTAAGTGGAAATGTCCAAATTGGGCCCAAAGTGTCAATATTTTGTGTGGCCACCATTATATTCCAGCACTGCCTTAACCCTCTTGGGTACGGAGTTTACCAGAGCTTCACAGGTTGCCACTGGAGTCCTCTTCCACTCCTCTATGACTGCATCATAGAGCTGGTGGATGTTGGAGACCTTACGCTCCTCCACCTACCGTTTGAGGATGCCCCACAGATGCTCAATAGAGTTTAGGTCTGGAGACATGCTTGGCCAGTCCATCACCTTTACCCTCAGCTTCTTTAGCAAGGCAGTGGTCGTCTTGGAGGTGTATTTGGGGTTGTTATGTTGGAATATTGCCCTGCGGCCCAGTCTCTGAAGGGAGGGGATCATGCTCTGCTTCAGTATGTCACGGTACATTTTGGCATTCGTGGTTCCCTCAATGAACTGTAGCTCCCCAGTGCCGGCAGCACTCATGCAGGCCCAGACCATGACATTCCCACAACCATGCTTGACTGTAGGCAAGACACACTTGTCTTTGTATTCCTCACCTGGTTGCCGCGACACACGCTTGACACGATCTGAACCAAATAAGTTTAATTTGGTCTCATCAGACCACAGGGCATGGTTACAGTAATCCATGTCTTTAGTCTGCTTGTTTCAGCAAACTGTTTGCGGGCTTTCTTGTGCATCATCTTTAGAAAAGGCTTCCATCTGGGACGACAGCCATGCAGATCAATTTGATGCAGTGTGTGGCGTATGTCTGAGCGCTGACAGGCTGACCCCTACCCCTTCAACCTCTGCAGCAATGCTGGCAGCACTCATCCATCTATTTCCCAAAGACAAACCTCTGGATATGACGCTGAGCACGTGCACTCAACTTCTTTGGTCGACCATTGCAAGGCCTGTTTTGAGTGGAACCTGTCCGGTGAAACTGCTGTATGGTCTTGCCCACCGTACTGCAGCTCAGTTTCAGAGTCTTGGCAATCTTCTTATAGCCTAGGCCATCTTTATGTAGAGCAACAATTCTTTTTTTCAGATCCTCAGAGAGTTCTTTGCCATGAGGTGCCATGTTGAACTTCCAGTGACGAGTGTGAGAGCGATAACATCAAATTTAACACACCTGCTCCCCATTCACACCTGAGACCTTGTAACACTAAAGAGTCACATGACACCGGGAAGGGAAAATTGCTAATTGGGCCCAATTTGGACATTTCCACTTAGGGGTGTACTCGCTTTTGTTCCCATGGTTTAAACATTAATGGCTGTGTGTCGTTATTTTGGTGGGAAAACCAAATTTACACTGTTATACAGGCTGTACACTCACTACATTGTAGCAGAGTGTCATTTCTGCAGTGTTGTTGCATGAAAAGATATAATAAAATATTCACAAAAATGTGAGGGGGTGTACTCACTTTTATGAAATACTGTAATTATTAATCCAAATACATACTTGGCAATAACAGAAATGGAAGTTTCGGTAGCAGGTTTTGGACAGTAATCATTTGTTTAAAGGAGGGTTTTCTCTGTGTTGTGGAAATTAGTTTGTTACGCTTCTATTAAAAATGGGAATAAAGGCCCCCCGGGCTACACATGGAAGCTGAATGACTCCTTATTGGCAGACCAGGCCATAGGTGCTTCTGTGGCGGACGCCCTAGAGGAGTACTTCCAATTGAACTCCTCCCCTGATTTGACGGTGGGGTCGTTGTGGCAGGCGCACAAGGCGGTTATCCACGGTACTTTTATTCGCCCAGCCTCCCAAAAGAAAAAGGAGAAGCTCCGTCAGGAGCTCCTCTTGAGGACCGAGATACGCGACCTTGAGCGTAGGCATAAGTCAACCCAGGCTCTTCGTTCCTTAATCATCAAAAAGGGAGAACTTAACCTGATCCTTTCGGCTGATGTTCTGAAGGCCATTAGCTGGACGAATCAAAACATTTTTGAAAAGGGCAATAAGCCTGATACCATGCTTGCACGGCGTCTCCGCCTGGCCACGTGATCACATAATATTAGACAAATCCACACATCCTCTGGGGGGACGTCCTCCCACCCGGATGTAATTTGTAAACAATTTACTGACTACTACACCTCACTTTATGATGGTCATAAAACTTCTCATACACCTTCGTGTTGGGTAGGGAGGCCCCTGACAACATTCGCCGCGCCCTGGGCGTTGTTCATGCGTCCCGGTTGGCTCGGTCTCCGGCGTTGTTACTTTCGCTTGACGCGGAAAAAGCGTTTGACCGGGTTGATTGGGACTATATGTGGGTGACGCTCGGGGCTTTCGGTTTCACTGGGGGTATTCTCACTGCTCTGCGAGGTCTCTATTCCTCCCCCAGCGTGGTGGTGGACACCAGGGGGGCAGTATCTCCCCCATTCCCTGTCCGAAATGGTACGCGGCAGGGCTGTCCCCTCTCTCGCCTCCTATTTGCTCTTTGTATTGAGCCTCTGGCGGCTTCTATCCGTCTGAATCCAGACATTAGTGGGGTGCAAGTGGGGGGCTCTCATTACAAGGTCAGTCTCTTCGCGGATGATGTGTCCTCTCCATCACATCCCTCCTGGTGTCCCTGCCAAATTTATATGCTCTCCTGTCCCGCTTTTCTGCCATATCGGGCTATAAGGTCAACAGTTCTAAATGTGAGGCAGTGAACGTCTCCTTACCTTCCCATACCGTTAAACTTATAGCCCTCAATTTTGATTTTAAGTGGCAACCTCATCGGCTTTGCTATTTGGGGGTCTACCTGACTGCCCAACTTTCTGACCTCTATAAAGCTAATTACCTCCCGATGCTGCAGCGTTTGAAAGGTGACCTCCGTAGATGGATGCCCTATAACATTTCTCTATTTGGTAGGGTTTATAGTGTCAAAATGACGCTTTTACCTAAAATACTTTACCTCTTTCGCTCGCTCCCTATCTCTCTGGTGCCTCGGGACCTGGACCTTCTTCAGGCGGAGATTTTTCGTTTTGTTTGGAGGGGTGCCAGGCCGAGGTGGCGGCGTTCCCACCTTTATCGGTCGCACGATGCGGGGGGCCTGGGGGTACCTCACCTGCTGTCCTATTTCCATGCTGGTCAGTTGGCGCAGCTTCCTCTGGTCCATCTCGGTTCTCAAGCCCCTAGATGGGTTCCCCTTGAGGAGACTATGTGCCACTTACCTGATGTCTCGGAGGTCTGCTGGCTGGGGGGGAGCGCGCGCCCATCCTGTGCCGATAGCCCCACGCTGTCCTTTTCCCTCTCTTTATGGGACCGTCTTAAAACGCGACACAAATTGCACCACACACCGTCTGTCCTTACTCCTCTGTTCCGTAATTCCGCCTTCCCTGCGGGGTTGACACTAGCATCCTTCCACTGGTGGAGGTCCCATGGTTTTACAAAGGTTGGTCACCTTTACCACCGGGGCTACTTACACACTTCACATACACTCACTACCTCCTTACAGATGCCCCCTACAGAAGCGTTTCGCTTCCTTCAACTCCAATCTTTTTTGACGGGGCTCAAATTTCCCCGCTCCTTACCTCCTATGACTCAGTTCGAAGACTGTGTTGGGCTAGGGAGAGACGTCCGGGCGCGATCTCGCAGCTTTACACTCGCCTTATCACACATGCCTTCCCTGACGCTCCTCCTCACTGCCGTTTTTGAGGCGCCTCTGGCTCAGTCGGACTGGACGGAAATATACGCTAACATGTTCTCACTTACCGCTAATACTCTCATTAAAGAGGGTGCGTTCAAGGTGGTTGGCAGGTGGTATCTCCATCCTTCCCGGGTTGCCCAGATTTTCCCGGGTTCTGGCTATGGTTGCACGAGAGGTTGTGGAGAGAGGGGCTCGTACTTCCACATGTGGTGGTCGTGCCCTCTGGCTGTGGACTTGGGTCTTTGACCTTCTCAGGGAACTTGTAGGAACACGGGTAGACAGGTGCCCTTTGACGGCTTTACTCAATAAGGACCACCCTAACACCCAATTCCCCAGATGCACTCAGCGGCTCATCCACAGAATATGTGCTGCTGCACGGCTCTCTACCGCTAAAAATTGGAATACATGCATCCCTTCCTGACCACAAATTTTATCTAAAATTTGGCATATTATGCACGTGGAAAAACTCACTGCTTATATACACAACACTACTGAACGGTTTCTGAAGGTGTGGACCCCCTGGATGTCTTCCGCTTACACTGACGGCTCCACAGGACGGATCGCTGCTCTGTGAGGTATCATTTCGGCTCACCGCGTGGTCTCTCTCCTCTTCTTCTTCTGCCCTGCCCCCCCCTTTTATTTATTTTTTTCCTCTCTCTTTTCTCCTCTTCTTTACTTTTCTTTCTGTTCTCTCTCCTTTCCGCCTCTTTCTTCTGGAGTTCAGTGGCTTCATAAGGTTACTGTGCCGTGTCCCGTTTACCTCTTCTACCTTCCCATCGTGGTACCCCCTTTCCCCCTGGTTCCTGTACTAGGACCCCCGGCCAATTGGGCCGCTCTGCCCCTCTTTCTAGCTTACTCTATGTCTGTCTGGGGTTTCTATCTACAGGATGGCCCGTTACCAGTTGGGGTTTCCCTCCCCCTGGTTATTTGCACTACACGTTACCGTGCTCCTGTTTAACACACACGGTCCTAGATTTTATTATGTCACCGGCTCTGGGTCCTCTTCTCTCGATTGTCTCCTCCTCGCCACCTTGGTTCGATGGGGCCCGTGATCTCTCGCAATACTGGTACTGTTGGTATTACTATATGTTTGCAGATGTTCCATGTTACATTTGTTACCGTAAGACCCTGTCTACACAAACCGCAAAAAACTCTGGCGTCCGGGCGCCGCTTTGTTCTGATCTGTATGTTTTTGCTTATTATATCACATGCTGTGCCTGGGTGTCAATAAAAGTCTTTTAAATCGAAAAAAAAAAAATGGGAATAAAGGTATGGACCACATTATAATGTCTTCTCAGGATTTAGCAGAGTTTATCATACAGGTACCAAATAAATAATTTTATATAAATGGTAAGGCTCCTCTATTTATAATGAATAATTGAAGGTATAATAAAGGGTCTTGAGAATTGTAAACCAAACTCTGATTTTTGAGTATATATAATACAAACAATAATTAGTCTGAATCCAAAAATGTATCTATAAAGCAGAGTTCATAAAATAAGTATAATGCTTCCCAATAAAGATAATTTGCAACATACCAGTGGGATACAGTCAAAGTAAGTGCAGTATATTATATATATATATATATATATATATATATATATATATATATATATATATAATATTATATGTGTGTTTTATAATACATTATATGATACGATCCCTTCTTATCAAGAAAAAAACAATATATAACTTGTTTGGGTTCAGTAACTGAGAAAGAAGAAAATTGATGCGAAACACGAGCACCACAGAAACTACATTTTGTGTTTACTTGGGTTATCTTTTACATTAAAATTAGTTTCATGTTTTGAAACATTTTAGTTAGGGCAAATATGCAAAATACTCAGGAGGGGGCAAATACTTTTTCACAGCACTGCGTCTGTCAACAAATTTTATGTTGGCACATGGCTGGCTGCCTGTTTGCAATGTGTTCCTGTTCCATCTTGACTACTGAAGAGTTAATGACATTTTTAAACTTCTACAAATATATAATGCTATAAGATTTACTGATTTTGTGTGTGGGGGGGGGTTCTCTCAAAAGAAAATCTACAGATTGAAGACACATCCATAAAGATGTGGGCTAAGATAGGAGGATTTTCCGCCCTAAAAAAATACGCAATAAGTTCAGAGGACCGAGAACTGGAGTCTAAGATTGCTATTGTTGAAAAATACAATGTCCGGATTCCTGAGCTTGTGAAGAGGATACGAAGCTGCCACACAGACTCATCTGCAGGTGAGGATACTGCCCACTTAAAAACACTAATGCACTTCATACATTTTTTTTTTTTTATTAAAAACAAAGAAATACTTACCTGTAACCTATGGCTTTGTAAGTTCTTTTCAACAGTAGAGTAAATGTAGAGTCACCAGATCTTGGAACATGGTCTCACCTCAAATAATGGTCCAATTGTTTATTTTCTTAAATTTCCTTAACATTAGGTGACCAGAAATATATAAACACCAGCCTTTCTGGCTCAGGCCCATATGGCTAAACGCTTCAATGGCCAGATGGTGTTGTCCTTTTTATGTGATTACAATATGTTTTTAGAAATGCTATTTAATATGGTGCTTTATCAGATTATATTTTAGGTACAGTCCATAAAGCCAAAGGATTGGAGTTTGACACTGTACTAATAACAGATGATTTTTTGAAAATCCCCTCAGCCAGACACAACCTGGAAGGGCAGCAGATTCCCTTAGGTAAAATTTGAATTCTGTTTACTGCTTTTGTGGCTAGATTCTATAAGGAGAGGCGTTCATGAATCTTTTTTGTATGTATATCTATTTATTTGTTTTTAGATTTACTTAGCGCTTTACAGTTTACAGTATAACACGGGAGGTAGAATTAGTGCTGTCAATTAGTTTACAGACCTTTGATTGGTGTACAATAGGTATTTAGTTTGCAGTCCTAAGTATTTTTTTATGTTTGTTTTGTTGTAAATAGGAATTGTTAATGTTTCATTATTGGAGATGCGGTTATTCTCACTCCACCATGTCCAAAGGTTAGATTTCACTCATCTCTAAAGCCCTGTCCGTCATATAGATTATTTTTATTTAATTTCTAACTTTGTTTTTGTTTTGTGGCAGGTTTATCACTGGAAGATGAATGGAATTTACTTTACGTTGCAGTAACTCGTGCAAAAACACATCTTATAATAACAAAAAACGTAGAGAATATTTTGACTCTTGCGGGGGTAAGTTTAGTGGCAAGCTGTGTCATCATACCGAGACATTTGTAAGCAGGCGTAGGGTATTTAATTACATCCCCGCAGGACATGGGTCCCAGGGACAAAATTTTACATCCTCTGCTTTGCAATGGCAATGCTGATACTCGGGAGTTTTGGCTGTTGAAAGACAACTTGATTTCACTGCTTTCAGTCAGACACAGCTTCACTGCGAGTTGAATGAACAAATGTAATAAGCCCTCATTGAGTACATTAGTTATAATATAAGCAACTGAATCCCTAAACACCGGTTCAGGCATTCCTCATAATCCTTTCCTAAGATCCCTCAACAGCAGAAAACTCCTTCTCTGCCAGAGACGCTATTACAAAAAAAGGTGCAATGTGTAAGGGAGCATTTTGGCCCATTAATATTCTCCAACATAAACACCAGTGCAATTAGGTGACATTTTGTGATTTGTTTTTACAAACTTCCTGCCCATTTGTTTTGGACAGAATTTGTTGTCTGACGCACATATTAACTCATTGACACTCTCTCTTATACTCTCTGAATGTCTCCCTACCTTCTCTGCTAACCAGACACTTCCGTGTCTTCTTGTTCTCCTTTCTTCTCTTTCTTCTTGGTCTGCATCTCGACAGACGTAACTTGCTGTCAAATTTTCTCCAAAATGCCAGACAAGGTTCACTTGATGCAAAATGCCCCGAGATCCTAACATACTGCCTGTAATAAACCATGTAATAGCTCAGTCTTAATAACCATTCTGGCTAATGAAGGTTTATAAAGGAATGGGCTTCTTTCGCAGCTTGTAGTTGAGTAGATGGGCTCATTGTATTTTGAGCAGAGGAAAGTCACATAAAATATCACATACCAGCCACAAGATCTGTACTGTATTCTATATTTAAGGAGGAAAATATTTCCATCCGTAGGACTTCTGCATTAAAGAGTGTTTATATAGGCCTGATTAGAGCATGAACATGTAGGCTATCCTAGCATATTATGGCTATATATTCTTAAGAAATGGCTTTAGTAGTTAGAGCATCACTAGGAAATTAAGCAGAATTGGATTTGCTGGAAACTGATTTTCAGCAAGTATTGGTATTGCTTGCTTACATCGTATATTTTTGGCAAACATAATAACACAATATGGTGAGCTAACCTGTGTTTGAAAACGCTTTATTAAATCTTACATTGGAGTATCCACTGACTGTTTTATATAGTTCGAAATTGGATCTGTATTTTTTTTCAGGAATACTTATTCAGAGCTGAGCTGACGAGCCAAGCGTTAAAGGAGGGTCCCATATCATGTGCTCTCAAGCAATGCAACAACACCATCCCTGAAAACTCTGTCTTGACTATGAAAAAGCTACCAATTGTTTATGTAAGTAGTATTGTTTAACCGCTTGTTTCTCTGCAGAAATAAGGGACAAACTAAATAACCACATAGCAAAAGTGTGAAAGCAACCAACAAGCAGTTTTTCTTTTTTTGTAACTTACATTAACATCAATAATGGGGAGTTTAAAAAAAAACCAAAAAAACATTACTTACACATTTTCAATGTAATCGGCTAAGGCCACAGGCCACTTTTATGGAGATGGAATCAAATATCGAATGTTTACGTTTATTATCACCACCTGCCTAATATTGTGTAGGACCCCCTTTTGCTGCCAAAACAACACAGAAATGTTCAGACATGGACTCCACTAGGCCTCTGAAGGTATGCTTTGGTATCTGGCAGCAAGAGGTTAGCAGCAGGTCCTTTTAAATCCTGTAAGTTGCGAGATGGGGCCTCCATGGTGCCATGTGTTTTCCAGGTAAGCAACGCACCAAGACACTTCCATTGCTTTGTGGTCCAGCTCTTATCTTCATATGCCCATTGTGGGTGCTTTCAGCAGTGAACAGCGGTCAGCATGGGCCCCATGTACAACAAACTGTGATGCACTGTGTGTTCTGGCACCTTTCTGCCAGCCTTAACCACCCCCTCCATCAATGGGGGGAGCACCAGTTCACCTCTTTTCCTCCTTTGGACCACTTTTGGTACTGACCACCTCAGACCAGAAACACCCCAAAAGAGCTGCAGTTTTGGTGAGGCTCTGGCCATCACATTTTGGCTCTTGTCAAAGTCACTTAGATCATTACGCATGCCATTTTTTTCTGCTTCTAACACATTAACTTTAAGGATGAAATGTTCACTTGCTGCCTAATATACCCCACTGACAGGTGCCATGATAAGATTAACGGTGTTATTCACTTTAGCTTTCAGTGGTCATACTGTTATGGCTGATCGATGTATATATTAAAATATATCATTAGTGAATATATTCGACATAACATGTTGCAAGGATACCAGACATAGGTGTACCCTAACCAAAAGTGAATGTGTGAAAAAGTAGTGTGGACATAAATATCAAATGTAAATACTTCCTTGTAAGTACTTCCTTGGCTTCCTTCCGCAGCCTCTCACTGATGCACTTGTCCCAAATGGCCAAACCTACCAAAACAAAACCGAAATGGGACAACTTGAAAAATAAATATTACACAATAGTGCAATAAGTAAAATAAGTGAAAACGAAAATGGGAAGTAGTTGCAGTCACAAACAGATGGGTAGGACTGCCCATCTTTTCTCATATTGGACGCGTTCCTACCCATCTGTTTGTGAGTGCAACTACTTCCCATTTCATTTATCATCCTTTCATTTTACAAATTGCACTATTGTGTGCTGTTTTCTCGAGTTGTCTTGGTGTCCTTGCGCCATCCCTTTTCGGTTTTGTTTTCATAGGTGTACCCTAGGCAGGCCTGCTGCTGCAGTGTGCAGCCAGTGGCTGGATATGCCTGGCAGCACGCTACGTGAGCATGAAAGTTTAGCGTGCAGCTGCACATATCCAGAATTCATTGATTTAACTAAACTTTATACGGGACCAGCCAAGCTCTTTTGGCTCTCCAAAATCCATAGAGACATCTTTGTGTTTAACTACAGATCTAATACAAGTTCAACATAATTCATTATTTTTGAGAGCTTTTATGTAACTGATTTTTTTTTTTCATGGGGCCTTGTAGTCTGGATCTATTATATTGCATGAAAATTAAAATGATTGCATTTTTGTTATAAAGAGGAAGAAGTTTTGAAAAAAAATCTCACATTCACTGTAGTTTGACAAAGCTAAATCCTAAATATTCCATCTTTACCCATAATCAAACGACATTTTATAAAAAGTAATTTCAAAAAAGCATATTTTGCTTTCAGGTGCTAATCTCCATCCTGACATCTTGTACTAGCTTTTCATGATGGGCCAGCCTAGTATGCCAGGAATAAATTGTGCTCATATTGTTGCTCATCCATTCCAATGTCTGATCAGATTCTACTCTACAGTATAATAGCTTTTTACAGCATTAATTGGCATTATTGCAGAATGAGGGCCCTTAAAGCTCCAGAAAGACTTTGATAAGTAACTACTGTCCTTCCATGCAGGTACTTTATTCTCTAGTTTCCTTGTAACACTTGCATTTTGCTTTTCTTTCGTTGTATTTTTATTTATTTATGCACAGAGTGACAAAACAGAAGATAAAGGAGGTTATATATGCCATTCATGTGTTCTGCAAAGAGTGGGTCCAATAACGCAGTTGTTGGCATCTCCAAATTTGGTGACATCCATGGAAATTAACCAGGAGAACGTGATGATGCCCAGACATGTCGAGCAATTACTGCAAGCTATTTGATGAGCTTTTTGTCTCCATCCCAGCTAGATAACACTAGCCTTCACGTTTTAAACAGCCCAGATGGTGCTTGGTACTACTGGAAACTAGTGTTTAACAACTGGACATTTTGGAAGGGATTTTCTTTTTAATCCTGCGCTCATCTTACAAACTTGCACATTTCTTCAACAGGCTAGTGCCTAAAAGACAATATAAATCAAATCTTTATCTAAAAATAAAATGTTTTATGACAGATCGCAATTAAAAGTGTATAACAGAACTGAATATAAAGTGCCTGACTGTGATAGCGTGTGCTGGTGCATTTTTTGTGTACAAGATTCTTTATATTAAAACGGAAGATATTTACAAATGGCATTTGACCAGCTATGTTGCAAATAAGTCTAAACTAACAGCAAACAGTGTTTGAAGAAAACACTTCATTTCACTGTGCTAATTATGTATTTATTCCTTGAAATGTGGAACTAATGCAGATACACACACACCTTAGAGGTGAGTGAACCGGGTCACACTATTCCTTTCTTCGTGAGCCACAGCCAAGCCCAACTGGCTGCATCTCACAGCAACCCAACTACTGGGTTGAACCCAACTTGTGCAGTTAATCTGAATCACATACTAAAAATACAGGTTATAAAAAGCATAGAAAGTTTTGTTGATGCTTATTAAAGAATTGGTGAGGTCATAAGTTAGTACTTAACTGTTGTGAACAGACATGTATGTTAGCATTGCCATCATATTCCGCAGTGCTGCACAATGGGTAAATACCATGTTTCCCCGAAAATAAGACATACCCATAAAATAAGCCGTAGCAGGATTCCTAAGCATTTGCGCAATATAAGCCATACCCCGAAAATAAGACATAGTGATAGGCAGGGCCAGCAGCTCAACCTTCAAAACAGCCACTAAGCGGCTGTGAGCGGGATTGAAAGCGGCACCTGGGCCGCCGCCTCCTCCCGCCCCCGGCGCCTAATATGAAGTTAAAGGGGCAGTTGTTGACAGACCGCGCCGCCCAATGGCAGTGCCTCAGTACTTCGTCCCACGTCTTAAAAGGGGTGGGACAAAGAGCTGAGGCATGACCATTGGGCGGCACCGTGCATGAACACCGGCCAGGGGCGGGCTGGGCAATTGAATCTACAATTAACGGCCGCCCATTTAAGTGGCCAATTCAGCCACGCCAGGGCCGTCTTTAATGCCCGCAGCATCCGCGGTGGGCCTGCCGAACTGGCCGGCACACCGAGATGCCATTGCAGCCGATGCGGCGGTAAGACAAGCTGGCTGCTTTAAAATCAATAAGCAGCCAGCGCGCCTGCACAGTGCCGCCCAGTGTCCTGTTACGTGACTCCGCCCCCTTGAGCGGCACGTCACATTGTCGATGTGATGGGCCGCTCAAGGGGGCGGAGTTACACGGAACAGTTCCTCGTGACAGCTAGAAGAGCACGTTGGAGGACAGCAGCAGTGAAGGATGGCAGCAAAATGGGGGTGGCTAGGGGGTATAAGCACACAACAGGGTGGCTGGAGCGCCATATCAATCAATACACAAAGATGGGGGGTGGGTGGCTGGGTACAATATACATGGGTCATTAACGTGGGTCTCTCTCATCGTTGTACCATACTTAATAAAAATAAGACATCCCCTGAAAATAAGCCATAGTGTGTCTTCTTGAGGAAAAATAAATATAAGACAGTGTCTTATTTTCGGGGAAACACAGCAGGACAGAAGTGGTATATAACATAATTCGACGTACATAAACAAGAGGTAAGGACGGCCCTACTCAAATGTGTTTACAATCTAGATGGGGTTAGGCTATATTACACATGAAAGTGCCATTGTTGGGGAAGGACCAGCCACACTAGCATAACGATTGAAGGCAGGAGAGAAATTAGGAAATGGGAGTTAAGGAAGATTGTAGAAAGGGCATTTAACGTGCACATTTCTAGGTGTCCTTTAAGAAGTGTGTCTTAAAGGAGTTTTCCCCCTCCCTTAGGTCCTTCAAAAATAGAGCAGCGAATGGGTGCAGCCCTTCGGAAATCTTTCAAAGGTGCATGAGGCTTAGAAATCCGAGCAGAGGACGTAAATCATTAGAGGAACTGTTAGGAGTGTATTTAAAAATGAACGATGAGATGTATGTAGGGGAATCTCTGAAAGTAGGAGTCAGGATTTTTAAAGTGAATCCTGAAGCACACAGACAGCCCGGCAAGAGACTGATAGAGGGTAGAGGTGTTAGTAAGGCTATAGGTGAGAAATATAAGTCTGGCGGCAGCATTTAGCGTGGATTGATAGAGGGGCAAGATGGGTAGGACGGAGCCTTAGTGGCTTGTGTTAGAAAGGGATTAATGTGGGGAAATGTTTTTAAGTTGTAGATGGCAGCATTTTTTTTCTTTTCAGGCAAACGATATGGTAGTGACAGAGGCAGTGCATGTGAGGAGACGGAGAGATTATTTCACAGTTGACGTTGAGGGAAACTGTTGAGAATGTTAGCATCGGAGGGAAGGAAGAGAAGTTTGGTTTTGGAGAGATTGGAGGAACGTGCAGACATCCATTTAGAGACAGAGGCAAGTTAGTTACAGGATCTGAAGAAGGAGAGGATAGGTAGATTTAGGGGTCTTCAGCATACAAGTAGTATTGAAAGGTAAAGGTTGAGATTAGTTTGCCAAGAGAGGCAGTGTAAAATGAGAACAGAAGGGGTCCTAGAACTGAGCCTTGGGGTTCCCCCGACAGTGGGGAAGGGGAGGGGAAGCTTTACTGGAGAGTGAGATGCTCAAATGTAGGATGTGAACTAATAGAGAGCAGTGTCACAGAGACCAATATTGTGACTTTGAGAGAAAAAGAGGATGGTCCACTGTGTCAAAAGCAGTAGAAACCAAATTTGGTTAAAAAAAACAAACATACAAATATCAGAATACAAAAACAGTATAAAATAAACAAAAGGATAAAACACATAAATGGGGGAGATTGCCGAGAGCACATGGAGCGTCAAAGTAGACAGTCCCCATACAACAATCCTGTTATGCACACGTCTTATATTACCCATGGAGCATCACTGGCTGGAAACCTCCATGCTTCCTCAACAAATAGGACTGGAGCTCTTCCAGTTTGACAAAATTGCAAAATGTATTGTTTTACAGCACATAAAATTAATCAGTGATATAGTCCGCAAGGCAGAGGTATTATTTTGGCTTAATGAAGCCACAAGCCTCACGTATTTCGTACTGCGAGGCATTAAATCATAGGCTCCAGTCCTATTTTCTGCTACAAACACTATAAACCAGTTTTGCAGCAGTTGATGAAGAATCCGTGGAGTATTGATTGCTTTTAAGTTCCTCTTTGTTAAACTTCTTGTTGGTCTTGTATTAAATGCACTGGGATGGACAGTACAGATTTAACGGATGGCTATTTCTTAGGTTTTTACCAACTGAATTACACAGCATTAAAATCACAGAAAGAATGATACCATTGCAAAAAAAAGTTAAATACCTAATTAATTAGGACAGCCAGCAATGCTACAAATAACCTGTATAATAACCTGGTATTATCTCGTTTGGTTCCAGTAAGCTTCCTTTATCTGCTGACCTTTATTTTTAGCCATATATGTTGGCAAATAAGTGAATTTCTCCATATACTTTAATTAGATGGAGTACCTGGTGGGTGATTAACACTGATCCACTATATTATTTAAAACAAATAGTACAATAAGACGTTAGGGTGGTTGTCTAGCAGATCGAGCCGACACCAGACAAGGAAGGCATACAAAGGACTAATATGCAGATGCATGAAAACATCAATATGCAAACACTGGAATGGTCTACATCAATAAAAAAAATGGTTTAAAGAGTGACCCTGCAAAAACATGGATTGGTTCCATATGCATAAAAAAAAGACAATAGTTACAAATATAACGGTTTTATTTACACATATGATTATAGATAACACATTATTATAATGTATAACCAATGGTATTGTACATAACACTGTGGTTAAAAAAATATATATAGATAATACAAAATTATTTTGGTCAGTTTTGATACAAAACAAACTGATTTCCTAAAACACCAATTTGCAGTAGCAAATTTTGTTTTCAGTGGCCTGCCAGAGATTGGGATGCTAAAATGTCTGCGAGCTATTAACATTATATAAGGGCTCGAGCTACTGTATGAACTGCTTCTGTAGGAGAAAAGTGTAAAAGACTGTCAATGTGAATAGGACTTCAGCATTTGGACTAATCTGATCTTCGTTGTTGCTTTGGTTTTCTGTTTGTTTTTTGTTTGTTTGTTTTTTAGCATACAGCTGTCTGCTAGGAGCATAATACATCTTGGTGATGAGCTTATCCCATCGATGACCTTACATTCTGTAAAAACAGTCCCAAATGACCACTATAAAGTACCGGTATTTCCTGAGGATTTTGAAATGGTGGGGAGATCAAGCTGTCTCATAACAGAGACCCAGCAGGTCAACTAGAGTGTGATCACAGGAGGATCTTGGAAAAAAATTTGGAAAACAACAACAAAAAAAGGCTCTTGGTGATTTACCATCTGGTTACAAAATAAATATCTTATGATTATAAAGACACCAAAGGGAAAGGTAAAAATTTGGAAAAGAAAAAATAAATTCTAACAGTGACAAAAAATGGCAAATATATGGCTTTTTCACAGCCTCACAACCATCAAATTAAAACAAATGAGTAGTTTAGTATTTAAGGGAGTATTTGGCCCTTCAAAGCATTACATTTGTGTTGTGGTGCACTAAACACAGAAGGAAAATTATGATTAAGCATACATATGGTTAAAATTGCAAAAAAAAAAAACTTTAGGGTGTGAAACGTCACTGACAATAAGAATCTTTAGCAAAACATTGAGCCGTTTATTATGCGTCTGCCTTTGATCTTTTTGTTGTATTGACTAGAACAGATTCTAGCAATTGCTTTTCAGAATCTGTTGCCAAAGTTTGCATAGTCATAAAAATGTATTAAGGTCTTGTGCAATGCTCTTAATGGAAAAATGTACAAACATGGGGAAATGATATAACCAAAAGGCTCACAAAATAACAAGGTATTTATAGGCTGGGCTGCTACTTCATTACATATTGTCTTGTTTGGCTAGATATTGAGCTAGATTCTTCCAGACTGTGATAACATTATGGTCACCTATACACAGTGTCCGTTATAGCTGTGTTCTAAACACTGATCCATTGAGGACTCCAGATACGTAGCCGCTCCAGAAGAAATATGGATATGGTTCTTATAGGCAATTGCCTAATTTTGTAGTCAACCAAAACCAATTTCCCTCTGTAGTTTCTGACTTCAAGAGTACCAAGACAACTTTTTGAGATACATATAGCAATTATGTGTTCATGAATGGATGGAATGGGATAATATGTCATTTCATAGCAGGACTTCATCCTCTATTACACCATCGTCTTCTGTATCTGCAACGTTCAACACTGCGTTATGATGTCCAACACAGGAGAAAGGTCTACAACTGCAGTTTGGAAGAAAATAATCAATATGTCTACCCCAGGGATAGAATTATGCATTACAATGTATGATAGAACAAACCCAAATGACACCATTCTACTTTCAGTATCTTCTTTAAAACATTTAATTTGCTCAAAGCAGAATTGAACATTTTTACATTGTGTTGATTATCTTGTATTACTAGAAATCCATAACCATCTTCAGTTGAATAGACCTGTATTAAGCCCTTTGTGACCAGGGTTTTACCCGCCTAGGTGAGCAGAGCTTTTATTGCTATTTTAAGCATATCTTTGCTACTATCATTGAACCCACACAAATAATATATAGGACAGATAAGGCTGTATCCTTCTACCACCTTTGTTAAACATGTCAAAAAACAGAAAAAAACTAACATTTTTGCAATTTAAATTACAATTTCTTCCACAAATTAGGTCCCAATAATAAAAAAGTAAAGAAAATTAATATTCCGGCAGATTTTAACAGAATTTTGGGGCAACATGTTTGCCTGGCAAGTATCAAATGCTAACCACAATTATTCATTTTGTAGATATTTCATAGATACTTTGCTCACTATTAATGTTACAAAGCCAACATACTAACGGTAAAAAAAACAGTCTAATATTTACCCTGTAATTACCAGAAGTATATGATTATATGTAAACAATTTATATAAATTATATTTTCCCTTCGTATAGTGGCAGTAACAGATGGTGTGTACTTTCCTATGGGACAAGTAGCCTGTAAGAAACTAAATAAGAAAGTTAACCTCCTCCTCCTTACCCATAAATACGCGTTTTACCCTTTGCTGAACAGTTCTTTCTTGTCCCCTTTGGGGACGGACAGTAGTTCCTGTTGGTGAGGCACACGGGTTGCTGTCTGGGGGTAGTCAACCTCCCAGTGCTCACTGGGTGTGAGTAGAGAGAGGTCCAGCCTGCCATCATTAGAGGTGCACGTCAGTACAGAGATTTCAGGGTTACCATCCCACCATGGAATAGGAGTTTGAGGTAAGTTTTTTTTTTTTTATTTGTTCTCTTTACTTTAAATATTCTATGCCCTCTTGGTCAGCCTTTTTTTGTCCTTCCATGTAGATGTCAGTCTTTTCCAGAGATACAGAACTAGACAAAACTAGGACAAAATTCTCACTCCCACTCCAAAAAAAGTAAACTTTTAAAGCAAAGCATGTAGCTTGCGCAGAATGTTCAGTTCCTCTACCCAGATGACTGCAGGAAAAAGTTGTGTAATCCATGCTCATCTGAAAATCTGGCCAAATAATAGCACAAGGACACTCAGTCTCTTAGGGTGGTTCCAAGAAAATCTGGCACAGACCTTTGAGTCATTTAGAGAATCAGCTTCTAGAGACAAGCATGCTATTCAGGTAAAAACATAGAAGATTCAGATCCAGTTCCTCCAGATCAGAGCTATCCTCAGGGGAATGCTCCCAATCTTCAGGTGACTTTCCTTCAAGTGAGGATTCTGACAAAGAAGATTTTTTCGTCTCATGAACTAAGAAAGTTAATTAAAGAGGTGAGGGGGTGTTTCAGGAACAAATCCCATTCAAAATAAAGGGTTCCCTGTTTTGCCAAAATTAAGAGAGCTCATGCAGCGAGAGTGGAATAATCCTGGCAAAAGAGCATTTATATTGTACTTGTAATATAAATACAAGTCTTCAGATTGCAGGATGACGATAGATGGAGGAACTCCCCAAAGTAGATTGCTTAGTTGTCCAAGAAGACCACTATTCCCATTGGGGAAGTAGCTGGATTAAAAGACTCCATGGACAGAGAAGCATTCACTGGCAGGTTCGGCAATGGCTAGAGCTCAACGTTGTGGAATACAAGCGCTTGAAGACAGCCTTCCAGAGGATACGGATAAAGAGATCCTTCACCTCACTTAAAATGATCTAAACTTTTTTGTCAGATACAACAGAGGAAGTCCTCAAGTTAACTGCCTGGAATATGGGCCTTTTTTCAGTAGCTAGGAGAGCTTTGTGGCTAAGATCCTGGACTGCGGATTCAGCATCTAAGTGTGATCTTCCCTTTGAGAGGCATAAATTGTTTGGTGCACCACTGGAAGAACTTAAATGTCGGATACAAAACGTGCTCTTCCTCAAGACAAGAAAATCAAGTGGAACAGGCCCTTACAAAAACCGAGAGCTTACCAAATGCGATCTGTTAACAGATCGCATTTCGCAGACAATTTGGGGAGAAGTTCAGGATAAAAACAAGAAGGAAAAAATAAAATTCTGACAAAATAGGAGGAAGGCTGCAATGGTTCCTGCAGGCATGGGAAAAAACTTCAAACACCACATGGATCCTGGGTATCATTGCAGAGGTATACAAAATCAGATTTCTGTCTCTTCGCCCTCTGTTCCTGATCTCCTCTTACCTGTCTCCCCTAAGAAATGCCGCTGTACTTTCAGAATCACTTCTTTTACAGAAGGGTGTCAAGAAAATTCCCAGTAATCTAAAATTTCAAGGCGTGTATTTCAGACTCTTTCTACTCCCAAAGCCAGATGAGTCCTTTTGGCCAGTCTTGGATCTCAAAAAATGTGAACAGATACATCCATATATCAACGCTTCAGGATGGAAAGCATAATGTTTGTAACATACATTCTGCAGAAGTGAGATTATATGGCTACCCTGGATGCGTATCTACATGTGCCTATAGCCACAGTGTCTCAGATTTACATTAAAGACAAAAAGAAAATTCTAAATTTTCAGTTCAGAGCTCTCCCTTTTGGTCTTGCTTGGCACCACAAGTTTTTACAAAAATCCTGAACCTACTAGCAGTGCATTAAGGGAGAAGGGGGTTTCAATTGTGCCATATCTGGACGATTGTCTGATCAAAGCAAAGTCTCCGAAAATCAGATCTAGAGTACTACAGTGTCATGGTTGGTGCAGTCGGTCGGACTAGCCAGCTCCGCGACAGTTGGGTCATCAACTGGGAAAAGTCCAATCTAACTCCGGTTACTAGAATTCCGTTTTAGGCCTAGTTATAGATTCACGGGCCCTTCATCTTTTTCTCCCACAGACAAATGTAAAAAAAGGTAAGAAGGGAAATTGTTGCCCTATGGAAAGTTCCAACTGTTTCATTAAGGAAAGCCATGAGCATTCTGGGTCTACTTACAGCATCTATACCGGCAGTCACTTGGGCAATGGCTCAAATGAGATCTCTTCAATTAGAAATTCTGAGCTGATGGTCAGGGAGAGAAGACCTAGACTCAGTTTTTTCAGTACCAGAAGAGGTCCTTGTGCAACTAAACTGGTGGAGAAATCCCCAGACATCTATCCAGAGGCCTGTCTTTTCAGCCCTCGGAATGGTAGGTTATCACTACGGACGCATCAAAAGTAGGATAGGGTGCCCACTTGAATTCCCATTTCAAGCAGGTTCTTTGGTCTCCAGGAGTCTCAGCACAATCCTCAAACTTCCGAGAACCAAAGGCTATCCTGCTAGCCCTCAGAGCTTTCCAGCCGTGGGTAAAACAGAAATCTGTCAGACTTCAATCAGACAACCACACCATGGTTTTGTATTTGAACCAGCAAGGTGGAACAAGGACAAGGAAACTTTGTTCCCTTTGTGCAGAAATTATGGAATGGGTTCAGCTGAATCTGGAAGCAGTGTTAGCTACACACATAAAAGGATCAGCCAAAATCATTGCCAACAATCTAAGCAGACAGAAGTGGTCTCAGGCACAATGGTCTCTGGACCACAACATATTTGCCAGTCTAGTTTCCAGGTTCGGCACTCTGGAGCTAGATCTCATGGCCACTCGGGACAACAGAAAAGTCCAGCTCTTCACATCCTGAACAAAGGAGATTTTCCACATTTCTTTGGACGGACTGTCTTTCCATTGGAATTTCAAGATGGCATACGTCTTTCCTCAAGTGGCCCTGATTCCGCACATACTTCAAAGAGTTTGGCCAGACAAGGCACGTGTTTTGGTGATAATCCGTACTGGCCGACCCGCAGCTGGTTTTCAGAGCTCAAATATCTGTCCCTTGCTCATTGGGAGCTTCCTCGGAGAACAATCCTACTGGACAACAAGGAGCTTCTCCCAGAAACAGTAGACATGTTTACGAAGACCACTGAAGAAGTCTTTTCCCTGCATGGGATTTATCTCTGGCTTTGAAGGCTCTTTGCACATCTCCTTTTGAACCCCCTCGAAGAGGTCTCCCTGAAGATGTTATCACTCAAGATGGTTTTTCTTCGGCCAGAAAAGTCAGGGAAATACAAGCACTAACCTCCTCTCTAGAATTTACTGTCTTTCATCAAGATAAAGTGGTCCTGCATCTTAAACCTTCTTTCCTCCCTAAGGTTATTTCCAGATCCAATATCAACCAACCAATCATACTTCCCGCCTTCTTCCAATCACCATCATCTCCTGAAGAAGCCAAGTGGCACACCTTAGACATCAAAAGGGCATTGGAAATTTACCTGAACCTGTGATCATCTGTTTGTGAACTACTTGCCAGATGGCTTACGGAAGCTATTCACTTATCCTATCAGGTCAGTCCTTTGGAGAGGACGGCTGCCTCTCCAAAGGAGATCTGTAAAGCAGCAACCTGGTTGTCATTTAATGCATTCCTGAAACACTACAGACGTCTTTTCTTCCTCAGGCATAAGGTGCTGCAGGCAGTGGCTTCTTGAATCCCACCCGGCTCCGATATCCTACTGGTACTGCCACTATACGAAAGGAAAAACAGAAATTTTTACTTACCGTAAATTTTTCCAAATATATTGTCAGTACGGATTTCCCTTCCCTGTTTTTTTGTACTTACTGTGGAGCAAATGGTAAAACAAATTTTTCTGGGTAAGGAGGAGGGGGTTAAAACATTCTTATTTAGTTTCTTACAGGCTGCTTGTCCCCTAGGAAAGTACACACCCACTGGTACTGCCACTATATTCGAAAAAAAAATAATTTACGGTAAGAAATAATTTTTTTGTTCCTTTCTTTTTGGGGGGGGGGGGGGGGGAGTCTGTTTTGTTTTTTTTAATAATATATGTTGCACTATAGGGCTCCATTGGCCTGCGTGGTTGAATGCAGTACCTTCGGAGCAATCACAAGGCGATCATTATGCTTAGAAAGCGATTAAGGCAATGCAGGTAATTAACAGCAGCCCGTACATGTGCTCTACTGGATGAATGTGCAAAAATTCCCACAGAAGCACCAAAATCTTGTTTTTTTGGAATCTGTTATAGGTGCAAAGGGGG
The DNA here is from genome assembly GCA_023333645.1 of Sceloporus occidentalis. NCBI lineage: Eukaryota > Metazoa > Chordata > Lepidosauria > Squamata > Phrynosomatidae > Sceloporus > Sceloporus occidentalis. Next base: position 6,494,752 of record JALMGF010000031.1, read on the forward strand.
GGGGGGCAGCTACATATTAATGTGTATGTATTTAGAATGTGATGTCATAAAAGTCCCTTTTGGTGTAATGATCAAGCATCCCAATACTTTTGTCCATATAATGTACATAGTTATGGCTAGCCCTAAATCATATTGAAAGGGTGGGGAGGGCAAGGAGTAAGCAAATCCCCCACACCCCCACCCACTCTTAGAATCTATGACTACATACATCTAACCATTATATTGAAATACACTTACCCCAGCGTCTTATAGATGGCAAAGGAGACTACAATAAGAATTGCAATGGCAATGATAGCAGACCCTAAAAACATAAAAATTATGACTAATAATAATGCAACATCTATATAAGACAGCAGTTATTATTTCTTAAGTGTCCTAAAACAAAACTAAATATATTCAATCATTAGGATGTTGTATATTTTCTTAATAATGTCATCATAGGGTAGGCACTTTTGTATTTGTTAATCTCCCAGCTCCTGTTTTTTTTTTTCTTCTTACCTATTGTAATATGTCTGTATGCTTCACTCCCTAAAACGTAAAAAAAATAATGTCAGAAGGTGCTATTTTGCAAAACAATAATTGTACCCTCTTGTATATTAAAAAGTTAAACTAAAAGCTAAAAATTTCATTAAACACAAATATTAAAAAACCCTTTTAGCTTGGAAGGCAACAACATATCAGTGCCTGCTTTTCAGTCACTCTTAAAATTCCCCCAGGAAACACAGAGTGAATGAATAGTTATGAATAAGAAAACGATGTGATTAAGGAATTGTATACGGGAAGTTTTTGAGCTTCCAATAGTACTACAAATGATGTTTCTATTGATGAAATAAATGGAAGTAATAGTCGTTTTAAGGTGGCTGTTAGATTTCTATTAAATGTATAGTTACATGGTACAAGATGTTAAATGTACCTTTAATAGAACTGAAAATAACAGACTACCGTTAGTAAGGGTGTAAGCCAACAAATGCTAATACTATTGATTTATATTTCTCTAATACGATATACATTTAATATCCAGGGATCTTGACATGTTCCCTTTAGTTGACAGTATATAACAAACTGCAAGATAGGCACACATAAGAGGGGGGTTATATGTGATACTTTTTCACAAAAAGTCTGCCCATGTAAAGTTTTGTTTGTGCATTCCAGCCATCATATGCACTTTAATCCATAGCTGTGTTGGCACTTTGTATTTTTGTGTGGTCTGTTCTGCAAATGCATGGGGGTTCTACAGAAACCTCCAAATGCATTTGCCCCTTTGCCCACCCCCAGCTAGATGCTTTGCACGAGATGTTTTTGGTCAAACATCTCCCTGCATGTACTATACTCTCCTCCAGCTAGCTCCACTGCACGTCCAGGGAACAGTCAATAAGCCATGGAGTGGGAGAGATTCCTCTTCTGTGTCAGGCATGTGATCTTTTTAGATTTAAAGAATGTATATTACCGGTATGTACTTTGACGCATTCTTCTTATAGTGGGGGTGTCAGGGACATTATACTGTCCCTTCAAACCTTATGAAACCGATGAAAGACATGATGGCACTCTAAGGAACAAACAACTGCACACTAACCCGTGGACTCGGGTGCTTGTTTGGTGGCTGTATCCTCCTCTGTGTTGTTCCACTTCACGGTTCCATCTGTAGTAACACGAACATAACTGTCATCAGAGTAGCCTGATATGGTTGTTGACTTTGTATCATATGTTGAAAACTTTGCTCCCTGTGTATCTACACTGCCAGAACTACAAATGAAATGTATATATCTTTGCAGCGTTGGTCAAATTAAAACTAAGAGTTCTATATATAGAATTGTCACATTCCACATTTGCCTTGGGGTAGAATAGTACATTTTAATTAACATTGACTTGAATTAGCCAATATTATGGCTAATGTCTATTATATCTGCATTGTAAGCATACACAAAACTAGTATATACACATACGGTATGTTAGCATTACACTGACCAGTGGCTGTGTTTTCCCCTGTAGTCCTTTCCACACTTCTGTCTTTTGTAACAATGTCATGTCTGTTATCGGATTTATTCGGAGTGGTTGTTGTACTACGGTCTGGAGGCAAGGCCAGCCGTGTAACCCCATCACTTGTTTGTGTTATCGTTTCTGTTTTCTTTGCAGTGAAAGACCTTGTTGTAAGTCTTTCTTTTTCTGTTGACATAGTTGGTAATGATGCAGGAGAACTCAAATCTAGATAATATAGAAACAGGTAAATATTGTGTACACATAACATACTTATTGAGCAATGTCATGTAGCACTGTAAGAAAGTATTCAGAAAGTTAAAACCGCAACTTCTCCTTCTAAAGCCCAAATGTTTACTTACTTCTACCCTTTGCCCTCAGAAGTCCTAATATCCACACTTCACATTTTTTTAATCAGTGATGCTAAATTGCATGTTAGTTTTACATATTAATTTGCATTAATGCATGAATTATATTTTATCCCTGGGGACTGGCATGCAGTGGTGTGATTCTATGCTAATAATAAATGTATTCTCCATCAAACTGAGTGGGACTGAAAGTGAGGTTGAATCAGAGTATAGGAGGTGAAGTTGGATGTGACCTTTGTGATATGCTCTGCCCACGGTGAGCAGTAATCTGCAGCAATGGCTACAAAGAGGGAATGGGGAGGTGCTGCTGGATAATGTGTGTAGAGGTGGTATTAAGAAGCAAGTAGAAAAAAAAAAAGAAATAGAAGAGTAATGGAGGAAAAAAAGAAGAAGAGGGAGAGAGAAGGGTGAGAAAAAAAAAGGAAAAAGGAGAGACAGCGAGAGAGAGGGTGAGAAAAAAAACGAGGACAGAGAGGATTATTGAAAAAGATGGATAGAGAAAAAGGAGAGAAATAAAAGGTTAGAAAGTGAGACAGGGAAGGAGGTGAGAAAGGAAGGAACAGAAGAAAAAGAGGAAGGGAGAGAAGAGGGAATAAGTGCATGACATTTTAATGACATGCACACATGCTAGTTAAATACATAATTTTCCAAATAAATCTCCCCCCCCCCCCAGCTGAAACAGTAACAAGTAGAGACAGTATCAAGCACAAACAAGGTTTGGGATTTATAATTTCATACTACTTTCTTTTGCATATATGTAGTTAATATGGATGTGGCTTGTTGCTCTTGTTGCCATGGCTAGCCCCAAGTTGCCTTTAGTGAATGAGCAGTTGTGGAGGGGGGAGTGGGTTGGGGATTTGTTGTGTCCAACTCCGCTCCCCCTGTCAGCAGAGAAAATATGCCCTGGAGAGTTTCCACGTATGATCATGTATGTGGTATCAGATTTTAGTTTTTTGTTTATAGAGTCTATGTCATAGGGATTCTGTATTAGCACAACCGGTATTTGATACATGTATTGAGGTACTTATTTGGGTTGTGTAAACGTTGTACCTACAGGTTTGATTTTAATAGATATTCATCCCATAAAAAAATTTGCAGACTTTACAAAAAATTTTGACTATTTGTATATTGCAGGCACATACTGGTCACCATATAAGATTACTAACATTATATAGGCCGTACAAGCTATTATTTAGCTTGACATATCATGGTTTATCATGCCTAAAAGAAACAAAAACATTTTTGTTGTCCAAATTAACTAAAACCAACAGTCAAAACAAACTGATGAGGAGACATATGACCACTTATGGATTCAAGATAATAAAGGATCATAACGCAGCAGAATGCATTCTATAAGTAACTATTGTTCATAGGATGTCCCTCCCACTATCTTCAATAACATTCTAAAATGTACTCTATGTGCTAATATACTTTAACCCTGTAAATATTTAAGAATAGGTCAAAATGTCTTACCAATGTGTCTGTGTGAGTAGCCATACAGCACCACCAATAATATCAAATTACAAAGTGTGTACACGACATCCAGGACCCTGCTCAGTCCACAAAGTACAACAAAGTACTAAAGAGTGTAAAGAATAAGTAATACAGAATGGTTAGGGTAATGTTAATATTGGTTGAAAGGGTATGAAATACTCTACTTGGCCAAAAAAATGGTTTTGTGTGGATTTTATCAATGGTTTGATTATTTGTTCTATATAGTGCCATCATATTTCGTAGCGCTGTACAATGGGTAGACAAGACATAACAAGTAGTATGTAACATAACAATTTGACTTACAGAAGCAACAGGTGAGGAGGTCCTAATACAAATGAGCTTACAACCTAATGGCAGGGGTAATCTCATTGCCATGACTTGCCCCACTAGATCAATTAGTTGTCAACTGCTAATAACAGCAATACATGGAGTAAGACAGGTAGAAAGAAGGAGAATGGAAAATGTGATTCCAATTGTACCTTGGACAAAAATTATAAAGCTTATGAATATAGGGATCTGAATTAATGCATCATTTAAATAAAAAAATAAATAAAAAAAATAAAATAAAAATCACTCACCTGACATAGGAGCAGGGCTGCTATCAACTTTGGGAAGTTCCATGGTAGTAACTTGAGAGGATGGATCTCCTAAACATAAAATTTCAAGTAAAAGGATTTGGATTTTTTTCATGAGATTTAACTAGACATTACACTAAAATTATGCTACACTTGAATTTATGTACAGTTAATATACAGTACATTAATAACTGGACTGTTAATCCGAGTGAAAACCTCTTGAGAAGGAAAGAAATATGAAATTATATATATATATATATATTTATAATGATATGCTGTTTGGCAAGATGATAGGAGGCAAGGGATCCTTCACGGCTTTCACCCTACCTGATGTTTGAGGTGCACTTTGTAGCTTGTTTCTCCCTCCCATAATAATAAAAAAATCTAAAAAATAACCAAATATTTAGAGGGTATTGCTCTTGATGGAAGACAGATCTGAGGTCTACAAAGGCCCCAAAGGGATTCCCTAGCCACGGGGGTATCTCATAAAAGAGAAAGAAGAAAAAGCATACTACAGTACATATTCTGTGTAAGGAATCATAAGAAACATTGCAAAAAATACACCTTTTTATATTTTCGCTTTTGAAAAAAGGTTTGTTGGGAGATGGATGTTAGAATGATATACCTTTAAGAGGAGTTTTTGGACTGTTAATGGGCATAGGGTGCTGTGGGCGAAGTACAATTCAGTATATGACACAATGATTTGGTGTTTAATGCACAATAATACATGTAGAGGCCGAGTACAAGCCTGTGAGAACTAGAGATCCCAAAATGCTTTGTGGACATGTATAACGACAAGCATTTTTTTTTCCCATATCAGCTTATGGTACATATACATACACATATATATATATATACACATATATATATATATATATATATATATATATATATATATATATATATATATATATATATATATTAGGGCTGAAACAACGAATCGATTCATTGTTGGAGCACTCGGCTCCTTTTACCTACCTCCGCGAGCGTTCCCCGCTTCCGCTACACGCTCTGCAGTCTCCGCCTTCTTTTAGTTACGGATGTGACGCGTTCCGGAGGCAAGTATTTTTCATGTCTGTGCGAGTGGCTCTGTGCGAGTGGCTCCATTCGCACAGAGCGATTCGCGGGGGTGGGGGTGGGGTTTCAGGGCATGCAGGGCAGAGTGGGGGTGGGGATGCAGGGCAGGGTGTGAGTGTGGGGGCATGGCAGAGTGGGGGTGGGGATGCAGGGCAGAGTGGGTGCAGGGTGTGAGTGTGGGGGCAGGGCAGAGTTGGAGACTGGGTGCAGGGGCACAGTGCAAAGTGCCAGGGCTGAGTGCAAAGTGCTGGGTGCAAAGTGCCAGGGCTGGGGCAAAGTGCTGGGTGCAAAGTGCCAGGGCTGGGTGCAAAGTGCCAGGGCTGGGTGCAAAGTGCCAGGGCTGGGTGCAAAGTTCTGGGTGCAAAGTGCCAGGGCTGGGTGCAAAGTGCTGGGTGCAAAGTGCTGGGTGCAAAGTGCCAGGGCTGGGGCAAAGTGCTGAGTGCTGGGTGCAAAGTGCCAGGGCTGGGGCAAAGTGCTGGGTGCAAAGTGCCAGGGCTGGGTGCAAAGTGCTGAGTGCAAAGTGCAGAGTGCAAAGTGCAAAGTGCAGAGTGCAAAGTGCAGAGTGCAGAGTGCAGAGTGCTGAGTGCAAAGTGCTGAGTGCAAAGTGCCAGGGCTGGGTGCAAAGTGCCAGGGCTGGGTGCAAAGTGCCAGGGCTGGGTGCAAAGTGCCAGGGCTGGGTGCAAAGTGCCAGGGCTGGGTGCAAAGTGCCAGGGCTGGGTGCAAAGTGCCAGGGCGCAAAGTGCTGGGTGCAAAGTGCCAGGGCTGGGGCAAAGTGCTGAGTGCTGGGTGCAAAGTGCCAGGGCTGGGGCAAAGTGCTGGGTGCAAAGTGCCAGGGCTGGGGCAAAGTGCTGAGTGCAAAGTGCCAGGGCTGGGTGCAAAGTGCCAGGGCTGGGTGCAAAGTGCCAGGGCTGGGTGCAAAGTGCCAGGGCTGGGTGCAAAGTTCTGGGTGCAAAGTGCCAGGGCTGGGTGCAAAGTGCCAGGGCTGGGTGCAAAGTGCCAGGGCTGGGTGCAAAGTGCTGGGTGCAAAGTGCCAGGGCTGGGTGCAAAGTGCTGAGTGCAAAGTGCTGAGTGCTGGGTGCAAAGTGCTGGGTGCAAAGTGCCAGGGCTGGGGCAAAGTTTCTTGAACAGTAATAGTCCACCTCTTTTCAGAATGTTTGGGGTTATTTTGTTTCATAAATATTGTGTTTGGGTTCTTGTACTTTGAAAATATTGTTTTTTATTACATCATAACAAAATAAGAATGTTAATGTAAATTTTAAGTTGTTTTTTTAACATCCAGTTCATTAAATTATTTTAAATAAACAAACAATTTGCATATTTTTTTTTATCCGATTAATCGAAAAAATAATCGGCCAACTAAATGATTATTAAAATAATCGTTAGTTGCAGCCCTAATATATATATATATACATATATACATACACACACACACACACACACTGAACACATGTATCACCCTGGTCACATTAAAAACAAAATTCTTTAAAATTTTATTTTTATGTTTAATGCATAATGGAGTCAATTCATAGTTATTGGGTATTGCTAGTACATACTTAATTCACATTTAAAAGTTGTTTTCTCGCATAAAGCCAAACTAGAAGTGCCAGCTTTCCTTCTTAAACCAACGGGACAACTGGACCGCGCTTTGTCGCTTGCCATGTGGTTTGGTTCTAATGGTCCTGAGTGATCCTCTTTGTTTGTTGTACTCCAAACTGAGAAAAAAGTGAGATTAGAATAAAAAAAAGAATATAAAAAAAGACTTTTAGTGACTGTCTGATGATATAAGTACAGTTGATGGCTGGATTTGTGCAGCATTTGACTGGTGTAAGCGTGTGGCTAACACCACATTCATAAAATACATTGTTTGAATGTTTGTAGATGACTTACATAAAGAACTTCAAAAGCCACAGAACAAACTCTTGGTAAAGACTTTCCTCCAGTCACACCCCATAAAACAAAAGTTCCTCTATTTGGCAATTTCAATTATTGTATGTAAGGTACAAAATACAAGAAGAGGGGGACATTGGTTTTAAATCTAAACGTTATTTTATTAACTAAACATAAAGAAAGAAAATTTTTTTAAATGTGCCCAGTAGGGCTGCAACAACTAATCAATAAAATCGGTAATAATCGATAATGAAAATCGTTGCCAATGAATTTCATTATCGATTAGTTGAATCGATTTTTATCGATTATAAAATGAGGGTTTTTTCAGAGCAATACCCCTCATTATATAATCGGTTTTAGTGACTCACAGCAGCAGTTCCTACTTACCAGCCCCTCCCTGTAATCACTGTGACAACTGGCCCCGCCCCTTCCTTCTCCCAGAACCACATGGCTGTGACACTCATCTCACTATAAGTATAAAATTAATATTTGGGCTGCTGAAAGTTAGGGGAGGTGGGGGTTAATTTAGGGGCAGTTATGGTTAATGGGGTGTTTAGGGCGGTTGTGGTTAATGGTGTGTTTAGGGTTAATTTAGGGTAGTTGTGGTTGATGGGGTATTTAGGGTTAATTTAGGGGTAGTTATGGTTAATGGGGTGTTTAGGGTTAATTTAATGATGAGGACTGAGGGTTAATTTAATTAATTTAAGGTGCAGTTAGAGGTAAAGGGGGGCAAACTAAGGGGAATCTAAATCCTGGGGGCAGTGAAGATTAACCCAGTACTAAAAGTATTGTGTCAGTGTGATGCAAACGGGTCTGTGAATCTATGAGGGGACTAAGATATCTGGGGGGGGCATAAGGCATATCTGGGGAGGACGGAGAGACATATCCGGGTGTATAAGGCATATAGAGTATATAAGGCATATGTGGGGAGGGCAGTGTGGCATGTCTGGGGAGGACGGAGTGGTGTATCAGGGTGTATAAGGCATATCTGGGGCCACAGTGGCATATCTGGGGGTAGAGTGGAGTGGCATATCTGGGGAGGGCAGCATGGCATGTCTGGGGAGGAAGGCATGTCAGGGGCATTGGTGGGATTCAATTTTTTTTAGTAACCACTTCCGAGATTTTGTACTAAAAAATTAAAACCTCACACACACAATCAGGCAGTCACACACACACACACACACACACAGACTCAGGCAGTCTCTCTCTCTCGCACACACACACAAACTCAGGCAGTCTCTCTCTCACACACTCACAGAGACTGCCTGAGTCTGTGTGTGTGTGTGCGAGAGAGTCTGTGTGTGTGTATGAGAGATACACAGACTGTCTCTCTGTCGCACACACAGACTCAGGCAGGCTCTCTCTCTCTCTCTCACACACACACACACACACACACACACAGGCAGTCCCTCTCACACACAAAGAGACTCAGGCAGTCCCTGGTACACTCACACAGGCAGTCTCTCTCTCACATACACAGTCTCAGGCAGTCTCACACACACAGAGACTCGGGCGGTCTCTCTCGCGCACAGAGACTCGGGCGGTCTCCCTCTCTCACACACGCACACAGAGACTCGGGCAGTCTCTCTCGCGCACAGAGACTCGGGCGGTCTCCCTCTCTCACACACGCACACAGAGCCTCGGGCAGTCTCTCTCGCACACAGAGCCTCGGGCAGTCTCTCTCGCACACAGAGCCTCGGGCAGTCTCTCTCGCACACAGAGCCTCGGGCAGTCTCTCTCGCACACAGAGCCTCGGGCAGTCTCTCTCGCACACAGAGCCTCGGGCGGTCACACATAAATAAGTAAAATCTACTGTAAAAAATGCACTTTGAACAATTTCAAGCTGTTTAGCAAATTATATATTTCATATATATACGAAAAGCAGTTAATCAAAGCGTTCAATAGAAGTCTGGAAAAAGTATGCACTGGTCCTTTTTAGATAATTGATTGTGAATTTTTTATGTGACAAATGCTATTAATAAAACAAAGAGCCACTAAAGTTTTTATAAATCTACTTCTTGAAAACAAGGTGAAAACTGCAAGAAACTATTTGACTCAAATTGGTATATGCTGTTTTCACCTTTTTTTCCAGTTTTGTTTTTTTTTACAAATCTATGATGCCTCCTTTGATGTTTTATCAATTGCATTTGTCACATTAAAAAAATCTCAAGCAATCATCTAAAATGCACCAGTGCATACTTTTAATTACCATTAATTAATCCCATTTATTAACTCTGTCCCCAGTTTCCCATAGGCATCTTTGTCACTAAACATGGGACTATGGGAAGCTATTTAGTGACAAAGATGCCTATAGGAAATTGGGGAGTTTGCCTTTGCCCCCAGTCTCAGTGACCTTCGTAAGCGGTGACAGCCCCATTCAGTGAGGAGGGTAGGCAGAGCCGCCGGCAGCAGCGGGGTTGTCTGCTTCGCACCGTTGCTGACGGAAAGGAGGATACAAGTCCCCTGCAGCGCAGCGGGGGATCTGGATCCTAAACCCAATTATAGGCTGCACAACACCACTATAAGTGTGTGGGGGGGGAATGCGGCCTATAATAGGGTAATTAAGAAACGGTTTGCGCGAACCGATGCAAACCGGCTGAATCCCACCACTGATCATGGGGGTATAAGGCATATCAGGGGCCACAGTGGCATATCTGGGGGTAGAGTGGAGTGGCATATGTGGGGGGGTAGAGTGGAGTGGCATATGTGGGAGGCAGCGCTGCATGCTCAAATGTGCATAAATTGGGGGGAGGGCCTGGTTGGGAAATAAAATGCATTTCTTCTCTTTATCAAAGTTTTTTTTATTCTGCTGTTTGTATTTAACATCATTTGTTTATTAAATTATTTTAAATAAATGAAAATCTTACATTCATTTTTTTATCCGATTAATCGAAAAAATGATCGCCCAAATAATTAATTATGGAAATAATCGTTAGTTGCAGCCCTTGTGCCCAGAAAAATTAAGATAAGCACAGACAGTGATTCACCACTGGTTCTCGTGGTCTCATTAGGGTGTAAAACACGTTGGGTCAATCACTAGGAAGTAAGCCTGGCAGTTTGTCTATTGGTAATATGAGATCATATTGGTATTTGTTATCTTGTTGGAAAATCACTGCTGATCCATCAGCACAATTTAGATTATTAGCCAATATATTGAGTAATTAAATTAAAAGCTCACATCTGGTAAATTTAAAAGGCAGATTTGAACCGATAAGTTATTTATAGGTTCAGTTCTCTCTTTTGGAAATTTCTACATTGCAATCTATTTCTGATCTTAGTCTAAGGCGTTTGATTTTACAATTATTGAACAAATTATTTTATTAAATTACTCATTTTTTGAGGGGTTAAAAATCCTTACAGCTTGTCCTGTACCAAATAACATTTCTGTTTCATTAATTAAGCTTGTAACCTTGTAGACAGAAAAAATTAGAGCCCAGATGTATTCACAGCAGACGCTGCTGGTAAACTCTTTAAAAGGGAAGCAAATAAATCTGATACATGAATTTCTTTGAAAGAGTCAAAAAGGTTTGAAAAACGTTTACACTAGAAATAAATGGACGGAAACCTAGCACATGAAACTATTCAAATGCATTTCACTTGTTTCATGAACATGGATCCAAATATTTTGTGATTTTAATCAGAAAATAAAAATCTTTTGAGAATATGTTAAGTACTGCAGATATTCCACAAATGTATTTTTTTTATTCTCTGTGTTTTTGTTGATGTCCTATCCCCTGATCATCCAATCTTGGTTGTATCCTACCAGGTCCCACAGATTTATCTGTTTTTACTTTGAGGAGTTCAAGTAAAATTTCTTATTCTGTAAAATCACACCTGTTTGACTATTTCTAAAGTCCCTCACTATGTAAAAACTGAGATCCTCATTCTATTCCGATTCTCTCCATTTGGTTTTAATTATTATTGTTGTTCCAATAGGTTATTGGAGATCCCAATTTGTACCAGCATTGTCACCAAGCCCAACCTGGACATATAATGCCTGTGTGTACTATAAGCCCTAAATGCATCTAAGTATTATATTATAGATATATACACATACACACATGCAAATCAGCACTTTGTGCCTTACAATCTTGCATCAACATTCACGTACCCCCAGGCCTCATCTTGTATGTGATCAGAACGTTAGGCGTGTGCCAGATGTATAGTCACATAAAAGTTCTCGTATTTGTTAAGTGCAATGTGTACTTTAAACTCAAATAACTTAGCATTAAGGACCGACATAATTACGCAAACATTTCTGGGTCATTCATGATATCATAAACTTTCATGTCATATCCTAGTCCTAGTAGTGCCAGCAACAATGTGTCTTAAAACCAAATCTGCCACCTGTTGTTTACTATTAAGTGAAATTGAGAATACCGGGATTCATAAAGTGTATGCAGCTTTGCTTTTCATGCTTGATGATCAAACCTAAACCCTCAGTTTAGCAAACCCCCCCTCCTTTTTATCATAAGGGATAATGTACATAAATAATAAATGCTCAAATTACCTTATTTGGATGTGCAGAAAAGCCACAGATTTGACTGATCCTGCACTAATTAGTGGCATGTGATGTCACACTTTGAGTGGACCAAATCAGCATTTAACACAAGCATAACATCACCCACATGGGTGACTTATCTGACTTCACTTGCTACCCGGTTTCAATCACAATCCATAGCTTTTAGCCAATTTTGCTCTTACCTTTGACGTCACTTCTTACGGCATGAAGCTGCAGCTTCCAGATGATCAGAACGAGTATGAGAGCACTGTGTCTCCTTAACAAGGCCTGGGCCATGAGACGGCAGCACGTCTTGCTCTCCTGCCCCACCACAGAGCGCACAGGAGCCGCCAAACACTTACACACGTGGGGTTCCAACGGGATCGTGCGGATCATCCACCTGGCGGCACAGCGTGCATTGTGCTGCGGCGAGCCATGGAGCGGGTTAATGGAAGGACGGCTCCGGCAGGGGTGGAGGAACAGCGGCTCCGTACTTTCAGTTTCACATTTACACAAAGCATCATCCGTCGAGTCCTTTAACGGTCTGTTTATGTTTGGCAGCTGCAAGTTACAATATAGCACGTTAAGAACGTATACACGTCTATATAAAGCCATGAACTTTATATAGTTCAAATGATCGATCTCTCTCTCTCTCTATATATATATATATATATATATATATATATATACGTATACACTGATACACAGGTTTACTTTTTATCCTTTTGGATAGATTTGGCTTTTTTGCAAATTCAGATTTTCACTATAATTCCAGTATTTCACACGTAAGTGTAATTATGTAATACTAGTTGCAAAAAAAAAAAAAGTTAAGCAGGCATCAATCGAAACATCAGTAACCAAAGTACCGGTACTCACGCCAGTGGATGTACCGCATTGCCAGTAATGAGCTTCTGCTGTGGTAACCACCTGTGCTGATATCTATGAATGGTTTCCCTTTGGTAAGAGCGCTTAGATGTAGAATTAAGGCAGGGCTGGAGAAAGGACTTTTGCCCCTTTTAAGCAAAAGCTTCTTCTTTTGCTGCTCCCTTTTGTACCCTGCCCTTGGAGCAGGGTCATGTGAGCAGATCATACACATGACACGCCCCCCCGTGGGTTGGCTGTGCTTGTGCCCTGTCCTTCACAGAGCTATACCTCTCCTCCCATGTAGTTCAACTGTATAGACAACTGAAAAATCCCAAGCAAATTTAGCATTGAAGGGCATAACTAGAACTTGCAGAGCCCCTGTGCACTAATTGACCCGCCCCCCCTAATTTCACTAAGCAACATGTGCCACAGTGTCAACCTTGCCCCAAACAGCTTGTAACTTCTTTTTCCAAACCAGCCTGCATGTACCATCATTTTCCCTTGCCCTTCTCCAACATACACTATGCACACCATACTCACAAACAAACATGTACACTAATACACACAATCTACTTCACACCACTTATCTATGCTCACAGACACACTTATACATCCACATCCATGCTCACAGACCCTTATACATACAGATCTATGCTTCCATACACTTATAAATAGACATGCATTATCACATACACTTATACATAGACATCCATGCTGTCAGATATTTTAGGCTGGAAAACAAGTATTTTATATTTCAGTATTTTACATGAACATAAAATGAAGTCAGGGCCATTTTGTTTTTTGCAACCATATGAATGATTTTTTTTTCTTTCCTTGTTCTCTCTATAGTTGAGAACAAAGAAGCTTTTATGAATATATCTGCTTCAGCAAATACACCCTAATTAGTGTATCTTCTATGGGAAAATGTAAGCAGTACAAGCTACTTATCTCTAGGGATGTAAATTGCAATGGGGGATACATTGACCACCGAAACAGATTTACTACCTAGGAGGTAACTTCTAGAGATATGTGTGATCAAGGACAAATTCCAGATGTATATGTAATTGTCTTAAAGTTATTTCTTAGACCGGAGTTTCTCTGAGAGGTCAATAATGGAAATACAATGCAAATGTGCTAAGAAGTCCTAATTATAATGAGTAAAATCCACAATTATGATTGGAGAATTTCAATCAATAGGTGAAGAGTATGGTAATCAGCCCTGTCTTTAAAAGCGAATGGAAAGCCAGACAATTGGAATTTTGAACATCACAAGATATTGGCACTATATTTCACTTTCATAATTACTTTGAGTATCAAACATATATATAACTTTAAGAAAGTTATATTTCTTTCCACTTAATTTTTCCACTGAACCTGGATTGATATCTACAAGGACCAGTTGGACCACAGCAACAAGTGGTGGGAAATATAATGGTTTTATTATCCTAAATATAGGTAAATTTTGTCTACTTCAATGAAGAAGAATTTATTCTCTTCTTTGGGAAATAGTATATGACATTATTGTATATGACTGCTTGTGAGACTGCAGCTTATAACCCATAAAAATGACAGTGATGTAAAAGGTATTTTTACCTATAACTGAGGTTTGACAATATTTGCTTCCATTAGAAATTTCACTAATACAGAGAGATAGTGATCTTTTTTTTTTTGTTACCACCCTGATTATTATTTTGGGGTTTTTAGTTTTGGTTGCTGAGTGGATTGGAAATTAATTGGTTTGTTGTTAACAAATGCCGTTTATATAAAGTGATATCAAGCTGACATGTTTATGCAATGTGCTTGTTCACCTGTTGCATTTTGTGTCAGACTCATTTGCTAACTAATCAATAATACTTGATTCATTTTGACATATTTAGATGATTTTTGTGTTTTATCTTCTGCACTGCATGGGTAATATAGATATTTTGTAGATTGTGTCTTTACAATAAATAATATTTTTATTAACTATCAAGTTGGTATAATATCTCATTAGTAATTATAATTTTTGGCGCAATCTGAAAGGATTTAGGATATCTCTTTATATTAATATTGTCGATGTGGTCCTACAATAATTAATAGCGTCAGCATTTTGTGTATGTGATAAAATATTGGTTTTGACTATTTTATCTAGGGCTGAAACAAGGAATCGATAAAATCGATAATAATCGATAACGGAAATCGTCGACGATTTCCGTTATCGATTAATCGAGTGATCGATTCGTTGTTTACTTACCTCCGCGAGCGTTCCCCGCTTCTGCAGTCTCCGCCTTCTTTTAGTTACGTGACGCGTTCCGGAGGTAAGTATTCTTCATGTCTGTGCAAATCGCTCTGTGCGAGTGGCTCCATTCGCACAGAGCGGTTCGCTCTGTGCGAGTGGCTCCATTCTCACAGAGCGGTTCGCTCTGTGCGAGTGGCTCCATTCTCACAGAGCGGTTCGCTCTGTGCGAGTGGCTCCATTCTCACAGAGCGGTTCGCTCTGTGCGAGTGGCTCCAATCGCACAGAGCGGTTCGCTCTGTGCGAGTGGCTCCATTCGCACAGAACGGTTCGCTCTGTGCGAGTGGCTCCATTCGCACAGAGCGGTTCGCTCTGTGCGAGTGGCTCCATTCGCACAGAGCGATTCGCGGGGGTGGGGGTGCAGGACAGGGTGTGAGTGTGGGGGCAGGGCAGGAGACTGGGTGCAGGGCTGGGTGTGAGTGTGGGTGCAGGGTGTGAGTGTGGGTGCAGGGTGTGAGTGTGGGTGCAGGGCAGAGTGGGTGCAGGGTGTGAGTGTGGGTGCAGGGTGTGAGTGTGGGTGCAGGGCAGAATGTGGGGGCAGGGCAGAATGTGGGGGCAGGGCAGAGTTGGAGACTGGGTGCAGGGGCACAGTGCAAAGTGCCAGGGCTGGGTGCAAAGTGCCAGGGCTGGGTGCAAAGTGCCAGGGCTGAGGCAAAGTACTGAGTGCAAAGTGCCAGGGCTGGGCGCAAAGTGCCAGGGCTGGGCGCAAAGTGCCAGGGCTGGGCGCAAAGTGCCAGGGCTGGGCGCAAAGTTCTGGGTGCAAAGTGCCAGGGCTGGGGCAAAGTGCTGGGTGCAAAGTGCCAGGGCTGGGTGCAAAGTGCTGGGTGCAAAGTGCTGGGTGCAAAGTGCTGGGTGCAAAGTGCCAGGGCTGGGGCAAAGTTTCTTGAACAGTAATAGTCCACCTCTTTTCAGAATGTTTGGGATTATTTTGTTTCATAAATATTGTGTTTGGGTTCTTGTACTTTGAAAATATTGTTTTTTATTACATCATAACAAAATAAGAATGTTAATGTAAATTTTACGTTTTTTTAACATCCAGTTCATTAAATTATTTTAAATAAACGAAAAATTTGCATATTGTTTTTTTTAATCCGATTAATCGATTAATCGAAAAAATCATCGGCCAACTAATCGATTATTAAAATAATCGTTAGTTGCAGCCCTAATTTTATCTCATTAATATCCCTAACAATGCTCACATGCATACAAACATATATACCCCCTGTCAGGGTCCACTCTTTGCTGCCTGAACCATGGCTTAATCATACTTGTGGTAGTTCCATCTACTACCACTAGTGGCCACCCTCCTCCCTCTGGAGTGCTCAGACTCTCATTATCTGGTACAGCTGCACCTAAGTACCTGAGTAAAGCCCTGCCTTTATAAGACATGCCCTGCCCTTCAGTCAGCGCCTTGGCATTGACGTTGAAGGACTGCTTTTCTCTGAGCCTGTTCCCGTGCCTGAGCCTGTTCCCGTACCCGTGCATGAGCGAGTACCCGTGCCTGGCCCGGTATTACTCCATTCCCGTCCGCCCTGCCAGTGAGAGCACCTTCTTTTCCCAAAACAGGCTGCCTGTGCCAGCATTTTGCCTTGCCCTTCTCCAACATACACTATGCACACCATACCTATACACACACACTCATTCTTAACACACACACACACTCCCTCACACCACTCATGCTAACACACGATCTATCTGACGCCACTTACACATCTATGCTTACACACACTTACACATCCATGCTCAAACACCCTTATACATACAGATCTATGCTCACATACACTTATAAACAGACATACATTATCACATACACTTATACATAGACATCCATGCTCACATGTATACAAACATATATACCCCCTCACTCTCGCCCATGCCTCCTTACCTCTCCTACTTGGTTTCTCCGAGGGGTCATGTGAGGTAACTTGAGTACACTGCATGCCTGGCTCTCTCCGTGCCGGTTCACAATTGTTTAGAAAGGGCCCTTTCAACTTTCCAGGTTGGAAAAGCCTTTTCTAAGCAACCTTGAAGTGGCACAAAGACAAGTGGTTGCAGGCGTCTCCCGGGTCACCTAGAGAGGCGGGCCCCATCACAGTTGTGACTGCTGCAACCCTGTAGTTACACCACTGGATTAAATAAATAATGCATGGAAATCCTAAACTACAACATCCAAATTGCACTCATAGGACTTGCTGCAGCACACAGATTACACAAATACGACTTGCTGCAGCACCCAGATTGCACACATTGGACTTGCTGCAGCACCCAGATTGCACACATAGGACTTGCCCACCACCCATACTGCAGAAATGGAGCTTGCCCAGCACCCAGATTGCACAAACAGGGCTTGCCACAGGACCAAACCCCATTAATGGCCATTGCAATATGTGTACGTGGTAGTCTGTAACAGTTTTTAAGAATTTGTCCAGCACCATTTTGGCTCAAAACTTTGTAAATTCTGAAATATTTTACATCCATTTTAAGACAACGCTTATTTACAGAAAACTGTCAGTGCTTCTCACCCTAATAAAGTTGGCAACAAATTGTCAGGGCCCAGGTAATCAGGTTTGGTAGGAGCCTCATTGCAGGGCATACCTGGGGTTCTGTCTGCACACGGCGATGCATGGTAAATGAACGATAAGTAAGACAGGCACAAAGGAATACACCACAGACAGAATTCCAGGTAATGCTATGCATTGCATATTATGGCAGGACAAGCAAATACAGGTTAAACAGTCTCTTAGCAAGAAAACATACATATGTACAGGAAGCCCTCTGGAGGGGCGCATGACAGGAAGCCCGCTGGACAGGGCTGAAGGCAGGAAGCCCATTTGGTCCTATAACTTCAATGCAAAGGCCCCTAACAAACAGGGGAGTGTCCAGATATAGGCCTGTCATGTGAATGACCTAGGCTTCAGGTGAGGGAGGCAGGGCAATAAAGCCTGTTGGTTAGGGCAGGTGTGGTAATGGCATAGGCTTCAGGTGGGGGAGACAAATACAGCATAACCAAACACAGCTGAACATAAATACACAGAACATGGATTAAATACATAGCGAACAAAGGGTTAAACTTTAACTATCCTGCAGTCAGGATAGAATCCTGACACAAATATATAAACATAATATAAGGTTTTGTATATGAATTGGCCAAAGATTTTGTATGCTGTTAAGGGAATTTTTGAAATGCTTGCAGGATATGTAATTTGCATAGTCATATATGTTAATCTATAGAACTAAGGAAATATTTTGTGACAAACCCTGTAGCATAAGGACCGTAAATGGCACTCTTAGGGATCTTAAGCACCGTCCTCTAGGGCAAGAAGGCTCAGGAACACCGATTTGCAGCTAACTGTAATTTATATCTTGTGGTACACAAAATATCCTCAAATCAAAATCATAAAATAAAATCCTAGCTCCCAGTCCAAGCCCTCTCTGGCTATACTTTGCTGATCCAGACTGACTGAAATACTGGAGTTGGAGCATTTGCCCACCCTGCTCTCCAAATGGGGCTGTACAGCCTTACAGTATAAATACTCATAATGGAACTGCCCCACCCCAGAGATCTATGCTGGATTGTGCGCACTAGTAATAAAATTCACTCTACCATATCATTAAATGTCATGGCTTTAATTCTAAAAGCTTTGGCAGTAGCCTCAAAGTCCTTCTTGAAAGTAGACTTTTACTATTATTTCCTCTTAGTATCCTTTGGGTCTATTGGTTTCCAGGTTCTTTACACTATATAGCGCTGCTCTCCACCTAAATGAACAAATCTATTTGGCCAGTTTCTGATCTGTTTTCTCAGTGGAAATAAAGAACTTAAGTAAAATAAAGGAACCCTGACTGCAAAAGAGATTACCTCAATGTTAGTGAAATGGGCTACCTGAAATGGTCTTACCACCTGGTGCTCCCAGATGACCCCATTATTCCACAAAATTCCACTTTCTAGCATTTTCTATAGCACTGTACAAGCTCTCACACTTGCACTGACTGCCACAGGGATCATAAGTTCTAAGGATTTATTTTGTGCCAGTACTAGATTCCAGGGTTCATAATTGATTTATAGTTTGATTTTCTCCCACAAGGCTGAAATGAGGCAAATATTATTCTTTATGTTTTTTTTAGTATGGCAGTATAAACAAAAATGAGCAGCTGTATAAGCTGTTACGCAGGTTGGTTCAAGTCAGATTGATTACATTGTACCACATAACAGACTATATGCATTAAGGTTATTCATTACATTATACATTACCCCATCCTGAAGATCACATATTCCTTACTGCAAAATCAGACACCAGGAACGTTGCATCGTAGAACTCTATAAAAATGGTCTTGATTTGCTTTACACATTTTATCTAACCAGTGTATGCTTTGATTGATTTTCACTGTAACAGATTTCAATGTAAAGTGACAAATTATGTAAAAACAAAACTGGAGCAAAATGAAAAGAAAATGCAACCAAACTAAAGCAGGCTTCCAGGATGTACCCTATCCATTTACGCCGGCCGTTCGGGAGGGGCTTGTGAATTGGCGCCAGTTTTACAAGCCGGCTGTGCCTTTCACAGGCACCCTGTTGTGGTCTTACAGTTTAGTGATTTCTGCTTGTGTTACCAGTTTCGTGTTTTGTCCTTTGGCTTGCCTGATACTCCTTTGCGCTACGATTTGGTACCTTCGCCTGTGACTTCTGGTTTTGACCCCTGGCTCGTCTGAATACCCGCTCCGTGAATCTGACCCCTGGCTCGGCTGACTACCCGCTCTATGTATCTGACCCCTGGCTCGGCTGACTACTCGCTCTGTGTATCTGACCCCTGGCTCGGCTGACTACCCGCATTGTGCTCCTGTCTCGTGCTGCGCCTTGCTGCTGCTGCTGCCGCTCAGTACCTATCTCCAGCTGGTGGGAGGTTGTCCACTGTTGGGATCATCTAAGTCCTGGACTGCTGCTGCCGGGAACTCCCCTCTCAGTAGCAGTAGTTTGGGCAGAAGAACTTCTGCGGGGGCAACCTTCCTTAATAGTCCAGCGTAATAGTGACACTATTAATATGAGGTGTATTTAGTTGTTTCCACAACACTGGGATAGTGGCTTTCATTGTGTTTAACATGTAAAAGAAAAGAGAGTTCTTATATTTTGGAAGATCAGAGGAAGTGTGATTAAGCCGTATTTGAACTGTTACCTAGGTAGTTTTACATGTGGTAAAATACATGTTTACATAGGTAGTTTTACATCTACTCCCAGGAAGACTAATCACAAGGCACAACCAAACCATGTGGACGAAGGTACCTATGTTTGATGGACAATGTCAGCATTCATCTGGCAGATTCTTAAACATTTGATTCAGGTCTACTTGTGTTCAGTTTTGCTTTTTAATCGCCGCTATAGGACACCAAATCCCAGTATTTAAAATTTTTGAAAAATCTAGTTTGGAAACAGTAATGCACATCATTCATATTTTGCCTTGTAACGCACAGCATAAGGTCGAGACCAGGTAGGGCAAAGAGAATATAGCAACAAAGTCAAAAGTACAGCTGATGTCAGGGCACCAGATATCAGGATGATCAAGTCCAAGCCAAGGTCAGGAAGCCAGAGAATAGAATAACCAAATAACAAGCCGGGGTCAAACACAGGTATCCAATAACAGAACACGCACTTGAGGCAAAGTCACAATAGGCGTATAGTCGCAATCATCAGAGGGCAATGTCAAAGTGAGCTAGGAGGGTGTGGGAGTTGACGTCACCCTGCCTCCATCTGCTCACGGTGGCCATTTAGAATATAGAGCGGGTTCCAAGACGTTAACCTACTGCTATAATGTAACTAAATGTATGTCTTTTTAAACTGTATGTCGCAATTACCCTTTTAGATACATTGCTTTAACGAATATGTGTATGTCAATATGACAACTGTCTGTGTATTTTGTTATCCATATTTTCCACCAATATAATAAATAATATTAAAAATGGTTAAAATATCAGCATTTAAAAATACCCTGGGTGTCTAGTTTTCAAAAACATATGATTTAATTTGGTAAACTGAATTGGCCAGACTCAAAGATGTCCCAAATAGGACATGGGCACATGATCACCAAATGTTCAACACTGAAAAATGCACACCTCCCAAATGTGGCCCTTTGCCCACCAAACAGCCAGGCAAAACTACGTGTCACGGATCTGGCTAGTCCAACCGACTACCTCCACTTACTTGTGCTCCCTTAGCCTGGGACAACACACTTTCCCCGGTTCCCCAGTCACTAGCCGAGACTCAGTGTAGGTTAAAACCAAACGAAGACTGATTTATTTTAGACACACAGGGCTGGATATATCCAGCAAAACACACATTTACATAAAATAAGATATTGGGACACAAACCGCCCTCTTAATCTCCCAGAGACAACAGGGGCAGTAACAAGATTAACAATACAATAGGGAGGGACTGATTTATACAACATTAAACTGAAACAATAGCGGTCACTCCCTGGTGGCAGATCCTGGCGGTCTGCCGTTGATAATCCCCTCAGCCCCTGCTGGGGGTGACACAGAAGTCTTTACAAACTCAGGGCCCATAGTCAAAAGGGGGAGGGCTGGCAGTCAGGCCTCTCCAGTGGCCCCAGTGATGGAGGGTTCCGTCACACTATGCATGGGTGATATCATTGTACTCAAGAGATGTTGCTGAATATCTATTGGGGTGTCGTTTGACAGTGACATATACCAGGAGCTGTAAACTACAATGTGTGTGAAAAAGAAAATGCAAAGCAATTATTACCACAAAGTTTGACAAAGACTGGTATTAGAATTAGCGGATAGAAATAGTTAAAATACTAGCATTTGAAATGCCCTGGAGTGTCTAGTTTTAGTATTTAAAGAAATCCCTCCTTATCTTGAAAATAATATATAAGGTGTGTGGATTCACTAAATGAAAGAGAAGAAAATTACAGCTAAACACGGGGACCGCAGAAATGTTTAAACAGCCTTGGTCACAAAGGGTACAAAAAAAAAAAAAAATAGCTCTGTCCTTAAGGGATTAAGAAAAAAACACAGCACAGTGGTATGTTATTTTTTTAAAGTAAGTTTATTTAAGATGCATTCCTTCATACTACATACTTATATAGGAATCTGGGAAAGTTGTAAAACAGCATCTTTAAGTAATTTGGAATGGTTGAGCGTTCAGCAGTTGCAGTATAATGCCGATTAATGTAAAATAATGCATTTGGGAGATAAAAATCCAAAAGTAAAATATAGCGTTTGGGAGACTGTTCTCTCGGTGACAACAGAAGAAAGCTGAAAAAAGAACCAGCTGGGTTGTATAGCTATAGGAAGAGAAAACATGTGCTACTTTACAGATCTCTGGTCAGAGCTCACCTAGACTATTGCATACAGACATGGTCTAAGGGTACAAATAAAGACTACTAAAATGGTGAATGGTTCGCAGGATAATAATTATCAGGAACGACTAAGGGATCTCAAAATGCACAGCTTGGGAAAGAAAAGAGAGAGAAGGGACGTGTTATGGTCTGGCTGCTTTTCTGCTCACTGCCAAAGTTATACAGCTGAAGGCTAATTAACAGCCTGTCAGGGTTACTCACCTATCAGGTAACTTCTTCTCTTGAGTTACCTAGGCTACTCACCTTTGGGCCAGCCCATAGCCAGCTCATTCAGACTATTTAAATAGCTAAGGCTCACTTCCTCCTTGGCTGTAAGTGCATTCTCCTGTGTTTGTGATTACCTGTGCTTGACCTGGCTTTCTCTGACGTCCCTACTGGCTCCTACCTTCTGACTCCCGTCGTGTTCCTGACATCGCTGGTCTCCGTATTTTGCTTTGCTTGATTGACTATAACAATAAAACATACCTCCCAACATTTCAAAATGTGGAAGAGGGACACTTTTAAAAAAAAAAAAAAAAACTCGGTGGAACAAAGCAGTGATCACATTATTCTTCACAATATTTTTGTAAGAAACTTTTATTTCTTTATTAATTCATGTGAACTATTTTTTCATATTTAATAAAAGCTATGATTGAGAATTTTTTGTTTTTATTTCCTTTTGTTTGCCAACCTGCCCCCCCCAGTTATGTACATCTGCCCCCAGGCTTGCCACTCTGCCCCCAGAACTGCCTTATACCCCCCTATATGACACTTTGCCTCCCTGATATGCCTTATACCCTCCTATATGCCGCTCTGCCCCATAATATGCCTTTTAACCCCCTATATGCCTTATACCCCCTATATGCCACTCTGCCTCCAGAAATGTCTTATGCCTTATATGCCACTATGGCATATAACACTAAACCCCCCCGCCCCGACTTACCACTGCTTCCTAATGTCTGGTGGGGGCAGCGGGTGGAGGCCGTTCATGAAATTAAAGGGGCCGGCGTGCATGCACCGCACAGCCCAATGGCCGTACCTCAGCACTTCGTCCCACGTCTTAAAAGGGGTGGGACGAAGACCCCCTCTTACCTGATGGTATGGATACATTTTTTACTCCAGTACTTAATTGTCTCCTTCTTTTCTTTATGTAATTATAAGATGCATGTGGATACATTTTGTTACACTAATGAAATATATATATCGCCCTAGTGTATAACTTTGTATGTATTTTTTATATTTGTACCTTTTTATGTATGTATTTTTCTTAATTTAATTTGATGTATAGTCCTGTGAAAAAGAAAGTATACCCTGTTTGGATTCTATAGTTTTACATATCAGAACATAATAACAATCATCTGTTTCTAAGCAGGTCCAAAAAATAGGTAAATACAACCTCAGATGAAAAACAACACATGACATATTACACTGTGTCATGATTTATTCAATACAAGTAAAGCCAAAATGGAGAAGCCACCAATGTGTTTTGTGAGTTTTGCAAGTTCATGTTGCATACATCGCCAGAAGAAGAAGAAGGTGTGGCCAAATCTCTTGAAATCAACTCCGTAATTGACCAGCATTTACCCACAACACTTAGGGAACATTTCTTTGTTTTTATTTATTTTGTCTATTTTGCTTATCTATTATTTTTATCATTGGAATGCTGCAATAAATTCTTCACGGTTCCCTGTTTCTGGTTCACTAATTCTATGACTTGCTGTCATTTAGATGTAGATGAACGTCATCCAGATTAGATTTGTTTTCATTTGCTTGCTTGACAGCTTTGACTTTTCCAGGAAACCTCTTCCTCCTAAACAAGCAGAAAAAAACAGTACTTTTAAGTGGTTAAATTAAATAACTGTTATACAGTATATAATACTAAAAAAGCTCCAAGCTTCTTGAAAAAATTGTTTATACACAACTAAGTTTCTAGACTCCAACTTCCTGCTTGACCCTCTTCAATCTGGTTTCTGCCCTCGACACTCTACTGAGACCGCCCTTACTAAAGTTACTAATGACTTACTCACTGCTAAATCCAAGGGCCACTACTCCATGCTAATCCTACTGGACCTTTCTGCTGCTTTTGACACGGAGGACCACCCTCTTCTCCTTTAAAAGCTTTATGATCTTGGCCTCCGTGATACTGCTCTCTCATGGCTCACTTCCTACCTCTCTGATCGTACCTTTAGTGTCTCTGTCTCCAGTAACACTTCCCCTCCCCTCCCTCTCTCAGTTGGGGTACCCCAAGGCTCCGTTTTAGGACCCCTTCTGTTCTCTCTTTACACTTCCTCCCTTGGCAAACTGATCTCATCCTTTGGCTTTCACTACCACCTGTATGCTGATGACACCCAGATCTATCTATCCTCCCCTGATCTCTCTCCCTCTGTTTTAGATCGTGTAACTAACTGCCTTGCATCTGTCTCTACCTGGATGTCTGAACGTTTCTTGAAACTCAACCTCTCCAAAACTGAACTCCTCATCTTCCCTCCCTCCAATGCTAAGATTCCCACATCTATCTCCCTCAATGTTAATGGTGCCATCATCTCCCCGTCTACTCATGCACGCTGTCTTGGTGCCACCCTTGACTCCGACCTTTCGTTCACACCTCATATTCAGTCTGTCTCCAAAAACTGTCGCCTTCATCTTAAAAACATTGCCCGTATCCGTCCCTTCCTAACGCAGCATACCACTAAGGCTCTTGTCCATGCCCTGATTATCTCCCGTCTTGACTACTGTAACTCTATCTTAACCGTCTCACCCCTCTACAATCCACCATGAATGCTGCTGCCAGACTCATCTTCCACTCCCATCGCTTTACTAATGTCTCTCCCCTCTGTCAGTCTCTTCACTGGCTGCCTGTGCGCTTCAGGACTCACTTCAAAATCCTCACTCTTACTTTCAAAGCCCTTCACAGTGGTTCCCCTTCCTACATCTCCTCTCTCATCTCTAAATACACTCCTAACCGGTCTCTCCGCTCATCCAATGATCTCCTTCTATCCTCTCCTCTGATTTCTAGCTCTCATGCCCGCTTACAAGATTTCTCAAGGGCTGCCCCTATCCTCTGGAATGCCCTCCCCTGGTCTATCCGTCTCTCCCCCTGACTTTATTCCTTGAAAAAATCCCTCAAGACCCACTTCTTTAAGGATGCTTACAACATAGCACACTAACGGCCTCCCATACTCCCATATTCCTTTAGCTCACCTTTCCTAGTCCCTCTCTTGCAATACCTTTACTAGTGTGGCTGGTCTATCCCTAACAACAGCACTTTTGCCTATTGTGTAATACACCCAACTCCCTCTAGACTGTAAGCTTGTTTGAGCAGGGCCCTCCTCACCTGTTGTCTCTGTTAGTCAATTTGTAATGTAACATACTACTTGTTATGTCCTGTCTACCCATTGTACAGCACTACGGAATTTGATGGCGCTATATAAAGCAATAAATAATAATAATAAAAAAGCCCAGACTCTTTTGATGCATTGAGAAGTCTCTAAAAATGTTAAAGTGTGAAAAGAAGAGAAGAGACTGTTCTTTTTTTCTTGTCTTGGTGTGACAAGAATTAAACATAAACTATACAGATAATAAACTCAAACGTTTTCTTAAATCTCTTTTTTTTTGCTTTTACATTCTTGGGAGGCTGGCACATATTTCTACAGCTGCTATTGTATATTAGTAGGTAGAAGCTGGATATACAGTACATCATTAGTCATTTTTTAATAAATGGAAAAACACATAAGGTATACCAAGGGTTCATGTTGACTCTTCTGTACACATACAGAATTCTTTGGTACTGAAAATTCTGGTTTTACGCTACATATGGAATACATTTTATTACCAACAGTGCCAATAAATGAATAAAGTACTTAATGACACTAATTAAGTAATAGGAAATCTTGGTTAGGTGAGGGTTTTAAGAATTAGAAATATGTTTCCTACTTTTTTAACGTCTATGTAAAAATGAACAATGTAAATAACATGATTTTTCGAAAAAAAAAATGGGAATTGTGTTTTGAACAGACCGTAAAGACTTCAGGTATAACAGGCAAGTAAGGTATGAATACATACCATTTTTTCTTTCCAAATATTGAACACAAAATGATGGTGATAACAGCTCCAAATGCAGTGCACAACACTACCAGAAGAAAAGATGTGTTAGCTGTGTATTGGTGTATTAACTGGCTTGCTGTTTCATAATCTACTACTTTCTAGGTCTGACACATATGTATTAAAACTAATTTTGGTGATTCACAAAATTCTGTTAATCATAGTATCTTGGTTCAAACTTAAATACATTACCTGTACCTGCTTTCCAGGAACAATACCAACACTGCTGTAATAATCTATAATACCAATTCTGTTTGAAACTTTAGGCTTTATTTATGAAATTAACATATCATTGTTGAATATTTTTATAGCACGTTGTATTTTGAGCTGGAAAGTATACTCAAAGACATAGTTGGATTTATATCTGTCTTAAAGCACAAATAATTCTTTACTGCCCCAGGTGATGGAAGTGTTCAGCTATATTACGCTAGAGTCATTGTGTCTAAGCTTGCTTAACATTACTTTGCGTTCCGGAAAGATTTTTATAAAAAAACTAGATAGATTGATGCGTTGGCAGTAACATATGGCCCAACCATTTTTAAATTTAAATTTTTGTGCCTGTACACGTACAGTGGGGTAAAAAAGTATTTAGTCAGCCACCAATTGTTCAAGTTCTCCCACTTACAAAGATGAGAGAGGCCTGTAGTTTTCACCATAGGTACACTTCAACTATGAGAGACAGAATGAGACAACAACGTCCATAAATCACATTGTCTGATTTTTAAAGAATTTATTTGCAAATTATGGTGGAAAATAAGTATTTGGTCAACAACAAAAGTTCATATCAATACTTTGTTATATACCCTTTGTTGGCAATGACAGAGGTCAAACGTTTTCTGTAAGTCTTCTGTCAGGATCCATTCTCTGCTGCCTGAACCATGGCTGAATTATACTTCAGTTACCACTAGTGCCACCCTCCTCCCTCTAGAGTGAGCTGAACCTGATTATCAGGTACAGCTGCGCCTCATGAACTGAGTGAAGCCTGCCTTTATAAGACCTGCCCTGCCCATCAGTCAGGGCCTTGGCATTGAAGTTGTAGGACTGCCTTTGCTCTGAGCCGCTACCTGTGCCTGTGCCCGTGCCTGAACCCGTGCCCGTACCCGAACCCGTGCCCGTGCCTGAACCCGTGCCCGAACCCGTGCCTGTGCCCGAACCCGTGCCCGTACCTGAACCCGTGCCCGTGCCTGAACCCGTGCCCGAACCCGTGCCTGTGCCCGAACCCGTGCCTGTGCCTGAACCCGTGCCTGAGCCTGTTCCTGTACCCGTGCCTGAGCCGGTACTTGTGCATGATCCAGTACCCGAGCGTAAGTCCGTACCCGTGCATGAACCTGTACACGTGCCTGGCCTGGTGGTACTCCGTTCCCGTCCGCCCTGCCAGTGGGCCTCCGTTCCCGTCCGCCCTGCCAGTGGGCCTCCGTTCCCGTCCGCCCTGCCAGTGGGCCTCCATTCCCGTCCGCCCTGCCAGTGGGCCTCCATTCCCGTCCGCCCTGCCAGTGGGCCTCCGTTCCCGTCCGCCCTGCCAGTGGGCCTCCGTTCCCGTCCGCCCTGCCAGTGGGCCTCACCGTTACCTGTGCCTGAACCTGCCTGTGGGCTTACCTGCCAGTGGGCCCGCACCCGAGCCTGTACCTGTGCCTGAACCTGCCTGTGGGCTTACCTGCCAGTGGGCCCGCACCCAAGCCTGTACCTGTGCCTGTGGGCTTACCTGCCAGTGGGCCCGCACCCGAGCCTGTGGGCTTACCTGCCAGTGGGCCCGCACCCGAGCCTGTACCTGCACCCGAGCCTGTACCTGTACCTGCACCCGAGCCGGTACCTGCCTCAGCTCCCGTCTCTCTGCCTCAACTCCCGAGCCTGCACCTGCCTCAGCTCCCGTCTCTTTGCCTCAACTCCCGAGCCTGCACCTGCCTCAGCTCCCGTCTCTCTGCCTCAGCTCCCGAGCCTGTACCTGCCTCAGCTCCTGTCTCTCGTCCTATCCAGTCCTGCTACTCTGTCTGTACCTATATCAGTGTCACCATGCATAAAGGGGTACAGACAGAGTTCCCCGTATCCCCTGCACATGGACTCCTACACGACCTGCTCGCCCTGGTCCTGACATCTTCACAAGGTTTTCACACACTGTTGCTGGTATTTTGGACCATTCCTCCATGCAGATCTCCTTTAGAGCAGTGATGTTTTGGGGCTGTCGCTGGGCAACACGGATTTTCAACTCCCTCCAAAGGTTTTCTATGGGGTTGAGATCTGGAGACTGGCTAGGCCACTCCAGGACCTTGAAATGCTTCTTACGAAGCCACTCCTTTGTTGCCCGGGCGGTGTGTTTGGGATCATTGTCATGCTGAAAGAACCAGCCATGTTTCATCTTCAATGCCCTTGCTGATGGAAGGAGGTTTTCACTCAAAATCTCACGATAGACGGCCCCATTCATTCTTTCCTTTACACGGATCAGTCGTCCTGGTCCCTTTGCAGAAAAACAGCCCCAAAGCATGATGTTTCCACCCCCACCATAGGTATGGTGTTCTTTGGATGCAACTGAGCATTCTTTCTCCTTCAAACACGACGAGTTGAGTTTCTACCAAAAAGTTCTACCTTGGTTTCATCTGACCATATGACATTTGCCCAATCCTCTTCTGGATCATCCAAATGCTCTCTAGCAAACTTCAGACGGGCCCAGACATGTACTGGCTTAAGCAGGGGGACACGTCTGGCACTGCATGCCTTTGTTACTTTGGTCCCAGCTCTCTGCAGGTCATTCACTAGGTCCCCCCGTGTGGTTCTGGGATTTTTGCTCACGTTCTTGTGATCATTTTGACACCACGGGGTGAGATCTTGCGTGGAGCCCCAGATCGAGGGAGATTATCAGTGGTCCTGTATTTCTTCCTTTTTTGAATAATTGCTCCTACAGTTGATTTCTTCACACCAAGCTGCTTGTCTATTGCAGATTCAGTCTTCCCAGCCTGGTGCAGGTCTACAATTTTGTTTCTGGTGTCCTTCGACAGCTCTTTGGTCTTGGCCATAGTGGGGTTTGGAGTTTGACTGTTTGAGGTTGTGGACAGGTATCTTTTATACTGATAACAAGTTCAAACAGGTGCCATTAATACAGGTAACGAGTGGAGGACAGAGGAGACTCTTAAAGAAGATGTTACAGGTCTGTGAGAGCCAGATATCTTGCTTGTTTGTAGGTGACCAAATACTTATTTTACCGAGGAATTTACCAATAAATTCATTAGAAATCCTACAATGTGATTTCCTGTATTCTTTCCCCCCATTCTGTCTCTCATAGTTGAAGTGTACCTATGGTGGAAATTACAGGCCTCTCTCATCTTTGTAAGTAGGAGAACTTGCACAATTGGTGGCTGACTAAATACTTTTTTGCCCCATTGTAAGTTTACTGCGCATTATACTTTGAATATACTAAGGGCTATAAATAGAATAACATTAATAGTTTAGAGATTCTTGATCCAAGGAGAAATCTGACTGCCTGTTGGAGTCAAGAAGGAATTTTTTCCCCCTGATGGCAGAATTGGAAGTAGCTTAATTAGGGGTTTTTCCCTTCTTTTGGATCAAGAATAGGAAGGTTGAACTTGATGGTCTTTTTGCAACCTTATTTACTATGTAACTATGTAAAATGTCTTGTCTTCATGCCATACTATTGTTATACCCTCAATGAGGAACTTCAGAGATTAAATGACACACACGTTGCAGTGATCGCTGCCTCTCTCTGCTTTATACTGATTGTAAGGCAGAGGACTGCTGGGAAAAGTACCAAAACTTTTTCTTTGTACAGATATTTAATTTAACCCTAAAGGGTTATTTATTCATTTAACATTTAGGATAGATAGGGGAGGCTTAATGTGACATTTTGTAGTGCAGATCTATTGAGTCAGGATAAAAAATAAATAGAAATACATAAAAAATGTACATGACACAATTTTAACCCTGTCTACGTCCACAAAGCATGCCATACCATGGCATATGGGGCGTTCAGGACAATATCTAACTATACTTATTTCATCCGCACTGGCTATGTATCTTTTATAGGTAAAACGGTTTTCCCATTTTTAAAAATATTTCTTTCTGACTTAAATGAGTATTTATTTATATACCTAACATATATGTATATCAAGATACTTAATTGATAATATATGAGTCAGAAGCACACTTGAGTGGTCTGTTGTTGTGGGGTGCATTACCATGGAACGGTTGCATGCCCCAATGGTCTGCACTGCTAGGTGACTAGTAAACTTTGTTATGTGCACGCCTGAAAAAATTAACTACTTGGGAGGATTATTTCTCCAGATTTCCAATGGTTAGTTTCCCAACAAATATTGAAGTGATAGACTGAGCACATAAAATTTGGCAAAAACAAAAAACATGACCAATGGTCCCTAAATTCTTCACCAAAGGCTAGTAAACAGTGAAAATGCCTAGAACATGCCCAAAATGTAGAAATAACATAACAAAGAAAAACAGTCTATTGAGACACATAAGAAATCAGATATTATACTCTACCTGATATTTGTATTATCGTCATCATCCCTGGTAGAAAGCAAAACCACACATGTAAATATTCACCTAAACAAACACTAAAGTATACAATCTCCATATTACATAAGTAGACTTATTTCTCTGTTGCCTTTCTACTGTGATCTTACTAGCACAGTAAACTGGAAAGCAGGGAGAAGGAGGACAAATACGTCCAGAGCCGGCCTTAAGTGTTCTGGCCACCTCTGCCCCTTCTCACTGCCTCCCTCCCTGCCCCTTCTCACTGCCTTCCCCCCCTGCCCCTTCTCACTGCCTTCCCCCCTGCCCCTTCTCACTGCCTTCCCCCCCTGCCCCTTCTCACTGCCTTCCCCCCCTGCCCCTTCTCACTGCCTTCCCCCCCTGCCCCTTATCACTGCCTTCCCCCTCTGCCCCTTATCACTGCCTTCCCCCTCTGCCCCTTATCACTGCCTTCCCCCCCTGCCCCTTATCACCGCCTACCCCCTCTCCCTATTCTTACTTACCTTGTTGCCAGAGTCCTGCGGTGGGAGCGGGAGGCGTCCGTCACGGAGAGTGAGGGGCGCCGAGCGGTTGCCGAAAACTTCACGAGCAACCGCTCAGCGCCCCTGCCTGGGACTTAAATAAAAACATGTTTAACTTTATTTAACATCCTCCATGTTAAATATAGTTAAAAACAAAAACTTTATTTAACATGGAGGATGTTAAATAAAGTTACAAAAAACCAAACAATGTTTTAATTAAAGTCCTGGACGGCGGCCCTGTTGCCATGGCGCCCTGTGCGGCCGCATGACTGGATCATAGGTTACATAGGTGTTGCTGTGATGGCATAACTCTGCATCTTTTGGAATCTGATTCAGGTGTTGTGTTATGGATGTTGTCAAGTCTTCAGAGATTTTAAACAGTTTTGAAATTTGTAGCTTGGCTATGAGTCATATGGCATAAATGTCAAGTTTATCAAAGATTCACTGTTTGCATCTAAATCCATTTTAGTAACAATGAGGGATAAAAATACTGTGATCTCATAAATGTTGTCACAATTGTAACTAACGGTATATTCCTGATGATTGGAAAACTGCATTGGTTGCTATGGTAGTAACACCAAATATTACTTCTGATATGTTTTCCTTCTGATTTCTGTACTATGGAACAACTATTTAAAAATGGTGTGGTATTTGCCACAGAAATTTGAGATCAGGAAGAACACAAACAGGATTGGCAGGTTTTATATGATACACAGAATATACCAACGTTTCATACCAGATCTGCCAAGATACTATGAGGATGACATTTAAACGATATGTACACACACTTTGCCAATGGCAATATCTATCAACATTGCCTTTGGCAGTGATCATTGCCTCCCTCTGCTTTACACTGGTTGTAAGAGAGAGATAGATAAAGAAGACTGCTGGGGTGAGTACCAAATCTTTTTTTTTTTTTTCTGATAAATGTGATTTAAAAAAACAGGTCTGTTTTTACAGAGTAATCAGAAGTATTTGTACAGCTGTCCGAATTTCTGATACTTTGTCCTACTGATTCCTGTACAATGGAACAACTATTTATTGAAGGTGTGACCGTTTACTTTACCTCTTGTTGTTTCAGTATGAAAGTATTCTGAAATATCTTCTGAAAAGAACATTAACAAAAATATTTAAGCATCCATTGAGATGTAGTCCTAAATATGCTCATTAAAAAGGCTTTCACGTGTGCCTTTGTGACACTGGTGATTGCACCTCTGCACCATAAGAGCATGTGTGCATTTTTGACAGACAGTTTTTAAAATAACTTATTTAAAGTTATTTTATTTCCTTTAAAGAGCTTTCTCTGCCAAAAAAAGAAATGTCACCTTAGCATTTACCAGCATTAGTTCCAGAAATAAAAAGGAATAACAATGAGGAGAAATAATTTAACATATTCATTAAACAGTAAGTTAACTGACAGCTTCCATGGTATACAGATTAGATGAGCTGTAATACATATATATATATAGGCATGGGCGTAGAAACCGGGGGGGACAGATCCCCCCCAGTAACTCATGCGGGGGGGACCAATAATGAAGAAATCCCCCAATAGAAACGCTGCAAATGCGGCCCGCAAGACCTCGAGGTGCGGCCCGCGTAAGATCGGCAGCCAGGGCAACCGATCTTACGCAGTACGCACCTCGAGCCCTGCTACTTACCTGTGGGAGAGTCTTCTGTACTGCACAGAGGAAGCGGAACCCAGCAGAGTTCACGTGACATCCCATCACATCCTGCTTCCTCTGTGCAGTACCAGAGAACGCAGAGGGAGGCCGCGCCCTCTGCTGAAGTCTGTGAGCGGCATCGAGGAGCTGCAGTGCAGGTAAGGGGGTGGGGAGGGTGTTTGAATGAGCATGTGTGATTGAGGGAATGAATCTGTGAATGAATGAGTATATGAATGAATGAGTGTGTGTGTGTGATAGCATGGATGTGTAAGTGCTGGAACCTAGGCATGATGGGACTATGATTGCTGTTAGCAATCACACTCCTATCATGCCACATCAGCCAGTACATGCTGAAACCTAGCTAGCTGCCCCCCTTGTGTATTGATGCTGCCAGCAATATGGTGTCTGCACATCACTTACAGCCACCCTGTACCAGCATGTACTGGCTGCCTGGGTATGATAGGAGTGTGACTTCTAGTGTGAGAGATGGGGATAAAGTGGGGATCTGATGGGGGAAAATGCTGTCCCCCCCACATTTTTAGGGGTTCCTACGCCCATGTATATAGGTTCTGTTACAAACCTGCATTATATTCGTAACAGTTTCCGTACTGACAAACCTGCATTTTCAGATGCTTTGTATTTTTTACACCTGCTGGGTTATAAGCAGAGGGCAAGGATCGTCCACTGAAACAATTTAACTTTATCTTTTTTTTATGAACTGTATTTACATAATAATAATAATAATAATAATTGTCTTTGGAGATATGCGGCTGTACAACTGTGCTTTGTAGATTTTAATTATCATTACAGATGATTAGCTGGACCAGTACAATATACATAAGTGTCCATTCTACCCCCCGCTCCAATGAGGCATGGCATCATCAGAATGATATGGAGCGTTGGCATTGC
Source organism: Sceloporus occidentalis (assembly GCA_023333645.1). NCBI lineage: Eukaryota > Metazoa > Chordata > Lepidosauria > Squamata > Phrynosomatidae > Sceloporus > Sceloporus occidentalis. The sequence continues at coordinate 6,528,802 of JALMGF010000031.1, forward strand.
CAATGTCGCTAATCATCATGGTTGATGCTCTTGTAATCTCACCTGTACACTACACAGAAAGACACACTTGTCTGTTTTACTTATTCCTTCTAGGGCTAGCCTTGTGCTTCATTTTGATCTTCTAGATAGCTCATGAGTGGCCAAGTAGTGTATCTGTGCAGCAATTTCACGTCATGTGGCATTTAGGCGCACATGGCAACTCCTCTCCGATATTCAGCTGAATCGCTAGATTCTGCCAGTGTGGTCATGTGGCGGCAGACCTGGTTTTTTAAATTAAATTGGGGGCAGGGGAGCTTGAAATAGATTGCAAGGTACAGGTTGTCCAGGACCATCTCTGCTCGGTAGGTATAGTTAATTATTTAAAATGCTTTTTTTTTAATTGATGGGCAATTTCCTCTTTTCAGACACCCATGACAATATATTGGATGAATTACCATGAAAGAGTGTAGGTTGGCTGGTAGGAATATTTTGCTTCTAATTTAAAATTGACCATATTTTTAAAAAATAATACCATTGAAGCAATTACCTGTGCAATAAAATTGGGTAACACAGCTCTTTTACAGCTCTTTTACAGTTTCAATTGTTCTTCAATTACTATTGTGTTGTTCATCACTATTTCTGCAAGCACTGCATAAATTGTTGGCGCTATATCAATAAAAGATAATAACAATAATAGCATCACGTCCATGGCAATCATTGCTCGACATGCTCAGAATCCAATAAGAGTCCAGCAGTGTTCCCTCTAAGCTGTGCGCTTGTGCGCGCGCACATAGCTTTCAGGGGGGGCGGGGGCGGTCGCTACTGGTTGTGCACACGGCACCTCTCCAGAGACGGACAGTAATGTCCGCCGCTAGAGGAGCAAGCTCGGTTGGGCAGATCAGTAGCGTACCTGGGGGGGGGGGGCGGGCGGCAGATGGGCGCGGTCCGCCCCGGGTGCCGCTCGTCAGGGGGGTGCCACGGGCTAGGGTGACCACATGTCCCGGATCCCCGGCAGCCTCGTCACTTTTTTTTTTTTTTACACGGAGGAGAGAGAGGGGCGCCTATATAGTGATAGGTGTAATGCTGTACCACCGTCAATGTCTGCCTCAGTATATAGTGGTAGGTGTTATGTTGTACCACCGTCAATGTCTGCCTTAGTAAATAATGATAACGGTTATGCTGTACCCCTATCAATGTTTGCCTAATGATAGAAGCTATGCAGTTTTAAAGTGTGTGTGTGGGGGTCCCACGTACAGGATCCGCCCCAGGTGCCAAATACTCTAGGTAAGCCCCTGCGGACAACAGTTTTTCCCAATTTTTTTTTTATCCTTTATGCAGCCTGGAGCCTCCGCTCGTGATTCGCTCATAATTTACTTATGCAGTGAGAATTTCACCTTTAAAAAAATATTACAGTAAGTAACACTGTTGTGTAACTAATACTACATTATCACACTATAATGTAGTGTTATTAACCATGAGCGAGCTTTACCAAAAATATAGAATAACAAATTTTTGCACAAGAGAAATTTTCTGCGCACACCATCTAAGAAAAATTAGAGGGAACATTGGAGTCCAGGTATTTATCATATATAAATATAAAAATTGCCTTCCATGATGTATAACTCAGTTTAGAAATTAGATATAATATTGTACCTGTTATCCATGAAACTGTGATCCTACCTGTTAGAAAGAAACATTATTTTTATATTAACCTACACAAATGTTAATACAATCTGAATGTTATTAAAGCAGACATATAAATTGTACATTGCATTTTGATTGGTATGAGCTGTAAAGAGGAGGGACTGGCAACAACAACGAGCTTCACAACAATTTCCACCAACGTTATACAAACATGGCTGGCTGCGCTCCTCTGGGAACATGTACACTGCCAGTGTCAATAGAATTGGGAGAACGGACAAGACCAGCTGGCCAGGACTGCCTTGGCGAAATCCTAACAGTTAACAGTTATGGACTATGACCTCAATTACATTGAGTTAAATTGTAGAGAACAATATTCAACACAAAGACCAACTCTTGTTATCTATAATGGTGTGAGGTAGCCATTTACCAAAATGCAATTTTTGCCAAACATAGGTTTACAAGTTAATTACGCGAAAATATACCAATATTTAAGATGTTACACCCATAAACATGTAATGTGGTTAATTGGTGGTCAGTTTACAACTTAACTGGGCCAAAAGGAAGTTGTCACAGGAAGAAAATATATTTTACAACTTTAACATAAATAAACAATAAGTTAAGTAACTTAAGCAACCCTGCTTTGATTTATTACAGTAAAAGCTAAGTCACCCATCAGACAACCTTAGGCTTAATAACAACAACAACAATACAGTGTGGTATAACTTTTGAATTATGTTTCCAGCTATATATTCTATTGAGGTTTCGAGGGAAATGTTTTGGCACTGGCAAGTGGCACCAGGATGTTATAAAAGTTATTTAGTAGGTTTAGTAAAACCTGCAATTTTTTGTAATGAGCCAGTACTGGGTAAAAGTCTTAGGCAGATGTAAGACAGTGATGTAAAGTAAGAATGCTTTAAAAAACATACACATGGTTGATTTATTGTTCTCATTTAATAAAATGCAAACTGAGTGAATAGAAGAAAATTCTTAATCAAGTCAGTATTGGTTACGACCACCCTTTGCCATCAAAACATAATGGATTCTTGTAGGTACAGTTACACTAAGTCAGGGATTTTGTAGGCATAATGTTAGGTGTATTATTAAACAATTATAATGAACAGGTGCTAAAAAATAATATAATATATAGGTTGAAAAACATTCATTAATTGTAACAGAAATTGCTGTGACGGTGACGTAGCTGAAGACAGTTTAATGTCAAAAGTCGTACACCATGACAAGCACGGCAAAAAGACACAAAGAAGTTGCATCAGCAAGTCAGAAATGTCAAGTTTCAGACGTTCTGTCCATGCTCTTTTGAAGAAGCACAAAGAAATGGGGAATGTTGAGGACCGTAGACTCAGTTGTAAGACACAGATGAAAGACGCATCATATTTACTTCACTTTGCAATCTGAAGATGTTCAAGATGTTTTTCCCCCTAATTTCCATATGTCCCTCAAAGATGTACATTCACCACAAATGTTAAAAGTAACTGTGGAAAGCACATCTTTCATCATTATTAACTTAAAAGTGGAAGAATAAAATAGAAAATAGACTATAAGATAACAGATTAGAAGCAGAACAGCAGCACAACAGTGCCTTTAATAGCATGGCTTCATTATTATGTTTAATGTAACCTGCTTACTCACTGGGGATGCATCCTTCGGTCATGTTAACCCAGGTTATCAATCCATTACAATACATGCACTTTATGACTCCATGTGATTCTTCCTGGACATGGTTGGAGTTGTAATGGAATTCTTGTCCCTCCTGGTAAATTGAGTAACTGATGTTCAAGAAGGCATGTGAAATGTTAGGCAGAAGTCCGCAGAGATCTGAAGAATAAAACGTAACACATGTTTTATTTGAACACGCATGAATGTAATAACTTTAAAACTCTACTGAAAGCTTATTTTATTTAAAGGCTTTAAAAATCATTTAGGGTTGACACAAGTTTGTCGGACCACCATACAAAGTATTATGCAAAACAAATTATCGTCTACAGTCTACTTTCAATCAGGGGTTGGCAATGCTCTGAATATGATGCCGCATCCCCTGTGCTCAAAACAGAAGCTGCACATACAATGCAAGGGAGAACTGAAACAAACATCATGCTCAAACCACAGAATTGCCAGGGTTGGAAGAAAAAGGAGAGGGAGAAAAGTTAGAGACAATGAGAAATAGTGAAAGGGTAGAGGTAGGGAAAAGATCATGAGAAAGGTAAGAGGTAGGGAAAAATTGAAAGGATGGAGAGAAAAGCATTACAGAAGGCAAGCTTGTGTGTTTTGAAGGTGTTTGTATGTTAGGGGGAGGATGTCTGTAAGGACAAGTGAGCGTGTGTCTGTAAGGGGAAGTGTGAATACATACGTGTGTGTTAGTGTGGGAAGGCATGTGTATATGTGTGTATTTTGACAGTCTATCCATTACTGATTCTGTTTTGGGCCTAAAGTGAATTGCATGGTTTATTCTAACACATTTTAACCAAAGGAAATATTTTTAGCATTATTTTAAACTAATGAGTCCACTCGCTTTAAAAATGTCCACCATGATCCATGTCAATGCAAATCCCTGCTTTCAATCAGCATGGAGACCTTTTTTGCTAAAAAAGCACATGGTATGCTAAACTATGTTATGTACCATATATTCAATATTATTATTAAGCATATTAGCCAGAATTCACCATATAGGATGTGTGTAATTTAATAATATTTTTCTAACAGTATTTTGTATATTTCATACAGCTTAAGAAAACACTCCTCCTCTCCATTCACCTTCCCAATCATTTCTACAGGCCCTGTTGTACCAAGGTTGTTTTTAGTGTCAGCAAAGGAGCAAGAGCCAGCCCAACATACAGACGAACACCACCACCAGGATCGAATAGATCGGGGATGGTTGGAGAGAGTTACAATGTTTCTGCTAACTGGCTCTGTGATGTTTAAAAGGAAAACAAAACTATCAAGAGATACTATATGTGTAGGAAAATGGATGTAGCGGTATTGGTTCAAGAGGAGAACATCTTTAAGACAAATAGGACATGAATGGAGTTTACGTCTTCATCAGTTTAGCAAATGTTTTTTAACACATCTGACCTGTTAGACCACTGCCATTTCCAAATCCCCATGACCTCTGAAAATCAGTGGATAATTGTGCATTGTCTCTCAAGCTTTCTGTAAAAAAAAAAAAGGTTATATCATTGTATGCTTTAAAATCTATGCTACATAAAATATTATGACTATTTATTTACATACATAACTAATCGCTCGTAGAAAGAAGAAGACTTTTGTGGGATACCGTATTTGCCCGATTATAAGACGTCTTATAATCGGGGTCGTCTTATAATCAGACCTCAAATAGGTCTGACTATGAGACTAAGATCCAGATCCCCCGCAGCGATGCAGGGGGCCTGGATCCTCCTGTGTTATGCTCCCCCCCACAACTTAACGGTGCTTCTGAGTCTCCGGTGCTTAGTCCAGGCAGCGTGTAGAGCTCTACGCGATTCGCGTAGACAACTTCAGCTCAAGAGGGAGTGTTAAATGGGGGGGCATAAGGCATTTCTGAAATGCCTTTTAACCCCCTTAATGCCACTCTGCCTCCAGAAATGCCTTTTAACCCTCTATACGCCACTCTGCCTCCTGAAATGCCTTATACCTCCCTATATGCCACTCTGCCCCATAATATGCCTTTTAACCCCCTAAATGCCAGAGTGGCATATAGGGGTATAAGGCAATTCTGGAGGCAGAGTGGCACATAGGGGGTCAAAAGGCATATCATGGGGCACACAGGCATATAGAGGGTTAAAAGGCGTATCATGGGGCACAGTGGCATTTAGAGGGTATAAGGCATTTCTGGGGCAGATGTGCATAACTGGGGGGGCAGGTTGAAAAAAAGGAAATAAAAACAAAATATTTTTCTCAATCATAGCTTTTATTAACAAACAATTGTTCACATAGTTTACATGAATTAACATTTACTGGTAAAACTTTTTTCCTATAGGGTCATCTTATATTCAGGCCTTTTCTTTTTTTTTCATAAATTAATATTCAGATTTTGTTTGGGGTCGTCTTATAATCAGGGTCGTCTTATAATCGAGCAAATACGGTATTTTCTGCTAATGAAACTGTTGCTAAACTGAGGCCAGTGCTAGTTTTGCACTAAGCCTAGATGTTACTTCGGAAATAATTTACAAATTTATATTTTGAAAATATTGTCTGTTTCAGTTGGGTAAATCACAATATGGAAACATTTTTACAGTTGCCAGCTTTTAACATTAGTTCATTAGCATTTAATACATGTACAGTTGTGTAGGAACGCCCTCTTTGATTTCTAAGGTTTTAAATTTCAGGACATAACAATCATCTGTTCCTTAGCAGGTCTGAAAATTTGGTAAATACAACCTCAGATGAACAATAACACATGACATAAAGCCAAAATTAAGAAGCCATATGTGAAAAACGAAGTACCCCCTTAACGCTTCCATAGGAATTAAAATGCTAAGTAGCAGGTGCTGCTAATCAAATGCCCTTTGGTCTGGAGTCTTTCCTCCTTGGTATTGTGTATTAACACAATGCCAAGGAGGAAAGACATCAGCAATAGGAAAGGCTTATTAGATGCAAAAGCATTCATTGGAAATATCTATGGATGACCACCCCTTCAGGACAAAAAGTTATTACCATACTTTGTAACCAACCTGTAAGGCAGATGGAGTATTAACCTGGCCTTACTGGTCCCAGTAAACACTGGATCTCAGAAAGGTTGTTACTATGTCAAGGGAACCTATTATAGATTAATGGCAAAGTGTACAAGGGAAAAAGCATCAGGGACACTTTGCGTTAAGAAATAAAACTTGGTTTTCATGTTTACAAAAAATACGGTAAACTGCTGCAACTAGCACATGATTTCACAATATAAATGCAGTGCTACACTAGTACAAATATCAAATAACAAAACAGAAATGTCACTATACAGTATATATATATATATATATATATATATATATATATATATGTATAAATGTAATATCTGTGAAACTCGCCAATCTGAGCCTGAATTTATAGTCATCAAACACTGTTTATTTGTCAGTTTAGTATAGTAATGCAATGGGACTTACTTTTACACTGCAAGGGGTGGCCTTTCCATGCAATCTTTCCTGACATATCGGTACATACATAGTATCCTGAACTTCCTGGTACTCTGTAGAAGCCATGATCACATCTGTATCTAACTTTAGTTTGAACCATGTAAGTTTCAGCAGCGAGGTTTACGTTGGTAAATTCTGCAGGATGTTTGCAATATCCTATTTTAGAAATAAACAAGGCATGTTTCTATTTTTGCATTTGCACAGGATACATCATTACTTTGGTTGAATTAAATTAAACATCTTACCTTTTAAGCTGTACTGCGCTTAAACAATCAATCAAAGGTGAATAAGCTATAGGTTTGGTGACTCATTGAATTAGTTATGGTAAATCTCTTGGTCCCTGAAGCTGATCTGGGTTAGCAATTTTTTTCTATGCAATGAGGACACTTACATCAAATTCAGTACTCATCAGGAAGTAGGTATACCTAGTCTTAACACAGATTTCTGGGGGTTTTAGTCAATTACCCATCAGAACTCTAATAAGTGTTAATGGTGTCTGAGACTGCAACCATATGGTGATGCCACTATTAATCATTCTATGGTTACAAACACCTCAAAGGGTTTCTAGTGAGAAGAGTTGAATTGCTTACTTGTGGGTATAATTTAAAGGTATGATGTACATTAAATGAACCATTGAATTGAGTCCCTGGTGTTCTGGCCCAAATACTGAGTGGATATGTTGTGTGCTCAACAAGACTTATAAGCGGATAAGAATCTCTGTTTTTAATGAACCTACGATTGAATTTTTTGTTTTTCTTAGAATTTATGTAATTTTTGGGGTTAGTTTTGCTCTCTTTGGCTATCACTCTCTGTCATTTTCTAGTTTAGCCCATCTAATCACCTTTTTGCATGCTTTATTGGCTTCGTCTGATTTAAATGCTGTAAAAGCCATTTTCTTATATTTAATTTTCTGCTTAACGTCCCCACTAAGCCACATCAGTTTCAATTTGTTTCTTTTATATTTGTTTCCTAGTGGTACATACTGAGAAGTGTACCCTGATAATATTTGTTTGAAAATACTAAATTTTTCCTCAGTGTTTGTATCCCTGAAGAGTTTATGCCAGTCAATAAGTTGTAAAGCTGCCCTTATCTTATTGAAATTGGCCTTCTTAAAATTATACGTTTTAGTATTCCCCATGGGCAATTTCTTTTTTGTTTTTATTTCAAAAGAGACCATATTGTGATCACTATTACCCAAGTGCTCCCCCACTTGAATGTTAGACACAAGATCAACATCAGGCCCGGACTGGCCATCGGGCTCACCGGGCATTTGCCCGGTGGGCCGGGCCGCGGCAGGGCCGGATTGACTTAGGGGCTGATGGAGCTGCAGCTCCAGGCTCCTACCTTAAAATAGGCCCAGTCAGGACCGGACTGACTGGGCCTATGCGGCCTCTACGGCCGCATTAACGCAGGGCATAAGGGGCACCTGCCCCATAAGCCCGCCGCAACTGCGACCGGGTCCGCCACCCTAAGGGTGTGCGGCCGCACAGGGTTTAAATTATAACATCGGGGGTTTTTTTGTTTTTTTTTTTACTTTATTTAAAATCCTCCATGTTAAATAACGTTTTTGTGAACTTTATTTAACATGGAGGATTTTAAATAAAGTTAAAAAAAAACCCCCGATGTTTTAATTTAAGCCCTGTGCAGCCGCAGACCCCTAAAGCCGGCTCTGGTGGGGGCTTCCCGGCCCCTTAGAGTGGCGGACCCGGTCGCAGTTGCGGCGGGCTTAAGGGGCCCTGCGTTAATGCGGCCGTAGAGGCCGCATTAACCCAGTCAGTCCGGGCCTGACTGGGCCTATTTTAAGGTGGGGGCCTGGAGCTGCAGCTCCATCAGCCCCTAAGTCAATCCGACCCTGCCGCGGGCCCGGTCGCAGTTGCTGCTTGCTCTGGCAACAAGGTAAGTAGGGTGAGGGAGGGGGTGCAGTGAGAAGGGGCTGAGGGGGGTTAGATAGTGAGAAATGGGGAGAGGGGATAGATAGTGAGAGGGGGTATATATATTGAGAAGTGGGGAAGGGGGTACATAGTGAAAAGGGGCTACATAGTGAGAAGGGGCAGATAAGATGGGGAAAGGGGGTTGTGTGAATGCATATGAGAATGAATGAATAAATGTGTGGATGAATTGTGTGAATGTGTATGACAATTAATGAATTCATGTGTGGATGAATTGCTTGAATGATTTGTGAGACTGCATTAATGAATGTGTTAATGATTTGTGTGAATGAGTAAATGCAAAGATGGTACATGAAGGGTGGGCTTTAACAATAAATAAATAAGAAAAAATGGGCTGCTCAGGCTTAAATGCCCGGGCCTATTTTTTGCCCGAGTCCGGGCCTGATCAACATTGTTTGTTACAACAAGATCCAGACAAGAATCCTTTCTAGTTGGTGCTTGTACCAGTTGTGACATGAAGGTGTCATTTAACAGGTTCAAAAACCTGAATCCCCTTGCAGAACTACTAGTCCCTCTATCCCAATTTATGTCCGGGTAATTAAAATCTCCAATAATTAATGTGTTACCCAGATGTGCAGCTTTCTCAATTTTCTCTAACAGCTGCTCTTCCTCCTCATTATTAACATTAGGTGGTTTATAACATGTCCCAACCAGTAGTTGATATCTACCCATAAAGCCTCCACATGTCCCTTGTCGCATTCAAGATGCTAAATATTTGACTTTAGCTCGTTAACATACAAGCATACTCCACCTCCCTTCCTACTTTTTCTGTCCTTCGTATATAACATGTAACCTTTTAAGTTAACTGCCCAGCCATGGGTCTCATCCCACCATGTTTCTGTTATGCCTATTATATCATATTGCTTAGTGTATGCTATTGCCTCTAGTTCTCCCATTTTGTTATTTAGGCTCCTTGCATTAGCAAGCATACATTTAATATTATCCTGATTCTCTTGAATTTTATGAGAATTTTTATTAATACATACCTCCTCTGTTCTGATCTTGCCCCTCCCCCCATCTCCACCCCCTTGTTCTGATTTGAAGCCCCTCTCCTTTCTGTGCTAGCTCCATTTTCAAGATCTCCGTGTTCCTCCCCCTCTACCACTAGTTTAAAATACCCTCCAGCCTTCTAGCCATCCTCTCCCCTAAGCACAGCAGACCCTCTTCCGTTTAGGTGCAATCCATCACCGCTATAAAGATTTGAAGCCCCTCTCCTTTCTGTGCTAGCTCCATTTTCAAGATCTCCGTGTTCCTCCCCCTCTACCACTAGTTTAAAATACCCTCCAGCCTTCTAGCCATCCTCTCCCCTAAGCACAGCAGACCCTCTTCCGTTTAGGTGCAATCCATCACCGCTATAAAGATCGTACCCACGCGCAAAATCAGCCCAGTGCTCTAGAAAGCCAAAACCCTCCTTCCTACACCATGACTTTAGCCACGCAACACCATGACTTTAGCCACAGGTAGTTTTATCAGAGTCTGTACAGATGTTTAAACAGCAACTGGATGGATACTTGGAAAAACAAAATATTCGGGGATATAATCTTTAATTATGGGGAAACAGTTTATTGATCCAAGGAGAAAATTTTGGGGTCAAGAAGGAATTTTTTCCCTGGTTAGTGCAAAATTGGAAAGAGCCAAACTGGGGTTTTTTGCCTTCTTTTGGATCAACAGCAACAAATTAACAGATATAGGAAAGGCTGAACTTGATGGACGCATGTCTTTTTTCAGCCTATGTAACTATGTAACATACTGGATCACACTTTACCTGTTTCTCCCCATCATCTACCCCCTTTCTCTCCATCTGTTCTCATCCTCATTTTCTGTCTTCCATCCTAACGTTGGCACGGGAGGTCTGTTATTCTAGACTTCTGCTTTGGTGTACCCTAACCACTATGTGCCGGCATATGACGTTTTGTGCTGGCATCAATTGGTGGCGCATAGTGATTAGGGAGCATGGAATCTAATGTCTGAAGTAACAGACCTCGCACTCCCTTAATGTTGGGCCGGTTGTAGGGAGATTGTGATCGTGGGCACCTGCTACCCAGACCAGCACTCATGATGCCTGGATGCAGTGCACTCCTCGCACCCCCCTTAGTGTGGCCCTGAAGACCAGCACCAGGGGAGACTCTGGTGTGAAGCCCACAGCCCCTAGTTTTGGTGCCCAGAGCAGCCTCACTGCTCACTCCCTATAGATAAACTACTGGTAGATTTAAAAAGTGCTTTTCCACAATTAACAAGAAAAACCTCAAATAGTTATATATAGAATATTAACATAGCTGGCGGTGAGAAGTTTAACAATAAACAGCATAAAAACCTGTAAAGAGAAAAAAAGGAAATGGAGAGTAAATTATAAAGTACCTGTTACACTGTAACTCAATGGATATACAGTAGCAAGGAAAAGTAATTGAGCCCTTTGGAATTATGAGAAATTATGTATAAATTTGTCTTAAAATATATGATCTTTATCTAAGTTACAATAATGTACAAACACAATCTACTTAAACTGATAACACACAAATCATTGTATTGTGCTTGTCTATATTGAATAAATAATTCAAACAATTACAGAGTGGGGTTGAAAAAGTATGTGAACCCCTAGGTTCACATACCTAGGTATGCAAAACCTGGACTCCAATCATAAAACAAAACACTGAAACATTTTGAGTTTGTTTTTCTCAGGAAGCATCTGCTGATGTGAAGACCTACAATCAAGAATTGTTGATTTGCATAAAGCTGGAAAGGCTTATAACATAACGTTTATACATCAGTCCACAGTTAATAAACTCTTTCTAAATGGAGATGATTAAGTACTGCACCTATTCTCCCTAGCAGCGGGCACCCAGCCAAGATGACTCTAAGGTAAGATTTTTAAAATGAAATCCAGGGACATTATTTTTAATTGGTAAAAAACATTTTGTAAGCATACTTTCTTCGAACTATATATGCAGTGTATTTGGTATGTGTTTGTGAAGTAATTGTATGATATATACGTTATTTCTCACATTTTGTCCACGAGATAAAAAAAATTACTTCTTAGAATCTTTTGGGCAGATTGAGAGTATCATGGACACAAGAAAAGAAAACACACACCACTAGTGTAAATGAATAAGTAATACTTTCCTTAATTAGGCAGCAGCACCCAAATAAGCGTTCCTCCAACACTTAATGATCTATACAATGGAATGATCTTCCAAATGGGGCGCACATCCACATAGGGGAAAAAAGATTTTTGAAATGTACAAAAGCGTGCACAAGGTAATCAGCTTTTAAACCAGGCACAAGAAAGTCCACCGTCCAGCAGCAAGAACTTTCACAATATATCCCTCTCTCTCAACGCGTTTCACCGGAAAACCGGCTTCCTCAGGAGATGAATCAGGATTTTCCTTTGCAGCTTGCCCAAAAATCTAACATAGACCACCTTCCTTATAACTCAACAAATCCAGAGTGGGGCCTTTTCATGCAAATAAATAAAATAGACAGAATCTTAACTCCTCGGCTTCGATGTGCACTGGATAAAGAGAACATCAGTGCGAGGCAGATAATATAGGATAGAATCTTATGTGATGGGTTTGGGAGTACATCAGTACACTAAAAAAAGTCATCATACACGGGACGCCGGAAGCCACAATTTAGTGCCACTAATCCTTTTTTTAATAAGATATGCTGATTTCTGGGCCTAGAAAGTTTTGTCCTCTGAAGTGACTACAAATTCAGCAGGGCATTTTATCTCTGGATAAGTAAAAATTAAATAGTTCAATTTATCCCAACAGTAAGTAAAGCGCCAGAAAACAGATGACCAAATATACACCAGGACAGGTTCTGCCACACCGACACCCAAACACACACACACCAGGAGAGGCTCTGCCACACAGACAGCCAGACACATACACACCAGGACAGGCTCTGCCACACCAACAGCCAAAACACGCACACCAGGACAGGCTCTGCCACACCAACACCCAAATACACACACACCAGGACAGACTCTGACACACCGACATCCAAAACACACACCAGCATAGGCTCTGCCACACCAACACCCAAAACACACACACCAGGACAGGCTCTGACACACCGCCACCCAAAACACATACAACAGGACAGGCTCTGCCACACCGCCACCCAAAACACACACCAGGACAGGCTCTGCCACACCTACACCCAAAACACACACACCAGGACAGGCACTCCACACAGACACCCAAACACACACCAGGACAGGTTCTGCCAGACCGACACTAGGGATGCACCAAAATGAATATTCTGGACTGAAACTGAAAATTCAGAATTCACTTGGCCAAAACTGGTTTAAGAAACGCAACAAAATTGGACAAAATATTTCAAAATGTTTATATATATATATATATATATATGATTGTTAACAGCAATCACACTCCTATCACGCCTATCATGATAGGAGTATGATTGCGGTAAGCAATCATTTTTAATATAGCAATCGCACTCTTATCATGCCAAGTCATGATGGGGTATGCCTGGGCATGATAGGAGTGTGATTGCTGTTAACAATCATATATAGTTAATACAGCAATCACTCTCCTATCATGTAGAAGAGGCCAATACATGCACTTACAGCCTCCCTGTGCCATGCCCTCCTACTTACACATGCAGTTCTCCGGAAACTGGAGACCGTCTGATCACCTTACTCTAAGAACCCTAGAGCGACAGCTAAAGGCTTGAAGGAATCATTGGAACAGGTTAACATCTCTGAGTGTACCATATTTAAAACACTGAACAATCATGGAGTCCATAGCAGGACACTACAGAGGAAGTTTGGCTGAAGTTTGTCAAAGAGCACCTTGACAATCAATGCTACTGGGAAAATGTTTTGAGGACATGCAGCACGACATATGGAGTTAAAAGGGCACAGCATACCAACATGAAAACATCATCCCGAAGGTAAAGTATGGTAGAGGGAGCATCATGATTTAGAGCTTGTTTGCTGCCTCGGGGCCTAGACAGCACGCCATTATCGAGGGGACAATGAATACCCAAGTTTATCAAGGTATCATAGAGGATGATGTCAGGGTGGCTGTCTGCCAGCTGAAGCTTATTAGAAGTTGTATAATGCTGTGGAACAATGACCTTAAAAATCAAGGTAAATCTACTACACAATGTTTCAAAAACTAAAATCAACCTTTTGGAGTGGCCGAGTCAGAGCCCAGACCCTAACCCATTAGAGATACTGTGGAATGACCTAAAGAGATCCATTCACACTAGACATCCTAATAATATGGCTGAGCTTAAGCACTTATGAAAGGAAGAATACTCCGAAATTCCTCATGAAATGCTTGTTTAAGGTTATTGCTGCAAAGGTAGGTTCAACAGGTTATTAAATACAAAGGTTCGCTTACATTCTCCGCTGAAAATAAAGATTTGAACAATAACCCCAGGAGGAAATTGTCAATAAATCAATGACAAGAATGTAATTTGTTACGCACTGCAGTATTACACACACACACACAGCAAAAAATGTATCTTTGGAATTTCAGCTTCACAGACTGATATAGTCAACCTGTAAACCATATACTTTGCCTTTCATAATATTACATTTATTTTTAATATATTTCACGCAACTGTAATAAAACTTTACAATGTAGGTACAATTTTGCACAAAACTGTACAATGTATGTATGGAGTAGTCATTCAACACACACCTGTGGTACTAACCTTTAATGAGTTTAGTGACACATCAGTGTTTAATTTCTTTTACAATCTTGAGATTTCCCATTAAAAGGAAAACAGAAAAAAGATTAAATGTTTTTTTAATCTGATACCTTGTGGTTTAGGGTTTTGATCAATCACAAGCTTCTCAGTACAGAAGGACGTGCTCTCTCTCTCTCTCTCTAAGGAAATTGATTAAATGGAAAGAGAACATTTGCCGAGGCATTGAGCTGGTTTATGTTACTTGCAATATGAGTCATGACCAGCATAATATTTATCTCTTCTTAAACATCTGTTTTTACCTTGAGTTTTGCAAAGTATACTGGTAAGTAGTTTATAAACCAATTTCAATAGACAATGTATAGTTGTAACCGACAACAGGACAGCCTTCAATACGTTTTATACATTTTAAGTATATTTTACATTTTAATTTCTCCATATAAAAAGTTCATAAGGTGACCGGGAAACCCACTTGCACTCTTTTCCCAATAGAAGGGAAAACTGTTTTGAATCGACTAAAGCAATTTGGGAAACATACAGGTTTTGGTTAGTAACATTTAAATCCTTAAAGGGATTTAACAAAGTACAGGAGGGAAATTAATTTTATAGGAGACATGTTAGAACAAGAGGCCATACTCCGACTAGAGGGTCGGAGGTTTAGATGTAACGTAAGGAAGTTTTATTTTACTGAGTAGGTTGTAGATAAATGGAACAGCCTCACATCAGACGTGGTAGATACTAATACAGCAAACAAATTTAAATGTGCTTGGGAGCGTAAAGCTATCCTAAATCTACGACAAGACCAAGGACTGATTAAGGTCTGAGTCTCTACATCAGGTAAAATGAGCAGATTAGATGGGTCAAATGGTTCTTATCTGACATCAAATTTCATATTTCTATAAAATAAATGAAAACAAGCTGGGGCATCATAAGTATTGCGATAAAATGTTGCCAGGTATATAGGGTCAGTTCACTACACAATAAATGCATTGTAGGTGAGCTGAGATGAAAACCAATCTCACCTAATCATTTTATATGTGCTATAATAACTATGCATAAAAAAACCTGTGTATGTAATGGTGCATCAGTTTTAACATACCATTAATAATTCATTCCAGTCCACAATGTGTTATTAATAGGACATATCTTATCATATTACTGTGTTTTCTGGACCAATTGTAAACCCCCCCATGTTTAAAAAAGTGCAAATAACTATCCAATCAGTGAGAGGAGGCAAGAGAGTTAGTGGTGGAAGTATAGTCAACACAACAGATAGCATTTAGATGCAAATCTTGTAAAAAAAAATATATATACATTATATAGGCTGCATATACATCAATTTTCCATGATAAATATAAACTTTGTTTTAGCAACAGAGGTACTAAACGTGGTGCTTTGTCACAAGCTCTGTGCACAGAGTTGTTGTCTAAGGGTAAAATGACAGGTACAATCATAATAGTTACAATTCAAGTGATCCTGTCCTTAAATTCTGGCTGCCAACCGGTGAAGTTCCATTATATTAGCATCTGAAGATCTATCTCTTGGGTACTGAATAGACCAGATGCATTATACACTTACCTTTCTTGGGTTCAGATATGGCAAGTAATGAAGTCAGTACAACTAAGATCAGTAGATAATTCATTTTAGAAAGCTGTATTTCACTTTTGGATCTGTATATTCTTATCCAAGAGTAGCTGAACATTCACTGAGCCATTGGGACAAATTACTTTCTGATCATGTCCCTGCCTATAGTATATAAGGCACAAAAAACTACCCAATGCGCAGGTACTATTTTTGCCTTTTTTTTGCCAGGAAATCACACTGTGAGATGTGACTACATACCCTATATGATAGGAAGTGGTTAGAGTAAGAGACAATGTGATACTCCTTTTCCAGTGAGATAGTTTCAGAAACCCGAGTACTGGAGTCAGTGGTATTTAAAGAACAAATGATACTATGTCCACAATACATCTTTTTTTAAATTGTAATGAGCTTAAAGAACTGGATGTAAGCTTTACAGGGTACTTATCAGAGATATAATTAGGGAATAGTCTACAGTTGATGATGCATTTATTGGGTACAGAAGCACCAACAGTAACATTTGATGATACACAAACTGTAAAATTTCTACTGCCCATCACTACATTATTTTTACAGCAGTTATTGTTGCCAATTTGTAATGTAACTTGGAGAGTTAGAACATATCCATTATATTCTTTCAATAAAGAAAGGAAGGTGCAAAGTGGGAAAAGTAATGCAATAGCCACATGGGTAGATTATACCTCCTGATTTCTTCAGTTCTATGACTTTGATAAGGTAGTAACAAACATGGGATATGAAAGACTGTAGGATAAATAAAATATGCGCTGTTTTGAAGAATGAATCCTTAGAGTATCTTGTAAACTAATAACATTTACTATAAGTATTAGTATGTTGAGAGCTGACAATGTACTGTATATATTAATCTTGGTCTATAATGAAAATAAAAGTTTGGAAGTATTAGTTTGACAATTATAATATTGTAAGTAAAAATACAGCAAAATACCTGAAAACATATGTTTCAGATTTGGGATCTTTACTGTATGTACAAAATAGAAAGCATGATTAGTGAATTTCATGAATATTTCAACCGTGCGGTATAATTTACCCTTCACTAACAAATATATCTTATTAACCTTGATGATAAATGAATATAGCTGTCACAAACGCTATACTCACAATGTAATTTATAGATGAATACATATAATTTTTAAATAAATAATTATATATCCAAAACATTGTTAATAGGTACACTAATTTATATACCAGAATAGATTTTTAATTTATTTTATATCGTAATAATATTTTAGAAAATATACACGTATCTATCTGTGTATATGTGTTTCCAGTTTATATATGGTTAATAAACTAGAAACTTCAACAAAATAATACAGAAAAACATCAATTAATAATCTTGATAATAATCTTGCATAGGAATAAAACTTCATGTAGTTTGTGCTCCTATTGAAATATTGCAATATCTATTCTTGAAGATTTAAAAAGCACACATGTCATATTCTTAAATTTGCACCCTAACCCTTTCTGAAAGTTGGCAATCTGTATTTTGTCAAACTTTGTCAAAATATAGCATTTTTTCATACTATATATATATATATATATATATATATATATATATATATATATATATATGTATATATATATATATGTATATATATATATAGTATGAAAAAATGCTACAAAGTAAGAATAGTTTAATAGTTTTTTTATAACCTTACTTTTCCACCATGCATACATACTAACATGCAAAAAACACTCTAACACCCCTCATTCTCACACTATACACATACACATGCTAACACCAAATACTGAGATATAGAATATACAGCATGTGTTCTAGCATATTTAGTTATTGTACTTGTATGGATCCAAATATCACTGGCACAAGAAGCAGAAGAGATGTTACAATGGAAAAATAACTGACTTTTAAAAAGGGAGAAGCCAAATAGAACTGTAGTGGAAATTCAAACAAGAAACTGAAACTAGATGCAAAGAAATTGTTTTAAAATTGTTGCTAACATGTAGAAAAGATAACCATAAAGGTGATGCCCCACGTAGACATTAAGTTAAACATCACAATCCCCAGTAGTGTTAATCAAAGAAACCTTGGTAGCTAATTTTTATTATTGTCTCAAGTTTAATACAAACACAGAAACTTTTAAGAAGCTGTTTCAGTTTATAGCACAGTAACCTATAGTGCTCCAAACAAAAATGAATGAGACAAATATTTACATGATTAAAGAATTATTCCTGTGGTGGGTTTGGGCATGTAACATAAGTAAGAATTATGTTTCTAATGTCGCATTTAATCACAGGCGTTACGTTCAGCCAAGTATATGGAACAGCATTCATTATTCGTTTTGCATCAGGGGACTATTACATTATAACTGAAGTGTGTGTTACATATTTGTTACATAGTTCATAAGGTTGAAAAAAGACCTAAGTCCACCAAGTTCAACCCTTCTACCTAACCTTCCTATTTTTGATCCAAAAGAAGGCAAAAAACCCTAATTAAGCTACTTTGAATTCTGCCATCAGGGGAAAAAAATTCCTTCTTGACTCCAAGAGGCAAATGGATTTCTCCTTGGATCAAGAAGCTCTAAAATATTAATGTTATTCTATTTATAGCCCTGTATGTCGTGCCTTTCTAAAAAAAATATCCAGACCCCTTTTGAAGGCATCTATTATTTTCTTTACTGTAAAGAATCCCTTCCTTTGTCGTCTATGAAACCTGCACTCTCAGAGGGTGTGTTACACACACGTGAAGTCACCTTGTTGCTTTGCATGTGATCTTCTCATGCAGTGAACACAGTTCTGCTCCCTCTAAAGGAAACCTTCATTAGTACACTAACATATCATTTAACTTTAACCCCTTAACCAGTGGCGACTCTAGAAACAATATATAGGGGGGGCACACAAGATACCACAGTCAAACTGGGGGGGCATTCATAATTTCCAAAGGTAATGTGCTATGGAATTATACTTTTGTTATTGGGCTAAAATAATACTTGATCATTCAACATTGGAAGCCTGAAGCCACAATTGAGTGTGACTAATCCTTGAAATAAATATTATAACACAATAAATAACTTTTCCACTAAATGATTTCAGGGCCTTGAATGTTTGTCCCCTGAAGTCACTACAACTTCAGGATGGCATTTTATCTCTGGATAAATATAAATTAAATAATTCCTACTGTAAGTTAAGTGCCAGGAAACAGATGACCAAACACACACACCAACACAGGCTCTGTCACACTGACACCCAGACACACACACCAGGACAGGCTCTGCCACACCAACACCTACACACACACACACACACACACCCGAGGACAGGCTCTGCTACACTGAATACCAAAAACACACAAACAGCAGGACACAATCTACGTCACAGACGTCTACATCAGGATGGATTTTTCACACTGCATTGTTGTTTATACCCCCCTTAGTGTTTTTGCCCCTTGTGTATTGAGGCCCCTGCTGCCCATATATATTAATATTAGCCCCAGTTGCTGATCGCAGGTATAGATCAACACATTAACACACAAACCAAGCTTTGCATGTATAGATCAACTGAAATTCACTTGTGATCTCAGCACTGAAGGTATATATCAAATAAACAGAATCAGACATACAAATCCTGTATTTGCAGGTATACAATAATATATGAAACGTAGCATTGCAGGTATAGATCAAATAAATACATGGAAACAGCATTGCAGGTATTAATCAACTGAATAAGACATACAAACACTGTATTTGCAGGTATACATTAATAATGTATGGAAATATATAGATATGGATCTACTGAATAACGCAAAGCTCCCGCTTTGCAGGTATAGATCAATTGGAATTCACATAAAAACACGTCATTAAAAGGTATATTTAAAACCCCCTAAATTACAGGCATAGATCACAGGTGGCACACCCCAAAGCCAGCCCTGGCGTCCACACTGCCCGCACAGCAATCACACTCCTATCATACTCAGGCAACCAGTAAATGCTGGTACCTAGGCATGATGGGACTGTGCTTGCTGTGATTGCTGTTAGCAATCACACTCCTATCATGCCAGGTCAGCCAGTACATGCTGGTACAGGGTTTCTGTAAGTGATGTGTAGACCCCATACTGCTGGCAGCATCAATACACAAGGGGGGCAGCTAGCTAGGTTTCAGCATGTACTGGCTGACTTGGCATGATAGGAGTGTGATTGCTAACAGCAATCAAAGTCCCATCATGTCTAGGTTCCAGCATTTACATATCCAACCAGTAAATGCTGGAACCTAGGCATGATGGGACTGTGATTGCTGTTAGCAATCACACTCCTATCATGCCAAGTCAGCCAGTACATGCTGGTACAGGGTGGCTTAAGTGATGTGCAGACCCCATACAGCAGCATCAATACACAAGGGGGCTAGCATGTACTGGCTGACTCGGCATGATAGGAGTGTGATTGCTAACAGCAATCACAGTCCCATCATGCCTAGGTTCCAGCACTTACACATCCATGCTATCACGCATACTCATTCAAACACCCTCCCCACCCCCTTACCTGCACTGCAGCTCCTCGATGCCGCTCACAGACTCGCGGCCTCCCTCTGCGTTCTCTGGTACTGCATAGAAGAAGCAGGACTGGAGCAGAGTCATGTGATGTCACGTGAACTCTGCTAGGTTCCGCTTCCTCTATGCAGTACAGAAGACCCTGCCACAGGTAAGTAGCAGGGTTGCCCTAGCTGCCGATCTTATGCGGGACGCACCCTCTCTCTCCTCCGCATTAAAAATAAAAAAAAGACGGGATTTAAAGTCGCATTACGACTTTATTCCAAATTTGGCAGGGGGGCAACAGGGGGGGCAAGGATTAACCTGGGGGGGCAATTTCCCCCCCTTGCCCCCCTGTAGCGACGCCATTGCCCTTAACGTCCATTGCCGGGTCAGGCACATCATGCGAAACGGTCACTTAACGACCTATGACGTGCCTGACACGCCATGAGACTTAAACAAGCTTAGAAAGTGATCAACGATGCCCTCTGTGCTCTGTGAGCCCTCTAGCTCGGTTTCGGTGCTGGCTTGTAATGCTGAGCGCTGGAATATGACGCACCGCAGCAGAGCAGGGAGACTCTCGACGCAGGACTGCTGGAAGGTAAGTGAAGTACAAAGGGGGGGGGGATAGGGTAGATAATAGGGAGGGAGGGGGGTAGATAATGAGAAGGTAGGGAGAGGAAGGGGAGATAATGAGAAGGTAGGGAGAGGAAGGGTAGATAATGAGAACAGGAGCAGAGTGGGGCAATTTCCCCAGGTGGCACTTTTGAAGAGTCGGCAAAGAAATGCTTTAGGATGCTGCAGCCAGCAGCAAGCTATTAATAGCTTTTCTGCGGTCTGCAGACTAATGCACGTTGCACAGAGCGTCTTCTGGAGGTCAGCTCTCGCATGGCAGCATGCGTTTCCCGGAGAGCGCGGTGACGTCAGGCATCACGTCAGTGCTCACGCTCCAGGGGGGCGGCATTTCACACTTCGCCCCAGGCAGCACAATGTCTTGGGCCAGCCCTGGTGGCCACTGCCTCAAGGTGCACTGGCAAGGTAAAACCATACCAAGAGCAAAGGTGAGTCAGGGAAGCCTTAACAGCCCTAAAGGGTGGAATCTCTTGCATTCAATAGGCTGTGGATAATGGGAGTTGAGGTCTGCAGGTGCTGTACCAGTTGCGATTAATAACATCAGCAACTACACAGCATCCACATATTCCCAAACATTGCCAACAAACCACATATCTGTGCCACTCCATTTCACATGTCAGGACCATAACTTCCATGGAACACTAGGGGCAGCTGCCCCAAGTGCCACGAGATGGGAGGGGCACTTGAGGAAGAGGCAATGCCCCTATCCCAAGGAGGTTTGTCTCCTTGAACATAAAAGACAGTGTTGTATACAGTAACGTGCTAAAGAACGGTAGGAATGGTATTTGGGGTTAGAAAATGGATACAACACTGCTTATTTCAGTCCTTAGTTCTCATAGGTATAGTTAGGGAAAACTGAATTCAAAAGGAAGTTGCATATTATGTTTCAATAATATCTCAATAAACACAGAACATATAGCCATTTTGTATTGCTTAACTATTGTTTAATTTAAAAAAATTTAACTAACCCCAGATCTCTTTGCACCATTTTACAAGCAACATTGTTAAAACCTTTGAATATCTACTTTTTATTTTAAAATATATTAGATATAAAAGTATAAAAATGTAGTTGTATGCATGCAAAAGAAAGATTTAGACAAAAGGTTGAAGTTTGTCTAAATAACAAAAATTCTAACTTATCACTACACATTTTAATAAAGTAAATTTTCCACATTTCTCAGTCAAATCTATCTTGACATACATTACAATATCTAGTACCTGAGAAGGATTTCTCGTACTGCTTAACTCATTTTTTCTATTTTTACACTTAAGGACTGAAGGGTTTTTAGCACTTTTGCTATCTTGTTTTCAATCAGAACTTCCTCCCCTGATTCAGTTTAACCATGCAAAAGATATATTGTTTTGTCAGGCCAAATAGGTCTTTCTTTGGTGTATATATATATATATATATATATCTTTACATAAGTTATGGTGGGTAAAGGTGGAGAAAACCCTTCCACTTAAAATTAAGTGGGTAGTAGAAGCATTATTAAACACTTATCTACAGACACCAGACAAGCCAGAAGGCTTGTTTTTCCCTCAGAAATCTCATGGTGCTGCCACAACCACAAGGGATTATGGGTAGGTGCATGCAAACAAGGTCAACAATAATCACCTTTTGCCTCTATATCCACTTTATACATGGATCCCTTGAAAGTAATTGCCCGCTGTACAAGACAGCCTTTAGACAAAACTTGGGTAAGTGAACAGTGAATTCATTGTCATATTCCTTCCCTTTCTAAATGGCCCACTGCAACCACAAAACGGTAACATAGAAGTTTAGAACTTTTTCACATGTCAGGTATGTTCCTGCACAGAGTGCGAGCTACACAGAGGGAAGCAGCAGGGGGAATGATTGAGTATCTGTGACTGATTAGTATATGTGAATGAGGGAATAAATGAGTATCTGTGAATGATTTGTATCTGTGAATGAATGAATGGAGTGTGTGTATGATTGCATGGATGTGTTAGTGAGGGGCATGGCACAGGGAAGCTATAAGCGATGTACATGTATTGGCTGCTGTATTAAATATATAAGATTGCTAACAGCAATCACACTCCTATCATGCCCAGGTATACCCAGATTCCAGCATGTACTTGTTGCCTGGGCATGATAGGAGTGTGATTGCTGTTAACAAGCATATATATATATATATAGTTACTGATTTTTTTGTCCAGTTTTGGTGTGTTTTAATAAAAGTGTGGTTATTTTTATTTTATTTTAAAGGTGGGGGGTCATTTTTGGTTTCCGCCAAGTGAATCCTGAATTTTCAGTTTCGGTCCAGAATTTTCATTTTGTTGCATCCCAAGTGTCAGTGTGGCAGAGTCTGTCCTAGTTGTGTGTGTTTGGGTGTTGGTGTGGCAGAGCCTGTCCTGGTGTGTGTGTTTGTGTATCGGTGTGGCAGAGCCTGTCCTGGTGTGTGTGGGTTTGGGTGTCGGTGTGGCATAGCCTGTCCTGGTGTGTGTATTTGTGTGTCGTTGTGGCAGATTTTGTCCTGGTGTGTGTGTTTGCGTGTCGGTGTGGCAGAGCCAGTCCTGGTGTGTGGGTTTGGTTGTCGGTGTGGCAGAGCCTGTCCTGGTTTGTGTATTAAGTCATCTGTTTTCCTGGCACTTTACTTTAATTTTTACTTATTCAGAGATGAAACACCCTCCTGAATTTGTAGTCACTTCAGAGGACAAAACTTTCTAGGCCACGAAACCAGTGAGAGGAAAAGTAACGGTTTTGTCTTATTTACTCTATTTCAATATCCATACTTTATTGAAAAGGATTAGTGGCACTAAATTGTGGCCTGATTACTTTTTAGTGACCTGATTACTCCCAATCCCATCACATAAGATTCTATCCTATAATATCTGCCTCACACTGATGTACAGTGGGGCAAAAAAGTATTTAGTCAGCCACCAATTGTGCAAGTTCTTCCACTTACAAAGATGAGAGAGGCCTGTAATTTTCACCATAGGTACACTTCAACTATGAGAGACAGAATGAGACAACACAGTCCATAAATCACATTATCTGATTTTTAAGGAATTTATTTGCAAATTATGGTGGAAAATAAGTATTTGGTCAATAACAAAAGTTCATATAAATACTTTGTTATATATCCTTTGTTGGCAATGACAGAGGTCAAACGTTTTCTGTAAGTCTTCACAAGGTTTTCACACACTGTTGCTGGTATTTTGGACCATTCCTCCATGCAGATCTCCTCTAGAGATCTCCTCGGGGCTGTCGCTGGGCAACACGGACTTTCAACTCCCTCCAAAGGTTTTCTATGGGGTTGAGATCTGGAGACTGGCTAGGCCACTCCAGGACCTTGAAATGCTTCTTACGAAGCCACTCCTTCGTTGCCCGGGCGGTGTGTTTGGGATCATTGTCATGCTGAAAGACCCAGCCACGTTTCATCTTCAATGCCCTTGCTGATGGAAGGAGGTTTTCACTCAAAATCTCTTGATACATGGCCCCGTTCATTCTTTCCTTTACACGGATCAGTCGTCCTGGTCCCTTTGCAGAAAAACAGCCCCAAAGCATGATGTTTCCACCCCCATGCTTCACCGTAGGTATGGTGTTCTTTGGATGCAACTCAGCATTCTTTCTCCTCCAAACACAACAAATTGAGTTTCTACCAAAAAGTTCTACCTTGGATTCATCTGACCATATGACATTCGTCCAATCCTCTTCTGGATCATCCAAATTCTCTCTAGCAAACTTCAGACGGGCCCGGACATGTACTGGCTTAAGCAGGGGGACACGTCTGGCACTGCATGATTTGAGTCCCTAGCGGCGTAGTGTGTTACTGATGGTGTGGTTCTGGGATTTTGCTCACCATTATTGTGATCATTTTGACACCACGGGGTGAGATCTTGCGTGGAGCCCCAGATCGAGGGAGATTATCAGTGGTCCTGTATGTCTTCCATTTACGAATAATTGCTCCCACAGTTGATTTCTTTACACCAAGCTGCTTGTCTATTGCAGATTCAGTCTTCCCAGCCTGGTGCAGGTCTACAATTTTGTTTCTGGTGTCCTTCGACAGCTCTTTGGTCTTGGCCATAGTGGGGTTTGGAGTGTGACTGTTTGAGATTGTGGACAGGTGTCTTTTATACTGATAACAAGTTCAAACGGGTGCCATTAATACAGGTAACGAGTGGAGGACAGAGGAGACTCTTAAAGATGTTACAGGTCTGTGAGAGCCAGATATCTTGCTTGTTTGTAGGTGACAAATACTTATTTTACCGAGGAATTTACCAATGGATTCATTAGAAATCCTACAATGTGATTTCCTGTATTCTTTCCCCCCATTCTGTCTCTCATAATTGAAGTGTACCTATGGTGAAAGTAACAGGCCTCTCTCATCTTTTTAAGTGGGAGAACTTGCACAATTGGTGGCTGACTAAATACTTTTTTTGCCCCACTGTAATCTTTATCCAGTACACATGGATGCCAAGGAGTTTAGATTCTATTTTATTTATTTGCGTGAAAAGGCCCAAAATCTTTGGCATCAGACCCATGATACTCTCAATCTTTCCAAAAGATTCTGATAAGTATTTTTTTTATCTCATGGACAAAATGTGAGAAATAACATATATATCATATAATCACTTCATAAACACAAACCAACTACACTGCATATAAAGTTTGAAGAAAATATGCTTGTAAAATGTTTTTTTTTTTACCATATGCCAATTAAAAATCTGGTCACCTTAACCTAGATACCACCTAGATATGTGGTATGTCAGCATTACATAGTCATGGCTAAGTGGCCAGGTCAGTGCTGGTTCTCCATGCTGATCCTTACGTCCTAAACTTTATAACACCATTAGTTACTCCGGTAAACCCTCTATCTGTAGCTTTAGCTCTGACTAATTTCCCCCCCAGTTTCTATAGATTATACAGCAGATGAAACGTATAAAGTATATGAGGAAATGTATTAAGCATTTCACGAACCGGTACATTTTTTGAATATGAGTGCCACCTAGTGATAACTCCTGCTGATGAACATCAATGACATAAAAACAGCCACCAAATAAAATACACTTATGTCAAAGTGGACATCTCTAAAGCGAATCCTGCTCCAAAGTTAAAAAAAAACCCACCGTATCTTATACACTCAATAGCATTGTCTGCTCCACTATCAATAGAAAGCTAATCAAAACAATATGCCTATTGGAAAATGTACTACAAATAAATGCCGTTAAGTAGATACATATTGTTGATTCGTCATTTTAAAACTCTTTTCTCAGAATCTCCCCTGACCGGCCTAGGGAGCTGTAAAATCAATGGAGGTCTGTGCTCTTGGGAGCTCAGACCTCCATTGCAGCTTCCATGTGGACAAATCATGACGCTCTGCACCCGAGGGCCGCAAAAAGTTTTCATCGGGTAAGGTGTGCAAATGACTTACACCTACAGCCACACCTAGTTCCAGTATCTCCCCTCCTCTTGCAAGACCCCCCAAGTGTCCCAATTCGGAATGCTTGAAATGTTGGGGTGTATCCACAAACACATATTGCTCAGAGTAATATCCTATCCTGCACTAGTGAGATCAAACAAGAGCCATAATTCCATTCTTAGAACCTATGAATTTACCTGGAGAGGATAGGTCTATGAAACAGGTCGCAGGGATTTGTCTGAACCAGACTTTTTCCCCCTTCTATCATGCTCTATGGGCATTCACATTTTGTTAATGCAGTTAAGACATTTAATCAAGCATGGGAAAGACATAAAGCTAAGCTAGATATAGGATAAGGACAGGGACTAAGGAAAGTATTCAGAGGTTGGACAGACTGAATGGGCCCAATGGTTCTTATCTGCAATCACTTTCTATGTTTCTATTACTTTCCATTTTCATTCTTTACAAGATATATTTTCCGTTAATTTCAATCTTAGAACCTGCGACTGTATTTGGTGACTTTCTGTGCCAACGATCTATCTGCCACTGTTTTATTTTCAAATAATTTTTCTGTTTCCTACCACGATTATTTTTCGACATTTGCACTATATTGTCATTAACTAGAATGCACTCTTTATCTGCGTTAATCTGACCATCAACTGACACAGTAGTTTGAGAAAACCTGTACCAAATATTCATATATTTTAGAGTCTGTCTGCAGTTCACTATTTACATACGGTTCTCATTATAGTCTATAGGCATGGGCGTAGGAACCGGGGGGGACGGGGGGGACAGATCCCCCACAGTAACTCATGCGGGGGGGACCGATAATTAAGAAATCCCCCCCAGGGCCGTAGGAACCCCCCCAATAGAAACGCCGCAAATGCGGCCCGCGAGACCTCGAGGCAGGGCCGGGCTGGGCCGGGGGGCAATTGCCCCCCAGGCCGCCCTAAATCCGGGCCGGTGGGCCGGACGGACGACCGGCAGACGAGCATTCAATGCGGCTGCGGCCGCAAAGTTAAAAACTAAGCGGCCGCGAGCAGGATTGAATGCGTACCTGGCGGGGGGGGGCGGTCCGCCCCGGCTGCCGCTCATCTGAGGGGTGCCACCATGCCGGCACGCCTTCAGAAACGATGCGCGCGGCAACTGTGGCTGTGCGCCGGGACTTGATGTCAAATCCCGGCGCACAACACTGAAGCCACGCCCACCGTCTTCCGCGCTCAGTGCACCGGAAGGACAGGAAGAAGAAGAAGTAGAAGAAAAAGAGGAGGAGGAGGAAAAGTGAGAGTGAAAGAAGAAAAGGTAGGAGAGAGTGGATTAGTAAGTGTGTGAGAGTGATGGGTGTTATGCTGAATGTAAGTGTGTGAGAGTGATGGGTGTTATGCTGAATGTAAGTGTGTGAGAGTGATGGGTGTTATGCTGAATGTTTGTGAATGAGGGTTTCAGATAGCATGGATGTGTAAGTGTTGGGGGATAGCTTGGCATAGGGAGTCCGTAATCACATTCCTTTCATGCCCAGATTCCAGCATGTAACATAGTAACATAGTAACATAGTTCATAAGGTTGAAAAAAGACCAAAGTCCATCAAGTTCAACCTATATACATATTGTGTCCCTACTGTGTTGATCCAGAGGAAGGCAAAAAAACCCTTATGAAGCAGATGCCAATTGCCCCATACCGGGGGAAAATTCCTTCCCGACTCCAAATATGGCAATCAGAATAAATCCCTGGATCAACGTTCTGTCCCTATTAATCTAATATCCATAACTTGTAATATTATTGCTTTCAAGAAACACGTCTAGGCTCCTTTTGAACTCTTTTATTGAGTTTACCATAACCACTTCCTCTGGCAGAGAGTTCCATAATCTCACCGCTCTTACTGTAAAGAACCCCCGTCTGTGCTGGTGTAGAAACCTTCTTTCCTCCAACCGTAGAGGATGTCCCCTTGTTATAGATACAGTCCTGGGTATAAATAGGTCCTGGGAGTGATCTCTGTACTTATATATTTATACATAGTTATTAAATCCCCCCTAAGCCGTCTTTTTTCCAAACTAAATAACCCTAATTCTGATATTAGTAGTGGCTGCCTAGGCATGATAGGAGTGTGATTGCTGTTATAAATTATTTTTTGGTCCAACTTCGGTGTGTTAACACTTTTATTGGACAGAATAATTCAATGACAGTATTAATATATAT